>CP106726.1:63548739-65948739 GCA_025506655.1 Gossypium rotundifolium
GTAGTTGTTCGAGTTTCTGAGGGTAAAAATCTAGATCGCTTATCTTAGAATAGATTTATTTAAGTGTTAAGTGTTCTAATCGAGCGTTATAACATTTCTAGGTGTTGACAATCAGGAAAGTGTAGAGCTCACCGTAATCAAGTGTGTAATCTCATACCGTATCTCATGGGTTAGATAACCACATCGTATTAATAGCTAGATTAAAATCGCAAAGTTGATGAAATCGAGTAAAATGGTATATTTAACACTTTAATGGTAAAAACTATGAAATCGATATTAAGATTGTGAAAATTATGAAATTGCCCTTAATAGGGTAAATCGATAAAAGTGACTTAATGGGCCATATGCGATATTTGATAAATGGGCCATATGTGATATTTGATTAATGGGCCATATGTGATATTTGATTAATGGGACGTATGTGATATTTGATAAATACGCTATATGTGATATTTGCTAAATAGGCCAAATGTGATATGAGATTATGTGGGCCAAAATGTGAAATGGTCCAGATTGTAATAACTTTTATAATGGGCCTTATGTTGGAATAATTATATGAATGGATTGTTATGCATATTATATACATGATTGCATGGGTTGGGCTATTTTGATGAAGAGAAGTTCTGGTAGCTTTGCTACAAAATTCTGATGGCTTTATGCCCAGTTTGATATATGGCTTCATGCCCAATTTGATATATGGCTTAATGCCCAGTTTGGTGTGTTGGCGGGGTGGGCGACTAAAGCTCCCCACAGGTGTGCTAGTTGGTACGGGTGGTGTGCAGCTGATGGAAATTTTAGGTATGGTTTTGGGAATTGCATATCACATGCATTCTATACATGTTAAATTGTTATATTTGTAATGAGCTTAGGGCTAAATAAATGCTTAAATGGTTTTGGCCTAGTGGACTATGGTAAGTGAGTTACATACTGAGTTCTAAGTAACTCACCCCATTTTCTTTACCCTTCAAAGGTAATGATCAGTGACGGAGGCTTGGGCTGGGGACGACTCTGTAACATCCTGAATTAGGGGTTGTTTGTAATTTAATTATTTTTCCATGTGTGTGCTTGAAGAAAAGAATACTATGATTACTTGACATGCTTTAGGGTCTAGAAATAACCCCGAGCTAGGCCTGACTTAGGGCTGGAAATTTCTTTTAAATGCTTAAGAGGAGGGAGCTAGGTGAGATAGGGGATAAGAGAAATTTTGGGAGAAGCATGACACAAGGAATTAATGGGCATAGTGGCTTGAGGCGCCAATGAGCAAGGGAGTCCAGGAGGGAGGACTCACGTTCGAGTCCTGGTGGAAGTGCAAGAATGTTTTATTTTTTCCTTTGGCGTTAAGGCAAAAGGGAGTTAAGGAAGGAGCGTTTAAAAGGGATTGTAAGGGGTTTATGTCACGAAATAAGTCAGTAGCAAAGTGGCTTTCATGCGCCACTTAAGAGGTTGGAGGTGACGATGGGTGCAGGTCTTGGGTTCGAGTTGTCGAGTTGCGCATTGGGAGTTTTATTTTATTTTGCGTTATGTATGGGGTGATGGGCTAGGTAGGCCTTAAAAATAAATGGCGAGGTTTTGGGGCATGAAAGTCGATTTGGAAGAGTGGCTTGGGGTGTTGTGAAATTGTGGCGGTTTGCTCCTTTAGGTCCCATGTTGAACCAAGGAGCAAGCGGCTTGGTATTTTATTTTTTTTCAAACTGGCGTGAATGGGAGAGTGAGCTGATGGCCTGATTTTGGACTCTTATTGTGATAAGGATAAGCTTAAATTTTTGCACTTATTTTCGGCTGGAAGAGTAGTGTTATTAGTTTTGTTTTTTTCTTTTATTTTGAAGAGGTGGATAGGAGATAAAATGGAAGATAAATGTTATTTTTTTTGGGTGATAATTAAAAGCTGGAAATTATCACAAAAGGGGAGATGGCCAAATATAGGACTCCTTGGGGCCATCCATGACCGGTTTTGATAAAGCAGGGAGGTGTCGAAATTCATCAAAGTTTCTTTTCTTTTTCTCTTCAATAGTTGCTGGCCGGATTCCCCCTAGCTACATTTGCCAAAATTCTCCAAAATTCCTCTCTTCTTTTCTTCTACTTGGCCAAACCTACCCCCTCTTTTACTAAAAATTTCACCTTCCATTTGTGTTACTAGCCGAATATCCCCTACCATATAGGGCTTAAGCCAAATCCCCCTAAGGAAGGTGCTGTCGATTTCAAAGGTTGGTAAGTGCCTCTCTTAAGCATTCGGTTTCTCTTCCCTTCCTTTTTGTGTGCCGAAAGCTTGAGAAACAAGACTTGGTAAGTTGGCCGAATGTGGTTATGGTTCTAATAGTGTATGTTTTGTGTGTAGCTAATGGCAAGGTGTATTGAGGGAGCCTTTCGTGGTTTCAATTCTCAAAGGTAAGCCAATATGGTATTCGACCATAGGCCAATTTCCATAGATTTGCTTATAGCCGATTTTAACAAAGTGACATATAGGGATTTCGACAGTTTCAGAAGATAGGAGTGGTTTTCGGGATTTCAATTTTGCTTTGGTAAGTAATAATAAGATTCGGCCTAGGGCCATATTTGGATTATAGGTGCGATTAGTCCTTTGGGATTACTAATTTGGCCGAATAGGCCTATGGCACTATCTTTGGTGTTTGGCCGAATATAGGGTCAATGGATAGAGCACAGTAGATCAAAACTTTGGGATCTAGGATTCGCGCTAGTAACAGGTGTGTAAAATTCACTACACACTTTATTAGTTAACATGACTATATTGTTGCCTTTTAATCATTGTGGTAGTGATTTGCTTGTGGACATGAGCATGGATTCCGGGTAACTCCCCTATTACGTGATCTATGATGTATGCTTGAGTATGCCATCACATGCTATTGAATGCTATGCTATACATAAATGCATGATATATGGGATTATGATAATTGTTATGTAAGCATGATGATGGTGGGATTAATGAGAGGAGGGGGATGATCTCTATGGATTTGTCACTAGTGGTTTGGACCACAAGATGGGTTGGCCCCATCAGTTAATTGTGACTTGGTCACGGTGGTTTTGACCACACCGTTGATAAATTGTGACTAAGTCCAGTGGTTTTGTACCACTAGTGGTTTTGACCACATTATGATAATTGTGACCTATGGTCATTAGTGGTTTTGACCACACGATGGGTTGGCCCCATCACTTGATTTGTGACTCTAGTCACCGATGGTTTTGACCACCGATGGTTTTGACCACACGGGTAGTTAAAGAAGTACGGATGGTTAGTGGGGTTGCATGTTTATTTTAAATAATTTGTGTATGAGTTGCATTTCGGGTGGGGATTTACACACCGAGTCTTGGTGACTCACCCCTTCCCATATTATTTTGAAGATGAGTAGATCGCGGAGATGGAGCCGAGAGGACTCGAGGCGGCCATGCTTATTCGTTGGATTTGAATTTAATTTATTATAGTTAAGTTTATTTATTTTTCTAAGTTTTTAATTTGGGTTGTAATAAAAGGTCGCTAGTTTATTATTTTGGGATGTTTACATAGTTATTTTTACTCTACTTATACTATATTACAAATGAGATTATATAATGTCAAGTAAATTGGTTTAAAGCCACATTTTCAAATTAAGTAACTTTTACGAGTTTCAAAGATGTTACCATCGGGTAGCAAAGTTTACCAAGTCAACCATAACTTGAATATTCTTAAAATTTTACATTATCGAATGTTTTAAAAAGGTTTCCAAACACAACCATGTTTATAAATAAAAACCAATCCCACCTGAGTTTTATCAAACACTTTGCTTATTAACCTTAATGATATTTTTTTCACCGAAAATCAATATCTTTCAAAATATTTTACTTAGTGACATACTAGATCCCAATTAGGGCTCATGGGCGGGTTTGGGATGTTACATTTTTAATATCGAGCCGGTTCAAAACTTCATTTGTGGGGCCCAAGGCCCAAAATGTTTTGTTTTTATTAGTAGGCCTTATTGAAATGTTTTGGGAAGCTGTTTATGGTTTGAAACGACATGGCACCGAGTCTCAAAGCACCAATCCGCCTGTAAGTAATTCTATCTATTTTCTTTGTGAATATTTGATAGAGGCGGAAGGGTAAATTGTGAGCGTAGAATATTAGAATAAGGAATTGTTGAACCCTAGGGTTAGCATACCCCAACAAACAATGCATAAGATTTAATAATTCCCTAAACAACCACAGTGAGTTGTCCTTGAGCAAGGGATGTGGCAATCGTTGTAATGCATGTCTAGGATTGGATTCGGTGGGAGCACAGGTATTTAAGCGATCTAGTGACTCACCTCTTACTCACTTGAATCCTACCTGGTGCATAGTGACGGTTCATCCTAGCTGAGACGACCTGCTCACAGGCTAAACTTGATAACTAAAACCCGAAAGGGACTAGCCGTTTTGTTTTGAAGTAATTAAAACTTTGGCTTTAATAAAATGACCAAAATACCCTGGATTGTAAACTACCAAAATACCTCAGTATGAAAAATTTCCAAATAAAAATTTTCAAAATATCCTTCTTTGTGAAATTAATTAGAACCAAATTTTGAAATCTTGTTATGAAAAAATTACTAAAATATCCCTAATGGTAAAATTACAAAATTGCCCTAATCAACAAAATTACCGAATGACCTCGATTTTCAAAATTTTGCAACATCAACATTACGGAAAATGCATTTCTCAAAAGAACCCTCAAAGTTTTACAACTTTTGAAATATCCCGATTTATTAAATTTTACAAATTCACCTAATTTGTGAAAAATTAAAAATACCCACGAGGTCCAAAATTACCGAAATACGCCCAGATTTTAAAATTTATTCAAAATACCTCGATAATTTAAAAGTTCCAAAATACTTTTTGACAAAATCATCCGAGAACTTTTCTTTTGGAAAATTATGAAAATACCCTCAGAGGACAATTGACGAAAATACCCACAGGATAGGAACAGACGGGGAATATCCATGAGTGAATGTGTATGGGAGATACTAAGGAATGGATGTGTTTTTCGTGAATTAGGATAGAAAACTTAAACTCTGAATGATCGAAAGAATCCCTATTAAGCTCTCTTCATAAAATTTCTTCGTGGATAACCAGTGAAACAAATACTAATGTATAAAATTCTTAATCAGATAAACGCAAACGAGAATAATGAGTACAAGAGGTCATGGACGTCCATCGCGTGGCCGTGGTAGTGGTAGGATGACCTTGTCGGAGCCAGCAGGGTCTGGTCATGGGTTTGGAAATAAGATGCGGATCTACCGGCGGTGGAAACTGAGTTCTAGGATTAGACCAGTGGTAACGATGTAGTATCCCAAGCTGTACTATGAGTATTGGAATGAGTTACCGAGGCGGGCGCAGGTGCAAGAGCCCGTAAATCTGTGGTTGAACGACTCAAGCTAACGGTGGAGGTGTTTAGAGGAGTTTCGAGTGGCACCGGTCTGGCGAGTATTGGTTGGAATCTCTTGAGAGGATCATGGGTGACCTGGATTTTACAGTTGAGGAAAAGTTGAAGGGGATCATCTCTCTACTTCGGGATGAGTCATATCAATGGTGGCTCACTGTAAGGGATGGAGCGATGGCAGAGGATCTCACATGGGAATTCTTTAAGGCCGCCTATCAAAAGAAATACATCGGAACTAGTTACATGGATGTGCAGCGGAAGGCTTTCTTGAACTTGGTTCAGGGTAATAAGACGGTGGCAGAGTATGAGGCTGAATTTCTCCGATTGAGTAGGTATGCTCGTGGTATTATGGGTACCGAGCATGAACGCTGTGTTAGATTCGAGCATGGGCTGAGAGATGAGCTGAGGATGATGATAGCTCCATAACAGGAACGAGAGTTCGCTGTCCTAGTGGAGAAATCTAAGGTTGCTGAAGGGGTAAGATAGTCGGTTAGGCGGAATCAGGATAGGAGTTGGAATAAGAGGAGCTCTAGATCTTCGAAGTTTTTTGGTAATCAGCAGAAGAGGACGAGGTTTGGTAGGTCAGATCAAGCTGCTAGGCCTATTGCTGCTGCCAATCCTCAATGGTCGCCACGGTGTGCTCGGTGTGGGAAGTCTCACACGGGAGAGTGTTGGAATGGTAATCGGGGATGTTTCGAATATGGGTCCATAGAACATCGAGTTAGAGATTATCGAAAAAGCGCTAAATTTGAGGTCGGAGGTCGAGGATCGTGTACTGAATAGGAGGGATAATCAATAGCCACCGAGAGGTCGTGGTGCAAGAAGAGGAGGTAATGGTGCTGGCAGAGGTCGTGGGGCACCGAGGGGAGGTACCGGTGGTACTAAGGCTAGGCAACCTAGTTTGGTCTATGCCACGAGGCGTCAAGAGGAGGGCGACGCACTAGACTTCATAACCGGTATGTTCTTGATCTTTGGTGTACCCTATAGTACCTTGATTGACATTGGCTCAACCCACTCATACATTGCTAATAGCGTAGTGGAAACTCTGCACTTAGACTCTGAGCTTACTTCTAGGAAGATGACTGTATTAAGCCCTTTAGGTCATTCTTTAGAAGTAAGTAAACTCTATAGGAACGTACCCCTAGAACTCTAAGGGGTCGTGTTCTTGGCTGACTTGATGGAACTACCATTTCGGGAGTTTGACCTAATCCTTAGGATGGATTGGCTAGTAAAGTATCAGGCTAGCCTAGATTGTGCAGCTAAGTGCATGGTAATAAAGACCGTGAAAAGTGATGAGGTGGTGATGATAGGTAAAAGGAGAGATTACCTATCTAATCTGGTTTCTGCATTGAAGGCGAAAAAGATGGTGAGGAAGGGTTATGAAGCATATGTGGTGCATGTCTGTGCTTTGGAAGCTAAGGATGTTGCTGTGAGAGATGTCAGGACCGTAAGGGACTATGTTGATGTGTTTTCAGAGGAACTTCCGGGTCTACCTCCGGACCGTGAGGTTGAATTTGGTATAGATCTGTTACCCGGATCTGCGCCAGTATCTATAGCTTCGTATCAGATGGCGTCGAAAGAATTGGTAGAGTTGAAGGCGCAGATTCAGGAATTGTTGGATAGAGGTTCATCCAGACCAAGTGTATCGCCTTGGGAGCTCCGTGCTTTTTGTCAAGAAGAAGGATGGGACAATGAGGATGTGCATAGACTATCAACAATGAACAAGTTGACAATAAAGAATAGGTACCCTTTGCCCAGGATTGACGATCTGTTCGATCAACTCAAAGGGGCATCGGTGTTCTCTAAGATTGACCTTAGGTCAGGGTACCATTAGCTTAAGGTGAAGGAGGCTGATGTCCACAAGATGGCATTCCGTACTCGGTATGGACACTACGAGTTTCTGGTAATGCCTTTTGGTTTGACGAATGCACCGGCCGTGTTTATGGACATGATGAATCGGGTTTTCCAACCCTATCTAGACCGGTTCATCGTGGTGTTCATAGATGACACTTTGGTGTACTCGAAGTCTAAGGAGGAGCATGACGTGCATCTTCATGTGGTTCTGCAAGTTCTAAGGGAGAAACAGTTGTACGCCAAATTCAGTAAGTGTGAGTTCTGGCTCAAGGAGGTAACTTTTCTAGGGCATGTTGTTTCAGCTGAGGACATCAGGGTGGATCCCCGTAAGATTGAGGTAATTTTAGAGTGGAAACCATAATGTCAATTACGAAAATTTAGAGTTTTCTGGGGTTGGCAGGATATTATAGGAGATTTGTGGAAAATTTCTCCTTAATCGAGCATCGTTGACTAAACTACTGAGAAAAGGAGTTCCATTTGTGTGGTCTGAGAAGCAGCAAGAGAGTTTCGATAAACTGAAGAGGATCTTGACAGAAGCACCAGTTTGATTCAGCCTGAGGCAGGAAAGGAATTCACTGTGTATTGTGATTCATTGCATACTGGTTTAGGGTGTGTGTTAATGCAAGAAGGGAAGGTGGTCGCTTATGCGTCATGGCAGTTGAGGCCTCACAAAGCTAACTATCTGACACATGATTTGGAATCGACTGCTGTGGTTTTTGCCTTGAAGATTTGGAGGCACTATCTGTATGGGGAGAAGTCAGTAGTGTACACAGATCACAAGAGTCTAAAGTACCTCTTGACTCGAGAAATTTAAATCTAAGGCAGCGGAGGTAGATTGAGTTGCTGAAAGACTATGACTGCTCAATCGAATACCATTCGGGTAAGGCTAATGTGGTAGCTGATGCATTGAGCCGAAAGGTGGTAGCAGATTTGTGAGTTATGTTTGCTCACCTAAGTCTCTATGAGGATGGGAGCCTTTTGGCAGAGTTGCAAGTGAGGCCATCGTGGATTGATAAGGTCAAAGAAATGCAAGTGACCGACGAAGCTTTGAGTACTCGGAGGTTGCGAGTACAGAATGGTGAGGCCGAAGGGTTCAGCTTAGGTAGTGATGGAGTTTTGTATTTTCAAGGGAGAGTATGTATGCCTAAGGATAATGATTTGAGGCAGTAAATTCTTAAAAAAGCTCATAGCAGTCTGTATACTATGCACCCGGGAAACAGCAAGATGTATCGGGATTTAAGGGAACAGTTTTGGTGGCCGGGTCTTAAGTGGGAAGTAACCGAGTTAGTGGGCAAGTGTCTGACATGCCAGCAAGTTAAGGCTGAGCATCAATTGCCATCAGGGCTGTTACAACCGGTAAAGATCCCACAGTGGAAGTTGGAGGAGATTACTATGGATTTCGTAAGTAGGCTTCCCCTTACGCCCAAAAGAAAGATACAGTTTGGGTGATAGTAGACCGGTTGACTAAGTCGGCTCATTTCATACCGGTAAAGGTTGAGTACTCGCTTCAAAGGTTAGCCAAGTTGTATATCGCAGAGATAGTGCGGTTGCATGGAGTACCAGTGTCCATTATCTCGAATCGGGATCCTCGATTTACGTCGAGATTCTGGAAGGCTTTACATCAGGAGTTGGGCACGAAATTGAATTTCATCATGGCTTTTCACCCGCAGTCTGATGGACAATCTGAGAGGGTAATCCAAGTGTTGGAAGATATGTTAAGGGGATGTGTTTTGGACTTCTGTGGTAGTTGGGAGGAGTACCTACCTTTGGCGAGTTAAACTTATAACAATAGTTATCAGCGAATATTCGATGGCACCATATGAGGCCTTTGATGGTCGAAATGCCGTACTCCTACATGTTGGACGGAGCTAGGAGAGCGACAAATGTTGGGTCCAGAGTTAGTGGCGGAGACGGAGGATAAGGTTAGAGTAATTCGGGCTCGTCTCAAGGAGGCGTCGGACAGGCAAAAATCCTACGCTGATCTTAAGCGCAGAGAGGTTGAATATGCAGTGGGTGATAAGGTCTTCTTGAAGGTATCACCTTGGAAAAAGGTGCTGAGGTTTGGCCGGAAGGGCAAGCTAAGCCCTAGATTCATCGGACCGTACACGGTGTTGAAACGGGTGGGACCGGTAGCTTACCAGCTTGAGTTGCCAGCAGAATTGAGCCAGATCCATGATGTCTTCCATGTTTTGATGCTAAGGCACTATCGATCAAATCCATCACACGTAGTGTCTGATTTTGAAAATTAAAGTGAACTCGGACTTGTCTTTTGAGGAGGAGCCGGTGCAGATTTTGGATCGGGATGTCAAAGTTCTTCGTAGGAAGTCAGTGCCTTTGGTAAAAGTGCTATGGTGAAACCATGGTATGGAGGAGGCCACATGGGAACCCGAGGATGTGATGCGGCAGCAATACCCCCAACTCTTCTGATCCAGGTAATTTCGAGGCCGAAATTATTTTTAAGGGGGTAGAACTGTAACATCATGAATTAGGGGTTGTTTGTAATTTAATTATTTTTTCGTGTGTGTGCTTGAAGAAAAGAATACTATGATTACTTGACATGTTTTAGGGTCTAGAAATAACCCCGAGCTAGGCCTGACTTAGGGCTGGAAATTTCTTTTTAAGTGCTTAAGAGGAGGGAGCTAGGTGAGATAGGGGATAAGAGAAATTTTGGGAGAAGCATGACACAAGGAATTAATGGGCATAGTGGCTTGAGGCGCCAAGGAGCAAGGGAGTGCAAGAGGGAGGACTCACGTTCGAGTCCTGGTGGAAGCGCAAGAATATTTTATTTTTTCCTTTGGCGTTAAGGCAAAAGGGAGTTAAGGAAGGAGCGTTTAAAAGGGATTGTAATGGGTTTATGTCACGAAATAAGTCACTAGCAAAGTGGCTTTCATGCGCCACTTAAGAGCTTGGAGGTGACGATGGGCGCAGGTCTTGGGTTTGAGCTGCCGAGTTGCGCATTGGGAGTTTTATTTTCTTTTGTGTTATGTATAGGGTGATGGGCTAGGTAGGCCTTAAAAATAAATGGCGAGGTTTTGGGGCATGAAAGTTGATTTGGAGGAGTGGCTTGGGCGTTGTAGGTATTGCATGGCGGTTGCTCCTTTAGGTCCCATGTTCGAACCAAGGGAGCAGCAGTTGGTATTTTATTTTTTTTTCAAACTGGCATGAATGGGAGAGGGAGCTGATTTCTTGATTTTGGACTCTTAATGTGATAAGGATAAGCTTAAATTTTTGCACTTATTTTCAGCTGGAAGAGTAGTGTTATTAGTTTTGTTTTTTTTTTTATTTTGAAGAGGTGGATATGAGATAAAATGGAAGATAAATGTTATTTTTTTTGGGTGATAATTAAAAGCTGGAAATTATCACAAAAGAGGAGATGGCCGAATATAGGATTCCTTGGGGCCATCCATGATCGGTTTTGATAAAGCAGGGAGGTGCCGAAATTCATCAAAGTTTCTTTTCTTTTTCTCTTCAATAGTTGCTGGCCGAATTCCCTCTAGCCACATTTGCCAAAATTCTCCATAATTCCTCCCTTCTTTTCTTCTACTTGGCCTAACCTACCCCTTCTTTTACTAAAAATTTCACCTTCCATTTGTGTTGCTAGCCGAATATCCCCTACCATATAGGGCTTAAGCCGAATCCCCCTAAGGAAGGTGCTATCGATTTCAAAGGTTGGTAAGTGCCTCTCTTAAGCATTCAGTTTCTCTTTGCTTCCTTTTGTGTGTCGAAAGCTTGAGAAACAGGCCTTGGTAAGTTGGCCGAATGTGGTTATGGTTCTAATAGTGTATGTTTTGTGTGTAGCTAACGGCAAGGTGCATTAAGGGAGCCTTTCGTGGTTTCAATTCTGCAAGGTAAGCCAATATGGTATTCGGCCATAGGCCACTTTCCATAGATTTGCTTATAGCCGATTTTAACAAAGTGACATATAGGGATTTCGACAGTTTCAGAAGATAGGAGTGGTTTTTCGGGATTTTGATTTTGCTTTGGTAAGTAATAATAAGATTCGGCCTAGGGCCATATTTGGATTATAGGTGCAATTAGTCCTTGGGGATTACTAATTTGGCCGAATAGGCCTATGGCACTAACTTTGGTGTTTGGTCGAATATAGGGTCAAGGGATAGAGCACAGTAGATCGAAACTTCGGGATCTAGGATTCGCGTTAGTAACAGGTGTGTAAAATTCACTACACACTTTATTAGTTAACATGACTATATTGTTGCCTTTTAATCATTGTGGTAGTGATCTGCTTGTGGACATGAGCATGGATTCCGGGTAAGTCCCCTATTACGTGATCTATGATGTATGCTTGAGTATGCCATCACATGCTATTGAATGCTATGCTATACATAAATGCATGATATATGGGATTATGATAATTGTTATGTAAGCATGATGATGGTGGGATTAATGAGAGGAGGGGATGATCTCCATGGATCGTCACCGGTGGTTTGGACCACAAGATGGGTTGGCCCCATCGATTAATTGTGACTTTGGTCACGGTGGTTTTGACCACACCGTTGATAAATTGTGACTAAGTCCCAGTGGTTTGGTACCACCAGTGGTTTTGACCACATTATGATAATTGTGACCTATGGTCATCAGTGGTTTTGACCACACGATGGGTTGGCCCCATCACTTGATTTGTGACTCTAGTCACCAGTGGTTTTGACCACCAGTGGTTTTGACCACACGGGTAGTTAAAGGAGTACGGATGGTTAGTGGGGT
Organism: Gossypium rotundifolium; assembly: GCA_025506655.1. Taxonomy (NCBI): domain Eukaryota; kingdom Viridiplantae; phylum Streptophyta; class Magnoliopsida; order Malvales; family Malvaceae; genus Gossypium; species Gossypium rotundifolium. Next base: position 63,560,718 of record CP106726.1, read on the forward strand.
TGCATGTTTGCATGTTTATTAATAATTTGTGTATGAGTTGCATTTCCGGGTGGGGGATTTACACACTGAGTCTTGGTGACTCACCCCTTCCCATATTATTTTGCAGATGAGTAGATCGCGGAGATGGAGCCGGAGAGGACTCGAGGCGGCCATGCTTATTCGTTGGATTTGAATTTAATTTATTATAGTTAAGTTTATTTATTTTTTCTAAGTTTTTAATTTGGGTTGTAATAAGGCCGCTAGTTTATTATTTTGGGATGTTTACATAGTTATTTTTACTCTACTTATACTATATTACAAATGAGATTATATAATGTCAAGTAAATCGGTTTAAAGCCACATTTTCAAATTAAGTAACTTTTACGAGTTTCAAAGATGTTACCATCGGGTAGCAAAGTTTACCAAGTCAACCATAACTTGAAGATTCTTAAAATTTTACATGATCGAATGTTTTAAAAAGGTTTCCAAACACAACCATGTTTATAAATAAAAACCAACCCCACCTGAGTTTTATCAAACACTGCTTATTAACCTTAACAGTGTTTTTTTTTCACCAGAAAATCAATATCATTCAAAACGTTTTTACTTCGTGACATACCAGATCTAGTCAGGGCTCATGGGCCGGGTTTGGGGTGTTACAGACTTAGTGGAGACCATACTACGAATAATGGGTTATTTAAATTTCGGATTTCTTTAAAGTACTTTTAATATTTTCTATTTAAGTTATGTTGTAATAAGGTCTCTGGTTAAATTTTATGGATGTTTTACCTATGGATGGATTCTATGATATGCTTTAAAGTACTTAAGTTGGATTTTATTTTTCTAAAATAGAAATAAACGTTTTCCGTAAATAAACGTGCAAAAAGGGTTTTCATTCTTAAATATTTTAACTCGAAAGTTTCTTTGCAACATTTCTTTTAAAATCTTTTTTTTCAAAATTTCTTCGAACTCTCTTAAATTCTCGGAACATTAAATAATTTTTTCTTAGGTTTTTAAATTATAAATTTTTACGTCTCAAATTATTAGATTTAATAATCAACCTCGGTTTTCAATAAACACCTTTTCAAAATCTTTTTGAAAATCCGTTTTCTTTGAATCTTTAAAAGACTATATGTATGTTCAATTCGTGTGACATGTCAAATCTGGTTTTAACGCATAGACCGGGTTTGGGGTGTTACACAAAGAGGCTGCCGAATTTAAAGAACCATAATGCTCTTCTTTAATTAATAGTAATAATGGATGTAAGATGAAAAGTCACCTACAATTATCACATGTAACCGTCAAATTAATGCAACTATTAAACTTAAAATAAATTAACAACTAACTTAATTAAATGAACTAACACTTAAGCATCATTTATTCCAGAAACTAGACTTAAATAAATGAACTAACACTTAAGCATCATTTATTCCAGCAACTAGACTTTAAATAAATGAACTAACACTTAAACTTTATTTATTCTAGCAACTAGACTTAAATAAATGAACTAACACTTAAGCATCATTTATTCCAACAACTAGACTTAAATAAATGAACTAACACTTAAACATCATTTATTCCAACAACTAGTTTAATTAAGAAAAACATTATTAAATGAACTTAACACATGCATCAATAAATTAACCTAGTAACTAGATTAATTAATGAAGCAACAATAAAATTAAATTCATTAAAAGAAACTCAATTAATTAAACTAAGTTGAGTTGAATTAATGACGAGCAACCATTTATTGAACTAAGATGCTTAAATGCAAATATTTAAAATGCAAACTAAATAAACATATGAATTATTTAATGCAAGACTTAAACTATCATGGGAGTTTCATAATGCAAGTCATTATTTATGATGCATACTAAACTAACATGAAAGTTACATAATGCATTACTTTATTAAATGCAGAACACAAAGTGCAAGTTAAAATTAAAATATGCAAACTTATTAATTTAAATAAAACTTAATTAAATTAAAAGTCCTTAAAAACATTGGTCTAATAACCAATCAGGCCTGTGAGATGTTTCATCTTGCACTTGGGCCCCTCAAGTTTAGGCCACTCTTAATGGCGTCGGAAAGAGTCGAACCATGATGCGACCAGGATCGCATCACCTAGTGTTCTAGTTGTGCCATCTATTTTTTGTTTGTAAAAAACTGAACTTATCACTATTTGTAGTGTGGCGTTCAAATATACCAAGGTTCCTAACTTGCTAGATAGTGGGTCGAGGTCATCTTTTAACAAGTCCTAAACCGAACTATAGAGCTTATAAGCAACGGGTCGATACCAAATTGGTATTGGTTCTTGTTTGCACTTTCGTTCAATCCATTTTCCTTTCTTATCTATTTTGAACCAAAATCCAATCTTTCTTCCTCATCTTTCATCTTTCCAATCATATTTTTAAACTATCAACTATTTGCCAAAAATACTTCATTCTATTCCCATTTTACCAAGCCAAATATTCATTGTTTCTCAAAATGATTGGGCAACTCAAATACGTTTTGACTCACCCCGAGGCGGATCATATCGGTTTCATGGTATGCATACAATTCGAATGGATTCCACAAGTCAAAATCAACATGCGAGTAACACATCAAATGATAGATATATTCATCATAAGTAGATAGATGAGAAAATGCATATGGCACTCGAAAGTGAACATCCAAATCTTGCATTGAACGACATATATAATCACTCGCACATGAACAAAAAATATCAAACACAAGATTCCTTTTGTCAACAAGTAGATCATCATTAAACAGGATAAGACGTTCAAACATTTCATGATCTAAATGATAAAAATCAACATCATGTGTTCTATCAACAACCGAAAAGAACAAAGACATCTCAAAATTTTTACATGGATCACACATGTGATGCAATATGAATTCTTTCACACGAAAATTATAAAAATTATCAAACTTAAGAATCCTGCCATCATTCAATGAAACAGATAGATCACAAACAGGCAAAATAGAATGATTAATCATAACATGATCTAAATGTTTTATGAAAACTAGTTCATCAACGCAAAGCTTGTCACTTTTCAAAAAGATCACAAAGGTGTCAACAAGTTCAGAAGACTTACCTTTATAGTCAAAAAGAAAAAGATCAGTTTACTGAGGTCAAGCAATACAAACCTTCTCTCTTCGGAAAGATAATGTAGTCGAAGCCTCGCGTTTGATTCAGCACTTTTCAAATGGAATGTGAATTTCAAGTGCAACCATAGAATTTGTTTAAGCAGCGAATAAAAATTGAACACAAACTGGGCAAATTTCACAACCTTAATCAAAAGCCAAGTATCAAAATGATTGAAATTCTTCAAGCACAATTGTCGTTGCTTGATTTTCCAACAAGGCATACCAAATGATACAAAACATAGGCTCGGTTTAAAGGCATGATTTTGATTATTAAACTCAAGATGTGACAAGGGTTTAGAAAAATCAAACATGTTAAACCAATAAGACTTATGCACATTCAAGATCGAGCAATCAAAACTCTTGACATGTTTTAAAACCAATTTGCTAAAACTCAAAGATTCTACATTAGACAATGAACAAAGCTCGTAATAACCACAATCAAACAAACTGGGGTTAAGGGAAAATTCATCGTCATACTTTATCGAGTCTTGATTATTCATTACTCCACTTTCATTGATGAAATATATTCGACTTGCCATTATTTAAATTATCACAAGGGATGGAGGAATGGCAAATGATGATGTCGTTCACAAGATTACAATCATTGGAAAAATTTGGTGGAGATAGAATTGTTTCAAAGCACTTACCTTCCTTACCTTCCGGCTCATGTGATTCAACTTCACCTTTTTCAATCAAAGTAAAATGTCGCTCGTCGGGAAGGTATTGAAGTTGGCATTCAGCTCTCGATTTCTCGTAAACTTGAAAAGTAGAAATAGGAGAAGAGATAACTTCAAATGGGTTAGTTGAAAAATCACTCTCTTTTTCTCGCTCATCTCGTTCTCTCGTTTCAAGATCTTTTTCTTTTTCAATCTCTTTTTCAATTTTTTTCTCAATTTCAATTTTCTTTTCTTCATTCTCTTTTTCTCTCTCAAATTCTTTTCTTTCTTTCTCAACTTGCTCTTTTCACTCTCATTTTCATTTTCTTTTTTCTTGATTTCTTTTTTCTTGTTCTTCTTTTTCACTTGATTTTTATTTTTCGTTTTGATTATAATAAGAAGATATTTCAAAAGAATAAAAAAATACAAGGATTTGATTCTAAGATCGAAGCGATGTTCTCATAGATATCACGATCAATTCTTCATGAATTATTCTTTGTATGAGACTTCTTTGAATCATAAGTTCTATAACCCATGCTTTCTTGGCCGTCAAAGTAAAAGGCTTCAAACTTGACACTTGTTTTGGTTCGCCTTGAATCCTTCGTCGAATAAGAATCGTGATCTGAACTACTTCGAGAACGATCTTTCGTGGATGAATTCTTCGACGCATATGAACCACATTCACTTCTTCGTAAATATTTCTCAGTGGATGGATATGTTGAAGCTTGTGAAGAGGAAATCATACCTTCTCGATGGTAATCATGAGAGGTCTCATATTTGCGGTTTGATTCATACCGTCTTGAACTTCTATATGAACCATAATCTCGATCAAAATCTCTTCTTGAATGATCTTCAAAAGCGTGTCTTTGAGATGACCTTGGTTCCGTCCTTCGACTTGAAGAAAGTCGCTCTTGCCGATCTCGTTCCTCGATTCGATCCAATCACTTATACAACTTGTCAAACTTGGTATTCATGACTTTTTGCATTCCATTCAACAAGTATTGATAGTCAGACTCTGAGAACACTTCTTGATTCATTTTATTCTCTAAAAATAAAATGTTAAAACAAAAACAAAGATAATACCTTACCAAAAAAAAAATCTCACAAGTCACTCACAAAGAAAAGAATCGCTCACACTCTTGTTTAACTCACATGATGGCTTTTTCTCTAATGAGTACACTCATGCCTTTTACTGCTCTCTCTCGCTCTCACAATTTCATACTTCGTTTCGAAAGACTTATTGCAGCTTGAGGGTCGGCTTCAAAATTGGTTAACAAAGGTTTGACGTTGGGTATCGGGTAGGCTAAACGAAGGAAAAGGCAAATGGAGTAAGGGTGGGTGGCATTGGGTAAAAAGAGAAAATACCAAATGATGGTAGAAGAATTTTTTTTTTAAAGATCGGGGTCAGAAGATGAGACTAGAAACAACAAATACTTGCCAAACTTTCAAAAGAAAACTTCACTTCTTTTTTTTTTCTTATCTTTTTTTCCTTTTTTTTCTTTTTTTCCTTATCTTTTTTTGTACTTTTTTTCACTTCAAATGTAAAAAGATGAATACAAAAGAAATGAAATACAACTTTTTTTTCAATTTTTTACGTATTTACTTTGGATTTAAGATTTTCGTCGTAGCTCCTCGTTTTCAAGCTCTGATACCAAATGATAAGATCCGCCTCGGGTTGAGTCGAGTCGTATTTAAATTGCCTAATTGTCTACGAGGAGAAATTATGCCTTCGAGAAATAATAGGAAATATCATAAAGTTTACGGAAGCTTTTGGTTGAACTTGTTTATTAAATGGAATCAAGTTAGGAAGAGGTGTTTAGTGATGGAGATGATTTTTGGATAATGGAATAGAGTTAAGCTTGGTTTAACAAACGAGAACAAAGGATAGATGTTGGGTGATATTTTGGTTAAGTGATAGGTGATATTTGATGGAGTTGGATAGAAGAACTTAGACAAAGAATCGATTCAACAGTAGGAAAGTGTCACCCCGGGCTCTATATTTGTTAAAGGTGGAAAATGGAAGTCGATGATGGACCAAGACCCGTTATCTATAAAGATAAGAACCTATGGTATAAGTTGATGGATGAGAAACGACTGATGCCACAAGCAATGCTCGATAAGTTAGAATCGAAACTCGTACGAAAGATAGAGAGGAGAAAATCTCACCTGATGAACAAAGTTCATAAAAATATATTCAAAGATCAAAAGTTCTAAAGTTCTCTATTTTACAAACTAATAACAAGTATGTATAGTATTTACATGTGGTTAGCTAAAGAGTCAAATGAATTCAGCTTTAATATGTATTTAAATGGCTGAAACAAAATTTCTGAGCCAAATAATAACAACTTTGAATAACCAAATAATGAGGGATACTCATTCGGCTAAGGGGAAAAATGAAAAGATTTGAATAAAAAAACACTTACCCGGTTTAATCAAAGAAGAAATGTTCAACTTGCAAGATGGAGAAGAAGAGATGATCAAGATTCAACTTTGAAAATATGGATTAAAAGAGAAGGAAGAAAGGTTGAAGAATTTTGTGAAAAGAAATAAAAAGATGGAGAAAGGGAGCCTAGGAGTTTCGGCAAAAACAAGAGAAAATGGTGTACAAAGTTGGCTTTAGAATTTTAGCAAGCAAAGAGAAAGGATTGCAAAAGAAACACTAAAAATGCTAAAAGAAACAAACCTTACAAATACCAAAGTTTTTCCAAAGACTATAGGAAATTCGGCTACCAAGTTTTCCCCTAACAAAACCATGCATCATCTTTACTAAAAGATGAGTGTTGACCCCCCAAAATGCTTTCCAAAACATCGACCACAATATAGGCCAACATGTTCCCCTCTCTTACCATTTTCCTCCATTTCTTTCCCTCTTTTTCCCTAGTCTTTCTCCTTACCATAATCCTTAGCCACCTTGCTAAAATTAAAAAGTCCACCTTGCCTTATTTCCTTCCTCAATCTCCTCTCCATCTCCATGATTTCTTCCATAAATCCCTCCACTTGTCCCCAAATCATCTCTTCTCCTTTTTGGCAAAAATAAAACTCCCTTGCTTTCCATGAGATTTGAACCCTTGCTCCCTTCAATAGCTCAACATGCCACTTGCCACCAAGCCACAAGCTCCTCTTGTGTCTCTTAAATGCACCCATTTATTCTTAAGTCCTACTTCCATCAGCCATATCCACTAAAAGTCCAAAAATGAAAATTCTTTCTATGGCCTAACTTAAACCCCAGACTTCATAGAAACCTCGTAACTTTCCAAAATCACTTTCTTAATAAGTCCAACTCAAAATAATGCCGTTCTCTTGTTCTCAAAAATTTTAAACACTCCTACACTCAATGCCCAATGGGCCCAATCCTACTAGGCCCAATTTTGGGATGTTACAATTCTACGCTCCTTAAAGAAATTTCGTCCTCGAAATTTCCAACTATAGGAACAGTCGTAAATTGTAACCTAGCACATTACACTTTCACTGCGCAGTCTGATCTTAATAACACTAATTCGCTTTCTATCTTAATCTTGGAAACTCTTCACATCATCAAATATTTAATCCTCAGAAGCAAACATGTAATTATCACTCATTCATAAAATTTCTACATTCAAACATCACGTCCAACCAAAACATACATGACATGATAGTGATGAAACAATCCCAAGCCTTATGCTCTTTAGACCCGCATCTCAAACATGCTGCTGACCTCTTCCAGTACAATTACCACCTTGACCTTGCCCACGACCTCTCGGCGACTGCTGAGTGCCTCTGGTTGGCTAGGTAAAATCATTACGAACCCCCTGAGTATGAGCAGGCTATTGAGAACAATCCTTAAACCGATGATACTTGGAACCACATTTGAAATAACCACCGGTTCTCTTCCAGCATTCACCCGAGTGAAGTCTCCCACAATCCGCACAAGGCTGTAACTGATTGGTAGCATCTTGTACTCTTGCTTGAGCTGGCTCCTCATTTCTGGGCCTCTTCTAAAACCTCTATCAGGACTTGAGTACCCAGAGTCTCTCTTACTCCTGCTCCTATCCTTGTCTCAATTTTACCGCTCCAAGTATTTAACCTCCTCATCTATTTTAGCTTTTTCCACAAGTGTGGCAAAATTTCTCTCCTTCTGTGGGGCAATCAGTACTCACAATTCATCACGCAATCCATCTCAAATCGCACACAGCGTTCATAATCAGTCGGCACTATTCCCTGGGCATACCGACTCAAACACAAAAATTCTGCCTCATATGCTACCATAGATTTACCTCCTTGAACCAGATTCAGGAACTCCTTCCTTCGGGCATCCACATAGCTAGCCCCAACATACTTTCCTTGGAATACGGTCTTGAAGAATTTCCAGGTAATGCGATCGGCTTGAGTGCCTTCCCGAACAGTGAGCCACCAACCTTGGAAGTGCCAATTTTCTTCCTTCTATTTACTCACTTTGGTAGAATATCGGGAGGTCATAAGGGTTTCTCGGATTTCTTCTTGAGACCGATTAGCAAGGGGTAAGTATCTGGAAATCTTTCATCTTATTATCTCCCTATGTCGACTTGGTCAAAGGAAAAGCGAATTATCTTGGTGGCTAACTAATGTAGTAACGATTACATTTTAGGTCTTTGGGATTTTAAGGTGTTCGATCTAAGTCTCTATCCTCCAGTCAATCGAAGTTGGTAAGTGTGGGTAAGACCTATGCTAGTATTCAAAAGCAAAGCTTTGATTATGAGTAATAATGACTAATCGATTATTTTGGAAAAAAATAGATTCAAGTATCGGTCTTAGTGGTTAGTAGCCAAAAGCGAGGAAAGGTAAGATCTAGGGTTCATAAGGAACCCTTTCAATAAATTGGTTTGGCCGATTAGGCCATAATATTAATCCTAAAGAGTTGGCGAATATAGGTGCGAGATAGATCTAGGTGGCGAAGCTCCTCTTTCGGATCTAGACTCCTCGTTGGTGTCAAGTGTGTACATACACGTATAAATTATTAAATATGTTAATTATTGTGAATGCTAATTTGGTTATTGTAGCGTTGGATATCATACCATATCGGTATAGTTGGCAATCTGAGTAAGTACATTTGAATATGCTATTTGATGCTTTTGGTAAGCATAGTGTATTGATGCATGAGATTTAAGCATGTGATGGCATGAAACATGTATGCATATCGGTGATGTGGGATTAGTGAGTGGAGGGCGGTATTATGTGCCGGCGGGCACCAGTGTTTTAGTAACACTGCTGTGACTACGGTCACGGAGGTTTAGTACCTCAGGAGGTTTGGCACCTCATAGCGACTTGTCCTGTGGTTAACACCACAGTGGGTTGGCCCCACTTAAGATATGGGATCATCTGCGGTGATTTGGTATCACCACGATGGGTTGGCCCCATCAAATGATCTGTGTCTCTGGACACGGTGTTTTAGTAACACATTGTGACTATATGTCACAGGTGGTTTAGCACCACCAGTGGTTTGGTACCACAGCAGGGTGAGCAATTGGCATTTGGATGGCTAGGATGGGTATTTAATATTACGCATATTAATGGTTATGTGTTGTGTATGAAAATATTTTTAAAAGCGGGAAGGGTTACATACTGAGTCTTGGTGACTCACCTTCTCCATTATTTTTTCCAGGTGATGCTTAGATCGCGGATATGGAGCCGGAGGGACTCGAGGTGGCCATGCAGTGGACTTGAAACAAATGAACTTTAATTTAGTTATATTATTTTGTTATTGGTTTGTTTTTATTTGGATTGTAATAAGGCCTCCATAAACTTTATTTTTGTTACTATGCTTATGTAGGATACTTGCTTTTAAACTACACTATTAAAAGTTAAATTAAAATCACATGTTTTCCTAAATCAACACGAAAATGTTTTATCGTGTCAGCGGACACATCCAAAATTGGTATAACAACTTGACTTCAATTAAATTTTCAAATTTAATCTAAGTATGATTTCAGCAAGATAACCAAAAACGGGAAGTTTTCAACAAAACTTAAATTGGATTTTAAAATGGGCTTCAAAAAGTTTTTCTCAGTAACGACCCATATTAGGTCCTAACGTTTGGTAGGGTTTGAATGTGACAAATTAGTATCGAGCCAGTTCAAAGCTACATTTGTAGGGGCCCAAGGCCCAAAATGTTTTAGTAGGCCTTATTAATTGTTTTGGGTTTTAAGCGGCATGGCCAGAGTCTCAAACACCGATCCGCCTGAGTGAAGTACATCTAAACTTCTTTGTGAATTATATTACAGTAGAAGGGTAGGAAGCATGGAACATAGATAGACTTATAGGAATTTGAACCTAGGATTAGATTACTCAAACACACAAAGCCGAACATAAGACTTAAAGAACAAAACCAACCTATGACTTAGTCCTTGAGCTAGGGTGTGGTAACCCCACATGCATGTCTAGGATTGGGCAAGAAAGAGCACAGTATTTAAGCGGTCTGGTGACTCACCACCTCTTGGCAGTATCCTACAGTGCGTGGCTTGGGTTCACCCAACCCGGAGGCTCGGCGGTGTGGTAACCTCATGCGCATGTCTAGAAAGGTTCGGTGGGAGCTTGGTATTTAAGCGGTCCAGCGTGACTCACCTCCTCTCCACACAAAACACTTTGCAGTGCGTAGCTTTGGTTCACCACGACCAAGAGGGCTCGGTCATAGGCTAAACATAATGACTAAAACCCGAAAGGAACTAGCCTTGATTTTTGAAAAAGAATGAAACAACAAAACTTGGTTTTAAAACTTTTAAAATCACTCCTTCAAACGTAAGAACAACTATTTTTACAATGTTTTCCCCGAAAAGTTCAATTTGTGGAAAATTACGAAAATACCCTTAGGGGTAAAATTACGAAAATGCCCTTGGTTCATAAAATATCAACTCAATGATTTTGTCCAAAAAAAATTCAACTACTTCTCAAATATTCAACCACCTTTGAAAATCATCAATAAAATAATTTGGTTTTGGAAAATTACGGAAATACCTCAACTTATAAAATTACCAAAACGACCACAGTACAAAATTTTTACAACATCACCATTTTAAGAAAGGAAAATTCTCAAAAGGACCCTCGAGTTTACAATTATTAAAACACCCTTGATTTACAAAAATTACAAAATTACCACGATGGACAAAATTACCAAAATACCCACAGGTTAGAAATAATGCCATAACTTCAAACCTTATCAATTTTCAATAATACCCTCCAGTGTTGGGAATTGCAAAAAAAACCTACTTTACTAAAGTTTTAAAATTTCTTTTATTACGAAAATACCCACAGAGGAAAAGACGAAAATACCACCAGGTTAGAAATGGGCGAAAATGTCAGAAGAAGCGAATAGGTATGGAAAGTATTAAGGAATGGATGCAAGAACTTCTTTGTGTGAACTAAGATAGAGGATGAAACCTTGTTTGCGGAAGAATCTCTAATTAAAATTCCTTCATAAAATTTCTTCATGAGTAATGAAGTGGAACAAGCGCTAATACATAAAATTTCTCTCAATCAGTTAAAAGTCAGAGATAGAATGAGTTCTAGAGGGCGTGGGCCTTGTGGGCCTTGCAGTAGGGGTAGGATGATGGTGTCGAACACTGTCGGTCGGGACGGGGTTCTAAAAATAAAGTACCACCGCCACCACCACCTCCTACTTTTAGAGTGAGGAGCGAGGATCGGACCGGTGGTGAGGCGATGTCATAGCGGTATGCGAGTTCGGAGATTGTGGTGAGGTGGTGGAAATTTAGAGCTCAATCTGTTCCGGCGAATTCGGTCCAACAGAGTGAAGTGTTAAAGGTGTGTCGAGGTGGCACCAGTGTGGCGAATCTTGGCTAGAGTCAATGAAAGGATCATGGATGATCTTGACTTGACCGAGGAAGAAAAAAGCGAAGGGCCGTATCACTTCTAAAGGATGAAGCGTGTCGATGGTGGTGACGAGGATTCGAGATGGCGCTTCTGGCAGATGATCGACTTGGGATTATTTCAAGACCACCTATCGGAAGAAGTATGTGGGCACAGTTATCTGAGATGCTCGGAGGAAAGCCTTTTAGGGTTAGTGCAAGGAACTAAGTCGATGGCGGAATATGAGGCGGAGTTTTAAGGCGAGTAGGTATGCTAGAGGCATCGTGGCTCTTGAACACGGCCTTTGTGTCCGCTTTGAAGACGGACTCGAGATGATTTGAGGTTCTTGATTTCCCATGACAAGTTCGTGAGTTTTCATCTCTTGTGGAAAAGGCTAAGGTAGCCGAAGGAATCAAGGAGGCTGTGAGGCAAAACTATAGTAGGAATAATCAAAAGAGAGGATTTGGGTCAGCTGGATCCAGTGGTAGTGTCCAGAAAAAGGCTAGGCCAAGTGGGCCAAATCAGGCGACAAGGCCCATGACTGCTAATCAGAGGCCAACTCAGTGTAACCGCTGTGGGAAGACCCATTGGGGAAGTTGTTCGACCGGTGATAGAGGATGTTTTGAGTGTGGGTCTTTAGAGCATCGAGTCAGAGATTGTCCTCGGAAGCTAGCTAAGAACCAGCCAGAGGGACAGAATCGTGCTCAGGATAGAAATGTGGGACCACGAGGGTCGTGGTAATGGTAGAGAAGCAACGGTCCTAACAAGGTCGTGGAATTGAGGCGGAGGTTGAGCAACATGAGGCTAGGCAGCTGGCTTAGTCTATGCTGGCGTCATGAGGAGGGTGACGCCGGATGTCATAACCCAGATGCGTTTCTGATTTTGGTCTTCCTTATTATGCATTAATCGATGTGGGGTCTACACATTCATACGTGGCAGTAGTGTGGTAGAGACTTTGGACCTAAACTCAAACCGCTTCTCGGGTGATGACCGTAGTTAGTCCGTTAGGTCACTCTGTAGTGGTAGACAAACTTTATAGAGGCGTACCTAGAACTCCAGGGTAGTATTTGTGGTGATCGATGGAACTACCATTTGGGAGTTCGATTTGATCCTTGGAATGGATTGGTGGTTAAGTATCGGTGAATTTGGATTGCGCGCTAAGCGCATGGTTCTTAAGACAATTTGGGAATGATGAAGTGGTTATGATAGGTGATAGAAGGAATTACCTATCCAACGTGGTGTCTGCCTTGAAGGTTGAGAAGATGGTCAAGAAGGGTTGTAAGGCGTTTTGGTTCAAATCATGCTTTGGAAGCTAAGGAGTCGATGGTTGGAAAGGTCCGAAGCGGTTGGAGAATTTCTTGATGTGTTCCCGAAAGAACTTAGGGTCCGCCTCCGGATCGGAAGTCGAATTTAGTATAGACTTACTACGGAGCAGCACATTGTTCTATAGCACCTTACCGAATGGCGCCAAAGGAATTGGTGGAGCTAAAGGCTCAAATTCGGGAGCTCTTGGATAAAGGTTTATTCGACCTAGTATATCTCCGTGGGGAGGCGCTGTATTGTTTGTCAAGAAGAAGGGCGGTTCTATGCGGATGTGCATCGACTACTGGTCGATTAAACAAGTTAACGATCAAAAACAAGTACCCATTGCCTCGGATCGATGACTTGTTTGACCGATTGAAGAAGCGTCGGTATTTTGAAGATAGACCTTAGGTCGGGTTACCATCAACTTAAGGTAAAGGAGGCCGATGTCCACAAGGCGGTATTTCAAACTCGGTATGGGCATTACGAGTTCCTAGTGATGCCATTCGGGTTGACCAATGCCCCTACGCGTTCATGGACTTAATGAATAGGGTATTTCAACGATTACCTAGACCAATTAAATGTGGTGTTCATCAACGACATATTGGTTTACTCTAAGACGGAGGAGGAGCACGACAAGTATTTACGGATAGTTACGCAAGTGTTGAGGAAAAATAGTTATATGCCAAATTCGATGAAGTGCGAATTTTGGCTAAGGAGGTGGCTTTCTTGGGTCACGTAGTGTCGGTGGAAGGATTAGAGTGGATCCCCGCAAGATTGAAGCGGTGTTGGAGTGAAACCGCCTAAGTCGATGGCGAGATCTGAAGTTTTACGGGTTTAGCGAGGTATTATCGGAGGTTTGTGGAAGGTTCTCTCTCGATCGCAGTAGTTGACTAAGTTGCTAAGGAAAGGTGTTCCATTTGTATGGTTAGAAAGCGACAAGAAAGTTTTGATAAGTGAGGAAGATTCGATGAAGCTCGGTTTTAGTACAACCCGAGGCGTGGAAATTATTCACGATCTATTGTGATGCATCTCACACCTGGTTTGGGGTGTGTGTTGATCTGAGGATGGGAAGGTAGTAGCCTATGCATCCGTCGGTGAGACCGCATGAGGTTAACTACCCAACTCACGACTTGGAGTTAGCGGTGGTCGTCTTCGCCTTGAAAATATGGAACATTATCTTTATGGGGAGAAGTCGGTAATTTACGGATCACAAAAGCTTGAGGTATCTTCTCGACTCGGAAGGATCTGAATCTGAGGCAATGTAGATGGATTGAGCTGTTGAAGGATTCTGATTGTTCCATCAAATATCATCCGAGTAAGGCTAACGTGGTGGTGCGCGTTGGTAGGAAAGGTCGTGGCGAATTTAAGAGCAATGTTTGCTCGATTGAGCTTATATAACGATGGAAGCCTTTTGGCGAGCTTCAAGTTAAGCCAACATGGATCGAGGAAATCAAGGACAAGCAGTTAGTGGATGAAGGGTTAAATGCTAAGAGAATGCAAGTTCGGGATGGTGGTTTAGAAGGGTATAGTTTGATTGGTGATGGTGTGTTATGTTTTCAAGGACGTACCAGTATGCCAAAGGATATGGAGTTGAGGCGGAAAATTCTCCATGATGCATAGCGACCCATACGCTATGCATCCGGAGGAAGCAAGATGTATGGAGATCTCTGAAGCAGATTACGTGGCGGGTTGAGCGTGAGATAACGAAATTCATAGGAAGTGTTTGGCGTGTCGGCGAGTTAAGGTGAACACTAGTTACCATCGGGCTACTTCAACCGATAAAGATTCCTCAATGGAAATAGGAGAGGATCACTATGGATTTAAATCGGTGGTCTACCCTTCGCCCAACAAGAAAGATGCGATTTGGGTAATCGTAGACCGTCGACTAAATCACTCACTTCATCTGGGGTGAGAATGGATTACTCACTCGAAGCTAGCAAAGTTGTATGTGGTGAGATAGTCGATTGCATGGTGTGCCGTATCAATTATTTGAGATAGGGACCCAAGGTTCACTTGAGGTTTTGAAAGCGTTACATCAAGCGTTGGAGTGCAGCGGTTGGATTTCAAAGACGCTTTCCATCCTCGGTCGACGGCAATCCAGAAAGGTCATCTGAGATCTTAGAAGATATCTTTGAGGGTTGTGTCTTGGAATTCGAGGTAGTTGGGAGGAATTCTTACCTTTAGCCGAGTTCGCCTACAACAACAATTACCAAGCAAGTATTGAGATGGCACCATACGAAGCCTCAGTATGGACGAAAATGTCGAACTCAGACATGTTGGATGAGTTGGGTGAGCGACAAGTTCGGGTCGAACTTGGTAGCGAGGCGAAGACAAAGTCAAGGTGATTCGGTCTCGTCTCAAGGAAGCATCGAGATAGGCGAAGTCTTATGCCGATCTCAAACGCATAAGGAAATGGAGTATCCGTAGGGATAAGGTCTTTGAAGGTGTCACCTTGGAAGAAGGTGTTAAGATTTGGACGAAAGGGAAGGTGAGCCCAAGGTTCATCGGCCATATACGGTGGTAAAGCGAGTTGGACCGGTAGCTTATCGACTAGAGTTGCCGCAGAAGCGAATCGATCCATGATGTATTTCATGTATCGATGCGAGACGATGTCGGTCGATCCTTCAGACGTTGTGCGATGAGCGAGATTGAGGTGAATTGGATCTATCTTTTGAGGAAGAACCGGTTCGGATCTTGGATAGAGGCGTGAAGGTTCTACGTGGGAAGTCGATGCCCTTAGTGAAAGTGCTATGGCGAGAACCATGGTGTGGAAGAAGCTACGTGGGAACTGAGGATGTGATACGGTGGCAATACCTCATCTGTTTTAGCTAAGTAATTTGGAATGAAATTTATTTTAAGGGTAGAACTCATAACGTCCCAAAATGGGGTTATTTGGAATTTAATTATTTTTCTTATGTATGGATCTTGAGATTTTATTTATTGAATAATAGAGCTTAATTTAAGGCTTTGAGTGTGCACGGTTTGGTAGAAAATCTCGGTTTGTAACTTTAAAGGTAGGGAGCCTTAGCGGGAGGGTGTTATAAGAATAAATGAAGGAAATTGGGCACTAAAAGGCCTTGGCAAAGTGGCAAAAGTGAGGTCACTTAGGAGCTAGTGTGGCGCCACCAAGGGAGCAAGGAGAGCCTTGGTTCGAGTCACAAAATCCCTCTTTTGGCATTATGATGGACGGCACATGAGGAGAGTCCTATCTCTCTTTAAACTCTTTTATAAGATAATAGATGAAGATATTATTAAGGTTAATTGGATTAATATATGAATAATCAATAGGAGCATTTTGTTTATTATTAATTCCAAGGATAATAGTAGATAAAAGAGATATTAGTTGATTTATTAATTGATTATGGGGATTAATTCAAATTATTTGAATTTAATCAAACAAGTGGTCTAGAGCAATTTAAGGAAGTAGGATGGATTTTGAACTCTTGGTTGAAGAGTTGGACGGCAAGGCTACTAGGGGGTGCCGAATGCTTATAAAAGCACCCATTTG
Organism: Gossypium rotundifolium; assembly: GCA_025506655.1. Taxonomy (NCBI): domain Eukaryota; kingdom Viridiplantae; phylum Streptophyta; class Magnoliopsida; order Malvales; family Malvaceae; genus Gossypium; species Gossypium rotundifolium. Next base: position 63,577,131 of record CP106726.1, read on the forward strand.
GTCACCTTGTTTTCTTTTTTCTCAAGTTTGCTAGCCGAATTTTCAACACCTTTCTTCTGATATTTTTTTTTCCTTTTCCATTCTCTCAAAACCTTAGCCGAAACCCTCTCTACTTCTCCTTGTCGAAACCCCATTTTCAATTCCCCTTTTTCTTTTATTTTCCTCTAGCCGAACCTCCCACTACTCCCTTGTAGTCTTGGCGAATACACTCCTTGAAGTGCTTGATTTTCTTCCCTTCTATTTACTCACTTTGGTAGAATATCGAGGAGGTCATAAGGGTTTCTCGAGATTTCTTCTTCGACCGATTAGCAAGGGTAAGTATCTGGAAATCTTTCATCTTATTATCTCCTATGTCGACTTGGTCAAAAGGAAAAGCGAATTATCTTGGTGGCTAACTAATGTGGTAACGATTACATTTTAGGTGCCGGATTTTAAGGTGTTCGATCTAAGTCTCTATCCTCCGTCAATCGGTTGGTAAGTGTGGGTAAGACCTATACTAGTATTCAAAAGCGAAAGCTTTGATTATGAGTAATAATGACTAATCGATTATTTTGGAAAAAAATAGATTCAAGTATCGGTGCCGTGGTTAGTAGCCAAACGAGGAAAGGTAAGATACCGGTTTATAAGGAACCCTTTCAATAAATTGGTTTGGCCGATTAGGCCATAATATTAATCCTAAAGAGTTGGCGAATATAGTGCAGATAGATCTAGGTGGTCGACTCTCTTTCGGGATCTAGACTCCTCGTTGGTGTCGTGTGTACATACACACGATAACTTATTAAATATGTTAATTATTTTGAATGCTAATTTAGTTATTGTAGCGTTGGATATCATACCATATCGGTATAGTTGGCAATACAGGTAAGTACCTGTTTGAATATGCTATTTGATGCTTTTGGTAAGCATAGTGTATTGATGCATGAGATTTAAGCATGTGATGGCATGAAACATGTATGCATATCGACTGATGTGGGATTAGTGAGTGGAGGGGGTAGTATTATTGTGCCGACGGGCACCAGTGTTTTGGTAACACACCGTGACTACGGTCACCAGAGGTTTGGCACCTCATAGCGACTTGTCCCTGTGGTTAACACCACCGTGGGTTGGCCCCACTTGAGATATGGGATCGTCTCGCGTTGATTTGGTATCACACGATGGGTTGGCCCCATCAAATGATCTGTGTTCACGGACACCGTGTTTTGGTAACACATTGTGACTATATGTCACCGTGGTTTGGCACCACCAAAGGGTTTGGTACCACAACGGGTAGACAGATGGCGTTTGGATGGCTAGGATGGGGAATTCACCCATATTTGGTCCTAACGTTTGGGCGGGTTTGACACCACCGATGATACGCCTCGTCTCTTAGCAAAGACACCACTCGCTTTAGTTTCTACTCGGCGGTGCAATCCAAATCGTCCATGATTAGCTCCACTACCTCAAGCCAGTATTCCGCTAAATTTGGGGCTACTCCCGAGATACCCTTAAAAACCTCAGCTCCATTCGATCTGAGTCACTCCGATATCGACCTACGAGCTGACGACCCAGTTCTTGCCCCAGCAACTCTTTCCAAAACTCACAACATTACTTGGGACAGTGCATCGTCCTCTCTTGTACGATCGTGTGACCCGGCTTCAGTCACAGGTGATGCAGGGGCGTCCATTTTTGACATATGTCCCGATGCCTCCGATACAACTCTAGCACCTCGGCCTCTACCACGGCCACGTCTACCGCGTCCATGTCCTCTTGCGCTCATATTTGCTAATTTGATTTAATCTGGTTAAGAGTCTTATGAATCAGTTATACTATTTCAGTGTTTTATTAAACAATATCTTATGAAGTATAAGTGTAGAAGTTGTTTTCACAAAACGCATCCTATAGTCTCAATCTCTATAGTTTCAGCTCCTAAGGCTAAAAGTTCTAGAGTATATGTACAGTCATATCACAATAATCATAATCGTAAAATGATAACATTACTTACTTGACTTCGTGCTGGATACCCGTGGTGCCATTCTTCCTTTTAGAACATGCATTCTTAAAATTCAAACAGCTTTGGAAAACATTTTTGAACCCAAACCACAGCCGAGTTTTGAAACTAGGCTTTGATACCATAAAATGTAACACCCCAAACCCGGCCTAGAAGTTAGGCCCGAATCTAGTGTGTCACATTGAAGAAAATGTATAAAGGATCTTGTGATTCGTACTAAAATAGGTGTAATTGATGAAAAAAAGTTTGTTTAGAAATATTTGATAAAAATACTACTAATCTTTGAAAAGCTGATTGAAGAATTGATATTTGAACTAGTGATCTTTTAAAATTGTAACTTTTGAAAATGCCGTTGATAATTTGAAAGAAAGTCCGAGTTAAATCATTTGTAAAAGTTTATTTATAAAATCCACTTATTAATCAATTTAGAAAATCGTTGATTATGCTTTTAGAAAATTCCCATTTAAAATAAACCAAACAAAATAATAAATACGTCAAACATAAAAAAAATAATCCAGAGGCCTTATTACAACATAAAAACCTAAATAGTAAAAATAACGAAATAGAGCAGAAAAGTAATTTACTAAAGTTTGAAATATTTATTTCCGAAGTATGGCCTCCACCGAGTTATCCATGGGGCCAATTCCTCGTCACTGAGATTTACCTACAAGGATTAAGAAAGAAGGGGGTGAGTTACAAGAACTCAGTGTATAACCCCTTACCATCATCCACTGGGCCTGAGCCCGTTTAGCAATATCTTGGGCTTGAACCCATTTACATAATCTTGGGCCTAAGCCCACTTTCATGTAATAAATAAATGATATGAATGCAACCCATCCCATCCAGCCAATCTCTCCATCCGTACCAACCAATCTCTCCTGTGGGGATCAAGTCAACCCACCCCGCTAGTCTCTCCACCCGTACCAACCAATCTCTCTTGTGGGGATCAAGTAAACCCACCCTGCCAGTCTCTTCAATTTGCAGTCAAGATGCCATTTATAATATTTGTGGCTGAGCCACCAAAATCATATACGGTAATATAATCGACACACAGCCTTAATCACGATGGCATAAAGCCATATTTAAACTGGCACATAGCCATTATCAGAATTTGTGGCAATGCCACCGGTCTACTCTTCTCTTCATTCAAGTTTCCCATCCCATGCAACATGTAATTATGCAACATATATAGAAAATCATGATATTTACAATTATAACAACAATAACTATTTCATATAAAAGTTTAGCCCATTAACACTTTGCAATTCGGCACATTAAGGCAATTTATCAAATCTGTCCATTAAGGCAATATATCAAATTGGCCCATTAAGCAATATATTAAATCGGCCCATTAGAGCATTTTCGTATTTTAGCCCATTAGGGACATTTTTGTAATTCGGTCCATAAGGGCATTTCGATAATTTTACCCACTAACGGTAATTCGGTAATCTCGCAATCCCGAACTTAACTACTAATTTGGGCCTAAAAAATTGAAACTGTCCATCAGCGTCATATTGAATAAATTGACTATAACTCACTTTTCAAATATCTCACTGTACGGTTTTCATATATTGCTCCCACTTTTTTCTAATGAAAATAGACTCACTAAGAAATCCATACATATAAATTATAACCCATAATTCACTTTGTACAATTTTATATGATTTTTCCAAGACAAATCAGGGAACCACGAAGTCATTCAGAACCAGTCTTACTAAAAATTATAAATCTCAAAATATACTAATCCTTTGCTTGCTCTATTTCTTTTATAAGAAACTAGACTCAATTAGCTTTCAATCCATATCTCCTTCACTTTCTAAATTCCTTTCTCCTATTTTTCATGATTTTTCAAAATCACATCACTGCTACTGACCAAACTATTTCTTTGCAAAATATGGTTACCACTACGAATATACGGATCACATATGCCGATTTTTTATTTTTCGATCTTTTGACCGTGTTACAAAACATTTCATGCAATTATTCAGAGAAGTGTAGGATTACACACCATTCCAAACATGTATTCGGATGGGTACGAAATTACACACCTTGATTAGGATTCCTTAAAGAACCACTCTTCGTTGCCCCTAGAACAATACCAACCAAGAGTTAGCCTCGGATTTCCAAAAGATTTCATATTACTAACACTTGAATCACTTACCACACATGATCTCCCTCTACAGAGTCCCGATATTCAACCCCGCTTTCTGACTACCATCACACACTCCTTTACCGCAATCGATGTTAATGATTAAGATACGAACGAGTATGAAAAACACCATTTTGGTTTAGAATAATATGAAATAACCAAATAATGAGGGATACTCATTCGGCTAAGGGGAAAATGAAAAGATTTGAATAAAAAAGCACTTACCCAGTTTAATCAAAGAAGAAAAGTTCAACTTACAAGATGGAGAAGAAGAGATGATCAAGATTCAACTTTGAAAATATGGATTAAAGGAGAAGGAAGAAAGGTTGAAGAATTTTGTGAAAAGAAATGAAAAGATGGAGAAAGGGAGCCTAGGAGTTTCGACCAAAACAAGAGAAAATGGTGTACAAAGTTAGCTTTAAAATTTCGACAAGCAAAGAGAAAGGATTGCAAAAGAAACACTAAAAATGCTAAAAGAAACAAACCTTACAAATACCAAAGTTTTGCCAAAGACTATACAAAATTCGGCTACCAAGTTTTCCCCTAACAAAACCATGCATCATCTTTACCAAAAGATGAGTGTTGACCCCCCCAAAATGCTTTCCAAAACATCCACCACAATATAGGCCAACATGTTCCCCTCTCTTACCATTTTCCTCCATTTCTTTCCCTCTTTTTCCCTAGTCTTTCTCCTTACCATAATCCTTAGCAACCTTGCCAAAATTAAAAAGTCCACCTTGCCTTATTTCCTTCCTCAATCTCCTCTCCATCTCCATGATTTCTTCCATAAATCGCTCCACTTGTCCCCTTATCATCTCTTCTCCTTTTTGGCAAAAATAAAACTCCCTTACTTTCCATGAGTCGAGTCATAATTAAATTGCCCAATTGTCTACGAGGAGGAATTATGCCTTCGATAAATAATAGGAAATATCGTGAAGTTTGCAGAAGCTTTTGATTGAACTTGTTTAGTAAATGGGATTAAGTTAGGAATACAGATGTTTAGTGATGGAGATGATTTTTTGATAATGGAAAAGAGTTAGGCTCGGTTTAACAAACGAGAACAAATGATAGATGTTAGGTGATATTTTGGTTAAGTGATAAGTTATATTTGATGGAGTTGGATAGAATAACTTAAACAAAGAATCGATTCAACACTAGGAAACTGGCACCCCGGGTTCTATATTTGTTTAAGGTGGAAAATGGAAGTCGATGATGGACCAAGACCCGTTATCTATAAAGATAAGAACATATGGTATAAGTTGATGGATGAGAAACGACTGACGCCACAAGCAACACTTGATAAGTAGGAATCGAAACTCGTACGAAAGATAGAGAGGAGAAAATCTCACTCGATGAACAAAGTACATAAAAATATATTCAAGGATCAAAAGTTCTAAAGTTCTTTCACAATATGTTGGTTACATGTATATATAGTATCAAATAAGGCTAGTTGAATGGTCACTTTTAATGAGGCTAATAATGATTTCAAATGAAGTGTGAGACCTTTGGAATTATAGCCATATAACTCCCATCTTCAATGTGATTAACTCTTGAATTAATTTGTTTGTCAAAAATCCTTTGAGTTCTCCATGATCAACCAAAAAGTTACCAACCAAATGAAGAGTCTCATCCTTTGGAATTCTAGCCATGTAACTTCCATCTTCAATGTGAGTAACTCTTGAATTAAGTTGTTTATCAAAATCCTTTGAGTTCTCCATGATCAATCGAAAAGTCACTAACCAAATGAAGAGTCTCAACCTTTGGAATTCTAGCCATGTAACTTCCATCTTCAATGTGAGTAACTCTTCAATGAATGCATAACAACCTTTAGAAATAATAGTTGTAAGATGAAAAGTCACCTGCAATTATCACATATAACCGACATTAATGCAATTATTAAACTTAAAATAAATTAATACTAACTTAATTAAATGAACTAACTCTTAAGCATCATTTCTTCCAGAACTAGACTTAAATAAATGAACTAACACTTAAGCTTCATTTATTCTAGCAACTAGACTTAAATAAATGAACTAACACTTAAACATTATTTATTCTAACAACTAGTTTAATTAAGAAAAACATTATTAAATGAACTTAACACATGCATCAATAAATTAACCAAGTAGCTAGATTAATTAATGAAGCAACAATAAAATTAAATTCTTTAAAAGAAACTCAATTAATAAAACTAAGTTGAGTTGAATTAATGACCATCAACCATTTATTGAACTAAGATGCTTAAATGCAAATATTTAAAATGCAAACTAAATAAATAGATGAATTATTTAATGCAAGAATTAAACCATCATGGGAGTTTCATAATGCAAGTCATTATTTATGATGCATACTAAACTAACATGAAAGTTACATAATGCATTACTTTATTAAATGCAGAACACACAAAGTGCAAGTTAAAATTAAAATATGCAAACTTATTAATTTAAATAAAACTTAATTAAATTAAAAGTCCTTAAAAAAATTGGTCTAATAACCAATCAGGCCTGTGAGATGTTTCATCTTGCACTTGGGCCCCCAAGTTTAGGCCACTCTTGATGGAGTCAGAAAGAATCGAACCATGATGCGACCAGGATCGCACCATACCCCCTCTTGAATGTGATTTGTCCTCGAATCGAGCCGATGGTCCTCTCAAATAGAATTCCTTTTGTTCAGCTTTCCGCGATCAAACGGGGAGGATGGTAATCGAGACACCTGTAAAATATAACCAAGAGTTAGCAAGAGTTGTGTCAAACAAACTTGCAATCGAAATATGAGCAAAACAAAACGAATAGATCGAACGCAAACGGGCATATTAGCATTATCATACAAAAGGAACAAAACCTTATCAAATATTTAAATCTGAATTGGATAAGTTTCATGGTATGCATACAATTCGAATGGATTCCACAAGTCAAAATCAACATGCGAGTAACACATCAAATGATAGATATATTCATCACAAGCAGATAGTTGAGAAAATGCATATGGCACTCGAAAGTGAACATCCAAATCTTGCATTGAACGACATATGTAATCACTCGCACATGAACAAAAATTATCAAACACAAGATTCCTTTTGTCAACAAGTAGACCATCATTAAACAGGATAGGACGTTCAAACATTTCATGATCTAAATGATGAAAATCAGCATCATGTGTTCCATCAACAACCAAAGAGAACAAAGACATCTCAAAATTTTTACATGGGTCACACATGTGACGCAATATGGATTCTTTCACACGAAAATTATCAAATTATCACATATAATCGACACATTAATGCAATTATTAAACTTAAAATAAATTAACAACTAACTTAAATAAATGAACTAACACTTAAGCATCATTTATTCCAGCAACTAGACTTAAATAAATGAACTAACACTTAAGCTTCATTTATTCTAGCAACTAGACTTAAATAAATGAACACTTAAGCATCATTTATTCCAGCAACTAGACTTAAATAAATGAACTAACACTTAAACATAATTTATTCCAACAACTAGTTTAATTAAGAAAAACATTATTAAATGAACTTAACACATGCATCAATAAATTAACCTAGTAACTAGATTAATTAATGAAGCAACAATAAAATTAAAATCATTAAAAGAAACTCAATTAATTAAACTAAGTTGAGTTGAATTAATGACCAGCAACCATTTATTGAACTAAGATGCTTAAATGCAAATATTTAAAATGCAAACTAAATAAATGATGAATTATTTAATGCAAGACTTAAACTATCATGGGAGTTTCATAATGCAAGTCATTATTTATGATGCATACTAAACTAACATGAAAGTTATATAATGTATTACTTTATTAAATGCATAACACACAAAGTGCAAGTTCAAATTAAAATATGCAAACTTATTAATTTAAATAAAACTTAATTGCATTAAAAGTCCTTAAAAACATTGGTCTAATAACCAATCAGGCATGTGAGATGTTTCATCTTGCACTTGGGCCCCTCAAGTTTAGGCCACTCTTGATGGCGTCGAAAAGAGTCGAACCATGATGCGACCAGGATCGCATCAATATGCAAAATTTGGACGTGTGTGATAGAGACCATTCACATAAAAAGCTTATTTTGTTTGATTGTGATGGTTATGTAGAGTCTTTATGTAACATCCCAAAATTGGGCCTAGTAGGATTGGGCCCAATGGGCCTTGGGCGTAGGAATGTTTACAATAATTGAGAATAAGAGAATGACTTTGTTACAAATTAGACTCATTAGTTAAGTGAATTTGGAAGGTTACAAGGTTTCTGTGAAGTCTCGGGTTCAAGTTAGGCCATAGGAAGAATTTTCATTTTTGGACTTTTAGTGGATATGACTAATGGAAGTAGGACTTAGGAATAAATGGGTGCATTTAGGAGACACAAGAGGAGCTTGTGGCCTAGTGGCAAGTGGTGTGAATTGGCTGATGGGAGAACTAGGGTTCGAATCTCATGGAAAGCAAGGGAGTTTTATCTTTGCCAAAAAGGAGAATAGATGATAAGGGGACAAGTGGAGGGATTCATGGAGGAAATCATGGAGATGGAAAGGAGATTGAGGTGATGGAATGGAGATTGAGGAAGAAAAGAAGGCAAGGTGGACTTTTTAATAAGGCAAGGTGGCTAAGGAAATAAGGAAAGGGTGATGGTAAGGTAAGGAATCAATAGAAAAGGGTAAGTAAGGGGAACAAGTGGCCTTTTTCAATGGAAGTGTTATGAAAGGTATGGTTGGCCAACTTTTGACCATTATGGTCATGTATGTGGACGGTTTTGAGAGAAAGGGAGGTAGCTGAATTTTGCTTGGTCATTTGGTAGAATTTTGGTGTTGTTAGGCAAAAATCACTTTTGCACTATTTTGTGTTTTTCTCCAAACTCCTTCTTTTGCTTTGTGCCGAATTTACAAGCCATTAGTGAGCATATTTTCTTCACTTCTTCCTTGGGTGCTGAAACCTTAATCCATATTTTACCATTCTTCTTGTTGCCAAAATACTCACATTTCTCTTTGGTTCATATCTCTTTTGGTGTTGACCGAAACACTCCGAACACCTTGATACATCTTCTCCTTTCTTTTAATCATTTCTACTCATTTTTGTTGACACTCACTCGTTTGATCAATTGAGTAATAGTGGAAGGCTGAAACTTTGACTCATCCGTAGCCATTGTACAATCATTAGAAATTGAAACTAATATCGTTAAGGTAAGGGATTCATCAGGGTTCTTTTTGGATCTTTTCATTGACCGGTTATTTTGCTTAACGACATAGTGGTTGTGACTAATCAATTATATTTTTAGGGACTAAATCGCTCGACCTATCCCTCGTAATAAGAGACTTGGATTGTTGGTAAGTGATATAGATTGTTAATCAATCGCAACACTTGGTTGACGTTGTAAATTAGGTTTGGACTAATTGTTGACCGATTGTACTTTTAGGTGTCGCGAAGAGTATTTTGTTACGAATCCCGTAATAAGGTGTGTAATCCCATACCTTCCGTATACATATCTAAAATGGTGTGTAATCTCACACTTCTCTGAAAGTTTGTATGAAATATTCTATGAATCAGTCGAAATACCAAAGAAAACCAAAAACCGGCATCCGTAATCACTCGGGCGTGCGTACGATCGTAGTGGTAATTATTTTTTGTAATAAAACAGTTTCGGTTAAAAACAGTGACGTGTTTTTGAAAAATCATGAAAAATAGAAGAAAAGTAATTAGAAAGTGAATGAGATATCAAATAAAAGCTTACTGTGCCTATTTTGATAAGGAAGAAACGAAGAAGGAAAAAAAATTTTATATTCTGAGATATGTTAATTTTAGTGAGACTGATTCTGAATGACTTCGTGGTTCCCTGATCTATTTTGGAAAATTCATATAAAATGGTAAAAAATGAATTATGGGTTATAATTTATATGTATGGAATCCTTAGTGAATCTATTTTCATTTGAAACAAGTGACAGCATTATATGAAAACCGTACTGTAAGATATTTAAAATTAAGGTAAGAGAGGTCAGAATCATTAGACAGTGAAACAAGGAAAATTTTAAGGAATAAAATGTACTAAACGACTATGCAAAAAAATATGGAAAATTTCTAGTAAGAAGATATATGATTTTAGTTTCAAGGAAAATTTACGGATTTAGATTTCAAGATTCCTAACTCAAGCTATAATCAATTTAGCTAGTACGACATAGATGGACAATTTCAATCCTTTTTGCCCGAAATTAGTAGTTAAGTTTGGATTGCGAAATTACCGAATTACCCTTAGTGGGTAAATTACCGAATTACAAAAATGCCCTTACAACCGATTTAACATATTGATTAATGGGCCAATTTGATATTATGGCTAGATGGGCCAATTTGATATTTTGCTATATGAGCCGAATTGATATGTGATTAAATGGGCCGAATTGATATGTGATTAAATAGGCCAATTTGATATATTGCTCTGATGGGCCAATTTTGCAAAAGTGTTATTGGGCCAATTTGTTTGTCATAAATTTCTGAATTTTTAATTATTGTTATTATATTTGTAAATATCATGATTTGATATGTATGATGAATATACATGAATTACATGGGATGGGATAATGATGAAGAGAAGTTTTGGTATCTTTGCTACATAATTGTTGTGGCTTTGCCACATATTTGGTGACTTTATCACAATCTGTCTGGTGGCTATGCCATGTAAATTCTGTTAATCTGGTGGCTTGTCCACAAATTTGATATAAATGGCTTAATGCCTACGTTTGGTGTGTTGGCGGGGTGGGTGACTAAAGCTCCCAACAGGTGTGTTGGTTGGTATGGGTGGTGTGTAGTGGATGGAAAACTAAGTTTGGTTTGGGAATTGCATTTCATATTCATGTCATATTCATGTTATATTCAATACATTATTATTATTGTATGTGGGCTTAGGCCCAGATAATTACTTAAATGAGATTTTGGCCCAGTGAACAACGGTAAGGGGATTTCACACTGAGTTCTCGTAACTCACCCCCCTTTTCTCTTAACCCTTGTAGGTAATGCTCAGTGACGTGGACTTGGGCCATGGATGACTCCGTGGAGGCCATACTTCAGAAATGGTTTATTTGGACTTTTGACTTCTTTCTCGTTTATTTTATTACATTACTATTTTGGGTTAAATGTTGTAATAAGGCCTCTGGACTATTTTTATTTTTGCTTCATGGTTGGGATGTTTTTATTATTTTTCTTAAATTGTTTAAAAAGGGAATTTTCTAAAACTTAAATAATGATTTCCAAAATTGATTAATAAATAGATTTTATAGCAAACTTTTAGAACTGATTTAACTCGGATTTTCTTTCAAATTATCGACGACATTTTCAAAAGTCACGGTTAAAGTTCACTACCTCGATTTTTGACTTATCAGTCAACCTCTCAAAAATACTTGTATTTTATCTACGTTTCCGCAATGTTTTCAAAATGCTTCTGCGACTCTATTTCCAAACGTCATATTTTCGTAAATTTGTTTATTTCAAATATGTTTTCGCAACCAAAAAGGTTTTTAAAGATAATTACGTTTTCAAGTAGATAACAATTGCTTAAGTGTTTTGGGTTTTAACAAAGAGTTGTAATTCTCAAATAAATTTTTAACAATCGCAAAGATGGTTTTGAAAAAAACACTTCCATGTGACACGCCAGATTCGGGCCTAACTTCTAGGCTGAGTTTGGGGTGTTACATTTTATGGTATCAGAGCCTAGTTGCAAAACTCGACTGTGGTTTGGGTTCAAAAGCATTTTCAAATGGCTATTTGAATTTTAAATTATAAACATATGTTCTAAAGGAAGTATGGCACCACAGGTATCTGGCACCAAGTCAAGTAAGTATTTGTTTTCATTTTTATTGTGTTATTACTGTGGTAAGAAAACTCCACAAAATAGAAATACTCTAGAACTTTAAGCTATAGGAGCTGAAACTATAGAGATTGAGACTCTATGATACGTTTTGCGAAAACAACTTTACTTCCTATACTCCATAAAACATTGTTTAATAAACACTAAACAGCATATTAATTCATAAGACTTTTAATCAGATTAAATTGACTTAGTGAACATGAGCGTTAGAAGACATGGATGCGATGGACGTAGACATGGTAGAGGCTGAGGTGCTAGGCCTAGATCTTTGGCACCGAGGCATGTTTCCGAAAGGGAGATGCTGGCATCGCCAGTGGCTCAGACGGGATCTCATGATCGAGTTAAGGTTGATGAGCTGACTCAGATAGTTAAGAAAGTATTGGAGAAGGTTAAAGGAATCAATGAGGCACTTCGAGTTGGGTGCATGGACTATAAGAAGAAAAGAGATCGTGGTTCTTTGGAGCCGCAGTCTTATTCTGCAAAGCATTACAAGGCACGATCAAACTTTTTGGCTTACGATTATTGTAAAAGGCGTCATCCGGGAGAATGCTAGAGGAGGTTAGGAGCATGCTTGAGATGCGGGTCTAAGGAGCATAAGGCTCGGATTGTTACATCACCATCAAGTCAGGTATGTTTTGGTTGGACGTGATGTTTGAATGTAGAAAATTCTAAGGATAAATGGTAGACAACTGCATGCTTTTGTGGTTAGATGTTTGGTTGTGTGAAAGAGGATTCAAGATTTTGTTAAAAGTACATTGTGTTTTTTTTAAGATGAGAGTGCGCAACGAAAGCATAGAGGTTTGATTTTGAGCAATGCGTTTAGTAGTTGGTTGGAAATTTCGAGGACAAAATTTTTGTAAGGATGGTAGAATTGTAACATCCCAAAATTAGGCCTAGTAGGATTGGACCCAATGGGCCTTGGGATAGGAATGTTTACAATAATTGAGAATAAGAGAATGGCGTTGTTACAAATTAGACTTATTAGTTAAGTGAATTTGGAAGGTTACGAGGTTTATGTGAAGTCTCGGGTTCAAGTTAGGCCATAGGAAGAATTTTCATTTTTGGAGTTTTAGTGGATATGGCTGATGGAAGTAGGACTTAGGAATAAATGGGTGCATTTAGGAGACACAAGAGGAGCTTTTGGCTTAGTGGCAAGTGGTGTGAATTGGCTGATGGGAGAACTAGGGTTCGAATCTCATGGAAAGCAAGGGAATTTTAATTTTACCAAAAGGGATAAGAGATGATAAAGGGACAAGTGGAGGGATTCATGGAGGAAATCATGGAGATGGAGAGGATATTGAGGTGATGGAGAGGAGATTGAGGAAGAAAATAAGTCAAGTTAATAAGGCAAGTGGCCAAGGAAATAAGGAAAGGGTGATGGTAAGGTAAGGAATCAATAGAAAAGGGTAAGTAAGGGGAACATGTGGCCTTTTTCAAGGGAAGTGTTATGGAAGGTATGGTTGGCCAACTTTTGACCATTATGGTCATGTATGTGGACGATTTTGGGGGAAAGAAAGGTAGCTAAATTTTGCTTGGTCATTTGATAGAATTTTGGTGTTGTTAGTCAAAAATCACTTTTGCACTATTTTGTGTTTTTCTCCAAACTCCTCCTTTTGCTTTGTGTCGAATTTACAAGCCATTAGTGAGCATATTTTGTTCACTTCTTCCTTGGGTGCTGAAACCTTAATCCATCTTTCACCATTCTTCTTGTTTCTGAAATACTCACATTTTTCTTTGGTTCATATATCTTTTGGTGTTGACCGAACACTCCAAACACCTTGATACAACTTCTCCTTTCTTTTAATCATTTCTACTCATTTGTGTTGACACTCACTCGTTTGATCAATCGAGTTATAGTGGAAGGCTAAAACTTTGACTCATCCGTAGCCATTGTACAATCATTAGAAATCGAAACTAATATCGTTAAGGTAAGGGATTCATCATGGTTCTTTTTGGATCTTGCCGTTGACCGATTATTTTTCTTAACGAGATAGTGGTTGTGACTAATCGATTATATTTTTAGGGACTAAATCGCTCGACCTATCCCTCGTAATAAGAGACTCAGATTGTTGGTAAGTGATATAGATTGTTAATCAATCACAATACTTGGATGAAGTTGTAAATTGGGTTTGGACTAATTGTTGACCGATTGTACTTTTAGGTGTCGCGAAGTGTATCATGTTACGGATCCCGTAATAAGGTGTGTAATCTCGTACCATCCATATACATATCTGAAATGGTGTGTAATCTCACACTTCTCTAAAAGTTTGTATGAAATATTCTATTAATCGGTCGAAATGCCAAAGAAAACCAAAAACCGGCATCCGTAATCACTCAGGAGTGCATACGATCATAGTGGTAATTGTATTTTGTAATAAAATAGTTTCTGTTAGAAATAGTGATGTGTTTTTGAAAAATCACGAAAAATAGAAGAAAAGGAATTAGAAAGTGAATGAGATATCAAATAAAATTTTACAATGTTTATTTTGATAAGGAAGAAATGGAGAAGGAAAATGAATTTTATATTCTGAGATATGATAATTTTAGTGAGACTGGTTCTGAATGACTTCTTGGTTCCTTGATCTATTTTGGAAAAATCATTTAAAATTGTACAAAATTAATTATGGGTCATAATTTATATGTATGGAATCCTTAGTGAATCTATTTTCATTTGACACAAGTGGTAGCATTATATGAAAACCGTATAGTAAGATATTTAAAATTAAGGTAAGAGAGGTCAGAATCATTAGACTGTGAAACAAGGGAAAATTTAAGGAATAAATTGTACTAAACGACTAATCAAAAAAATATGGAAAATTTCTAGTAAGAAGATATATGATTTTAGTTTCATGGAAAATTTACGGATTTAGATTTTGAGATTCCTAACTCAAGTTATAGTCAATTTAGTTAGTACGACGCAGATGGACAGTTTCAATCCTTTTTGCCCGAAATTAGTAGTTAAGTCTGGATTGCAAAATTACTGAATTACCCTTAGTAGGTAAATTACCGTATTACAAAAATGCCCTTATGGGCTGAAATATGAAAATGTCCCTAATGGGCCGATTTGACATATTGATTAATGGGCCAATTTGATATTATGGCTAGATGGGCCAATTTGATATTTTTGCTATATGGGCCGAATGGATATGTGATTAAATGGGCTGAATGGATATGTAACATCCTAAATTAGGGGCTATGCATTTGTGTGTTTGTGTGTGAATGATATGTTTGTCATGCTAGTTTAGGGTGCTTTAGGGTCCAAGAATGACTAAGGGGTAAGCCGGAGCCTTAGTAAAAATTTACTTTTTCGGCACTTTAAGGGAGAGCTGAATGGGATAGGAGTTAAGGGTTGGTGTTTGTGTATTTTGACACAAGAAGTTTATTGGTGAAGTGGCAAGGAGGCGCCACTTAAAGATCTGGAAGGTGACGCCTTAGGGAAGCTGGCAGGGAGCAGGTTCGAGATGCGTAGATCCCCTTTGAGGGATTTCTTTTTGACGCCAAGGTGGGGGAAAGTTGCTCTCAGCTTGGACTCTGGTGGATGAGTGTTGAATGGTTCAACACATTTGAATGAAAGGAAGAGAGCAATTCAAGGAGGAAGAAGGGGTCAACAAGTTTGAATGGAGAGTGGAGAGTGACTGGTGGAGAGAATCATGGGATTGGGAGAGAGGGAGAGTGATTGGCCGAATGTGGGAAGTGTGTGTGTGTGGGTTCGGTTTAGTGTTGTTAAGGGGGTGGCCGAATGTTAGATATTAGCATTAGGGGTGTTGAGAATTTCAGCTAGCTAGAGAAACCAAGAGCATTCTTTGTTCAACTCTTTTTGTCAAAACTGAAACATTTATACCACTTTGTGCATTTTTGGCTTTTCTCTCAAATACCAAAACACTCTCACACTTTTTGTTTTGCATTTTCGTTTCACCCATTCACCATTTTCTCCTTCTTTTGTGCTTGGCCGAAACTCACATTACCATCCACTCTCTGCTCCCATTTCATTTTCTTTGCCATAAACACCAAAGCTGAAACTCTTCGAAGCCTCATCTCCTATCAAAACTCTGGCATTTTCTTCTCTTTTCTCTCAAACATCATAGTCGAATCTCCTTTGGTAGATAGCACCTTTCTTCTCCATCTCATTCTTTTCAAGAGTAGAACATTTTCAGCATTCGATAAGTTCTTCTTGGTTGAGCCGAATCTCTCTAAACATCTACTCACTCTTTTTTTCTCCTCTTGTTTTCTTTGAAAGGAAGCCGAATTCCTCTGACATTCATATCCTTTTCTTTCGATTTTCATTCCAGTGGATTATCTTTACCTGTTCTTCACCACTCCTAATAGGTTTCTCTAGTGTTGTGGTAAGTGTCTTCATTTTGGTTCAATCATCTCTTCTCTTGGTGGAGTGTCGAAGGTAGTAATCGTATTCTTGAACTATTGGCCATTTGTAGGGGGTTTATCTTCGCGTTCTTCTAGCTTCTAGATTGCGATTGGAGTGTGTTAAGGGACAATCAGTTCTAGTCTATTTAGATTCTTAATCTCTGGGATTTGTCTATCTAGGTAAGGACCCTTAGCTTTGAGTGTCTATTCACTTTTATTCAATTTTGCTGCTTTAATCCGGTTTAGTGACCAAGGTTGTTCATAAACTCAAATGTTAGCCAAGCGAAATGAGGGGTTGGACCCGCGGTCCTAGGCCCTAAGTTCAAGAACGCGCGGTATCTTCTATTCGGCATTGGCCACCAGGTTGTGGGCCAGCTTCTGAGCAGAATAAGAGGCAGATAGTAGTAGTCTCTGATAGTGATAGTGTCGACATAGATAGCATAGTGTTGTGCGTATCCAGGTATGCAAGATTTACACACTTTAATATTATTATTATGTGTTATTAATTTCTTTGGGGCTGAAAAGCCATAATGGCTAGATGAATAAGTGTTATCCCATTGAAGGCATGGCTGAAGTACCAGGTAAGTATCCTACTGTTTATGTATATGCTAATAAAAGCATGCCATGATATCATTATGCATTTGACAGTATGTTGCATTCGGTTGACATTTGTATGCATAGGTTGGATATGATATGAAAGGGGAAGTGTAAGACTGTCACTAGTGGTTTGCTACAACACATGGGTTGGCCCCACATTCTTGATTCGAGACTAAGTCTTAATGGTTTGGAACCACCAGTGGTTTGGTACCACATATTGATGATTTCGTGACTTGTCCCAATGGTTTGGTACCACAGTGGGTTGGCCCCACATATATGATTATTCGGATTGTCACTAGTGGTTTGGTACCATGAGTGGGTTGGCCCCACATATGATATTTTGTGATTATGTCACTAGTGGCTAAGTGCCACATATGGAGTGTAGGAGATGGAGGGTTGATTGTAGAAATCCCCACGGAGTGATCGGCTGCTACGGGTGGTGTGTAGAGGATGGAAATCTAGGATTGGGCCGGGTACATTGCATCCATTTTTTTGTATATGCTATTTTTGAGTGGGCTAATGCCCAATATGTGGTTGTGGGCTTGAGACCATTTATGATGTTTTAAGGGAGAACTTACACACTGAGTCTTGGTGACTCACCCCCTCTACTTAACCTTGCAGGTGATCAACATGACATGGACTTGGGAGCCGAAGAGACTCGAGGAAGCCATAGCTTGTTAATTTCGGTAAATTTAGATTCTTTTTAAGACGTTTTAATTTGGGATTTTAATTGTTGTAATAAGGCCTTTCTAAATTGCTATTTGGTTTTTCTTTTTTAATTCCACTTTGATACAACATTATTTAACGACTTAAACTTAATTGTTAAAAAGAAGTTTTCTAACTAACAGCAACCTAAATATCTATTTTTCTCAGAAGTGCTAACATATATAGTAAACGAGCGGTTAATCCAACCTGGAAATTTTTCTTAAGCGTCAAACCATTATTTTCAAAACATCACCTGAAATAAAAAGTTTCAAACTTCAAGTTTACATCAAGATCCCCAAATTTTCTTTTCAACCTTTTCCCTATGACATATCAGATCTGGTCGTGACGTCTAGACCAGGTTTAGGATGTTATAGGATATGTGATAAAATGGGCCCATTTGATATATTGCTCTAATGGGCTGATTTTGCAAAGTGTTATTGAGCCAATTTGTTTGTCATAAATTTTTGAATTTTTGATTATTGTTATTATATTTGTAAATATCATGATTTGATATGTATGATGCATATACATGAATTGCATGAGATGGGATAATGATGAAGAGAAGTTTTGGTGGCTTTGCTACATAATTTTGGTGGCTCTGCCACATATTTGGTGACTCTGTCACAATCTTTCTAGTGAGTATGCCACGTAAATTCTATTAATCTGGTGGCTTGTCCACAAATTTGATATAAATGGTGTAGTATCCCGGAATAGGGCTTATGCACTATGGCTAAAATTACATGAAATAGTATGCCTTATGTGTTGTGAATGTGTTGTGTGCATTTTAGAACCTTGGAAATGTAAGGAAATGCTTTTAAAAAATATTAAGTCTGAAGAGGAAGCTTGGAAATGTAAGGAAATGTAAGGAAATGTAAGGCAATGCTTTAGAAAATATTAAGTCTTAAGAGGAAGCTTGGAAATGTAAGGAAATGTAAGGAAATGTAAGGAAATGCTTTAGAAAATATTAAGTCTTAAGAGGAAGCTTGGAAATGTAAGGAAATGTAAGGAAATGTAAGGAACCTTGGAAATGTGACAAAATTGGGCTTGGAAAATGGCACGAGATGCCACTTAGGGCTCTGAAATGACGCCATATACTAGGATAACTTGGGCCTAGTATGGCCACATGAAGCCCAAAATAATGGGTTAAAATTCGGCACTCCTAAGATAAGGAGATGGACGGCATAGGGAGACTAAGGTAGGAGTTTAAGTTGAAGTCAAATTCTTTTAGAATTTCGGCTAAGCTAGGAAAATAAAGATATGAGAGTGATGGCCAAGAAAGGGGACTCTCTAGGCTTAGTAATTTCAGCAAAAGGAGGAAAACTAAGGCCATTCAACATTCTTTCTTCTCTTTTTTTTAAATCTCTGCCGAATTCTCTTTGCCATTATTCTTCTTTGTTCTTTTCAATTCTCCACAAAGCCGAAAACAAAATCCCCTAGTCTTGCCGAATTTCTCTAAGTTCTATATCTTCATTTTCTTTCCTTGTAAAACCGAAATACCCTGTGCTTCCCATCATCAATTCTTTTTCCTTTGCAAAACCAATCAAAAGCCAAAGATAAGTTTCAAGCCTATAGCCGAATCTCTCTAAGCTTCAAAGCCGAAACTACAAGGGTGTTTTAGTTTCCCGAAGGTGCACCATAGGTCGCATGTTCTTTAGTGATTTAGTAAGTTTCGGGATTTCTTTTCCTCACGATTTCTTCCTCTCTTCTCATTAAGATCTAACCCGAATCAATTGTCTATGCCTATCAATTTCTCTTCTTTAGCCCTAGAAGTTTAATCTCGCTTTATAATAAGCCGAAGTCTTGGATTTTGGAAAAGCCAAAGGTGAGTAATTAATGGTAGGTGGCCGAATGGCCCTTTTCTATTCTTTTCTTTTTGGCCGAATACCATATGGGCTAAGATAATTGAGAATTTCAGTTTGTTGAATAAGTGGAGGATTGCCGGATGTAGGTAAAAATTAGGTGACTTCGGTTTTTAGGAGGAAGGCGACAGAAGTAAGCTGAGGTTTCCGGGAATTTAGATTCATAAAGGTAAGTGAATCTGACATTCGGCCAAGGCCCTATTGTGGTATTTATATCTAATTCTTATTTGTTTAAAAAGCTAAAACTAACTAGTTCAATGATTAAGGGTATAGCCGATTGCAATAAAGAAGCATCACAAAGTTTCGGGATTTAATTTTTAATCCAATCGGCACCAAGGTAAGAAGTTGATTACAACAATCCTACTAGGATTGGGATTTATAGCCGAATGGCTTTTTACTAACATGTTAGGGTTGGCCAAATATAGGAATTAAAGATCTAAAGCGATAGAATGAGTTTTCGGGATTTCAGTAAATTCGATAAGTATATCAGGTGTGTACCCCACACTATTTCTTAATAAGTTTTATGGCAATGTTTAATATAAGTATGTGTATAAGAATGTGAATATGGCTAAGGTACCATGTTATGGTACAAAGTACTCAGGTACATTTCCTACTCCTATTAGGATTATGTTAAATATCTATTACGACACACATATGACATTATAAGAATGTGAAATAAGAATTTGGCATGTTAATGCATGATATGTATGATATGGGGCATATGGGTTATATGAAAAGGGGAAGTGAATATGGTGACCTAAGACCACGATAACTGAATGTGGTGACCTAAGACCACGATATCTAAATGTGGTGACCTAAGACCACGATATCTAAATGTAGTGACCTAAGAGCACGAATTTTATAAGAGATCGATCGACGCGTCATTGCAGCCGATCGCCTTCGATGGTGTGTAGCGGATGGAGGTTGACTTAGTAGTCCCCACGGTATGCGTGATGGTACAGTGATGTGTAGCGGATGGCATATATGTTTGGGTTTGGGTTGCATCATTATTTCCTATCATTATATGAATATGCATGTAATATGTGAACATATGCCTAAATTGTTAAATTTTAGTGTTGGTTACACATTGAGTCTGTTTGACTCACCCCTTGTGGGATTATTTTTCAGGCAACGATCAGTAATGGACTGGGTTGGCAGGAGCTTAAAGGTGGCCATGCACAGCAAGGAAATTATTTATTTAGATATTTTAATTTTTATTTAAGCACTTTAATTTATTTTGGGTTGTTTTAATGTAATAAGGCCATAGTATGAATTTTATTTTATGCATGCACGATAAATTATTTTATTATGATACGAACTCTTTCTTAAATTAACGACTAAGTTTATTTCATTTAAAAATAAACCTTAAATGCTTTGTCACCTAAAGTAAAGGATTTTAGTAATGAAAATTAACTTGTTTTCAACTCAAGCCCAACCCAAAAACAGTCGTTCTTTCAAAAACCCAGATTTTCCAAGGTAACAAAAGAATTTGAAACGGTTTACACCAGGGAACATACCAGATTCGGTCAAGGCTCGTGGGCCGGGTTTGGGGTGTTTCAGTTTGGTATCAGAGCCCGGTTCAAAACTCAGCCTTGAGGGCTTTAAGGGCCCAAAATGTTTTCTGCCTTTTGAAAGTAGACTTTTCTAAGAAATAAACAGGCTTTCTGGCATGGCACCTGAGACTCCGACCTGAAGTCCACCAGGTAAGTACTCCTAACCTGTTTGTGATTTGTATGTAGGGATATATAGGGACGTAGACTAGTGGATTAAGAATTAAACCCTAGGACTAGTTTACCCCAACAATTACATAAGACTCTAATGCACAATTAAACAAACCTGTGTCTAAGTCACCGAGTTAGGGTGTGGTAACCATTGTGCGCATGTCTAGGATTGGTTTCGGTGGGAGCTTGGTATTTAAGCAGTCCGCGTGACTCACCTCCTCTCCACTCGAATCCTACCTGGTGCGTAGCTTCGGTTCACCCTAACCAAGAGGACTTAGTCACGGGCTAAACCCAATAACTAAAACCCGAAAGGGACTAGCCACATTTTTATGGAAACCCTAGTTTTAAAAAGTCAACCAACTACCCTTTTGATACTTTGAAAATTTTTATTTTGGAAAACTTTCTAAGAATTTTTGATTTACAAAATTACCTAAATACCCTTAGTGGTAAAATTACTAAAATGCCCTTGATTCTCCAAAATCACCATACTACCCCCGATTTTAATAATAACTTCTGATCTTGCAAAAATATCCAAAAACTTTATAAAATATCAAAGACACCCTGATTTGGAAATTTTACGAAATTACCCCGATTTGCAAAATTATCGAGTTACCCTAACTTTGTGCAAATGACCAAAATACCTCGATGAGGAAAATCACCAAGTACCCTCAAATTAGAAACCTTTAAAAATACCCTTCATTGCCTTGTTTGTTATAGAGTTAGTTTGTTCTTGTAATGCTAGTGAAGTGTATGAAACCTTGGATGTGAATTTTTGTAGGAAATGTGTTAGTTTTAATATCAGAGTGCGCAGCAGTAGTGTAGTGTGGTGAGTTAGGATGTACGATTTTTCGTTAGTAAGCAATTTCGAGGACGAAATTATTTTAAAGGGGTAGAACTGTAATATCCCAGAATAGGGCTTATGCACTATGGCTAAAATTACATGAAATAGTATGCCTTATGTGTTGTGAATGTGTTGTGTGCATTTTAGAACATTGGAAATGTAAGGAAATGCTTTTAAAAAATATTAAGTCTTAAGAGGAAGCTTGGAAATGTAAGGAAATGTAAGGAAATGTAAGGAAATGTAAGGAAATGCTTTAGAAAATATTAAGTCTTAAGAGGAAGCTTGGAAATGTAAGGAAATGTAAGGAAATGTAAGGAAATGCTTTAGAAAATATTAAGTCTTAAGAGGAAGCTTGGAAATGTAAGGACATGTAAGGAAATGTAAGGAAATGCTTTAGAAAATATTAAGTCTTAAGAGGAAGCTTGGAAATGTAAGGAAATGTAAGGAAATGTAAGGAAATGTAAGGAACCTTGTGTGACAAAATCGGGCTTGGAAAAATGGCTCGAGACGCCACTTAGGGCTCTGGACATGATGCCATATGCTAGGATAACTTGGGCCTAGTATGGCCACATGAAGCCCAAAATAATGGGTTAAAATTTGGACTCTTAAAGTAAGGAGATGGACGACATAGGGAGACTAAGGTAGGAGTTTAAGTTGAAGTCAAATTATTTTAGAATTTCGGCTAAGCTAGGAAAATAAAGATATGAGAGTGATGGCCAAGAAAGGGGACTCTCTAGGCTTAGTAATTTCGACAAAAGGAGGAAAACTAAGGCCATTCAACATTCTTTCTTATCTTTTTTTAAATCTCTGCCGAATTCTCTCGCCATTATTCTTCTTTTTCTTTTCAATTCTCCATAAAGCCAAAACAAAATCCCTAGTCTTGCCGAATTTCTCTAAGTTCTATATCTTCCTTTTCTTTCCTTGTAAAACCGAAATACCCTGTGCTTCCTATCATCAATTCTTTTCCTTTGCAAAACCAATCAAAAGTTAAAGATAAGTTTCAAGCCTATAGCTGAATCTCTCTAAGCCTCAAAGCCGAATCTACAAAGGTGTTTTAGTTTCCCGAAGGTGCACCATAGGCCACATGTTCTTTAGTGATTCAGTAAGTTTCGGGATTTCTTTTCCTCACGATTTCTTCCTCTCTTCTCATCAAGATCTAACCCGAATCAATTGTCTATGCCATCAATTTCTCTTCTTTAGCCCTAGAAGCCGAATCCTGCTTTATAATAAGCTAGAAGTGCCGATTTTGGAAAACCCGAAGGTGAGTAATTAATGGTAGGTGGCCGAATGGCCCTTTTCTATTCTTTTCTTTTTGGCCGAGTACCATATGGGCTAAGATAATTGAGAATTTTAGTTTATTGAATAAGTGGAGGATTGCCGGATGTAGGTAAAAATTAGGTGACTTTGGTTTTTAGGAGGAAGGCGACAGAAGTAAGTTGAGGTTTTCGGGAATTTAGATTCATAAAGGTAAGTGAATCTGACATTCGGCCAAGGCCCTATTGTGGTAGTTAGATCTAATTCTTATTTGTTTAAAAAGCCGAAACTAACTAGTTTAATGATTAAGGGTGTAACACCCCAAACCCGGTCAATACACCACGACCGAATCGGTATGTTACAGGGAAAAATGAATTTGAAAGTTTTAGGTTTAGGTTTAAAAGTTCGATAAAATCATCTTGTACTTGAAGAAAATCTTGAGGTTGACTGATTTAAAATCGATGATGCATTTGAAAACCCGAAAATTTAGAAAAGACTTAATCAGTTATGTAAGTAAAACAAGTTTATCTCGTTTAGAAATTCAAGTAATCCTTGTTGTTGCTCAAAAACATTTTTTTTGACTTAGTACGAGGATGCATTCAAGTTGGAGAACATTTGAGTTTCGTTTATCTTAAATTACGGTGTGATACCCGATGGTAAAGTTTAAAACATATCGCTTGTAGTTTGAAAACCTTATCTTTACAAATTTTAGCCAAATTTTAACCCAATTAATTATTAAGGCATACTTGAAATCCAATCCACGCATATAAATAAAAACCATAAGTTTAAAAAGGCCTTTTACAATCCAGATAAAACAAATGACAAAAAAAACAACAAATAAAGTGCCAAGTTTAAATCAACGCAACTCGGATTTATCCATGGCATGGGCACCTCGAGTCCATCCGGCTCCATGTCCGCGATTTATCGTCACACGAAATGATAAGGGAGAAGGTGAGTCACAAAACTCAGTGCATAAATCCCTCTCCCGGTATATGCAACATGCTAACACACATCATAACAGAGCAATACAAGTAATGCACCGATCCTAACCATCCATAACACCTTTTCTACCCGTGTGGTACCAAACCACCGGTGGTGCCAAACCACCGGTGACCCAAAGTCACGATATCCATAGATGTGGTGCCAAACCACCGGTGACCCAAAGTCACGAAGATCCATTTGTGGGGCCAACCCACGTGATACCAAATCACCGGGCGGCGATCCCATATCTCAAAAGTGGGCCAACCCACGGTGGCCTTAACCACGAGGACGAGTCGCTATGAGGTTCCAAACCTCTGGTGTCCCAAAGACACGAGTGTGATACCAAATCACTTGGTGACCGTAGTCACGGTTAAAATGATGGGGCCAACCCATCGTGTGATACCAAATCACTAGCGTCAATCCTCAGATAATCAACCGTGGGGCCAACCTTTGTGGTGCTAAGCCATCGGACGAGACACGGAGGTGCCAAACCTCTGTGTCCCAAAGTCACAATAATCAATCTGTGGTACCAAACCACCGGAGGTGCCAAACCTCAGGGGCCCCAAAGACACAGATATCATATCCCCTCCTCTCATATCACCCAATAACATATCATACTAATATAAAGTCGTGCAATCATGTTATCATGCTCACATGCTTAATATGACACCAAGATACATACACCAATAAATCATGATATCACATATCATCACATATCTCATAATGAAACGGACTTACCGAATCCGTATCCATACCTCATTGGGTATTATATCAGTCAACCACACTGTTTCACTTACACAATCAGGTTATTAACACATTACTCAGTTAAGAAGGTGTGTTAGTTTACACACCTGATAAAACGCACGCTCAATCCCAAAGAACCGGTTTAAACCCCCGATTAATTTACTCCTAAAAGCGGCCAAACACTAGATTAGTCACACATAACTTTTCGGCCAAAACCAATAAACCAAAAGGGTTTGGGTTAAACCTTTACCTAGCAAATGGTTTGGTTTCCTACCAAACCCGAACCAACAATGGTTCCCTTACCAATCGGTCACACCCTAGAAATGAAAATGGTTAATCTCTTAATAACTTGGTTTAAAGAAAACTAAACGAAACCGACTAAAAGAACTCATTCTTACCACCACTTACCGATTGTTTAACAGAGAAAGAAGGCTCCTCACGATCGTTCCCAAAATCCGGATGTCCTACACTGAAATCGGTTTAGACACAAGAGATTAACTCCCTTCAACAAAAGCCTAAAAATCGACCACTTAAACAAACCCAAACCGAATAAGAACATGAGAGAGAGAAAATAACCATTCGGCCAAACTCTTACCTATCCCACCGATTGACAACAAGTGCCCCAACAAGATGACCACCCTCCTAGGATTTGGCCAAGATGCACCCAAAAAGAAGAAGAGAAGATTCAGCTATAGGTGCACAACCCAACCTATATTCGGCTTTGAGTAAAAAGAGAAAAGAAAAGATGTGGACTGAGAGTATAGTTTCGGCAAGATGGTATTGAGAAAAGAAAATGAAGGTTAGGGGAACAAGGTAAGATGGTTTTGGCTTAATGAAATGGTAAGAAACAAATGGAAAATTCGGCTAAGAAGGCAATGTGAATTCGGCACAAGAGTTATAAAAAAAAAGAAAATGTGAGAAGGAAGGATCACTAGTTTCGGCTTCAACAATTGGAAAAGAAAGGGAGAGAGATGAACATTCGGCTACCAAGGTTTTCAAATAAGGAAAAAGTATGGAGAAGAAAGACTAGTAGTTTCGGCTTGCTAAAATGAAAAAGAAAAACACATGGAAAGGAGAATTCGGCCACAAGTGCACAATCAAGAAGAACAAGGCAAATTTCGGCAAGTAAAGGTGCTTGAGGTTTCGGTTTCAAGAAGCAAAAATGGGAGAGTTTTTCCCGAAAGTCGGCTTACCAAACGACCAAAAGAAAGACTTTTCTTCCCAAAATTCGGCTTAGGCTATTGACAAAAAGAAAGAACTTGCTTGACACTAACTATGACCGAAAATGCACAAATTGACTAATGAAAATTCGGTACACTCCCCCCACTACACTTACCAAGCCATCCACTCCCCCAAAACCTCTCCAAAATCCGGCCAAACACCTTCAACCATTCCAAGCCACTAATTCAAACCACTTTGAATTAGTCCACTTCCTACAATCACTCTCCACCCACCATTTGAACTTTTGACTTAGTCCAAGGCAGAGTTTGAACTGCCTACAACTCCTCCCCTCCTTGCCGTCAAAATAGAAACCAAAATGGAGCACTCTGCAGCTTGAACACAGGACCTCCTCCCTCCTACAAGTGACGCCAATCCAAGCTCTTAGTGGCGCCTTGCTTGCCACTCCACCAGCTCCTTTTTATGCTAAAAATTCACCTAAAATATTTATAAACCCCAGCTCCTTCAACTCCTCCCACCTAAGCCTAAAAAACAAAATTTTTCCTACCACTCAGGCTTACACCTAGCTTATACTAAACCCCAACAACATCAAAATAACAACATAGCACACCATGCACATGCAACAAATCCAGAATAAATTAGCCCCTTAACCCGAGATATTACAGTTCTACCCCCCTTAAAAATAATTTCGGCCTCGAAATTACCTGATCAAAAGAGTTGAGGGTATTGCTGTCTCATCACATCCTCGGGTTCCCACGTAGCTTCTTCCACGCCATGATTCCGCCATAGTACCTTAACCAAAGGCACAGACTTCCTACGCTAGCTAGTCCATAATTAAGTGTGTTTAATTTAGCTTAGTATGTTATTTAAGTTGTGTAACACCCCTTACCCGTGTCCGACGTTGGGACTGAATACGAGGCATTACCATGCTTGACCTTGCTTGAACATGTAATAACAGGCTATAAAATTTCATTCCAACTTAAAACTTTTCTTTCTTAATCATAACATACATATCATGGGCCGACGAGGCCTTAAACATACATCCGAAAGGTTTTGGAGTTCAACCGAAAACTTTTACACCCTTTGAAAATTTTTACCTAAACAGGGGTCACATGCCCGTGTGACTTGGGAGATGCCTGTGTGGGAAGGCCATGTGGTCACACACGCCCATGTCCCTAGCCCATGTAGAATATATTTTTATTTCGAACCTACAGGGGTTTTCACACGGCCGACACACATGCCCGTGTCAATGCCCCGTGTCCTTTACACGGCCTAGACATGTTCGCGTCCTCACCCATGTGTGAAAACTAGGGGTATTCTGTTTATGATGTCAGCAATCCCTTAAGAAGCACACGACCTAGGCAAACGTCCGTGTGCTGGCCCGTGTGACAATTCGAATTCTCACAATTAAAATGCAGAGGACATATGGCCTATCAACACACTAATAGGGGTTGATCGTGTGTCACACACGGCCTAGACACACGCCCGTTTGTCTACCCGTGTGGAGATTTAGAGGATATTTTCCAAGCCAATTGCCACCCTGAAACATCAACTCACTTATACCAACACAAGCAACATATAACATAGCCTTTATGATACAATCCACCTCGGGGTGAGTTGTTTCATATGTGAGTTTGCCCGATCATCTACGAGAAGGTTTCGTTCGGCTAGTTTAAAGATGATGTTTTTGGTAAAATAGAGCGGAAGCTATTGAAAGGGGTTTCAAAGATAGGTCGAAGGATATGAATTTTATGTAGGTTCGGTTAAAGTAAATAAAGATGGAGATTGGTATGGAAGGAGATTAACAGCAATGGATGATAATTGAAAGGAGGGAAAGAAAGAAAATTTTGGTAGATGATGGATATGGAATAAAATGAACTCAAAAACAAGTAAGAACCAATACTAAAAAGTATTGACCCGAATACTTATAGTCTTCAAGGTGGAACATTGGAGTAGTGAAACCTCGACCAGCTACTTAGAAAAGTAGGAACTTGGTATGAAGGTGAACGCCATACTATATAATAGTGATAAGCTCGGATAGAAGAAAACGAGTTGACGCCACTAGAGACTAGATAAGCCAACGAGTCTTCAAACGAAATTTGAGAGAATCAAATCTCACAAAATGATATAATTTCATTCAATATAATGTCTAAAGTCAAAATCTCTTTCAATAGGCTGATTACAACTATTTATAGTGTTAAAAAGGCTAACTGAATGGTCACATATGATCAACTTAATGAGCTAATAATAAGCTGAAATAAAGCTCAAAAACTCTTGGAATGCCAAACTAAATAACTCCACCCTTCAATACACTTCAATGCAGCTGAATCAATGGTCTTGAATGCTTAGAAAAAAAACCTTTGAAATCCCCTTGGTCAACCGAATAGACACCAGCAACTTTAATGAAAAATTAACTCATGAAGTGATCACTTTAATCAACAATCAGTTATGGAAGATGAAAAAGGCTGCTGCTGAATTTAATAATGTATAATGCTCCCCTTAATGAATGATAACAACTCCTTTTAATGAAGAATAATGCTTCCCCTTGAATGTAACCGAAATTCACTTGAAAAGTCTCTTTAATCAATTTGTAACAGCCCTTAAATGTAATGGTTTCCAATTGAAAAGTCACTTGCAACTAACACATTAAAACAAATTTATTAAACACATTTAAACACTTATCAAACTCAAACACATTAAACACTTGACTTCAATAAATGAACTAAAAGCAAAGACATCAATTAATGCAACAACTAGTTTAATTAAAGAAGCAAAATTAAATAAATTTAAACTTATGCTTCATTAAATTATCCTAATAACTAGATTAATTAAATAAGCAACTTATTAAATAAAGTTCAACAAAAACTCAATTAATTAAACTAAGATGAGTTGAATTAATGTCCAGCAACTCATTTATTACACTAAGATGCTTAAATGCATGGTTTAAAATGCAAACTAAATGAACAAATGAGTTACTTAATGCATGACTTAATTAAATAATGTAGACTTAAACTAACATGGGAGTTACATAATCCATAACTTTATTAAATGCAAAATACACAAAGTGCAAATCTAAAATTAAAAATATGAAAAATATTAATTGAGCTAAAAATGA
Source organism: Gossypium rotundifolium (assembly GCA_025506655.1). Lineage (NCBI taxonomy): Eukaryota > Viridiplantae > Streptophyta > Magnoliopsida > Malvales > Malvaceae > Gossypium > Gossypium rotundifolium. The sequence continues at coordinate 63,606,491 of CP106726.1, forward strand.
GCTGGAATCAGCTTCATTTTGCACTTTGGCCTCTCGAGCTTAGGCCACTCTCGATGGCATTGGATGGAGTCAAACCATGATGCGACCAGGTTCGTATCATACCCCCTCTTGAAAGGGATTAGTCCTCGAATCGAGCCGTTGGTTCTTGAGGACATAGTTCCTTTACCTTGGTTTCCTCGATCGAATGAGACAAATAGTAATCATATCACCTGAAAAGAATATCCTCGAGTTAGCAAAAAGTGATGCAAACAAACTCGTAATCTAGGCATAATCAAAACAAGACAAATATGACGCATGCGGATGGACAAAATCAAATTATCATACAAAAGAAATAATGCATTGCCAAATGTTCGAAACAAATTTGAATGACTTTCAAAACAGGCATACAAATTAAATTGATTCCACAAGTCATGATTGGCATGCGAGAAATGAACCAAATGATATACATAATCATCACAAGCAGGTATTTGAAATGATTCACTAGCATAGACATCATGACAATTATCAAAAACAAAAATCTCTTTATCATTAATCAAGACAGATAGATCATGTTCGAATGAAACAAAATAGTCAAGCACATTTCGATCTACGTATCTTTCAAAACTCAAATTATTAATACGATTGCTAACACCAACCAAAGAGATCAAAATCGATTCAAAGGTTTCGGCAGTCTTACCTTTAGAAGTAGAAAAACAAAGATCATTTTTACCTTGCTCATTGTTCACAAATCTTCTCTCTTCGGGAATGTAGTGTAGAACAAACCTTTTACTTTGATTAATTTGGATGGGCAATGAAGCACCACGACATCTCATGCTTCTCGAGGGATGGAATTCACAAAAATGTAATCGATTAGTATGAATAGAAATGATGGACTTAAAAAGAAGAGAGGGGTCGTTTACAAAATTTGATTCAAGTCCAAATAAATGTGTCGAATTTACCTTTTTCAAATGAAACAAAAGTTTCATAAGTGGCCAAGCAAGGTGATTAGAGATCAAATCAAAATTGTAACCCAAATCATTGAATTTCATTTCTTGAATAGAAGTTCGAACATCAAACTAACATAAGTTGAATGCAAAAGATGCAAAATTCTTGAATGTTCCATAAAATAAATCTACGTAACATATGCCAGGCTTGAACACTCGTACTTGATTATGAATTCCAACAGGCAACATGTCAGAAGAAAATGTAATCAATTCACCACATGACTGAAATTCCACTCGATCAATCAAAGAAGTGGTGAACATGCAACTTTTCAAATGTTCGAGTCCATCACATGATTCAGACCTTACTCGATCAAATAGGAATGTAGAGTTGGAAAAACCAAGCAGGCGTATAAACAAAGATTTTTCTTCAAAAATCTCATTCGGAAATGCAACTCATGACATGGACATTTCGCACAAAAGTTTAAGGATTTATCTTGAAGAAAAATATTAATCGGATGAAATGTTTCATGCAAAAATCTATCACAAGTCAACTGATTAGGCATGTTTAAACAAAAAGATTGAGCATATGAATTCAAAAAGTTTATGCATTTAAACACATCGAGTTTGGCATTTGCAAAATTTGTGTCGCAAACTTCCATATTTTGCTTGGGCATAACCATCTCAACAGAAGAGTTAAACATGTCATAAGATATAACTTTCATGGCATCGTTTGAAACAGAAACATTATCAATAAAAGATAAAAATTAGAAACCATATCAAAAGATGGAGCCATGTTAGAAATTGAACCATCAAAATCTTTTTGAGTAATTATTAAATCGGACGACCTTGATTTGATAAACACAAATTCTTTACCTCTCTTACCTTCGATCACAAGTGGGTGGTTGTCATTCGCATAATTACCTTTTTTCGAACAACCTAAAACACCTCTCGTTTGGAAGGTAGTGAAGCTGGAATTGGTAGCACAAATTTCTAGGCACCTGAAAAGTTATATCACAAAATGATTGAACAGGTGGGTTAGTAGAAATGATCCTCACTTGTTCTCGCTCGCTATCTTTTTCACTCGATTGGTTTTCTTCAAGAACACACACTTCTCCCACTCTTTCTTTTATCTTAATTTCTTTTTCCACTCCTTTTTCACTCTCAAACTATTTTTCATTCTCATTTTCTTTTTCAATCACTTTCTCATTCTTATTTTCGCTCTCGTTTTTCTTTTCTATCTCTTTTTGTTCTTTTTCTTTTTCAAAGGCTTTTTCGAGCTCTCTCAAAACTCGCTCATTTCTCTCTTACTTGCCTCTTTCCTCTCTTCTCTTTTTATTTCTTTTTCCTTGTCTTCTTTTCTATTATATGATGTTACAAAAGAATCATGATAACAAGGATTTCCAAAAGAAGGAAAATTATTTACATTTGGTTCACGATAATTTCTTTGAGAAAAATACTCCATTGATGTTTTCTTTAAAGTTCTTAAAGAAGTATATCTATCATCTTGAAAGTCATCTTGAAAGGATTCAAAATCAAGATCCGTCTCTCGTCGTCTCGAACACCTTGATGAAGAGGAATCTTGATAAAAATCTCTTGGTCATGAAGTCGATGACAAATGGGAATCATGATGGAAATCTTTTCTCGAATAATCATTAAATGCATATCTCTGTGAGGGTCTCAATTTCATTTTTTGACTTGATGAAACTTGTTCATAGGGGTCTCTTTGTTCGACACGATTTCATCTCTCGTGCAATTTGTCGAATTTAGAATTCACCATTCTTCGCATTTCTTGCACCAAATATTGGAACTCCGATTCGGTGAACTCTTCGCGAGACATGATTTTTGTTGCTGGAAAGAAATATGTTAGTTCTCAAAAATTAAGTACCTCACCACAAACCTTAGGATTTCACTCGGAAAGAAGAAGGAAAAGTGACACTCTTGCTCGTGTTTACACTTGTTTGGCTTTTACCTCTACTCGAATGATCTCACTCGCTCGTGCCTTTTACCTCTCAAACTTTCTCTCGCAATTTCGTATTTAGACTCGCCAAGGCCTTATCGTAGGCTTAGGGGTCGGTCACAAATTGGTAAACAAAGGAAATAATGAAAAGGGATAGGGTAGGCTAAAATAAAATATGGAAAGGGCTTTAAATGTGGCGTTGGGGTAGGAAAATTGTAGAAGGGAAAATAGATGATCAGGAACCAATCGAAATGGGAACAAAAGAAAAAAAATTCAAGAACCTTCAAAAACTTCACTTTTTTTTTAAAAAATTTTCATTTTTTTATTTTCATTTTTTTTTCAACACTTCAAATACACGAAATAAATATAATGAGAAACTTTCGATTTTTTTTAAATTTTTGAATTTTTTTCACTGACCTATTCCAACTTGTCTTCAAAAGTCCGTACTTCTCATTTTAACGGCTCTGATACCAAATGATAGTAAAAGGATTTGATGATCGGGGGTAGAAATAAGAAGGAGTTTGATTTTGAAGATCGGGTACAAAGGAGGAGAACGAAACAAGTACTTGCCAAACTTTCAATGAAAACTTCACTTTTTTTTTTACTCGTAATTTTTAAAAAAATTTTCGTAATTCTTTTTTTTTCACTTCAAATACAATAGAATGAAATACAAACAATTTTGAATTTTTTAAATTTTTTGAAATTTTTTACGAACCTACTTTCGAGATTGAATACGAACGTCAGCGCTCCTCGTTTTCGTAGCTCTGATACCAAATGATAAGATCCGCCTTGGGGTGAGCCAAATCGTATGTGAGTTTGCCCGATCGTCTACAAGAAGGTTTCATTCGGCTAGTTTAAAGATATGCTTTTTGGTAAAATGGAGCGGAAGCTATTGAAAAGGGGTTTCAAAGATAGGTCGAAGGATATGAATTTTATATAGGTTCGATTAAAGTAAATAAAGATGGAGATTGGTATGGAAGGAGATTAGCAACAATGGATGATAAGTGAAAGGAGGGAAAGAAAGAAAATTTTGGTAGATGATGGATATGGAATAAAACGAACTCAAAAACAAGTAAGAACCAATACTAAAAAGTATTGACCTAAATACTTATAGGCTTTCAAGGTGGAAGATGGGAGTAGTGAAACCTCGACCCGCTACTTAAAAAAGTAGGAACCTCGGTATGAAGGTGAACGCCACACTATATAATAGTGATAAGTTCAGATAGAAGAAAATAGGTTGACGCCACTAGAGACTAGATAAGCCAACGAGTCTTCAAACAAAATTTGAGAGAATCAAATCTCACAAAATGATATAATTTCATTCAATATAATGTCTAAAGTCAAAAGCCACTTACAATACGTTGATTACAACTATTTATAGTGTTAAAAGAGGCTAACTGAATGGTCACATATGATCAACTTAATGAGCTAATAATGAGCTGATATAAAGCTCAAAAACTCTTGGAATGCCAAACTAAATAACTCCACCCTTCAATACACTTCAATTCAGCTGAATCAATGGTCTTGAATGCTTAGAAAAAACCTTTGAAATCCCCTTGGTCAACCGAATGGACACCAGCAACTTTAATGAAAAATTAACTCATGAAGTGATCACTTTAATCAACAATCGGTTATGGAAGATGAAAGAGGCTTCTGGTGAATTTAATAATGTATAATGCTCCCTTTAATGAATGATAACAACTCCTTTTAATGAAGAATAATGCTTCCCCTTGAATGTAACCGAAATTCACTTGAAAAGTCTCTTTAATCAATTTGTAACAGCCCTTAAATGTAATGGTTTTCAATTGAAAAGTCAAATGCAACTAACACATTAAAACAAACTTATTAAACATATTTAAACACTTATTAAACTCAAACACATTAAACACTTTGTAACACCCCAAACCCGATCAATACACCACGACCAGATCTGGTATGTCACAGAGTGAAATCTTTTGAATAAACCAGTTACTAGTTAAATTTTATTGAAAATCTGTTGGTTGTTACTAGTTTTTAGAAAAAAAAAAAAGTGAAATAAGCATGGTCAAGTTGAAACCATTTGCATTTGGAGTTGTTTGAAACTTTAGGTTTGGAATCATCTATGTTAACTTTGTTATTTACTTTGTGAATAATGTTACCCGATGGTAACGTTTGAAAAACCCAATATCGAGCAGAGTTTTGAAAGCATTGATTTAATCTCGGTTTCTTAAGCAGTATCAAACTATTAATCACATGCATAAGATAGGTAAAATAAAATAAAGGAAGTAAAACCCAAAATAATACTTAGCGACCTTATTACAAAACCAAAACCAAATTGAAAGAAAGTAAATAAAACCAAAATAGTATTTTAAAATAAAAGCTCGAAACTAGCATGCATGGCTGCCTCGAGTGTAACAGACCGACTCTGACCCTAATCGGAACAGTGGTTTCGGGACCATGAATCCGAACCCGAAAAATATTTAAATATTATATTTAGTGTTTATTATATATGAATTTATGTGTGGAAAGTTTCGTAGAAAAATTTTATCGTTTAAGTATCGAATTTGATAAAAAGGACTTAATCGCGTAAAAAGTAAAAGTGGCATACTAAAGTGTAATGTGCTAGTTTGAGCATGACTTTTTAATATGAAGTGTTAAATGGGTAAATAACCCATTTTTAAGTTAGTGGGTTGGTATATGACATAATTAACCTTAAGTTTTATATTATATAATTTTATGATATAAGGTTAAAATAGTAAATAGGTTAAAATCATATTATATGTTAATTAAAACATAAAAAATGGATATTTTTCACTCATCTTTCTTGGCGAATATTGAGAAACACAAGGAGCTAAGTTCTTTGAATTTTGGCAATATCCAAGCCAAATTCAAGGTAAATTCTTAGTCGGTTTTGTAAATTTTACGTTTTTAGATCGTTGCTTCAAACGTAGCCGACCCATGTTGTAATTTTTGAATCTGAGCATGTCTAAGGTTTGGCCATTAGTATTCTTATATGATAATTGATGTTTGATGAATTAAATTTAATGTTAGGACTTAGATTGATAAGTTTTGCAATGAAATAGTTTTTAGTTAGCAGCAGAGATGTGATTTTGAAAAATCACCAAAAATAGGATAAATTGAATTATAAAGTGAAAAAAATATGGAATTAAATCTTATTGTGTCTATTTTTATATGAAAGAAACAGAGTAGGCAAAGGAATTATATATTATGAGATATTTAAGTTTTAGTGAGACTTGTCCTGAATGAATTCGTGAGTCCCTGTTCTGTCTTGGAAAAATTGTCTTAAATTGTACAAAAATAATTATGGAGCATAGTTTATATGTTTAGAATACTCAATGAGTCTATTTTTGATTGGAATAAACAAGAACATTATTGAAATTTTTTACAATGAAATAACTGAGTTTTTGTAAAGATAGGTCAGAATTCTCAAACAGTGAAATAGGGGTAACTTTGATGAATAAACTTTACTAATTGGCTACATGAAAAATTCTGGAAAAATTATGGTAAAAATTTATATGAGTTTAGTTTCAAGGAAAATTTACGGATCTAAATTTCAAGTTTTGTAACTCGAGTTATGGTCAATTTAGTCAGCATGATGCAGTTGGACAGCTTTAAATTTTTATGCCCCAGATTAGTAGTCAAGTCTAGTAATGCCACATACTCGACTCCGGCAAAGGTTTCGGGTAAGGGGTGTTACATCGAGTCCTCCCCGGCTCCATATCCGCAATCTATGCCTCATCTCCAAAATATAAGGGAAGGGGTGAGTCACTGAGACTCAGTGTATAAATTCCCAACCCGATGGTGCAAGCACTTACGCAAATCATCAGTATAACATGCAAATCATGAAAACCCCACAACCTAACCATCTAATCTCCTTTATCTACCCTTTGTGGTCAAAACCACTGGTGGTCAAAACCACTGGTGACCGTAGCCACAAATATATATATCGGTGTGGTCAAAACCACTGGTGACCGTAGTCACAAATCAAGTGATGGGGCCAACCCATCGCGTGGTCAAAACCACTGATGACAATCCTGTAATCAGCTTGTGGGGCCAACCCACTGTGGTACCAAACCACTGGGACAAGTCACAATATTCATATGTGGTCAAAACCACTGGTGTTCAAAACCACTGGGACTTAGTCACAAATTATAATATCAAAGACGGGGCCAACCCGTCGTGTGGTCAAAACCACTGGTGACAGTCCAAATAATTCCTCCCCCTCCTCTCAACAATCCCACCATCATGACCATAACATTCGTGGCATAATAATACATGATGATGCAAATAACACATAGCATAACACTAAACAATGACATGATAGCATATAACGAGATCCATAATCAGGGGACTTGCCCGGAGTCCATGCTCATGCCCACAAGGCATAACTACTGGTTTCAATGGCTAAAATAGTAACACAATAAACATATCATACTAACAATGTGTGTAAGCGTTACACACCTGACTATTTGCGAATCTAGTAAAATCTCGAAACTATTATCTATTCCCAAACCAATAGAACCCAAAGATCTCGAAACATTTGCCTCCTCCCCTCCTGTATTCGGCCAACACCTTGTTAATAAACAAAAGCCCATTCGGCTTATCTAGAAATCCCGAAGGATGAAATAACACACAATATGAACCTTACCAAGATCGATTACACCCGAGCCTTTAGGCTTAAATCGCAAGCCAACAAATCCCAAAATCTACTGAACACGGCTACCCTCCTTCCTACAATCGGTTAGACACATCATTAGGAATCCAAAAGCCATTCGACTTTAGCATGAATCCCAAAAATCAAAAGAAATTATCACTCCCTTACCTTAGTCGACAAATCCCGAAGATCTAGAAGATCTAGATCCAAGTCACGATCCAAATGAATCCCGAGAACCCACACGTTGGCGTCACCCCTTCCTACAATCGGCCAAGTACCACAATCAATGGATTAAAGCCTTCGGTATTAATCACAATAGGAGATATCGAAACTGCAAAACACTTACCCCCTTACCTTACTGACAGATTCAGCCACCAATCACCAAAGTTGGGCACACCCTAGTGATATTTGGGGATTTCAGCTACCTTACTAATATAGAACAAGAAAAGAGTTTAAGATCCCGATTTATAACGAATGGAGAAATAGGAGAAGAGAATGGCAAGTGAGATCCGGCCCTAACCGAATCAATCGAGAAAAAGAATAAGAAGTTATACTTACCAGGAGATTCGGCTATGACCCAAAAGAAAGAGATGGATTCGGCAAAGAGGAGAAAACGCAAGGAGGAGAGAAATTGAGGAGCAGAGTATTCGGGTTTTCAAGAAGTGGAAATATGAAGAAGAAAGTGGAATAGGAATGAATGGATTCGACAGAGGGGAAGTAGAAGTGATTTCGGCACAAGGAGATTGGAAGAAAGAAAAGATGAAGTGAAAAGTGTTGCTTTCGACTTTTTACTGAAACAACAAGAGTGGTTCAATCAACAAGTAGCAAAGCCGAATGAAAAAGGTCACCTAGAAGAGGTTTCAGTTTTGACTAAGAAAAGGGACCCTAAAGCTAGCCGATTTAGCTATTTCCCCAAAGCACATTTGGCCACCCTCCAAAGAACCCAAAACTGATTGCACTCCTCCTCCCCACAGTCCAACTTTTGGCCAACACCTCAAGACTCTCCCATCCACTCATTCAAATCAGTTTGAATGAGTCAAACTCCATAATTTTCTCCTATCTATCCAATTCAAATCTGATGATCCAATCCTCATCCATTCAAGAGAGTCCCACCTGAGCACACCTCTTCCTTGCTTGTGGCATCAAAATAATAAGCAAAAATGAGATTTCTGCTGCTCAAACCTGAGCACTCCTTCCCTGCATATGGCGTCCCCAACCAAGGCCCTAAGTGGCTCCTCCTTTGCCACTTTGCCACTAGGTTCTTTGTGTCACAACACACCAAGAATATCTTTTAACCCCTAACTCCCTTAGCTCCTTATTCCTAAGTGCCAAAACAAAAAAAATTTTAGCCATGACTCAGGCCTAACCCGAGGTCATGCCTAGGCCCCAAAACATGCTAAACTAGCACAGTAAGCATATCGTCACATGCAAACACACGAAATGCAGAGACCTCGATTTAATGATGTTACAGTTCTACCCCCCTTAAAAATAATTTTGGCCTCAAATTACCTGGTTAGAAGAGTTGAGGGTATTGCTACCGCATCACATCCTCGGGTTCCCACGTGGCCTCCTCCGTACCATGGTTCCGCCATAACACTTTCACCAAGGGAACTGACTTCCTACGCAAGACCTTGACATCCCGATCCAAAATCTGTGTCAGTTCCTCCTCGAAAGACAAGTCTGAGCTCACCTCAATCTTCACAACTGGCACAACGTGTGACGGATCTGATCGATAGCGCCTAAGCATCGAAACATGGAAGACATCGTGAATCTAACTTAACTGTACTGGCAACTCGAGCTGATAAGCTACCGGTCCCACTCGCTTCAACACTGTGTACAGCTCGATAATCCTAGGGCTTAGCTTCCCTTTCCGCCCAAATCTCAGCACCTTCTTCCAAGGCGATACCTTTAGAAAGACCCTGTCACCTACTGCATACTCTATGTCTCTGCGCTTAAGATCGACGTGAGACTTCTGCCTGTCTGACGCTTCCTTAAGACGAGCCCGAATCACTTTAACCTTATCCTCAGTTTCTGCCACCAACTCCGGACCAAATATCTCCCGTTCACCCAATTCTGTCCAACATGTCAGAGTACGACATTTTCGTCCGTACAGTACCTCATATGGTGCCATCTGGATACTCGCTTGATAACTATTATTATAAGCAAACTCTGCCAATGGTAGATACTCCTCCCAACTACCACTGAAATCCAGAACACAGCCTCTTAGCATGTCTTCTAAAATCTGAATTACTCTCTTAGACTGTCCATCAGATTGCCGGTGAAAAGCTGTGCTAAAATCCAACCTCGTACCCAAAGCCTAATGTAAAGCTCTCCAAAACCTCGACGTGAACCTGGGATCCCTATCCGAAATAATTGACACTGGCACTCCATGCAACCTTACTATCTCGGCCACATATAACTTGGTTAACTTACGGAGTGAATAATTGACCCTCACCGGTATGAAATGAGCCAATTTAGTCAAACGATCCACAATCACCCAGACTGAGTCCTTCTTGCTAGGCGTAAGGGGTAGCCCACTGACAAAGTCCATAGTGATCCTTTCCCACTTCCACTGAGGAATCTTCACGGCTGAAGTAAACCTGATTGCAACTGATGTTCAGCTTTGACCTGCTGACACGTCAGACACTTACCCACAAACTCAGTCACTTCCCGCTTCAGACCTGGCCATCATAACTGCTCTCGTAAATCCCTGTACATCTTGCTACCTTCAGGATGCATAGTGTATGGGCTGCTATGTGTATCCTGAAGAATCTTTTGCCTCAACTCGACGTCCTTCAGCATACAAGCTCTCCCTTGAAAACATGACATTCCATCATTGGTCAAGCTGTAACCTTTCAAACCACTACTTTGTACTTGCAACCTCCGAGTATTCAAACCCTCATCCACTAACTATTTCTCTTTAATCTGCCCTACCCACGTCGGCTTAACCCGTAATTTTGCCAAAAGACTCCCATCGTCATACAAGCTAAGATGAGCAAACATCGCTCTTAGGTCCGACACTACCTTACGGCTCAACGTGTCTGCAACCACGTTAGCTTTGCCCGGATGATACTCAATTGAGCAGTCGTAGTCCTTCAACAGCTCAATCCATCTGTGCTGTCTCAAATTCAAATCCTTCTGCGTCAAAAGATACTTTAGACTCTTGTGATCCATGTAAACCATTGACTTTTCCCCATACAAATAATGTCTCCATATTTTCAGGGCGAAAACCACTGCAACCAACTCCAAATCATGTGTAGGATAGTTAACCTCATGCGGTCTCAACTGTCGAGACGCATATGCCACTACTTTCCCTTCCTGCATCAGCACTCATCCCAAGCCAATATGTGATGCATCACAGTAGACCGTAAATACCTTTCCTACTTCAGGCTGAACCAAAACTAGAGCTTCCGTCAGAATCTTCCTCAACTTGTCAAAACTTTCCTGTTGTTTCTCTGACCATACGAATGGAACTCCTTTTCTTAATAACTTGGTCAACGACACCGCGATTAGAGAAAATCCTTCCACAAATCTTCGATAATACCCTGCCAGACCTAGGAAACTCTGAATCTCTGCAATCGACCTAGGCAATTTCGGTCTAACATCGCCTCAATCTTGCGAGGTCCACTCTAATCCCTTCACCGACACTACGTGACCTAAGAAAGTCACCTCCTAAGCGAACTCGCACTTCATCGAACTTGGCAAATAAGCGCTTTTCCCTCGAATTTGCAACACTACCCGCAAGTGCGTATCATGATCCTCCTCACCCTTGAGTACACCAATATGTCATCTATAAATACCACGACAAACTGGTCCAAGTACTCCTGGAACACCTGATTCATCAAGTCCATGAATGCTGCCAGGTGTATTAGTCAACCTAAACTGCATCACCAGAAACTCGTAATGCCCATACCGAGTACAAAATGCCATTTTATGAACATCAGCCTCCTTCACTTTGAGTTGATGATACCCCGACCTAAGATCTATCTTAGAGAAAATCGGTGCACCCTTGAGTTGATCAAACAAGTCATCAATCCTAGGCAACGGATACTTGTTTTTGATCGTTAACTTATTCAGCTGGCGATAGTCAATACACATCCGCATTGTACCATCTTTCTTCTTAACAAAGAGCACAGACGCTCTCCAAGGAGATATACTCGGTCGGATGAAACCTCTGTCCAGGAATTCCTGAATTTGAGCCTTCAGCTCTACCAATTCCTTTGGCGCCATTCTATACGGGGCAATAGACACTGGCACAGTTTCGGGTAACAGGTCTATACCGAATTCAACTTCGCGATCAGGAGCAGACCCAAAAATTCCTCTAGGAATACATCAGTAAATTCCCCTACGGTTCGGACACTCTCTACAGCTGCATCCTTGGCTCCCAAAGCACAAACATGCACCATGAAAGCCTCACAACCCTTCCTTACGATTTTCTCCGCCTTCAGTGCAAAGACCACATTGGATAAGTAATCCCTTCTATTACCTATCATCACCACCTCCCCACCTTCTATTGTCCTTAACACCATGCATTTAGCCGCTCAATCCAAACTGGCCTGGTACTTCACCAGCCAATCCATCTCGAGAATCAGGTCGAACTCCCCGAAACGGTAGTTCCATCAAATCAGCCAAAAAATGACCCCTTGAAGTTCTAGGGGTGCATCCCTATATAGTTTACTTACTTCTACAGAGTAACTTAGAGGGCTTATCACTGTCATCTTTCTAGAAGTAATCTCAGAGTCTAAATTCATAGTTTCCACTATGCTACTGGCTATATATGAGTGCGTCGAACCCACATCTATCAAAGCATTATAAGGTAGTCCAAAGATTAAGAACGTCTGGGTTATGACGTCCGTGACGTCGCCTCCTCTCGACGCCTTCTTCGGATAGACCAATCCAGCCGTGTCGCCTCTGCATCACCGCACACCCGCCGGTGCTCCACACCTCTACCAGAGCCATTACCTCCCTCATTGCACCACGGCCCTCCGTGGTCACGACCATCCCTCCTGATTTGTGTACGATTCTGATCCCCAAACTGCAACCTAGCTGACCTCCGTGGACAATCCCTCACTCGGTACTCCATCGATCCACACTCAAAACACCCTTTGTTTCTAGTCCAACATTCTCCCATGTGAGACTTCCCACACCGAGCACATCGTGGCGGCCACTGAGTATTAGCAGAAGTAGGCCTAGCAGCTTGATTCGGCCCACTATATCTACCCCATTTCTGTTGATTCCCCGTAGACCCAGATGATCCGAAGTTCCTTTTATTCCAACCATTGTCTTGATTCTATCTTACCGACTGTTTCACTTTCTCCGCAACTTTGGTTTTTTCCACTAAGACCGTAAACTCTCTTTCCTGCTGCAGAGCAATTAGCAACCTCAGATCATCCCTCAATCTATCTTCGAACCTGACACATCGCTCATGTTCTGTAGCCACGATACCTCGAGCTTACTGGCTCAACCTTAAGAATTTTGCCTCATACTCCAATACAGACTTATTCCCCTGAACCAGCCTCAGAAACGCCTTCCTCTATACATCTATATAACTAGTCCCAACATACTTCTTCTGATAAGCCGCCTTGAAATAATCCCAAGTGAGATCATCCGCTGTAGCACCATCCAGAACCGTGAGCCACCACTAGTATGACTCATCTCAGAGAAGCAACACTAACCCTTTTAGTTTCTCTTCAGTGTCAGATCCAAATCATCCATGATTCGCTCCGTCGCCTCCAACCAATACTCACCTGTATTGGGTGCCACTCTAGATACACCTCGAAATACCTCAGCTCCATTGGTTTAGAGTCGCTCAGATATAGATTTCTGAGCTCCCGTACCTCCACCTGCTCCAGCCACTCTCTCAAGCACCCGCAGCATCGCTTGTGACACTTCATCCTCCCCTGTCTGATCCTGGTACTCAACACCAGCAGCTGATGGTGGTGGTATCTCATTATCTGACCCTTGACCAGACCTAACTGGTTTCGATACGGTCATTCTGCCTTTACCACGCCCTCGCACATTACGAGCACATCCCCCAGAACTCATATCTATAATCATGATTTAATCTACTTTTAAAAAATTTTTATGCATTAGTTTTTGTTCCACTGATTACCCACGAACAAGTTTTATGTAAAGAAGTTTAGTAGTAGTTCTTTCGATCATTACAAAGTTTTCGTTTCAAGTCTTCTATCCTAATTCAGTGAATCACATTCATTCATCAATAACATCCTCCACCCACATACCACTTGTAGGGGATTCTCGTTATTTCACTACCTAGGGGTATTTTCGTAATTTAACTTATTGGGGTATTTTAGTAATAAATCAGGGTTAATTTGGAATCCTTTACAAATCATAGGTATTTTAGAAATTCCAGAGATCGGGGGTATTTTGGAAATTTTCATAAACCAGGGCTATTTTGGAAATTTCATAAACTAGGGGTATTTTAGTAATTTTCCAAAATATGGTTCCAAGTGATTTTACAAAATAGGGGTATTTTGGAAATTTTTAATTCGGGGGTACTTCAGAATTTTTCATACAGAGGGTATTTCGATAATTTTACAAATTAGGGGTAATTTGGTCAATTTGCAAATCAGGGGTATTTTGGTCTTTTTTTCAAATCGAGAATTTTTTTCGAATCAAGAGTACTTTGGTAGTTTCAAAACCAAGGTTTAATTTTAGGGTTGTACAAAACAAGGTGGCTGGTCCCTTTCGAGTTTTAGTTATTGAATTTAGCTTGTGAATAAGTCGTCTCAGCTAGGGTGAACCGTCACTACGCACCAGGTAGGATTCGAGTGAAGAGGAGGTGAGTCACTAGGACTGCTTAAATACCAAGCTCCCCTTAATCCATTCCTAGACATGCGCATAATGGTTGCCACACCCTTAACTCAGCGACATACTCACAGGTTTGTTTAGTTGATCTTTAAGTCTTATGTAATTTTTGCGTTGGAGTAGGCTATTCCTAAGGTTCAATAACTCCTAATCTTCTAATATACGATCCCAAAATACCCATTTCTTCCACATTCAAATCACACAATGGCTAGAGATACTTACCTGAGCGGATTGGTGCCGGAGACTCGGTGCCATGCTGTTCAAACCCTGTACATTTCCCACAAAACTTTTCAAATCCCTACTTTTAAACATTTTGGGCCTCGAGCCTACAGCCGAGCTTTTGAACTTGGCTCTTATACCAAAATTGTAACACCCCAAACCCGGTCAATACACCACGACCAGATCTGGTATGCCACGGAGTGAAAACGTTTGAATAAACCAGTTACCGGTTAAATTTTATTGAAAATCTGTTGGTTGTTACTAGTTTTTAGAAATAAAAAAAAACTGAGTCAAATGAGCATGGTCAAGTTGAAACCATTTGCATTTGGAGTTGTTTGAAACTTTAGGTTTGGAATCATCTATGTTAACTTTGTTATTTACCTTGTGAATAATGTTACCCGATGGTAACGTTTGAAAAAACCCAATATCGAGCAAAGTTTTGAAAGCATCGATTTAATCCTGATTTCTGAAGCAATATCAAACTATTAATCACATGCAAAATATAGGTAAAATAAAATAAAAGAAGTAAAACCCAAAATAATACTTAGCGGCCTTATTACAAAACCAAAACCAAATTGAAAGAAAGTATATAAAACCAAAATAGTATTTTAAAATCAAAGCTGGAAAGTAGCATGCATGGCCGCCTCGAGTCCTCTCCGGCTCCATATCCGCAATCTACGCCTCATCTGCAAAATATAAGGGAAGGGGTGAGTCACCGAGACTCAGTGTATAAATCCCCAACCCGATGGTGCAAGCACTTACGCAAATCATCAGTATAACATGCAAATCATGCAAACCCCACAACCTAACCATCCAATCTCCTTTATCTACCCCGTGTGGTCAAAACCATTGGTGACCGTAGCCACAAATATATATATATCGGTGTGGTCAAAACCACTGGTGACCGTAGTCACAAATCAAGTGATGGGGCCAACCCATGGCATGGTCAAAACCACTGATGACAATCCCGTAATCAACATGTAGGGCCAACCCACTGTGGTACCAAACCACTGGGACGAGTCACAATATTCATATGTGGCCAAAACCACTGGTGGTCAAAACCACTGGGACTTAGTACAAATTGTAATATCAAAGACGGCCAACCCGTCGTGTGGTCAAAACCACTAGTGACAGTCCAAATAATTCCTCCCCCTCCTCTTAACAATCCCACCATCATGACCATAACATTCGTGGTATAATAATACATGATGATGCAAATAACACATAGCATAACATTAAACAATGACGAGATCCATAATCAGGGGACTTACCCGGAGTCCATGCTCATGCCCACAAGGCATAACTACCGATTTCAATGGCTAAAATAGTAACACAATAAACATATCATACTAACAATGTGTGTAAGCATTACACACCTGACTATTTGCAAATCTAGAGAAATCCCGAAACTACGATCTATTCCCAAACCAATAGAACCCGAAGATCCCGAAACGTTTGCCTCCTCCCCTCCTGTATTCGGCAAACACCTTGTTAATGAACAAAAGCCCATTCGACTTATCTAGAAAGCCCGAAGGATGAAATAACATAGAATATGACCCTTACCAAGATCGATTACACCCGAGCCTTTAGGCTTAAATCGCAAGCCAACAAATCTCAGAAATCTACTAAACACGGCTACCCTCCTTCCTACAATCGGTTAGACACATCATTAGGAATCCAAAAGCCATTCGGCTTTAGCATGAATCCCGAAAATCAAAAGAGATTGTCACTCCCTTACCTTAGTCAACAAATCCCAAAGATCTAGTAGATCTAGATCCAAGTCACGATCTAAATGAATCTTGGGAACCCACACGTTGGCGTCACCCCTTCCTACAATCGGCCAAGTACCACAATCAATAGATTAAAGCCTTCGGTATTAATCACAACAGGAGATATCGAAATCGTAAAACACTTACCCCTTACCTTACTGACAGATTCGACCGCCAATCACCAAAGTAGGGCACACCCTAGTGATATTTGGGGATTTCAGCTACCTTACTAATATAGAACAAGGAAGGAGTTTAAGATCCTGATTTATAACGAATGGAGAAATAGGAGAAGAGAATGGCAAGTAAGATCTAGCCCTAACCGAATTAATCGAGAAAAGAAGAATAAGTTATACTTACCAGGAGATTCGACTATGACCCAAAAGAAAAGATGGATTCGACAAAGAGGAGAAAATGCAAGAAGGAGAGAAACTGATGAGCAGAGTATTCGGCTTTTCAAGAAGTGGAAAGATGAAGAAGAAAGTGGAATAGGAATGAATGGATTCGGCAGAGGGGAAGTGGAAGTGATTTCGGCACAAGGAGATTGGAAGAAAGAAAAGATGAAGTGAAAAGAGTTGCTTTCGACTTTTTACTGAAACACCAAGAGTGGTTCAGTCAGCAAGTAGCAAAGTCGAATGAAAAAGGTCACCTAGAAGAGGTTTCGGTTTTGACTAAGAAAAGGGAAAGACTCCCCAAAGCTAGCCGATTTAGCTATTTCCCCAAAGCACATTCGGCCACCCTCCAAAGAACCCAAAATCGATTGCACTCCTCCTCCCCACAGTCCAACTTTCGGCCAACACCTCAAGACTCCCCATCCACTCATTCAAATCAGTTTGAATGAGTCAAACTCCATAATTTTCTCCTCTCTATCCAATTCAAATCTGATGATCCAATCCTCATCCATTCAAGAGAGTCCCACCTAATCACACCTCTTCCTTGCTTGTGGCATCAAAATAATAAGCAGAAAATGAGATTCTGCTGCTCGAACCTGAGCACTCCTTCCCTGCATATGGCGTCACCAACCAAGGCCCTAAGTGGCGCCTCCTTTGCCACTTTGCCACTAGGTTCTTTGTGTCACAACACACCAAGAATATCTTTTAACCCCTTAACTCCCTTAGCTCCTTATTCCTAAGTGCCAAAATAAAAAATTTTAGCCATGACTCAGGCCTAACCCGAGGTCATGCCTAGG
Organism: Gossypium rotundifolium; assembly: GCA_025506655.1. Taxonomy (NCBI): domain Eukaryota; kingdom Viridiplantae; phylum Streptophyta; class Magnoliopsida; order Malvales; family Malvaceae; genus Gossypium; species Gossypium rotundifolium. The sequence goes on from CP106726.1 coordinate 63,624,027, forward strand.
CCCCAAAACATGCTAAACTAGCACAGTAAGCATATCGTCACATGCAAACACACGAAATGCAGAGACCCCAATTTAAGGATGTTACACACTTGACTTCAATAAATGAACTAAAAGAAAAGACATCAATTAATGCAGCAACTAGTTTAATTAAAGAAGCAAAATTAAAAAAATTTAAACCCATGCTTCACTAAATTATCCTAATAACTAGATTAATTAAATAAGCATCTTATTAAATAAAGTTTAACAAAAACTCAATTAATTAAACTAAAATGAGTTGAATTAATGTCCAGCAACTCATTTATTACACTAAGATGCTTAAATGCATGGTTTAAAATGCAAACTAAATGAACAAATGAGTTACTTAATGCATGATTTAATTAAATAATGCAGACTTAAACTAACATGGGAGTTACATAATGCATAACTTTATTAAATGCAAAACACACAAAGTGAAAATCTAAAATTAAAAATATGCAAAAATATTAATTGAGCTAAAAATGAGTAGGAATCAGCTTCATTTTGCACTTTGGCCCCTCGAGCTTAGGCCACTCTCGATGGCATTGGATGGAGTCGAACCATGATGCGACCAGGTTCGCATCACTTTATACACTAGGAATAATCCTTGAAACATCACTTGTAAAATTCATAAAAACTCATCTTCAATAAGATATGGAACTTAACAAATATTAGCAATTTCTTTGGCTATATACAAAAAGAGTACATAATCCTAATAGCTAAGCTTTTAACTCACAATAGGACATAACTCAAAATTATCAAACTCCTATACATGCCATACTTAAAATAAATCAACTTTGCTATACTGAAATAGTGATTGATAGTGTGATTCGAGCTCTGACGCCTACAATCCCCAAGCTAGCTTGGTGATACTACAAGGAAAAAGGGAAAAGATAGGGGTGAGCATATAGCGTAGTAAGTTTGCATGAAATTTATGTAGCAACATAATTGCTCAAAATAAAATCATCCATCTCATGAAACAAGAGCAACATAAGTCTCAAGTGCTCAAGCATACTTACTCATGCTTACTCTTACCCATCACATTATGATTTCATAACTTGTACTTCTACTGATGGTACCTGTATCACTTAGTCACATGGTTTAGCACTTTTGCTAATGTAAACATAAACTCAACTCATTCTCTTTCTTAACTTAACTAAATCTCTTTATCATCTTGGTATAGCTTAACTTGTAACACCCAAACCCGGCCCATGAGTCCTGACCGGATCTGGTATGTTACTAGGGTAAAATATTTTGGGCCAATTTGAAAATTTGGAAAAAGTTTGATAAAATTTGATTAAGTTATCAAAACAGAGTTTGAAGACTCAATTGGGCCTTTTTATAAATACAGTTGGGCTTTATAAACCCTTTTGAAAACATTTGATCATGTATATTTTAAAAACATCAAGTTGTAGTTGACTAGGTCTATTTTTGGTTACCCGATGGTAACGTCTTTGAAAGCTCGTAGAAGTTATAAGTTTGAAAAATTTCTTTTAACCGGTTCATTTAATATTTATAAAATTCCATTTGTATGAGTAAAATTAAGCCATAAAATAAAACATCCAACAATAATAATAGCGGCCTTATTACAATCCCAAAATAAAAACTTAGAAAATAAATAACTAAAACTGAATTAAACAAGTTCCAAATATGAAAAACAAGCATGGCCACCTCGAGTCCTCTCCGGCTCCATCTCTGCGGTCTACTCATCTGCAAAATGTTAAGGGAGACGGGTGAGTCACCAAGACTCAGTGTGTAAATCCCCTACCCGGTATAACACTCATACACAAGATATTAATTAACATGCAAATATGCAACCCAACCTAGCCATCCATACTCCTCAACTACCCCGTGTGGTCAAAACCACTGATGACTTAGAGTCACAATTTAAATGATGGGGCCAACCCATCGTGTGGTCAAAACCACTGATGACCATAGGTCACAATTTATCAAGTGTGGTCAAAACCACTGGTGGTACCAATCCACTGGGACTTAGTCGCAAATAATCATTCGTTGTGGTCAAAACCACTGATGACCATAGGTCACAATTATCTGATGGGGCCAACCCATCTTGTGGTCAAAACCACTGACGACAGTCCACAATTCATCCCCCTCCTCTCATCAATCCCACCATCACATGCTTTTATATCAATTTTCATAAATCATGTATTTAGGCATAGCATTTTAAATCATGTGATGGCATGAATTATCATATATCAAAAATTATGAGTTAGGGGTCTTACCCGAAATCCATGATTATGCCACAAGCTAATCACAACCAAAAAGATTTAAAGCAACAATAATATCATGTTAATTAATAAAGTGTGTAGAGAGATCTTACACACCTGTTTCTACCGGAACTCCTAGATCCCGAAAAGCCAATCTATAACGTTAGATCTCTTAACCTATAATTAGCCATTAACATAGGGACATTAGGCCTATTCAGCCAAACCAAGTAGTATCAAAGGGACTTACCTTAAACGGATTTGATTTCCTAACAAATTCTGAAACCTTAATTAGTCCCTAAATCCATGGCAAATGTTAGTTTTGGCATTTAACAAAAACTTTTTAATTGAAAAGCCCTTGGCCGAATGTGCTTACCAACTCACCTTGGAAAATAAATCCCAAAAGCTTCCCTACAATTGGTTTTAATCAAGTTAATATGAATCATGGGCCATAATTTTAATTCCAAAAGAGAGGATTACCCCTTACCACACTTATTGAAAATTGGCAGCACCTTGTTGGAGATATGATATTCGGCCTAATACACAATTGGAAGGGCTGGGAATTTTGTGAAGGAGGAGGATGTATTCGGCTAAGAGAAACAACAGTGCTGGAATTTTTCTAAACAATTTTGGCTAAGAGTTTAAGGGAGATTTCGGCAGCACAATGAAGAAAGGAAGAAGAGAAAGAGTTTGCTGGAAATTTTCTCTTAAAGAGGGGTATATTCACTAGAAGAAAGCAAGAAGAGAGGAGAATTTTGAAGAATTTTGACAAGAGAGGCTAGGGAAAAATTTGGCGCAGAACTTGGAGAAAAGAAAAGAAGATTTTGAAGAATTTTGGCCTCTTCCTCTAGGTGTTTAACTGAAAATTGACAGACCCAAGGAGTCCCATTCTTGGCCAATTCCTCTCTTTTAGGTGATAATTCCACTTTTAATTATCAAAAATAAGTCTAGCTTTATCATACTTTTAATTTCCTAATCCCTCAATAATTTAATAGCAATTAAAACACTAAAAGCTTCCCTCTTCCAGTAGATTATTAGCAAAAAAAATAAGCTCAAACTCTTATCAATTGAAGAGTCCAATATGCTGCCATTACTCCCCTCCAACGCCAACTGTATTGAAGGAAAAAAAATAAAAAAAACAAGGTGCAGGGCCTGGGGTTCGAACCAAATGACACGGAGCAAGAAATTTCTTCCTTCACGCCTTATGCCACTCTTCCCTTTGGACTTTCATGACATAAAGCCCTCACCTTTTAATTATAAGCCTTATACCTGAGCCTTTTTCCCTTTTTACGCCAAAGCCCAAAAATAAAATCCCCTTTGTGCTCGTCTTGACTCGAACCCGAGTCCCTTTGCCAAAGCCCCTCTTAAGTGGCGCCCCAAGCCACTCCGCCCACCTGCCTTTCATGTCCGATCCTTACCCAAAATTTATTTAAAGCCTTTCTTTCCTGGGCCCTTCCTTTAACGCCCAAAAGGAAAAAACATTTCTCCCTTGCCACAGCCGAGACTTGAACCCAAGACCCCCTTGCAAACCCTTAGGCGCACCAAGCCAATTATGCCAAGCCTATTCTTGTGTCATGCTTCTTCCAAATTTTTATTTAAACCCTATCTCCACCTAGCTCCCTTCTTTTAAGTACTTTAAAAAGAGATTTTTAATTCCAACTTCGACCTAATTTGGGGTTGTTTCTAGACCCTAAATCATGCCAAATAAAATCATATTTATTTATTTCTTGAAGCACACATGGAATTTATTTAAATTACAAATAACCCCTAATTCAGGGTGTTACAGTTCTACCCCCTTAAAAATAATTTCGTCCTCGAAATTACTTATTAACGAATAGTTGTACATCTTAACTCACCGTGCTACGCTTATGCTGCACACTCTGATCTTAATAGAACTATCTTACTTCCTAGGCACAATCTCTAAGTTCACAACCAAGGTTTCATGCACTTCCCTAGTAAAACAAGAAAACTCTACAATAATCAAAGCAATTAAGGTATTCCAGAAGTAAGGAACATACCCGTTGTCACATCTGGCACATCTTCCTCCTCGCGATGGCCAATTGCATAAACCAACCTTGGTTGCCTTGCCTCTGCACCTTTAGCACTTCGGCCACGCCTGTTACCATTTCCATTACCCCTAACAGTACCTCGACCCCTCTGTGGTTGTTGGTTATCCCTTCTGTTCGGTGCACGATCCTGACCTTCCGTTCTCAGCCTAGCTGCCTTCTTAGGATAGTCTCTAACTCGATGCTCCATAGACCCACATTCAAAGCATCCACGATTACCATTCCAACACTCCCCCTTGTGAAACTTGCCATTGAGGGATAGTAGCAACAGCAGGCCTAGTAGCTTGATCTGACCCATCAAACCTCGTCATCTTCTGTTCATTACCCGAGAACATTAAAGGTTCCGAGCTCCTCTTATTCCAATTTCTATCTTGATTTCGCTCTAACCGATCGCCTTACTCCTTCAAAACCTTAGATTTCTCCACTAGAACAACAAACTCCCATTCTGTTGTGGAGCTATCATCATCCTAAGCTCATCTCTAAGCCTATCTTCGAATCTAACACAGCGTTCATGCTCGGTACCCACCATACCATGAGCATATCTACTCAATCGGAGGAACTCGGCCTTATATTCCGCCACCGTCTTATTGCCTTGAACCAGGTTCAAGAAAGCCTTTCGCTGTGCGTCTACATAGCTAGTTCCAATATACTTCTTTTGGTAAGCTTCCCTGAAGAATTCCCACGTGAGATTTTCTGCCACCGTTCCATCCCTTACGGTGAGCCACCATTGATAGGACTCATCCCGAAGCAGAGAAATGATACCCTTTAACTTCTCCTCAGGGGTGAAATCCAAGTCACCCATAATCCTTTCCACGGACTCTAACCAATATTCCGTTGCACTAGGTGCCACTCCGGAAACTCCTCTAAATACTTCTGCTCCGTTAGCCCGGAGTCGTTCAGCCACAGACTTACGGGCTCCTGCCACGCTTGACCTCGATAACTCGTTCTAACACTCAGTAGCACACTGGATACTACGTCGTTACCACCGTCGATCCTAAACTTCGGTTTTCGTTGGCGAAAATGGCATCTCATTCCCAGACCCATGACCCGACCTTGCTGGCTCCGACAAGGTCATCCTACCTCTACCACGGCCATGCGGTGGACGTCCACGACCTCTTGAACTCATTCAAACGATCGCGTTTATCTGTTTAAGAATTTTTATGTATCAGTACCTTAGTTTCACTTGGTTATCCGCGAAGAAATTTTATGATAGGAGTTTTAGAAGTGGTTCTTTCGTAATCAAACAAGCACACAGTCTTTCATTCATTCAATCAAGGAGACGTTGTTGATTTCATGGTGATTGTTTTTTTTCCAATACCCAAGGGTATTTTCGTAATTTGTCCTACAGGGGTATTTTCGTAACTTTTTCACAAATATAGGTTCTCGGATGATTTTGTCAAAAATTATTTTAAAACTCTTAAATTTATGGGGTATTTTGAAAAATTTTAAAATCTGGGGGTATTTGGGTAATTTCGAGGTTCAGGGGCATTTTGGTAATTTTTCACAAATCAGGGTAAATTTGTAAAATTTATCAAATCAGGAATATTTCAAAAGTTGTAAAATTTTGAGGGCTCTTTTTAATAATTGCATTTTCCAAAATAGTGATGTTGCAAAATTTTTGAAAATCAGGGTTATTCTGATAATTTTGTTGGTTAGGGGCAATTTCATAATTTTCTAGAATTATGATATTTTCGATATTTTGCAAATTAAGGTTTTTGGGCACTTTTCATGTGATGAAATTTTTGATTAAAACTGTGGGTATTTTGGAAATTTCATGATTCAAGGGCGTTTTCGTAATTTTACCCCTAAGGGTATTTTAGTAATTTTTCACATTCAGGGCATTTTCTCAAAACAATTTCCAAAAATTGGGTTCTAAGTATTTTCATAAAAGAAGGATTCAAGTATTTGAAAAATTTTTCATACGGAGGGTATTTTGGTAATTTACAAACCAGGGGTATTTTGGTCATTTTTCAAACTGAGGGGTATTTTGGTCTTTTTTTTCAAACAAGATTTTATTTTCCTCAAAACAAAACGGCTAATCCTTTTCGGGTTTTAGTTATCGGGTTTAGCCTATGAGTGTGTCGTTTAACTAGGATGAACTGCTATTACTACGCACTGTAGGATTCAAGTGAGTAGGAGGTGAGTCACGAGGACTGCTTAAATACCAGGCCCCCACCGAATCCAATCCTAGACATGCGTATAATGGTTGCCACATCTTTTGCTTAGTGACAACTCACAGGGTTTGTTTAGGGAATTTATTAAATCTTATGCAATATCTGTTGGAGTATGCTAGCCCTAGGGTTCAACAGTTCTACTCTAGTAGTCTACGTTCCCAATTTACCCTTCTACCCTTCATCAAAAGAATTCACAAAGATTGATAGAAGTACTTACAGGCGGATAGGTGCTGGAGACTTGGTGCCATCTTTGTTCAAGCCAAAACAATTTCTCAAACATTATAATAAGGCCTACTATCCAAAACCAAACATTTTGGGCCTTGGGCCCCACAAGAGTTTTGAACCTGCTCGATACAAAATGTAACACCCCAAACCCGCCCATGAGCCTTGACCGGATCGATATGTTACGGGTAAAATATTTTGGGCCAATTTGAAAATTTGGAAAAAGTTTGATAAAATTTGATTAAGGTATTAAACGGAGTTTGAAGACTCAATTGGGCCTTTTATAAATACATTGGGCTTTATAAACCCTTTTGAAAACATTTGATCATGTATATTTTAAAAACATCAAGTTGTAGTTGACTAGGTCTATTTTTGGTTACCCGATGGTAACGACTTTGAAAGCTCGTAGAAGTTATAAGTTTGAAAAATTTCTTTTAACCTGGTTCATTTAATATTTATAAAATTCCATTTGTATGAGTAAAATTAAGCCATAAAATAAAACATCCAACAATAATAATAGCGGCCTTATTACAATCCCAAAATAAAAACTTAGAAAATAAATAACTAAAACTTAGTTAAACAAGTTCCAAATATGAAAAATAATTATGGCCACCTTGAGTCCTCTCGGCTCCATCTCATGATCTACTCATCTCGCAAAATGTTAAGGAGAGGGTGAGTCACCAAGACTCAGTGGTAAATCCTCCTACCCGGTATAACACTCATACACAAGATATTAATTAACATGCAAATATGTAACCCAACCTAGCCATCCATACGCCTCAACTACCCCGTGTGGTCAAAACCACTAATGACTTAGAGTCACAATTTAAATGGTGGGGCCAACCCATCGTGTGGTCAAAACCACTGATGACCATAGGTCACAATTTATCAAGTGTGGTCAAAACCACTGGTGGTACCAAACCACTAGGACTTAGTCGCAAATAATCATTCATTGTGGTCAAAACCACTGATGACCATAGGTCACAATTATTTGATGGGGCCAACCCATCTTGTGGTCAAAACCACTGATGACAGTCCATAATTCATTCCCCTCCTCTCATCAATCCCACCATCACATGCTTTTATATCAATTTTCATAAATCATGTATTTAGGCATAGCATTTTAAATCATGTGATGGCATGAATTATCATATATCAAAAATTATGAGTTAGGGGACTTACCCGAAATCCATGATTATGCCACAAGCCAATCACAACCAAAAAGATTTAAAGCAACAATAATGTCATGTTAATTAATAAAGTGTGTAGAGAGATCTTACACACCTGTTTCTATCGGAACTCCTAGATCCCGAAAAGCCGATCTATAACGTTAGATCTCTTAACCTATAATTAACCATTAACATAATTAGGGACATTAGGCCTATTCGGCCAAACCAAGTAGTATCAAAGGGACTTACCTTAAACGGATTTGATTTCCTAACAAATCCCGAAACCTTAATTAGTCCCTAAATCCATTGCACATGTTAGTTTTGGCATTTAACAAAAACTTTTTAATTGAAAAGCCCTTGGCCGAATGTGCTTACCAACTCACCTTGGAAAATAAATCCCGAAAGCTTCCCTACAATTGGTTTTAATCAAGTTAATACTGAATCATGGGCCATAATTTTAATTCCAAAGAGAGGATTACCCTTACCACACTTATTGAAAATTGGCGAGACCTTGTTGGAGATATGATATTCGGCCTAATACACAATTGGAAGGGTTGGGAATTTTGTGAAGGAGGAGGGTGTATTCGGCTAAGAGTTTAAGGGAGATTTCGGCAGCACAATGAAGAGAGGAAGAAGAGAAAGAGTTTGCTGGAAATTTTCTCTTAAAGAGGGGGTATATTCGGCTAGAAGGAAGCAAGAAGAGAGGAGAATTTTTGAAGAATTTTGACAAGAGAGGCTAGGGAAAAATTTGGCAGCAGCAACTTGGAGAAAAGAAAAGAAGATTTTGAAGAATTTTGGCCTCTTCCTCTAGGTGTTTAACCGAAAATTGACAGCCCCCAAGGAGTCCCATTGCTGGCCAATTCCTCTCTTTTAGGTGATAATTCCAGCTCTTAATTATCAAAAATAAGTCTAGCTTTATCATACTTTTAATTTCCTAATCCCCTCAATAATTTAATAGCAATTAAAACACTAAAAGCTCCCCCTCTTCCAGCCGATTATTAGCAAAAAAACAAGCTCAAACTCTTATCAATTCAAGAGTCCAATATGCTGCCATTACTCCCCTCCAACGCCAGCTGTATTGAAGGAAAAAAAAAAAAAATAAGGTGCAGGGCCTGGGGTTTGAACCAATGACACAGAGCAAGCGACCCCTTCCTTCACGCCTTATGCCACTCTTCCCTTTGGACTTTCATGACATAAAGCCCTCACCTTTTAATTATAAGCCTTATACCTGAGCCCTTTTCCCTTTTTGCGCCAAAGCCCAAAAATAAAATCCCCTTTGCGCTCGTCTTGACTCGAACCCGAGTCCCTTTGCCAAAGCCCCTCTTAAGTGGCGCCCCAAGCCACTCCGCCCACCTGCCTTTCATGTCCGATCCTTACCCAAAATTTATTTAAAGCCTTTCTTTCCTGGGCCCTTCCTTTAACGCTCAAAAAGGAAAAAACATTTCTCCCTTGCCACAGCCGAGACTCGAACCCAAGACCCCCTTGCAAACCCTTAGGCGCACCAAGCCAATTATGCCAAGCCTATTCTTGTGTCATGCTTCTTCCAAATTTTTATTTAAACCCTATCTCCACCTAGCTCCCTTCTTTTAAGTACTTTAAAAAGAGATTTTTAATTCCAACTTCGACCTAATTCGGGGATGTTTCTAGACCCTAAATCATGCCAAATAAAATCATATTTATTTATTTCTTGAAGCCCACATGGAATTTATTTAAATTACAAATAACCCCTAATTCAGGGTGTTACATAACTTGTTATTATCCTTACTTATTTGGTTATTTTGTTACCTTTTTCACACTTAGCTCTTTTGCCCGTTGAATTACTCGAAATATCAGAGGATACTCAATCTCATCATGTATGAGCCTCAATGCCAATGCCATATCCCATATATGGTCTTACATGGAATCACCTCTTGATGTCGATGCTATATCCTAGATATGGTCTTACAAGGGATTCCTTAGCTTGATATCGATGCCATGTCCCAGACATGGTCTTACATGAGATTCTCGTTTGGTGCCGAAGCCATGTCCCAAACATGGTCTTACACGATACCTTCCTTGTATGGTGTCAATGCCATGTCCCAGACATGGTCTTACAGAGACCTTCCTTATTCGATGCTGATGCCATGTCCCATACATGGTCTTATACAAGATCTACGTTCAGTGCCAATGCCATGTCCAAGACATGGTCTTATACGGGCTTTCCTTATCTCATGACGTGATATTGGTGTTCTCGTTATTCTGAATCTTCAACCGGGACTTTCACTTGCATGTTTTCATTCACTTTCTCAACAAGATATCATTAATTTAACTTCATGCAAATAATATGTATATCACAAAAATAATAAGAAATTTAAACATAATAGTGTATGTAGCCTCAATTTCACACAAACTTACCTCAGCACTCAAAGTGTGAGTAATTATGCAATTTAGTCCACAACTTTATTCTTGGCTTGATTTCGGTCCGGGCTTCGCGTTTCTTGATCTATAATAACAATTTAACTTGTTTAATACTCACATTGACTAAATTGACTCATAACTCATACTTTGGCAGGATTTACATTTTTTCCCCTAGGCTCGTAAAATGATTTTTATACAACTTTCTTGCATTTCAAGCCTAGCTGAATCATATTCTCAACTATGACAACATTCAATTTCTACTATTTCACTCATGTATGACTATTTCTACAACTTTTACAAATTGGTCCTTTTATGCATTTTCATGAAAATCACTTAGAAAAAGATGTTTATCATATATCAAACTTCCATATTCTTCCATAAAACATCAAAATACATGCAAGTCATATATGGGTAAATTTTTAAACATAGACCCTAGCTCAAAATATAGCTAGAAATAACTAAACCGTGCTACGAAGGTCTCAAAAATACGAAGAACATTAAAAACGAACTAGGATGCACTGACTTTGACCTTGAAAAATTGAAGAAACCATAGCTATGAAGGCCTTGAAATTTATGGCTATGGAGGATGATGATGGACATGATTTTTTGCTTCTTTTTCCCTTTTTAATTTTTTATTTAACTAATGACAAAAATGCCCTTAATGACTCTTTCTTGATATTTTTCCTTCCCATGCCTATTTTTTTCCATCTTAATATATAATGGTCTAATTGCTAATGAGGACCTCTAGTAATTTTTTATAATTCTATTTCATACTTAAATTTTCTAGAATCTCATATTTTCTAATCTTTACAATTTAGTCCTAGTGGGCAATTTATTCACTAATTAATAAAATTCCTTCATGTGATTTTTACACAATCATGCAAAAACCTCATAAATCTCATAATATCATTTACACACATTTTTCTACTTCAGATTTGTGGTCTCACACCACTATTTTGACCAGGCCTTAAGTCGGGCTGTTACATTTCTCCCCCTTAGGGTATTTTCATCCCCAAAATCTTACCAGCAAAAAGGTTTGAGTACTGGTTCTTCTTAGCCTCCTCGGGCTCCCATGTAGCCTTTTCTACCCCATGTCTCTGCCATAAGACTTTCACGAGAGCTATACTTTTATTCCTTAATTGCTTAACTTCCTGAACTAGAATCATAACCGGTTCTTCACCATAAGTCATGTTGGGTTATATCTCAACCTCTGTCAGTGTAATCACATGCAAAGGGTCTGATCGGTACCGTGGCAATATAGACACGTGAAACACATCATGAATCTTTTCTAGCTCAAATGACAAAGCCAGTCGATAGGCTACCGGCCCTATCCTCTCGGTGATTTCATATGGTCCAATAAAACGTGAACTCAATTTGCCTTTTCGGCCAAATCTAAGAACGTTTCTCCATGGCCACACTTTCAAGAATACTCTATCACTGACTTGATACTTGATCTCTTTCCTTTTCAAATCTGAGTAATATTTTTGTCTGTCAGACACAGCCTTTAAACAATCTCGAATTACCTTTACCTTCTCTTCGATTTCTCTAACCAACTCAACCCCGTAAATCTAGTTTTCCTTAAGTTTAGTCTAATATAAAGGAGTTCGACACTTACACCCATACAAAGCCTCATAAGGCGTCATTTTCAAACTTGACTGAAAACTATTATTGTAGGCGAATTCCACCAATGGTAAGTATTTTTTCCAACTGCCCTGAAACTCAAGAACACAACACTGAAGAATATCTTCGAGTACTTGTATTAGCCTCTCTTACTGACCATCGATTTGGGGGTGAAAAGTTATACTAAAACTCAACTTTTTACCCAAGGCGTCTTGCAACTTTTTCCAAAATCTGGACGTGAATCTAGGATCTCTATATGATATAATAGATAATGGTACTCCATGAAGTCTCACAATCTCTGAGATATACAAGTTTTCCAACTTTTCAAGTGAGTAGTCGACACGTATAGGTATAAAATGGGCTGACTTTATGAGTCTATCGACTACGACCCATACAACATCTTTCTTGCTCGGTGTCACGATAAATCTGTTACAAAATCCTTGGTAACACAGTCTCATTTCCACTCGGGTACTATAATAGGTTCAAGCAAACCCGAGGGTACTTGGAAGCCCTTACTTGTTGATAAATCAAACATCTTGAAACAAACTCAAAAATATCTTTCTTCATACCCGGCCACCAATACCATTTCTTCAAATCATTATACATCTTAGTGCTACCCAGATGTATAGATAAGCATCCATTATGTGCCTCATGCAAAACTTTATGAATGATCGCACCATTTCTTGGTACACATACTCTATTTCTAAACATCAAACACGGATCTTGATGCAATTCTTGTCACATCATGGTTTGACTCCATCCGATGCCATCTAGAGTGGCCTAAGCTCGAGGGGCCAAAGTGCAAAATGAAACTGATTCCAGCTATTTGAACCGATCCAACTAAATTGAGCTCTTTATTTAATTTTCAACTTTGCATTTGGTTTGCATTTAAAATACTTGCATTTAAGCATCTTAGTTCAATAAATGGTTGCTGGTCATTAATTCAAATCAACTCAGTTTAATTAATTGAGTTCTTTTAGTGAATTTAATAGTTGTGTCTTTAATTAATCTAGTTACTAGGTTAATTTATTGATGCATGAGTTAAGTTCATTTAATGATGCTTTATTTAATTAAGTTAGTTGCTGGAATAAATGAAGTTTAAGTGTTAGTTCATTTATTTATGTCTAGCTATAGACTAAAAGAAGTTTAAGTGTTAATTCATTTATTTAAGTCTAGTTGCTAGAATAAATGAAGCTTAAGTGTTAGTTCATTTAATTAAGTTAGTTGTTAATTTGTTTTAAGTTTAATAATTGCATTAATTTGTTGGTTACATGTGATAATTGCAGGAGACTTTTCATCTTACAACCATTATTTCTAAAGGCTGTTATGCATTCATTGAAGAGTTACTCACATTGAAGAAGGAAGTTACATAAATAGAATTCCAAAGGTTAAGACCCTTCATTTGGTTGGTGACTTTTCAGTTGATCATGGAAGAACTCAAGGGACATATTTTGAAAGCATTCATGATGGACATTTAAGCCTTTAAAAACACCATTAGTTGCTGGAGACTTTTCGGCTAGCCAAAGGCAACTCAAAGGACATTTTTAAAGCATTCAAATTCATTTAATCATCTCATTAGGAGTGATAAAGTTGTTGTTATTTGGCCGGAGAAATCCAAGAGTTTTTAGATTTTATTTCAGCCATTTAATTGCATATTAAAGTTGAATTCATTTGTCTCTTCAGCTAACCACATATACTTGTTATTACTTTGTAAAAAGGGAATTTTTGAAGACTTTGGAATTTTGAATATATTTTATGAACTTTTGCTCATTGAGTGATATTCTTCTCCTCTCTATCTTTCGTACGAGTTTTGATTTCGACTTATCAAGTTTTCTTGCTTGTGGCGTCAATCGTTCTCTTCCATCAACTTATACCATAGGTTCTTATCTTTATAGATAGCGAGTCTTGGTCCATCATCGACAACCATTTTTCCACCTTGAACAAATATAGAACCCAGGGTGACACTTTATTAGTGTTGAATCGATTCTTTGTTTAAGTTCTTTCATCCATATCATTTATCTAAACCATCACTTATCCATCTATCCGATTCCATTACCATCAGCCTATCTTTGTTTGTTCAACCTTAAACCGAATCCCATTTTCTTTCCCTTCATCTTAAACTGAACCTATCCTATTAATTATCCAAATCAACTCTCTCATTTAAACACCTCTATTCCTAACTTAAACCCACCTTCTAAACAAATTCACCTAAAGCTTCCGCAAACTCATCCATATTTTTCTGATTAGTTTTTGAAGACTTGATTCCTCCTCGTAGACGATTGGGCAATTCACATACGACTTGACTCACCCCGAGGCGGATCGTATCATTTGGTATCAGAGATAGAAAACAAGGAGCTACGGCGAACATCGTAAATTCGTAGTTAGTACGTAAATTAAAAAAATTCAAAAAAAAAGTTGAATTTCATTTCTTTTGTATTCATCTTTTTAAATTTGAAGTGAAAAAATACAAAAAAAAAAGAGAAGAAAAAGAAAAAAATACAAAAAAAGAAAAAAAAAGTGAAGTTTTCTTTTGAAAGTTTGGCAAGTATTTGTTGTTTCTAGTCTCATCTTCTTACCCCGATCTTCAAAAAAAAAAAAAATTCTTCTACCATCATTTGGTATTTTCTCTTTGTACCCAATGCCACCCACCCTTACTCCATTTGCCTTTTCCTTCTTTTAGCCTACCCGATACCCAACGTCAAACCTTTGTTAACCAATTTTGAAGCCGACCTTCAAGCTGCAATAAGTCTTTTGAAACGAAATACGAAATTGTGAGAGCGAGAGAGAGCAGTAAAAGGCACGAGTGTACTCATTAGAGAAAAAGCCATCATACGAGTTAAACACGAGTGTGAGCGATTCTTTTCTTTGTGAGTGACTTGTGAGATTTTTTTAGTAAGGTATTATCTTTGTTTTTGTTTTAACATTTTATTTTTAGAGAATAAAATGAATCAAGAAGTGTTATCAGAGTCTGACTATCAATACTTGTTGAACTGAATGCAAAGAGTCATGAATACCAAGTTTGACAAGTTGTATAAGCGATTGGATCGAATCGAGGAACGAGACTGGCAAGAGCGACTTTCTTCAAGTTGAAGGACGGAACCAAGGTCATCTCAAAGACACGCTTTTGAAAATCATTCAAGAATAGATTTTGATCGAGATTATGGTTCATATAGAAGTTCAAGACGGTATGAATCAAACCATGAATATTAGACCTCTCGTGATTACCATCGAGAAGGTATGATTTCTTCTTCACAAGCTTCAACATATCTATCCATGGAGAAATCTTTACGAAGAAGTGAACGTGGTTCATATGCATCGAAGAATTCAAGGCAAACCAAAACAAGTGTCAAATTTGAAGCCTTTTACGGTGACGACTAAGAAAGCATGGGTTATACAACTTAGGATTCAAAGAAGTCCCGTACGAAGAATAATTCACGAAGAATTGATCGTGATATCTATGAGAACATCGCTTCGATCTTAGAATCAAATCCTTGTATTTTTTATTCTATTGAAATATCTTCTTATTATAATCAAAATGGAAAAGAAAAATCAAGTGAAAAAGAAGAACAAGAAAAAGAAAACAAGAAAAAAGAAAATGAAAATGAGAGTGAAAAAGAGCAAGTTGAAAAAGAAAGAAAAGAATTTGAGAGAGGAAAAGAGAATGAAGAAAAGAAAATTGAAATTGAGAAAAAAATTGAAAAAGAGATTGAAAAAGAAAAATATCTTGAAAAAGAAACGAGAGAACGAGATAAGAGAGAAAAAGAGAGTGATTTTTCAACTACCCCATTTGAAGTTTTCTCTTCTCCTATTTCTACTTTTTAGGTTTACGAGAAACCAAAAGCTGAATGCCAACTTCAATACCTTCCCGATGAGTGACATTTTACTTTGATTGAAAAAGGTGAAGTTGAAACACACGAGTCGGAAGGTAAGGAAGGTAAGTGTTATGAAACAATTCTGTCTCCACCAAATTTTTCCAATGATTGTGACCTTGTGAACGACATTGTCATTTGCCATTCCTCCATCCCTTGTGACAATTTAAATGATGGCAAGTCGAATATATTACATCATTGTGTTACAAAGAATGAAAGTGGAGTAACGAATAATCAATACTCAATAAAGTATGACGATGAATTTTATTTTAATCCCAGTTTGTTTGATTGTGGTTATTTCAAGCTTTGTTCATCGTCTAATGCAAAATCTTTGAGTTTTAGCAAATTGATTTTAAAACATGTCAAGAGTTTTGATTGCTCGATCTTGAATGTGCATAAGCCTTATTGGTTTAACATGTTTGATTTTTCTAAACCCTTGTCACATCTTGAGTTTAATAATCAAAATCATGTCTTTAAACTAGGACTATGTTTTGTATCATTTGGTATGCCTTGTTGGAAAATCAAGCAACGACAATTGTGCTTGAAGAATTTCAATCATTTTAATACTTGGTTTTTTATTAAGGTTGTGAAATTTGCCCATTTTGTGTTCAATTTTTATTCTCTCTTTAAACAAATTCTATGGTTGCAATTGAAATTCACATTCCATGTAACACCCCTAACCCGTATCCATCGTCGGAATAGGGTTATGAGGCATTACCAGACAATATAGTTTCACACAATCATTTATCATTTTTTTTTCATACACAACTTTATATCAATTTCTTTACGATATAACTTCTAAATCCAAGCAATCATCCACTAAAACATATTAGTTAAATTTGCACATATGAAACACACAACTAGATAAAGTTAATCTTTCTCGATTACTTATAATACATATACAAACTATACTTTAAAATTTCAACCATATTAATATCATCTATATATATCCACATGCTCAAATTAACTACTATGCCTCAAAACCATGTTCATATACTTAATTCCTATGACTCAACTATCAATGGCGATTGTATACTTGAAACATATTGCAAAGATATACATATATATATATGATTTCACTTCATACATCTTATGTATGTAAATATATCTATTTATATATTGAATATTGAACCTATCAATTCATTGCTACTACACAAAAACAAAATCAAAACATTCAAACCCTATTACATCAATTATTATACAATCACATATGCGATTTTAGTAACCTTACAAAATGGCGAACTTACTATTGATGTTTATATATATATATATATATATATATAGTGCATTATACCTTAAAAATAAAAGCTACATCTAACATTTGAACACAAATTACATTTAAATATACTCCTAATTCGCAACTACATTAGTATACCTAAACTTTATTTTTCATCTTATTACTAATCATTGATTCAGCCACACCATAATCAAGGTCATATGCATATCAATATGAACCAAATATTACAACCACACATGTGCGCATGCTCATATTATTATTAATATCAACTTGGCACTTTTAACTATCCAATAAAGCTAACCAAACATACTTAAACCACAACCATCATTTACCATTTCTCATAGCCGAATTACAATCCAAACATTATCAATGTATATACCAAATATTAAGCTCACTAACATGAACCAATTAATAAGTCTTTCTTATCATAATCTAACATGCATAAACAATAATGCCACTCACACACATGTTTAAACCATAATCAAGCATAAATAATAGTTCATGGCATGAGCAAACAATATCATCAAAACACGAAACAAGTTATTCAAATAGATAGCCATTTTCAGATAGCTAGCATATTTACACTATTACAAAACATTAGTTATACGATTTAATCTAGCCTATACATGCCCTTTTTAAATAACAAACTAAGTTTTTAATACCAAAAAGAAAGTCGATAGTGTGGTTGACTTCACGGATGATCCTTCGAGCCCGTAGTTCAATCAAAATCTATAAAACAAAGATAACAAAAATACAAACACAAGTAAGCTTACTAGCTTAGTAAGTCCCAAGCATACATAAATATAATGAGCATATAGTATAACACATAATTATTTCATTATATAAAATATAGATCATTGAATAATAGTAATACTCTTTACTTAAATATCATTACAATAATATCGAAAACCAATCTAGGCATCGATCTTCTATTTCCATTTATACACAAGAACAAGCACTTTATCACACACATCACCGATCTTTAATTATACATTAAGAATTCTTTTGTTCACTTCATTCCTTACTAAAATGGTGGGTTAGTTCTTACCGAACCTTTACCACATAACCCTATATAAACATTTCACCTTGTTTGATGTTCGAACTTCCTCTTATAGCATATCATCAAGCATAAAGCCCGCTAGGCACTAAGCTCAATATATCACCCAAGCTAGGCACTAAGCCCGAATATATCAAACGAAGCACGCTAGGCACTAAGCCCGAATATCATCACGAAGCTCGCTATATACTAAGCACTATATCAGACGACTGCTAGGCACTAAGCCCGAATATATCACCTAAGACGTTAGCTAGCACTAAGCCCGAACACATCAATATAATCAATCATTCCACACACACCTCATATCTATATTACATATCCAAATCAACTAACTTATTCACCTTAAACAAATAAATCATTACTTCATTGTACAATTCCACAATTCACATTGATACACTAATTCATTTCATATTATCAAATTTATGAAATCAATCTCATACACATATATATATATATACATTCGGCTATAACATGATTATATATCAAAATTTATCAAACATTATCATTTAATGAGTTCATGAATAATTCTTTAACAAATTTCACTTAGGACTTACCTCGGTTGTCGATAGTAGTGCGAATCCTGGCTATTCGAGAACCTTCGTCTTTCCCCGATCTAACTCCGTTTTTCTTTGCTCTTGATCTAAAACACATTACATTTACCTTATTCAAGCAAAATTCATCTCAATTTAGTCCCTAAGCACATAAATGGGCAAATTACTATTTTACCCTATTATTTCACAACTTTACAATTTAGTCCTATTTGCATAAAACTCAAAATACATCAAATTACCCCATACTCTTTAAAGGCCGAATGTGTATAAGGACTACACAAGTCCATTTCTTTCATTTATTTTGCAATCAAGCCCCTCTAAAATTTTATTTTTACAAATTGGCCCTAAAATACAATTTCACCAAAACTTCCAACACATAATATACTAATTTTAACATACCTTTCATCTAACATCATTAAACATCATAACCTCAAGAATTCATCCATGGCCGATTCATATATACACACTAATCTTAGAAATTCTAGCATGGGTCGAGTAATATACTAAGCAACGATCTCAAAAACGTAAAAATTAACAAAAACCGAGCTAGATTTCTTACCTAATTTTGCTTGAATAATGCCGAATGTTCAAAGGTTTTCTCCCTTTTCTTTTGTGTTTCTTTCACCAAAGATGAACAAAATGAATGGCTTTTATTTTATTGTTTTATTAACATATATTTATTTATTATTTTAACATATAATATAATAATATACATTATAATAATCCAAACACTATTACATGCAACCAAGGTGGCTTACCATTAACCTTAAAATGGGCTATTTGCCCTTTTAATACCTCACATTAAAGAGCCATGCTCAATTTAAACATTTCACTTTAGTTGGCCACTTTTACTTTTTATGCGATTAAGTCCTTTTATCTAATTCGACACTTAAACGATAAAATTTTTCTCTGAAACTTTCACACATATAAATACATACATAATAAACACTAAATATAATATGTAAACATTTCTGAGCTCGGATTCGTGGTCCCGAAACCACCTTTCCGATTAGGGTCAGATTCGGTCTGTTACAACTCTCCCCCCTTTAAGGATTTTCGTCCCCGAAAATCTTACCATTAAACAACGTCGGATATTGTTGCCTCATTGAATCTTTAGGCTCCCACGTTGCCTCTTCAACTCCATGTCGATTCCATAACACTTTCACTAAGGAAATCTTTTTGTTTCTTAGCTCTTTCAATTCCCGAGCTAGAATACGGATCGGCTTTTCCTCATACGTCATATCGGATCGTATCTCAATCTCGATTTGAGCAATCACATGTGACGGATCCGATCTGTATCTGAGCATAGAAACATGAAATACATCGTATCTTTTCTAATTCGAGGGTAGCTTCAATTTATAAGCAACAGCCCAACGCGCTCAATGATTTCATATGGTCCAATAAACCTCGGGCTCAACTTGCCTTTTCACCAAAACGGAGCACTTTCTTCCATGGTGAAACCTTTAAAAGACTCGATCTCCGATCCGAATTCAATATCTTTACGCTTCAAATCAGATAGGACTTTTGTCGATCTAATGCGACTTTCAAATTATCTTTGATTATGGCCACTTTGCTTCATCTCTTTAATCAAATCAACCCGTGTATCTTATTTTCACCGAGCTCACCAAAGATAATGGTGTTCGACATTTTCACCGTATAAGGCTTCATAAGGTGCCATTTTGATACTTGATTGAAAGCTATTATTGTAAGCAAATTTAATCAAAGGTAGGTATCATTCCCATGTACCTTCAAACTCGAGAACGCAACATCTCAACATGTCCTCAAGTATTTGAATAGTTCGCTCAGACTAACGATCATTGGCGATGAAAGGTCAGACTAAAATGTAGTTTAGTACCTAAAGCATTTTACAACTTCTTCCAAAACCGCGATGTAAATCTCGGGTCTCATCGACACAATGGAGCTCGGTACACCATGCAATCTTACAATATGAGAAACATACAATTCGCAAGTTTATCGAGTGAAAAGTCTGTACGAATCGGCACAAAATGAGCTGATTTAGTCAGTCTATCAACTATCACCCATACGGCATCTTTCTTACTCGGTGTCATAGGAAGACCGGATACAAAATCCATTGAAATTTTATCCCATTTCCACTCAGGTATCATGATCGGCTGAAGTAATCCAGAACGAACTTGATGCTCTGCTTTTACTTGCTGACAAATTAGGCACTTTGAAACAAATTCAGATATATCTCGTTTCATACTAGGCCACCAATAGAACTATTTCAAGTCATTATACATTTTCGTATACCGGATGTATCGATAGTTGGCCACTATGAGCCTCACTCAAAATCATCTCAGATCAAATCGAGTTCTTTGGAACACACATTCGGCTTTTAAAATTCAAACAGGTCATTTGCATCAATCAAAAATCGACTCGCACCTTTTCACATCAATTCGTTTAGCAAACATATTCTTGTCAACTTTCTGTGCATCATAAATTTGTTGGATAAACATCGATCTTGCTCGCAACTCGGCTATTATCGAACCATCACTAGACATAGCCATCTGTGCATTTAATGCACGAAGAGCAACTAATAATTTCGACTTAACGATCCGCAACAACATTAGCTTTTCCCGTGATAGTCAATCACCAATTCATAGTCTTTCAACAGTTCTAGCCACCGCATTGTCTCAAATTCAGTCTTTCCGAGTCATTAAATACTTTAGACTTTTGTGATCCAATAAATGTGACATTTCTCACCAAATAAATAGTGACGCCAAATTTTCAATGCGAAAACAATGGTCGCAAGCTCTAAGTCATGCGTCGGGTAATTTTTCTCGTATGGCTTCAATTGTCTTGAAGCGTAGGCTACCACTTTGCCTTCCTCGCATCAAAACGCAGCCCAAACCATTTAAAGAAGCATCGAATAAACAACGAATTCTTTACCCGATTCAAAGCAACTAATCTGGAGCTTCGTCAAAAGGCCTTTCAACTGATCAAAACTTTTCTGACATTTTTTGACCACTCAAACCGGACATCTTTCTGCAGTAACCTTGTCAACGGGGTAGCTATCATAGAAAAATCTTTCACAAATCGTCGATAGTAACCCGCAAGTCCCAGAAAACTTTGAATCTTAGAAACATTTTTCGGTGGCTTCCAATCAAGTATAGCTGAGATTTTGTTCGGATCAACTCGAATGCCTGATGCTTAAACCACATGTCCCAAAAAGCTGACCTCTTTCATCCAGAACTCACACTTACTAAACTTCGCATACAGCTGATGATCTCTCAAAGTTTGTAGCACTAACCTCAAATGTTCAAATGTTCAATTTCATCTTTGGAGTAGATCAATATGTCATCAATAAACACCACCACAAATCAATCCAAAATCTGTCTAAAAACCCGATTCATCAAATCCATAAAAATAGCAGGTGCATTAGTAAGCCCAAAAGGCATTACCAAAAACTCAAAATGTCCATACCTCGTCCAAAATGCAGTCTTTGGCACATCTCATCTCTCGACTCATGAATCGATAATAACCCGATCTCAAGTCTATCTTCGAAAATACTGACGCCCCTTTCAACTGATCAAACAAATCATCAATCCGAGGTAACGGGTACTTATTCTTTATAGTTACCTTATTCAGTTGCCGATAATCAATACACATTCGCATTGTTCCATCTTTCTTTCTCACAAAAAGAACTGGTGCACCCAAGGAGAGAAACTTGGTCGTGCAAAGTCCCTATCTGTTAACTCTTGCAATCTGTGCTTTCACTCTTTTAGCTCAAGAGGTGCCATCCGATATGGAGCTATTGAGATCGAGTCGTTCTCGGAGCTAATTCAATGCCAAACTCAATCTCTCGTATAGGGGTAAACCTTAGTTCTTCAGAAACACATCCGAGTATTCACATACAATTGGTGCAGATTCAATGCTTTCTCGAGACACTTTATTATCCAAAGACATAAGCCAAATAAGCTTCACACCCTTTTCTCACATACTTTTGAGCTAACATCGATGATATAACTGAGGAAACCCACCAATCATCGGATTCAATTCTAATGATCTCACCATTCGGTGTCTCAAATCGATAAGCTTTCTTTTGCAATTCACCACCGCATCATGCGGTTAACGGTCCATTCCCAAAATTATATCAAACTCATCGAAAGGAAACAGCATTAAATCAACTGGGAAGCAAAAATCCCGAATCATCAATGGGTAACTTTTACACACTTTATTAACAAACACACATCTACCCAAACGGTTGGATACGCGAATCACAAACTCAGTAGACTCAACTGGTAGAGTCTTACTGAATACTAGAGTTTCACATACATATGAATGGGTCGAACCAGGATCTATCAATGCAATCACAGTAGTATCATAAAGGGTGAAAGTACCGGTAATGACATCTGAAGAAGCAGCATCCTCTCTAGCTCGAGTAACATAAGCTCTTGCTGGAGCTCTAGCCTCTGATCGATCTGTTGTGTTCTTTGTCCCTCTTTGACTACCACCTACATTGCCAGAATGCCTGGGTGGTCTGCCCCGTACTGATGCACTACTTGGTCTAGAGTTCTATCTCAGATTCGACTCACTAACATCGGGCACTCTCAAATAAAATGGTCTGAGGATCCACATTTAAAGCAAGACCGGTCACGAACTCTACAACTCCCAGGATGCCATTTTCCACAATGTTTACATTCAACTCGATTCTGTGGGACGTTACCAACACTGGTCATCGAGGTAGCTCGGGAACCCACTGGAGGTCGATCACGTCTAGATGAATCTGAAGTAGCTTTGTGTCGACTGAAGTCATCTCTAAACTTCTTAGATGTGGAATGAAAATTCTTACCCGACGGTCTCTTACGAGTATCTCTAGCTTCGGTCTCGGCCTTTCTTTTCTCCTTCCCGAGCTCTTCAGCCTTGCAAGCTCGCTCAACGAGTGTCACAAACTCTCTGATTTCAAGAATACCAACAAGCAACTTTAAGTCTTCATTCAAGCCATCTTCAAACCTTTTGCACATAATGGCTTCAGTTGATACACACTCTCGAGCATATCGGCTCAATCTGACAAACTTTCGCTCATATTCCGTCATGGTCATTTGCCCCTGTTTTAGTTCAAGGAATTCTTTACGTTTCTGGTCGATGAACCTCTGGCTGATATATTTCTTGCGGAACTCATTCTGAAAGAAATCCCATATCACTTTTTCTTTTGGAACCACTGATACTAGTGTATTCCACCAGTGATAGGCAGTGTCCCGGAGCAAGGATATAACACATTTCAAGCATTCGTCTGGAGTGCAGGATAGCTCATCAAGTACCCGAATAGTGTTATCAAGCCACAATTCAGCTCGCTCTACATCATCATTATCATTGTCCTTGAATTCTTCTTTAAATTTCCTAATTTTATCAACAGAGGCCTACTAGATCTCATTGGATATATCATCGGGGGTGCTGAAGGTACCGGAGTTGGATTATTTGGGGGTGGAGGTTGTTGTACCATTGGATTATTCTGAATAAACTGGGCAAACCATTCATTCATCATTTGATAGAAGGCTTGTTTAGCCTCTCCTCGTGGTTACCCGTGAATCGGTTGAGAGTCTAGTGGCATCGATCCATGTGCGAGACCAGCGCGACACTCTCCACATCATCAACTATGGCTCTATCGGGATCGTAATCCATTTACTATATAAAATACAATCGAAATTGTCAGAAGTCACCACACTATCATATATACAATTTAAAGGCATGTATAGCTAGACTCTTTCATACTACGGTAGTCTTAGAATCGACTAAACCATAGCTCTGATATCAATAAAATGTAACACCCCTAACCCGTATCCATCGTCGGAATAGGGTTATGAGGCATTACCAGACAATACAGTTTCACACAATCATTTATCATTTTTTTTCACACACAACTTTATATCAATTTCTTTACGATATAACTTCTAAATCCAAGCAATCATCCACTAAAACATATTAGTTAAATTTGCACATATGAAACACACAACTAGATAAAGTTAATACTGCTCAATTACTTATAATACATATACAAACTATACTTTAAAATTTCAACCATATTAATATCATCTATATATATCCACATGCTTGAATTAACTACTATGCCACAAAACCATGTTCATATACTTAATTCCTATGACTCAACTATCAATGGCGATTGTATACTTGAAACATATTGCATCATATACATATATATATATATATGTATTTATATGATTCACTTCATACATCTTATGTATGTAAATATATCTATTTATATATTGAATATTGAACCTATCAATTCATTGCTACTACACAAAAACAAAATCAAAACATTCAAACCCTATTACATCAATTATTATACAATCACATATGCGATTTTAGTAACCTTACAAAATGGCGAACTTACTATTGATGTTTATATATATATATATATAGTGCATTATACCTTAAAAATAAAAGCTACATCTAACATTTGAACACAAATTACATTTAAATATACTCCTAATTCGCAACTACATTAGTATACCTAAACTTTATTTTCATCTTATTACTAATCATTGATTCACCACACCATAATCAAGGTCATATGCATATCAATATGAACTAAATATTACAACCACACATGTGCATGCTCATATTATTATTAATATCAACTTGGCACTTTTAACTATCCAATAAAGCTAACCAAGCATACTTAAACCACAACCATCATTTACCATTTCTCATAGCCGAATTACAATCCAAACATTATCAATGTATATACCAAATATTAAGCTCATTAACATGAACCAATTAATAAGTCTTTCTTATCATAATCTAACATGCATAAACAATAATGCCACTCACACACATGTTTAAACCATAATCAAGCATAAATAATAGTTCATGGCATGAGCAAACAATATCATCAAAACACGAAACAAGTTATTCGAAATAGATAGCCATTTTCGCATAGCTAGCATATTTACACTATTACAAAACATTAGTTATACGATTTAATCTAGCCTATACATGCCCTTTTTAAATAACAAACTAAGTTTTTAATACCAAAAAGAAAGTCGATAGTGTGGTTGACTTCACGGATGATCCTTCGAGCCCGTAGTTCGAATCAAAATCTATAAAACAAAGATAACAAAAATACAAACACAGTAAGCTTACTAGCTTAGTAAGTCCCAAGCATACATAAATATAATGAACATATAGTATAACACATAATTATTTCATTATATAAAATATAGATCATTGAATAATAGTAATACTCTTTACTTAAATATCATTACAATAATATAGAAAACCAATCTAGGCATCGATCTTCTATTTCCATTTATACACAAGAACAAGCACTTTTATCACACACATCACTGATCTTTAATTATACATTAAGAATTCTTTTGTTCACTTCATTCCTTACTAAAATGGTGGGTTAGTTCTTACCTGAACCTTTACCACATAACCCTATATAAACATTTCACCTTATTTGATGTTCAGAACTTCCTCTTATAGCATATCAAAGCATAAAGCACTGCTAGGCACTAAGCTCGAATATATCACCACACGAAGCACGCTAGGCATTAAGCCCGAATATATCACCCAGACGAAGCTCGCGAGGCACTAAGCCCGAATATATCACTAGCACGAAGCCTGCTAGGCACTAAGCCCGAATATATCACCAGCACGAAGCCTACTAGGTACTAAGCCCGAATATATCACCGGTACCAAGCCTGCTAGGCACTAAGCCCGAATATATCACCGGCACGAAGCCTGCGAGGCACTAAGCCCGAACACATCAATATAATCAATCATTCCACACACCTCATATCTATATTACATATCCAAATCAACTAACTTATTCACCTTAAACAAATAAATCATTACTTCATTGTACAATTCCACAATTCACATTGATACACTAATTCATTTCATATTATCAAATTTATGAAATCAATCTCATACACACACACACACATATATATATATATATATACATTCGGCTATAACATGATTATATATCAAAATTTATCAAACATTATCATTTAATGAGTTCATGAATAATTCTTTAACAAATTTCAACAAGGACTTACCTTGGTTGTCGATAAGTAGTCGAATCGGTTATTCGAGAACCTTCGTCTTTCCCCGATCTAACTCCGTTTTCTTTGCTCTTGATCTA
This sequence comes from Gossypium rotundifolium, assembly GCA_025506655.1. Classification (NCBI taxonomy): domain Eukaryota; kingdom Viridiplantae; phylum Streptophyta; class Magnoliopsida; order Malvales; family Malvaceae; genus Gossypium; species Gossypium rotundifolium. The sequence continues at coordinate 63,650,763 of CP106726.1, forward strand.
AACCACATTAAATTTAGCTTATTCAAGCACAATTCATCTCAATTTAGTCCCTAAGCACATAAATGGGCAAATTACTATTTTACCCCTATTATTTCACAACTTTACAATTTAGTCCTATTTGCATAAAACTCAAAATACATCAAATTACCCCATACTCTTTAAAGGCCGAATGTGTATAAAGACTACACAAGTCCATTTCTTTCATTTATTTTGCAATCAAGCCCCTCTAAAATTTTATTTTTTACAAATTGGCCCTAAAAACACAATTTCACCAAAACTTCCAACACATAATATACTAATTTTTAACATACCTTTCATCTAACATCATTAAACATCATAACCTCAAGAATTCATCCATGTCGATTCATATATACACACTAATCTTAGAAATTCTAGCATGGGTCGGGTAATATACTAAGCAACGATCTCAAAAACGTAAAAATTAACAAAAACCGAGCTAGATTTCTTACCTAATTTTGCTTGAATAATGCCGAATGTTCAAAGGTTTTTCTCCCCTTTTCTTTTGTGTTTCTTTCGGCCAAAGATGAACAAAATGAATGGCTTTTATTTTATTATTTTATTAACATATATTTATTTATTATTTTAACATATAATGTAATAATATACATTATAATAATCCAAACACTATTACATGCAACCAAGGTGGCCGGCCATTAACCTTAAAATGGGCTATTTGCCCTTTTAATACCTCACATTAAAGAGCCATGCTCAATTTAACAAATTTCACTTTAGTTGGCCACTTTTACTTTTTATGCGATTAAGTCCTTTTTATCTAATTCGACACTTAAACGATAAAATTTTTCTACGAAACTTTCACACATATAAATACATACATAATAAACACTAAATATAATATGTAAACATTTCTCGGGCTCAGATTCGTGTTCTCAAACCACCTTTTCGATTAGGGTCAGATTCGGTCTGTTACATTCCATTTGAAAAGTGCTAAATCAAACGAGGCTTCAACTACACTATCTTCTCGAAGAGAGAATGTTTGTATTGCTTGACCATGGTAAGACTGATCTTTTTCTTTCTAACTATAAAGGTAAGTCTTCTGAACTTGTTGACATCTTTGTGATCTGTTTGAAAAGTGACGAGTTTTGCGTTGGTGAACTAGTTTTTATAAAAACATTTAGATCATGTTATGATTAATCATTTTATTTTGCCAATTTGTGATCTATCTGCTTCATTGAATGATGGCAGGATTCTTGAGTTTGATAATTTTGATAATTTTCATGTGAAAGAATCCATATTGCATCACATGTGTGATCCATGTAAAAAATTTGAGATGTTTTTGTTCTCTTCGGTTTTTGATAAACACTTGATGCTGACTTTTATCATTTAGATCATGAAATGTTTGAACATCCTATTCGGTGCGTCAGCCTCCTCCCGACATCTAACAGCATAGACTAACCGTAACTATCTTGCCTCAGGGTTTCCTCCTCCTCGGCCTACCGCTCCACAGCCCCGTCCAAAATCGTTACCACCTCTGGCTGCCCCACGACCTCCTCTGCTAGGTTGAACATTCTCTTGGCCCATGGGCCCTTCATTGCCTTTTTTCTGCGGGCAGTTCCTAACCTGATGGTCAAAAGACCCACACCTAAAACACTTTCCACTGCCCGGCCAACACTCACCTGCATGGAATTTACCACATCGAGCACACTTGATTATCGATTAGCAACAATGGATCTATTATCCCTTTCTACCATCCGCCCGGGTCTTTTCTGAGCACGACTCGCTACCCCAGAGGATCTTAAGTTTCTCTTGCTTCCACTCCTATCACTACCCTGGTTTAGTTGCCTTGACCGCTTAACCTCCTCAGCTATCTTCGCCTTTTCCATCAGAACAATGAATTCCCTTTCTTGCTGTGGGGCTACCAATTCCCGCAGGTCATCCCTCAGACCATCCTCAAAACAAACACAACATTCATGGTCTGTGGCTACCATCCCTCTAGTATAACGGCTAAGGCGTAAAAATTCAGCTTCATATGCCGCCACTGACCTACTCCTCTAGACCAGATTTAGAAATGCCCTGAGCTGCGCATCAACATAACTCGATCCAATGTACTTGTTCTGGACTGCTATTTTGAAGAACTCCCATGAGATACCGTCAGCCACCGTACCATCCCTAACCGTAAACTATCATTGGTAGGCTTTATCCCTCAGGAGAGATATAACTCCTTTTAATTTTTCTTCCTCCGTGAGATCCAGATCGTCCATTATGCGTTCACCCGCCTCTAACCAATACTCAGCTGAGCTTGGGGCTAACCCAGAGATTCCCCTAAAACATTTACGCCTGCTGCTTCTAAGTCACTCCTAAGATGATTTTCGGCTCCTGTGCCCATACTTGCCTCAGTAACTCTCTCCAAAACCCTTAATACCTCTTGAGACACCACATCTTCTCCACCTGTCTGATCTTGAAATTTTTCCTCCGTTAGTGGAACTGGTATCTCATTCCCAAATCCATGGCGGATCCTACCGGTTCTAACAAGGCCATCCTACCTCTACCACGACCACGCGGTGGACGTCCACGACCTCTTGAACTCATTCTATCAGTCTGCATTTATCTAATTACAAATTTTATGAATTATTAGCTTTCTTCCACTGATTAACACCGAACAGTCTTATGAATAATAAGGTTAAAAGTAGTTCTTTCGAGTTCACAACGAATTCAGTCGCAAGGCTGTATTTTCTAGCTCTAGCATACACATACATGCAACATCCATCACACAACCATCATACAGATAACATTATAAACTTACATTCATCACTAGGGGTATTTTTTCATTTTACTACCAGGGGTATTTTCGTAATTTCTACCTATAGGGGTAATTTTGTAATTTTCCAAAGTAAGGTTTCTTGGTGATTTTTCAAAATAAGGGTATTTTGGTAATTTTGCAATCTGGAGGTATTTCGATAATTTTATAAGTCAATGACGTTTTGGTAATTTTGCAAGTCAAGGGTATTTTGGTCATTTTATAAATCATGGTTTAATTTGGTAATATTTTTTTTCAAACCAAGGGTATTTTAGTAATTTTATGAAATAGGGTGACTTGGTCCCTTTCAGGTTTTAATTATAAGTTTTGGCCCGTCAACAAGTCTTCATGGCTAAGGTGAACAGTCACTACGCACCAGGTAGGATTCTAGCGAAGAGGAGGTGAGTCACTAGGACTGCTTAAGTACCAAGCTCTCCCTGAATCCAATCCTAGACATGCATATGCCTGTTGCCACACCCCAACTTGGCGACTTGTTTATAGGTTTGGTTTGGTTGGATTAAGTCTTATGAAATTGAAGAGTGATTTAAGCTAAACCTAAAGTCCATCAATGTCTAATATACTAGCCTACGTCCATCAAGCCCATTAAGCCTACATGTATATCACAACAAGAGTTAGAGTACTTACCTGGGTGGATCGGGTGCCGGTAGACTCGAAGGCCACACCTTCATTCAAAATATGTTCTCAATTTCAAAATAGTTACTAGGCCCATTTCACAGCCCGAGTTTTTAACTGGGCTCTGATACCAAAATGTAACACCCCAAACTCGACCCACACGTTATGACCAGATTTGGTATGCTACGGGTTTAATGTTAAAAACTTTATTTGGAGCGGTTAGCAAAACTTTATCATTTTTTATGGCTTTTGCTAAAGATATCACTTGTAGGAAAAACCTTTGAAATATTTTTCCTTTTTTTATATAAAATTCGTTTCAATTAAATCATAATTGAAAATCCCATTTTTGTTATCTATAAAGCATGAGTTTTTTATCGTAAATTTGGAGAGAAATAAATTTTAACAGATATCAACTTAAACCTAAAGTATGGGGCCTTATTACAACCATTAATTCCAACAATTAAAATTTAAAGAAAAAGAAACTGTAAATAGCCTATGTAAAAATAATAACTTGATGGCCCCTCGAGTCCGCCTCAACTCCCTGTCCACGGTCTACTGCTCATCTGAAAGAGTAGAGAAAATGAAAGCATGAGTCACCAAGACTCAGTGTATAAATCTCGAACTCATTGACCTAAGGCCCACAAACACATTATCGGCATTGGCCCATACATAAAGGCAACAATCATAAAAACAACAAATAATGAATAGTCCAACCCATCCTAGAATTCCATCCTCTACACACCAACTCGTACCAGCCATCACACTTTGGGGATTTCTACAATCAACCCACCAATCGCTACACACCAAATCGACAGTCATACTGCCTATTCCATTATTAATCAACAACTTTAACGTGGGTTTTCTACCACCGATCACCATGTGACCAAACATTGCATTACGTGGGTTTTCTACCACCGGTCACCATGTGACCTAATCATGCTCTTCCCCTTCATTATCATATTCCCAACCCATGCATGCATACATTAAGAAATCATCATATAGACTTTCACATAATTCTATACACATAGAGATTTTTATGATTGCGTACCTGGCATCCTTGACTAACTCTTTCTAGGTTTTATTAGACTGTCTATACAGCCACTTTCTGGCTTTTTAGCCCATATCACATAAAGAGTAGTTAGAGAGTGGATTAGAGATCTACACACCTGATTACTGACAAGATAATATTGTCGAAGTCGGCACTATCGAAATCCGCTACAGTTGCTAATGGCCTAAGATTCTACTCTGATGCTGGTCCACAACTCGGTGCTCAATCCCAAATGGTAGACATCGCGCGTTTCTTAAACTTAGGGATCGAGTTTTTAGATCTAGTCCCCTCTTTTGCTTGATCCACATTTGAGTCCATTGTAAGTCCTTGTCAAAACTACTATCACAACATATGGTCGTTAATCCACATCTTAGAGTTAAGATTTCATATATGATAAATGAGTCTAACCAAAATCTAGAAAAAAACCATCTTACCTTGAAATCCCAAAATCATAGTCTAATGACTTTCGGCTCTTAGATCTAAACGAACAGGTTTCCTTCAAATCTCGACTTATGGATAAATCAGCATAAGAGAGAGAGAGAAAAAAGAATGGAAAAAGAAAGTGAATTAAGGGTTTAAGCTTTTTAATGGAGAAATCGACAGAGAGATGAGAAGAGAGGTTTTGATTTTTAGGAAAAGAAAATGTAGAAAGTGTAGAGAGGAACTGAGAATTTTGGCACAAGAAGTAGGGTTCAAAAATGTTAGAATTTGAAGAGATACTCTCCTATTTATAGGATTTTTGGCACCTACCTATTAAAACTCAAAAGTGCCCTTCCTAACATCTAAAGCTTAAGCAAATAATAGGGAAAATTCGGGACCCCTTTTCCCATGTAGTAGCTGAATTCTTCACTCCTCTAGGTGATGGAATTTCGGCCATCACTTAGTCTCCTAGATAGTTCTTATCCTCTCTCCTTATCTTAATATACAATTCCTCCAAAAGAGTCCTACATCACTCCACTTCTTCCCCCTTTATCTGCCTATTATCCACCTAATTAAAAACATAAAATCCTCTCCCAATTCATAGCCACATTGCCATCCAACCTTGCCCACATATATGCCAAAATTTAACCTACTTAATTTAGGAGAATTGGGCTCCATAAAACTTAAATTTTGGGCCCTTACACCCCTGTTGTGGCGTCACCCCTTGCTCCCTTTTAAGTGCCAGAAACATGGGCTCCTTGTGGCTAAAACTTGGGCCTCTTTAACTGTTAATAATGCCGCCTTCTATCCCCCCTTGCTATGCCATCTATTGTTGGGCCACAAGCCCACGTTGACATTTTAAACACAATTACCACCTTTTATACTTTATAATGCCCAATCTGAGAATTTTAACCAAGGCCTTTGCCTAGTCCTGAGCCCAATTTGGACCCCTATTATTTAAATTAAGATATTAAACATTTCCACACACTAAACGCATAGGCCCCAAAAATTTAGGATGTTACAGTGTCGTACCATGATACGATGGGATTCGCATCACACGAGCTCCCTAAAGGCTCCGTAGCTCGAGTTCGAGCCAAGAAGATGATTCGACTACATTGACTCAATTTTGGACCCAAATTCAGCTTGATAAAGATGGAAGGTCTTGGGTCAACATCTTAGAGAAGCTTGCACCTTAATGCAAGTTGCTCTCAGCTCGGTTCAGCTTGATTCTAGCTTCCCAAGCTTCGTTCAGTTTAAATCAGCTCACTTGAGCTTATTTAAGCTCTTTTGAGCTTGATTTAGTTTCTTCCAGCTCATTTCTTTTATCACTAAAATAAATTTAGTGTTAGTTTTAATTTATTCTGCTTGATACAGCTCATGACTGAATTCCCTAACTCAAATCAGTTCATTAAATGTTTTCATATGTTTTGAGCTAGTGAATTTAATTAGTTAGCTAAGTCCACATTAATTTTGTTTTACTTTAATTATTATGTTTATTAATATGTCTAGATAATGTTTGTTAAGGTTCATCCAAATATACATGACAATTAATAGTGTTCATTTTATGTTTAGGTTCAGCCGAATGTGAAGTTGTGATTAATGCAAGTGAACGGCTTGGTGCAATGTATGGGAGTGTTCATGCACAAATGAGGTTCATTGGAAGGCATTTAAGGGAGCACAAGTACTTGGGATGTTCATGCAAGAGGGGATACTGAATGTTCATGCATTTGAACATTCATGGACCGAATTTATGGAGGAACATGCACTGGGACGTTCATGCATGCTTAATGCATTTTAAAGATGGACAATTCAAGCAATCAAGGCACATTAAAGCCTCATTCAACCAAGGGAGATGTAGGAACAATTAAGGGGCTGCACATACATGGAATTAAACTTTCTTCAAGGTTAAGGATGCATGAATGCATCAAATGAAGTAACATGATGATTCGGCCAATCCATGCATCATCTCTAAGCATGAACCAAAATTTTAATGCTTCATTCATGCCTCTTCATTGAATTTAGCTAGAGAAAATTAAGGGTTTTATTTATAGAATTTTTTTAGCATATTCATGGCTAAATTCTTAGCTATTAAGATGGCCATTCGGCTACCTTAGCTATTTAGTATAAATTGGTGTTCATTTTCTTTTGTAAAAAAACTTTTGGCAAAATTTATATATGAACTTTTGTTCAAAGAGTGAGATTACTCCTCCGCTTATTCGTATGAGTTTTGGTTGACTTATCAAGTGAGCTTGTAGCATCTCTGATGCGATCCTGGTCGCATCATCGTTCGACTTCATCTGACATCATCGAGAGTGGCCTAAACTTGAGGGGCCCAAGTGCAAGATGAAACATCTCATAGGCCTAATTGATTGTTGGGCTAATGTTTTTCAGGACTTTTAATTTAATTAAGTTATATAAAAATTACTAAGTTTGCATATTTTAATTTTAACTTGCACTTTGTGTGTTCTGCATTTAACAAAGTAACGCATTATGTAACTTTCATGTTAGTCTAGTATGCATCATAAATAATGACTTGCATTATGAAAATCCCATGTTAGTTTAAGTCTGCATTATTAAATTAAGTTTTGCATTAAGTAACTCATTTGTTCATTTAGTTTGCATTTTAAACCATGCATTTATGTAACATCCTTAAATCAGGGTCTCTATATTTTTGCATGTTTGCATGTGTTAGTATGATTGTTGTGCTAGTTTAGGGTGTTTTGGGGTCCTGGCATGAGCTTGGGGTAGGCTAGAGTTATAGCAAAAAGTTGTGTTTTGGGCTTCTAAAGGAAGGGAGCTGATTGAGCTAGGGGTTAAGTATAATTGGTGGCAAGTTCTAGCATAAGAAGTGCCTTGGAAAAGTGGCAAGGAGGCGCCACTTAGGCCTTGGAGAAGTGACGCCTCAAGGGGGAGCAAGGGAGCCTAGGTTCGAGCAGCAGAAATTCCCTTTCACCTTGTTATTTTGACGCCAAGAGCAAGGATGAATTTGGCTCAAAGTGGACTCTGATGGATGAGGTTTGAAAGGGTCAACAATTTCAATTGGGTGGAAGGGAGGAAATGGTGGAAGTTGACTCATTCAAATTGTTTGAATGACTGGGAGAGAGGAATTTTAAGAGGAAGAAGGGGGACGGCTTAGAGGATGAAGGGAGTGGGAGTGTTTAGCCGAATTTTGTAGTGGCTAGGAGAGCTTGGTGCATTCGGTTTTTGTGTGTGTTTGGTGTGCTAAAATTCAACAGCGGAAGCTAGCTATAGGTGCATTTTTTGGCGTAGTGAGAGGGCATCAAAAGTTCTTTGGGTTTCTCTTCCTTTTTGTTAAACCAAATAGTCCCTAAGCCTTATTTTCTTTTCGTCTCTTTTCAACTTATGGTGCTTGGCCAAAAATTTATTCCCATTCAACTCAACTTTATGTTGATTTCTCTTGACTTCATTATCATAACTGAAACCCCTTTCTTATCGTCATCTTTTTCTATTCCTGTGTTGTGCTAGCTGAATCCACTCCACCCACTTTACTTTATTTTCCTTTCCATCTTTTCCAAAGCCGAATCATCACCCATCTTGATTCTTTTTCTCCAATTTTTATTGATCTCAAAACACTCTGATTAGCCGAAAATTCCTTGAGTCTCACTACCTTGGTTTCAGTTCTCTTTCAATCATTCAAAGTCAGTGAACATACTTCCTTTGCTCATTGCTGAATCTCAACTCCTGGTAAGTTCTCGATTCATCCTCTCTCTTTTTTCCCTTATATTTCTTTTGTCATAAGGATGAATCTCTTTCTATCTTTGCTCTCTTCTTTTTGTAGTTTCTTAAGGGAAATAAAAGCCGGGAGTAGATAGGTGGATGGATGGTGATTTAGTCAACTACCCTCAGTCTTATATCATTCTTTGAGTTTTGTAGCAGTGGATCGTGGTCATCTATTCCTTTCCAATCGGTTGCATTAGAGACTGTGGTAAGGGTTCATCGATTCAACTCTTTTATTGTATGTAAAGCCGAAGGCTATTCGTTTATGTGGTTTAGATCTTGGCCGATTGTAGGGGAGGCTTATCATCACGCTGCTTCGGGTTTTAGCTTGGTGATTGAAGGGTACCAAGGTAAAGGGGGGATATCTTATTGCGTTATATCCTTTGGGATTTTATTGGTTAAGCCGAATGGCTATTTGTTTAATGTTATGGTGATGGCCGAATATAGGAAGGGTGAAGGCAAGCGATTGGATTCTCGGGGTGTGCTCGATTTGTGGTTTAAATATCAATATTTGGGATTTATTAATCTAGGTAAGGGATCTACTCTTTCGGGTTAATTCTTGATTCATAGTTATTCTCTGTGTTAACCTAATTTAGTGACCAAAGGTTTTATGGACCCTAAGGCTAACCAAATAGTAGGAGGGGTCAGCCTGAGACCCCAGCCCCCAAATTCAAGAAGAGGGCCGTGTCTGTGGTTCATGATTGGCCACCGCGGTGTGGGCGAACACCTGAGCAACGCAATAGTCAAATAGTAGTGGTGTCGAATAACGATAGTACCGACATAGAGAGTGTCGTTTTACGAGTAATCAGGTGTATAACACTTACACACTTCATTAGTTAATTTGCTAGTTATGTTTACTGTTAAAAGCTAAAATAGCTATTAACAATGGTATGTTACCCTTGTGGGTATGAGCGTGGACTCCAGGTAAGTCTTCTGTGAATTGGCTTTCGATATATGCTGTTATATTATTTTATGCTATGCTATATGATATTTGCATTACAAACATGTTTAAATGCCACGGAAAATGTGTTCAAGATGATGGGTATGTTGAGAGGAGGGGGAAGGATGATTTAGACTGTCACTAGTGGTTTTGACCACACAGTGGGTTGGCCCCGCTTTTCTTTTTATTTGTGACTAGTCTTAGTGGTTTTGACCACCAGTGGTTTTGACCACACGGATATTATTTGTGACTACGATCACCAGTGTTTTTGACCACACATGGATTATTGTGACTCGTCCCAATGGTTTGGTACCACAGTGGGTTGGCCCCACATGTTGATTACGGGATTGTCATCAGTGGTTTTGACCACATGGTGGGTTGGCCCCACCATATGATTTGTGATTACGGTCACCAGTGGTTTTGACCACACTTATATGATTTGTGACTACGGTCACTAATGGTTTTGACCACCAGTGGTTTTGACCACACGGGGTAGAGACAAGAGTTCAGTTGGTTAGGTTGGGTTTGCATGATTTGCATATTGACATATGAAATGTGTAGTGCCTTATTATTATCGGGATGAGGATTTATACACTGAGTCTCGGTGACTCACTCCTTCCCTTACATTTTGCAGATGAGGCTTAGATCGCGGATGTGGAGCCGGGGTGGACTCGAGATATCCATGCACTAGGTTTTCGGGCTTTTTTTCAATTACTATTTTGGATTAATTCACTTTTAAATTTGGTTTTAGATTTGTAATAAGGCCGCTAAATTTTATTATTTCGGGTTTTTGATTATTTACTTTAAGTTTTATTGTACTGTGCTTAAGTTAATTAACATAGCATGTTCTAATAACCTGCAAAATCAATTTTTTCAAAAAATTGTACAACTTATCGGGTTTTTCAAACTTTACCATCGGGTAATACTAAATAAATGCAGTCGGCAAACTAACTCAGACTTTCTCTGAACTAAGTTTTTCTTATGTTCAAATACAAATGATTTTTTAACTTAACTATTCTAAACTCACTCGGGTTTTCATAAAATCAAACGGCTTTCCAAAACTAGAAACGATAGACGATCTTCTCAAAGTAGTTTTTCTTCCACACTCAAATTGCAAAATGTTTTCGATAACACTTTTTCACAAAAAGTAAACCAGCAACTTGTTTTCTTCAAACTTTATTTTCACTCTGTAACATACTGAATTCGGTCGTAGTGTGTTAATTGGGTTTGGGGTGTTACAATTTTGGTATCAGAGCCAAGTTCAAAAGTTTGGCTGTGGGCCTGAGGCCCAAAAATGTTTAAAAATGGGTTATGAAAGGTTTTTGTGGGAAAGATATGGTTGAAAAGCATGGCACCGAGTCTCCAGCACCGATCTGCCCAAGTAAGCACCCCTGTTTGTGTTAATATGGTTGTAATGATGATGTTGTGACTAGTAGTAATAGAAAATTACTTTAGAGACTTAAACCGTAGGATTGTGTGAACTTACAAAAATAATCCCCGTATTAAACTATTCATAAGACTGTGCTTTAATAACAGTGGAATAAGTCTAACACATAAAACTGTTAAATCAGATCGATTCGTATTGGCAGTCATGAGTGCATGAGGATGTGGGCATAATATACATGGATGAGGTAGGGGTAGGATGACAGTGTCGGAACCGGTAGGGTCTGGTCATGGGTTAGAAAATGAGGTACCACCGCCGCTAATTGTGGGCGCAGAATTTCAGGATCAGACGGCTGGTGATGACGCAGTGTCACAGGCGATGCTGTGGGTTCTAGAAAGAGTCGCGGGTGTAGGCATCGAAACAGGAGCTCAAAAATTTGTGTCTAAACGGCTCCGAGCTAATGGCATAGAGGTATTTAGAGTTGTATCTGGTGTGGCTCCTAATATGGTGGAATATTGGCTGGAGGCGACAGAACGTATGATGGACGACCTGGATTTTACCGCTGAGGAGAAGCTGAAGGGTATAGTATCTCTTCTCTGAGATGAGTCATATAAGTGGTGGCTCACGGTTAGGGGTGGAGCAATGGCTGATGACATCACTTGGGATTTCTTTAGGGCAACCTATCAGAGGAAATATGTTGGGGCTAGTTACATCGATGCGCAGCGTAAGGCATTCCTAAATTTGGTTCAGGGAAGTAAGTCAGTATTAGAGTATGAGGTGGAATTTCTTCGGTTAAGTCGGTATACATAGGGTGTTGTAGGCACGGAACATGAGTGCTATGTCAGATTTGAGGATGGGTTGAGAGATGAGCTACGGATGTTGATTGCTCCACAGTAGGAGAGAGAATTTACAGTCTTAGTGGAGAAGGCCAAAGTTGCTGAGGAAGTGAAACTGTCAGTGAGACAGAATCAGGATAAGGGTTGGAATAAGAGGAATTCTAGGTCATCTGGGTCTGCCAGGAATCAGTAGAAAAGGGATAGATATGGTGGGTGAATCAAGTTGCGAGGCCTGCTGCTGCTACTACTCAATGGCCGTCACGGTGTGCTCGGTGTGGGAAGTCTCACACGGGGAAATATTGGACTAGAAACAGAGGGTGTTTTGAGTGTGGATCAATGGGACACCGAGTGAGGGATTGTCCGCAAGGTTAGCTAGGTTTCAGTCTGGGAATTAGGGTCGTACACAGTTTATGAGGGATGGTCAGCAACCATAGAGGGGTCGCGGTTCGGCCAGGAGAGGTAACGATTTTGGATGAGGCCGTAGAGCACTTGGTAGTAGAAATCTTGGGAGAAACGGATGCAAGACGACTGGGTTGGTCTACGCAATGAGGCGTCGAGAGGAGGCGGCCTTGACCGGACGTCATAACTGATGCGTTCTTAATTCTTGGACTGCCTTATACTACTTTGATAGATGTTGGTTCGACGCACTCGTATGTTGCCAGTAGTATAGTGGAAACTCTGAACTTAGACTTTGAGATTACTTCTAGGGAGATGACAGTAATAAGCCCTCTAGGTCACTCTATAGAAGTAAATAAACTTTATAGAGATGTACCCCTAGGGGGTAGTGTTTTTGGCTGATCTGATGGAACTGCCGTTCGGGAGTTCGATCTGATTCTCGGGATAGATTGGCTAGTGAAGTACCAGGCCAGTTTGGATTGCACAGCTAAGCGCATGGTTTTGAGGACAGCTGAAGGTGAAGAGGTGGTAATGATAGGTAATAGAAGAGATTATCTATCTAAGGCTGTGCCTGCTCTGAAGGCCGAGAAAATGGTGAGGAAGGGTTGTGAGGCGTTTATGGTATAGGTTTGTGCCTTGGAGGCTAAGGAATCAGTTATGGGGAATGTACGAGCGGTGAAGGAATTTGTCGATGTATTCCCAGAGGAATTTCTGGGTCTGCCTCTGGACCGTGAAATTGAGTTCGGTATAGACTTGTTATCCGGAACCGCGCCAGTGTCTATTACCCCATATAGGATGGCACCGAAGGAATTGGTGGAATTGAAGGCACAGATTCAGGAATTATTGGATCGGGGTTTCATCTGGCCGAGTGTATCACCTTGGGGAGCACCTGTGCTCTTTGTTAAGAAGAAAGAAGGTACAATGCAGATGTGTATAGACTACCGCCAACTGAATAAGTTGACGATCAAGAACAAGTATCTGTTTCCTAAGATAGACGACTTGTTTGATCAGCTTAAGGGTGCATCAATTTTCTCTAAGATAGATCTTAGGTCGGGGTATCATCAACTCAAAGTGAATGAGGCAAATATCCATAAAACGGTGTTTCGTACTTGTTATGGGCACTACGAGTTTTTGGTAATGTCGTTCGGGTTGACTACTGCACCGGCAGCGTTCATAGACATGATGAATCAGGTGTTTAAGCCGTACTTGGACCGGTTCATCATGGTGTTTATAGACGACATTTTGGTATACTCGAAATTTGAGGAGGAACATGATGAACATCTACATGTGGTTTTATATTCTGAGGGAGGAGCAATTATTCGTAAAGTTTAGCAAATGCGAATTCTGGCTTAAGGAGGTAACTTTCTTGGGTCATATGGTGTCAGCTGAGGGAATTAGAGTGGATCCTCGAAAGATTGAGGCGGTGTTGGATTGGAAGCCACCTAAGTCGGTAGCAGAGATTCAGAGTTTTCTGGGTTTGGCTGGATATTACAGAAGATTCATGGAAGGGTTTTCTTTATTACAGCACCATTAGCTAGGTTGTTACGGAAAGGGGTTCCATTTGTATGGTCTGATAAGCAGCAGGAAAGTTTTGACAAGTTAAAGAAGATTCTGACAAAAACTCTAGTTTTGATTTAACCTGAAGCTGGGAAGGAATTCACGGTTTATTGTGATGCATCGCATACTGGTTTGGGGTGTGTACTGATGCAAGAGGGGAAAGTGGTGGCATATGCGTCTCGACAGTTGAGACCTCATGAAGGTAACTCCCCGACGGATGATTTGGAATTGGCTGCAGTGGTCTTCGCCCTGAAAATTTGGAGGCATTACTTGTATGGAGAGAAGTCGATAGTCTACACGGATCACAAGAGTTTGAAGTATCTGTTGACACAGAAAGAATTGAATTTGAGGCAATATAGGTGGATCGAGTTGTTAAAAGGCTACGACTACTCGATTGAATACCATCCGGGTAAGGCTAATGTAGTGGCTGATACGTTGAGCCCTAAGGTGGTAACGGATCTGAGAGCAATGTTTGCTCGTCTCAGTCTGTATGACAACGGAGTCTATTGGCATAATTACAAGTAAAGCCAACGTGGGTGGATCAGGTTAAGGAGAGCAAGCTAGTGGATGAAGTTTTGAGTGCTCGGAGGTTGCAAGTGCAGAATGGTGGTTTGGAGGGTTATAGCTTGAGCAGTGAGGGTGTGCTGTGTATTCAAGGGAAAGTGTGTATGCCGAAGGACATTGAGTTGAGACAGCGAATTCTTCAGGAAGCTCATAGCAGCCTATACGCTATGCATCCTGGAGGCAGCAAGATGTATCGGGATTTACGGGAATAGTTCTGGTGGCCGATTTTGAAGAGAGAAGTAACGAAATTTATAAGTAAGTGTCTGGCATGCCAACAAGTCAAAGTTGAGCATCAGTTACCGTCAGGTCTGTTGCAACCAGTGAAGATTCTGCAGTGGAAGTGGGAAAGGATTACGATGGACTTCGTCACTGGGCTACCCCTTCCGCCTAGCAAGAAAGATTCAGTATGGGTAATTGTAGATCGTCTGACAAAATTAGCTCATTTTATACCAGTTCGGATTGATTATTCACTCCAAAGTTTGGCTAAGTTGTATGTAGCGGAGATAGCGGTTACATGGGGTGCCGGTGTCGATTATTTTAGATAGGGATCCCAGATTCATGTCAAGGTTCTGGAAAGCTTTGCATCAGGCATTGGTTATGAGGTTGGATTTCAGCACGGCTTTTCATCCGCAATCAGACGAACAGTCAGAAAGGGTAATTCAAATCTTAGAAGATATGTTAAGGGGTTGTGTTCTGGATTTCAGCGGTAGTTGGGAGGAATATCTACCACTGGAAGAGTTCGCGTATAACAATAGTTATCAAGTGAGTATCCAGATGGGACCATATGAGGCACTGTATGGACGGAAGTGTCGTACCCCTACGTGTTGGACAAAATTGGGTAAACATCAGATGTTGGGTCCGGAGTTGGTTGCTGAAATAGAGGAT
Source organism: Gossypium rotundifolium (assembly GCA_025506655.1). NCBI lineage: Eukaryota > Viridiplantae > Streptophyta > Magnoliopsida > Malvales > Malvaceae > Gossypium > Gossypium rotundifolium. The sequence continues at coordinate 63,665,940 of CP106726.1, forward strand.
AAGGTTAATGTGATTTGGGCTCGTTTGAGGGAAGCTTCGGACAGGCAGAAGTCGTATGCCAACCTCAAACGTAGGGATATAGAGTATACAGTGGGTGACAAGGTCTTTCTGAAGGTATCGCCATGAAAGAAAGTGCTGAGATTTGGTCGGAAGGGCAAGCTAAGCCCTAGGTTTAATGGGCCGTATACAGTGTTAAAGCGAGTGGGATCGATAGCTTACCAGCTCGAGTTGCCATCGGAGTTGAGTCAGATTCATGATGTATTCCATGTCTCCATGCTTAGGCGCTATCGATCAGATCCGTCGCATATTGTGTCAGTGGAAGTGATCGAGGTGAGCCCAGATTTGACCATGTAAGAGGAACCAGTGCAGATTCTAGATCGGGATGTTAAGGTGTTGCGTAAGAAGTCGGTTCCACTGGTAAAGGTATTATGGTGGAACCATGGTACGGAAGAGGCCCCATAGGAACCAGAGGATGTGATGCGGCAGCAATACCCTCAACTCTTCTGACCAGGTAATTTCGAGGCCAAAATTATTTTTAAAGGGGGTAGAACTGTAACATCCTTAAATCGGGGTCTCTGCATTTTTACATGTTTGCATGTGTTAGTATGATTGTTGTGCTAGTTTAGGGTGTTTTGGGGTCCTGGCATGAGCTTGGGGTAGGCCAGAGTTATTGCAAAAAGTTGTGTTTTGGGCTTCTAAAGGAAGGGAGTTGATTGAGCTAAGGGTTAAGTATAATTGGTGGCGAGTTCTGGCACAAGAAGTGCCTTGGAAAAGTGGCAAGGAGGCGCCACTTAGGGCTTGGAGAAGTGACACGTCAAGGGGGAGCAAGGGAGCCTAGGTTCGAGCAGCAGAAATTCCCTTTCACCTTGTTATTTTGACGCCAAGAGCAGGGAGGAATTCGGCTCAAAGTGGACTCTGATGGATGAGGTTTAAAAGGGTTAACAATTTCAAATGGGTGGAAGGGAGGAAATGGTGGAAGTTGACTCATTCAAATTGTTTGAATGAGTGGAAGAGAGAAATTCTAGGAGGAAGAAGGGGGACAGCTTAGAGGATGAAGGGAGTGGGAGTGTTTAGTCGAATTTTGTAGTGGCTAGGAGACCTTGGAGCATTCGGTTTTTGTGTGTGTTTGGTGTACTGAAATTCAAAAGGGGAAGCTAGCTATAGGTGCATTTTCGGCGTAGTGAGAGGGCATCAAAAGTTCTTTGGGTTTTTCTTTTCGTCTCTTTTCAACTTATGGTGCTTGGCCGAAACTTCATTCCCATTCAACTCAACTTTATGTTGATTTCTCTTGACTTCATTATCATAACTGAAACCCATTTCTTGTTGTCATCTTTTTCTGTTCCTGTGTTGTGCTAGTCGAATCCACTCCACCCACTTTACTTTATTTTTCTTTCCATCTTTTCCAAGGCCGAATCATCACCCATCTTGTTTCTTTTTCTCCATTTTGTTCTTGATCTCAAAACACTCTGATTAGCCGAAAATTCCTTGAGTCTCACTACCTTGGTTTCAGTTCTCTTTCAATCATTAAAAGTCGGTGAACATACTTCCTTTTCTCATTGCCGAATCTCAACTCTTGGAAAGTTCTCGATTCATCCTCTCTCTTTCTTTCCCTTCTACTTCTTTTGTCATAAGGTCAATCTCTTTCTATCTTTGCTCTCTTCTTTTTGTAGTTTCTTAAGGGAATTAAAAGCCGGGAGTAGACAGGTGGATGGATGGTGATTTAGTCAACTACCCTTAGCCTTATATCATTCTTCGGGTTTTGTAGTAGTGGATCGTGGTGATCTATTCCTTTCCAATCGGTTGCATTAGAGACTGTGGTAAAGGTTCTATCGATTCAGCTCTTTTATTGTATGTAAAGCTGAAGGCTATTCATTTATGTGGTTTAGATCTTGGCCGATTGTAGGGGGAGGCTTATCATCACGCTGCTTCGGGTTTTATCTTGGTGATTGAAGGGTACCAAGGTAAAGGGGGGATATCTTATTGCGTTATATCCTTCGAGATTTTCTTGGTTAAGTTGAATGGCTATTTGTTTAATGTTATGGTGTTGGTCGAATATAAGAAGGGTGAAGGCAAGCTATTGGATTCTTGGGGTGTGCTCGATTCGTGGTTTAAATCTCAATCTTCGGGATTTGTTAATCTAGGTAAGGGATCTACTCTGTCAGGTTAATTCTTGATTCATAGTTATTCTCTCTGTTAACCTAATTTAGTGACCAAAGGTTTTATGGACCCTAAGGCTAATCAAACTGTAGGAGGGGTTAGACCTGAGACCCTAGCCCCCAAATTCAAGAAGAGGGCCATTTCTGCTATTCATGATTGGCCACCGGGGTATGGGCGAACATCTGAGCAACGCAGTAGTTAAATAGTGGTGGTGTCAAATAATGACAGTACCAACGTGGAGAGCGTCGTTTTACGTGTAATCAGGTGTGTAACACTTACACACTTCATTAGTTAATTTGCTAGTTATGTTTACTGTTAAAAGCCAAAATAGCTATTAACAACGGTGTGTTACCCTTGTGGGTATGAGCGTGGACTCCGGGTAAGTCCCTTGTGGATTGGCTATCGATATATGCTGTTATATTATTTTATGCTATGCTATGTGATATTTGCGTTACAAACATGTTAACATACCACGAAAAATGTGTTCATGATGATGGGTATGTTGAGAGGAGGGGGAAGGATGATTTAGACTATCACCAGCGGTTTTGACCACACAGTGGGTTGGCCCTGCTTTTCTTATTATTTGTGACTAGTCTCAGTGGTTTTGACCACCAATGGTTTGGACCACACATGGATTATTGTGACTCATCCCAGTGGTTTTGTACCACAGTGGGCTGGCCCCACATGTTGATTACGTGATTGTCATCAGTGGTTTTGACCACACCTTTGTGATCTTTGTGAAAAGTGACGAGCTTTGCGTTGATGAACTAGTTTTCATAAAACATTTAGATCATGTTATGATTAACTATTCTATTTTGCCTGTTTGTGATCTATATGTTTCATTGAATGATGGTAGGATTCTTGAGTTTGATAATTTTGATAATTTTCATGTGATAGAATCCATATTGCATCACATGTGTGATCCATGTAAAAATTTTGAGATGTCTTTGTTCTCTTTGGTTGTTGATACAACACTTGATGCTGATTTTCATCATTTAGATCATGAAATGTTTAAACGTCCTATCTTGTTTAATGATGGTCTAGTTGTTGACAAAAAGAATCTTGTGTTTGATAATTTTTGTTCATGTGCGAGTGATTACATATATCATTCAATGCAAGATTTGGATGTTTATGTTCGAGTGCCATATGCATTTTCTCAACTATCTACTTGTGATGATTATATTTATCATTTGATGTGTTATTCGCATGTTGATTTTGACTTGTGGATTCCATTCAAATTGTATGCATACCATGAAACTTATCCAATTTAGATTCAAATATTTGATAAGGCTTTGTTCCTTTTGTATGATAATGCGAATATGCCCGTTTACATTTGATCTATTCATTTTGTTTTGTTCATATTTCGATTGCAAGTTTGTTTGACACAATTCTTGCTAACTTTTGGTTATATTTTACAGGTGTCTCGATTACCATCCTTCCCGTTTGATCGAGGAAGCTAATCAAAAGGAATTTTGTTCGAGAGAACCATTGGCTCGATTAGAGGACGAATTGCTTTCAAGAGGGGGTATGATGCGATCCTGGTCGCATCATGGTTCGACTCTTTCGACGCCATCGAGAGTGGCCTAAGCTCGAGGGGCCAAAGTGCAAAATGAAGCTGATTTTAGCTCATTTTCAGCCCAATTAAAATTCCTTCCTATGTGGTTTAGCTCACATGAGTTCATCTTAGGTCATTGAGCTCGGTTTAAGTTCACATTCAGTTCTTTCAGTTCTTGATTTGTTTGATTTAATTCATGCACTTTTATTTTGCTGCATTAAAACTTTTAAATTAGCTTTAAATCAAGGTGTTTAGTTTAAATAGATAAGTTGTGTTTAATAAGAGGCTTATTAATTCATCTAGTTACTAGGATGTTGTTAATGAAGTATGAGTTTATGTTAGTTTAATTTTGCTTCCATAAATTAACTAGTTGCTGCATTAATTGAAGTCTTAACTTTTAGTTCATTTAATAAAGTGTTTAAGTTAGTTTAATTTTGCTTCCATAAATTAACTAGTTCTTGCATTAATTGAAGTCTTAACTTCTAGTTCATTTATTAAGTCAAGAGTTTAAAGTGTTGAGTTAAATTAGTATTTAATAAGTGTTTAATGTGTTAAGTTAAAAATAGTTTCTTTAATAAGTGTTTAATGTGTTTAAGTTAAATTAGTGTTTAATAATTGATTAAATGTGGTTAATATGTCTGTTTAATGTGTTTGAATGTAGGAAACCTTTCAGCTGGAAACCGTTACACTTATGGGATGTTACAAAGAGTTTAATGTGACTTTTCTAGTGAAAATCAGTTATGTGTAGGAAGCATTATTCAATATTAAAAGGGAGCTGTTATGATAATTGAAGGAAGCATTATACATCAATTAATTTCAGCAGCAACCTCTTCTTCTTCCAATAACCGTTTGAAGCTTAAAGGTCACACATGAGTTATAAATTTTTGTTTAGTTGCTGGAGACTTTTCAGCTAGCCAAGGATTACTCAAGGTACATATTTTAAAAGCATTCAAGATGGACATTTAAGCCTTTTAAAACACCATTAGTTGCTGGAGACTTTTCGGCTAGCCAAAGACAACTCAAAGGACATTTTTAAAGCATTCAAATTCATTTAAATCATCTCATTAGGAGTCATAAAGTTGTTGTTATTTGGCTAGAGAAATTCAAGAGTTTTTAGATTTTATTTCAGCCACTTAAATGCATATTAAAGCTGAATTCATTTGACTCTTCAACTAACCACATGCAAATACTATATATACTTGTTATTAGCTTGTAAAAAGAGATTTTTTTGAACTTTTGAACCTTAATTATATTTTATGAACTCTGTTCATCGAGTGAGATTTTTCTCCTCTCTATCTTTCGTACAAGTTTCGATTCTGACTTATCAAGTGTTGCTTGTGGCGTCAATCGTTTCTCATCCATCAACTTATACCATAGGTTCTTATCTTTATAGATAACGGATCTTGGTCCATCATCAACTTCCATTTTCCACCTTAAACAAATATAGAACCCGGGGTGACACTTTCCTAGTGTTGAATCGATTCTTTGTTTAAGTTCTTCTATCCAACTCCATCAAATATCACTTATCACTTAACCAAAATATTACCTAACATCTATCCTTTGTTCTTGTTTGTTAAACTGAGCTTAACTCTTTTCCATTATCCAAAAATTATCTCCATCACTAAACATCTCTATTCCTAACTTGATTCCATTTACTAAACAAGTTCAACCAAAAGCTTTCACAAACTTTATGATATTTCCTATTATTTCTTGAAGGCGTAATTCCTCCTCGTAAACGATTGGGCAATTTAAATACGACTCAACTCAACCCGAGGTGGATCGTATCATATGGGGTGTTACAGCTAGGTACATGGAACATAAGAGTTCATTCATGAACGAATTTATGCATGGTGGCTGGCTATTGGTGATTCCTAAGCAGCTTTTGGCCAAGAGTTAAGTTCCTCAAGGTGACCGAATGCATGAAGGAGCCATTAATGCAAGTACATGTATGGCTTAATACATCGTATGGAAGGATACATGCACAACTAATGTTCAATGGATGGCATTTGGAGGAATTCATGTATTAGGGACGTTCATGCATGTGGAGACTATTTTATGTTCATGCATTAGAACATTCATGGACTGAATTTAAGGAAGAACATACCTTTGGACGTTTCTTGCAAGTTCTATGCATATTCAAGTTGTCCATTCAAGTATTCAAGGTACATTCAAGCTTCATTTGGCCAAGGGAGGTATAAGAGAATCAAAGGGCTGCACATTCATGAACTAAGGCTATCCTTCATCACTAAGCATGCATGAATGCACCAAGGAAACAACATGATGGTTCGGCCATTCATTCATCATCCTCCAAGCACTTTTGTTTGTTCATGAAGCTGAATAATGAAGCTCCATTTATGCAAATTTAGACCTTGTTTTCCAATGGTTTTCTTCTAGTTCATTCTAGAATTTTCTAGCCAAATTTAATAAGCTTTTAAGTCTATGCATTGTCCATTCAGCTACCCTAGCTTAGGCCTATAAATACTTTATTATTTTCATTTGTAAAGGTGGTTAAACTTTTGGCAAATTTTTAATGAACCTTTGTTCAAATAATTGGGATTACTCCTCTGCTTATTCGTACGAGTTTTGGTTGACTTATCAGGCTTGCTTGTGGCGTCTTCCTAATTTTGTTCCTGAACTTATCACCAAACCATTGGTGCGGCGTTCACCTTTTCGATTGTCCATCATTCCACCTTAGACATAATTGAATCGGGGTGACACTCATTATAGTGTTGAATCGATTCTCGATTTAAGTTCTATCTTCCATCACCACCCTAACTATCTTCGTTCATTCATTCTAAACCCGAGCCATTGGTTATCCATTCTTTACCTATCTCTATTCGACCCTACTAAGTCGATTTACCCAACCATCAATCTTTCTTCATTTCATCTAAAACCTAACCTTCTTTATCTGACTTCTAAACCAAAACCTCCTACCTATCTTTATGCCTCTACTCCAACTTACATCCACATTGTTTCAAACCTCAACATAGCTTCCGCAAACTCTTCTTTCATTAACCTATCTTTCTGAGTTTTTGAACCCCTCCTCATAGACGATCGGGCACTCAAGTGAATGTCTCGACTTACCCCGGGTGTCTCACATTAGTCAGCTTTATGAACAAGCAAAAGTGCTTGGAAGATGATGAATGAATGGGCAAATCATCATGTTGTTTCCTTGATGCATTCATGTATGCTTAGTAATGAAGGATAGCCTTAGTTCATGAATGTACAGCCCTTTGATGCTCTTACACCTCCCTTGGCCGAATAAAGCTTGAATGTACCTTCAATACTTGAATGGTCAACTTGGATATGCATGAAACATGCATAAAACGTCCCAATGTAGGTTCTTCCTTAATTACGGTCCATGAATCTTCAAATACATGTACATAAAATAGTCTCCACTTGCATGAACATCCCTAATACATGAATTCATTCAAATTCCATCCATTGAACACTTGTTGTGCATGTATCCTTCCATACAATGTATTAAGCCATGCATGTACTTGCATTAATGGCTCCTTCATGCATTTGGTCACCTTGAGGAACTTAACTCTTGGCCAAAAGGCTACTTAGGGATCACCAATAGCCAGCCCACCATGCATAAATTCGTTCAGCATGAACTCTTTAATCCATGTACTAAGCCGTGCATGAATCGCATTAAATGTACTCAATACATTCGGCTGAACCTACAAGAAACATGAACACCTTAAATCCAATATATATTCGACTGAACATGTTAAGATCATGAACCAGACATCATAAATATCATGCTAAGCTAAACTGAACACATTAATTAAAGACTAGCTAGTAGCATTAAGTTCGGCTAGCTCAAACTAAGTGAAAATAATTAATGGACTTATTTAAGCTAGGATTTTTGTTAATGAGCTGTAGCAAACTAATTAGTATAAAACTAAAACTTAATTTAATTTACTAAAATAAAGAACGAGCTGAAAGTAAACTCGATTGAGCTCAAATGAGCTGAAATAAGCTCAAATCAGCTGAATTGAGCTCGAGGAGCTGGAATTGAGCTGAACCACATTTGATTGAATTCAGCTTCATTTTGTACTTAGGCCCTCGAGCTTAGGCCACTCCCGATGACGTCGAGTGGTTTCATAACATGATACGACCGGATTCGCATCACTTAACCTAATATCCTACATCTTTCCAAACTCAAATGGTGCTTCCTCATTTAAACGATCGGGAAACCATACGACTCAGATTAATTGACGAAACTGGGATTGTATCATCTGGTATCAAAGCTATTAAAATGAAAAGTTCAGACATTCGTGCCAATCCCAAATTATGTTCGTATTAAAAAAATTAAAATTTAAAAACAATAAAAATTTCTAAGTTGTATTTTTTATTCCTCATATTGTATTTAAAGTAAAAAAAATATACGAAAAAAAGAAAAAAATAGGAATTAAAAAAAGTGAAGTGTTGAGTTTTGTTTTATTTCTTCATTCTATTTCCCGATCCTCAACTTATCCTATCTCATTCCTTCAAACCCCAATGCCATCATCCTCAACGTTTTATTTTTCTTTAGCCTAACCCGTACCTACCAATTTATCCCTTGTGTTAAAGCCGACCCTCTAAGCTAGGATATTTAGTCACCCTGAGTTTTATACAAAATCACGAGAGAAGAAACGAGCGAAAAAAGGCACGAATATGTGAGCTCATTGGAATGGAGGTAAAAGTCAAAAAAAGAGCGCAAACACTGATGTGAGATGCTCGGGTAAGTCGAGACGTTCACTTGAGTGCCCGATTGATACAGTCCACCTCGAGAAGAGTAGAAATGTATGCGAGTTGCCCAATCGTCTATGAGGAGGTTATAAGCCTTTCAGGAAATTATAGGAGAAGTATGGAAAAAGATAGGAATTTAATAAGTTGATTTGCGGAAGCTCCAGAAATGAGTATGTTTCTAGAAATGGATTTAAGTTATAGAGAGGGATAGTTATGAAAATGGATAGAAGGTAAATGGATAGGTTCAGATTAGGATGGAAAGAAAGAAAGTTGGAATTTCGGTTTAAGGATGAATAGAGATAATTGGTGGAAATGGATACGTGAACTTAAACAAGAAACGATTCAACACAAGTATGTGTCACCCCGATTCCTATAACGTTTAAGGTGAAAGGATGAAGATTCGATGGTATGGACCAAAGACCCGTTACTTAGTGAAGTAAGAACCAATGGTATAATGGTATGGATGAGAAATGACTGACGTCACAAGCAAAGCTTGATAAGTCGGGATCGAAACTCATACGAAAGATAGAGAGGAGAAAATCTCACTCGGTGAACAAATGTTCATATAATTTTAATTAAAGATTAACCAACCTTGCAAATGAAAAATAATAAGTATTTATAAGCTACTAAAGTGCTAGCGAATGGTCATCCAAATACCTTAAAAGCTAAGTAAAAATTAAACTAGATTAAGCTAGAGAAATCTAAAATAAAGTCCTTTGGCTTGCTTGGCTAGGTTGGCCAAATATGGCCCTTCAAATGCTTGCACATTCGGCTGGATGTAGAGGGGGAGAATCTCCTTCTAGATGATGCAATTTCCTTGGCAAGATTCGGATGAACATGGTACTTGATGAGCTTGCAAAAAGTTCGGCCAAGTGAACTTTGAATGATGAACCTTTGAAAACTGAATAGCCATGCATTGTTCAAGGCTATTTTGAGAACGTGAAAAGCCCTCCCAAATGCCCATGTCTGACCTCTTTAAACACTCCCCACGCATGAAGAAACAAACCAGCATCAAATTAAATTCGGCACCTTTAATGCCTTGTCTTATACATTTCACGAGGTAATCCTTGAAAGCTGAAACACATTTACCATGCCTCGGAGAAAGGAACCGGCACATTTATCACGTCTAGGAGAAAGAATTAGCACATTAAATGGTGTCTTTTACTTTCACGAAGCCAACAAGCTCATTCAAGCCTTTAATGCCGTCCCACTAAGCTCTAACAACACATTAAATTTGGTCAAAATAAAATGCTGCACATTAATGCATTCATTTCATCCATTCATGTTGGACAAGACCTTTATTGTCATCCCAACATCTCCATAAATGATATTCATGCATGAAAATTCCAGCACATTAATGGTGCTTTTGCTGAACACGAAAAAGGGCCTTGGAAAGCTAAAACATTAGCTCATTTAATTCGTCCCATGCTTGCCCAACATCTCCTTTAATTGTGGCCGTCCAGGCATGATGCATGTAACAAATACTTCATTGAATTTTGGCCAAGCATGCTCCTTAATGGCTGCTGCAATTCACGAAATAAACATGCTTTAGACAAGCACTAATTTCGACTGGAAACAAAGAAGTAGCATGTATTTAATTTTAGCTCAATAAACCATGAGACAAACATTAATAACATGTCTAAATTCGACTAGACACTCTAGTATACTTTTATGGACACTTTAGACACATTAAACACCATTTAGTTCACATAATAAATTTGGCAGCCCCTATTTTTAATGAAAAATTCTGCACTTTAATTTTTGATTTAAAACAACTTTAAAGCTTGTAATAAAATGTGAAAAATTAATTCAAGCATAGACAAATTAATTTAGACACCAAATAAATTATTTAGACAAATCAATTTGCTGTAGAAAATTAATTAACTAAATTTAGACACCATTAAATTTTAGACAATCAGCTCAATGAGCTGAAGTGAGCTCGGGGAGCTCGAATTGAGCTCGAATGAGCTAATCTGGCTCAATTTGAAAGTGCATGAATATGAACATGAACTCCACGGCAATTGGTTTCTACGATTCGAGCTCATCAAAATGGAATTCGGTGGCTTTCCCGGGTGTACCGTATCATCCCTTCCCTCTTCAAGACGATTCACCCTCGAATCGACCTGTTGGTTTACTCGAACAAAATTCTCCTTGCTCGACTTTACTCTATCAAATGGGATAGATGATAACCATAACACCAGAAAGAAATAATCATGAGTTAGTAAGAATTTTTTTCAAAAGTACTTGCAACCCAAATGTAATCATCACCAAACTAATAATTCGCATGCAAATAGGCATAATCACATTATTGTACAAAATGAACAATGCCTTATCAAACATTTGGAACTGAATTGAATAAGCTTCATGACATGCATTTGATTCAAATGGATTCCCAAGTCAATACTAACATGGAATAGCACATCAAGTGATAGATATAGTCGTCACAAGCAAGTAATGAAGGAAACGCATATGGCACTCAAAATTGAACTTTCAAACCTTGCTTTGTACAAAATAAGGAACCACTCGCACATGAATTACAACAAGTATTGAATGCAAGAATCATTTTTTCAATCATTAAAGTAGATAGACCATCAACAGGCAGAATGGAACATTTGAACATGTCAAGATCTAAATGCTTTACAAAAACGAAATCAGCACCATGTGTTCTATCAATATCCAAAACAGATAGATCATAAAAAAGCGAATTGGAATAGCTAATCATATAATGATCTAATTGCTTTGCAAAAGGCAGTTCATGTAACACCCCAAACCCGGCTTAAAAGTTACGCCCGAATCTGGCGTGTCACATGGAAGTGTTATTTTTTGCAAAACCATATTTGCGATTGTTAAAAACTTGTTTGAGAATTACAGCCTCTTTGTTAAAACCCCAAACACTTAAGCAATTGTTATCTACTCGAAAACATAATTATCTTTAAAAAAAAAACCTTTTTGGTTGCGAAAACATATTTGAAATAAATAATTTATGAAAATATGACGTTTGGAAATAGAGTTGCAGAAGCATTTTGAAAACATTGCAGAAACATAGATAAAATACAAGTATTTTTGAGAGATTGATTGATGAGTCAAAAATCGAGGTAGTGAACTTTAACCATAAATTTTGAAAATGTCATTGACAATTTAAGAGAACATCTCTAAGTTAAAATATTTGCAAAGGTTTGTTACGAAATCCATTTGTTAATCTATTTTGGAAAACATTTGTTTATGATTTTAGAAAAAAAATCCTATTTAAAGTAATTTGAGTAAAATATAAATACGTCAAACATAAAGCAATATAAAATAAACCAGAGGGCTTATTACAACTTTAAAACCCGAAATAGTAGAGGTAACAAAATAATATGGAAAGTAGTTTACTAATAGTTGCAATCATCATTTATGAAGTATGGCCTCCACCGAGTCATCCATGGCCCCAAGTCCTCGTCACTGAGCATTACCTACAGGGATTAAGAAAGAAAGGGGGTGAGTTACAAGAACTCAGTGTATAATCCCCTTACTGTCATCCACTAGGCCGGAACCCGTTTAGCAAAAACTTAGGCTTGAGCCCATTTAACAATAACTTGGGCTGAAGCCCATTTAGCAAAATAATGTAACAATTATATCATGTGTATGTAATGCAGTTCCCAAACCAAACCTAGTATTCCATCCACTACACACCACCCGTACCAACCAACACACCTGTGGGGATCAAGTCAACCCACCCTGCCAACACATCAATCGCAGGTATTAAGCCATTTATAACAAATTTAATTGTGGACAAGCCACCAGAATAACAGAATATACGTGGCGTGGCCACCAGGTAGATTGTGACAGAGTCACCAAAATATGTGTGTACCATCCTTAAACCGAGGCCTTTGCATTTCGTATGGTTACATGTGTATTGTATGGTAGGTATGTTACGTTGGGATATTTTAGGGTCTAGGCTCGAGCTAGGGATAGGCCAGAGTTTTGTGTTTTGGGCTTTAGAAGGGGGGAGCTATTGGTGTTAGGTGTTAAGAGTATTTGGTGGAGGAGTGTGTCGCAAGAGATGCCTTGGTAAAGTGGCAAGGGAGGCACCACATAAGCACAAGGGGGAGGGACGCCTCATGTAGGTGGGAGAGCTTTGGTTCGAGCTGCAAGAATCCCCTTTATGCATTTCTTTTTTACACCAGGACAAGGGGGAGTTGCACTCAGGAGGGACTCTGATGGATGAGGTTTGAAAGGGTCAACAATTTCAAATGGGTGAGTGGGAGGAAATGGTGGAAGTTGACTCATTCAAATTGTTTGAATGAGTGGAAGAGAGGAATTCAATGAGGAATAAGGGGGACGACATAGAATTTGAAGGGAGTTGGGGTGTGTGGCTGAAATTTGAAGTGGTGTGGGTGTGAGCATTTGGTTTTAGAGTGTGGTTAGGGGTGTGCCAAATTTGAGTTGTTTTGGGGTATGATTTCCGGCATTTTGGTGTGAGCTTTATTTTATTTTTGACTTAAGTTCTTCCATTCTCTATTTGCGCCAAAATCTCTCTTAATTGCACACTTTTGGCATTTTGGTTCTTTTTTCCCTCTCTTCTAAAATACCTTGGCCGAATGTCCTCATAAGCCCCTTCTCATATTGTTTCTTTCAACTGTATCTCTTTTCCCAATCCCTCTAATTGTGCCGAAAACACCAAGAGCTTCTCTCTTTTTCTCTCATCTTGTGCTAAAGCCGAAATCATCACCCTCCCTCTCTATTAACATCTTTTTCTTTCTCTTCTCTTGAAGTCATAGCCGAACCTCTCCTATCCTCTTCTCTCCATTTCTTTTCTCAAAGATGAATCACCACTTATTCTTCCCATTTCATATTGTTATTTTTTTTCTTCCATTCACAACTTCTTGATAGCCGAAACTACCTTTCCTCTTCATCAGATTTGGCTCAAGATCGAAGCATAGTTAATATTCATTGGTAAGTTCCTTCCTTAGCCGAATCAGTCTCAAATCTATATTCCTATTGATCTCTTTGATTCTCTTTGTGCGATTCTTACATCTCCATTTCTTGATTTGCCTAATTCCCTCATCTTCTGTGGTAGGGCCAAATCATTCTAGGTGCCAAAGGGATCTTTCGCGTTAAGGTTAGTGATGTTCTCTTGAGTCAATCTTTTCTCTTTCGGGATTTTCATGCCTAAGCCGAATGGCTATGTGGCTAATGGTATGTTTGGTCAATTATAGGGAAGGTGTGACACAAGCGTTTGGATTCTCGGGAGTTACTCGACTCGTGGTTTAGATTCAAATCTTTGGGATTTATCGATTAGGTAAGGGATCTAATTTCGAGATTTAGTTCTTTACGATTTGTTTTACTACTTTAATCTGAGTTAGTGACTAAGGTGTTATGGACTCGAAGGCTAACAAATCATTGGGAGGGGTTGGATCGAAGACCCCAGTTCCTAAGTTCAAAAAGAGGGAGGTGTCAGTGATTTGCAATTGGCCACCTGGGTGTGGACGAACACCTGAGCAGCGTATTAGTCAAATAGCGGTGGTGTCGATTAACGACAGTACTGACGTGGAGGTTGCCATACTGCGAGTAATCAGGTGTGTAACCCTTACACACTCTCTTTGTTAATATGTATTAGCGTGTAAACTGCTAAAAGCCGGATTAACGGTTAGAATGGGTATGATACCCATGAGGGTAAGATCGAGGACTCCGGATAAGCCCACTTTGTTTGGTTAACATTAAAATGCCTGATAAAGTCTGTATATGCCATGCCATGTGATCTTTAATTGCTAAGCAAGATATTTATGCCATGAAAAGTACATATATTAATGGGTATGATGAGAGGAGGGGGAAGGATGATTCAGACTGTCACCAGTGGTTTTGACCACATAGTGGGTTGGCCCCGTTTCCTATATGATTATTGTGACTAGTCTCAGTGGTTTTGACCACCAATGGTTTGGTACCACATGTTGTTGTTCTTGTGACTTGTCCCAGTGGTTTGGCACCATAGTGGGTTGGCCCCACATATTGATATACAGGATTGTCATCGGTGGTTTTGACCACAAGATGGGTTGGCCCCATCATATTATTTCGTGACTACGGTCCATCAGTGGTTTTGACCACACTTACATTATTTGTGACTACGGTCACCAGTGCTTTTGACCACCAGTGGTTTTGACCATACGGGGTAGATACAGGAGTTCAGATGGTTAGGTGGGGTTGCATAACTTGCATATTAATTTATGAAATTGTGTAAGGGCTTGATGATATCGGGATGGGGATTTATACGCTGAGTCTCGTTGACTCACCCCTTCCTCTGTATTTTTGCAGATGATTCGTAGATCGCGAATGCGGAGCCGGGGCAGACTCGAGGTGGCCATGTGCATTTTCTTTTGGGTTTTGTTTTAAAATTTTATGTCAGTTTTACTTACTTTAAAATTTGGTTTTGGGTTGTAATAAGGCCATTAAATTTTATTTCGGGGTTTATTTATCTGTTTTATTTTCATGGAAATTTGTATAAATTAAATAAAATGGCATGCCTAAATAACTTATTAATTGAAAGTTTTCTAAATTCACACGAATTATCAGGTTTTTCTAAAACTTCACCTTCGGATAGATAAGCAACCTTGTAAGATTAACAAAGTATCGAGTTTTTTTTAAAGCTAAATTCAAAACAATTTTAGTAATACTTTTAAATCAACTCAGTTTTTCATAACATCAAAGTTTTCCTGAAATTAGAGACGGCAACTTGTTTTCAAATCGTTTTCTTCCCTGTGACATACCAATTCGGTCGTAGCATTTTGACCGGGTTTGGGATGTTACAATTTTGGTATCAGAGCCTGGTTCAAAAGCTCGGATGTGGGCCTGAGGCCCAAAAATGTTTTAATAAGTGGGTTACGAAAAGATTTTGAAGAGAAATGTGCAATTTAGGAGAGCATGGCACCGAGTCTCTGGCACCGATCCGCTCAGGTAAGTACCCCTAACTGCTGTTTATATGATTGTGGTGCTTGTGATATGACTAATAGTAATAGGGAACTACTTTAGAGACTGAAACTTGTACGACTGTATGAACCTGCGAAAATAATCCCCATGATAAACTGTTCATAAAATTTGTTGTAATAACAGTGGAATAAGTCTAACGCATAAAATTTTTAAATCAGATTAAAACGTGAACGGAAGTTATGAGCGCTCGAGGTCATGGACAACATACACGTGGATGTGGTAGAGGTAGGATGACCGTGTCAGAACCAGCAGGGTCTGGCCATGGTCGGAGAATGAGGTACCGCCGTCGCCAGCTGTGGGCGCGGAGTTTCAGGATCAGACAGGAGGGGACGACGTGGTGTCGCAGGTAATGCTGTGGGTTCTGGAGAGAGTAGTTGGAGCAGGTGAAGGATCGGGAGCTCAAAAATCTGTGTCCGAACGACTCCGGGCTAATGAAGCAGAGGTATTCAGGGGTGTGTCTGGAGTGGCTCCCAATACAGCTGAGTATTGGCTAGAGGCGACAGAACGTATTATGGATGACTTGGACTTTACGATTGAGGAAAAGCTGAAGGGGATAGTGTCTCTTTTACGGGATGAGTCTTATCAGTGGTGGCTCACGGTCTGGGATGGTGCAACAGCTGATGATCTCACTTTGGATTTCTTTAAGTCAGCTTATCAAAGGAAGTACGTCGGGGCTAGCTACATTGATGCACTATGTAAGCCATTTTTAAACTTGGTTCAGGGGAACAAGACAGTACCAGAATATGAGGTAGAGTTTCTCCAGTTAAGTTGCTATGCTCGGGGTATTGTGGCTACGGAGCACGAGCGGTGTGTCAGGTTTGAGGACGGGTTAAGAGATGAGCTGCGGGTGGTGATTGCACCATAGCGTGAGAGAGAATTTATGGTCTTGGTGGAGAAGGCCAAGATTGCTGAGAAAGTAAACCAGTCGGTGAGACAGAATCAGGATAGGAATTGGACTAAGAGGAGTTCTGGGTCATCAGTGTCTGCAGGGAATTCGCAAAAAAAAGGCTAGATATGGTGGGCAGAATCAGGGTTCCAGGCCTGCTACTACTACTCAGTGGCCGCCACTGTGTGCTCGATGTGAAAAGTCTCATATGGGACAGTGTTGGACCGGGAACAGAGGGTGCTTCGAGTGTGGATCTATGGGGCATCAGGTAAGGGATTGTCCGTGAAAAGTAGCTAGGGTCCAGTCTGAGGGTCAGGGGCGTACACAATTTGGAAGGGATGGCCAGCAACCACAGAGGGGTCGCGGTCCGATAAGGGGAGGTAATGGTTCTGTACGAGGTCGCGGAGCACCGGGCAGGGGTGCCAGGAATATTGATGCAAGATAGCCGGGGTTGGTCTATGCAGCAAGGCGTCGAGAGGAGGGCGACGCACCAGACATTATAACCGGTACGTTCTTGATTTTTGGACTGCCTTATATTGCTTTGATAGATGTTGGTTCGACACATTCTTATGTTGCCAGTGGCATTGTAGGAAATATGAACTTAGCCTTTGAGATTTCTTCTAGGGAGATGACTGTAATTAGCCCTCTAAGTCACTCTGTAGAAGTAAACAAACTTTATAAGGATGTACCCCTAGAACTTCAAGGGGTATTATTTTTGGCTAATCTGATGGAACTGCCATTCGGGAAGTTCGATTTGATCTTAGGGATGGACTGGTTAGTGAAGTATCAAGCGAGTTTGGACTGCGCAGCTAAGCGTATGGTATTGAGAATAGTTGAGGGTGAAGAGGTGGTGATGATAGGTAATAGAAGAGATTATCTAACCAATGTTGTATCCGCTTTGGAGGCCGAGAAAATGGTGAGGAAGGGTTGTAAGGTGTTCATGGTCCATGTTTGTGCATTGGAGGCGAAGGAAGTAACTGTAGGGGATGTCCGAGCGGTGAAGGAATTTGTTAATGTATTCCCAGAAGAGCTTCCTGATCTGCCTCCAGATCGCAAGGTCAAATTTGGGATAGACTTGTTATCGGGAACCGCGCCAGTGTCTATTGCCCCATATAGGATGGCGCCGGAGGAGTTGGTGGAGCTGAAAGCACAGATTCAGGAGTTGTTGGATCGAGGTTTTATCTGGCCGAGTGTATCACCTTGGGGAGCGCCTATGTTATTCGTTAAGAAGAAAGACGGTACGATGAGGATGTGTATAGATTATTGAAAACTGAATAAGCTGATGATCAAGAACAAGTACCCGTTGCTAAGGATAGATGACCTGTTCGATCAACTTAAGGGTGCATCATTCTTCTCTAAGATTGACCTAAGGTCGGGGTATCACCAACTTAAGGTAAAGGAGGCCGATATTCACAAAACTGCATTTCGCACTCTTTATGGGCACTACGAGTTTTTGGTAATGCTGTTTGGATTGACTAATGAGCCGGCAGCATTCATGGACATGATGAATCAGATGTTTCAGCAGTATTTGGATCGCTTCATTGTGTTATTCATAGATGACATATTGGTGTACTCGAAATCTAATGAGGAGCATGATCCACACCTGCGCGTGGTTTTACAGATTCTGAGGGAGAAGCAGTTATTTGCAAAGTTTAGTAAATGCGAGTTATGGCTAAAGGAGGTAACTTTCTTGGGTCACGTGGTATCAGCTGAGGGGATTAGGGTAGATCCTCGGAAGATTGAGGCGGTATTGGACTGGAAACCACCTAAGTCTGTAGCGGAGATTCAGAGTTTTCTAGGTTTGGCTGGATATTACAGAAGATTTGTGGAAGGGTTTTCCTTGCTTGCAGCGCCGTTGACCAAATTGCTGAGAAAAGGGGTTCCATTTGTGCGGTCAGACAAGCAGCAGGAAAGTTTTGATAAGTTAAAAAGAATTTTGACAGAAGCTCGGTGTTGATTCAACCGAAGCAGGGAAGGAGTTCACGATTTACTATGATGCGTCGCATACCAGTTTGGGTTGTGTGCTGATGCAAGAAGGGAAAGTGGTGGCGTATGCATCTCGGTAGTTGAGGCTTCACAAAGTGAATTATCTGACACATGATCTGGAATTGGCTGTAGTGGTTTTCGCCCTGAAAATTTGGAGGCACTACTTGTATGGGGAGAAGTCGATAGTCTACACGGATCACAAGAGTTTGAAGTATCTCTTGACTCAAAAGGAATTGAATTTGAGACAACGTAGGTGGATCGAGTTGTTGAAAGACTACGATTGTTCGATTGAATACCATCCGGGTAAGGCTAACATAGTGGCTAACGCGTTGAGTCGCAAGGTGGTAGCGAATTTGAGAGCAATGTTCGCTCATCTTAGTATGTTTGATGACGAGATTCTATTATCGGAGTTTCAGATAAAGTCGACTTGGGTAAATCAGATTAAGGAGGACCAGCTAAAAGATGAGGTTCTAGGTGCTCGGAGGATACAAGTGCAGAATGGTGGACTGGAAGGTTATAGTTTAAACAGCGATGGAGTATTGTGCTTTCAGGGGAAAGTTTGTATGTCGAAAGACGTTAAGGCAGAGGATTCTACAGGAAGCTCATAGAGCCCATATGCTATGCATCCGGGAGGCAACAAGATGTATCAGGATTTGCGAGAACTGTTCTGGTGGCGGGTTTGAAGAGAGAAGTAATGGAATTCATGAGTAGGTGTTTGACATGCTAGCAAGTCAAAAGCTGAACATCAGTTACCTTCGGGTCTGTTGCAACCGGTGAAGATTCTGCAGTGGAAGTGGGAAAGGATTACAATGGATTTCGTCACTGGGCTACCCCTTACGCCTAGCAAGAAAGATTCAGTATGGGTAATTGTAGATCGTCTAACAAAATCAGCTTATTTTATACCGGTTCGGGTGGATTACTCACTCCAAAGGTTGGCTAAGTTGTATGTTGCAGAGATAGTGAGATTGCATGGGGTGCCAGTATTGATTATCTCGGATAGGGATCCTCGATTCACATCAAGATTCTTGAAAGCGTTGCACCGGGCATTGGGTACAAGGCTAGATTTCTGTACGGCATTTCATCCATAGTCAGATGGACAATCAGAAAGAGTAATCCAAATTTTAGAAGATATGCTGAGGGGTTGCGTTTTGGATTTTAGGGGTAGTTGGGAGTAATATCTACAGTTGGCGGACTTCGCGTACAACAACAGTTACCAGGCGAGTATCCAGATGGCACCGTATGAAGCACTGTATGGACGAAATTGTCGTACCCCTACGAGTTGGACAGAGCTGGGAGAGCATCAGTTGTTGGTTCCAGAGCTAGTGGCTGAAACAGAGAGTAAGGTTAAGTTGATTCGGGCTCGTCTGAAGGAGGCTTCAGATAGAAAGAAGTCTTATGTCGATCTTAAGCATTTGGATTCCCGGGAGTTGCTCGACTCGTGGTTTAGATTTAAATCTTCGGGATTTATCGATTAGGTAAGGGATCTAATTTCGGGATTTAGTTCTTTACGATTTGTTTTACTGCTTTAATCTGAGTTAGTGACTAAGGTGTTATGGACTCGAAGGCTAACCAATCATTGGGAGGGGTTGGATCTGAGACCCCAGTTCCAAAGTTCAAAAAGAGGGCAGTGTAGGCGGTTCGTGATTGGCCACCTGGGTGTGGACGAACACCTGAGTAGTGTAGTAGTCAAATAGCAGTGGTGTCGATTAACGACAGTACCAACGTAGAGGGTGTCATATTGCGAGTAATCAAGTGTGTAACCCTTACACACTCTCTTTGTTAATATGTATTAGCATGTAAACTGCTAAAAGCCAGATTAACGGTTAGAATGGGTATGATACCCATGAGGGTAAGATCGAGGACTCCGGGTAAGCCCACTTTGTTTGGTTAACATTAAAGTGCCTGATAAAGTCTGTATATGCCATGCCATGTGATCTCTAATTCCTAAGCATGATATTTATGCCATGAAAAGTACGTACATTAATGGGTATGATGAGAGGAGGGGGAAGGATGATTCAAACTTTCACCAGTGGTTTTGACCACACAGTGGGTTGGCCCCGCTTCTTATATGATTATTGTGACTAGTCTCAGTGGTTTTGATCACCAGTGGTTTGGTACCACATGTTGCTGTTCTTGTGACTTGTCCCAATGGTTTGGTACCACAGTGGGTTGGCCCTACATATTGATATACGGGATTGTCATCGGTGGTTTTGACCACAAGATGGATTGGCCCCATCATATTATTTTGTGACTACGGTCATCAGTGGTTTTGACCACACTTACATTATTTGTGACTACGGTCACTAGTGGTTTTGACCACCAGTGGTTTTGACCACACGGGGTAGATATAGGAGTTCGAATGGTTAGGTGGGGTTGCATGACTTGCATGTTAATTTATGAAATTGTGTAAGGGCTTGATGATATCTGGATGGGGATTTATACGCTGAGTCTCGTTGACTCACCCCTTCCTCTGCATTTTTGCAGATGATTCAGAATCGCGATCGAGCCGTAAGCACTCGAGGTGGCCATGTGCATTTTCTTTTGGGTTTTGTTTTAAACTTCTATTTCAGTTTTACTTACTTTAAAATTTGGTTTTGGGTTGTAATAAGGCCATTAAATTTCATTTTGGAGTTTATTTATCTTTTTATTTTCATGGAATTTTGTATAAATTAAATAAAATGGCATGCCTAAATAACTTATTAATTGCCTAAATAACTTATTAATTGAATGTTTTCTAAATTCACACGAATTATTGGGTTTTTCTAAAACTTCACCTTCGGATAGATAAGCAACCTTGTAAGATTAACAAAGTATCGAGTTTTTTTAAAAAAAAAAAAGCTAAATTCAAAACAGTTTTAGTAATACTTTTAAATTAACTTGGTTTTTCATAACATCTAAAGTTTTCCTTAAATTAGAGGCAACTTGTTTTCAAATCATTTTCATCCCTATGACATACCAGATTCGATCATAGCGTTTTGAACGGGTTTGGGGTGTTACAATGTGGTAGAGCCACCAGAACTTCTCTTCAATATTATCCCATCCCATGCAAAATCATGTATATGATGCATAACAAATCATGATTTTTACAATATAACAATAGTAATTTATTTGGATATTTATTACAAAATTATAGCCCATTATATCAATTTATCAAATAGGCCCATTTAGCAAAATATCAGATTGGCCTATATAACAAAATATCAGATCGGCCCATATAGCAAATTATCAGATTGGCCCATATAGCAAATTAACAAATCGGTCCATTAAGGCATTTTCGTATTTCGGCCCTTCAAGGAAATCTTATCAAATTGGCCCATTAAGGAATTTTCATAACTCGGCCCATCAGGGGCATTTTCGTAATTCGGCAATTTACCCACTAAGGGTAATTCGGTAATTTCGCAATCCAGACTTAACTATTAATTTGGGCATAACAATTTAAACTATCCATCTGCGTCGTACTAACTAAATTGACTATAACTTGGATTAGGAATCTCAAATCTAAATTAAGTAAATTTTCATTGAAACTAAACTCATATATCTTCTTACAAAAATTTTCCGAATTTTGTCTTAACCATTTAGTACAGATTTATTCCTTAAAATTTCCCTTGTTACCTTTGTCCAACTATTACGATCTCTCTTGCCTTAATTTCAAATATCTCACCGTACGGTTTTCATATATTGCTTCCACTTGTTTCTAATGAAAATATGCTCACTAAGGAATCCATACATATAAATTATAACCCATAATTCACTTTGTACAATTTTATATGATTTTCCAAAACAGATTAAGGAACCACGAAGTTAATCAAAACCAGTCTTACTAAAATTAAGATATCTCAGAATATAAAATTTCTTGTCATTCTTCGTTTCTTTCATATCAAAATCGACACAGTAAGCTTTAATTTGATATCTCATTCACTTTCTAATTTCCTTTCTCCTATTTTTCGTGATTTTCTCAAAAAACACATCACTATTTTTAACCGAACTGTTTTATTACAAAATATGGTTACTACTACGAATATACACACTCCCGAGTGATCACAGATGTCGATTTCTGGTTTTCTTCAGTATTTCGACCGAATCACAAAACATATCATACAAACTTTTAGAGAGATGTGAGATTACACACCATTTCAAACATGTTTTCGGAAGGTACGAGATTACACACCTTATTTGAAATCCGTAACACAATATTCTCTGTACCACTTAAAGATACAATCGGTCAACAATTAGTCCAAAGCCCAATTTACAACTTCATCCAAGTATTGCGATTGATTAACAATCTATATCATTACCAACAATCCGAGTCTCTTATTACGAGAGATAGGTGTTCGACTTTACCACTATTTTAAAAAAAATCCACAAGTAGAGAGTATCGAGTGATTTCGTGCGTAACAACATAATCGATTAGCCAAACTTTCAATCCGATTAACACCATAGCTGAATAGTGATATCAAATGGACTATGAAATGACTCCTTACCTTAATCTATGATAATCTCGATTCCCACCAATTGGCTTATGACTACGAATGAATCGACAAGGATTTGGTATTAGGCCACCCACTAGAACTCTACGAAAAAGAGTTGATCAAATATGAGAGTGATGGAGAGAGTGATATTTTGATAAGAAACAAAGTTGAATAGCCGTATAGTGATGAACACACCTATTCAGCTTGAAAGAGAAGAAAATGAAAGGAGTAGAAATGAAGCCCTTACCCGATTCAACCAAGGACAGATGTCCAACACACAAAAATGTGGAAGATAGAAGATGATAGAAATTCGGCTATTGAAGAGAAAATAATAAAGAAGATTTGATCATATGGTAATGTCGATTTAGGAAAATGGAAGAAAGGTTGAAGGAATGATAAAAAGAAGAGAAGAGATATGAGAAGAAATGTTAGGTAATTCAGCTAACACAAAGGAAAAAGGTTGGAAAAGAGTACCAAAAATGTTCAAAAGAGAAAATAGGCTTTTCAAGCACAAACTTGCAAATATGCTAGGATAATTCAGTTCCTCTTTTTCCTCATCAAAACCATCCACATTCATGCCCCTAATAGTCAAAAATTTTCCAACCAACCTTTCCATAACATTTCCCTTGAAAAAGCCCACTTGTTCCCTTTACTTTCCCCTTTCTCTTGATTTCTTTCCTCACCTTCATTCTTTCCTATTCTCCTTAGCCATCTTGCCAAAAATAAAAAGTCCACCTTACCTTATTTACATGCTTGGCCGACACTTAAGGAAAGGGTGCAAAAATAATAGTTAAAATTTGCACACAATGGGATTTGAACCTCTTCCCTCAAGGTACTTCATATGATGTCATAACCTCTTCACTAATTGCTCATTTATGCTAGCAATTTACTCATTTATTTCCATAAGCCTTGAGGTCACTTACTATCTCTCATTAATAGGCTTAAATACAAAATTTTACTAAGGCCCAACTTGAACCCAAAACTTCATAGAAACCTCGTAACTTTCCAAAATTAATTTCTTAATAAGTCCAACTTGAATTAATGCCATTCTCCTATTCTCAAAAATTTTAAACACTCATACGCCCAAGGCCTATTGGGCCCAATCCTACTAGGCCCAATTTTGGGATGTCATAGTTCATCAACACAATGCATGTCATCATCCGAAGAGAGCAAAAATTTATCAACTATTTCAGAAGACTTACCTTTAGGTGCAAAAATACAGAGACCATTCTTACCTTGCTTGTCTTCACAAGCTGAAACTCAAAGATCAAATTTACCTTGCTTGATCAAGACGAACCTTCTCTCCTCGAGCATGTAATGTAGTCAATGCTTTAATTGCGAATCAACCTTTTTCAAACAAAATGGGAACTCCATGTACACGAATTGCATGTACAACCACAAAATTTACTTAAAGAATAAATAAAAATTGAGAACAAAGTTGACAAAATTCGTTACCTTATCCAGAAGCCAAGTATCAAGAAGATAGAAATCTTTTAAACATACTAGATGATACTTGAGTTTTCCACAAAACAAATCTGAACATATGCCCAATTTAAAAACATGTGTTTGCTTATTTAAGTCAAGATGGGACAACGATTTCGAAAAATCAAACATGTTAGACCAATAATAATTGTGCAAACTCAAAATCGAACGATCAAATCTCTTAACATGTTTCAAAACCGATTTACAAAAACTCAAAGATTTTGTATTAGACAACGAACAAATCTTGTAATACTCACAATCAAACAAATATGGATTAAAAGAAAAGTCATCGTCATACCTGATCGAGTCTTGCTTTTGCCAAATAGATGTTACTCCACCGTCACACTTTGCATCAAAATGATTGTCATGAGATAAGCTTGTCTTACCATCACAATTATTCGAGGAATGGCAAATGTCAAAATCATTCACATAACCACAAGCAGTAGAAAAATTTGGTGGAGATTGAATTTCATAAGACTTACCTTCCTTACCTTCCGATTCATGTGGTTTGACTTCATTTTCAATTTTACCTTTATTGATCACACGAAAACGTCGCTCGTCGGGAAGGTATTGAAGTTGGCATTCAGCACTCGGTCTCTCGTAAACCTAAAAAATAGAAACAGAAGAAGAGAAAACTTCAAATGGTTTAGTTGAAAAATCACTCTCCTTTTCTTGCTCTTCTTGTTCTCTCGTTTCCTTTTCAAGATCTTTTTCTTTTTCAATCTCTTTTTCAATTTTTTTCTCAATCTCAATTTCTTTTCTTTCTTTTCAACTTTCTCTTTTTCACTCTCATTTTCATTTTTCTTTTCAATTTCTTTTTTGTTCTTTTTCATCTTTTATTTCATTTTGTTCTCTCTCATTTTCTTTTATTTCTTTTTTCTTGTTTTGATTTTCTTTTCTCCCGAACTCTTTTTCATTACAACAAGGGAATGATTCAAAGAATTGAAAAGAGAGGGATTTGACTTAAGGATCAAAGAAATATTTTTGTAGATGTCACGATCGATGCTTCGTGAAAAATCCTTCGTGCTCGACATCTTTGATTCATAAGACGAATAATTCATACTTTTTTCTTGTTCGTCGTCATAATAGGCTTCGAACTTTGCTTTGCTCCACCTTGAATCCTTCGTCGAATAAGAATCACAATTTGAACTACTTTGAGAATGATCTTTCATAGACGAGTATTTGTAGTTTTCTTCTCGAAGTCTCGGAGGTCTTGACGAATACGAATCTTGATCATAATCTTTTCTCACATAGTCATGACGAAAATCTTTTCTCGAGTATTCATTAAAAGTGGGTCCCCGAGATGGTCGCCGCTCCGTTTCTCTACTCGTAATGTGCTTTCATCGAGCCCTTTCCTCCACTCAGTCCAATCGCTTTTGTATTGAACTTAGTTTCTTCTCGAGCATTCGGTCCATTTCATTCACCAAGAATTGGAAATTGATACGAGCACACCCTGCGAACTTCATCGAACAAGTATCTCGAGTCAAGCATTGCATTACTGGCAATCTAATCCCAGCTCGTTTCCAGCTCCCTGAGCTTCATCCAGTTCAAATACAGCTTATTTGAGCTCGATCCAGCTCAATGAGTTCGTGTGCTCATTCAACGAGCTTGATTCAGCTTTAATAAGCTTGTTTGAGCTTGTCTTTAAATTTTAATTCTTGCATTTAAATTACTGGAATAAGGACTTGATTTATTTATTTTAGTTACTTTAGTCTTTAATTATTTCTTGTTTAATTAAATGTATCTTTAGTTAATTTCATGCATTGTTGATCTACATAATTTATTTATGACATGCATTATGTGTTCTGTATTTAATTAAGTCATGCATAAGTAACTCATTTGTTCATTTAGTTTGCATTTTAAATCATGCATTTAAACATCTTAAGTTAATAAATGAGTTGTGATACGATCCTGGTCGCATCATAGTTCGACTCCATTTGATGCCATCGAGAGTGGCCTAAGCTCGAGGGGCCAAAGTGCAAAATGAAACTGATTCTAGCTATTTGAACCGATCCAACTAAATTGAGCTCTTTATTTAATTTTCAGCTTTGCATTTAGTTTGCATTTAAAATACTTGCATTTAAGTATCATAGTTCAATAAATGGTTGCTGGTCATTAATTCAACTCAACTTAGTTTAATTAATTGAGTTCTTTTAGTGAATTTAATAGTTGTGTCTTTAATTAATCTAGTTTCTAGGTTAATTTATTGATGCATGAGTTAAGTTCGTTTAATGATGCTTTATTTAATTAAGTTAGTTCTTGGAATAAATGAAGTTTAAGTGTTAGTTCATTTATTTAAGTCTAGTTGCTAGAATAAATGAAGTTTAAGTATTAGTTCATTTATTTAAGTCTAGTTGCTAGAATAAATGAAGCTTAAGTGTTAGTTCATTTAATTAAGTTAGTTGTTAATTTGTTTTAAGTTTAATAATTGCATTAATTTGTCGGTTACATGTGACAATTGCAGGAGACTTTTCATCTTGCAACCATTATTTCTAAAGGCTGTTATACATTCATTGAATAGTTACTCACATTGAAGAAGGAAGTTACATGGATAGAATTCCAAAGGTTGAGACCCTTCATTTGGTTAGTGACTTTTCGGTTGATCATGGAGAACTCAAAAGATTTTGACAAACAATTTTATTAAAGAGTTACTCACATTGAAGATGGAAGTTACATGGCTAGAATTCCAAAAGGTTGAGACTCTTCATTTGGTTGGTGACTTTTCAGTCGATCATGGAAGAACTCAAGGGACATATTTTAAAAGCATTCATTGTAACACCCCAAACCACCGATATGATTTTTAAAGGTTGAGAGTTACTCACATTGAAGATGGAAGTTACATGGCTAGAATTCCAAAAGGTTGAGACTCTTCATTTGGTTGGTGACTTTTCAGTCGATCATGGAAGAACTCAAGGGACATATTTTAAAAGCATTCATTGTAACACCCCAAACCACCGATCTAACTTTTTCGTTAAAAGCATTCAGTCGATGACCTTTTAATCATATCGTGGTTTAACCACCGATCACTAAGTGACCTATTAAGCATGCTCTTCCCCTTCATCACATTAACCCTATCCCATACAAGCATACATGCAAACACAATATTAATATACTATCTACAAGATAATAGATTATCACATACATCGATACACATAGAGAAATTGCTATGTTGACGTACCTGGCATCGCTTGCCTAACCCCTACAGGCTATTCGACTGTCCATACAGCCTTTTCCTGGCTTTTTAGCCCATAACAGGTATAATATAAAAAACTAATGTGATAAGGATCTACACACCTGATTACAAACAAGATGATACTTTCTATGTCGACACTATCAATAGTCGATACGACTGCTAACTGCCTACGGTTTTGTTCTGTAGCCAGTCCACAACCCGGTGGTGAATCTCTGACGGTAGACACCAAACGCTTCTTGAACTTAGGGTTTGGGTTTACGGGCTTAACCCTCTCCTTCGCCTGATCGATATTTGATTCCATCAAAAGACCTTATCAGTTGCTACCATCAAAACATATGGTTGTTAATCCATAACATAGGGTTAAGATCTCGAACACGATAATCGAACCTAACAAAAATCTAAAGAGAACCCCTTACCTTGAAATCCCGAAGGAGATAGAGTTTGGAAAACTAATAATTTCTGGCTTTTGGGATCTAGATGATCCGTTTTACTTCGATTCTCAAAATGTCACCCCAAAAGAAAACGTAAGAAGATAGAAAGTGTTAGACCAAACGATAGCCTCAACAAGCCAAGTAGCCATTCAGCTTTGGCCCCCAAGACTGAAAGAAAAAAGAAACAGAAGAAATCGGCACTTACCCTAACACCAATCAGATTCGACTACTCCAACAGGTTTCGGCTTCAGCAAAAATCAAAAGAAAGATGGTGCAAAGGGATCTATGGAGATCCGACTTTTGAGAATAAAGTTAAGAGTTTCGGCTTTTAAGAAAGAGATGATTGAGAGAAGAGGAGTAGGATGGAATGAAAAGAGGCAATAGAAATAGTAGAGAGAAAGAAAGATTTCAGTAAGACTTGGGGTAGATTCGGCTTATACTTAGAAAAGAAAGAAAAAGAGAACAAATGGGGAATGCCGAAAATGAAGAAGTACTCCCCCTCTCACTTAAACAGAATTTTGGCACTCACCAAACAAGTGCCAAAAATGCCCATTTCAAAAACTAAAACCTATCCTATCGACAGGGAAATTTTGGCACCCCTTAGCCACTCAAAATCGATTCCTCCTCCCTCTTAGAGTTTGAAATTCGGCCACCACCTAGCCTTCTAAACAAAATTCCCAGATTTTCTCCCTTATCTTCATCTGATCACTCATCCACAAGTGGCATGGATAACACCACCTCTTCTTCCCTTTATCAGCCACATTATTAGGCACATTATCCAACTTAGTTAATCTCCCTATTTCTAAGCATCCTAGTCGACTCCAACTCTGCTCCTGGCTAACGCCAAAAATAATTAAAACAAAAAGGGGTATCATGCAACTAGAACCTTGGACCTCCTTAACTGCTTAACACGCCACCTCAAAGCCCCTGAATAACACCACTGACCACTGGGCCACAAGCCCATTTTGTCTCTTAAGTCACAGATAATATCTTTTAAGCCCCATCCTACCTGGCTCTCCACAAGAGTGCCCAAACAGAAAGTTTTTTACTAAGGCCTCGGCCCAACTCTAAGCCCATTCTAGACCCCTAAAACACTCTACTAGCATATTAAGCACAACAACACATCACGGCACATCCAATGCAAAGCCCCACAAATTCAGGATGTTACATTCATGATGGACATTTAAGCCTCTAAAAACACCATTAGTTGCTGGAGACTTTTCGACTAGCTAAAGGCAACTCAAAGGACATTTTTAAAGCATTCAAATTCATTTAATCATCTCATTAGGAGTCATAAAGTTGCTGTTATTTGGCTGGAGGAATTCAAGAGTTTTTAGATTTTATTTTAGCCATTTAATTGCAAATTAAAGTTGAATTCATTTGTCTCTTTAGCTAACCACATGTAAGCATTATATATACCTGTTTTACTTTGTAAAAAGGAATTTTTTAAGACTTTGGAATTTTGAATATATTTTATGAACTTTTGTTCATTGAGTGAGATTATCCTCCTCTCTATCTTTCGTACGAGTTTCGATTCTGACTTATCAAGTGTTGCTTGTGGCGTCAGTCGTTTCTCATCCATCAACTTATACCATAGGTTCTTATCTTTATAGATAACTGGTCTTGGTCCATCATCGACTTCCATTTTCAACCTTAAACAAATATAGAACCCGGGGTGACACTTTCCTAGTATTGAATCGATTCTTTGTTTAAGTTCTTCTATCCAACTCCATCAAATATAACTTATCACTTAACCAAAATATCACCTAACATCTACCCTTTGTTCTCGTTTGTTAAACAGAGCCTAATTCTTTCCCATTATCCAAAAATCATCTCCATCACTAAACACCTCTATTCCTAACTTAATTCCATTTACTAAACAAGTTCAATCAAAAGCTTTCGCAAACTTCACGATATTTCCTATTATTTACCGAAGGTGTAATTCCTCCTCGTAGACGATTGGGCAATTTAAATACAACTGGACTCAACCCGAGAATGATCGTATCATTTGGTATCAGAGCTAGAAAATGAGGAGCTACAGTGAACATCGTAAATCTGAAATAAGTACGTAAATCAAAAAAATTTCGAAAAAAAAGTTGTATTTCATTTCTTTTGTATTCATCTTTTACATTTGAAGTGAAAAATATACAATAAAAGAGAAGAAAAAGATACAAAAAAAAAAAGAGAAGAAAAAAAAGAAGTGAAGTTCTCTTTTGAAAGTTTAGCAAGTACTTGTTGTTTCTAGTCTCATGTTCTTCCCGATCTTAAAAAAAATATATTTTTTTTCATCTACCATCATTTAGTATTTTTTTTTACCCACTCCATTTGCCTTTTCCTTCTTTTAGCCTACCCGATACCCAACGTCAAACCTTTGTTAACCAATTTTGAAGTTGACCTTCAAGCTGCAATAAGTCTTTCGAAACAAAGTACGAAATTGTGAGAGCGAGAGAGAGTGGTAAAAGGCATGAGTGTACTCATTAGAGAAAAAGCTATCATTAGAGAAAAAGCCATTATACGAGTTAAACACAAGTGTGAGCAATTCTTTTCTTTGTGAGTGACTTGTGAGATTTTTTTTTTGGTAAGGAGTTATCTTTGTTTTTGTTTTAACATTTTATTTTTAGAGAATAAAATGAATCAAGAAGTGTTCTCAGAGTTTGACTATCAATACTTGTTGAACGAAATGCAAAGAGTCATGAATACCAAGTTTGATAAGTTGTATAAGCGATTGGATCGAATCGAGGAACAAGATCGGCCAGAGCGACTTTTTCAAGTCAAAGGACGGAACCAAGGTCATCTCAAGACACTCTATTGAAGATCATTCAAGAAGAGATTTTGATCGAGATTATGGTTCATATAAAAGTTTGAGACGATATGAATCAAACCGCGAATGTGAGACCTCTTGTGATTACCATTGAGAAGGTATGATTTCTTCTTCACAAGCTTCAACATATCCATCCATGGAGAAATCTTTACGAAGAAGTGAACGTGGTTCATATGAGTCGAAGAATTCATCCACGAAAGATCATTCTCAAAGTCGTTCAGATCACGATTCTTATTCGATGAAAGATTCAAGGCGAACCAAAACAAGTGTCAAGTTTGAAGCCTTTTACGATGACGGCCAAGAAAGCATGGATTATACAACTTATGATTCAAAGAAGTCCCATACGAAGGATAATTCATGAAGAATTGATCGTGATATCTATGAGAACATCGGTTTGATCTTAGAATCAAATCCTTGTATTTTTTATTCTTTCGAAATATCTTCTTATTATAATCAAAACGAAAAATAAAAATCAAGTGAAAAAGAAGAACAAGAAAAAGAAATCAAGAAAAAAGAAAATGAAAATGAGAGTGAGAGTGAAAAAGAGCAAGTTGAAAAAGAAAGAAAAGAATTTGAAAGAGAAAAAGAGAACGAAGAAAAGAAAATTAAAAAAAATTGAGAAAAAAAATTGAGATAGAAAAAGAGTTGGAAAAAGATGAGCCAGAAAAAGAGAGTGATTTTTCAACTAACCCTCTTGAAATTTGCTATTCTTTTATTTTTTCATTTCAGGTTCTCGATATACTAAAAGATGACTTCCAACTCTAGTACCTTCCCGATGAACGACATTTTCGTATGATCAACAAAGGTAAAGTTGAAAATGAGGTCGAATCACATGAATCGGAAAGTAAGGAAGGTAAGTGCTTTGACGAGACTCATTCTCCACCAAATTTCTCCAATGATTGTGATCATGTGAACAACATCGTCATTTGCAATTCCTCCATCCCTTGTGATAATTTAAATGATGGCAAGTTGAATATATTTCATCATTGTGTTATAAAGAATGAAAGTGGAGTCATGAATAATCAAGACTCAAGTAAGTATGACGATGAATTTTCTCTTAATCCCAACTTGTTTGATTGTGGTTATTACAAAATACGTTCATTGTCTAATACGAAAACTTTGAGTTTTTGTAAATAAGTTTTGAAACATATACAGAGTTTTGATTGCTCGATCTTGAATGTGCATAAGTTTTATTGGTTTAACATGTTTGATTTTTCTAAACCCTTGTCACATCTTGAGTTCAATAATAAAAATCATGTCTTTAAACCGGGACTATGTTTTGTATCATTTGGTATGCCTTGTTGGAAAATCCGACGTCGTAGGTGAACATCGTAAATCCGACGTAAGTACGTAAATTAAAAAAATAAAAAAAGTTGTATTTCATTTCTTTTGTATTCATCTTTTTACATTTGAAGTGAAAAAAAATACAAAAAAAAAAGAGAAGAACAAAATACAAAAAAAAAGAGAAGAAAAAAAAAAAGAAGTGAAGTTTTCTTTTGAAAGTTTGGCAAGACTTGTTTCTAGTCTCATCTTCTTACCCCGATCTTCAAAAAAAAAATCTTCTACCATCATTTGGTATTTTCTATTTTTACCCAACACCACCCACCCTTACTCCATTTTCCTTTTCCTTCTTTTGCCTCGGGGTGAGTCGAGTCGTATGTGAATTGCCTAATCGTCTATGAGGAGGAATCAAGTCTTCAAAAAATAATCGAAATAATATGGATGAGTTTGCAGAAGCTTTAGGTGAATTTGTTTAGAAGGTGGGTTTAAGTTAGGAATGGAGGTGTTTAAATGAAAGAGTTGATTTGGATAATTAATAGGATAGGTTCAGTTTTAGATGAAGGGAAAGAAAATGGGATTCGGTTTAAGGTTGAACAAACAATGATAGGCTGATGGTAATGGAATTGGATAGATGGATAAGTGATGGTTTAGATAAATGATAGGTGATAGTTGATGGGAATGGATGAAAGAACTTAAACAAAGAATCGATTCAACACTAATAAAGTGTCACCCTGGGTTCTATATTTGTTTAAGGTGGAAAAATGGTAGTCGATGATGGACCAAGACCCGTTATCTATAAAGATAGGAACCTATGGTATAAGTTGATGGAAGAGAACGATTGATGCCATAAGCAAGAAAACTTGATAAGTCGAAATCGAAACTCGTACGAAAGATAGAAAGGAGAATAATCTCACTCAATGAACAAAAGTTCATAAAATATAATTAGGTTCAAAAGTTGAAAAAATTTCCCTTTTTACAAAGTAATAACATGTATATATAGTGCTTACATGTGGTTAGCTGAAGAGAGAAATGAATTCAACTTTAATATGCAATTAAATGGCTAAAAAAATCTAAAAACTCTTGAATTCCTCCAGCCAAATAACATCAGCTTTGTGACTCCTAATGGGATGATAAATGAATTTGAATGCTTTAAAAATGTCCTTTGAGTTGCCTTTGGCTAGACAAAAAGTCTACATCAACTAATGGTGTTTTTAAAGGCTTATATGTCTATCATGAATGCTTTCAAAATATGTCCCTTGAGTTCTTCCATGATCAACTGAAAAGTCACCAACCAAATGAAGAGTCTCAACCTTTGGAATTCTTGCAATGTAACTTCCATCTTCAATGTTAGAAACTCTTGAATTAAATTGTTTGTCAAAATCCTTTGAGTTCTCCATGATCAACCAAAAAGTTGCTAACCAAATAAAGGGTCTCAACCTTTGGAATTCTATCCATGTAACTTCCTTCTTCAATGTGAGTAACTCTTCAATGAATGCATAACAGCCTTTAGAAATAATGGTTGTAAGATGTAAAGTCTCCTACAATTGTCACATGCAACTGACAAATTAATGCAATTATTAAACTTAAAACAAATTAACAACTAACTTAATTAAATGAATTAACACTTAAGCTTCATTTATTCTAGCAACTAGACTTAAATAAATGAACTAACACTTAAACTTCATTTATTCTAGCAACTAGACTTAAATAAATGAACTAACACTTAAACTTCATTTATTCCAGCAACTAACTTAATTAAATAAAGCATCATTAAATGAACTTCACTCATGCATCAATAAATTAACCTAGTAACTAGATTAATTAAAGACACAACTATTAAATTCACTAAAAGAACTCAATTAATTAAACTAAGTTGAGTTGAATTAATGACCAGCAATCATTTATTGAACTAAGATGCTTAAATGCAAGTATTTTAAATACAAACTAAATGCAAAGCTGAAAATTAAATAAAGAGCTCAATTTAGTTGGATCGGTTCAAATAGTTGGAATCAGTTTCATTTTACACTTTGGCCCCTCGAGCTTAGGCCACTCTTGATGGCATTGGATGGAGTCAAACCATGATACGACTAGGATCGCATCAAGTTGCTGGTCATTAATTCAACTCATCTTAGTTTTATTAATTGAGATTTTGTTGAACTTTATTTAATAGTTGCTTCTTTAATTAATCTAGTTACTAGGTTAATTTATTGATGCATGAGTTAAAGTTCATTTAATAATGCTTTTCTTAATTAAACTAGTTGATGGAATAAATGATGTTTAAGTGTTAGTTCATTTATTTATGTCTAGTTGCTGGAATAAATGATGCTTAAGTGTTAGTTCATTTATTTATGTCTAGTTGCTGGAATAAATGATGCTTAAGTGTTAGTTCATTTATTTAAGATAGTTGTTAATTTGTTTTAAGTTTAATAATTGCATTAATGTGTCGGTTACATGTGTTAATTACAGGTGACTTTTCAACTCGCATCCATTACATCTAAAGGTGATTTTGAATTCAATAGGATGGCTTTTCAAGTGAATTCAGTTACACAAGAGGGGGGCTGGTATAAAGGGATTTAATACATCATTAAGAAGTTGTTTTATCAATTAAATAAGAGCATTATTCTTCTTTAATTTCGGCGTCCTTTTTGCTTCAACTTCCAAAAATGTTTGCTTCATGAGTAATCACTTCTTACAATCAATTTTTCATCAAAGATGCTAGTGACTCACTATGAAAGTAATTAATCACATCATTCAATTCTCCATCAAAGATTCTGGTCACTTTTCGGTTGGTCATGGAGACTTCAAAATGGTTTTCAAAGCAACTTAATTGAAGAAATTAATCACATTGAAGGACTTTGACAACCCCTTAATTGAAGAAATTATTCACATTGAAGATGGAGTTATTTGGGCTAGAATTTCAAAAGTTGAGACTTTTCATTTGAGCTCATTATTAGCTTCATTAGATGTGACCATTCAGCTAGCTTCTACGACACTATAAATACATGTAATCTACCTATTGATAGACAACTTATGGAATTTGTTAATGTCATGCTGTTTAATTTGTGAGATTATTTTCTCCCATATTTCATTGAAGACTCATTGGATTATCTAGTCTCTAGTGGCGTCATCCCGTTTTCTTCTATCTGAACTTATCACTATTATACAATGTGATGTTCACCTTTATACCAATGTTCCTACTTTTCTAAGTAGCGGGTTAAGGTTTCTCTACTCCCATCTTCCACCTTGAAAGCCTATAAGTATTCGGGTCAATATTTTTTAGTATTGGTTCTTACTTGCTTTTGAATTCATTTTATTCCATATCCATTATCTACCAAACCTTTTTTTTTCTTTCCTTCCTTTCCCTTCATCATAACTGAATCCTCCTTTCAATTATCATCCATTATTGTTAATCCCCTTCCATACCAATCTCCATCTTCATTTACTTTAACCGAACCTATATAAAATTTATATCCTTCGACCTATCTTTGAAACCCCTTTTCAATAGCTTTCGCACCATTTTACCCAAAAGTATCATCTTTAAACTTGCCGAATGTAACCTTCTCGTAGACGATCGAGCAATGTCACATACGACTCGACTCACCCCGAGGTGAATCGTATCATAAATCATCGGTAGAGAGTTCTTCTTGAAACATATTTATTGCTGAAAAGAAAGATTGTTAAAGAGAAAAAAATTAAACAGAAAAATTAAAGTACCTTACCACAAAAACCTCACAAGTCACCCAGGAGAGAAACTTCGCTCACACTCGTGTTTCACTCGAATATGGCTTTTTCTCTAAAGTAAGCACTCATGCCTTTTACCGCTCTCTCTCGCTCTCACAACTTCGTACTTCATTTCGATAGACTCATCGCGATTTGAGGGTCGATTTCAGAATTGGCTCACAAGGGTTTGATGTTGGGTGTCGGGGAGGCCAAACAAAGAAAAGAAAATTTTGGGGGTGGATGAATGAGGGTAGAAAGGAGGGTCTTGATACCGGGAAATAAGTAATGATAGCAAAATTTCCAAAACTTGAAAACTTTCAAAAATTTCCACAACTTCTTTTTTTTACTTCTTTTTTTTAATATTCATATTTTTTTTTTTTTCAATATATTCAAATAAAAATATGCTCATTTACAATGAAAATAAATATGACTCTCTTTTTTTGAATTTTTTAGCTTTTTTTCAACTTATGAACTTATTTTGGCTCGTCGTCGTCAAAAACTCCTTGTTTTATAGCTTTGATACCAGATGATACAGTTCGCCTCGGGAAGAGTCAAAATGTATGCAAGTTTCCTAATCATCTACGAGGAGGTTATAAGCCTTTCAGGAAATTATAGGAGAAGTATGGAAAAAGAGAGGAATTTAATAAGTTGATTTGCGAAGCTCTAGAAATGAGTATGTTTCTAGAAATGGATTTAAGTTAAAGAGAGGGATAGTTACGAAAATGGATAGAAGGTAAATGGATAGGTTCAGCTTAGGATGGAAAGAAAGAAAGTTGGAATTTTGGTTTAAGGATGAATAGAGATAATTGGTGGAAATAGATAGGTGAACTTAAACAAGAAACGATTCAACACAAGTATGTGTCACCTTGGTTCCTATAACGTTTAAGGTGAAAGGATAGAGAATCGATGGTATGGACCAAAGACTCGTTACTTAGTGAAGTAATAACCAATGGCATAACAGTATGGATGAGAAACAACTGACGCCACAAGCAAAGCTTGATAAGTCAGGATCAAAACTAGTACGAAAGATAGAGAGGAGAAAATCTCACTCGGTGAACAAATGTTCATATAATTTTAATGAAAGATTAACCAACCTTACAAATGAAAAATAATAAGTATTTATAGGCTACTAAAGTGCTAGCCGAATGGCCATCCAAATACCTTAAAAGCTAAGAAAAAATTAAACTAGATTAAGCTAGAGAAATCTAGAATAAAGTCCTTTGGCTTGCTTGGCTAGGTTGGCCGAATATGGCCCTGCAAATGCTTGCACATTCGGCTAAATGTGGAGGGGGAGAATCACCTTCTAGATGATGCAATTCCCTTGGCAAAATTCGAATGAGCATGGTCCTTGATGAGCTTGCAAAAAATTCGGCCAAGTGAACTTTGAATGATGAACCCTTGAAAACTGAACAACCATGCATGAAAATTCGAGCACATTAATGGTGCTTTTACTGAACACGAAAAAGGGCCTTAGAAAGCTGAAACATCAGCTCATTTAATCCGTCCCATGCATTCCTAACTTCTCCTTTAATTGTTGCCGTCCAAGAATGATGCATGCAACAAATACTTCATTGAATTCAGCCAAACATGCTCCTTAATGGCCACTACAATTCACGAAACAAACATGCTTTAGACAAGCATTAATTTCAAGTGGAAACAAAGAAGCAGCATGTATTTAATTTTGGCTTAATAAACCATGAGACAAACATTAATAACATGTCTAAATTCAGCTAGACACTCTAGGATACTTTTATGGACACTTTAGACACATTAAACACCATTTAGTTCACATAATAAATTCTAAATTTCTATTTTTAACGAAAAATCAGACTTTAATTTTGATTTAAAACAACATTAAAGCATGTAATAAAATGTGACAAATTAATTCAAGCATAGACAAATTAGTTTAGACACCAAATAAATTATTTAGACAAATTAGTTTGCTGTAGAAAATTAATTTACTTAATTTATTTAATTTATTGAAAGCATTAAATTTTAGACAATCAGCTCAATGAGCTGAAGTGAGCTTGGGTGAGCTCGAATTGAGCTCAAATGAGCTAATCCGGATTAATTTGAAAGTGCATGAAGATGCACGTGAACTCCATGACAATTGGTTTCGACGATTCGAGCTCATCAAAATGGAATTCAGTGGCTTTCCCGGGCATGCCCGTATCACTGATCGTCTACGAGGAGTGGTTTGGAAACTCAGAACGGAAGGGTGATTAAGAGTTGAATTACGAAGCTATGTTAAGTTTAGAAAGTGAATTTGTTTAAGTGGGGAATGGAGGTGAACAAATGTGAAGTTGATTTAGATGATGAGAAGGAAAGGTTCGGCCAGAGTTGAATAAAGAAAGTTGGTGTTGGAAATGGCTCGGGTTGAGTAGGTTCGAATAAAGGTGTATGGATATAGGATAAGTAATGGTAGTTTCGAATTAAGGACAAATAAGAAGAAATAGTTGATGGTGATGGAAAATAGAACTTAATTTGAGAATAATTTAACACTATATTGAGTGTCACCCCGGTTCTAAACGGCTTAAGGTGGAATGATGGAAATATCGGATAGGTGAACGCCACACCAAGGTTTGGTGATAAAGTTCAAAACAAAATTTGGAGATGCCACAAGCTGCCTTGATAAGTCAACCAAAACTCATACGAATAAGCAGAGGAGTAATCTCACTCTTTGAACAATAGTTCATATAAAAATTTGCCAAAATTTTTTTTACAACTTAAAATGACAACTATTTATACTAGTTAACTAAGTCACTAAATGGATGATTCAAGGACTTAATGGCTAAGTAATTTCAGCTAGAATTAGCTACAAAATTCTAGAAATAAACCCTTAGAATTCCATGGCGATTCAAATTGAATGAGGAATCAAAGGATAGCTTTCTAGAAGAAGAAATGAATTTTGAAGCACTTGTAAATGCATGCAGCAGCTAGGTTCGGCCATGGTTAAATGAGCTTTTAAATTTTGCTTCTTTTTTCTGAAGAGTGATCTTCATTTAATAAGCATTTGAGCAGCCAATATTGGTGTGAAAAGTCAGATGAGAATAGCCCTCTTGGTGTGAATGCAACAAGTTTAATAGCCCCTTGTGTGAACGACCATATGAAAGGAATTTTGGGAAGTTTAATGGTGGAAGCTCCTTGGCGAAATGGTTTCTTGGGAAGCCAAAAGTGACCATCCTTTAATGGGTTGTCCAAATTAACATGCATGGTGACACCCTCAATGTATCGACCAAGTACATTGCACATTAGATGCATGAACCACTTTAAATGGCCTTGTTAAATTCGGCTTCACCTACATGCACAAGGAAATCATAATAAATCATTCCAATTCAATGAATAAAATTAAGTACATGTTTTGGACACATTAATGGACACTTTGGACACATTAAACACACTACTTAGGACACATTAAAATCAAAGCAACTTAATTTAAAAAACCTCGCACATTTAATTCTAGAACTAAACAACTTAAAAACCTGTAATAAAATGTGACAAATTAAATCATGTTTAGACAACTTAAATTTGGCACTAATTAAAACATTAGGACACATTAATTTTCTGTAGTAAAATAATTAAATTCAAGAGTTCAATTTATTCAAGTAATAAAATTAAGCAAATTAGCTAAAACAGCTCAATGAGCTGAAACGAGCTCAAATGAGTTCATTTGTCTGAATTTTGGCATGCACCAAAGTGCACATCAGCTCCACGGCACTTGTTTCCTTTCATCCAAACTTGGATCATTGATATTTCATACATCGCAAGATCATTGAATCGCAAAATGTTGATTGACTTGAGTTGGGTCGTATCATCCCCCCTCTTCAAAACAATACATCCTCGAATCAAGCCATTGGTTCTCGCAAACAAAATTCCCTTTGCTCGAATTTCCTCAATCGAACGGGGCAGATGATAATCGTACCACTTGAAAAGAATAGCCATGAGTGAATAAGGAGAAATGCAAACAAGCTCGCAGGCTAAGCATAGGCATAGTAAGACAAATATTGCATGCGAATGGAAATATGCAAAGCAACATATTGACAACCATGGAAACAACTTAATTTACTCGCTAATGCCTTGTCAAATTTTCAAAATAAATATGGACATGTTTTAAGGCATTCAAACGCATCAAATTGTTTCCACAAGTCATGATTTTCACGTGAGTAATGGGTCAAAAGATAGACATACTCTCACAAACAAGTAATTGAAAAGATTCACTAACATAGGCATCATGACAATTATCAACAACAAATTAATGACCAGCAACCATTTATTGAACTAAGATTGTAACATCCTCAAAACGGGGCCTCTGTATTTTTCATGTGTTGCATGTGTTGATATGTTTGCTGTGTTAGTTTAGCATAATTTGGGGTCTAAGCGTGACCTCGGGTTAGGCCTGAGTCATGGTCAAACATTTTTGTTTTTGTGCTTAGTGAGAGTGAGTTAAGAGAGTTAGGGGTTAAAAGGAATTATTGGGAGTTTTAGACGCAAGAATACAAGTGGAAAAGTGGCAAGGAGGCGCCAGTAGGGTGTCTAAAGAATGACGCCATATGCAGGGGAGGAGAACTCAGGTTCGAGCAGCAAAAATCTCACTTTCTACTTAATATTTTGACGCCACAAGCAAGGAGGAGGAGTGCTCGGAGGGACTCTCTTGAATGGATGAGGATGTGATCATCAGATTTGAATGGAATAGATGAAGGTGAGGAAAGTTAGGAGCTTGAATCTTATCAAACTCATTTGGGAAGTGTTGGCCGAAATTTAAACTGTAGGAGAGGAGGTGTGATCGGTTTGGGAATTAAGGGTAGGCCGAATCTCCTTAGTCAAGGGGGAGTGTATTTTCGGCTAGCCTAGGGGGTTTTCTTTTCTTTTTGGTGAGGTGTCAAAACCAAAACACCCAAAGTGCTTTTCTCTTCTCTCTTTGTCGGCAACTCTTGTTATTGGCTAAACCAATTTTACAAGTTTTGTTAGGAGCCGAAATTCAATACCCTCCCTTCTTTTCTTTACCTTGCGAGTTATTCATTGTTAGCCTACATTGCCGAATCCACCATCTCCATTCACCTTTTCTTCTTCCTATTTTGCTCTAGCCGAAATCAACTTTCTTATTTTCCATTTGGCATCTTCTTCACTCTTTTAAAACCCTTTGTGCCAGAACCCCTCTCAATCACCCTTTGCCGGATCTTTTCTCCTCCATTGCACTTACCCTTCATCTTAAGCACCTTCAAAGCCGAATCTAATTCTTCCTTTTGGGGTTGTGGTCGAATCTCTTGGTAAGTAATATCTTTTTCTTTTCTTGACCGATTTGTGTAGTGACCAAAACTCACTTCTCTTTCATACTTTTTCCATTTTAGATTTAAGTATTAAAACTCTATTCATGTTCATTTAGGGTGTGCCGATCCTTGGTGAATAGAGGCCAAAATAGTTGTAAGGTAAGGATGCGACAACTTTTTGGTTTCAGGATTTATGCCATGGCCGAATGGCCCTATGATTCATAATGATGTGTTAAGGTTGATTGTAGGAGAAGTGCAGTCTAACGCAGTGGATCTTTGGGTTTAAATTTCTGATCCAGGTAAGGGTTCAATGTTTAGATCTATTCCTTATTCGTTCAAAGGCTGAAGGCTAACCATTTGTGTGTTCTAGTGTCTGGCTGATTGCAAGGGGGATCATTACGTAGCTTTGGGATTTGGTTGGAGACCAAATCAGCATTAAGGTAAGTACTACCTTCTTGCGACACAATTTCGGGATTTTGTGAGTAAGCCGAATGGCTTCAAATCTAAAGGGTGATGTTGGCCGATTGTAGGTGCAGTGAGGGCATACGTTTTGGGATCTCGTAGTATCGTGTAGTTTCGAGATTTAGTATTAGATCTACATATAGTCAGGTGTGTAACGCTTACACACTTTATTAGTATAATATGCCTATTATGTTATTATTTTAGCCAATGAAATCAGTGGTTATGCCTTGTGGGTATGAGCTTGGATTCCAGGTAAGTCCCCTGTTATGTGATTTTTGATATACATCATCATGTTATTGATATATGCTATGCTATGCGTTATTGCATGATACACGATATTATGACACGTATGATATGGACATGATGATGGGATTGATGAGAGGAGGGGGAAGAAATATTTGGACTGTCACCAATGGTTTTGACCACACGATGGGTTGGCCCCGTTTTCGATATTATATTCTGTGACTAAGTCCCAGTGGTTTTGACCACCAGTGGTTTTGACCACATATGAATATTGTGACTCGTCCCAATGGTTTGGTACCATAGTGGGTTGGCCCCACATGTTGATTATCGGATTGTCATCAGTGGTTTTGACCACACGATGGGTTGGCCCCATCACTTGATTTGTGACTTCGGTCACCAGTGGTTTTGACCACTAGTGGTTTTGACCACACGGGGTAGTTAAAGGAGATTGGATGGTTTGGTTATGGGTTGCATGATTTGCATGATTTGCTAATGATCTGTGTAAGTGCATGCACTATCGGGTTGGGGATTTACACACTGAGTCTTGGTCACTCACCCCTTCCCTTATATTTTGTAGATGACGCGTAGATTGCGGATGCGGAGCCGGGGAGGACTCGAGGCGGCCATGCATGCTCCTATGGCTTTTGATTTCTTTTAGTTACTATTTCAATTTTATCTATTACCTAAAGTTGGTCTTGATTTGTAATAAGGCCGCTAAGTATTATTTTGGGTTTTTAATATTTTCTTTAATTTTGATTCTATTATACATATGTTGGAAATATGGACTTGTTAAATTAACCGGTGAAAAGTAATGTTTTCAAAACTATAACTCCTTCGGTTTTCTAAACGTTGCCATCGGGTAACACCACTTATAAGATGATAACAAAGGTAACTTGTATGTTTTCTAAAACCTGCAACAATGAGCGGATTTTCAAGCATGAGTTTTAAAGCAGCCATCACACGATTTCAAAATCATCTTAAACACGGATTTCTAAATTTTTCATACTACAAAAAGGGTTTTCTAAGAAAATTATCCGACAAACTTTTGGTCAAAAAAGAATTTTCACTCCGTAGCATGCCAGATTCGGTTGTGGTGTATTGACCGGGTGTGGGGTATTACAAAGATGATTAAATGCAAGTATTTTAAATGCAAACTAAATGCAAAGCTGAAAATTAAATAAAGAGCTCAATTTAGTTGGATCGGTTCAAATAGCTGGAATCAGTTTCATTTTACACTTTGGCCCCTCGAGCTTAGGCCACTCTCGATGGCATCGGATGGAGTCGAACCATGATGCGACCAGGATCGCATCAAGTTGCTGGTCATTAATTCAACTAATCTTAGTTTTATTAATTGAGATTTTGTTGAACTTTATTTAATAGTTGCTTCTTTAATTAGTCTAGTTACTAGGTTAATTTACTGATGCATGATTTAAAGTTCATTTAATAATGCTTTTCTTAATTAAACTAGTTGATGGAATAAATGATGTTTAAGTGTTAGTTCATTTATTTAAGTCTAGTTGCTAGAATAAATGATGCTTAAGTGTTAGTTCATTTATTTAAGTCTAGTTGCTGGAATAAATGATGCTTAAGTGTTAGTTCATTTATTTAAGATAGTTGTTAATTTGTTTTAAGTTTAATAATTGCATTAATGTGTCGGTTACATGTGTTAATTGCAGGTGACTTTTCAACTCACATCCATTACTTCTAAAGGTGGTTTTGAAGTCAATAGGATGGCTTTTCAAGTGAATTCGGTTACACAAGAGGGGGGCTGATATAAAGGGATTTAATACATCATTAAGAAGTTGTTTTATCAATTAAAGAAGAGCATTATTCTTCTTTAATTTCGGCATCCTTTTTGTTTCAACTTCCAAAACTATTTGCATCATGAGTAATCACTTCATGCAATCAATTTTCCATCAAAGATGCTAGTGACTCTTAGGTTGGACATGGAGACTTCAAAAGACTATGAAAGCAATTAATCACATCATTCAATTTTCCATCAAAGATTCTGGTCACTTTTTGGTTGGTCATGGAGACTTCAAAATGGTTTTCAAAGCAACTTAATTTAAGAAATTAATCACATTGAAGGACTTTGACAACCGCTTAATTGAAGAAATTATTCACATTGAAGATGGAGTTATTTGGGCTAGAATTTCAAAAGTTGAGACTTTTCATTTGAGCTCATTATTAGCTTCATTAGATGTGACCATTCAGCTAGCTTCTACGACACTATAAATACATGTAATCTACCTATTGATAGACAACTTATGGAATTTGTTAATGTCATGCTGCTCAATTTGTGAGATTATTTTCTCTCATATTTCGTTGAAGACTCATTGGATTATCTAGTCTCTAGTGGTGTCATCTCGTTTTCTTCTATCTAAACTTATCACTATTATATAGTGTGGTGTTCACCTTTATACCAAAGTTCCTACTTTTCTAAGTAGCGGGTTAAGGTTTTTCTACTCCCATCTTCCACCTTGAAAGCCTATAAGTATTCGGGTCAATATTTTTTAGTATTGGTTCTTACTTGCTTTTGAGTTCATTTTATTTCATATCCATTATCTACCAAATGTTTTTTTCTTTCCTTCCTTTCCCTTCATCATAGCTGAATCCTCCTTTCAATTATCATCCATTGTTGTTAATCCCCTTCCATACCAATCTCCATCTTCATTTACTTTAATCGAACCAATATAAAATTTATATCCTTCGACCTATCTTTGAAACCCCTTTTCAATAGCTTCCGCACCATTTTACCCAAAAGTATCATCTTTAAACTTGCCGAATGTAACCTTCTCGTAGACGATC
This sequence comes from Gossypium rotundifolium, assembly GCA_025506655.1. Taxonomy (NCBI): domain Eukaryota; kingdom Viridiplantae; phylum Streptophyta; class Magnoliopsida; order Malvales; family Malvaceae; genus Gossypium; species Gossypium rotundifolium. The sequence goes on from CP106726.1 coordinate 63,710,401, forward strand.
AGGCAACGTCACATACGACTCGACTCACCCCAAGGCAAATCTATCAGAAATCATCGGCAGAGAGTTCTTCTTGAAACATATTTATTACTGAAAAGAAAGATTGTTAAAGAGAAAAAAAAATAAACAGAAAAATTAAAGTACCTTACCACAAAAACCTCACAAGTCACTCAGAAGAGAAAACTCTCTCACACTCGTGTTTCACTCGAATATGGCTTTTTCTCTAACGTAAGCACTCATGCCTTTTACCGCTCTCTCTTGCTCTCACAACTACGTACTTCATTTCGATAAACTCATCGTGGCTTGAAGGTCGATTTCAAAATTGGTTCACAACGGTTTGATGTTGGGTGTCGGGGAGGCCAAACAAAGAAAAGAAAATTTTGGGGGTGGAAGAATGAGGGTAGAAAGGAGGGTCTTGATACCGGGAAATAAGTAATGATAGTAAAATTTCCAAAACTTGAAAACTTTCAAAAATTTTCACAACTTCTTTTTTTTTACTTCTTTTTTTTTTAAATATTCATATTTTTTTTTTTTTTTCAATATATTCTAATACAAATATGCTGATTTACAATGAAAATAATATGACTCTCTTTTTTTTAATTTTTTAACTTTTTTTCAACTTACGAACTTATTTTCGGCTTGTCGTCGTCAAAAACTCCTTATTTTATAGCTCTGATACCAGATAATACAGTTCGCCTCGAGAAGAGTCAAAATGTATGCAAGTTGCCCAATCATCTACGAGGAGGTTATAAGCCTTTTAGGAAATTATAGGAGAAGTATGGAAAAAGAGAGGAATTTAATAAGTTGATTTGCGGAAGCTCCAGAAATTAGTATGTTTCTAGAAATGGATTTAAGTTAAAGAGAGGGATAGTTACGAAAATGGATAGAAGGTAAATGGATAGGTTCAGCTTAGGATGGAAAGAAAGAAAGTTGGAAATTTGGTTTAAGGATGAATAGAGATAATTGGTAGAAATGGATAGGTGAACTTAAACAAGAAACGATTCAACACAAGTATGTGTCACCTTGGTTCCTATAACGTTTAAGGTGAAAGGATAGAGAATCGATGGTATGGACCAAAGACTCGTTACTTAGTGAAGTAAGAACCAATGATATAACGGTATGGATGAGAAACAACTGACGCCGCTAGCAAAGCTTGATAAGTCGGGATCGAAACTCGTACGAAAGATAGAGAGGAGAAAATCTCACTCGGTGAACAAATGTTCATATAATTTTAATTAAAGATTAACCAACCTTACAAATGAAAAATAATAAGTATTTATAGGCTACTAAAATGCTAGCCGAATGGCCATCCAAATACCTTGAAAGCTAAGTAAAAATTAAACTAGATTAAGCTAGAGAAATCTAGAATAAAGTCCTTTGGCTTGCTTGGCTAGGTTGGCCGAATATGGCCCTTCAAATGCTTGCACATTCGGCTGAATGTGGAGGGGGAGAATCACCTTCTAGATGATGCAATTCCCTTGGCAAGATTCGGATGAACATGGTCCTTGATGAGCTTGCAAAAAATTCGGCCAAGTGAACTTTGAATGATGAACCCTTGAAAACTGAACAGCCATGCATTGTTCAAGGCTATTTTGAGAACGTGAAAAGCCCTCCCAAACGCCCATATCCGACCTCTTTAAAAACTCCCCACGCAAGGAGAAAAAAACCCGCATCAAATTAAATTCGACACCTTTAATGCCTTGTCTTATACATTTCACGAAGCAATCCTTGAAAGCTAAAACACATTTACCATGCCTAGGAGAAAGCAACCAGCACATTTATCACGTCTAGGAGAAAGGAATCAGCACATTAAATGGTGTCTTTTACTTTCACGAAGCCAACAAGCTCATTTAAGCCTTTAATGCCGTCCCACTAAGCTCCAACAACACATTAAATTTGGTCAAAAGAAAATGCTGCACATTAATGCATTCATTTCGTCCATTCATGTTGGACAAGGCCTTTATTGCCATCCCAACATCTCCATAAATGATGTTCATGCATGAAAATTCCAGCACATTAATGGTGCTTTTGCTGAACACGAAAAAGGGCCTTAGAAAGCTGAAACATCAGCTCATTTAATCCGTCCCATGCTTGCCCAACTTCTCCTTTAATTGCTGCCGTCCAAGCATGATGCATGCAACAAATACTTCATTGAATTTCGGCCAAACATGCTCCTTAATGGATGCTGCAATTCACGAAACAAACATGCTTTAGACAAGCATTAATTTCGAGTGGAAACAAAGAAGCAGCATGTATTTAATTTTGGCTTAATAAACCATGAGACAAACATTAATAACATGTCTAAATTCGGCTAGACACTCTAGGATACTTTTATGGACATTTTAGACACATTAAACACCATTTAGTTCACTAATAAATTCGACAGCCCCTATTTTTAATGAAAAAATCTGCACTTTAATTTTTGATTTAAAACAACTTTAAAGCATGTAATAAAATGTGAAAAATTAATTCAAGCATAGACAAATTAGTTTAGACACCAAATAAATTATTTAGACAAATTAATTTGCTGTAGAAAATTAATTTACTTAATTTATTCAATTTATTGAAAGCATTAAATTTTAGACAATCAGCTCAATGAGCTGAAGTGAGCTTGGGTGAGCTCGAATTGAGCTCAAATGAGCTAATCCGGCTTAATTTGAAAGTGCATGAAGATGCACATGAACTCCACGGCAATTGGTTTCGACGATTCAAACTCATCAAAATGGAATTCAGTGGCTTTCCCGGGCATGCCCGTATCACTGATCATCTACGAGGAGTGGTTTGGAAACTCAGAACGGAAGGGTGATTAAGAGTTGAATTGCGGAAGCTATGTTAAGTTTAGAAAGCGAATTTGTTTAAGTGGTGAATGGAGGTGAACAAATGTGGAGTTGATTTAGATGATGAGAAGGAAAGGTTCAGCTAGAGTTGAAGAAAGAAAGTTGGTGTTGGAAATGGCTCGGGCTGAGTAGGTTCGAATAAAGGTGTATGGATATAGGATAAGTAATGGTAGTTTCGGTTTAAGGAAAAATAAGAAGAAATAGTTGATGGTGATGGAAAATAGAACTTAATTTGAGAATCAATTTAACACTATATTGAGTGTCACCCCGGTTCTAAACGGCTTAAGGTGGAATGATGGAAATATCGGATAGGTGAACGCCACACCAAGGTTTGGTGATAAAGTTCAAAACAAAATTTGGAGACACCACAAGCTGCCTTGATAAGTCAACCAAAACTCATACGAATAAGCAGAGGTGTAATCTCACTCTTTGAACAATAGTTCATATAAAAATTTGCCAAAATTTTTTTTACAACTTAAAATGACAGCTATTTATACCAGTTAACTAAGTCAGCTGAATGGACTGATTCAAGGACTTAATGGCTAAGTAATTTCAGCTAGAATTAGCTACAAAATTCTAGAAATAAACCCCTTAGAATTCCATGGCAGATTCAGCTGAATGAGGAATCAAAGGGACAGTTTTCTAGAAGAAGAAATGAATTTTGAAGCACTTGTAGATGCATGCAGCAGCTAGGTTCGGGCATGGTTAAATGAGCTTTTAAATTTTGCTTCTTTTTGCTAAAGAGTGATCTTCATTTAATGACATTTGAGCAGCCAATATTGGTGTGAAAAGTCAGATGAGAATAGCCCTCTTGGAGTGAATGCAACTAGTCGAACAGCCCCTTGTGTGAACAGCCATATGAAAGGAATTTTGGGAAGTTTAATGGCTGGAAGCTCCTTGGACGAATGGTTTCTTGGGGAAGCCAAAAGTGACCATCCTTTAATGGGTTGTCCAGCCGAACATGCATGGTGATAGCCCCTCAATGTATCAGCCAAGTACATTGCACCTTAGATGCATGAACCACTTTAAATGGCCTTGTTAAATTCGGCTTCACCTACATGCACAAGGAAATCATAATAAATCATTCCAATTCAGCTGAATAAAATTAAGTACATGTTTTGGACACATTAATGGACACTTTGGACACATTAAACACACTACTTAGGACACATTAAAAATCAGCAGCAACTTAATTTAAAAAAACCTGCACATTTATTTCTAGAACTAAACAACTTAAAAACCTGTAATAAAATGTGACACATTAAATCAGGTTTAGACAACTTAAATTGGCACTAATTAAAATATTAAGACACATTAATTTTTTGTAGTAAAATAATTAAATTCAAGAATTCAATTTATTCAAGTAATAAAATTAAACAAATTAGCTAAAACCGCTCAATGAGCTGAAACGAGCTCAAATGAGTTCATTCAGCTGAATTTTGGCGTGCACCAAAGTGCACATCAGCTCCACGGCACTTGTTTCCTTTCATCTAAACTTGGATCATTGATATTTCAAACATTGCAAGATCATTGAATCACAAAATGTTGATTGACTCAGGTTGGGTCGTATCATCCCCCCTCTTCAAAACGATTCGTCCTCGAATCAAGCCGTTGGTTCTCGCAAATAAAATTCCCTTTGCTCGACTTTCCTCAATCGAACGGGGCAGATGATAATCGTACCACTTGAAAAGAATAGCCATGAGTTAATAAGGAGAAATGCAAACAAGCTCGTAGGCTAAGCATAGGCATAGTAAGACAAATATATTGCATGCGAATGGAAAGATGCAAAGCAACATATTGACAACCATGCAAACAACTTAATTTACTCGCTAATGCCTTGTCAAATGTTCAAAATAAAAATGGACATGTTTTAAGGCATTCAAACGCCTCAAATTGTTTCCACAAGCCATGATTTTCACATGAGTAATGGGTCAAAAGATAGACATTCTCTCACAAACAAGTAGTTGAAAAGATTCACTAACATAGGCGTCATGACAATTAACAACAACAAAAATCTCTTTATCATTAATCAAGACTGATAGATCATGTTCGAATGAAACAAAATAGTGAAACACATCACAATCTAAGTATCTTGCAAAACTCAAATTATCAATACGATTGTTAACACCAACCCAAGAGAATAAAAATGATTCAAAAGTTTTAGAAGCCTTACCTTTAATATTAGAAAAACAAAGATCATTTTTACCTTGCTTTTCCAACACAAATCTTCTCTCCTCGGGAATATAGTGTAGACAAGGCTTCGCAATCAAATTAACCTTTTCCAAACGATACGTGAACTTTAGGCACAACCACATGAATTGTTTAAGGAACGAGTTTAAATGGATAACAAAATTTATCATACCTCATGTCCTTAGTAAAAAACCAAGTATGGAAATTATTCGCACAAACTTTAAATTGCTTGTTTTTCCCGCAAACCGGACCAAGACATATTCCTGGTTCAAAAACATGAGTTTGATTATTTAAGTAAAAATGTAACAATGGTTTCGTTAAGTTAAACATGTTAAACCAAAAAGATTTTTGCAAACATGGCAACATGTAATCAAAACTCTTTGCAATCATCGAAATAGGTTTGCTCAAATTCGAAGAACTTACACACGGCGGTAATTGATGTACAAAATGATCACAGTCAAAAAATTTAGTCGCTTTTCGTGAAAACTCGTTTTTTTGTAAAATCAAATCGGTTTGTCAATCAAAACAAACGATATCAACCACATTTAAAGAGTAAAAGTTAATAGGATGAGAATAAGGGAAGCTTTGAAAAACTAAGTCACCAGAAATGTTATTGACAAATTTCAAATCGGATTGCCGTGACTCATTTAGAAACTCCTTACCTCGCTTACCTTCGGGCTCGTGTGGTGTGATTTCTTCTTCAACCTTACCTTTGGCATACGAAAACGTCTTTCTTTAGGAAGGTATTGCAGTTGACATTCGTCATGTGGATTTTTAGAGACTTGAAAATGAGAACAAAGACAAGTTTCATTCGAGTTAGTTGAAACTCTCCTCACTTTTTCTTACTCGTTCTTTTCTTTCATTTTTTTTCTAACTCGATTCCTTTTCTTTATTTTTGAATTTTATTTTTGTTTTCACACTCCTTTTCAATTTCTTTTTCAATCACTTTTTCAACTTCTTTTTCTTTTTCTTTTTCTTCTTTTGCTTTTTCACTGTCTTTTTTGATTTTATTACAACTTGTAGATGTTACAATCGAATAAAAAAGATAAGTGTTTTCCACAAAAGAAGATAAAGCATTCTCATAAGTATCACGATAGGTTCTTCGGGGACGATCCTTCGTGCATGACTTCGTCGAAGCATACGAGAAATAACTTGTGCTTTCTCATTTGTCATCTCGAAGAGTCTCAAACTCAAATTTTGCTTCTCGTTGCCTCGAAAGCCTCGTTGCATAGGAATCTTGGTATGAGTCTCTTCTCGAGTAGTCATTGGACGCTAAACTCCTTGATGATCTCGTTTTCGTCCTTTGGCTTGAAGAAGTTCGCCCTCGATGGTAGGAAGATGGGAGGAAACGCTTGCGCATCACATCTTTTATTTCAAACCATGTTGATATTGGGCATTCTCTGTTTCGTCTTCGACTCGTGGTGAATTGACCCCACCAAGTCATGGCATAATCAGAGAAACTGTTCACTACAAGCCTTACTATCTTGCTTTCCGAGTAGTCGTTGTACTAAAAAACCAATTCTACATTCATTTCCCATTCAAGGTATACCTCTGGGTTGGATCTACCTTGAAACGGTGGAATGTTTAGCTTGTTACTCTTCAAATAGCCATTAACACATTCATGATCTCTAAAGCCTCGACTTCTATGAATGCGTTGCCTTTCGCTTGGATTGGATGCTCGGTATGATGGATCGAACCAGCCACTAACAGCAGCAACTCTTCTTTCGAAATTTAGAGACATAATGTTGAACCTCACCATAAATGCTCACAAGTTCACTCACAAAGAAAAATCACTCACACTCATGTTTCACTCGAATATGGCCTTTTCTTTGATGTACACACGTGCCTTTTACCACTTGACTCTCTCTCGCAAATTTGTACTTCGTTTTTAGAAAACTTATCGTAGCTTGAGGGTCAATTTCAAAGTGGTTACAAAGGTTAATGTTTGGGTGAATTGGGTAGGCTAAAAATAAAGAAGAGGCAAATGGGGAATGTGTGGCGTTGGGTAAGATAGAGGGTACCAAATGACGGTAAAGGATTTTGGATGATCGGGTAGAAATATGAAGGTAGAATGAAAGAAGCATAACAAGAACTTTGTAAAACTTCACACATTTTTTTATATTTTCATTTTTTTTACTCAAATACAAAAATAAATACAATATGAACTTTATTTTTTTTAAATTTTGATTTTTTTACTCCAAACCTATTCCGGCTTCTCGATCGTTTTCATTGGATCTCCTCGTTTTATAGCTCTAATACCAAATGATGTGAGACTCCCAGGGTAAGTCGAGACATTGACTTCAGTGCCCGATCGTCTACGAGGAGTGGTTTGGAAACTCAAAACGGAAGGGTGATTAAGAGTTGAATTGTGGAAGTTATGTTAAGTTTAGAAAGTGAATTTGTTTAAGCAAGAAATAGAGGTGAACAAATGTGGAGTTGATTTAGATGATGAGATGGAAAGGTTCAGCTAGAGTTGAAGAAAGAAAGTTGGTGTTGGAAATGGCTCGGGTTGAGTAGGTTCGAATAAAGGTGTATGGATAAAGGATAAGTAATGATAGTTTCGATTTAAGAACAAATAAGAAAAAATAGTTGATGGTGATGGAAAATAGAACTTAATCCGAGAATTGATTCAACACTATATTGAGTGTCACCGCGGTTCTAAATGGCTTAAGGTGGAATGATGGAAATATCGGATAGGTGAACGCCACACCAAGTCATACGATCCAGCCCGGGCTTCCAATATTTTGCGAATTGATGAGCTCGAATCGAAGGAATCAAGGGCCGTGGAGCTGTTGTGCACTTTGTTGCATGTCCAAATTCAGCTGGAATAGCTCATTTGAGCTCATTGAGCTGTTTAGATAATTCGCCTAATTTTAATTCTTGCATAAATTTATTAAGTTAGTTTTGTTAGTTAAAAATCAACTCAAGTCATATAATTAAATAAATATGTTAAACCTGTACATTTTAATTTAAGTATTAAATATGTCTTATTTCATGTTTTTAATATGTCTTAAGTTAAGACATAAAATAAATATGTTTAGTTTAAGACATAATTTTAATGTGTCTAGTTTTAGACCAATTTAATGTCTATTAATTAAGTTGTCTAGCCGAAATTAATGTGTCTCAACTTTGTTTTAATGGCTGCCATTTATTTTGTCCAGGAAGCATGTGTGGAGCCAAATTTAATGCAGCCACTAAAGGCCTTTTTCGTGATCAGCAGCAGCAATAAAAAAGCATGCTGGCCGAACTTATGGTGCATGTTTCCTGATCGAATTAATGAGATGTTGGGGCAAGCATGGAATGAATTTAAGGGGCTGTTCAGCATGCATGGGATGCCCATTTAATGAGCTACTGGTTCCTTTTCGTGGATATAAATGCACAAGGAATTAAGTTCAGCTGGTGCCTTTTTGTGGAGCTCAAAAGGTTGTTGGATGGTGTCTTTCCCAAGTGGCCATTCGGCCAAACAGCAAGTTGTTCAAGAGCTGACGTTGCACTTTTCAAAGCATCTGTTCAGCTAACCAAGGATTTTCCATAAAAGCTTTTCCAAGCTCCAAGGTCGAAATCTTCATGCACCATCAGCCTTTAAACTCCTCCATTCAATTCAGCTGAATTCCAAGGTATCTAGAAGGGCTATCGGCATTCCCAAGCACATGAAGAATTTCTAGAAAATTCAAGAACAATCAGCACATTAAAATTTGAAATTAAAGGCTGAACTTGTGTGTTAAGTAATGGTCATTTGGCTGGCCTAATTTTGGCTATAAATATGCTATGCATTCTCATTGTAAGAGGCTAATGAACAATTATATAATTCTGTTAATTTGTGATTTTGTTTTCAACTCTCAATTTTCTCCAAAGACTTGTTGACTTAGCAGGTATCCCTTGTGGCGTCATCCTTGTCTTTGCCTAACTGAACTTATCACTTCGTAACCCCAAAGTGTGGCGTTCAATTATACCGAGGTTCCTATCACCTATTGATAGAGGGTCGAGGTTTCCATTATCTACCTTGGCCTTCCACTGAACCTTTTTCCTAACCTAAGTGTTCACTTAAGACTCGAGTTAACACACCTTATTGTGTTAGTTCGACTTGAACTCTTAGCCAATTATTCTATTCATCTCTTTCCAACTTATCCATTCACCAATGAACCATTTTGAGCCCAATTCCCTTCCTTCTTAAACCATTTTTCTTGAAAGCTTAACTTATCCAATTTACGATCGGGCAACTTCACATACATCTCGAATTCAGCTCGAAGACGGGATTGTATCATCTGGTATTAGAACTAGCCAAATTCGAGTTAAGTATCGACGTTTTTGGGAGTCTTAGAATAGTATCTTGAAAAAAATTCATAAAAAAAAATTCAAAAGTTGTAATTTTATTTTGTATTCGAAATATAGTATTTGAGGTATAAAAAAAGGTACAAAAAATATACAAATAAAAACAGTGTTGGGTTTGTTTCGATTTCCTTTCTACTATTTTTCGATCAACAAATCATTCTACCTTTTCTTCTATTCAAACGCCACACTCAAACCGACTCACCATTCTTTTGTTTGATAGCCTACCTAATCTCGACATTAGTCCCCGGCCAAGCCACATCAATTTTGTAAGCTAACCCCAAAGCGGTGTTGATTCGTCTACTTAGTTTGCGGAGAACTTCGAGAGGCGAAGACGAGTAGTAAAAGGCAAGAGAGAATTGTTGAGACTATCCGAGAGTAAAAAAGCCTGAAATGAGTGAAAAAACACGAGCGGAGTGAACATTCTTTTTTTTTCGAGTGACTTGCAAGAATTTGTGGTGAGGTATTTAAATCTTCTATTTTGTTCTTTTTAACATCTTTTTCTTTTTGATTAGTAAATAATCATGTCACGGAGAACCGAAAGGATTATTGATTACGGTGATGTTCTGTCCGATCCAACAAGTCAAGCCTTCCTTCACGAGATGAAACAAATGCTCCAAAGAAAATTAGAACCCGTGAAAGAGCGATTGAGCCGATTAGAGGAACAAATCCGGCGGAAGCAAAATCCACCTAGTCAAGAAAAGGAGTCGTGACCATCACGAAGATATCTTCCTGATTATTATTTGAGAAGAGAGTATTATCAAGACTCCTACTCACCAACGCTTTTAAGACAACGAGAAGCAAACTTCGAGTCAGAAGCCATTCGAGATGACGGACGAGCAAGTACGAGTTACTCTTTGTATGCCTCAAAGAAACCATCCACGGAGGAGTTCTTGCGACGGAGTGAACGTGGTTTGTACGTAAATTGTTCCACTCATACTTTACAAAAATCATCTCATTCTGAATCCTTTGTAACATCTTCATATTGTAACGAAAGAACGAAGCAAAAAGAAAAAGAACTAAAAAGAAAAGAGAAACAAGGGAAAATCATGAGAGAAAATGAGCGAATGTCGAACGAACTCGAGAGAAGAGAAAAAGAAGAAATTGAAAAAGAAAGAATAGAAGTCAAAAAAGAATTTGGAAAAGAAAATGAGAGTGAAAAAAGAGCAAACGAACAAGACGAGCGAGAAAAAGAGAGCGGAATTTCAACTAAACCCCTTGAAGTTTGCTCTTGTTCTGTTCCTATTTTTCAGTTTTTTGAAAGGCCAAGCGGCGATAACTTTCAACGGTAATACCTTCTTGACATTTCCGTATGATCAGCCAAAGTAAAGTTGAAAATGAACCACACGAACCCAAAGGTAAGCTGGGTAAGGAACTTTTAAACGAGTCCCAACAATAAAATTTTCGATGACTTAGTTATAAAAAGACCCCCTTATTCTCATCTGATTGATTTCTACTCTTTGAATGTGGTTGACACTGTTCGACAACCCAAAAATTTTATCTTGTGTGCAAACGATTTTTCACAAAAAATGCTTAATTTGTTTGAACATGATATTAACGAGCACACACTCAAGTTCTGTGAGAAATATTTGAACTTGTGCAAATTTGTTTTGAAGCATGAAAAGAGATTTGAATGTTCATTTTTTAGTAGGAACAAGTCCTATTGGTTTAACACGATCGATTTAGTGAAACCGCTGTTATTTTTTGCCTTAAATAAACAAACTTATGTTTTTAAGCTGGGAATTTGTGTTGATTCATCTTGTTGGAAAATCAAGCCACATCGATTGTGTGTGAACCATTTCTATCATTTTGATTTGTGGTCTTTGAATAAGGTAACAAAAATTTCCCAATGTGTTTTCAATTTATATTCGTTCCTTGAACAATTTCTTTGGTTGTCCATGAAGTTTGCAATCCATTTGGAAAATGTTAATTCAACCACAAAGTTTCGACTACACTATAGTTTCGAGGAAAGAAGATTTGTGATGCACGAGCAAGGTAAAAATGATCTTTGTCTTTCTACTTCTAAAGGTAAGACTTCTGAACTTTTTGAATCGTTTTTGTTCTCCTTGGTTGGTGTTAACAATCGTGGTGATGATTTCATTTTTATAAAGTCCTTAAATCGTGATGTGCTTAACTGTTCTATTTTGTTTGATAATGATCTATCAATTTTGGAAATTGATAAAAAGACTCTTGTTTTTGATAGTAGCCATGATGCATTTGTTAGCAAGCATATGTTCAAGGGTTAGTTGCAAGGTTTGATTGTGCAAGGTTATGAATCATGTGAATCTTTTCTATTATTTATTGGTGATGATTATGTTCATTTTTGACCTACTGCTCACATTTCAATTCGAGGAAGCAATATAAGTTGGTTGAATGCCTTGATCTTGATCCAATTCTATTTCAAACATTTGATAAGGTGTTATTTCGTTTGTATGATAATTTGATTCCGTCCATTCGCCTGCGATTTACTTGTTTTGTTACGAATACATTTGGATTATAAATTTGTTTGAAACATTTCTTGCTAACATATGATTATCTTTTTCAGGTGACTCAATTGCTATCCGCCCCATTCGACCGAGGAAAGTCGAGCAAAAGGAAACTGTTCGAGAGAACCAATGGCTCGATTCGAGGACGAATCACCTTGAAGAAGGGGGATGATACGATCCAGCCCGGGCTTCCAACGTTTTGCAAATTGATGAGCTCAAATCGAAGGAGTCAAGGGTCGTGGAGCTGTTGTGCACTTTGTTGCACGTCCAAATTCAGCTGGAATAGCTTATTTGAGCTCATTTTAGCTCATTGAGCTGTTTAGATAATTTGCCTAATTTTAATTCTTGAACAAATTTATTAAATTAGTTTTGTTAGTTAAAAATCAGCTCAAGTCATATAATTAAATAAATATGTTAAATATGAAGATTTTAATTTAAGTATTAAATATGTCTTATTTCATGTTTTTAATATGTCTTAAGTTAAGACATAAAATGAATATGTTTAGTTTAAAACATAATTTTAATGTGTCTAGTTTTAGGACATGATTTTAATGTGTCTAGTTTCAGACTAATCTAATGGCTATTAATTAAGTTGTCTAGCCGAAATTAATGTGTCTCAACTTTATTTTAATGGCTGCCATTTATTTTGTCCAGGAAGCATGTGTGGAGTCGAATTTAATGCAGCCACTAAAGGCCTTTTTCGTAATCAGCAGCAGCAATAAAGAAGCATGCTGGCTAAAATTATGGTCCATGTTTGCTGACCGAATTAATGAGACGTTAGGGCAAGCACGGAACGAATTTAAGGGGCGGTTCAGCATGCCAACGCCCATTTAATGAGCTACTGGTGCCTTTTCGTGGCTATAAATGGACAAGGAATTAAGTTCAGCGGGTGCCTTTTCGTGGAGCTCAAAAGGTTGTTGGATGGTGCCTTTCCCAAGTGGCCATTCGGCCAAATAACAAGTTGTTCAAGAGCTGACATTTCACTTTTCAAAGTAGTTGTTCAGGTAACCAAGGAGTTTCCATAAAAGCTTTTCCAAGCTCCAAGGCCGAAATCTTCATGCACCATCAGCCTTCAAACTCCTCCATTCAATTCAGCTGAATTCCAAGGTATCTAGAAGGGCTTTCAGCATTCCCAAGCACGTGAAGAATTTTTGGAAAATTCAAGAACAATCAACACATTAAAATTTGAAATTAAAGGCTGAACTTGTGGGTTAAGTAATGGCCATTCGGCTGGCCTAATTTTGGCTATAAATATGCTATGCATTCTCATTGTAATAGGCTAATGAACAATTATATAATTCTGTTAATTTGTGAGTTTGTTTTCAACTCTCAATTTTCTCTAAAGACTTGTTGACTTATCAAGTATCCCTTATGGCGTCATCCTTGTCTTTGTCTATCTGAACTTATCACTTTGTAACCCCAAAGTGTGGCGTTTAATTATACCAAGGTTCCTATCACCTATTGATGGTGAGTCGAGGTTTCCATTATCTACCTTAGTCTTCCACGAACCTTGTTCCCAACCTAAGTGTTCACTTAAGACTTGGGTTAACACACCTTATTATGTTAATTCGGCTTGAACTCTTAGCCAATTATTCTCTTCAACTCTTTCCAACTCATCCATTCACCAACGAGCCATTTTGAGCCCAATTCCCTTCCTTCTTAAACCATTTTTCTTGAAAGCTTAACTTACTCCAATTTACGATCAGGAAACTTCACATAGATTTCGAATTCAACTCGAAGACGGGACTGTATCACCAAGGTTTGGTGATAAGTTCAAAATAAAATTTGGAGACGTCACAAGCTAACTTGATAAGTCAATCAAAACTCGCACGAATAAGCAGAGGAGTAATCTCACTCTTTGAACAACAGTTCATATAAAAATTTGCCAAAAGTTTTTTTACAACTTAAAATGACAACTATTTATACTAGTTAACTAAGTCAGCCGAATGGACTGATTCAAGGACTTAATGGCTAAGTAATTTCAGCAAGAATTAGCAAACCCCTTAGAATGCCATGGTAGATTCGGCTGAATGAGGAATCAAAGGGACAGTTTTCTAGAAGAAGAAATGAATTTTGAAGCACTTGTAGATGCATGCAGCAGCTAGGTTCGGCCATGGTTAAATGAGATTTTAAATTTTGCTTCTTTTGGCTGAAGAGTGATCTTTATTAAATGAGCATTTGAGTAGCCAATATTGGTGTGAAAAGTCAGATGAGAACAACCCTCTTGGTGTAAATGTAGCTAGTCTAACAGCCCCTTGTATGAATAGCCATGTGAAAGGAATTTTGGGAAGTTTAATGGCTGGAAGCTCCTTGGCCGAATGGTTTCTTGGGGAAGCCAAAAGTGACCATCCTTTAACAGTTGTCCATCCGAGCATGCATGGTGATAGCCCCTCAATGTATCAGCCAAGTACATTGCACCTTAGATGCATGAACCACCTTAAATGGCCTTGTTAAATTTGGCTGCACCTACATGCACAAGGAAATATGATACAGTCTACCTCGGGAAGAGTAGAAAAGTATACGAGTTGCCCAATCATCTACGATGAGTAAATCAAGCCTTCGGGTAATAATGAGAAAATATGGAAGAGCTGCGGAAGCTTTTAAGTGAATTTGTTTAGAAGATGGGTTTAAGTAAGGAATGGAAGTGTTTAAGTGAGAAAGTTGATTTGGATAATGGAAAGGATAGGTTTGGTTTAGGAAAAAGGGAAAGAAGATGGGATTCAGTCTAAGGTTTAATAAACAATGTTAAGTTGATGGTAATGGAAAATGGATAGATGGACAAGTGACAGTTTGGATAAATGATAGGTGATAGTAGATGGAAATGGATGAAAGAACTTAAACAAAGAACCGATTCAACACTAATAAAGTGTTCCCCGGTTTCTATAATGTTTAAAGTGAAAATATGGAAATCGATATGGACCACGACCCGTTATCTAGATAGATAAGAATCGATGCTATAAATGAATGAAAGAGTACGATTGACGCCATAATAAAGCTTGATAAGTCAAAATTGAAACTCGTACGAAAACAAAGAGGAGATTATCTAACTCAATGAACATAAGTTCATGAAATTGGATTAAGCATCAAAAGTCCCTTACAAAAGAAAATAACAAGGTATTTATAGGTCTATGAAAAGGGCTAGCCGAATAGTCATAAAACACTTAATGACTAAGTTAATTTTCAGCCATAAATTGCTGGAAAAAATCTAGAAAGAAAACCATTAAACTCCATGGCTAAATTTGGCTGATTTGTAGCCAAATGGGCAGCTTCTAGATGGGTGAAGACACTTGGAAAATGAAGGCTTGTGGACATGTCCTTGTTTAGCTTTTCGGGACAACAAAAGCCACCTTAATGGATAAGGAAATGAACAGATTGTATTTGGATAGAAAGGGCACTCCAATGGACGTTTTCTAGAATGATGAATGTGCAAGAATTAACTCAAAATTCGTCCAAGTTAATGGGCAGCCTTTGGGAACGTCAAGGGGCATTTTTCTAGAAGGAAATGTATTTTGAAGCCCTCAAAGATGCATGCAGCAGCTAGGTACTTCCCTTGCCTTAATTAGGCTCTTAAAATGGAACCTTTTAATGAAAAATCAGCAACTGAACAGCCCTTTGAATTTGTGCAGCAAATGTGAACATCATTGATGTGCACTGGGGAGACATTCGGTCACCTTGGGGTCTTGAATGGGCTGATGACTCTTTGGATGAATAGGTGTGATTGGAGAGTCAAAAATGAATAGCCAACATGCATGTTCTAGCCGTCCATGCATCCTCCAAGTGCATTGATGCATTTGGTCACATACATTGCACCTAGGTGCATGTATCTCTTAAATGTGCTCCATAGATTCGGCTGAACCTACAAAGACCATGAATTCACATTAAATCAAGCCAAATCAGCTGAATATAATTAAATACATGCTATGGACACATCAAGGGACGTTTTGGACAACTTAAAGACACCATTAGGCTTCATTGAAAATTCGGTAGGCCCTAAATTAACTAAAAATACTGCACTTTAATTCTTGAATTAAAACACTTAAAAACATGTAATAAAATGTGATAAATTAATTTAGACTAAGACAAATTAATTTAGACAATAAATAAAATATTTAGACACATTAAAACATGTTTCAACTAGGACACATTAAATCCTTGTAATGTTTAGGACATATTGAACACATGAAATAAATCTAACATATTTAATATGACACTAATTAAATTATTTGGACATATTAATTTGCTGTAGGAAATTTAATAAATTAAATTCTCAATTTATTTAATGCAATAAAATTAGGCAATCAGCTCAATGAGCTGGAGTGAGCTCGAGTGAGCTCAAATTGAGCTCGGATGAGCTAATCTGGCTCAATTTGAAAGTGCATGAAGATGCACATGAGCTCCACAGCACTCGAGACTTTAGATTCGAGCTCATCATTTCGTAAAACGCTAGTGCCCTGGGCGTGCTGTATCAAAATCACAATAAATCATTCCAATTCAGCTGAATAAAATTAAGTACATGTTTTGGACACATTAATGGACACTTTGGACACATTAAACACACTACTAAGGACACATTAAAAATCGGCAGCAACTTAATTAAAAAAAAACCTGCACATTTAATTCTAGAACTAAACAACTTAAAAACCTGTAATAAAATGTGGCAAATTAAATCAAGTTTAGACAATATAAATTCAGCACTAACTAAAACATTAGTACACATTAATTTACTGTAGTAAAATAATTAAATTCAAGAGTTCAATTTATTCAAGTAATAAAATCAAACAACTTAGCTAAAACAGCTCAATGAGCTGAAACGAGCTCAAATGAGTTCATCCGGCTGAATTTTGGGCGTGCACCAAAGTGCATATCAGCTCCACGGCACTTGTTTCCTTTGATCCGAACTTGGATCATTGATCTTTCGAGCATCGCAAGATCATAGAATCGCAAAATGTTGATTGACCTGGGTTGGGTTGTATCAAACACGAGTGTAAGTGTCATTATTTCTTTTCTTTCTGAGTGACTAGTGAGGTTAGTGGTGAAGTTTAAACTTTCTTATGTCAAGAAGTCCGAACCGAAACATGATAGAAAGGCCCAAACATCAACCAGTCTGCAACATACCGGACCTTAATCTTCAAGCCCTTTTGCACGAGGTTGAGCGCCTATTCGACCGCAAGCTCGACCCATTCAAGAAAGGCTAGATCAAGTTGAAGAGAGAGCCCAGTAAGAGAGAACTCCTCAAGGTCCACGAAAGGAACGAGGCCGCCCAAGGTTCTGCGAAGTCGATCCCTTCTCTAGCGAAGCCGAAAGCAACCAAGGATCCAACTTAAGTGATCGACGGAGGGGTCAACGAAACCAGGGCCGAAGAGAACGAGGACAAGTGGACGATGACTTGAAGAATATTAAGCTCTCCATACCACCCTTCCAAGGCAAGTCCGATCCGGAGGAATACTTGGAGTGGGAAAAGAAAATCGAGTTGGTGTTTGACTGCCACAACTACTCGGAGGCCAAGAAAGTTAAGTTGGCGCGATCGAATTCTTTGACTATGCCATGGTGTGGTGGACCAACTAACAACCAATCGACGACGTAACATAGAGAGGATGATTTCTACATGGTCTAAGATGAAAGCGGTGATGAGAAAGAGGTTTATTCCATCTTATTACCATCAAGAATTATACCAAAAGTTACAAAACCTTACATAAGGCCACCGAAACGTAGAATATTATTTCAAAGAAATGGAAATTGTGATGATTCATGCAATGTGGAAAAGGACCGTGAAGCAACCATGGCTAGATTTCTAGCCGGGTTAAATCAAGAAATTGTTAACGTGGTGGAACTTCAACACTACATCGATGTGACCGACATGGTTCATGTCACAATTAAAGTAGAAAAACAACTCAAGAAGAAAAGCTCTGTTTGAATCTATTCCAACCTTGTAAACAACTCAAAGTGGGGACAAGGTACGAGCAAAAGAGACTTCCCTAACCGCTTGAAGGATCAAAATAATCCTGTAAAGTTTAACAAACCCATCGATGAATTAAGCAAAGGCAAAGAGGTCACCAATCCAAATCGTACGAGGGACATCAAGTGCTTTAAGTGCTTGGGATGAGGGCACATTGCTAGTCAATGCCCTAACTGAAGTACAATGGTATTGAGAGCCAATGGTGAAATAGAGTCAAAAAATGAGAAAGATGAGGAATTAGACACCCCTGCCAGTGAAGAGGAGGATGAATTTGAATACGTCATTGAAGGTGAAATTCTAGTGATCAAACGTAGCCTAAGTTTTCAAAGTGTGGAGAACGAACAACAACGTGAGAACATCTTCAATACAAGCTGCCTTGTGCAAGGCAAGGTGTGTAGCCTTATTATGGATGGCGAAGTTGTACAAATGTTGCTAGTACATTAATGGTGGAGAAACTTGGCTTGACCACAATGAAACATCCTTGTCCATATAAGCTTCAGTGGCTAAACGATGGAGGGGAGTTAAAGGTGACAAAACAAGTGTTGGTGCCATTTTCCATCGAAAAATATAACGATGAAGTTCTCTGCGACGTGGTTCCCATGCATGCCGGGCACCTTTTGCTTGGCTGTCCATGGCAAATTGATCGAAAGGTGGTACATGATGGCTACACCAACCGATACATCTTCAAGCATTTAAGCAAAAATATCACTTTAGTGCCTTTGACATCGAGACAAGTATACAAAGATCAAGTGAAACTGCGTGACTCAATTAAAAAATTTAAAGAGAATGAAAAGAAAGAAAAGAGTTAAAAGGTGTGCGAAAATTCGAGTGAAAAGAAACAAGGGAAACAAGATTTTAGAATGAGAGAAAAGAATAAAGATCAAGAGAACAAAAAGAGTGACAAAAAAACAAGTGCAAAAATGAGTGTGTATGCAAAAGAGAGTGACATTCGAAAATCCTTCATGTTGAGGCAGCTCGTACTTGTACTCATGTACAAGAAATCCTATGTGAATATTAATGAGTTAGATGCTGCTTTACCCTCTTCTATTGTCTCTCTCTTACAGGAATTTGAAGATGAATTTCTCGATGAAGTTTTGAGTGGCTTACCACCTATTAACATCAAATTGACTTCATTCTCGGTGCGTCCATACTGAACCGACTAGCTTATCGTAGCAATCCCAAATAGACCAAGGAACTACAAAAACAAGTGAATGAACTCCTTGAGAAGGGATTCATCTGCAAGAGCCTTAGTCCATGCATTGTTCCAGTTTTATTGGTTTCGAAAAAGGATGGGACTTGGTGCATGTGCGTTGACTATCACGTCGTAAACAAAATCATGATTAAATATCGTCATCCAATACCGTGTCTTGATGATATGCTCGAAGAATTAAGTGGTGCTCAGTTATTCTCCAAAATCGATCTCAAAAGTGGTTACCATCAGATATGGATATGTAAGGGAGATGAGTGGAAAACAGCGTTTAAAACTAAATACAGTTTGTACGAGTGGTTGGTAATGCCATTCGGTCTTACTAACGCTCCTAGTACCTTTATGCATTTAATGAACCATGTTCTCCGTGCTTATATTGGTAAATTCTGTGTGGTTTACTTTGATGACATTCTTGTTTATAGTAGATCTTTAGATGATCATTTGAAGCATTTACGAGTTATTCTTGATGTATTACGAAAGGAAACTTTATATGCCAATCTTAAGAAATGAACATTTTGTTTCTAACAAAGTCGTTTTCTTAGAATTTTTTGTCAGCTTGCAAGGACTCGAAGTAGATCAAGAAAAGGTGAAAGCCATCTGAGAATGGCCTAGGCCGTCCAGTATAAGCCAAGTACGAAGTTTCCATGGCTTGGTGAGTTTCTACCGTCGCTTCGTCTCGAATTTCAGCATATTGGCAGCACCTCTCACGAGTGTGATAAAAAGAATTCTACCTTTTTTTGGAGCGAGGAGCAAGAAAAATATTTTATTTCACTTAAAGACCATTTAACTAACGCCCCATTACTTGTATTACTTGATTTTGATAAAACATTTGAAATTAAATGTGATGCCTCAGGTATCAGGATTGGTGCTGTGTTGACTCAAGAAGGAAACCCCGTGGTGTATTTTAGTGAAAAGCTAAGTGGAGCACCATTGAATTACCCAACATACGATAAGGAAATGTACGCTTTGATCCGGGCATTGGAAACATGGCAACACTATTTGTGGTGAAGGAGTTTGTCATCCATTCAGATCATGAATCACCCAAGCACATCAAAGGCCAACACAAGCTCAACAAAATGCATGTGAAATGGGTAAAATTTCTTGAATCCTTCCCTTATGTTATACGATATAAAAAGGGTAAGGAAAATATTGTGGTCGATGCACTATCTCGTCGATATACTTTGTTAAATCATTTGGACTCAAATTTTCTTGGTTTTGCATTTTTGGAAGATTAGTATATTTCTGATGATGATTTTAGGGATGTGTATAAATTGTGTGAACATGCTACTGTCGATAAGTTTTTCAGATTCGATGGCTTCCTTTTTCAAGAAAGTAAGCTTTGTATCTAGCAAAGTTCCGTGCGAGAGTTTCTTGTACTCAAGGTGCATGGTGGTGGCCTCATGGGCCATTTTGGCATTGCAAAGACTATGGCCATATTGCAAGAACATTTCTTTTGGCCACGGATGAAATGAGATGTCGAGAAAATATGTTCGTGATGCGTGGTTTGTCGAGAAAATCGAAGGTTAACCCACATGGGCTATACACGCCTTTGCCTATTCCCGAAGGGTCTTGGGTTGATCAATCAATGGATTTTATCTTAGGTCTACCGCGAGCTCGAACCGGGAAAGATTCCATTTTTGTAGTAGTAGATCGGTTTTCAAAAATATCTCATTTCATTGCGTGTTCGAAAACTGATGATGATGTTAATATTGCTAACCTCTTCTTTAAAGAAGTTGTCAGGTTGCATGGAATTCTGAAGACGATAGTGTCCGACCGTGATGCAAAATTTCTTATCCATTTTTGGAGGACACTTTGGAGTAAGTTAGGCACGAAGCTATAATTCTCCATGACATTTCATCCCCAAATGGATGGCCAAACTGAAGTGGTGAACCGCGTACTATCCACCCTACTACTGGTCATTATCCGCAAATATCTCAAGTCATGGGAGGAGTGTCTGCCTCACATAGAGTTTGCTCATAAACAAACTATTCTGATACAAACTCGCCTCAGTTAAGATTTGAGTCGTAAAGTTTTCCCGATCGTAAATTTGTGTAAGTGAAGGATTAGTTCAAGAAACGGTTAAAGAATGAAATGGAATGGTTCAAAGAGGCTTGTTGTTGTATGCATAGGTTGGGAATCGATAGATAGAAGTTTTAGGCTAAGGGTTTAAGCTAAACTAGCATAATAGAGTGTGTTAACCTGAGGCTTACACAAACACTGAGGATGGGGTAGTTTCGGTGGAAGGATAAAGTAAGTGAATACCCACTATCAAAGTTGATAGGAACCTCAGTATAGTTGAATGCCACACATTGGAGTTACAAAGTGATAAGTTCGGAATAGCAAAGACAAGGATGACGCCACAAGGGTGCTTGATAAGTCAACAAGTCTTTGGAGAAACAAGGAGAGTTGAAAACAATCTCACAATATAATAATGTTATAAAAATGTTCATTAGCCTCTTATAATAAGAATGCATAGCATATTTATAGCCAAAATTAGGACAATCGAGTGGCCATTACTTAACACACAAGTTCAGCTTTTAATTTCAAATTTTAATGTGCTGATTGTTCTTGAATTTTCTAGAAATTCTTCATGTACTTGGGAATGACAAAAGCCCTTTTAGATACCTTAGAATTTGGCTGAATTGAATGGAGGAGTTTGAAGGCTGATGGTGCATGAAGATTTCAGCCTTGGAACTTGGAAAAGCTTTTATAGAAACTCCTTGGTTAGCTAAACAACTGCTTTGAAAAGTGAAACGTCAGCTCTTGAACAACTTGTTGTTTGGCCGAATGGCCACTTGGGAAAGACACCATCCAGCAACCTTTTGAGCTCCACGAAAAGGCACCAGCTGAACTTAATTCCTTGTCCATTTATATCCACGAAAAGGCACCAGCAGCTCATTAAATGGGCATCCCATGCATGCTGAACAGCTCCTTAAATTCGTTCCATGCTTGCCCCAACATCTCATTAATTCAGTCAGCAAACATGCAACATAAATTTGGCTAGCATGCTTCTTTATTGCTACTGTTGATCATGAAAAAAGGCCTTTAGTGGCTGCATTAAATTCGGCTCCACACATGCTTCTTGGATAGAATAAATGGCAGCCATTAAAACAAAGTTGAGACACATTAATTTCGGCTAGACAACTTAATTAACAACCATTAAATTGGTCTGAAACTAGACATATTAAAATGATGTCCTAAAACTAGACACATTAAAATTATGTCTTAAACTAAACATATTTATTTTATGTCTTAACTTAAGACATATTAAAAACAGGAAATAAGACATATTTAATACTTAAATTAAAATGTCCAGATTTAACATATTTATTTAATTATATGACTTGAGCTGATTTTAACTAACAAAACTAACTTAATTAATAAATTTATTCCAGCCACTTTAAATGCAAGAAATTAAATAAATTGCAATCTAGCACAATGAGCTAGCTAAGTGTCGAATTATGCTTCCTTGAGCTAGCATGGGCTAAATCAGCTTGTAGGAAAAACTAAGGATTTGAGCTCGTTGAGCTAGAATTAGGCTTCATTTTCCACTTAGGCCGCTCGAGCATAGGCCACTCTCGATGGCGTCGAAACATGATGCGACCGGGTTCGCATCATACCCCATCTTGAAAATGATTTGTCCTCGAATCGAGCTGTTGGTTCTCGAGAAAAAAATTCCTTTTACTCGGCTTTCCTCGATCGAATGGGGCGAAATGCAGTCAAATGACCTAAAAAGGATAGCCATGAGTTAACAAGAAGAAATTCAAACAAACTCGTAATCTAAGCATAAGCATAGTAAGACAAGTATATGGCATGCGGATGGAAAGATGTAAAGAAACATATTGACAACCATGCAAACAATTTAATTTAGTCATTAATGACTCGTCAAATGTAAAATGGACATGTTTTAAGGCATTCAATCGTCACAAGTTGTTTCCACAAATCATGATTTTCAGGCGAGTAATGGGTCAATATATAGACATACTCATCACAAGCAAGTAATTGAAAAGTTTCACATGGTTCGTAAAGTTGCACAAACATACCTTGCATTAGAGGATCGACTATAGATTCTCTCACACATGAATTATAAAAATTATCAAAAACAAGAATCTTTTTATCAACCATCAAGATAGATAGATCATAAATAGAAAAAATGGAACATTTAAGCATATCACGATCTAAATGTTTTACAACAGCTAAATCATCACCACGATTGTTAACACCAACCGAGGAGAAAAAAAAACAATTCAAAAAGTTTAGAAGTCTTACCTTTAGAATTAGAAAGACAAAGATCGTTTTTACCTTGCATGTGCATCACAAATCTTTTTTCCTTGGAACTATAGTGTAGACGAAGCTTCGCCGTTGAATTAACCTTTTCCAAACAGATCACAAACATCATGGACAACCAAAGAAATTGTTTAAGGAATGAATGTAAATTGAAAACAAATTGGGCAATTTTCGCTACCTTATTCAAAGACCACGGTTCAAAATGATAAAAATTGTTCGCACATAATTGATGTTGCTTGATTTTCCAACAAAACGAATCAAAACAAATTCCCGGTTTAAAAACATAATTTTGATTATTCATACCAAAGTGTGGCAAAGGGTTTAGCAAATCAAACATGTCAAACCAAAAAATTTTGGATCCTCAAAAACAAACTTTCAAACCTCTTTTCATGCTTCAAAACATATTTTCACAAGTTTAAAGATTTTTCACAAAACTTTAATGGGTGCTCGTCAATATCATGTTCAAACATATTAAGCGCTTTTTGTGGAAACCTGTTTGTAGACAAGATAAAATTTTTGGGTTGTCGATCGGAATGAGCGATGTCAACCACTTTCAAAGAATATAAATTAATCGAATGAAGATAAGGGAGTCTTTTAGAAACTAAGTCATCGAAATCAGATTGTCGTGAATCAGTTATTAAAAATTCCTTACCTCGCTTACCTTTGGGATCGTGTGGTTTGACTTCATTTTCAACCTTACCTTTTTTGATTAAGCAAAAACGCCGCTCATCAGGAAGGTATTGAAGTTGAAAATCATCTTTCGATCTTTTAGGAATCTAAAGAGAAGAAACAAGACAAGAAAAAAATTCAAATGGGTTAGTTGAATCAACACGCACTTTTTCTCGCTTGTCTTGTTTGTTTGCTCCTTTTTCTAACTCGATTTCTTTTTTAATCTTCTCTTTTTGCTCAATCTCATTTTCTTTTTCAAATTATTTTTTGACTTCTTTTCTTTTTTTTAATTTCTTCTTTTTCTCTTCTCTCGAGTTCGTTCCACGTTAGCTCATTTTCTCTCATGATTTTCCCTTGTTTCTCTCTTCTTTTTAGTTCTTTTTCTTTTTGCTTCGTTCTTTTGTTACAATATGAAGATGTTACAAAGGATTCAGAATGAGATGATCTTCGTAGAGTATGAGTGGAACGATTTACGTATGAACCACATTCACTCCATCACAAAGACTCCTCCGTGGATGGTTTCTTTGAGGCATACAAAGAGTGACTCGTACTTGCTCGTCCGTCATCTCGGATGGCTTCTGACTTGAAGTTTGCTTCTCATTGTCTCGAAAGCTTTGTTGAGTAGGAGTCTCAATAATAATCTCTTCTCGAATAGTCATCGGGAAGATATCTTCGTGATGGTCGTGACTCCTTTTCTTGACTCAGTAGATTTTGCTTCCGCCAAATTCATTCCTCCAATCGGTTCAATCGCTCTTTCATGGGTTCTAATTTTCTTTGGAGCATTTGTTTCATCTCGTGAAGAAAGGCTTGACTTGTTGGATCAAACAGAACATCACCGTAATCAATAATCCTTTCGGTTCTCTACGACATGATTATTTACTGATCAGAAAGAAAAATATGTTAAAAAGAACAAAACAGAAGATTTAAATACCTCACCACAAATTCTCGCAAGTCACTCAGAAAGAAAAATAAAGAATGCTCACTCCGCTCGTGTTTTTCACTCATTTTAGGCTTTTATACTCTCGGATAGTTTCACCAATTCTCTCTTTCCTTTTACCACTCGATTTTTGCCTCTCAAAGTTCTTCGCAAACTAGGTAGATGAATCAGCACTGTTTGGGGTCGGCTTACAAAGTTGATGTGGCTTGGTGGGAATGATATTGGGTTTGGGTAGGCTTTTTACAAGGAAAATAAAATGTCAGATTTGAATGTGGTGTTTTGGGAAAGAAGCAATGGTAGAAGATATTGTTGATCAGGAAATGGAATGAAGAACAATGAATCAAACTCAATACTTCACCTTTTTTTCTTTTTTTTTTTTAATTCTTATATTTTTTTCCTTTTTTTAAATTTCTTTTTTTATACCTCAAATACTATATTTGAATACAAAATAAAAATACAACTTTTTGAATTCTTTTTACGAAATTTTTTTTTACGAATTTTTTTACGAAATAATACCAGGACTCCCAAGAACATAGATACTTACTCAAATTTGATTAGCTCTGATACCAAATGATACTAACTCACCTCGAATAAGATTTGAGTCGTAAAGTTTGCCCAATCGTAAATTTGAGTAAGTGAAGGATTAGTTCAAGAATCGGTTAAAGAATGAAATGGAATGGTTCAAAGAGGCTTGTTGTTGTATGGATAGGTTGGGAATTGGTAGATGGAAGTTTTAGGCTAAGGGTTCAAGCTGAACTAACACAATAGAGTGTGTTAACCCGAGGCTTACACGAACACTTAGGATGGGGTAGTGTCGGTGGAAGGATAAAGTAAGTGAATGGAGACCTCGACCCACTATCAAAGTTGATAGGAACCTGGGTATAATTGAACCCACACTTTGGGGTTACAAAGTGATAAGTTCGGAATAGCAAAGACAAGTATGACACCATAAGGGTGCTTGATAAGTCAACAAGTCTTTGGAGAAACAAGAAGAGTTGAAAACAACCTCACAATATAACAAAGTTATAAAAATGTTCATTAGCCTCTTACAATGAGAATGTATAGCATATTTATAGCCAAAATTAGGCCAGCTGAATGGCCATTACTTAACACACAAGTTATTCATGTGCTTGGAAATGCCGAAAGCCCTTTTAGATACCTTGGAATTCAGCTGAATTGAATGGAGGAGTTTGAAGGCTGATGGTGCATGAAGATTTCGGCGTTGGAGCTTGGAAAAACTTTTATGGAAACTCCTTGGTTAGCTGAACAGCTACTTTGAAAAGTGAAACGTTAGGTCTTGAACAACTTTCTGTTTGGTCGAATGGCCACTTGGGAAAGACACCATCCATCAACCTTTTGAGCTCCACAAAAAGGCACCAGCAGCTCATTAAATGGGCATCCCATGCATGTTGAACAGCTCCTTAAATTCGTTCCATGCTTGCCCTAACATCTCATTAATTTGGTCAGCAAACACGCATCATAAGTTCGGCCAGCATGCTTCTTTATTGCTGCTGTTGATCACGAAAAAGGCCTTTAGTGGCTGCATTAAATTCGGCTCCACACATGCTTCCTGGACAAAATAAATGGCAGCCATTAAAACAAAGTTGAGACACAGTAATTTTGACTAGACAACTTTATTAACAGCCATTAAATTGGTCTGAAACTAGACACATTAAAATTGTAACACCCCGCACCCAAGACTTATACTGGGTCTGGATACGAGACGCTCCTATGCTTGAACTCACTAAAACATGTAATTACGGCTATAAAATTTCGTTTCAAACTTAAAAAATTCACTTTATCAGTCAACACATATAACAAGGGCCTAGAAGCCTTAAACTCATGTCAGAAAAATGTTAGAATTAAAATCAAATAACTCATTTCTGAAGCAGGGTTCACATGCCCGTGTGACTTAAGCACGCCCATGCCCTCAAACCGTGTAGGGCTACTGACTATTTCCATACGGCTTAGACACACTCGTGTCTGCCAACCGTGGAAGGTTATTAACTAATTTCACACGACCATGACACGCTGTGGGCTTAGACTGTGTTCTAATCCTTAATATACTGACTAAATCAACACGGTCTGGGAACACGCCCATGTCCAAACCGTGTGTCTTACATGGCACATACACACGGCCGTGGGATTTGCCCGTGGCCTATTAAGATTAATAATACTAAGGTGCAAGGTTAACAAGGTCTTGACATACGCCCGTGTGTCCAACCGTATGGGCACTTATAGGCTATTTACCGAGCCATTAGCCACCCTGAAATGAAGATTATATCCATACACAATTCAACCATGCAATAACAACCCAATTTTATGAATAGTACTACATGCTTCATTGATCTCAATAAACATACTTGCTTAGTCAAATTTGGCCAATCACTTAGCCATATACAAAAGAATAATAAACTTGATAACCTTTACAAAAGCCCTTCTTAAAAACTTGTCCACAAAATGAATGTTTCCTATACATGCCATACTTAGTAAAGTAACTTGGATATACCAAAATAGGAGTTGATAGTGTGTTGCGAGCTCCGACTTTAATGATCCACGAGTTAGCTTAGCAGGACTGCATAGAAAGAAAGAATCATATCGTAAGCATATAGCTTAGTAAGCTTGCATGTAACAACTCATAGCATCATCATTGCTTAATATAAACCATTTCACATAAACAATGGTATTATGAATTCCAGCTAAAGAGCTTACTTACTCATATAGATTCTTACATATCTCATGACACTTACTATTATCATACTTGTAAGGTAACCATGATGCTTGTATCACTTGATCACATCGATCAATATGCTATAATAACTATAATCATGATATCTACTTTCTCATTCACAATATGAATAATGCTCAACATTTTCTAACTTTATCTTGATACTAACTTTATTTTCTTAGCTTACTTGCTATCTTCTTTTAGCTTACTCATTTGCCATATAAATTTCTGTGAATAACCGAGGATACTAAATCTCTTCCCACATAATATGATGCCAAAGCCATATCCTAAACATGGTCTTACATAGGTTATCTCATCTTGGTTTCACGGCCATGTCTTGATATGGACTTATATGAAGTCTTGCTCTTGTTAACATACTCAATGCCAAGTTTGCCTTGGACTTACATGATAACTTGCTTGTTAACTTGATCAATGCTAAGCTTGCCTTAGACTTACATGATATCTTGATCAATGCCAAGCTTGCCTTGGACTTACATGATAACTTGATCAATGCCAAGCTTGCCTTGGACTTACATGATAACTTGCTTGCTAACTTGATCAATGCCAAGCTTGCCTTGGACTTACATGATAACTTGATCAATGCCAAGCTTTCCTTGGACTTACATGATAACTTGCTTACTAACTTGATCAATGCCAAGCTTGCCTTGGACTTACATGATAACTTGCTTGGTAACTTGATCAATGCCAAGCTTGCCTTGGACTTACATGATAACTTGATCAATGCCAAGCTTACCTTGGACTTACATGATAACTTGCTTACTAACTCGATCAATGCCAAGCTTGCCTTGGACTTTCATGATAACTTGATCAATGCCAAGCTTGCCTTGGACTTACGTGATATCTTGATCAATGCCAAGCTTGCCTTGGACTTACATGATAACTTGTGTGGTAGATCGAGTATCCAAGGGAAATTCATCTTCAATCGGGACTTACTTGTACATTTTATCGTGATTTCTTTCTTGAACATAAAATGATCATTTCATACAATTATTGTACATTATCCTAAGCAAATTAATGATAAAAAATCATAAAACTTAGAAATCATACAAACTTACCTCAATATACAAAATGTATGTAGATGTGTAATTTAGTCCTCGACTTTGTTCTTGCCTCGGTTTCGATCCGGGCTTCGTTTTTCTTGATCTATAATCATAAATAGATCATTTAATAACCATATTGACTAAATTGACTCACAACTCATACTTTGGAAATATTACTATTTTGCCCCTATACTTTCTAATATTTGCACTTTTCCCCTAATTCTCGTAAAATGATTTTCATGCAACTTTCTTAAACTTCATGCTCAACTAAATCATTTTATCTTCTATAAAATCATCAATTCTCACTATTTCTAGTAGGTATGACCAATTTTATAAGCATACAAAATGGTCCCTACTACCATTTTTTTCATGAAATTCATTAAGGAAAAGATGTTTATGTAAGATCAAACTCTCTTAAACTTCCATAAAACATCATTTAACAAGCATGTCATTCAAGGGTAGATTTTTTAACATGCATCTTAGCTCATTTTATAGCTAAAATTAGCTAATTCATAATACAGGAACTTCAAAAATACAAAGAATATTAAAGACGTGGCTAAGATGAACTTACTATGAGCTTGAAAAAAATGAAGAATCCCTAGCTATTGTGTCCCCATATTTTCGGCAGCTCAAGGAAGAAGATGAGTGGATTTTTCTCATCTTTTTCCCACTTAAAACACTAATTAGGCCAAATGACCAAAATGCCCTTCCTCCTAAAAATTTCTATTTAACCATCTTAAGGCCAATTTTGTTCAAAATTTTATTTTTGGGAAAATTGCTATTTAAGGGCTCACAATTATTAATCTTGAGCTATTTCATGCAAAAAGGTTCTAGAAACTCATATATTGTAACTTTTGCAACTTAGTCCTTTTTGGACCAATTGACCTCAACTTAATAAAATTGCTTTATAAATCTTTCATACTAGCATGCAAACATGGCATAAACCTGGAAAGCTCATAATTTCACCTTGGGTTCGTGGTCTCGTGCCACTATCCCGACTAGGCCCTAAATCGGGATGTTACAATTCTCCCCCCTTAGGGATTTTCGTCCTCAAAAATCTTACCAACAAAAAGGTTTGGATACTGGTTTCTCATAATCTCTTATGATTCCCATATAGCTTCTTTGATTCCGTGCCTTTGCCACAATACCTTTACTAAGGCAATACTCTTATTTCTTAGTTGCTTAACTTCCTGAGCCAAAATCTTGACTAGTTCTTCACCATAAGTCATGTCGGGGCGAATCTCTATTTCTGAAGGGGTAATTACATGCGAAGGGTCTGATCTGTAGCATCGTTACATTGACACATAAAACATATCATGTATCTTTTCTAATTCAGAGGGCAAAACCAAACGGTAAGCTACCGGTCCAACTCTCTCAGTAATCTCATAGGGTCCAATAAAACGTGGACTTAATTTTCCTTTACAACCAAATCTGAGAACTTTTCTCCACGATGATACTTTCAAAAAGACTTTATCCCCAACTTGGTACTCGATCTCTTTTCTCTTTAAATCTGAATAGGATTTTGTCTATCTGATGCAGCCTTTAAACATTCTCGAATCACTTTCACTTTCTCTTCAGCTTTTTTAGCCAAATCAACCCCGTGAATTTGGTTCTCTTTAAGTTCAGTCCAAAACAAAGGAGTTCTGCACTTACGCCTATATAGGGCCTCATAAGGCGCCACGTTTAAGCTCGATTGAAAGCTATTATTATAGGAGAATTCTATCAATGGGAGAAACTTTTCCCAACTGCCTTGGAAATTCAAAGCACAACATCTTAGCATGTGCTCGAGCACTTGAATTAACCTTTCTGACTGACCACCAGTCTGAGGGTGAAAAGCTATACTGAAACTCAATTTTGTACCCAAAGCTTCTTGTAGCTTCTTCTAAAATCTAGACGTGAATCTCGGATCTCTATCCGCTATGATCGATAAGGGAACTCCGTGAAGTCTTACTATTTCTGAAACATACAAGTTTGCCAACTTGTCTAAGGAGTAATCCACTCGTACAGGTATAAAGTGGGCTGACTTCATGAGTCTATCAACCACTACCCAACAGCATCTTTCTTGCTCTGAGACAATGGTAAACCCTTTATGAAATCCATGGTTATACGGTCCATTTCCACTCGAGAATCAAGATAGGTTGAAGTAAACCCGAAGGTACTTGGTTTTCAGCCTTTACTTGCTGACAAATCATGCACTTGGTAACAAATTCTGAAATGTCTTTCTTCATTTTCAGCCACCAATACTGTTGCTTTAGATCATTATACATCTTGGTGCTACCTGGATGTACAATAAACATCCGTTATGTGCCTCGTGCAAAATTTTCTGAATAAGCTCCTTTTTTCTCGGAACACAAACTCTATCTCTGAACATTAAATATCCATCAAAATTAATTCGAAAGTCCGATTCAGCATCTGACTTGCAACTCACTCGCATTTGTGTTGAATCGCTTCTTGTTTAAGTTCTTTTATCTATCTCCATCAAATTATCCCTTATCTATTTTATTTATCCATCATCATTTCTTTCCATCAAACCGAACCATCTCCTATCACCATTTTCTTTCCAAAATTATTTTTGAATCTATCCTCCCATTTACTAAAACCGTTTCCATCATTTCTCAAACCTCCATTCCTATCTTAAACCCATCCTTTAAACCAAATCACTTAAAGCTTCCTCAAACTCATTCGTATTTTCTTATTACTTCCTGAAAGGCTTATCTCCTCCTCATAGACGATTGGGCACTTCGTATACTTTTCGACTCTTCCTGAGGTAGACTATATCATCTGGTATTAGAGCTATAAAACGAGGAGTTTCTGACGATGACGAAGTTAAAAATACGTTTGTAAGTTAAAAAAAAGTTTAAAAATTTAAAAAAAAAAAAGAGAGTCATATTTATTTTCATTGTAAATCAGCATATTGTATTAGAATATATTGAAAAAGAAAAAGAAAAAAATATACAAATATAAAAAAAGAAGAAAAAAAAAAAAAGTAGTGAAAATTTTTGAAAGTTTTCAAGTTTTAGAAATTTTGCTATCATTACTTCTTTCCCGGTATCAAGACCCTCCTTTCTACCCTCACTCTTCCACCCCCAAATTTTTTTTTCTTTTCTTTGTTTGGCCTCCCTGACACCCAACGTCAAACTGTTGTCAACCAATTTTGAAGCCGACCCTCAAGCTGCGATGAGTCTACCGAAATGAAGTACGAACTTTTGAGAGCAAGAGAGAGCGGTAAAAGGCATGAGTGCTTACGTTAGAGAAAAAGCCCTATTCGAGTGAAACACAAGTG
Source organism: Gossypium rotundifolium (assembly GCA_025506655.1). Classification (NCBI taxonomy): domain Eukaryota; kingdom Viridiplantae; phylum Streptophyta; class Magnoliopsida; order Malvales; family Malvaceae; genus Gossypium; species Gossypium rotundifolium. The sequence continues at coordinate 63,742,368 of CP106726.1, forward strand.
TGAGCGAATTTTCTCTTCCAAGTGACTTGTGAGGTTTTTGTGGTAAGGTACTTCAATTTTTCTGTTTAATTTTTTTTCTCTTTAACAATCTTTCTTTTCAGCAATAAATATGCTTCAATAAGAACTTCCTGCCGATGATTTCCAATTCTTGGTGAATGAAATGGACCAAATGCTCAAGAAGAAACTAAGTCCAATACAAAAGTGATTGGATCGAGCGGAGGAAAGGCCTCAACGAAAGCACATTACGAGTCGAGAAACAGAGTAGTGACCATCTCGAAGACCCATTTTGATGAATACTCGAGAAAAGATTTTCGTCATGACTATGTGAGAAAAGATTATGATCAAGATTCCTATTTGTCAAGACCTTCGAGACTTCGAGAAGAAAACTACAAGTACTCGTCTATGAAAGATCGTTCTCCAAGTAGTTCAAATCCTGATTCTTATTCGATGAAGGATTCAAGGCGAAGCAAAGAAAAGTTTGAATCCTACTATGTTAACAAACAAGAACAGAGTACGAATTACTCGTCTTATGAATCAAAGATGCCGAGCACGAAGGATTTTTCACGAAGCATTTGATCGTGACATCTACAAAAATATTTCTTCGATCCTTGAGTCAAATCCATCTCTATTCAATTCTTTTGAATCATTCACTTGTTGTAATGAAAAAGAGTTCGAGAGAAAAGAAAATAAAAATGAGAAAAAAGAAACAAAAGAAAATGAGAGAGAACAAAAAGAAATTGAAAAGAAAAATGAAAATGAAGGTGAAAAAGAGGAAGTTGAGAAAGAAAGAAAAGAAATTGAGATTGAGAAAAAATTGAAAAAGAGAAAGGATGTACAAAAGAAAAAGAAAAGAAAAATGAGAGAAAAGAAAAAGAGATTGAAAAAGAAGAAAAAGAAAATAAGGAAATTGAAAAAGAATTTGAGAGTGAAGAAAAAGAGTTGGAAAAAAATGAGCTAGAAAAAGAGAGGACTTTTCAACTAACCCTCTTGAAATTTGCTCTTCTTCTGTCTCTTCATTTTATGTTCTTGATATACCGAAAGATGACTTCCAACTCCAGTACCTTCCCGATGAATGACGCTTTTGTTTGATCAGCAAAGGTAATGTTGAAATTGAAATTAAGCCACACGAGTCGGAAGGTAAGGAAGGTAAGTATTTTGAAACAATTTCGACTCCACCAAAATTTTCTAATGAATGTGAATATGTGGATAATACTATCATTTTCCATCCCTCGATTCAATATGATGATTTAAATGATGGTAAGTCGAGTTTGTCTAATAATAATAATTTTGATACAAAGTGTGACAGTGGAGTAACGAATATTCGACAAATGCAAGATTTATTAGGTATGACAATGACTTTTCTTTTAATCCCAATTTGTTTGATTACGGTTATTACGAGATTTGTTCGTTGTCTAATACGAAATATTAGAGTTTTTGTAAATCAGTTTTGAAACATGTTAAGAGATTTGATCGTTCGATTCTGAGTTTGCACAATTCCTATTGGTTTAACATGTTTGATTTTTCCAAAGCGTTGTCACATCTTGATCTTAATAATCAAAATCATGTTTTAAAACCGGGCATATGTTCAGATTTACTTTGTGGAAAACTCAAGTATCATCTGGTATGTTTGAAAGATTTCTATCTTTTTGATACAAGGTTTTTGAATAAGGTATTGAATTTTGTCAACTTTGTTTTTGACTTCTATCGTTCCTTAAACAAATTTTGTGGTTGTACTTGAAATTTATGTTTCATTTGAAAAGGATTGAATCAAACGCGAAGCTTTGACTACACTATATTCCCATGGAGAGAAGGTTCGTAATGCTCGACCAAGGTAAGAAAGACCTTTGTCTTTCCACACATAAAGGTAAGTCTATTGCAATTTTCGATACGTTTTTTCTCTCTTCAGAAGGTGAAAAGCTTTGCGTTGCTGATTATGTTTTTTCCAAACATTTAGATCATGTTATGATTAATCATTCTATTTTGCCTTATTGTGATCAATCTATTTCGATGAATGATGACAGGATTCCTGAGTTTGATAATTTTAATAATTTTCGTGTAAAAAAATCCCTATTGCATCATATGTGTGATACATTTGAAAATTTTGAGAAGTCTTTGTTTTCTTCAGTTGTTGATAGAACACATTACGCTGATTTTCACCATTTAGATCATGAAGTATTTGAATGTCCTATTCTGATAATTGATGAACTATCCATCTTATTCATTGACAAAAATATTCTTGTGTATGATAAATTTTGAAATTCATGTGCTAGTGATTTCATATATCGTCCACTTCAAGATTTGGGAGTTCAACTTCGAGTTACATATGTGTTTTCTTCATTACTTGCTTGTGACATTTATGCCTATGATGTGTTACGCGAATGAAATTTTTTTCTTGAGGATTCTGTTTAAAACGTATGCATGCTTTGAAGCTTATCCACATTTGTTCCAAATTTTTGACAAAGCATTATATCTTTTGTATGATCATTTGAGTTTTCTTGTGCACATGCGATTCATTTGTTTGGTGTTATTCATATTTGGGTTGCAAGTGTGTTTAATTTTTTTTTGCTAACTTATGAATATTTCTTTCAGGTTGATACGAGCAAGCCCGGGGCATCGACGAATTTCAAATTGAAGAGAGCTCGGGTCACAAGTTCCAAATGCCGTAAAGTTGATATTCACTTTGTTGCATTTTCAACTTGAGCCGAATTAGTCCATTTGAGTTCAATTCGAGTTCACTCGAGCTCGTTCCAGCTCTTTGAGCTGATTCTTTTATTTTAATGCTTTAAATAAAATTAAGTCTTTAATTTGCTGAACTTAATTAAATAACTTGTTAGTTAATTTAGTTACAGCCATTTAAGTTCAATTGAATAAGTTATAATTAATATGTCTAGATTAGGACCAATTTAATAGTTGGCTGCTACTTCATTTAATTGGTCGAAATGTGCATTTAAGGTGTCCTAAATTTCCAGCCGAAATTAATATAAGTAATAGCCATCATTTAATTAATTTGTTCAGACAAGAAAACATGTTTTAAACTTGTATTAAACTTTCTGGACACTAATACCGAAATTACTCATGTGTAGGTGATTTTGGGACAAGCATTTAAGGCATGGGCGGCAATTACATTTAAGGAGCCTTGGGAGCATGCAAGGGACAATGTGATGCAATCCTGGTCACATCATGGTTTGACTCTTTCTGACGCGATCGAGAGTGGCCTAAGCTCGAGGGGCCAAAGTGCAAAATGAAGCTGATTTCAACTCATTTTCAGCTCAATTAAACTTCCTTCCTATGTGGTTCAGCTCACATGAGTTCATCTTAGCTCATTGAGCTCGGTTTAAGTTCACATTCAGTTCATTCAGTTCTTGATTAGTTTGATTTAATTCATGCACTTTTATTTTGCTGCATTGAAACTTTTAAATTAGCTTTAAATAAAGGTGTTTAGTTTAAATAGATAAGTTGTGTTTAATAAGAGGCTTATTAATTAATCTAGTTACTAGGATGTTTTTAATGAAGTGTGAGTTTAAGTTAGTTTAATTCTGCTTCCATAAATTAACTAGTTGCTACATTAATTGAAGTCTTAACTTCTAGTTCATTTATTAAGTCAAGAGTTTAATGTGTTGAGTTAAATTAGTGTTTAATAAGTGTTTAACGTGTTAAGTTAAAATTAGTTTCTTTAATAAGTGTTTAATGTGTTTAAGTTAAATTAGTGTTTAATAATTGATTAAATGTGGTTAATATGTCTGTTTAATGTGTTTGAATGTAGGAAACCTATGGGATGTTACAAAGAGTTTAATGTGACTTTTCAAGTGAAAAATAGTTACACACATAAAGGAAGCATTATTCAACATTAAAAGGGAGCTGTTATGATAATTGAAGGAAGCATTATACATCAATTAATTTCAGCAGCAACCTCTTCTTCTTCCAATAATCATTTGAAGCTTAAAGGTCACACATGAGTTATAAATTTTTATTTAGTTGCTGGAGACTTTTCAGCTAGCCAATAACTCAAGGGACATATTTTAAAAGCATTCAAGATGAACATTTAAGCCTTTTAAAACACCATTAGTTGCTGGAGACTTTTCAGCTAGCCAAAGGCAACTCAAAGGACATTTTTAAAGCATTCAAATTCATTTAAATCAGCTCATTAGGAGTCATAAAGTTGTTGTTATTTGGCTGGAGAAATTCAAGAGTTTTTAGATTTTATTTCAGCCATTTAAATGCATATTAAAGTTGAATTCGTTTGACTCTTTAGCTAACCACATGTAAATACTATATATACTTGTTATTAGCTTGTTAAAATAAGAACTTTTGAACTTTTGAACCTTAATTATATTTTATGAACCCTGTTCATCGAGTGAGATTTTTCTCCTCTTTATCTTTCGTACAAGTTCGATTCTGACTTATCAAGCTTGCTTATGGCGTCAATCATTTCTCTTCCATTTAATATACCAACGGTTCTTATCTTCCTAGATAACGGGTCGTGGTCCATCTTCGATTCCATCCTTTCCACCTTAAACGTTATAGAAACCGGGGTGACACATACTTGTGTTGAATCATTTCCGGTTTAAGTTCTTTAATCCATTTCCACCCAAAACATCACCTATCTTTTATCCATTTTCTTTCATCATAAAATTGAACCTATCCTTCTCCATATCCAAATCATACCCACTCTTAAACACCTCCATTTCTAATTTCAATCATCTTCTAAACAAATTCACTTAAGCTTTCGCACTCTCATCCGTATTTTCCTATTATTTCTCGAAAGGCTTGTCTCCTCCTCGTAGACGATTGGGCAATTTAAATACGATTCAACTCAACCCGAGGCAGATCGTATCATTTGGCATCAGAGCTAGAAAAAGAGGAGCTAGATGAACATTGTAAATCTAAAGTAAGTACATAAAAACTAAAAAAGTTGTATTTCATTTCTTTTGTATTCATATTTTTACATTTGAAGTGAAAAAAAATACAAAAAAAAGAAGAAAAAAACCCAAAAAAACCCAAAAAAAAAAGAGAAGAAAAAAAGAAAAAGTGATGTAACATCCAAAAATTTGAGTTTTTATATGTTGCATTATGGTGTTCCGCTAGTTTAATTATCCAATATGTAACATCTGAGATTTAGGGGTCTCTCATTTTAATTTATTTCTATGTGCTAGTATGCTTTGGATGTTGTTAGAGTGTGTTTGTGGGCTTCGAGAAACCTTGGGGTTAGGTAGGAGCCTTGGTAAAAATTTTTGTTTTTAAGCCTTTAGGGGAGAGCTAGGGGAGCTAAGCCTTAAGGGAATTAATGAGGAGTTTATGACATAAGAAAGGAAGTTGTGGAGTGGCAAGGTAACGCATAAGAGCAAGGGAGAGAGTTTGCATCAAAGGAGTTCCAAGGGGAAGGAGGTTCGAGCAACAAGGGAAGCATTTTGGGGTTTGTTTTTGCGGCAAGGGGAGTGGAGAGTTGGATTCGGCATGGACACTTGAAGGTGGGAGTTTGAATGGGTCAAGGATTTCAAATGAGTGGCTACAAAGGGAGATAAAAGTTTGAATCATTCAAATGTGTTTGAATGAGTGGAATGGAGGAAAGTTAGGAGAAAATAAGGGGTGTGGAGTGAGGTTGAAGTGGTGGCCGAATGTGGGATTCTAGAGGTGGGCATATTCAGTTTTGGGGAGGGGCTTAGAGTGCAAAAATTTAGTCTTCTATTCTTTCTAGTTTTTCATCCTCTCTTTTGGTGCCGAAAACACTTAGCAATTTCTTTCTCTCCTTTTGACCCTTAGCTGAAACTTGGAAGACCATTAAGGTCACTTTTATTCTTCTTATCTCCTCATCCTCAAAAACCGAAAGTGAGAGAATATTTTTGTGCATTTCCGTTCATCTTCTCTTCTCTCTTCTCTGAAGCTGAAACCTCTACCATTGTTCTTCTTTAATATTGTTTTCCTTCTAAAGCTGAATAACCCTTCTACTCTTTCAAACCCTTGGCCAAATCTCTTATTCACCATTACTCCTCTTTACCTTTCATTTTTTTATGCTTCTTTTCTTCCTCAACTCGGGTTTAATCTTCAAGCCTTAATTCTTGGTTGAATCTAGTACGGCCGAACATCTCTTGGGTGGTGACTCTCTCTATCGATTGTCCCTTTCAGATCCTAGAAGTGGTGGTAAGGAATCTCTGTTCATTCAAATCTCTTTCTTTTCTCTTTGGTTTGCCGAAACCAAGAATCTAATCTTGTTCTTTTGTGTGGACGAAACCATGAAGGGTTGAGTTTGGGACTTTTGTTAGGCAAGTGTTAAAGGGGGAGATCTTTCGAGATTCGACCAATCAAGATAAGATGATTGTAGCATTTGACTGAAGGACATTTCTTTCGCCCATAAGTGTTAGAGCCGATTCTAACATGGTTAATGTAGGGATATCAATGACTTTCAAGATCAAGTGAGAATCTTTAGGATTTGAGTCGACTTTGGTAAGGTTATTTGATTTAGATATTATTTAGTCTCGTTTAGATTTGATTTAACATTTAACCGAGTCTTCTGATTAAGTTATTATTCGATGGATGCATGTACCAGCCAAGGAGAGAAAGGGGTTGGACACGTAGTCCCTACCCCTAAGTTCAAGAAGCGTTCAGTTTCAGTAGTTTGGGATTGGCCACTGGGGTATGGGCCATAGTCGGAGCAAGATCGTGGGCAAATAATGGTAGTGTCGGTTAGTGATAACGTCAACATAGAGAGCGTAGTGTTACGGGTTATCAGGTGTGTAGTTAGCACACTATTTCTTTACTTTCCTTATTATGAATTAATAAAATACATGTGATATGTGTGGTGGCCGATTTAGTGGCTGTGCTGGTATTGTTACCCATAAATGGGTAATTCGGTAACCAGGTTAGTACATTTCTTATGTCAAAATGTGGTTGGATATATGTGGATCTATGAAAGCATGTAAAAAAATATGTATATCTGGACATGTTCATATGTTTTATGCCATTTCATCATATTATGTTGCATGTACATAGGGTTCGGGATATATATGGCTAAAGGGGAAGTGTGTACATTTATGTATGTGGATTAATGATGGCCTCGTTGTGGTTTGATGTTGGCCTCGAGCCACATCGTGGATTGATGATGACCATGAGTCTCATCATGGATATTGTGATTTCAATCACGTGGATAAGTGGCTAGACCACTAAGTGGACTTTGAGCAGCATGACTGCCAAAGAGGTGTGTAGTGGATGGAGGGTCGATTTAGTAATCCCCTGGTGTGTGGTGGTTGGATATACGGGTGGTGAGTAGTAGTTGGATATTAGGTGGGGTTGGGTTCACATTATGCATGATAGTATGTGGTACGTGGACTTGATGTGGTTTTGGGGCTAAGCCCATTTGTGAAAATATGTAGATTAATTGCACACGAGTCAAAATGACTCACCTTTTTTTCAAACAATGCAGGTAATACATGATACTTTGGACTGGGCTGGAGTGGATTCGGGGTGGCCTTGCAGAAGCTGTTTTTATTCTTAAAGTACATTATAAACTTTTATTACTTTTTGGGGTATTTTTATTATAATAAGGCAGCTTTAAATACTTTGGATTTTTAAGTTTCAAGTTGGAACCGCTATCAAATGGTTAATTAACAAAGGAACTCTAAAATATCGGCAACACTCAAATTTAAGTGAAATTTTCAAAATATGGATTACTTATAAACCTTTCGATTTCCCAAAATTTTCATCTAAATGAATAATGATTTGAACTTGTGCAACTTCAAAAGTTTTGTTTTTAAATAAATTGCTAAGTTTGAACGAGAAACCCTCTTTAAACGAAGTTTCTATTTTAGAATTTACAACCCATTTTTCACTTATGAAACCAAACCATTTTCAACCTTTTTCCTGTAACATTTTGAATTCGGCCGGGGTGTTTTGGGCTGGGTTTGGGGCGTTACAATTTGGTATCAGAGCCCAGGTTTTAAACTTGGCCTTTGGGTTTTGAGGTCCATAACGTTTCCAAAATTGGTAAGGAAAAAGGAATTTTTCGTGGAGTGGATTTTTGGAGGCATGGCACTCGAATCTTTTGGCCCAAGTCCGCCAGGTAAGTATTCCAAATCTTTATGGCAACAGGTGTACGCATGTCTAAGACGAGATTCAGGGAGAGCTTGGTATTTAAGCAGTCCTAGTGACTCACCTCCTCTTCGCTACAATCCTACCTGGTGCGTAGTGACTATTCACTCTAACCATGAGGATTTGTTGATAGGCTAAACCTTATAATTAAAACCCAAAAAGGGACTAGCCACCCTGTTTTGTAAAATCCTAAGGTAAACCCTAGTTTCTTTAAATTTCCAAATTACCCCTGATTCGCAAAAATTACCCTGGTTTTGGGAAAATGACCAAAATACCCCTAATTTACAAAATTATCAAAATGCCCCCGAGTTAAAAATTACCAAAATACCCTTATTTTGGAAAATCACTCGAAACCTTACTTTGGAAAAATTACGATAATGCCCCTGTAGGATAAAATTACGAAAATGCCCCTGGGTAGGGAAATGACAAAAATATCCCTTTGTGATGAATTTGAATTCGTGGATGCAATCTGTGTGATCATTGATAAGTGTATGTGATTTCTGGAATTAGGAGATAAGCTTGAAACTGTAACTATAGTTAGGTCCAGGTTCGAAAGAACTATTATCGAAATCACTTTTCATAAAGTTGTTCGTGATTAATAAGTGAAAAGGAATACTGATGCATAAAAATCTCTTTAAATCAAATTAAAATGCGACGATAGATATGAGTTCTAGGGGACGTGGTTGCAATACGCGAGGGCATGGTAGAGGCAGGATGGCTATGTTGAAACTAGTAGGGTCTGGTTAGGGGTCAGGAAATGAGGCACCACTACCGCCACCAGAGAGGCGGAGTTTGAGTCGAGACGGGGAGACAATGCGATGTCTCGAGCAATCTCGCGTATGCTAGAACGAGTGGCTGGGGCAAGTGCAGGGACAACAACTCGAAGTCCATTCCTGAGAGACTCCAAGCTAATGGAGCTGAAGTGTTTCGAGGTATTTCCGGAGTAGCTCCAAATGTGGCTATGTATTGGTTAGAAGCAGTCAAGAGGATCATGGATGACTTGGATTGTACAGCTAAAGAGAAGTTAAAGGGCATTGTTTCTTTACTTCGGGATGAGGCCTACCAGTGGTGGCTTACTATCAGAGAGGGTACTCCGGCGGACCAAGTGGATTGGAGTTACTTTAAGATAAAGTTTGAGGGGAAGTACGTCAGAGCTAGTTACGTGGATGCACAGAGGAAGGCGTTCTTGAACCTAGTACAATGGGGTAAGTCAGTAGTTGAGTATGAAGCAGAATTCTTACGGTTGAGCCGGTATGCTCGAGGAATTATTTCGACAGACTACGAGCGCTGTGTGAGATTTGAGGATGGGCTGCGAGATTAGCTGCGGGTGTTGATAGCTCCTCAGTGGGAGAGGGATTTTGTGGAGTTGGTGGAAAAATCTAGGATAGCAGAGGAGGTCAAGCGAACTGAGAGGCAAAATAGGGATAAGGACAGAGGCAGGAATAAGATAAGTTATGGACCATCAGCATCATCTGAGAGTTTTCAGAAAAAGCCTAAGGTTGAGGGACCTACTCGTGTTTCTGTGCTAGTTACTGGAAATCAGTTCCATCAGTGTGCTCAATGTAGGAGGTCTCATGTGGGAGACTGCTGAGGACGGAATAAAGAGTGCTACAGGTGTGGATCAAGGGACCATTTAATTAAAAATTGTCCTCAAGATGTGGCTAAGACTCGATTGGTAGGTTAGGGGTATGTGCAGCCAGGAAGGGGTGGTCAACAGATATCAAGAGGTCATGGTCCAAATCGAGAAAGGAATGGTTCTAGCCGAGGTCATAGAGCACCGGGTAGAGGTGCTGGAAGCTCAGATGCGAGAAAGCCTGGGTTGGTTTATGCAGCCAGACATCGTGAGGAGGGGGATGCACCAGATGTTATTATGGGTATGTTCTTCATCTTTGGGTTACCCTTTACTGCATTGATTGATGTTGGGTCGACGCACTCTTACATTGCTAGTATGGTGTCTGGAACCTTGAATGTGAAACCTGAAATTGCCTCTAGGAAAATGTCTGTACTTAGTCCTTTAGGGCAATCAGTTGTGGTGGATAAACTCTTTAGAGATGTACCTTTAGAGGTTCAGGGGTCAGTGTTTCCAGTTGACTTGAGGGAGCTGCCATTCAAAGAATTTGACTTGATCCTAGGCAAGGATTGGTTAGTAAGGTATCATCCAAATTTGGATTGTGCTGCTAAGCGCATGATGCTGAAAACTCTCGAGGATGATGAGGTTGTGGTGATAGAGGAGAGGAGAGACTATTTGTCTAATGTAGTGTCTGCTCTTAAGGCGGAGAGAATGGTGAAGAAGGGGTGCTTGGCTTTCTTAATGTTTGTTAGTACCTTAGATGCCAAGGAGGCAGTTGTAGGGGAGGTGAGAACAGTAAAGGAATTCGTGGATGTTTTTCCTAAAAACTTCCGGGTTGCCTCTGAATCGTGAGGTGGAGTTTGGAATCGACCTTCTTCCAGGTACAGCGCCAATGTCCATCGCTCCTTATAGGATGGCACCGAAAGAGTTGGTTGAACTTAAAGCCCAAATCCAGGAGTTGTTAGATCGTGATTTCATTTGACCCTGTGTGTCTCCGTGGGGAGCACTGATATTGTTTGTAAAGAAGAAGGACGGATCTATGCGTATGTGCATAGACTACCGCCAGTTGAATAAGCTGACAATCAAAAACAAGTACCCCCTGCCGAGGATAGACGACTTGTTTAATCAGCTTAAAGGGTTGTGGTCTTTTCGAAGATAGATTTGAGGTCGGGATATACCAGCTTAAGGTGAAAGAAGCTGATATCCATAAGATGGCATTTCGGACTCGATACGGGCATTATGAATTTTGAGTAATGCCGTTCGGGTTAACAAATGCACCGGGTGTGTTCATGGATATGATGAATCGGGTTTTTCAACCCTATTTGGACCAGTTCATTGTAGTGTTCATAGACGATATTCTAGTTTATTCTAAGTCTAAAGAGGAGCATGACGCGCATCTGTAGGTGGTTCTGCAGATTTTAAGGGAAAAGAAGTTGTACGCCAAATTTAGCAAGTGTGAATTTTGGTTAAGAGAAGTTGCTTTTCTGGGTCATGTGGTATCTAAAGAAGGGATAAGAGTAGATCCTTGGAAGATTGAGGTGGTATTGGATTGGAAACCACCTAAGTCAGTGGTAGAAATTCGCAGTTTCTTGGGGTTAGCAGGTTACTATAGAAGGTTTGTTGAGGGGTTTTCTTCAATAGTGGCACCTTTGACTAAGTTGCTGAGAAAAGAGGTACATTTTGTATGGATAGATAAGCAGCAGGAGAGCTTTGAAAAGCTAAAAAGGGTTTTGACAGAGGCTTCGATTTTGATTCAGCCTGAGGCAGGGAAAGATTTTGTGGTATATTGTGATGCTTCTCATACGGGGTTAGGCTGAGTACTGATGCAGGAGGGGAAGGTTGTTACTTATGCGTCTCGGTAGTTAAGACCACACGAAGTTAACTACCCCACGCATGATCTGGAGTTGGCTGCAGTGGTTTTCGCTTTGAAGGTATGGAGGCATTATTTGTATGGAGAGAAGTCAGTGATCTACACAGACCACAAGAGTTTGAAGTATCTTCTGACTTAGAAAGAGCTGAACTTGAGACAGCGAAGGTGGGTGGAGCTATTGAAGGATTACGATAGCTCGATTAAATATCACCCGGGTAAGGCGAATGTGGTAGCTGATGCACTGAGTCAGAAAGTGGTATCGAATTTGAGAGCGATGTTTGCTCACCTTAGTCTTTATGACGACGGGAGTTTGTTAGTGGAGCTACAGATGAAGCCGACATGGTTAAGTCAGGTAAAAGAGAAACAGTCAGTGGATGAGGTTTTGAGTGCTCGACTTTTACAAGTACAGAATAGGGGATTAGAGGACTACAGTGTAAACAGCAATGGAGTCTTGTGTTTTTGAGGTAGGGTTTGTATGCCAAAAGACGTGGAATTGAGACAAAAGATTCTTCGAGAGTCGCATAGTAGCCCTTACGCTATGCATCTTGGAGGGAGTAAGTTGTATAGGGACCTACGAGATCAGTTCTGGTGGCCTGGATTGAAGCGAGAAGTTACAGAATTTATGGGGAAGTGCTTGACTATCAGCAGGTCAAAGCTGAACATCAAGTGCTGTCGAGATTACTGCAATCAGTGAAGATTTTACAGTGGAAGTGGGAGAGAATCACGATGGATTTCATTAGTGGGCTTCCTCTTACGCCTACTAAGAAGGACTCAGTATGGGTGATCGTGGATCGGTTGACAAAATCTGCTCATTTCATACCTGTTCGTATGGATTACTCTCTACAGAGGTTGGTGAAGTTGTATGTGGCAAAATTGTGAGACTGCATGGGGTGCCAATATCAATCATATCGGATAGGGATTCTAGATTTACGTCACGATTTTGTAGGGCGTTGCATCGGGCATTGGGCACCAGGTTGGATTTTAGCACGGCATTTCATCCACAGATGGATGGCCAGTCTGAAAGGGTGATTCAGGTATTAGAAGATATGTTAAGAGGATGTGTTATCGACTTTAGAGGTAGTTGGGAGGAATTCTTGCCCTTAGCAGAGTTCGCGTACAACAACAGTTATCAGGCTAGTATTCAGATGGCGCCGTATGAAGCATTATTTGGGAGAAAGTGTCAGACTCTTACCTGTTGGACAGAGTTAGGAGAATGTCATGTTTTGGGTCCAGAGATAGTGGCAGAATCAGAGGAGAAGGTTAAGGTAATTTGAGATCGGTTGAAGGAAGCATCTAACAGACAGAAGTTGTATGCGAATCTTAAGCAAAAAGAGATAGAGTTTGCAGTGGGTGATCGGGTATTCTTGAAAGTTTCGCCTTGGAAGAAGGTGATGAGATTTGGACGTAAGGGTAAGCTGAGTCCAGGTTTATAGGACCTTATCGGGTTTTGAAGCAAGTTGGACCAGCAGCGTATCAGTTAGAGTTGCCTTCAGAGTTGAAGCAAATACATGACGTGTTCCACGTATCGATGCTAAGACATTACTGTTTGGATCCCTCTCATGTGGCGCCAGTTGAGGAAGTTGAGTTGAAGCCAGATTTTTCCTATGAAGAGGCGCCAATTCAGATTTTGGAGCGAGATGTGAAGGTTCTGCGAGGAAATCAGTTCCTCTAGTCAAGGTATTGTGGCGGAATCATAGTTCAGAAGAAGCGTCGTGGGAGCCGGAGAAGACGATGAGACAGCAATATCCTCATCTATTTTGACCAGGTAATTTCGAGGCCGAAATTTCTTTAAGGGGGTAGAACTGTAAATCGAGATTTAGGGGTCTCGCATTTTAATTTATTTCTATGTGCTAGTATGCTTTGGATGTTGTTAGAGTGTGTTTGGGGGCTTCGGGAAACCTTGGGGTTAGGTAGGAGCCTTGGTAAAAATTTTGTTTTTAAGCCTTTAGGGGAGAGCTAGGGGAGCTAAGCCTTAAGGGAATTAATGAGGAGTTTATGACACAAGAAAGGAAGTGGTGGAGTGGCAAGGTAACGCATAAGAGCAAGGGCGAGAGTTTGCGTCAAAGGAGTTCCAAGGGGAGGAGGTTCGAGCAACAAGGGAAGCATTTTGGGGTTTGTTTTTACAGCAAAGGGAGTGGAGAGTTGGATTCGGCATGGACACTTGAAGGTGGGAGTTTGAATGGGTTAAGGATTTCAAATGAGTGGCTATGAAGGAAGATAAGAGTTTGAATCATTCAAATGTGCTTGAATGAGTGGAATGGAGGAAAGTTAGGAGAAAATAAGGGGTGTGGAGTGAGGTTGAAGTGGTGGCCGAACATGGGATTCTAGAGGTAGGCATATTTGGTTTTGGGGAGGGGCTTCGAGTGCCAAAATTTAGTCTTCTTTTCTTTCTAGTTTTTCATCCCCTCTTTTGGTGCAGAAAACACTTAGCAATTTCTTTCTCTCCTTTTGACCCTTAGCCGAAACTTGGAAGACCATTAAGGTCACTTTTATTCTTCTTATCTTCTCATCCTCAAAAGCCAAAAGTGAGAGAACCTTTTTGTGCATTTTTATTCATCTTCTCTTCTCTCTTCTCTAAAGCCAAACCTCTACCATTGTTCTTCTTTAATCTTTTTTCCTTCTAAAGCCGAATAACCCTTCTACTCCTTTGAACCCTTGGCCGAATCTCTTATTCACCATTACTCCCCTTTACCTTTCATTTTTTATGCTTCTTTTCTTCCTCAACTCGGGTTTATTCTTCAAGCCTTAATTCTTGGTTGAATCTAGTAAGGCCGAACGTCTCTTGGGTGGTGACTCTCTCTATCGATTTTCTCTTTTAGATCCTAGAAGTGGTGGTAAGGAATCTCTGTTCATTCAAATCTATTTCTTTTCTCTTTGGTTTGCCGAAACCAAGAATCTAATCTTGTTCTTTTGTGTGGGAGAAACCATGAAGGGTTGAGTTCGGGACTTTTGTTAGGCCAGTGTTAAGGGGGGAGATCTTTCAGGATTTGATCAATCAAGGTAAGATGATTATAGCATTTGACTGAAGGCCATTTCTTTCGCCTATAAGTGTTAGAGCCAATTCTAACATGGTTAATGTAGGGATCTCAACGACTTTCAAGATTAAGTGAGAATCTTTGGGAATTGAGTCGGCTTTGGTAAGGTTATTTGATTTGGATATTATTTAGTCTCGTTTAGATCTGATTTAACATTTAACTGGGTCTTCTGATTAAGTTATTATTCGATGGATGTGGGTACCAGCCAAGGAGGGAAAGGGGTTGGACACGTAGTCCCTGCCCTTAAGTTTAAGAAGCGTTCGATTTCAGTAGTTTGGGATTGGCCACCAGGGTGTGGGCGAGCGTCGGAGCAAGATCGTGGGCAAATAGAGGTAGTGCCGGTTAGTGATAGCGTCGACATAGAGAGTGTGGTGTTACGGGTTATCAGGTGTGTAGTTAGCACACTTTTCTTTACTTTCCTTATTCTGAATTAATAAAATACATTTGATATGTGTGGTGGCATTGTTACCCATAAAGGGGTAATTCGGTAACCAGGTTAGTACATTTCTTATATCAAAATGTGGTTGGATATATGTGGATCTATGAAAGCATGTAAAAAATATATGTATATCTGGACATGTTCATATGTTTTATGCCATTTCATCATATTATGTTGCATGTACATAGGGTTCGGGATTTATATGGCTAAAGGGGAAGTGTGTACATTTATGTACGTCGATTAAAGATGGCCTCGCGCCTCATTGTGGTTTGATGTTTTCCTCGAGCCATATCATGGATTGATGATGACCATGAGTCTCATCATGGATATTGTGATTTCAATCACGTGGATAAGTGGCTAGACCACTAAGTGGACTTTGAGCAGCATGACTGCCAAAGAGGTGTGTAACAGATGGAGGGTCGATTTAGTAATCCCTTGGTGTGTGGTGGTTGGTTATACGGGTGGTGAGTAGCAGTTGGATATTAGGTGGGGTTGGGTTCACATTATGCATAATAGTATGTGGTACGTGGACTTGATGTGGTTTTGGGGCTAAGCCCATTTGTGAAAATATGTGGATTAATTGGACACTGAGTCAAAATGACTCTCCCTGTTTTTCAAACAATGTAGGTAATACATGATACTTTGGACCGGGCTGGAGTGGATTCGGGGTGGCCATGCAGAAGCGGTTTTTATTCTTAAAGTACATTATAAACTTTTATTACTTTTTGGAGTATTTTTATTGTAATAAGGCCGCTTTAAATACTTTGGATTTTTAAGTTTCAAGTTGGAACCGCTATCAAATGGTTAATTAGCAAAGGAACTCTAAAATAGCGGTAACACTCGAATTTAAGTGAAATTTTCAAAATATGGATTAATTATAAACCTTTCGGTTTCCCAAAATTTTCGTATAAATGAATAATGATTTGAACTTGTACAACTCGAAAGTTTTGTTTTTAAATAAATTGCTAAGTTTGAACGAGAAACCCTCTTTAAACGAAGTTTTTGTTTTAGAATTTATAACCTATTTTTCACTTATGAAACCAAACCATTTTCAACTTTTTTCCTGTAACATTCCAAATTCGATCGTGGTGTTTTAGGCCGTGTTTGGGGCGTTACACAATATGTGTGTTTAAATAGTCCTGAGAAGGCTTGAGATTTATTTGGTTTTGGTCTAATTTTTTGTCTTTAGTGCCTTAATGAAATAGAACAAGTGACCTTAAAGCTTAAGGTAATTAAGTGGTAAAAAGTTACCATAAAAGAGCTATTAGTAAAGAGGAGATGGCGCCATATGTGTTCCTTGAGGGAAGGAGTTTGAATCCCTGGGTGTGCATGTGAGATTTTTATTTTTATTTTGTTTTCCTTCCTCATAGTGTCGGCCAAACATTTAACTTATGGTAAGTTGGACTTTAATTTTTATGGTAAGGTGGCTAAGAAAAAAGGCAAGCTTGAACATAGGGAAAGGAATCAAATGGAAAAGGCATGTAGGGGGAACATAAGGCTTATAACAAGGGAGATGTTGTGGAAAGTTTGGGTGGCTAAACTTCGACCATTTGGCCATGCATTTGGACGGTTTTAGGGGCTAGGGGGGATGACCGAATTTTTGGTTAGCTTTTGGTAAGGTAGGTGCTAGTTTGGTCATTTTTCATTTTGGCATTTTGGAGTATCAAAACTTTTTCCTCTCCAAAATCTTTCTCTCCAAATTCTTCTCCCTAGCCGAATGTGTCTTGAGCAATAGGTAAAGTTTGTGTTTTGTTTTGGCCATTTCATTTTGACCATCTCAGTATTATCTTTCATTCTCCCCAAAATCTTTTCCTCTTTGTGCCAAAACCATACAATCTTGAAGGGCATTTTTCTTTCTTTTCTTTTTTTCTCTTGTCGAATGCACACTAGCCTCAAGACTTTTTCTTTGTTCATTTTCCATTCTTGAAAGGAAACTCGAAACATAAACACCCTATTTTCTTCTTATTTTCTTCTTGCAAAAATAATCAAACATCACTCCCTCTTTAATATTTCACCATGTCCGAATGTTATTGATCATCATCCTCTCCAATACTTTCACTGTAGCTGAATCTTCCATCTTCCATTTAACCCTCTTTTTCATTCGAGTGTTCATCTTTGAACAATCGGTACGAACACTCCTTTCAATTCTTTTATTTTTCCTCTATTGCCGAAATTCATATGTTGATTTGGGAGGGTCTTTTTGACCCAAATCATCATCATTTCTCTTTCAAACAAAACCTTTCTTCTTGTAGTGGTATAAGGGAGTGCCGATTATTTCGACATCGCTTAATCGATTCTAGCCATAGGAAGATCGTGTGAAAAAGGAAAATTCATCGTTCAATGTAAGGATATTTTTCGAAGGGTTCTATATTACTTTTTATTTGTTAAAGATAGTGTTGATTAACCGATTTTATCATAGGGACTCTATCACTCGATTTTCATCCTGTGAGCGTAAGGATTTTGTGGTAAGCCGACTTCGCTCATAAGAACAATCGGTTATAATAACGAAATATTAGTTGGACTAATATTTATTTGTTATTATGGAGGCAAACAAGATCGAATCAAAAGGAGTAGTGATTGGTGATCGAAAAGGGGGCAGATTTACGATCCCTTCTAGATTTAAACGAAGGGTTGTTTCGGTGACCCGGGATTTTCCACCGGGTTGTGGGCCCTCATCCGGTGAAAATCAACTATTCGAGGTTATTCGCAGTTCTAAGCCATTAGCTATTCGGGATTTTCCATCGGGTTGTGAACCGTCAACCAGGGAGAACTGGCAAATAGTAGTCATTCAAGATTCCAAGGGTAAAAATCCTAGACCGTTTATCTTAGAGTAGATTTACTATAAGTGTTAGTGATCTAATCGAGCGTTAAAAATATTTTTAGGTGTTAACGATCAGGAAAGTGTAGTGCTTACAGTAATCAGTGTGTAATCTCACACTGTGTCTCATGGGTTAAATAACTATATCGTATTAATCGCTTGATTAAATCACAAGATAGTGAAATCGGGTAAACTAGCATATTTATCAATTTATCGGTAAAGACTATGAAATCGGTATTAAGACTATGAATTTTATGAAATTACCCTCAATGGGCCAAATAGATAAAAGTGGATATATGGGCCAAGTGTGATATTTGATATATGGGCCAAATGTGATATTTGATATATGGGCCAAATGTGATATTTGATATATGGGCCAAATGTAACATGAGTTATAAGGGCCAAAATGTGATATGGGCCAGATTGTGAAAATTTTATAATAGGTCGTATGTTTGTAATAATTATATGAATGGATTGTAGTAATTGAATGTGCATATTATATACATGATTTGCATGGGTTGGGATATTTGACGAAGAGAAGTTCTCGTAGCTTTGCTACAAAATTTGGTGGCTTGTCCACAAATTGATATATGGCTTAATGCCCAGTTTGATATATGGTTAAATGCCCAGTTTGGTGTGTTGGCGGGATGAGTGACTAAAGCTCCCTACAGGTGTGTTGGTAAGTACGGTGGTGTGTAGCGGATGGAAAACTAGGTTTGGTTGGGAAATTTCATAACACATGCATGTTATAAATGATATTATGTTATGATTGTAAATGGGCTTTGGCCCAATAAATGCTCAATTGAATTTTTAGCCCAGTGAAAACGAAAAGTGGGTTACACACTGAGTTCTAAGTAACTCACCCCGTTTCCTTACTTTTCTCAGGTAATGATCAGTGATGGAGGCTTGGGCCGTGGACGACTCAGTGGAGGCCATACTATGAATAATGGGTTATTTAAATTTCGGATTTCTTTTAAGTATTTTTTTATCATTTTGCTATTTAAGATTTTGTTGTAATAAGGCCTCTGGATAAATTTTTAATGATGTTTTACTTTTGGATGGATTTTATAAATTGCTTGAATACTCTAAGTGGGATTTATCTTAAAATTGAAATAAATGTTTTTCTCAAAAAGAAAGGGGTTACATTCTTAAATATTTTTTACTCGAAAAATTTTACATTAACAATGTCATTCTAATTTTTCCCAAATTATTTTCAAACTCTTTAAATCTTCTTAAAATATTAAATTATTTTTTAAGTTACATCCTATAAATCCTTACGCCTCAAAATAGTTAGATTTAGCAATCAACTTTGTCTTTCAATAAACTCCATATCAAAATGATTTTTTTTAAAAAAATCCAATTTCTTTAAATCTTTAAAAGACTAGATGTATGTTCATTTCGTGTGACATGCCAAATTTGGTCTTAACGCATACACCGGGTTTGGGGTGTTACATTTTATGGTATCAGAGCCTGGTTCAAAACTCAACTGTGGTTTGGGTTTTAAAACATTTTTTCAAAACTATTTTGAGTTATAGAACGTATGTTTCAAAGGTGGTATGGCACCATGAGTATCCGGCACCAAGTTAAGTAAGTGTATTGAAATTGAATGATTATTATTGTGATATGAACACTCTAGAACTTTAAGTTTTAGATGTTGAAACTATAGAGATTGAGACTATAGGATGCGTTTACGAAAACAAATCTACCTCTTATATCTCATAAAATATCGTTAATAAAACACTAAAATAGAATACTAATTCATAAACCTTGTAATCAGATTGAAACAAAATAGTCAATATGAGTGCTAAAGGATGTGGACGTGGTAGACGTGGCCATGGTAGAGGCCGAGGTGCTAGAGTTGTGTCTGAGGCATCGGGGCATATACCGAAAATGGACGCGCCGGCATCACTGTGTCAAAAAATGGATCACATGACCGTATGAGGGAAGACATTGCTCTGTCTCAAGCAATGTTACGAATTTTGGAAAGGGTTGTTGGGGTTAGATTGGGACCAGTAGCTTGTGGATCAATATCGGAGCAACTCGGATCAAATGGTGCTGAGATTTTTAGGGGTATCTCGGAAGTAGCCCCAAATGTTGCGGAGTATTGGCTCGAGGCTATAGAGCAGATTATGGATGACTTGGAGTGTACTGCCTAGTAGGAACTAAGAGGAGCTATGGCCTTGTTGAAGGACGAGGCGTATCAATGGTGGCTCACTGTTCGAGAAGGCACTCAGGTCGAACATATTACTTAGGATTTCTTCAAAACTACATTCCAAGGAAAGTATGTTGGGGCAAGCTATGTGGATGCCTGAAGGAAGGAATTCTTAAATTAGGTTCAAGGAAATAAGACGGTGGCAGCTTATGAAGTAGAATTTCTATGTTTGAGTCATTATGCTCGGACTATAGTGCCAACTTACCATGAACGCTGTATGCATTTTGAAGATGGATTGAATGATGAGCTGCGGGTATTGATTGCCCCACAACAAGAAGAGACTTTTGCCACGATTGTGGAGAAAGCCAAAATAGCTTAAGAGGCTAAGAACTCAGAGAGGCAAAATCGAGAAAGATATAGAGGCAGGAACAAGAGGGACTTTAGGTATTCGAGTCCTGCTAAAAGGTTTCAGAAGAGGCCCATGAATGATGAACCAGTTCAAGCTAAAGCACCTGCGGCTACCAATCAGATTCAACCATGTGCTTACCATGGGAGACGACACTCTGGTAATGCTGGAAGAGAACCGGTGGATGCTTCAAATGTGGTTCTAAGGATCATCAGCTTAAGAATTGTTCTCGACGGACTACTCCAACTCAAGAAGCTTGTAACTCTAATGCACAGCTAGCTAGAGGCGTTCAGCAGCCACCGAGGGGCCGTGGACCAGGTCGAGGTGGTAATGGCACAATTTGAGGTCAAGGTGCACCGGTAGAGGTAATGGCTTTAGGGGTAACGTGGAGGCGAGACAGCCAGGGTTAGTTTATGCGGTTAGACGCCAAGAAGATGGTAATTCCCCTGGTGTGATAACCGATACGTTCTTCATCTCTGATGTACTTGTTACTGCTTTGATTGATATCAGATCTACCCATTCGTATATTGCTAGTGCTATATCAGGAAATCTGAACATTAGATCTGAGATTTCTGATAAAGAGATGACGGTAATTAATCCTTCAGGACATTCTGAGCTAGTAAATAAATTGTTTAGAGACGTGCCCTTAGAAATTCAAAGAGAAATATTTTTGGCGAATATGATGGAACTGCCTTTTAGTGATTTCGACCTTATTTTGGTCATGTATTAGTTGGTTAAACACCGGGCGCACTTGGATTGTGCTGCAAAGCGGATGTTGATAAGGACTTTGAAAGATAAGAAAGTGGTAATGATAGGCGAACGAAGAAACTATTTAGCAAATGTGGTATCTACTTTAAAGGTAGAAAAGTTGGTGCAAAAAGGGTGTGGAGCATTCCTAGCCTTCGTTAGTGCTTTGGATGCCAAGGAATTATTGGTGAAAGATGTTAGAACGGTGAAAGAATATTCAGATGTCTTTTCCGAGAAACTTTTAGGTTTACCTCTAGACCGGGAAGTATAGTTTAGCATTGAGCTTTTTCTCGGAATAGCTCTGGTATCTAATGCTCTTTATAGGATGGCGTCGAAGGAGTTAGAGGAGTTTAAGGCTCAAATTCAGGAGTTGTTGGATTGGGGATTCATTTGACCGAGTGTGTCACCGCGGGGAGCACCAGTCTTGTTCGTCAAGAAGAAGGATGGATCGATGCGTATGTGCATTGATTATAGGCAATTGAATAAATTGATGATCAAAAATAGGTATCCATTGCTGAGAATCGATGACCTGTTTGATCGATTGAGAGGAGCTTTAATTTTCTCCAAGATAGATTTGAGGTCAGGTTATCACCAACTCAAGGTTAAAAAGGCAGATATTCATAAAACTGCATTTTGAACTCGTTATGGACATTATGAGTTCTTGGTGATGCCGTTTGGATTGACCAATGCACCAACTGCATTTATGGACATGATGAACTGAGTCTTTCAACCTTACTTAGACCGGTTCGTGGTGGTGTTTATAGGTGATATCTTGGTATACTCGAAGAATGAAGAAGAGCATGATTCACATCTGCGGATGGTATTGTAAATATTGCGGGAAAAAAAACTTTATGTGAAATTCAGTAAGTGTGAATTCTGGCTGAAGAAAGTGACCTTCTTAAGACAAATGATTCCACGAGAAGCGCATAGTAGCCCTTATGCTATGCACCCGGGGAAATAAAATGTATCGATACCTCCGTGAGCAGTATTGGTGGCCAGGGTTGAAACAGGAAGTTACTGAATATGTGAGTAAGTGCTTGACTTGTCAACAAGTGAAGGCGGAGCACCAATTACCATCGGGATTGTTGTAACCAGTAAAGATTCCATTATGGAAATGGAAACGGATAATGATGGACTTTGTTAGTGGGTTACCTTTATAGCCTACTAAGAAAGATTTCGTTTGGGTAATAGTGGATCGGTTGACTAAGACTACCCATTTTCTACCTGTTCGAATGGATTACTCATTACAGAAGTTGGCCAAGTTGTATGTAGCAGAGATCGTGAGGTTGCATGGGGTACCGGTGTATATTATATCGAACAGGGACCCTAGGTTTATATCACGATTTTGGAAGGCTTTACATGAAGCTTTGGGAACCAAGTTGAATTTCAGTACGGTATTTCATCCTCAGACAGATGGTCAATCGGAGAGAGTAATCCAGATCTTGGAAGACATGTTAAGGGGCTGTGTGATTGACTTCAAAGGGAGTTGGGAGGATTTTCTACCGTTGGCAGAGTTTGCGTATAACAATAGTTATCAATCCGGTATCCAAATGACAGCCTATGAAGCATTGTATGGTCGTAGGTGTCGTACTCCTAGTTGTTGGACTGAATTGGGGGAACGGTAGTTATTGGGTCCTTAATTGAAAACAAAGACGCAAGAAAAGGTAAAGGTAATTCGGGCACGGTTAAAGGAAGCTTCAGATAGACAGAAATCTTATGCGGATCTGAGCGTAAGGATATTGAGTTTGCGGTAGAAGATCAAGTCTTTCTAAAGGTCTCACCTTGGAAGAAGATCTTCAAATTTGGAAGGAAGGGCAAGTTGAGCCCTCGATTCATTGGGCCATACCGTGTGTTGAAGCGTGTAGGACCAGTGGCTTATCAGCTTGAATTACCTCCGGAGTTGAGTCAGACTCATAGTGTTTTCCATGTTTCAATGTTGAGGTGTTATCGATCAGATCCATCTCATATAGTACTAGTAGAGGAAGTTGAGTTAAGGCCTGACTTGTCATTTGAGGAAGAGCCAGTGAAAATTTTAGATCGAGATGTAAAGGTACTGAGAAGGAAGACTGTACCATTAGTCAAGGTTCTATGGCGTAATCACGGAGCGGAGAAAGCTACATGGGAGCCTGAGGATACAATTCAACAGCAATATCCTCACCTCTTTTAACCAGGTAATTTTAAGGCTGAAATTTTCTTTAAGGGAGGTAGAATTGTAACATCCTAAAATTTGATTTTTTATATGTTGCATTATTTTGGTGTTCAGCTAGTTTAATTATCCAATATGTGTGTTTAAATAGACCTGAGAAGGCTCGGGATTTATTTGGTTTTGGTATAATTTTTTGTATTTAGTACCTTAATGAAACAGAACAAGTGACCTTAAAGCTTAAGGTAATTAAGTGGTAAAAAGTTAGCATAAAAGAGCTACTAGTAAAGAGGAGATGGCGCCATATGTGTTCCTTGAGGGAAGGAGTTTGAATCCCTGGGTGTGCATGTGAGATTTTTATTTTTATTTTGTTTTCCTTCCTCATAGTGTCGACCAAACATTTAACTTATGGTAAGTTAGACTTTTATTTTTATGGTAAGGTGGCTAAGAGAAAAGGCAAGGTTGAACAAAAGGAAAGGAATCAAATGGAAAAGGCATGTAGGGGGAACATAAGGATTATAACAAGAGAGATGTTTTAGAAATTTGGGTGGCTAAACTTTGACCATTTGGCCTTGCATTTGGACGGTTTTAGGGGCTAGGGGGGATGACCGAATTTTTGGTTAGCTTTTGGTAAGGTAGGTGCTAGTTTGGTCATTTTTCATTTTGGCATTTTGGAGTATCAAAAGTTTTTCCTCTCCAAAATCATTCTCTCCAAATTCTTCTCCCTAGCTGAATGTGTCTTGAGCAATAGGTAAAGTTTGTGTTTTGTTTTGGCCATTTCATTTTGACCATTTCGGTATTATCTTTCATTCTCCCCAAAATCTTTTCCTCTTTGTTCCGAAACCATACAATCTTGAAGGGCATTTTTCTTTCTTTTCTTTTCTTCTCTTGCCGAATGCACACTAGCCTCAAGACTTTTTCTTTGCTCATCTTCCACTCTTGAAAGGAAACTCGAAACATAAACACCCTATTTTCTTCTTCTTTTCTTCTTACAAAAACTCACAAACATCACTCCCCCTTTAATATTTCACCATGGCCGAATGTTATTGATCATCATCCTCTTCAATACTTTCACTATAGCTGAATCTTCCATCTTCTATTTAACCCTCTTTTTCATTCGAGTGGTCATCTTTGAACAATCGGTAAGAACACTCTTTTCAATTCTTTTATTTTTCCTCTATTGCCAAAATTTATATGTTGATTTGGGAGGGTCTTTTTGACCGAAATCATCATCTTTTCTCTTTCAAACAAAACCTTTTTTCTTGTAGTGGTATAGGGGAGTGCTAATTATTTCAACATTGCTTAATTGATTCTAGCCATAGGAAGATCGTGTGAAAAAGGAAAATTCATCGTTCAAGGTAAGGATATTTTTCAAAGGGTTCTATATTACTTTTTATTTGTTGAAGATAGTGTTGATTAACCGATTTTATCATAAGGACTCTATCACTCGATTTTCATCCTGTGAACATAAGGGTTTTGTGGTAAGCCAACTTCACTCATAAGAACAATCGGTTATAATAACGAAATATTAGTTGGACTAATATTTATTTGTTATTATGGAGGCGAACAAGATCGAATCAAAAGGAGTAGTGATTGGTGATCGAAAAAGGAGCGGATTTACGATCCCTTCTAGATTTAAACGAAGGCTATTTCGACGATCCGGGATTTTCCACCGAGTTGTGGACCATCATCTGGTGAAAATAAACTATTCGAGGTTGTTTGCAGTTCTGAGCCATTAGCTATTCGGGATTTTTCACCGGGTTGTGAACCGTCAACCAGGGAGAATCGATAAATAGTAGTCATTCACGATTTCGAGGGTAAAAATCCTAGACCATTTATCTTAGAGTAGATTTACTATAAGTGTTATTGATCTAATCAAGCGTTAAAATATTTTTAGGTGTTGACGATTAGGAAAGTGCAGTGCTTACAGTAATCAGGTGTGTAATCTCACACTGTATCTCAGGGGTTAAATAACTATATCGTATTAATCGTTTGATTAAATCACAAGATAGTGAAATCGGGTAAACTAGCATATTTATCAATTTATTAGTAAAGACTATGAAATCGGTATTAAAATTATGAATTTTACAAAATTGCCCTCAATGGGCCAAATAGATAAAAGTGGATATATGGGCCAAATGTGATATTTGACATATGGACCAGATGTGATATTTGATATATGGGCCAAATGTGATATTTGATATATGGGCCAAATGTGATATTTGATATATGGGCCAAATGTGACATGAGTTATAAGGGCCAAAATGTGATATGGGCCAGATTGTGAAAATTTTATAATGGGTCGTATGTTTGTAATAATTATATGAATGGATTGTAGTAATTGAATGTGCATATTGTATACATGATTTGCATGGGTTGGGATATTTGATGAAGAGAAGTTCTGGTAGCTTTGCTACAAAATTCTAGTGGTTTGTCCACAAATTGATATATGGCTTAATGCCCAGTTTGGTGTGTTGGCGGGGTGGGTGACTAAAGCTCCCCACAGGTGTGTTGGTTGGTACGGGTGGTGTGTAGCGCATGGAAAACTAGGTTTGGTTGGGAAATTTCATAACACATGCATGTTATATATGATATTATGTTATGATTGTAAATGGGCTTTGGCCCAATAAATGCTCAATTAAATTTTTGGCCCAGTGACAATGGGAAGTGGGTTACACACTGAGTTCTAAGTAACTCACCCCATTTTCCTTACTTTTCTCAGGTAATGATCAGTGACGGAGGCTTGGGCCGTGGACGACTCAGTGGAGGCCATACTACGAATAATGGGTTATTTAAATTTCGGATTTCTTTTAAGTATTTTTTTTATCATCTTGCTATTTAAGATTTTGTTATAATAAGGCCTCTGGATAAATTTTTAATGATGTTTTACTTTTGGATGGATTTTATAAATTGCTTGAATACTCTAAGTGGGATTTATCTTAAAATTGAAATAAATGATTTTCTCAAAAAGAAAGGGGCTACATTCTTAAATATTTTTTTTTTACTCGAAAAATTTTCTGTTAACAATGTCATTCTAATTTTTCCAAAAAACATTAAATTATTTTTTTAAGTTACATTCTATAAATCCTTACACCTCAAAATAGTTAGATTTAGCAATCAACTTTGGTTTTCAATAAACTCCATATCAAAATGATTTTTTTTTTAAAAAAAATCTGATTTCTTTAAATCTTTAAAACACTAGATGTATGTTCATTTCGTGTGACATGCCAAATATGGTCTTAACGCATAGACGGGTTTGGGATGTTACAAGTGAAGTTTTCTTTTGAAAGTTTGGCAAGTATTTGTTGTTTCTAGTTTCATCTTCTTACCCCGATATACAAAAACAAATTCTTCTACCATCATTTGGTATTTTCTCTTTTTACCCAACGCCACCCACCCTTACTCCATTTGCCTTTTCCTTCTTTTAGCATACCCGATACCCAATGCCAAACCTTTGTTAACCAATTTTGAAGCCGACCCTCAAGCTGCAATAAGTCTTTCGAAATGAAGTACGAAATTGTGAGAGCGAGAGAGAGCAGTAAAAGGCACGAGTGTACTCATTAGAGAAAAAGCCATCATAAGATTTAAACACAAGTGTGAGCGATTCATTTCTTTGTGAGTGACTTGTGAGATTTTTTTGGTAAGGTATTATCTTTGTTTTTGTTTTAACATTTTATTTTTAGAGGATAAAATGAATAAAGAAGTGTTCTTAGAGTCTGACTATCAATACTTGTTGAACGGAATGCAAAGAGTCATGAGTACCAAGTTTGACAAGTTGTATAATCGATTGGATCAAATCGAGGAACGAGAACAGCAAGAGCGAGTTTCTTGAAGTTGAAGGATGGAACCAAGGTCATCTCGAAGACAAGCTTTTGAAGATCATTCAAGAAGAGATTTCGATCGAGATTATGGTTCATATAGAAGTTCGAGATGGTATGAATCAAACTGTGAATGTGAGACCTCTTGTGATTACCATCGAGAAGGTATGATTTCTTCTTCACAAGCTTCAACATATCCATCCAAGGAGAAATCTTTACGAAGAAGTGAACGTGGTTCATATGCGTCGAAGAATCCATCCACGAAAGATCGTTCTCGAAGTAGTTCAGATCACGATTCTTATTCGACGGAGGATTCAAGGCGAACCAAAACAAGTGTCAAGTTTGAAGCCTTTTACAGTGATAGCCAAGAAAGCATGGGTTATACAACTTATGATTCAAAGAAGTCTCGTACGAAGAATAAATTACGAAGAATTGATCGTGATATCTATGAGAACATCACTTCGATCTTAGAATCAAATCCTTGTATTTTTTATTCTTTTGAAATATCTTCTTATTATAATCAAAACGAAAAAGAAAAATCAAGTGAAAAAGAAGAACAAGAAAAAGAAATCAAGAAAAAGGAAAATGAAAATAGAGTGAAAAAGAGCAAGTTGAAAAAGAAAGAAAACAATTTGAGAGAGAAAAAGAGAATGAAGAAAAGAAAACTGAAAAGGAGAAAAAAATTAAAAAAGAGATTGAAAAAGAAACGAGAGAATGAGATGAGCGAGAAAAAGAGAGTCATTTTTTCAACTAACCCATTTGAAGTTTTCTCTTCTCCTATTTCCACTTTTCAGGTTTACGAGAAATCGAGAGCTAAATGCCAACTTTAATACCTTCCCGATGAGCGACGTTTTACATTGATTGAAAAAGGTGAAGTTGAATCACACGAGCTGGAAGGTAAGGAAGGTAAGTGCTTTGAAACAATTCTGTTTCCACCAAATTTTTCCAATGATTGTGATCTTGTGAACAACATCGTCAGTTGCCATTCCTCCATCCCTTGTGATAATTTAAATGATGGAAAATCGAATATATTTCATCATTGTGTTATAAAGAATGAAAGTGGAGTAATTAATAATCAAGACTCGATAAAGTATGACGATGAATTTTCTCTTAATCCCAGTTTGTTTGATTGTGGTTATTACGAGCTTTGTTCATTGTCTAATGCAGAATCTTTGAGTTTTAGCAAATCAGTTTTAAAACATGTCAAGAGTTTTAATTGCTCGATCTTGAATGTGTATAAGTCTTATTGGTTTAACATGTTTGATTTTTCTAAACCCTTGTCACATCTTGAGTTTAATAATCAAAATCATGTCTTTAAATCGGGACTATGTTTTGTATCATTTGGTATGCCTTGTTGGAAAATCAAGCAACGAAAATTGTGCTTGAAGAATTTCAATCATTTTGATACTTGGTTTTTGATTAAGGTTGCGAAATTTGCCCATTTTGTGTTTAATTTTTATTCACTCCTTAAACAAATTCTATGGTTGCACTTGAAATTCACATTCCATTTGAAAAGTGCTGAATTAAACGCGAGGCTTCGATTGCATTATCTTTCCGAAGAGAGAAGGTTTGTATTGCTTGATCACGGTAAGACTTATCCTTTTCTTTCTGATTATAAAGGTAAGTCTTCTGAAATTGTTGACACCTTTGTGATCTTTTTGAAAAGTGACGATCTTTGTGTTGATGAACTAGTTTTTATAAAACATTTAGATCATATTATGATTAATCGTTCTATTTTGCCTATTTGTGATCTATCAGTTTCGTTGAATGATGACAAGATTCTTGAGTTTGATAATTTTGATAATTTTTGTGTGAAAGAATCCATATAATGTCACATGTGTGATCCATGTAAAAATTTTGAGATGTCTTTGTTATCTTCGGTTGTTGATAGAACACATGATGCTGATTTTCATTATTTAGATCATGAAATATTTGAACGTCCTATCCTGTTTAATAATGATGGTCTACTTATTGACAAAAGGAATCTTGTGTTTGATAATTTTTGTTCATGTACGGGTGATTACATATGTCGTTCAATGCAGGATTTGGATGTTCACTTTCGAGTGCCATATGCATTTTCTAAACTATCTACTTGTGATGAGTATATCTATCATTTGATGTGCTACTCGCATGTTGATTTTGACTTGTGGAATCCATTTGAATTGTATGCATACCATGAAACTTATCCAATTCAGATCCAAATATTTGATAAGGCTTTGTTCCTTTTGTATGATAATGTGAATATGCCCGTTTCCATTCGATCTATTCGTTTTGTTTTGTTCATATTTCGATTGCAAGTTTGTTTGACACAACTCTTGGTAACTCTTGGTTATATTTTACAGGTGTCTCGATTACGATCCTCCCCGTTTGATCGAGGAAAGTCGAACAAAAGAATTTCTATTTGACAGAACCATCAGCTCGATTCGAGGATGAATCGCTTTAAGAGGGGGTATGATGCAATCCTGGTCGCATCATGGTTCGACTCTTTCTGACGCGATCGAGAGTAGCCTAATCTCGAGGGGCCCAAGTGCAAAAATGAAGGTGATTTCAGCTCATTGTCAGCTCAATTAAACTTCCTTCCTATGTGGTTCAGCTTACATGTGTTCATCTTAGCTCATTGAGCTCGGTTTAAGTTCACATTCAGTTCATTCAGTTCTTGATTAGTTTGATTTAATTCATGCACTTTTATTTTGCTGCATTGAAACTTTTAAATTAGCTTTAAATAAAGGTGTTTAGTTTAAATAGATAAGTTGTGTTTAATAGGAGGCTTGTTAATTAATCTAGTTACTAGGATGTTTTTAATGAAGTATGAGTTTAAGTTAGTTTAATTCTGCTTCTATAAATTAACTAGTTGCTGCATTAATTGAAGTCTTAACTTCTAGTTCATTTATTAAGTCAAGAGTTTAATGTGTTTAAGTTCAATTAGTGTTTAATAATTGATTAAATGTGGTTAATATGTCTGTTTAATGTGTTTGAATATAGGAAACCTTTCAGCTAGAAACCGTTACACTTATGGGATGTTACAAAGAGTTTAATGTGACTTTTGTAAAATCCTAAATGTGGGCCTGTGCATTTATATGTTGGTTTAATATGTTAATTCAAGAATTTAAGGCTCAGGCTGAGGCATTGATTAAATATTTGGATTAGGGTTTAAATTAATGTTCTTTGTAATTTAAGTGATATTTTGGGTTTTAAAATTTGGGCTAAATGGCAAATAAATAGTGTTAGTTTATAATTTAAGTTAGGTAGCAAGCTGGGCTTGTGGCCCAACTTTTGGAGGAGTTTGGGCCTTGTGTGCCCGATTGGGCCTCAAGATTTGTGGGTTAAAATTCGGCATAGAAGAGAAGGGGGTGGACAGCACATGTGCTATAATATAGGGGATTTAATTATTTTATTTTTATTGATTATTAAATGATGTTAATAGGAAGGGAGGAGTTGGTTTGAAGGAAGTCTCTTCTAAAGGCAAGATAAGGATTGGGTTATCATGCAAGATAAGAGCTATCAGGAGGGGGAGAGTTGGCTGAAACTCCAACACTGTGTGTGCGCCGAAATTTAATAGCCTGAGTGTCCATCTTTCTTTCATTTTTTTCTCTTTTCCCTCTGCCTTTCTCATTTTTTTTCTTTCTGGCCAAAATTTCTTTTCTTTCCTCTTCTCATATTTTTCTCTTTCTAGCCAAAATTCCCTAGCCTTATTTCCCTCTTCATTATATTTTCAAGAGCCAAATTCTCCCTGTGCATATCCTTTTCTTCCATAGCCGAACCATCAGGTGAGATCTTGTTTTTCCTGAAGGTGCACCATAGCCGAATACTCCTCTTTAATCTGGTAAGTTTCGATATTTTGCTTCTTTGTGATTTCTTCATTCTCTTTTATCAAGTTTCTAATCCGAATTAGTTTTCTAAGGCCCTGTCGATTTCACTCCTGTACCTAGAAACCGAATCTGTTTCATTAAAATCTCCTGTACCGATTTGTGAAAAGCTGAAGGTAGGTGGTCAATAGTATGTTCGGCCGAATGGCCACTTTCTTGTTCTTTTGTCTTTGGCCGAATGTCATAAGGTGTTAGATGGGTTGCGATCATCGATTTGGTTAACTATTTTTGGTGATGGCTGAATGTAGGAAGGAAGGTGACGTGTTCTCAAGGACATTCGAGATTCGATTAACTAGGTAAGAGTTTGTTTCAAGTGTTATAGTTGTTTAAGTAATTAGATCTCATCTTTTAAATGGTTTAGTGATTAAGGGATTATGATGGACTCGAATAACAGTCAGGCAAAAAGGTTGGATCTATAAAACCAACACCTAAATACAAGAAGCGATCTGTTTCGGTAGTGCGAGATTGGCCATCGGGGTGTGGGCCGACATCAAAGTCAGATCGTGGGCCGATAGTGGTAGTTTCGAGTGATAGTAGCATAGACATAGCGAAAGCATTAGTACGAGAACCAGGTGTGTAATACTTCCTCACTATCTGGATCTGATTATTAAATATATGCTCATAAGTTTTATATGTTATGATAAATCCCAAAATCTCGATTTAATGATAAAAACCCAAAGAGGGTAAAAGCAAACCACCAGGTTAGTGAATAATCTGATTAAATGTTATAAGTAAAATTTCTTGTATGTGATTGCATGGGTTGGGTTGATGAAAGGAGGAAGTTATACGTTATATGTGTAGCGGTTTATACCATGATCTGTTGTAGCAGCTAATTCCATGATCTGTTATAAGGGCTTCGGCCATAATATGTTGATGAGCAGCATGACTGCCATCTTGGCGTGTAGTGGTGTGGGTTGATTGTAGAAATCCCCAATGGTGTGAACGGCTGGTACGGGGGCGTGTAGCGGATGGAAACCTAGGTAAATGGGTTGGGTTTTGCATATTATTTGTTATCCATGAAAATGAAATTATTATTATGTTTTATGGGTTAAGGCCCAAATCTAGTGGTGCATGAGGGTTGCACACTGAGTCTCGCGACTCAACCAATTAAATTAACATTTCAGGTGACACTTAGTGTATCGGATCGGGCTGGAGAGGAGCGCAAAGTGGCCATGCAAAAGAATATGTGGATCTGACAAAAAGACTCAACTTAATAGTTTATAAGATATTTTGTTTTTATGGATTTTAAACCCCGTTGTAATAAGGCCAACGGCCACCAATTTATTTATTTTTCTTTATTTATTTACTTTAATTAAACTAGGACCTGTAATTAAGTTTTGGGCTTTTAATTATAAAGGCATATTTTATAAATTACATGTGGGCTTTCTGGTAACCTGAATTATTTTATTAAAATTTTTCTTAGTAACATACCAGATCCGGTTGTAGTGTTTGGGCCGAGTTTGGGGTGTTACAAATTGGTATCAGAGCCCAGTTTAAAACTCAGCTCTGGGGGTTTTTGGGCTCAAATGTTTTCTAAAAATGGGAATTTGAAACGTGGATGTTTTTAAGTAAAGGTTTGTTAGCTTAGCGTGGCACCTGCGTCTCCGGCCCAAGTTCGCCAGGTAAGTATTCTGAACTCCTGATTGTGATATAAATGTGGGCTTAATAGGTTTTATGGGATGCATATTATCTAGGTTAGAACTTGATGAACTCTAGGCTTAGACAAACAACTCTTAAAATCCATAAGACTTAACTTCATTAAACAAAACCTGTAAACAAGTCACAAGACTAAAGTGTGGTAACAAGCATATGCATGTCTAGGAGTAGATCCGGAAGAGCTTGGTATTTAAGCAGTCCGAGTGACTCACCTCCTCTTCGCTGGAATCTTACCTAGTGCATAGTGATTGTTCACTTTAGCCATGACAGGGTGTGGCAATAGGCATATGAATGTCTAGGAGTAGATTCAGGGAAAGCTTGGTACTTAAGCAGTCCTAGTGACTCATCTCCTTTTCACTAGAATCCTACTCGGTGCATAGTGACTATTCACCCTAATTATGAGGACGTGTTGACAGGCCAAAACTTACAATTAAAACCCGAAAGGGACCAGCCATCCTATTTTGTAAAATCCTTATGTAAACCTTAGTTCTGAAATCACCAAATTACCCTTGATTTGTAAAAATTACCCTGGTTTGGGAAAATGACAAAAATACCTCTTATCTGAAAAATGACCGAAATACCCTCGGATTTACAAAATTATCGAAATACCCCCGAGTTGAAAAAATATCGAAATACCCTTATTCTCAAAATCACCCGAAACCATATTTTGAAAAAAATATTAATTACGAAAATACCACTATTGATTAAAATTACGAAAATACCCTTGGGTAGCAAAATGATGAAAATACCCTTAGGTGATGGATGTTACTTGTATGAATGTTGTGTATGCATAATTCCTAGAATTAGGAAGACTGAAAACTGTAGATAGGTTCGAATTTGAAAGAATCACTTTTAAAAACTATGTTTCATAAGATTGTTCGGGGATAATTAGTGGAAACAACTAATGACTCATAAAACTTTTAAATCAGATAAACGCGAACTAGAAGAATGAGTACAAGAGGTCAAGGACGTCCACCACGTGGTTGCGGAGAGAGTAGGATGATATGTCGTAACCCGTAGGATCGGGTCATGGGTTCGAAGTGAGATACTGGCCCACCAAATCCGAGGTGGAATTTTAGGACCGTGCGGTGGAGAGGATGTGGTGTCTCAGGCTGTACTGAGGGTTTTAGAAAGAGTGGCTGAGGCTGGTATGGGTATAGGAGCCCGAAAATCTATGCCAAAGAGGCTTAGGAACAACGGGCCAGAAGTATTTAGAGAAGTCTCCGCATATCCCTGGCACTGGTGAATATTGGTTGGAGGCGATGGAACGTATAATGGATGACCTAGACTTCACGGTGAGGAGAAGTCAAGGGGTCGTGTTCTTCTTCGAGACAAGGCCTACCAATGGTGGCTCACGGTGAAAGAGGGTACGGCCGTGGACCTAATTGACTGGGATTTCTTTAAGGAGTCATTCCAGGAAAAGTATATTGGGACTAGTTATATGGATGCTCAAAGGAAAGCAT
The DNA here is from genome assembly GCA_025506655.1 of Gossypium rotundifolium. Taxonomy (NCBI): domain Eukaryota; kingdom Viridiplantae; phylum Streptophyta; class Magnoliopsida; order Malvales; family Malvaceae; genus Gossypium; species Gossypium rotundifolium. The sequence goes on from CP106726.1 coordinate 63,776,433, forward strand.
TCCTGAACTTGGTGCAGGGGAGTAAGTCAGTGGCTGAGTATGAGGCTGAGTTTCTACGCTTGAGTCGTTATGCTCGGGGAATGGTAGCAACGGAGTATGAATGATGCATTCGGTTCGAGGATGGGCTACGAAATGAGCTAAAGATTCTGATTGCACTGCAGCGAGAGAAAATTTTCGCAGTTTTGGTGGATAAGGTTAAAATAGTTGAGGAAGTGAAATGGGTGGAGAGACAAGAGAAGGATAAGTATCGGGGCAGGAGTAAGAGAAGTTTTGGACCATCTAGAGCAACTGGAAATTTTCAGAAGAGGCCTAGGACTGATGGGCCAGCTCGTGCTCCAACGGGCCAAAATCAAGCATGTTCTACGTGTGGGAGAACCCATTATGGGGAGTGCTGAATGAAAATTGGTGGATGCTTTAGGTGTGGATCCATAGAAAATTTGATGAGGGACTGTCCTCAGATGGATCGGGGACAGCCAACGGGCCGAGGTTCTGACCAGCCAAGGAGAGGTGATTAGCCTAGACTAAGAGGTAGAGGTGCAACTAGAGGAAGCAATTGATCTGGTCGGGGTCATGGAGCATTTGGCAGATGTACAGGTAATGTAGATGCAAGGCAGCCAAGTCTAGTTTATGCAGCTCATCGACGAGAGGACAGTGACGCACCGGATGTTATAACCGGTTCTTGTTAATGATAATCCTTTACTTGCCTTGATTGATATTGGGTCAACCATCTCCTATGTTGCATGTTTAGTATCTGAGACTCTAAGTATAAACTCTGTAGCAACCACTAGGAAGATGACTGTGGTTGGACCTTTAGGACAATCTAAGGTAGTGGACAAACTATTTAGGGATGTACCTTTAGAGACTCAAGGGGTAGTATTCCCAGCAGATTTAATGGAATTACCTTTTGGAGAGTTTGACCTTATTTTAGGAATGGATTGATTAACTAAGCATCGTGCCAAGTTGGGCTGTGTGAATAAGCGTATGGTATTGAGTACCCCGAAAGGCGGGGAGGTGGTTGTGTTAGGAGAAAGAAGAAATTACTTGTCCAACGTGGTATCATCTTTAAAAGCTATTAAGATGATTCTAAGGGATGTAGTGCATTTTAGCTTTTATTAGTGCGTTGGATGCTAAGGAGGTGACTGTTGATGAGGTTCGAACACTCAAGGATTTTGCGGATGTCTTTTCGAAGGAATTGCCAGGATTACCCCCAGATCGCGAGGTGGAATTTGGAATAGACTTACTTTCGGGTACAGCTCCAGTATCCATTGCTCCTTATAGAATGGCGCCGAATAAGTTGGTGGAGCTCAAGTCTTAGATTCAGGAACTATTGGATCGAGGGTTCATTCGACCGAGTGTGTCTCTATAAGGAGCGCCGGTCCTGTTCGTGAAGAAGAAGGACGGATCCATGCATATGTGCGTGGATTATCGTCAACTGAATAAGTTGACGATTAAAAAAAAGTATCCATTACCAAGAATTGACGATCTGTTCGATCATCTCAAAGGAGCTTCGATCTTTTCTAAGATTGACTTAAGGTCTGGATATCATCAATTAAGGTTTAAATAAGGAGACATTCATAAGACAGCGTTTTGAACTCGGTACGGGCATTACGAGTTCTTGGTAATGCTGTTCGGGTTGACGAACGCACCAGCAGCCTTTATAGATATGATGAACTGGGTGTTTCAGCCATATCTTGATCGGTTCGTCGTAGTGTTCATCGATGATATCCTGGTTTACTCTAAGTCGAGGAAGAGCATGATGAACATCTTCGTGTGGTGTTGCAAACTCTGAGGGAGAAGCAGTTATTTGCAAAGTTCAGTAAATGTGAGTTCTAGCTAAAGGAAGTGACTTTTCTAGGACATATGGTTTCGGCTGAGGGAATTCGGGTGGACCCTCAAAAGATAGAGGCTGTATTGGATTGGAAACCACTAAACTCTGTGGCGGAAGTTCAGAGTTTCTTAGATTTGGCAGGGTACTACAGAAGGTTCGTTGAAGGGTTTTCTCTAATAGCGGCACCTCTAACTAAGTTGTTGAGGAAGGGAGTATCGTTTGTATGGACCGAAAAACATTAAGAGAGCTTTGAGAAGTTGAAGAGAATCTTGACGGAAGCGCCAGTGTTAATTCAAATAGGAGGTAGGAAAAAATTTACTGCTCATCGTGATGCGTCACACATGGGTTTAGGGTGTGTGTTGATGCAAGAAGGAAAGGTGGTGGCATATGCGTCTCGACAGTTGAGACCGTATGAGTTGAACTACCCAACGCATGACTTGGAGTTGGTGGTGGTAGTGTTTGCCTTGAAGATTTGGAGGCACTACTTGTATAGGGAGAAGTCGGTAATTTATACTGACCATAAAAGTCTGAAGTACCTCTTTACCCAGAAGGAGCTAAATTTAAGACAACGTAGGTGGATCTAGCTCTTGAAGGATTATGAATGTTCGATCGAATACCACTCGTAAGGCAAATGTGGTGGTAGATGCGTTAAGCTGTAAGGTAGTATAGGAACTAAGAGCCATGTTCGCTCATCTGAGTTTATTCGACGACGGGAGTTTGCTGGCTGAGTTGCAAGTAAAGCCGACATGGGTACGTCAGGTTAAGGACAAACAGTTAGTGGATGATGTCCTGAGTGCTCGACTTTTACAAGTGAGGGACGATGGAATGGAGGACTATAGTTTTAACAATGATGGAGTTTTGTGTTACCGTGGGAAGATTTGCATGCCTAAAAATGAGGAGTTACGGTAGATGATTCTTCGGGAATCACATAGTAGCCCTTATGCTATGCATCCTGGAGGAGTTAAGATGTTCTGTGATTTACGAGAGCAATTTTGGTGGCTGTGTCCAAGAAAGAGGTAACGAAAATTGTAGGAAAATGTTTGATGTGCAAAGAGTCAAAGTCAACACCAAGTGCCTTCTGGATTGTTGTAAATGTGAAGATTCCCCAATGGAAATGGGAGAGAATCACGATGGATTTTTTTAGTGGGTTACCCCTTACACCCACTAAGAAGGATTTGATTTGGGTGATTGTAGATCGGCTGACAAAGTTTGCTCACTTCATACTGGTTCAAGTGGACTTTTCTCTACAAAAGTTGGCTAAATTGTATGTGGCTAAAGTTGTAAGATTGCATGGTGTGTCGATGTCGATCATATCAGATAGGGACCCTAGGTTTACGTCACGATTTTGGAAGGCTCTTCATCAAGCAATGGGAACAAGGTTAGACTTTAGTACTGCTTTTCACCCACAGACTGATGGTCAGTCTGAGAGGGTGATTCAAATTTTGGAGGATATGTTAAGGGTTTGCATCATTGATTTTAGGGGCAGTTAGGAAGAGTACTTGCCTTTGGCAAAATTCGCATATAATAATAGTTATCAAGCTAGCATTCAGATGTCGCTTTGTAAAGTGTTATATGGATGGAGATGCTGTACTCCAACTTGCTGGACGGAGTTGGGTGAACATAAGGTGTTGGGTCCAGAATTAGTTTCGGCAACGGAGGAGAAAGTTAAGTTAATACAGGCAAGGCTAAAGGAAGTGTCTGATCGACAGAAGTTTTACGCAGATCGAAGCAGAAAGAGGTGGAATTTACGATAGGTGATCAAGTCTTCTTGAAGGTATCCCCGTGGAAGAAGGTAATGAGGTTTGGACGAAAGGGTAAGTTAGGTCCATGGTTTATTGGGCCTTATCGGGTACTAGAATGTGTGGGCCCAGTGGCTTATCGTTTGGAGTTGCCTTCGAGTTGGAACAGATACATGACGTGTTCCATGTCTCGATGCTGAGACGTTATCGATCTGATCCATCGTACATAGTGCCAATAGAAGAGATAGAAGTAAGGCCGAATTTGTCTTTTGAGGAGGAACCAGTGCAAATTCTAGATCAAGATGTAAAAGTGTTAAGAAGGAAGTCTATTCCTTTGGTCAAAGTCTTGTGGCGAAATCATGGTGTAGGAGAAGCGATGTGGGAGCCAGAGGATGTTATCTGCCGCAATACCCCCATCTTTTCTGATCAGGTAAATTTCGGGGCCGAAATTTATTTTAAGGGGGTAGAACTGTAATATCCTAAATGTGGGCCTATGCATTTATATGTTGGTTTAATATGTTAATTCAAGAATTTAAGGCTTGGGTTGAGGCCTTGATTAAATATTTGGATTAGGGTTTAAATTAATGTTTTGTGTAATTTAAGTGATATTTTGGGATTTAAAATTTGGGCTAAGTGGCAGATAAATAGTGTTAGTTTATAATTTGTTAGGTAGCAAGTCGGGCTTGGGCCCAACTTTGGAGGAGTTTGAGCCTTGTGTGGCGATTGGGCCTCAAAATTTGTGGGTTAAAATTCGCATAGGAGAGAAGGGGGTGGACGACACATGTGCTATAATATAGGGGATTTAATTATTTTATTTTTTATTGATTATTAAATGATGTTAATAGGAAGGGAGGAGTTGGTTTGAAGGAAGTCTCTTCTAAAGGCAAGATAAGGATTGGGTTATCATGCAAGATAAGAGCTATCAGGAGGGGGAGAGTTGGTTGAAACTCCAACACTGTGTGTGTGCCAAAATTTAATAGCCTGAGTGTCCAGCTTTCTTTCATTTTTTTTCTCTTTTCCCTCTGCCTTTCTCATTTTTTTTTCTTTGGCCAAAATTTCTTTTCTTTCCTCTTCTCATATTTTTCTCTCTTCTAGCCGAAATTCCCTAGCCTTATTTCCCTCTTCATTATATTTTCAAGAGCCGAATTATCCCTGTGCATATCCTTTTCTTCCATAGCAGAACCATCAGGTGAGATCTTGTTTTTCCCGAAGGTGCACCATAGCCGAATACTCCTCTTTAATCTGGTAAGTTTCGAGATTTTACTTCTTTGCAATTTCTTCATTCCCTTTTATCAAGTTTCTAATCCGAATCAGTTTTCTAAGTCCTTGTCGATTTCACTCTCTGTACCTAGAAGCCGAATCTGTTTCATTAAAATCTCCTGTGTTGATTTGTGAAAAGCCGAAGGTGGTGGTCAATGGCAGGTTCAGCCGAATGGCCACTTTCTTGTTCTTTTGTCTTTGGTCGAATGTTATAAGGTGTTAGATGGGTTGCGATCATCGGTTTCGTTAACTATTTTTGGTGATGGCCGAATGTAGAAGGAGATGACGTGTTCTCAAGGACATTCGGGATTCGATTAACTAGGTAAGAGTCCGTTTTAAGTGTTATAGTTGTTTAAGTAATTAGATCTCATCGTTTAAATGGTTTAGTGATTAAGGGATTATGATGGACTCGAATAACAGTCAGGCAAAAAGGTTGGATCTGTAAAACCAACATCTAAATACAAGAAGCAATCTATTTCGGTAGTGCAAGATTGGCCATCGGGGTGTGGGCCGACATCGAAGTCAGATCGTGGGCCGATAGTGGTAGTCTCAAGTGATAGTAGCGTAGACATTGGAAAAGCGTCAGTACGAGAATCAGGTGTGTAATACTTCCTCACCATCTAGATCTGATTATTAAATATATGCTCATAAGTTTTATATGTTATGATAAATGCCGAAATCTCGGTTTAATGATGAAAACCCAAAGAGGGTAAAAGTGAACCACCAGGTTAGTGAATAATCTGATTAAATGTTATAAGTAAAATTTCTTGTATGTGATTGCATAGGTTGGGTTGATGAAAGGAGGAAGTTATACGTTATATGTGTAGCGGTTTATACCGTGATCTCAGAAGCTGCTAATGCAAAGGATCTCATTATAAGGGCTTCGCCATAATATGTTGATGAGCAGCATGACTGCCATCTTGGTGTGTGGCGGTGTGGGTTGATTGTAGAAATCCCCAATGGTGTGAACTGCTGGTACGGGGGCGTGTAGCGGATGGAAACCTAGGTAAATGGGTTGGGTTTTGCATATTATTTGTTATCCATGCAAATGAAATTATTATTATGTTTTATGGGTTAAGGCCCAAATCTAGTGGTGCATGAGGGTTGCACACTGAGTCTCGCGACTCAACCAATTAAATTAACATTTCAAGTGACACATAGTGTATCGGATAGGGCTGGAGAGGAGGCAAGGTGGCCATGCAAAAGAATATGTGGATCTGGCAAAAAGAGTCAACTCAATAGTTTATAAGATATTTTGTTTTTATGGATTTTAAACACCGTTGTAATAAGGCCAAGGGCCACCAGTTTATTTATTTTTCTTTATTTATTTACTTTAATTAAACTAGGACATGTAATTAAGTTTTGGGCTTTTAATTATAAAGGCATATTTTATAAATTACATATGGGCTTTCTGGTAACCTGAATTGTTTTATTAAAATTTTTCATAGTAACATACCAGATCCGGTTGTAGTGTTTGGGCCGGATTTGAGGTGTTACAACTTTTCAAGTGAAAATCAGTTACACACATAAAGGAAGCATTATTCAACATTAAAAGGGAGCTATTATGATAATTGAAGGAAGCATTATACATCAATTAATTTCAGCAGCAACCTCTTCTTCTTCCAATAACCGTTTGAAGCTTAAAGGTCACACATGAGTTATAAATTTTTATTTAGTTGCTGGAGACTTTTCAGCTAGCCAAGGATAACTCAAGGGACATTTAAGCCTTTTAAAACACCATTAGTTGCTGGAGACTTTTCGACTAGCCAAAGGCAACTCAAAGGACATTTTTAAAGCATTCAAATTCATTTAAATCACTTCATTAGAGTCATAAATTTGTCATTATTTGGTGGAGAAATTCAAGAGTTTTAGATTTTATTTCACCATTTAAATACATATTAAAGTTGAATTCATTTGACTCTTCAGCTAACCACATGTAAATACTATATATACTTGTTATTAGCTTGTAAAAAGAAGAACTTTTTAACTTTTGAACCTTAATTATATTTTATGAACTTTGTTCATCGAGTGAGATTTTTCTCTTCTCTATCTTTCGTATGAGTTTCGATTCTGACTTATCAAGCTTGCTTGTGGCGTCAATCGTTTCTCTTCCATTTAATTATACCAATGGTTCTTATCTTCCTAGATAACGGGTCGTGATCCATCTTCGATTCCATCCTTTCCACCTTAAACATTATAGAAATCGGGTTGACACATACTTGTGTTGAATTGTTTTTGGTTTAAGTTCTTTAATCCATTTCCACCCAAAACATCACCTATCTTTTATCCATTTTCTTTCATCATAAAACCAAACATTTCCTTCTCCATATCCGAATCATACCCACTCTTAAACACCTCCATTTCTAATTTTAATCATCTTCTAAATAAATTCACTTAAGCTTCCGCACTCTCATCCGTATTTTCCTATTATTTCCCAAAAGGCTTGTCTCATCCTCGTAGATTATTAGGCAATTTAAATACGACTAAACTCAACCCGAGGCGGATCGTATCACAATGGTGGCTAACTTTTGTGCTCCCCAACGTGTCTTTTGATGTCTCCTACACGTCCATTAAGGTGGACTTCAATGAGCTGATTGTTTCCAATATGGCTTTTCCTCTTTCCCAAACACACATTAAAGATGTTCAATAAATCAGCAGCATGCATGGTGTGCTTGTTGGACGGCACAATTAATAGATGAATGAGCCTTTTTTTTCAAGGACCTCTTCGTAAAAAGGAAAGCAGCATGCTTTGTTTGCCAAATTTAATGCCTTGTTAGAGTATGTTTTGGCATCATTAATAGGCTGCACTTTGATGTTCCCAAAGGGACATTCGGCCAACATGCATGGACATCATTTATGGCTATGTTGGGACATGCATGGAAGCTATTTATTGAGCTGCTGGAAAAGAGAGTTAAGGAGCATCTCATGAACTACAAAAGGCCTGACGTTTGGTGTGCCCAAAATGGCCATTCGGCCAACCATAATTACCAGTATTAATTCGTTTAAAAAGAGTTGAACATGCACATACATTCAAGCTGATTGCTTTATGCATACCAACAGCCAAAAAGGGAACAATTGCTTCGTGAATGACAAAAGGAGTTATTTGCTGCTGATGGTTGGCGTTCCAAAGAGATGACTTTAAATCAAATAAAGGCTGCTCTTTTATTCCCCAATTTCATCCAGATTTTTCTAGTCTTCTCTAGTTGAACTTTACTTAGTTCTTAAGGATGCCTAATGACTATTCGGCTATATCTCTTATTGGCCTATAAATATTTGTTATTTCTCATTTGTATGGTTAGACTTTTTGATCATTAAAAACTTTGAATATAATTCATGAACTTTTGTTCATCGAGTGAGCTTGTCTCCTCTTCGATTTCGTGCAAGTTTCCTAGACTTATCAAGTTTCTTGTGGCGTCTAGACTTGTTCCTTTCATCAACTGATACCATAGGTTCTTATCTTTATAGATAATGGGTCATGGTCCATCTTCGATTCCATATCTCACCTTAAACAACTATAGAAATCGGGGTGACACCTTTCATGTGTTGAATCGTTTCTGTATTTAAGTCCTATTGTCCATCTCCACCAAGTATCCTAATTTAATTTTCCCTTATTCCGTTCTTAACCTAAAAACCTTTATCAATCATATTTCTTTCTATCACCCAAATCCGAACCTATTTTTACATCTACCAAATCGATTTCATCATCTCTTTCAAACCTCTATTCCTAATTAATTCCCTTTTTCTAAATAAATTCATTTCAGAGCTTTCTCAAACTCAACACTAATTCCTATTATTTTTCGAAGGATAATTCATCCTCGTAGACGATTGGGCAACTCGCATACATTTTGACTCTCCCGAGGTGGACTGTATCATTTGGTATCAAAGTTATAAAAACAAAGAACGTGACGATGATAGAAGCTGGAATAGGTTCGTAAGTTAAAAAAATCAAAAAAAAAAAGAGTTGTAATTTTTATTTTTATTTTTTTTGTTTTTCATTTATTCAGCATATAGTGTATTTGATGTAAAAAAAAGAGAATTACGAAAATTGAAAAAGAAAAGAAAAAAACAAAAATTGAAAAAAAAATACAAGTTAAAAAAAAGTGGTGAAAAAAAAAGTGAAGTTATTGAAGTATATGCAAGTTCTGTTTTTTTTTTCATCCTTTTTATTCTGTAACCCTATCAACGAAACCATCCTTTTATCCTAACCCCAAAAATTTTTTTTCTTACCCTTTGGCCTACCCGATACCCAAAATTTTCTTTTGTTTAGCCTACCCTATACCCGACATCAACCCTTGAAACCCCTTTGAAGCTGACCCTCAAACCGCAATGAGTCTTCCGAAACGAAGTACGAAATTGTGAGATGAGAAAGAGCGATAAAAGGCACAAGTGTATTCATCAAAGAAAAAGCCTTATACAAGTGAAACACGAGTATGAGCGAATTTTTTATTTATGAGTGACTTGTGAGGTTTTTGTGGTAAGGTACTTTAATTTTTGTCTGTTTATTTCTTTTCTTTATAACAGTTTCTTTTTCAACAACAAAAATGTCACAAGAAGGGTTCTCAGCTACCGACTTCCAATACTTGTTGAACAAAATGGAAAACATGTTTAAAAGAAAGATGTCATCGACTTCAAGGTCGAGGGACTCCTATCAAGATGTCTCTTCATCAAGAAGTTCATTTGATTATGTGAGAAAGGATTATCATCGAGATTCGTATTTGTAACATCCTAAATATGGGCTTGTGCATTTATATAAGATGTTGGTTCAATATGCTCGAGCAGAGGCCTTGATTAAATATATGGATTAGGGTTTAAATTAATGCTCTGGGTAGTTTAAGTGATAGGTTGGGCTTTAAAATTTGGGTTAGGTGGTTGATAGATGGTGTTAGTTCATAATTTAAGTTAGATAATTAGATTAGTAGCAAGCTGGGCTTGTGGCCCGAAGACAAAAGGTGCTCTAAGTGGGCATTAATGGTGGAGTCACAAGGAGGAAGGTTATTGGGCCATGTGTGGCCACTTGAGGCCCAAGTGTTGGGGCAAAATTTCAGCACTAAGAAGGAAGGGGTTGACTGGCAATTAGGCTTCTTTTTGGAGTCTTTTCTTTTAATTTATGTGATAAAAGTTGATAATTAAAGAGGAGGAGTTGGCTTTAATGTGGGCTCTCCTAAAGGTAAGATAAGGATTGAGTTATCATGAGATTTAAAGACTATCAAAAGAGGATAGATTTGGCCAAAACTCAACTACAGGAGGGGGGAAATCGGTTTAGTATAGGCTAGCCAAAATTCTGCTAACAGTTCTCTCCATCTTTTCTTTTCTCTACTAAAATCTCCACTCCATTCTCCCTCTAAGTTTTCTTTCTTTCCTTTTTCTAGTTGGCCGAATACTCTTACAACACTTTTCTTATTCTTTTCAAAACACTTTAGCTGAATCTCTTTGTTCATACCCTCATCTCCCATAGCTGAATCTACAAGGGTAGTTTTGTTTTCTCGAAGGTGCACCATAGCCGAATACACCCTCTAATTTGGTAAGTTTCGGGATTTTACCTCTTTTCAAATTCTTTATTCTTTTTATCGAGTTTTTAATTCTAATCGATTTTCTAAGGCCTTGTCGATTTCACTCTCTAATTTTTGAAGTTGAATCTTTTCTTGCTGAGATCTGTAGTGCCGATTTGTGAAAAGTCGAAGGTAGGTAGTCAAGAGTAGGTTCATCTGAATGGCCACTTTCCTGTTCTTTTGTTTTTAGCCGAATGGCATAAGGTGTTAGATGGCTTTCGATCATCGGTTTGGTTAACTATTTTTGGTGATGGCCAAATGTAGGAAAGGAGGTGACGAGTTCTCAACGACATTCGAGATTCAATTAACTAGGTAAGAATTTGATTTAAGTGTTATAGTTGTTAAGTAATTAGATCTCATCGTTTAAATGATTTAGTGATTAAGGATGGACTCGAATAACAAAGCGTAAAAGGTTGGATCTATACAACCAACACCCAAATACAAGAAGAAATCTATCTCAGAGTGCGAGATTGGCTATCGGGTGTGGGCCGACATCGGTTAGATCGTAATGATAGTGGCGATCTCGAGTGATAGTAGCGTAGACGTAGAGAAAGCATTCATACAAGAATCAGGTGTGTAATACATCCCCACCATCTAGATCTGATTATTAATATATATATGTTCATAAGCTTTATATGTTACGTTAAAAGCCAAAATCTCAGATTTAAATAGCGGACCACCAGGTTAGTAAATAATCTGATTATATGTTACAAGTAAATTGTTGTACATGTTTGCATGGGTTTGGTGATGAAAGGAGGAAGTTATATGTATATGTATATGCGTAGCGGTTTATACCGTGATTTGTCAGAGCGCTAATGCCGTGATCTCGTTATAAGGGCTTGGCCATAATATGTTGATGAGCAGCATGACTGCCATCTTGGGGTGTAGCGGTGTGGATTGATTGTAGAAATCCCCAATGGTGTGTTTGGTTGGTACGGAGGCGTGTAGCGGATGGAAACCTAGGCAAATGGGTTGAGCTTTGCATATTATTTGTTATCCATGTAAATGAAATTATTATTATGTTTTATGAGGCCCAAATCTAGTGGTGCATGAGGGTTGCACACTGAGTCTCGCGACTCACCCAATTAAACTAACCTTTCAGGTGACAATTAGTGCATCGGACAGGGCCAGAGTGGAGCGCAAGGTGGCCATGCAAAAGAATATGTGGATCCGGTGAAAAGTTCCACTTAATAGTTTTTTTTTCTTTCAAAGTATTTTATGTTATGGATTCAAACTACGTTGTAATAAGGCCATGGGCCATTAGTTTACATTTTAGTTTTATTATGGGCCTTTATTATTTATACTCATTTTAATTTCTTTCAAAGACATGTAATTCAGTTTTGGGCTTTTGATTATTAAGACACATTTTATATAATTCTCATTTGAGCTTTCTGTCGACACGATTGGTTTTACAAAAATTTTCTGAGTGACATACCAGATCCGATTGTAGTGTTTGGGCCAGATTTGGGGTGTTACAAATTGGTATAAGAGCCCAGTTCAAAACTCAGTTTTGAGGTTTTGGGCCCAAAAGATTTTATAAAAATGGGTTTTTAAAACATTGATTTATCTTAGCAAAGACTTATTAGTTCAGCATGGTACCTGCTCTCTTGCCAAGTTCGCCAGGTAAGTACTCTAAACCATTGTGTGATATAAATGTGGGCTTAACGGGTTTTATGGGACGTAGACTATTTAGGTTAGAACTTGATGGACTTTAGGCTTAGACAAACAACTCTTAAAATCCATAAGACTTAACTTCATTAAACAAAACCTGTAAACAAGTTATAAGACTAAAGTGTGATAACAAGCATATGCATGTCTAGAAATAGATCCGAAAGAGCTTGGTATTTAAGAAGTCTGAGTGACTCACTTCCTCTTCGCTGGAATCTTACCTGGTGCATAGTGATTGTTCACTTTAGCCATGATAGGGTGTGGCAATAGGCATATGCATGTCTAGGAGTGGATTCAGGGAAAGCTTGGTACTTAAGCAGTCCTAGTGACTCACCTTATTTCCAATAGAATCCTACATGGTGCATAGTGACTATTCACCCTAGTTACGAGTACGTGTTGACAGGCCAAAACTTATAATTAAAACCCGAAAGGGACCAGCCACCTGTTTTTCTCACAAAATTGTTAAAATATCCTTATTTTGAAAAAGGTACCCATGATTTGCAAATATACCCCGATTTACAAAGTCAACAGAATCTTTCCATAGAAAACAAAAACAACAACAACAACAACAACATCAAAATATCCCTGGTTTATGAGATTACCAAAATAGCCATGTTTGCAAAATTACCAAAATACCCTTAATTTACAAATGACCAAAATACCCTTAATTTATAAATGACCAAAATACCCCTGATTGGAAAAAATACTGAAATATCCCCGAATTTCAAAATTATCAAAATACCCCCGAATTTCAAAATTACTGAAATACCTTGAATTTGCAAAATTACCAAAATACCCCCGAGTTGAAAAAAATTACCAAAATACATTTATTTCGCAAAATCACCTAGAACCATATTTTTAAAAAAATTACAAAATACCCCTGTATGATAAAATTACGAAAATACCCCTGGGTAGCAAAATGACGAAAATACCCTTAGGTGATGAATGTTACTTGTATGAACGTTGTGTGTGCATAATTCCTAGAATAGGAAGACTGAAAATTGTAGATAGGTTCGAATTCGAAAGAATCACTTTTAAAACTATGTTTCATAAGATTGTTCGAGGATAATTAGTGGAAACAACTAATGACTCATAAAATTTTTAAATCAGATAAACGCGAACTAAAAGAATAAGTACAAGAGGTCAAGGACGTCTGCCATGTGGACGCGATAGAGGTAGGATGACCGTGTCAGAACCCGTAGGATCGGGTCATGGGTCCGAAAGTGAGATACCGGCCCACCAAATTCTTTGAGGTGGAATTTCGTGACCGACATGTGGAGAGGACGTGGTGTCTCAGTGTCTGTAAGGTTTTAGAAAGAGTGGTCGAGGTCGGTATGGGCATAGGAGCCCAAAATCATGCTGAGAGGCTGAGGAACAATGGGGCCGGAGTATTTAGGGGAGTCTCTGGCGTATCCCCAAGTTTCGCTGAATATTGGTTGGAGGTAGTGGAATGTATAATGGGTGACCTAAACTTCACGGTGGAGGAGAAGCTGAAGAGGGTCGTGTCTCTTCTTCGAGACGAGGCCTACCAATGGTGGCTCACGGTGAAAGAGGGTACGGTCGCGGACCTGATTGACTGGGATTTCTTTAAGGAGTCATTCTAGGGAAAGTACGTTGGGGCTAGTTATATGGATGCTCAAAGGAAAGCATTCTTGAATTTGGTGCATAGGAGTAAGTCCGTGGCTGAGTATGAGGTTGAGTTTCTACGCCTGAGTCGTTACGCTCGGAGAATGGTAGCAACAGAATATGAACGATGCGTTCGGTTCAAGGATGGGCTACGGAATGAGCTAAGGTTTCTGATTGCACCACAACGAGAGAGAATTTTCACAGTTTTGGTGGATAAGGTCAATATAGCTGGGGAAGTGAAGCGGGTGGAAAGACAGGAGAAGGATAAGGATAGAAGAAGGAGTAAGAGAAGTTTTGGACCCTCCAGAGCAACTGGAAATTTTCAGAAGAGGCCTAGAACTAATGGGCCAGCTCGTGCCCCATCGGGCCAGAGTCAAGCATGTTCTATTTGTGGGAGAACCCATTATAGGGAGTGTAGAGTGAAAGCCGGCGGGTGTTTTAGGTATGGATCCACAGAACATTTGATGAGGGACTGTCCTCAGATGGATCGTGGATAGCCAACGGGCTGAGGTTCTAATCAGGCTAGGAGAGGTGATCAGCCTAGACCAAGGGGTAGAGGTGCAGCTATAGAAAGAAATGGATCCGGTCGGGGTCGTGGATCATCTGGCAGAGGTACAGGTAATACGAATGCAAGGCAGCCGAGTTTAGTTTATATGGCTCGTCGAAGAGAGGACAGTGACGCACCGGATATTATAACTGGTACGTTTCTTGGTGCTGATAATCCTTTATTTGCCTTAATTGATATTGGGTCAACCCACTCTTATGTTGCATGTTCAGTATCTGAGACTCTAAGTATAGATTATGAGATAACAAATAGGAAGATGACCGTGGTTAGTCCCCTAAGACAATCTAAGATAGTTGACAAACTATTTAGGGATGTATCTTTAGAGACTCAAGGGGTAGTATTCCCAGCTGATTTAATGGAATTACCATTTGGAGAGTTTGACCTTATTTTGGGAATGGATTGGTTAACTAAGCATCGTGCCAATTTGGACTGTGGGAATAAACGTATGGTGTTGGGAACCCCGGAAGGCGGGGAGGTGGTTGTGTTAGGAGAAAGGAGGAATTACTTGTCCAACGCGGTATCATCCTTAAAAGCTATTAAGATGATTCGGAAGGGATGTAGTGCATATCTAACTTTTATTAGTGCGTTGGATGCTAAGAAGGTGACTGTTAATGAGGTTTGAACAGTCAAGGATATCGCGGATGTCTTTCCGGAGGAATTGCCAAGATTACCTCCGGATCGCGAGGTAGAATTCAGAATAGACCTACTTCTGAGTATAGCTCCAGTATCTATTACTCCTTATAAGATGGCACCGAAGAAGTTGGTGGAGCTCAAGGCTCAAATTTAGGAACTATTGGATCATGGGTTCATTCGACCTACTGTGTCTCCATGGGGAGTGCCAATCCTGTTCATGAAGAAGAAGGACGGATCCATGCGTATGTGCGTGGACTATCGTCAATTGAACAAGTTGACGATTAAAAATAAGTATCTGTTACCGAGAATCGATGATATGTTCGATCAGCTCAAGGGAGCTTCGGGCTTTTCTAAGATTGACTTAAGGTCTGGGTATCATCAATTAAGAGTTAAAGAAGGAGACATTCATAAGACGACGTTTCAAACTCGATACGGGCATTATGAGTTCTTGGTAATGCCGTTCGGGTTGACGAATGCACCAGTGGCCTTTATAGATATGATGAACCGGGTGTTTCAACCATATGTTGATTGGTTCGTCGTGGTGTTTATTGACGATATCCTGGTCTACTCTAAGTCAAATAAGGAGCATGACGAACATCTTCGCGTGGTGTTGCAAACTCTGAGGGAGAAGCAGTTGTTTGCAAAGTTCAGTAAGTATGAGTTCTGGCTGAAGGAAGTGACATTCTTAGGACATGTGGTTTCGGTAGGGAATCGTGGTGGACCCTCGAAAGATAGAGGTCAGATTAGATTGGAAACCACCAAAGTTTGTGGCGAGGTTCAGAGTTTCTTAGGTTTGGTATTACCGAAGGTTCGTTGAATGGTTTTCTCTAATAGCGGCTCCTCTAACTAAGTTGTTGAGGAAGAGAGTATTGTTTGTATGGATCAACAAATAGCAAGAGAGCTTTGAGAAGTTGAAGAGAATCCTGATGGAAGCTCCGGTATTAATTCAGCCAGAGGCAGGAAAAGAATTTAACGTCTACTGTGATACGTTACACACAGGTTTAGGGTGTGTGCTGATGCAAGAAAGAAAGGTGGTGGCGTATGCGTCTCGATAGTTGAGACCATATGAGTTGAATTAGCCTACACATGACTTGGAGTTGGCGGTGATAGTGTTTGCCTTAAAGATTTGAGGCACTACTTATATGGGGAGAAGTCAGTAATTTATACTGACCATAAAAGTTTGAAGTGCCTTCTTACCCAGAAGGAGCTAAATTTGAGACAACGTAGGTGGATTGAGCTCTTGAAGGATTATGATTGTTCGATCGAATACCACCCTGGTAAGGCAAATGTGGTGGCAGATGCGTTAAGCTGTAAGGTAGTATCGAAATTAAGAGCCATGTTCGCTTATCTGAGTCTATTCAACGACGGGAGTTTACTGGTTGAGTTACAAGTAAAGCCAACATGGGTAAGTCAGGTTAAGGAAAAATAGTTAGGGGATAAAGACCTGAGTGCTCGACTATTGCGAATGAGGGATGGTGGAATGGAAGACTATAGTCTGAACAATAATGGAGTTCTGTGTTATCGTGGGAAGATTTACATGCCTAAGGATGATGAGTTAAGACAGAGAATTCTTCGGGAATTGCATAGTAGCCCTTATGCTATGCATCCTGGAGGAGTCAAGATGTACCGTAATTTGCGAGAGCAATTTTGGTGGCCAGGTATGAAGAAAGAGGTAACGAAAATCGTAGGAAAATGTTTGATGTGTCAGCAGGTCAAATCTGAACACCAAGTGCCCTTGGGATTGTTGCAGCCGGTGAAGATTCCCTAATGGAAATGGGAGAGAATCACGATGGATTTTGTTAGTGGGTTACCCCTTACACCCACCAAGAAGGATTCGATTTGGGTGATTGTAGACCGAATGAAAAAGTCTGCTCACTTCATACCGGTTCGAGTGGACTTCTCTCTACAAAAGTTGGCTAAATTGTATGTGGCTGAGGTTGTAAGATTGCATGGTGTGCCGGTGTCAATCATATTAGATAGGGACTCTAGGTTCATGTCACGATTTTGGAAGGCTCTTCATCAAGCAATGGGAATAAGGTTAGACTTTAGTACCGCCTTTCACCCACAGACTGATGGTCAGTCCGAGAGGGTAATTCAAATCTTGGAAGATATGCTAAGGGGTTGCATCATCAACTTTAGAGGCAGTTGGGAAGAGTATTTGCCCCTGGCAGAATTCGCATTGTAACTTACTTAAGTAGGGGTTATTGTGTTTGAACTTCTTTCCATGTGTGTGGTTGTTGTGTTGTTGTTTGAGGTGTTCTAGAGGCTAGTTATAGGCCAAAGGTAGGCTCGAGCTCTAGGAAAAATTTTATTTTTTAAGTGTTAGATAAAAGGAGCTGAAGGAGCTAGGGGTTAAGTATATTTCGTGGGAAAGTTAAGCATAAGAACTACCTTGGTGAAGTGGCAAAGGAGGCTCCACTAAGGTGTCTAGAGAATGACGCCACAGGCAGGTGGGAGAACTCAGGTTTGAGCAATAGAAATTCCATTTCCTGCTTACCATTTTGACGCCAAAGGGGGAGAGTTGTGCTCAGGACAAACTCTGTCAGATAAGTATGGAATAAGTCAAATTAATTTAAATGGGTGGCAAGGAGAAAATTTAGGAACTTGTGTAATTCAAATTCATTTGAATTAGTGGCCAGGAGGAGTTTGAGGAAGTGGCCAAATTTTGAAATCTTGTTGGCATAGGAGTGTTCGATTTGGGAAGCTAAGGAGAGGAGAGTGCCAAATTTCCTTAGGCACCTAGTTGTGCATTTTCGGCTAGTGAAGGTCCTTGTGCATCTAGTGAATCAAAAGTCAAATACCTTTTTGTTTTTGCACTGTCAATCCTTTTGAGAGTACCTAGCGAAATGTTCCTCTAAATTTCTATAGGCTTATTTCTTTTTCTTTTTCTCTAGTGTTTGGCTGAATCTTCTTCTTCCCCAACTCTCTTTTTCTTTCTTCCATTTTTGCTCAAATTCGAAAGCATCCCTCTCCCATTCTATTTTCTTTTCTTCTCTCCATTCTCTTCTTTCTTCTATTGCTGAATCCTCCATTTCCTATTTTCACTTTTCTTTTCCTTTCTCTTTCTCCACTCTAACTGAATCCTATTTGTTTGTTTCCATCAACCATAGCCGAATTTTCCTTTCTTTCTCCTAGTGTTATCTTGGCCGAATATCAAACAAGGGTGGATCTCTTTTGGTTTTTGTCTAATCAGTTTTGAAAAGGGGTAAAGGTTCTTGACCGAAACTTCATTCTCACTTTCTCTTTTTCTCTGTCGACATGTGTAGACAAAAGCCAAACTTCGGCATTTGTGGGTGTTTTGCTAACCATCTATAGGAACCGATTTCTCCTCGGTTCTCCGGGATTTTGGAAATATTCGATCTAAGCCCTCTATTCTCTGACAATCGAATTTGGTAGGTCAAGTGGTAAGGATACCTATGTTGGTTCATCATTCTTTAAGATGTTGAAAAGCCGAAGGCTATTGAGACTAAGCTTTATTGTTGGTCGAATGTAGGGGGAGAAGCAGTCTCACATATCTTGTGTTGGGATTAGCATTTGTAAGGCAGAATGGTAAGGATTGTGTTAGTTATGCGTTATCACATCCTTCGGAATTTATGGGTATAGTGAATGGTCTTTGGTAATAACCTAAGTGTTGGTAGAATGTAGGATCAATGGGATCTAGTGCGATGATCGGGTCTTCGAGATTCAAAGATTTGCATTAGTATGTGTGTAACTTACACACTTCATAACTTAGTAAATATGTTAATAACTGAATATGTTAAAAGCCTAAAACTGTAGATCTTGATATGATACCTTAATGGGTATGAGCAAGGATTCGTAAGTCTGCTTTCGATATGATTTTGCTATATGGTGTTTAATACTATAATCTATGATATAATTGCTGTATGTTTCATATTAAAGCATGATGGCATGATTTGCATAAATATTGAATTGTCATGGGTGATATGAGAGGAGGGGGAAGATTTGATATCCGTGTCTTTGGGACACCAGAGGTTTGGCACCTCTAGTGGTTTGGTACCACAATTGATTTAGTGACTTTGGGTCTCCAAAGGTTTGGCACCTCATAGCGACTCGTCCCAGTGGCTTAGTACCACAGTGGGTTGGCCCCACATTTGATATTACGGGATTGTCGCCAGTGATTTGGTATCACAACGTGGGTTGGCCCTACAGATGGATTAATCGTGACTTTGGTTCACCAAAGGTTTGGCACCACATTACTATTGGATATCGTGACTTTGGGTCACCATGGTTTGGCACCACCAAAGGTTTGGTACCACACGGGGTAGAAACGGAGTTATGGATGGCTAGGTTTGGGTGCATGATATATTGCTTGGTTATGACTTGTGTGTAAGCATGTTGCATTAATCGGGAGGGGGATTATGCACTGAGTCTTGGTGACTCACCTTCTCCCTTATCTTTTCAGGTGATTCATAGATCGCGGATGAGGAGCCGGATGGACTGGAGGTGGCCATGCATTAAACACACTCGATTTTACATAGACTTTGCTTTGGGTATTACTTTAAATTTTAGTTTTATTTGGGTTTGTAATAAGGCCTTTAAATTATGTTTTTGGATTATTTTGCATTCTTTAGATATATCTTCAAAAATGACAAAGTAAATTACTTGTTTTGTTTTAACTACCTGATAACCAACTACCTGATAACCAAAGTTTTCCAAAATTTACCTCGTTTCGAGTTTTCCAATAGTTACCATTGGGTAACAGCATTCATGAAATGATAACAAAAATACTTTAGATAATTTCCAAATTTAGGGTTCTTCTTAATTTCAAATGCACACGATTTTTTAATAATTAAAAAAAATAATACATGCAGGTTCAAACAAACATGGACGTTTTCTATCCAACTGAGTGGCAAATGAGTTTACAATAATTTCCTCAAAATGTTTTCCCCTGTAACATGCCAGATTCGGTCGTGGTGAGTTGACCGGGTTTTGGGGTGTTACAATTTTGGTATCAGAGCCAAGTTTAAAGGATCGGATGTGGGCCCGAGGCCCAAAATTTTTTAAAGTGTGGTTCTAAAATGTTCTTGTTTGGAAATATATGGTTTGAGAAGCATGGCACCGAGTCTCCCAGACTAATCCGCCTGTAAGTACTTCCGATTGCTAGTGAATTATATGTGGGAAATGGGTATTTTGGGATCGTAGATTAGTAGAATAGAAATTATTGAACCCTAGGAATAGCTTACTCCAACACAAATTGCATAAGACTTAATGATCCACTAAATAAACACATGAGTATCGTCATCGAGCTAACAGTGTGGCAACTGCTGTGCGATGTCTAGGAGTGGATTCTGGGAGCCTCGGTATTTAAGCGATCCTAGTGACTCACCTCCTCTTCACCCGAATCCTACAGTGCGTAGTGATGGTTCATCCTAATGAGACGACTTATTCACAGGCTAAATTTAATAACTAAAACCCGAATGGGACTAGCCATTTTGTTTCGAAATGCTTTAAACCTTAGTTTTGAAATTTACCACAGTACCCCTGATTTGGAAAAAGACCAAATTACCCTTGATTTGCGAAATGACCAAATTATCCCTGACTTGTAAAATTACTAAATTACCCCTGATTTACAAAATGACCAAAATACCCCTAGATTGCAAAATTACCAAAACACCCTTATTTCACAAAATCACCAAGGAACCATATTTTGAAAAAAAATTTATGAAAATACCCCTGGATTATGAAAATTTCAAAAATACCCCTGGTTTATGAAATTACCAAAACACCTCCGATTTTTGGAATTTTTGAAATATCTATGATTTGTAAAGGTTTTTGAATTAACCCTATGTTATTACTAAAATACCCCGATAGGTTAAATTACGAAAATACCCCCGGGTAGTGAAATGACAAGAATACTCCTACACGTGGAATGAGGGTAGGAAATTGAACTAAAAACTCTATGATGATCGAAAGAACCACTACCTTCTCTACATAAAACTTATTCGTGGGTAATTAGTGAAACAGAAGCTAATTCATAAAATTTCTAAAGTAGATAAATCGCAACTATAGACATGAGTACTAGGGGACGTGGGCGTAATGTGCGAGGACGCGGTAGAGGTAGAATGACCGCATCGTAACCGGCCGGATTCTGGTCAAGGGTCCGAGAATGAGATACCACCACCACCACCGGTGTGGAGTACCGAGATCGACGGGATGATGCAAATGTCACAGCGATGTCATGAAAATTGGAAAGAGTGGTCGGAGTAGGTGGGGGTACGAGAGCCCAGAAATTCGTATCTGAGCGACTCTGAGCCAATGGAACCGAGGTATTTCGAGGTGTTTCTGGTATGGCTCCCAATACGGTGAGTATTGGTTAGAGGCGACAGAGCGAATTATGGATGACTTGGATCCGATCACGAGGAAAAAGCGAAAGGGATAGTGTCATTCTCGGATGAGTCATACCAAGTGGCTCACGCCGGGATAGTGCCGCAATGATGATCTCACTTGGGATTATTTCAAGGCAACATATCAAAAGAAGTATGTAGGGACCAGTTATATTAATGCACAGAGGAAGGCGTTTTTGAGGCTAGTTCAGGTAGTAAGTCTGTATCAGAGTACAAGGTGAAATTTTTAAAGTTGAGCCGGTATGCTAGGGGCATCGTGGCTACAGAACATGAACGATGTGTCAGGTTTGAGGATGGGTTGAGAGATGAGCTGAGATTGCTGATCGCTCCACAGCAGGAGCGAGAGTTTGCTGTGCTGGTGGAAAAGGCTAAGGTAGCTGAAGGGGTAAAGGAGTCTGTAAGATAGAATTTGGATAAGAATAGACACAAGAGAGGTTTTGGATCATCGGGGTCGGCCGGTAATCCACAGAAAAGGGCTAGACAGGGTGGGCCAAATCAATCTGGAAGGCCTACTGCTACTAATCAGGGACCAGCGCAGTGTAATCGATGTGGGAAATCTCATTGGGGAGGATGTTGGACTGGTGGAAAGGGATGTTTTGAGTGTGGTTCACTGGATCATCATGTGAGGGACTGTCCACGTAAGTTAGCCAGGATTTAGTCTGAGGGTCAGGGTCGTGCTCAGTTTAGAAATGAGGGACCACCACCGCAAAGGGGTCGTGGTACTGGTAGATGAGGTAATGGCTCTGGTAGAAGCCGTGGAGCACCAGCCAGAGGTGCAGGCAACACTGAAGCAAGACAGCCTGGGTTGGTATATGCAGCGAGACGTCGAGAGGAGGGTGACGCACCGGACGTCATAATCGATACGTTCTTAATCTTTGGATTACCGTATATTACTTTGATTGATGTGGGTTTGACACATTCGTATGTTGCTAGTAGCATAGTAGAGACCATGAACCT
Organism: Gossypium rotundifolium; assembly: GCA_025506655.1. Lineage (NCBI taxonomy): Eukaryota > Viridiplantae > Streptophyta > Magnoliopsida > Malvales > Malvaceae > Gossypium > Gossypium rotundifolium. Next base: position 63,798,623 of record CP106726.1, read on the forward strand.
AGACTTTGAAACTACTTCTAGGGAGATGACAGTAATTAGCCCTCTAGGTCACTCTATAGAAGTAAATAAGCTGTATAGGGATGTACCCCTAGAACTCTAAGGGGAAATATTTATAGCTGATCTAATGGAACTATCGTTTTGGGAGTTCGATCTGATTCTTGGGATAGATTGGCTGGTGAAGTTCCAGGCTAGTTTGGATTGCGCGGCTAAGCGCATGGTTTTGAGAACAGTTGAGGGTGAAGAAGTGGTGATGATAGGTAATAGAAGAGATTATCTATCCAACATGGTATCTGCGTTGAAAGCTGAGAGGATGGTCAGGAAGGGTTGTGAGGTGATTTTGGTTCGTGTATATGCTCTGGAGGCTAAGGAGTCTGCTGTTGGGAATGTTTGAATAGTAAAGGATTTTGCTGACGTATTTCCAAAGGAACTTTCGGGTCTGCCTCCAGATCGAGAAGTTGAATTTCGTATAGATTTGTTACCCAGAACTGCGCCAGTGTCTATTGCCCCGTATAGAATGGTGCCGAAGGAATTGGTGGAGCTGAAGGCTCAGATTCAAGAGTTGTTGGACCGAGGTTTTATCCGGCCAAGTGTTTTGCCTTGGGGAGCGCCGGTACTCTTTGTCAAAAAGAAAGATGGTACAGTGCGGATGTGTGTAGACTACTGCCAGTTGAACAAGCTGACAATCAAAAATAAATATCCGTTGCCGAGGATAGATGACTTGTTCGATCAGTTTAAGGGGGCATCAATTTTCTCAAAGATTGATTTAAGGCCTGGGTATCATCAGCTAAAGGTGAAGGAGGCTGATATCCACAAGATGGTGTTTCGTACTCGGTATGGGCATTACGAGTTTCTGGTGATGCAGTTCAGGTTAACCAATGCACCGGTGGCATTCATGGACTTGATGAATCGGGTGTTTCAGTAGTACTTGGACCAATTTGTCATAGTATTTATAGACGACATATTGGTATACTCAAGGACTGAGGAGGAACATGATACGCACCTGCGGGTGGTTTTGCAAATTCTGAGGGAGAAGTAGCTATTTGCCAAGTTCAGTAAGTGCAAGTTCTGGCTTAGGGAAGTGACTTTCTTAGGTCATGTAGTGTCCGCTGAAGGGATTAGAGTGGACCCTCGCAAGATTGAGGCAGTGTTGGATTGGAAACCGCCTAGGTCGGTTGCAAAAATTCAGAGTTTTCTAGGTCCAGCAGGTATTACCGGAGATTTATGGAAGGATTTTCTCTGATCGCGACACCGTTGACCAAGCTATTGAGGAAGGGAGTTCCATTTGTGTGGTTGGAGAAACAACAGGAAAGTTTCGACAAGTTGAGGAAGATTTTGACGGAAGCTCCGATTCTGGTACAGCCTGAGGTAGGGAAGATATTCACGGTCTATTACGATGCATCACATACTGGATTGGGATGTGTCCTAATGCAGGAAGGGAAAGTAGTGGCATATGCGTCTCGACAATTGAGACCGCATGAGGTTAACTACCCGACACACAACTTGGAGTTAGCTGTAGTGGTTTTCGCCCTAAAAATTTAGAGACACTATTTGTACAAAGAGAAGTTGATAGTCTGCACAGACCACAAGAGTCTGAAGTATCTTTTGACGTAGAAAGATTTAAATTTGAGACAGCAAAGGTGGATTGAGTTGTTGAAAGACTATGACTGCTCGATTGAGTATCATCCGGGAAAGGCTAACGTGGTGGCAGACGCGTTGAGCCGTAAGGTGGTAGCGAACTTAAGAGCGATGTTTGCTCGTCTTAGCTTGTATGACGATGGGAGTCTTTTGGTAGAATTGCAGGTTAAGCTGACTTGGGTTGAGCAGATCAAGGAGAAATAGTTGGGGATGAGGGCTTGAATGCTCGGAGGTTGCAAGTTCAAAATGATGGTTTAGAAGATTATAACTTGTCCAGTAATGGAGTATTGTATTTCCAAGGGAGAGTGTGTATGCCAAAGGATATTGAGTTAAGGCAGAGGATTCTTCAGGACACACATAGCAGCTCATACGCCATACATCCTGAGGTAGCAAGATGTACCAGGATTTGCAAAAGTAGTTCTGGTGGCTAGGGCTGAAGCGGGAAGTGACTGTGGGTAAGTGTATGACGGTCAAGAAGTCAAAGTCGAGCATCACCGCCGTCAGTTTACTTCATAGGTAAAGATTCCTCAATGGAAGTGGGAAAGGATTACCATGGACTTTGTCGAGAGGCTACCCTCACGCCTAGCAAGAAAGACTCACCTGGGTGATTGTGGATCGCTTGACTAAGTCACTCATTTCATACCAGTGAGGGTTGATTATCCACTTCAGAAGTTAGTTAAATTGTACGTGGCCGAGATAGTAAGGTTGCATGGTGTGCCAGTATCAATTATCTCGGATAGGGATCCAAGGTTCACGTCGAGGTTCTGGAGAGCTTTGCATCAGGCTTTGGGAACAACGTTGGATTTCAGTACAGCTTTTCACCCGCAGTCTGATGAGCAGTCGGAAAGGGTTACACAAATTTTAGAGGATATGCTGAGGGGTTGTGTTCTGGACTTCAGTGGCAACTGGGGAGAATTTCTACCGTTAGCTGAGTTCGCATACAACAATAGTTATCAGGCAAGCATTAAGATGGCACTATATGAGGCGTTGTATGGGAGGAAGTGTCGTACACCTACATGCTGGACGGAGTTGGGTGAGCGTTAGATGTTGGGACCAGAGTTGGTGGCAGAGACTGAGGCTAAGGTTAGGTTGATTCAGGCTCATCTGAAGGAAGCTTCAGACAGGCAATAGTCATATGCTGATCTTAAGCGGAGAGATATAGAGTTCGTTGTGGGTGATAAGGTCTTTTTAAAGGTCTTGTCCTAGAAGAAAGTGTTGAGATTTGGAAGGAAAGGCAAGTTAAGTCCAAGATTTATTGGGCCGTATAAGGTGTTGAAACGAGTGGGACCAATAGCTTGTCAGCTCGAGTTGCCAGCAGAGCTGAGTCAGATTCACGATGTGTTCCATGTCTCCATGCTCAGGCGCTATCGTTCAGATCCATCGCATGTCGTAGCAGTGGAGGAAATAGAGGTGAGTCCAGATTTGAATATGAAAGAGGAACCAGTGCAGATCTTGGATCGAGATGTGAAGGTTTTGCGCAAGAAGTCGGTTCTATTAGTGAAGGTGTTATGGCGGAACCATGGCGTGGAAGAAGCTACGTGGGAACCAGAGGATGTGATGAACTAGCAATACCCTCAACTCTTTTGACCAGGTAATTTTGAGGCCGAAATTATTTTTAAGGGGGTAGAATGTAACATCCTTAAGTAAGGGGTATTGTGTTTGAACTTTTTTGCATGTGTGTGGTTGTTGTGTTGTTGTTTGAGGTGTTCTAGAGGCTAGTTATAAGCCAAAGGTAGGCCCGAGCTATAGGAAAAAATTTGTTTTTTAAGTGTTAGTTAAAGGGAGCTGAAGGAGCTAGGGGTTAAGTATATTTCGTGGGGAAGTTAAGCAAAAGAACTACCTTGGTGAAGTGGCAAAGGAGGCGCCACTAAGGTGTCTAGAGAATGACGCCACAGGCAGGTGGGAGAACTCAGGTTCGAGCAGCAAAAATTCCATTTTCTGTTTACCATTTTGACGCCAAAGGGGGAGAGTTGTACTCAGCACAAACTCTATCAAATAAGCATGGAATAAGTCAAATTAATTTAAATGGGTGGCAAGGAGAAAATTTAGGAACTTGTGGAATTTAAATTCATTTGAATTAGTGGCCAGGAGGAGTTTGAGGAAGTGGCCGATTTTTGAACTCTTGTTGGCAGAGGAGTGTTCGATTTGGGAAGCTAAGGAGAGAAGAGTGTCGAATTTCCTTAGGCACCTAGTTGTGCATTTTCGGCTAGTGAAGGTCCTTGTGCATCTAGTGAATCAAAAGCCGAAATACCTTTTTATTTTTGCACCTGTCGAATCATTTTGAGAGTACCTAACCGAATGTTCCTCTAAATTTCTACAGGCTTATTTCTTTTTCTTTTTCTCTAGTGTTGGCTGAATCTTCCTCTTCCCCAACTCTCTTTTTCTTTCTTCCATTTTTGCTTAAAGCCGAAAGCATCCCTCTTGCATTCTATTTTCTTTTCTTCTCTCCATTCTCTTCTTCCTTCTATTGCCGAATCCTCCCTCTCCTATTTTCACTTTTCTTTTCCTTTCTCTTTCTCCACTCTAGCCGAATCCTATTTGTTTGTTTCCATCAACCATAGCCAAATTTTCCTTTCTTTCTCCTAGTGTTATCTTGGCCGAATATCAAACAAGGGTGGATCTCTTTTGGTTTTTCTCTAATCGGTTTTGAAAAGGGGTAAGGGTTCTTGACCGAAACTTCATTCTCACTTTCTCTTTTTCTCTGTCGACATGTGTAGACAAAAGTCAAACTTCGGCATTTGTGGGTGTTTTGCTAACCATCTATAGGAATCGATTTTTCCTAAGTTCTCCGGGATTTTAGAAACAGTTGATCTAAGCCCTCTATTCTCTGACAATCGAATTTGGTAGTCAAGTGGTAAGGATACCTATGTTGGTTCATCATTCTTTAAGTTGTTGAAAAGCCAAAGGCTATTGAAACTAAGCTTTATTGTTGGCCAAATGTAGGGGGAGGAGCAGTCTCGCATATCTTGTGTTGGGATTAGCATTCGTAAGGCAGAAAGGTAAGGATTGTGTTAGTTATGCGTTATCACATCCTTCGAGATTTATGGGTATAACCAAATGGTCTTTGGTAATAACCTAAGTGTTGGTCGAATGTAGGACCAATGGGATCTAATGCAGTAGATCGGGTCTTTGGGATTTAGCGTTTGCATTAGTACAGGTGTGTAACTTACACACTTCATAACTTAGTAAATATGTAAATAACCTGAATATGTTAAAAGCCAGAAAATTGTGTAGATTCTGATATGATACCTTAATGGGTATGAGCAAGGATTCGGGTAAGTCTGTTTCGATATGATTTTGCTATATGGTGTTTAATAATATAATCTATGATATAATTACTGTATGTTTCATATTAAAGCATGATGGCATGATTTGCATAAATATTGCATTGTCATGGGTGATATGAGAGGAGGGGGAAGATTTGATATCCGTGTCTTTAGGACACCGAGGTTTGGCACCTCCAAAGTGGTTTGGTACCACGCTTGATTTCGTGACTTTGGGTCACCAGAGGTTTGGCACCTCATAGCGACTCGTCCCAAAGGCTTTAGCACCACAAAGGGTTGGCCCCACATTTGATATTACAGATTATCGCCAGTGATTTGGTATCACAATGGGTTGGCCTCACAGATGGATTAATCGTGACTTTGGGTCACCAGTGGTTTGGCACCACATTACTATTAGATATCGTGACTTTGGGTCACCAGTGGTTTGGTACCACACGGGGTAGAAACGGAGTTATGGATGGCTAGGTTTGGGTGCATGATATATTGCTTGGTTATGACTTGTGTAAGCATGTTGCATTAACCGGGAGGGGGATTATGCACTGAGTCTTGGTGACTCACCTTCTCCCTTATCTTTTCAGGTGATTCGTAGATCACGGATGAGGAGCTAGATGGACTCGAGGTGGCCATGCATTAAACACACTCGATTTTACATAGACTTTGCTTTGGGTATTACTTTAAATTTCAGTTTTATTTTGGGTTTGTAATAAGGCTTTTAAATTATGTTTTTGGATTATTTTGCATGCTTTAGATATATCTTCAAAAATGACAAAGTAAATTACTTGTTTTGTTTTAATAACCTGATAACCAAAGTTTTCCAAAATTTACCTCGTTTCGAGTTTTCCAATAGTTGCCATCGGGTAACAGCATTCATGAAATGATAACAAAGATACTTTAGATGGTTTTCAAATTTAGGGTTCTTCTCAATTTCAAATGCACACAGTTTTTAAATAATTAAAAATAATAATATATTCGGGTTCTAACAAACATGGATGTTTTCTATCCAACTGAACGGCAAATGAGTTTCCAATAATTTCCTCAAAACGTTTTCCCCAGTAACATGCCAGAATCGGTCGTGGTGAGTTGACCGTGTTTGGGGTGTTACATGCATATAATAATAGTTTTCAAGCTAGCATTTAGATGGCGCCTTATGAACCATTATATGGAAGGAGATGTCATACCCCAACATGTTGGACGGAGTTGGGTGAACGTAAGGTGTTAGGTCCAAAATTAGTTTTGAAAACCGAGAAGAAAGTGAAGTTAATACGGGCTTGGCTAAAGGAAGCGTCTGATCGACAGAAGTCTTACTCGGATCTAAAGAAGAAAGAGGTGGAATTCGCGGTAGGTGATCAAGTCTTCTTGAAGGTATCCCCGTGGAAGAAGATAATGAGGTTTGGTCAAAGGGGAAGTTAAGTCCATGGTTTATTGGGCCTTATCGGGTACTAGAACGTGTGGGCCCAGTGGCTTATCGATTGGAGTTGCCTTCGGAGTTGGAGCAAATACATGATGTGTTCCATGTCTCAATGCTGAGACGTTATCGATGTGATCCATCGCACGTAGTGCCGGTAGAAGAGATAGAAGTAAGGCCATATTTGTCTTTTAAAGAGGAGCCAGTGCAAATTCTGGATCGAGATGTAAAAGTGTTAAGAAGGAAGTCTGTTTCTTTGGTCAAAGTCTTGTGGCAAAATCATGGTGCGTAAGAAGCAACGTGGGAGCCAGAGGATGTTATACAACAAGATATCCCCATCTTTTTGACCGTAAATTTTGAATGAAATTTATTTTAAGGCGGTAGAATTGTAACATCCTAAATATGGGCTTGTGCATTTATATGAGATGTTGGTTTAATATGCTCGGGCAGAGGCCTTGATTAAATATATGGATTAGGGTTTAAATTAATGTTCTGGGTAGTTTAAGTGATAGTTTGGGCTTTAAAATTTGGGTTAGGTGGTTGATAGATGGTGTTAGTTCATAATTTAAGTTAGATAATTAGATTAGTAGCAAGCTAGGCTTGTGGCTCAAGACAAAAAGTGCTCTAAGTGGGCATTAATGGTGGCGTCACAAGGAGGAAGGTTATTAGGCCATGTGTGGCCACTTGAGGCCCAAGTGTTGGGGAAAAATTTTGGCACTAAGAAGGGAAGGGGGTTGGACGGCAATTAGGCTTCTTTTTAGGAGTCTTTTTCTTTTAATTTATGTGATAAAAGTTGATAATTAAAGAGGGAGGAGTTGGCTTTAATGTGGACTCTCCTAAAGGTAAGATAAGGATTGAGTTATCATGAGATTTAAAGACTATCAAAAGAGGAGAGAGTTGGCCGAAACTCAACTACAGGAGGGGAAAATCAGTTTAGTATAGGCTAGCCGAAATTCTACTAACAGTTCTCTCCATCTTTTCTTTTCTCTGCCGAAATCTCCACTCCATTCTCCCTCTAAGTTTTCTTTATTTTCTTTTTCTAGTTGGCCAAATACTCTGACAACACTTTTCTTATTCTTTTCAAAACATTTTACCCGAATCTTTTTGTTCATACCCTCATCTCCCATAGTCGAATCTACAAGGGTAGTTTTGTTTTCTCAAAGGTGCACCATAGCCGAATACACCCTCTAATTTGGTAAGTTTCAGGATTTTGCCTCTTTTCAAATTCTTCATTCTTTTTATCGAGTTTCTAATCCGAATCAATTTTCTAAGGCCTTGTCGATTTCACTCTCTAATTTTAGAAGTTTAATCTTTTCTTCTTTGAGATCAGAGTGCCAATTTGAGAAAAGTCGAAGGTAGGTGGTCCAGGGTAGGTTCGGCTGAATGGCCACTTTCTTGTTCTTTTGCTTTCGGCCAAATGGCATAAGGTGTTAGATGGCTTTCGATCATCGGTTTGGTTAACTATTTTTGGTGATGGCCGAATGTAAGAAAGGAGGTGACGAGTTCTCAACGACATTCGGGATTCAATTAACTAGGTAAGAATTCGATTTAAGTGTTATAGTTGTTAAGTAATTAGATCTCATCGTTTAAATGATTTAGTGATTAAGGATGGACTCGAATAACAGTCAGGTAGAAAAGGTTGGATCTATACAACCAACACCCAAATACAAGAAGCGATCTGTCTCGGTAGTGCGAGATTGGCCATCGGGGTGTGGGCCGGCATCGAAGTCAGATCGTGTCCGAAAGTGGTAGTCTCGAGTGATAGTAGTGTATACGAAGCGTTAATACGAGAATCAGGTGTGTAATACTTCCCCACCATCTAGATCTGATTACTAATATATATATATATTCGTATATGTTACGTTAAAAGCCAAAATCTCGGATTTAAACAGCGGACCACCAAGTTAGTAAACAATCTGATTATATGTTACAAGTAAATTGTTGTACATGTTTGCATGGGTTGGGTGATGAAAGGAGGAAGTTATATGTATATGTATATACGTAGCGGTTTATACCGTGATTTGCTATAGCAATAATAATGCCGTGATCTCGTTATAAGGATTCGCCATAATATGTTGATGAGCAAAGATGACGCCATCTTGGCGTAGCGGTGGGTTGAAAAATAGGGAAATGGGTTTTGCTTGGCGTGTAGCGGATGGAAACCTAGGGAAATGGGTTGGGCTTTGCATATTATTTGTTATCCATGTAAATGAAATTATTATTATGTTTTATGAGGCCCAAATCTAGTGGTGCATGAGGGTTGCACACAGAGTCTCGCGACTCACCCAATTAAACTAACCTTTCAGGTGACAATTAGTGCATCGGACCGGGCCGGAGTGGAGCGCAAGGTGGCCGTGCAAAAGAATATATGGATCCGGTGAAAAGTTCCACTTAATATTTTTTTTCTTTCAAAGTATCTTATGTTATGGATTCAAACTATGTTGTAATAAGGCCATGGGCCATTAGTTTACATTTTAGTTTTATTATGGGCCTTTATTATTTATTCTCATTTTAATTTCTTTCAAAGGCATGTAATTCAGTTTTAGGCTTTTGATTATTAAGGCACATTTTATATAATTCTCATTTGATCTTTCTGTCGACACGATTGGTTATTATTCTCGAAGTGGTACATATTCTTATTCGTATTCAAGGTGAAGCAAAGCGAGTAATGAGTGTGAAGCCTTTTACGAAGATGAATACGCAAGAATAAGTTATTCGTCTTATGATCCTAAGATGTCAAGCTCAAAGAATCTGCCAAGAATTGATCGTGATATATATGAGAACATTCCCTCGATCTTAGAGTCAAATCCTTCTATTTTCAATTCCTATGAAACATCTCCTTGTTGTAATCCAAGTGAAAAAGAGTGTCCAAAAGAAAATCAGGAAAAAGAAAATCAAGAAAAGGAAATTGAAAAGGAGGAAAAAAATCATGAGAGAAAAAGAAAATGAAGAAAGAAACATCGAAAAAGAATGTGAGAACAAAAAGAAAATTGAAAAGAAAATTTAAATTGAGAAAAACATTGAGAAAGAAAGTGAGAAAGAAAAAGATGTTGAAAAAGAAATGAGAGAAAAGAACGAGCAAGAAAAACAGAATGACTTTTCAACTAATCATCTTGAAGTTTATTCTTCTTCTATTTCTCCTTTCCAGGTTCTCGACCAATTTCACGATGACCTTCAACTACAATACCTTCCCGACGAGCGACGCTTTCACATGATTGAAAAAGGTAAAGTTGAATCACACGAGATTGAAGGTAAGGAAGGTAAGTATTTTGAAGTGATTTAATCTCCATTGAATCTTTCTAAAGATTGTGATTATGTGGATGATTTCGTCATTGGCCATCCCTCGAATAATTGTGATGTTTTAAATGATAAGACAACTTTATTCCATAATGATCATTGTGATACGAAGTATGAAGGTGGAGAGACTCAAATCCAACAAATGCAAGACTCGAGTAAGTATGACGATGATTTTTCTCTTAATCCCAACATGTTTGATTGTAGATATTACGAGATTAGTTCATTGTCCAATACGGAAACTTTGAGTTTTTGTAAAACAATTTTAAAACATGTCAAGAGTTTTGATCATTCGATATTGAATTTGCATAATTCTTATTGGTTTAACCTATTTGATTTTTCGAAACCATTGATACATTTTGTTTTAAACAATCAAACACATGTTTTTAAACCAGACATATGTTCTGATTTGTTTTGTGGAACATTCAAGTATCATCCGGTATGTTTGAAAGATTTTTATTCTTTTGATACAAGGTTTTTGAGTAAGGTTTTGGAATGCCTATTTTGTTTTTATTTTTATTTTCTATTTAAACAATTTTTGTGGTTGTACTTAAAGTCTACATTTCGTTTGATCGAGGCTAACTCAACCCCGAAGTATCGACTACATTACGCTTCCGAGGAGCGAAGGTTTGTGCTTAAGGAAAAAGGTAAAGTCGATCTTTTCCTTTCTGCTTCCAAAGGTAAGACACTTGAAAACCGTGAACCCATTTTGTTTTCTTCAGTTATTGACAAGAATCACGTTACTGATTTCATTCTTGTAAAGTCCTTAAAACGTGATTTTCTTAAGTGTTCTATCTTGTGTGATCATGAATTATCTGCTTTGGTTATTGACAAAAAGATAGTTGTTTTTGATAAGTGTTTTCAAACATTTGTTGATACATTTGTGCCCTCCTCGGATGGTGGCGAAATTATTGCTAGCAATTGGATCTTTGTAAGACATTTAGATCATGACATGTTAAGTAATTCTCATATGTTCAATGATGATCTATCTGCTTTGCTCATTGGCAAAAAGAATCTTGTGTATGATAAATGTTGCAAATCATGTGCGAGTTATCCAATGCATTGTTCAATGCAAGATATGGTTGTTCAATCTCGAGTGCCATATGCATTTTCTCCATTACTTGCTTGTGACAAATTTATCTATCAATTGATGTACTACTCGCATGATGATTTTGATTTGTGTAATTCCATTACATCGTATGCATGCCATGAAGCCTATTCACTTTTGTTGCAAACATTTGATAAGGCTTTGTTTCTTTTATATGATAATGTGACTATGGAGGTTTGCGTGTGATTTATTTGTACTGAGTTGAACATACTTGGATTGCAAACGATCTTGCTAATTCATGTTTATCGTGTTCAGGTACTACGGTTATCATCCGTCCCATTTGATCGAGGTAAACCGAGTCAAAAGGAATTTTGTTCGAACAACCAACAGGTCGATTCAAGGACGAATCATCTTGAAGAGGGGAGGGATGATTCGGGCACACCCAGGGCACCGACGAATTTCAAATTGAAGAGAGCTCGAGTCGAAGTCCCAAATGCCGTAAAGTTGATATACACTTTGTTGCATTTTCAACTTGAGCCGGATTAGTCCATTTGAGTTCAATTCGAGTTCACTTGAGCTCATTCCAGCTCTTTGAGCTGATTCTTTTATTTTAATGCTTTAAATAAAATTAAGTCTTTAATTTGCTGAACTTAATTAAATAACTTGTTAGTTAATTTAGTTACAGCCATATAAGTTCAATTGAATAAGTTATAATTAATATGTCTAGATTAGGACCAATTTAATAATTGGCTTCTACTTCATTTAATTGGTCGAAATGTGCATTTAAGGTGTCCTAAATTTCCAGTCGAAATTAATATAAGTAATAGCCATCATTTAATTAATTTGTTCAGCCAAGAAAATGTGTTTTAAACTTGTATTAAACTTGCTGGACACTAATGCCGAAATTACTCATGTGCAGGTGATTTTGGGACAAGAATTTAAGGCATGGGCGGCAATTACATTTAAGGAGCGTTGGAAGCACGCAAGGGACAATGGTGGCTGACTTTTTTTCTCCCCAACGTGTCTTTTGGTGTCTCCTACATGTCCATTAAGGTGAACTTCAATGAGCTGGTTGTTTCCAATGTGGCTTTTCCTCTTTCCCAAACACACATTAAAGATGTTCAATAAATCAGCAGCATGCATGGTGTGCTTGTTGGACGGCACAATTAATAGATGAATGAGCCTTTTTTTTCAAGGATCTTTTCGTGAAAAGGAAAGCAACATGCTTTGTCTGTCAAATTTAATGCCTTGTTGGAGTATGTTTTGGCATCATTAATAGGTTGCACTTTGATGTTCCCAAAGGGACATTCGGCCAACATGCATGGACATCATTTATGGCTATGTTGGGACATGCATGGAAGCTATTTATTGAGCTGCTGGAAAAGGTAGTTAAGGAGCATCTCGTGAACTACAAAAGGCTTGACGTTTGGTGTGCCCAAAATGGCTATTCGGCCAACCATAATTACCAGCATTAATTCATCTAAAAAGAGATGAACATGCACATACATTCAAGTTGATTGCTTTGCGCATACCAACAGCCAAAAAGGGAACAATTGCTTCGTGAATGACAAAAGGAGTTATTTGCTGCTGATGGTTGGTGTTCCAAGGAGATGACTTTGAATCAATTAAAGGCTACTCTTTTATTCCCCAAATTCATCCGAACATAGCAAGCTTACAAGGACCACATTCATCCGAATTTTGCTAAGCAAACCAATGGGTTATTTCCAGATTTTTCTAGTCTTCTCTAGTTGAGCTTTACTTAGTTCTTAAGGATGCCTAATGACTACTTGGCTAACTCTCTTATTGGCCTATAAGTATTTGTTATTTCTCATTTTTATTGTTAGACTTTTTGATCTTTAAAAACTTTGAATATAATTCATGAACTTTTGTTCATCGAGTGAGCTTGTCTCCTCTTTGATTTCGTGCAAGTTTCCTAGACTTATCAAGTTGCTTGTGGCGTATAGACTTGTTCCTTTCATCAACTGATACCATAGGTTCTTATCTTTGCAGATAATGGGTCATGGTCCATCTTCGATTCCATATTTCAGCTTAAACAACTATATATCGTTTCTGTGTTTAAGTCCTATTGTCCATCTCCACCAACTATCCTAATTTAATTTTCCCTTGTTTCATTCTTAACCCGAAAACCTTAATCAATCATATTTCTTTCTATCACCAAAATTCAAACCTATTTTTTCATCTACCAAATCGATTCCATCATCTCTTTCCCAAATATGCATATTTTCTTACACAATTTGGCAACCAAATACATGTCAAATGATCACATACCATCCTATCAATCCCATTTCTAATCTTGCCAACTTATAAACCAAATTCCACAACTAAAACTCATTTATTACCAAGCATGATTCATCCATTATATCACTAAATCATATTAGCATCAATCCATCACTAAACTTATCATTCATAAGACATTTTCATCACCAACAAGCCAAACTATAATATGCATCATATACCAAATTCACTCATGCTTATAGCCAACATATATTTAGCCACATCACATGCTATTTACATCTCAAACCTATACCAAATGACTAGCCTATACATGCCATATTCAAATATACATATCTTCAAGAGTACCAAAATAGATTTTTGATAGTGTGATAGATATCCCCGAATCCGAGCTAGCTTTACTGACACTGCAAAGCAGAGAAACAAGTCACACAGTAAGCTTTCCAAAGCTTAGTAAGTTCGAATTATAAAACAATTAACTCAATGAACCAATTCAATATACACATTTAACCATCACATAGATAATTTACCAATGGTACACAAGTTCAACTTTATCTAATACTCACATAGCATTCCATTCATTTACTTTCAATTTCACCAACCACATAGGTATCATACCTACCTTTGCCAACACTTAGTTAGTCACTAATTATACTATCCAACCATCACATAGATAATGACACAACTAAGCACATTATCAATCTCAACCACATACTCAAATATCTACTCATTCAACTCTTAAATCTATCATCAACCACATAGGTTCAAGCGTACCTTGATCAACACATAATTACTCACCATTTATACAACTCAATTTCTCGATTTTACCTCTTGTTCAACCTTTGCTATTACTCAAATAAATTTGCACACTTAGTGCCAATTTCACAACCGAAGCCTAATTGTCATCGCACACTTAGTGCCAATATGTTAAATCAAACTTATATCGATAACGCAGACATAGTGCCAATTTGATAAGCCGAAGCTTCTATCGTTTCACACACACAGTGCTATTCATTAAAGCCGTAGCTTCTATTGTTTCGCACACACAGTGCTATTCATTAATTATAATCACACACTTAGTGCTTCAATTCATAGCTGAAGCTTAAATGACATCACATACTTAGTACATTAATACAAACCAAACTCAATTCGGTATCGCACACACAGTGCCAATCACAAAGCCGAAGCTTTTATTAACTCGCACACACAGTGCTAATCTTTTCGATTACATTTCCAATTACGCATACTTAGTGCCACATAAATCCATTTCTCACATAACATTTATAATTCAATAATATATTAATCATTCATTTCACAACATTTAAACATAGCTAAGTACACATATTATATCTGAACTTACCTCAGACTTCAATATACCGAAACGGTCGATTAATCAAGCACTTTGTCTTTGCCTCGATCTCGATCCGAACCTCTCCTTTCTTGGTCTATACACATTGAAATTCACTCATTCAATTACCTATTCATTCAATTTGATCCACACATATATATTTAGGGCATTTTACAAAATAGCCCTCACATTTTCACATTTCAACACTTTAGTCCTTAATTCATCAAATCACCAAATACACATAATTTGCTTGTGCTCAAGCCTAGCTGAATTCTCACTATGCTCATACAAGCCCACACCTTTCATTTATTTCATATTTTAGTCCCTCAATTTCTTATTTTCTCAATTAAGCCCAAAATACTCAATTTCATCAAAAACCCCAATACAAACTATGTTAACCCAATACCAAGTTTTCATATTTCATTATCAACTAGCACTTAGCTCAAACATTCATCAACGGATCATCACAAAAATATCATCAATTCACAAAATTACAATATGGTTTAGCTAGAGCACGAAGCAACGATTACGAAAATGTAGAAATTATCAAAAACTGAAACCAAAACATACCTCAATTAAGCTTAGCAAGTGCCGAAATTTCAAAAGCTTTAATGGATATTCTCTTTTCTATTTTTCGGTGGAAGAAAGATGAGAGAATGGCCACCAATTTGTTTTGTTTTAATTAATATTAACTTATTAAACAAATACCAACTTTGCCCTTTTATAAGTCTTATAAAACAAATATATTTTAAGGCTAATAAGTCATTTAACCACCCACTATCTCAATAGCTCCGTATAGAATGGCACCGACAAAATTGAAAGAGTTAAAGTCTCAGTGGCAAGAATTGACCGATAGAGGATTTGCACGACCGAGTTTCTCACCTTGGGGCGCTCCCGTTCTCTTTGTGAAAAAGAAAGATTGCACAATGAGAATGTGCATTGATTACCATCAGTTAAACAAAGTGACTATTAAGAACAAATACCATCTGCCCAGAATTGATGATTTGTTTGATCAGCTAAAAGGAGCCACTGTGTTTTCAAAAATATATCTGAGATCGGGATATTGTCAGTTACAAGTAAAAGATTCAGACATTCTGAAAACTGCTTTCAGAACGAGGTACGGGCATTATGAGTTTTTAGTTATGCCTTTTGGACTAACAAATGCTCCTACTGTCTTTATGGATTGATGAATAGAATTTTCAGACCGTATTTAGATTGATTTGTTATTGTATTCATTGACGACATTTTGATTTATTCGTATGATGAAGTGGAACATGCTACATCTAAGAATTGTGCTACAAATTCTGCAAGATAAGCAACTGTATGCATAGTTTAGTAAATGTGAGTTTTGGTTGCGTGAAGTTGGCTTTTTGGGGCATATTGTGTCAACATCTGGTATACGAGTTTATCCGAGCAAGATTTCAGCTATTTTAGCATGGCAGCCTCCAAAAAATGTGTCAGAAGCTTGCAGTTTTCTGGGACTTGCTGGTTATTATCGACGGTACGTAAAAGGCTTTTCGATGATTGCAACTCTATTGACGAGATTGCTTCAGAAAGATGTGAAATTTGAGTGGTTTGAAAAGTGTCAGAAAAGCTTTGATCAGTTGAAAACTCTATTGACCGAAGCTCTAGTGCTAGTACAGCCGGAAACTGGTAAATAGTTTATGATATATAGTGATGTTTCTTTAAATAGTTTGGGATGTGTTTTGATGCAGGAACGCAAAGTTATAGCTTATGCCTCAAGACAATTTAAACCGCATAAAAAGAATTATCTGACACACGATCTTGAGCTGGCAGCGATTGTGTTTGCTTTAAAGATTTGGCGCTACCATCTTTTTGGTGAAAAATGCCAGTGTTTTCAGATCATAAACATCTGAAATATTTGATGACTCAGAAAGACCTGAATCTGCGACAGAGAAGATGGTTAGAACTGTTAAAAGACTACGAGCTTGTGATAGACTATCATTTGGGTAAAGTAAATGTTGTTACGAATGCATTGAGTCAGAAATCACTGTTTGCACTACGTGCGATGAATGCTCATTTAGACCTATTTGATGATGTTTTAGTTTTGGCTAAATTGAAAGCAAAACCATTGTTCTTACAGCAAATATGTGATGCTTTGAAAATTGATAATGAAATGTTAGCGAAACGAGCTTAATGAGATTTGAACTCTGATTCTGAATTTTGCATTGATATTGATGATTGTTTGAGATTTTGACATCGAATATGTGTTCCAAGAAACCTAGAATTGATTCAGTTGATTTTGAAAGAAGCGCATAGTAGTCGCCTATCTATTCATCCGGGAAGTATAAAGATGAACAATGATTTGAAACAACTTTATTGGTGGCATGGTATGAAGCGGGATATCTCAGAGTTTGTTTCGAAATGTTTAATCTGTCAGCAAGTTAAAGCTGAACATCAGGTGTCATCAGGATTGTTACAATCGATTATGATTTCTGAGTGGAAATGGGATAGAGTGATGATGGATTTTGTTTCAGGGTTGCCTTTGACTCCGAGGAAGAAAGATGCAATATGGGTTGTAGTTGACAGATTGACGAAATCAGCTCATTTTATTCCGGTACAATCTGAGTATTCATTTGATAAGTTAGCTGAGTTATATATTTCTAATATTGTGAGATTGCATGAGGTGCCACTATCTGTTATGTCTGAAGAGATCCGAGGTTTACTTCACGATTCTGGAAGAAACTGCAAGAGGCTTTAGGTACTAAATTGCATTTCAGTACAGCTTTTCACCCATAGACGGATGGTCAATCTGAGCAGATTATTTAGATTCTCAGGGATATGTTGAGATGTTGCATTCTTGAGTTCGAAGGTACGTGGGAACAGTATTTGCTATTGATTGAGTTTGCGTAAAATAATAGTTTTCAGACAAGCATTAAAATGGCATCGTATGAAGACTTATATGGTAGAAAATGTCGAACTCCTCTGTATTGGTCAGAACTCAGTGAGAATAAGATACACGGGGTTGATTTAATAAAAGAAATTAAACAGAATGTCAAAGTGATCCGTAATAGTTTGAAAGCAGTATCTGATCGTCAAAAATCTTATGCAGATTTGAAACGAAAAGATATTGAATTTGAGATTGGAGATAAAGTGCTTTTGAAAGTCTCACCTTGGAAGAAAGTACTGATTTGGTCGTAAAGGCAAACTGAGTCCGAGATTCATCGGGCCGTATGAAATCATTGAGCGTATTGGACCTGTTGCGTACAGATTGTTGTTACCACCAGAGCTAGAAAAGATTCATAATGTATTTCACATATCAATGCTTTGACAAAATAGATCTGATCCTTCGCATGTAATTTCTCCGTCTAAAATGGAAATTCAATCTGATATGACTTATGAAGAAGATTTGATTCGTATATTAGCTCGTGAGATTAAGGAATTGTGAAACAAGAAAATTCCATTATTAAAAGTGTTATGGCATCGACACAGAGTTGAAGAAGCTACGTGGGAACCCGAAGATGCTATGAGAGAGCAATATCCAAATCTATTCAATGCTAAAATTTTCGGGGATGAAAATCCCTAAGGGATGAGAATTGTAATAGTCCGGTTTAGACCTTAGTCGGAATAGTGGTTTTAGGACCACAAATTCGAGTCAAAAAATATTTTAATATTTTTTGTGCCTGCAGTATGTGATTAAGCATGTGTGAAAGTTTTGTGAATTAATTTTATTATTTGTGTGTTTAATTTTAAAAAAAAGGGGCTTAATTGCGTAAATTGTAAAAGTGAGTTGCTATTTGTTAAAGTGCTTTATTGCCATATTCTTTTAATGTGGAGGCCTTAAAATGAAATTAGGTCATTTTATTATGGTATGGACAGTAGTGGACATTCGTTTTTAAGAATTCATAATGTATTCATTAAGGATAAAAAGGTAATTATATTAATAAGTTTAATTAAATAAAATAAAGGCATAAGTTAAGCCATATTATGTCCATCTAGCCAAAAATACAAAGAAAAAGAAAAAGAAAAATCTTGCTAGGTTACCACACTTGTATAGCTTGATTAAGGTATGTTTTTGTTTCAGTTTTTGATAATTTTTACGTTTTTGTGATCGTTGCTTAGCATTCTTATAAGCCCATGCTTGAATTTTTGAATTTGATGATGTATTCATGAATTGTCATTGATGAATGCTTGAGCTTTGTGATAGTTGATGGTGAAATATGAAAGATATGTGATAGATTAACATGTTCTCTTTGGATTTTTGATGAATTTGAGTAATTTGGACTAAATTGTAAAAATGATAAATTGAAGGACTAAAATACAAAATAAATGAAATGTGTGGACTTATATAGACTATATGAATATTCAGCCAAGCATGGGAATATTGAAATTTTGTATAATTTGTGAATTTATGAAATAGGGACTTAAATGTCAAAATGTAAAAATGTGAGGGCTAATTTGTAAATTACCCTAAATGTGTGTTTTTGGATTGAATTGAATGATTTGGTCAATAAAAGAGTTAAATTTGAATATGTATAGATCAAGAACAAAAAAAAATAGATTTAGATTGGGGAAAGTCGAAAGTGGTCGAGTAGTCGTCTCTGTCTGTTCATATTCGTACGAGGTAAGTCGATATACAAATAAATGTGTTTAGATCAAATTAATATTGCTTACATGTGAATGAATTGTGTTATATGATTATTTGAGTTGAATATGTGAATTCCATCAAGGTTCCCATATTATGACGATATCCGAAAAGTCCCGTACGAACCTTAGGAATAGTTAGGATACATATGTCATGACATAGGGTTCCAATATGTGATATCATGTAAGACCACGTCTGGGACGTTGGCATCAATTTGAGAATTATGTGTAAGACCATGTCTGGGACATTGGCATCGTATATGATTTCATGTAAGACCCTGTCTGGGACAGTGGCATCGATATTTGAATACATGTAAGACCACATCTAGGATGTTGGCATTGTACGAGTATTCTAAGTTATTCGAGTATCCTATTTGATTCTTAATGGTTCAATGGGCATTTCAAGAATTGAATGACTATGTGAAATATGTATCCGAAACAGGTACGTTCGAAGTATATGTAAAGTTTGAGTATGAAAAGTAAATATATGTGAGATTGTGGAATTGAGATATATGTATGAAATTAATGAAATAAGATGTGCTATATACAAATGTGCTATAATCTAATGAAATACATGGAGATATGATTTGTCGGTAAGCAAATGGTTAGAAACTTTTGAGCCAAAGAAGAATTATGAATTTGCTATTGTGTTATGCTAAAGATCATGTGAATGAAATGGTTATAAATGTTTTACATGATAAGTTTATTTGTATATGGCTTACTAAGCTTTTGAAAGCTTACTTTGTGTGTGTTTGCATTATTTTATAGATTATCAAAGCTACGGAAAGCTCGGGGATCATCACCACACTATCAAACTAAATTTTGGTACCTTTTGAATGTGTACGTAGCTAAGTATGGCATGTATAGGCTAGTAGTTTTAGCTTATGTTTTGATATGTATATAAAGCCATGTGATATGGCTTGATAATGGTTATGAATATGGTAACTTTTAATCTATGTTTAGATGATGAAATGTTGGTATATTTATGATGAATGGTTGGTATATTGAGTTGGTAAATTTTGGATGGATTTTACATAGAAGTATTTAAGGTTGTTATGAGATTATTTATACACAAGATGATATGTTTGATAGGTTCATGAATGGTTAGAAAAGATGGTCATTTTGGTATGTTCTGGTTTCTTTTGGAGTATGAAATGATGTTTGTTTGTGCTTGTAGGATTGACCCTAAAATGGGTGGCATATTGGCCTTGCAAATGGCCTATATTTGCCCATACGGGTGAGCACACGGGCGTGTGTCTCGACCGTGTTTCTCGTGGTTGTATTTTGAAACAAGTCAGACTCGCACACGGGGCAGACACACGGGCGTGTGACAGGCCATGTGAATTAAGTCAGTGTTGCCCACGAGTCAAGCACACGAGCGTGTCTTTGGCCATGTGGACAAGTCAGTATGTATGCCCTGTTTTGCCACGGCTTGGACACACAGGTGTGTCTGAGGCCATGTGAGGCACATGGCCTACCAACACGGGCATGTGACCTCTGTAGCTTTGAAAAATGTTACGTTTTAGGAAAAAATTTGTATGTGCCTGGTTTAGTCCCAACCCTTTTTGTAACAGCCCAAATTTGGGTCTAGTCAGAACAGTTGGCTCGAGACCACAAATTCGATGAGGAAAATTTTATTTTTATTATATTTTTATGGTCTACAATTTTACGGAAAGAATTTGTAAAAGTTTCGTTTAAAAATTTCGACGTTTGAGCACTGAATTTAGTCAAAAGGACTAAATTATAAAAAGTACAAAAGTTGAGTTCTATATATTAGAGGTGTCAAATTGCTATGAGTTTTAAATTGGAGGTCCTTGAAAGGTAATTAGATCATTTGGTAACTTGATGGACAAAAATGGGCATGAATAGGACAAAATTGAAAGGAAAGCCTTCAGGGTATTTTAATCATTTAGTGTTTTAAATGAATAAAAAGACAAAATAAGAAAAAAAAAATCTACTCATCTTCTTCAAGGGGGCTGCCGAAATTTGCTTGACTCCATGGCTAAAAGTTTCAAGTTTTTTTTAAGCTTCATAGGAAGTGATTCCGAGCCCCGTTTTTAATGTTCATCGTATTTTTAAAATCCCGGTAACTTGGTTTAGCTATTTCTACCATTATTTTGAGCTAGAGTTTAATTTTAAAAATTGACCCATGTTGAATAATTGTGTATTTTGATGAATTATGGTAGATTATGCATGTCTATGATTAGAGAAACGAGTTTTATTAGATGATTTTCGATGAAATCGTATAAAAGGGGTTAAATTGTAAAAGTTATAAATTGGTCATAAGTGTGTGAATTAGTGAGAATTTGAAGTTTCCATAGAAGATAAAAATGTTCAGCATATAATGAAACATAAGAAAATTGAATAAAAATTATTTTACGAGTTTAAGGGTAAAAGTGTAATTTTTGAAAAGTTAGGGGAAAAATTGTAAATTTTCCCAAATTTGATATGTGAATTGAATTGATTAGTGTGTTGATAAAATGTATTAAATGAGTGTTAATTTGACATGTTAGATCAAGAAAACATGAAAATTGGACTAAGATCGGGGAAGAACGAAGTTGTGGGCTAAGTCGGAAAATTAGCTGTTTCGGCATTTGAGGTAAGTCCGTGTGATTAAATGAGCATGATATTGATGTCGTTGTTTGTAACACCCCAAACCCGGCCCATACGTCATTACCGGATCTGGTATGCTACGGGTTTAATTCTTGAAAACTTTGCTTCGATGGGTTTTGAAAATTTCAGTTTATTTAGTCATTATTTGAAAAAAAATAAAAGAAACTTAAACTTTTATGTTGAGTGGATTTGAAAAGCCCATTTATCACTCCATTTTATTATTAAGACTTTGGGCACAAATAGGTTTATAAACACGTGACATATTAAAGTAAAATAAAGTAAAACAAGTAATAAATAAATTGGAAACCTAAGTTATGGGGCCTTATTACAAAAATATTCCCAAAAAAACAATAATAATAATCCATAATGATAATGAAAGTCTTGATGGCCCCGCAAGTCCACCTCGGCTCCCGTGTCCATAGTCTACTGCTCATCTGTAGAGTGGGAAAAATAAAAGGGTGAGTCACCAAGACTCAGTGTGCAAAACTTGAAAACACATAAAAGCCTAGGCCCACAAACACATTATGGGCCTTGGCCCGCATGCAATGGTAACAAAATATGTCATGCATCATGGCCCATCCCAAAACCTAAGAATCCATCCTCTACACACCCCCGTACCAATCGTTACACCGTGGGGATTTCTACAATCAACCCTCCATCCGCTACACACCACATCGGCAGCTGCCTGTCATATAGACCGATCGCTTACGCGAACCTTAGAAATACATTATAGTATTCGACAGCTATGCTGCTTGTCATATAGACCGATCGCTTACGCGAACCTCATAAATACATTATAGTATTAAATGACTATCTTTGTGTGTGGCAAAGCCACGATCGCCTCGTGACCCCGGCTCCCTACCATAAATCCATCAATCAATCTCATCCCATGCATGCATACATACAAGAAACAAGTCATCAAGCCATCTAACAGATCTCATACTTTCACATACTACGATTCACATAGAAAAGTTTCTATGGTTGCGTACTTGGCATCCCATGCCTACCCCTTACGGGTAATCTGATCGCTTCATCTGACCTTTCTTTTCGGCTTTTATCCCTTAGCATACATATAATATATCAATGCTTATGTATTAAGAATCTACGCACCTTATTATGGTTACGACGACACCTCTATGTCGAAACCTTTGTTAGAAGCCGATCTGGTACCGCTATCCGCCTAAGATCTTTGTTTAGAAGTCGGTCCACAACCCAAATGACCAATCTCAAGCAATGGACATTTGCTCGTTTCTTAAACTTAGGGATTGGGTTTATGGACCCAACCCTCTCCTTTTCCTGGTCCATATTTGATTCCATCCAAAAAGTCCTTATCAGAACTACTATAGTGAAATAGGGTTAAACCATATCATATGAGTTAATATCTCAATTATGATAGCGAATCTTAATAGGAATCTAAAGAAATCACTTACCTTGAGATCCCAAAATCGATAGGATCTAGAGATTAATGGTTTCCGGCTTTTTGAGATCTGGATGATTCGATCTACTACGATTTCTCGAGTGCCGCCCAAAATAACATGCGATTAACGAAAGAGTCAAACTAAAGATAGCCTATCAATCTACTAGCCATTCGGTTATAGTCTCAAAATCGAAAGAGAAAAGAATTCGATTCTTACCTTTACAGAGAAATCGGCACTTCAAGAAAATCCTGGTTTATGGAGAAATCAACACAAGAGGAAAAGAATAGAAAAAGAAAGTGAATTAAGAGGTTTTGACTTTTAGTAGAGAAATCAACAGAGAGAAAAAGTAATAGACAAAAGTATTCGGTTATGGAGATGAGAAGAAAGTTTAGAGGTTTCGGCTTTTGGAAAAGAAAAGAGAATAGAGAGTGTAGAGAAGGACTGAGAATTTTGGCACAAAGAATAGGGTTCAGATGCCGAAATTTGAAGAGATACACTCCTATTTATAGGGAATTTCAGCACTTACCTATCAAATGCTGGAATTGCCCTCTTCTGAAAATCGAGACTAATTGGCAAACATGGGGAATTTCAGCACCCCTTATGCCACATCAAAACCAATTCTTCCTCCCCTCAAAGTTGGAATTTTGGCCAACTCTGCTTACAGCAGATAACTTCCATATTTTCTCCTTAATCTACTCATAACTAATATCAGCACAATTATCTATATTATTCAACAGATAAATCTCCCTATTTTTAAGCCTTGTTGCCGTTCAACCTTACCCACCTATATGCCGAAATTTAGCTAATTAAAATTAAAGGAATTGGGCTTCATGCCCCTTGAGTTTGGGCCTCCTACGTTGACGCCACCTCCTTGCACTCTAAGTGGCTCCATTTTGCCACTAGGCCACAAGCCCACTTGTGTTTAAAACACAGATATCATCTTTTAAACCCTCTAGTGTCCAAACAGAAAATTTAACCAAGGCCTCAGCCCAATCTGAGCCCCTTAAATACTCTAATTAACACATTGAACATAATACACATCAAATGCGAAGGCCCATTAATTTAGGATGTTACAGTTCTACCCTCCTTAAAAAAATTTCATCTCGAAATTTTTAACTAACTATCAATTGTACTTCCCAAGTCTCACCACTACGCTTTTGCTGCGCACTACAATTCTAAAAATAAACACTTAATATACTACAGTAGGGTACGCACCATTATTCGTATCTGGAGCGTCTTCGTCCCCTTGGCGATGTGCTACATAGACCAAAGCTGGCTGCCACGCATCAGTGTTCCCTACACCTCGCCTTGTGTTCCACAGCCCCGACCATAACCATCACCCCCTTTGGCTGGACTGCGACCTCTCTGCGGTTATGGACCTCCTCTACCAGGCTGATAGTCTATCCTATCGCTCTGCACCAGCCCGATCCTGTGGACAGTCCCTAACCTGATGATCCTTGGACCCACACCTGAAACATTTCCTTTCACCTACCCAACATTCGCCCGAATGAAATTTATTACACTGACCACACCTCTGAGGTTGACCATTAGCTCCAGATCTCACATCTTGACCCGACCCATCCATCCTGGGTCTTTTCTGGAAACATCCCGTTGACCCCGACGATCCAACATTCCTTTTAATCCTATCCCTAGCTCTATCCCGGTTTAATTTTTCCATCCGTCTCACCTCCTCAGCTATCTTAGCTTTCTCCACAAGCACAGCAAATTCCATATCCTGCTGTGGAGCTATCAATACACGCAAATCATCCTTCAGGCCATCCTCAAAATGAACACATCGCTCATGTTCTGTGGCCACTATCCCTCGAGCATAACAGCTAAGGCGTAGGAATTCTGCTTCATATGCCACCACCGACCTACTTCCCTGAACCAGATTCAGGAATGCTCTGCGGCGCATCCACATAACTCGTTCCAATATACTTATTCTGGAATGCCGCCTTGAAGTAATCCCAGATGATATGGTCAGCTACGGTACCTTCCTTAACCGTAAGCCACCATTGATAAGCTTCGTCTCGAAGAAGGGACACCACTCCCTTTAGCTTCTCTTCCTCCGTGAAGTCAATATCATCCATGATCTGCTCCATTACTTCTAACCAATACTCAGCTGTACTAGGAGCTACACCCGAAATTCCCTTAAACACTTCTGCCCCATTGGCTCTCGATCGCTCTGCACGCACTTACGGCTCTTGTGCCCATGCCCGCTCCAAAGACTCTCTCAAAACCCTTAACATAGCCTGAGATACAACATCATCGCCGGTCGTCTGATCTTGAAACTCTGCCTCCACAGCTGGTGGTACTGGAACTTCATTCCCTGACTCGTGACCAGACCCCACGGGTTCTGACACAGCCATCCTACCCCTACCACGGCCATACGCTGGACGTCCTCGACCCCTTGTATTCATTCTACCGCTTCGCGTTTATCTTATTAGAAATTTTATGAATTAATAATTCTTTCTTCCACTGATTAATAACGGACAGTCTTATGAGAAGTAGTTTTAACAGTAGTTCTTTCGAATTCAAATTCTATTTACAAGTTCAGTTCTCAAGTATGTATTTTCTAATTCTAGAGTTCACATTCAATCAACATCAAGCAGAGCACCATATATACGCATCAAACACGCAAACAACATCCAGGAACTCATATTCATCACCTAGGGGTATTTTCGTCATTTCACTACCCAGGGGCATTTTCATAATTTTAACCTATAGGGGTATTTTGGTAATTTTCCAAAATAGGGGTATTTTGGTAATTCTTCAAACCAAGGGTATTTTGATAAATTTTTCAAACGAGAGTATTTTGATTATTTTGCAGAATCAAGGGTGTCTTAGTAAATTTCCTCAACCTAGGGCGTTTGGGATAATTTAGAAAATTAGGGGTATTTAAGTAATTTTATAAAAATAGGGTGATGGTCCCTTTCGGATTTTAGTTATAAATTTTTGGCCCGTCAGCAAGCCCTCTCGGTTAAAATGAATAACCACTACGCATCAGGTAGGATTCCAGAGAAGAGGAGGTGAGTCACTAGGACCGCTTAAATACCAAGCTCTTCCTGGATCCAATCCTAGACATGCGTTTGCCTGTTTCCACACCCTAACCCTGTGACTTGTTCACTGACCTGTTTAATTAAGAAAAATTAAGTCTTATGAGATTTGAAAAATTGTTTAATCTAGGCCTAAGGTCCATTAACACTATCATACTAATCTACGTCCATAAGGCCCATCAAACCCATCATACATATCACATCAAAGGTTAGACTACTTATCTGGGTGGATCGGGTGCCGGTAAACTCGAAGGCCATATCTCAACCAAAACCTTTCTCAACTTACATTACTTTCATAAATTCCTATTGGACCCATTTCACAGCCCGAGTTTTGAACTAGGCTCTGATACCAAAAATGTAACACCCTAAACCCGGCCCATACGTCATTACGGATCTGGTATGCTACGGGTTTTATTCTTGAAAACTTTACTTCGATGGGTTTGGAAAATTTCAGTTTATTTAGTCATTATTTGAAAAAAAATAAAAGAAACTTAAACTTTTATGTTGAGTGGATTTGAAAAGCCCATTTATCACTCCATTTTATTATTAAGACTTTAGGCATAAATAGGTTTATAAACATGTGACATATTAAAGTAAAATAAAGTAAAACAAGTAATAAATAAATTGGAAACCTAAGTTATGGGGCCTTATTACAAAAATATTCTTAAAAAAAACAATAATAATAATCCATAATGATAATAAAAGTCTTGATGGCCCCTCGAGTCTGCCTCGACTCCTGTGTCCACGGTCTACTACTTATCTATAGAGTGGGAAAAATAAAAGGGTGAGCCACCAAGACTCAATATGCAAAACTTGAAAACACATAAAAGCCCAGGGCCCACAAACACATTATGGGCCTTGGCCCGCATATAATGGTCACAAAATATGTCATGCATCATGGCCCATCCCAAAACCTAAGAGTCCATCCTCTACACACCCCCGTACCAACCATTACACCATGGGGATTTCTACAATCAACCCTCCATCCGTTACACACCACATCGGCAGCTGTGCTGCCTGTTATATAGACCGACCGCTTACGCGAACCTCAAAAATACATTACAGTATTCGATAGCTATGCTGTCTGTCATATAGACCGATCACTTACACGAACCTCAGAAATACATTATAGTATTCGACAGCTATGCTGCCTATCATATGGACCGATCGCTTATGCAAACCTCAGAAGTACATTATAGTATTCAACAGCTATGCTACCTATGGCAAAGCCACGACCGCCTCGCGACCCTACTCCCCTACCATAAATTCATCAATCAATCCCATCCCATGCATGCATACATACAAGAAACAAGTCATCAAGCCATCTAATAGATCTCATACTTCCACATGCTACGATTCACATAGAAAAGTTTCTATGGTTACGTACCTGGCATCCCATGCCTACCCCTTTTGGGTAATACGACTGTTCATACAGTCTTTCTTTCCGGCTTTTAGCCCTTAGCATACATATAATATATCAATGCTTATGTGTTAAGAATCTACACACCTTATTATGGTTACGACGACACCCTCTATGTCAACACTGTCAGAAGCCAATACGGCTGCTGTCTACCTAAGATGCTGTTTAGAAGCCGGTCCACAACCCGGCAGCCAATCTCGAATAGTGGACATTGCTCATTTCTTAAACTTAGGGATTGGGTTTACGGACCCAACCCTCTCCTTTGCCTGATCCATATTTGATTCCATCCAAAAAGTCCTTGTTAGAACTACTATAGCGAAATAGGGTTAAACCATATCATATGAGTTAATATCTCAATTATGATAGCGAATCTTAATAGGAATCTAAAGAAATCCCTTATCTTGAGATCCCAAAATCGATAGGATACTAGAGATTAATGGTTTTCGGCTTTTTGAGATCTGGATGATTCGATCTACTACGATTTCCTAGAGTGCCACCCAAAAAAACGTGCGATTAACGACAGAGTCAAACTAAAGATAGCCTATCAATCTACTAGCCATTCGGCTATAGTCTCAAAATTGAAAGAGAAAAGAATTCAATTCTTACCTTTACAGAGAAATCGGCACTTCAAAAAATTCTCGGTTTATGGAGAAATCGGCACAAGAGGAAAAGAATGGAAAAAGAAAGTGAATTAAGAGGTTTTGGCTTTTAGTAGAGAATCGACAAAGAGAAAAAGGAATAGATAAAGGTATTCGGTTATGGAGATGAGAAGAAAGTTGAGAGGTTTCGGCTTTTGGAAAAGAAAAGAGAATAGAGAGTGTAGAGAAGGACTGAAAATTTCGGCACAAAGAATAGGGTTCAGATGCCGGAATTTGAAGAGATACACTCCTATTTATAGGGAATTTCGCACTTACCTATCAAATACTAGAATTACCCTCTTCTAAAAATCGAGACTAATTGACAAACATGGGGAATTTCGGCACCCTTTATGCCACATCAAAACCAATTCTTCCTCCCCTCAGAGTTGGAATTTTGGCCAACTCTGCTTACAGTAGATAACTCCCATCTTTTCTCCTTAATCTACTCATAACTAATATCAAGACAATTATCTATATTATTCAATGATAAATCTCCCTATTTTTAAGCCTTGTTGTCATGTCAACCTTACCCACCTATATGCCAAATTTAGCTAATTAAAATTAAAGGAATTGGGCTTCATGCCCTTGAGTTTGGGCCTCCTTAGTTAACGCCACCTCCTTGCTCTCTAAGTGGCGCCATTTTGCCACTGGGCCATAAGCCCACTTGTGTTTAAAACACAGATAACATCTTTTAAACCCTCTAGTGTCCAAACAGAAAATTTAACCAAGGCCTCGGCCCAATCTGAGCCCCTTAAATACTCTAATTAACACATTAAACATAATACACATCAAATGCGAAGGCCCATTAATTTAGGATGTTACATTGTTATTATACTTGAGAATCTATCTTGCCATGATTGAATTAAAGTTTATGTTGATGATATTGTATATGAGAAAGTGATGTCAAGTGTAAATAACATTTATGTGTAAAAAATGCACTATTATGTTTAAATAAATTTATATATTGTTAAATTGTTATACATGTGATATTATGATTGTCATTACGAATATTTGATAGTTGCAAAATTAGTATGTGAAATGTTTATTGATTTGAGAAATGAAATTGTATGTATAAGTGATACTGAAAAATTGAACCTTAGGAATACTTTAGTGATAAGTGGTAGCTCTGGCTACATATCAATGGTAGCTTCGGCTACATATCGTGGTAGCTCCAGCTACATATCAGTGTTAGCTCCGGCTACATTTTAGTGGTAGCTTCGGCTATATATAAGTGTGGCACTTATATGTAAGATTTCTGTGTATCCTTTAGTATTCCAAATGGTTCAACGGGTAAATTGATGATACATAAGATGAGAAAGCATATAATTGTATATATAAGTAATGTGCAGGTATGCATTTAAGCATGAAATTATATGTACAAATAGTATAGGTATGTACGTAAATTTTATATGAAACACCCCAAACCCGGCCCAAAAAGCCTAACCGGATTTGGTATGTTCCTCGAGTAAAACTTTAGCGGAATATCGTTTTGTTCAAGAAAACTTGATGATTTTAAGTAAAACGGATTAACTTAAAGATCGAGTTGGGATTAGTTGCAAAATAGATTTGTATTTTCTTAAAACATATATATATATATTGACAAAAACCTTTTTAAATTATTTATTGAAAACCATGTACTTATTTAATAGTTATTGTTCATGGTAAAATAAAAGTAAATCCAAACACAAAATCTAAAAGTAGTTTATAGTGGCCTTATTACAAAAATAGCAAACCCAAAATAAAGTCTAAGTAATAAATTTAAATTAATAAGTTTAAGTTGGGAAATCTCCACAATACTTGATCGAGCACTCGCCACTTGAAATCCTTGTGAATTCTATCCATCGTGACTATGAATTATCTGAAAAGTTTATCCCACAAAAGGGGTGAGTCATAAACTCAATGTATAACACATACACTAAAAAGTCCATTTTATCATATGCTTTAAGTCCAAAAATTTCACATATGGCCATAGGCCCATTTAACTCATATTTAGCCCAAAGGCCCACTTAACTCATATTTAGCCCAAAGGCCCATTTCATAGTAGATCAAATAATAAACATTCAATATTACATGGTTATGTATATGAAATGAAATGCAAGCCTGGCCCACCTAAATATCCATCCGCTACACACCACCGTACCAACCAACACACCGTGGGATTACTAAATCAACCTCCATCCGCTACACACCATCGAAGGCGATTCTTTGCAGTCAACATGCACATCGCCTTTATAATATTGTGGCAAAGCCACCAAAAGCAGATGTGATCAAGTCACCGACCGAAGTCCAAATTTCAAATACATGACCGAAGTCACCAGATTCACATATGTGACCGAAGTCACCGGAGCCAAATATACATGACCGAAGTCACCGGAGTCAAATATGTGACCGAAGTCACCGGAGTCAAATATGTGAAGTCACCGGAGTCAAATATGTGACCGAAGTCACCAGAAATGTGGTAAAACCACCAGAATACTTCCTCCTTTATCAACAATACCCATATGCCCATGCACATACATATCAAATCAGATTTTCATGCTATTTACCCCACAAAACATAATATAATCATACTCATTTCATATTTATGCATATAGCAAAATAAACAGAATATTGGGGTAAACATACCTGAATTTTGTATACCAATGATTGGTATCCACAAACAAACATATTGTCATATAATCACTTTTTTTAAAATATAGATCTATGGAAATTTTAATGTAAGGTTACACACCTAGTGACAGTGAGAACAATGCTCTCTCGCTCGTCAACACCTATTTGATTAACACGCTTGGTTAGTATAAACTATTGCTAATAAGATTGTAATTATTGACGAGAGATCTAATTCCTTACCCTCGGATTCTCGAACGACAGTTATTTGTGGTTTTTCTCCACTAGATGGATCAAAACCCGCCGATATTCCACCAACGTAAAGTGGTTCGGTTGTACGCGCTACTTCAAATAACTGATCCTCGTTAGCGAGGGTCCACAACCCGTGGAAAGTCTCTAACCACCGATATCGCCTTCGTTTGAAGTTTGATGGTAAAGGAATACCTCCTCTCTTCCAAACACTCAGACGGTTCTTTTCTTACCTATCTTGTTGATCTTAAATCATCCCTAAAATAACGATCGATTAGTAATCTATCTAAATAAATCGATATGATCTAAATTAATAACCTTACCTTGATGATTTGAATGGTCACTTAAAGGTTGTCTTCAACAAAGATCTTTGAAAAATCTTTTCAAAAGATTCGCCTAGGTAAGAGAAATAAAAGACTATGATTCTAAATTTGTCAAAGTAAAAGAAATGATGAAAGCGATTGACAAAACCTTACTTTGAGTTCTTCAAGGTTTGGCTTTGAATAAGAAGAAAAGAATATGATGATTCGGCCTTAACAAAAAGAGAAGAGAAATGGTGGTTTCAATATGATGGTTTCGATTTTGAAAGAAAGAAGAAAGAGAATGAAAAGAGAAGGAAAAAGAGAAGGAAGAAAAAAGAGAAAAAGGAGAAGAAGATGATGATGGTGATTTCTCAAATGAAAAGAAATGTGTTTAGGAACCTTTGCACATTCGGCCAATGAAGGAGAAATGAGGAAATTGGTTCTTTGAACTTTGTAGTTTCGGTTTCAAAAGAAAAATGGGAGAAAGAAAATAGTATTTGGTTCAAACACAATTGAGGCTAAATCAAAAGCAAAATTGTACCAAAGTGCCTAAGGTACATTCGGCCAAAGTGGGAGTTTTGGAGAAAATTGGTCAAAAGAAGAAAGCCAAAACAAAAGAAATTTTTACCTAAACTCAATGACAAATTCAACTAGGAGAGAAACTATTGGAGAAATGAGAAAGATGGACAAACAAAAAAAATGCAAGACTTTTGGCCAACTTTCCCCCAATGGCAAAGCAAAAATTCAGCCAATCAATGCCAACATTATCCCTTTTTCCTCCTTGTTTCTTCCCCATCAACTCTTGATTTGCTATCAACAATAAACCACTCCCTTTAGCCCTTCATGCCGTCTAGGTTCATGGTCAAATGACCATGAACAAACTCCCAAAACCTTGCCCCATATCATGCCTTTTGTCCCCCTCATCTTATCATCAACTTATGATTCCATACCATAAGTTCCTAGCTTCCTTTTCACATGGTCAAATAGCCAAAATGAATGAATGCTCATCCACTCTAGAACATTCTTGGCCGACACTTATAGGGAAGAAAACAAAAAAATAAAATCCTCCCTTATGCTAGCTAGGAGATTCGAACCTCACTCCTCAAGCACACATCCATGCATCTTAACCACCTTGCCAATTACTCAATTCATGCTAAATCCTCTTATCATTAATTCTTAAGGCCTAACTTGCTTAGCTCTCTCTAATTAATAGGAATTAAAGTTTACTAAGCATTCACTTAATTAATGAAGCTCAAATAACTTCCAAAAAAATACACTTAATAATAATTAAGCATGCAACTTCATTCAATTAAGTAAAATGCATAGCCCCTAATTATCAGGATGTTACATTATAAGTGTTGGTCTTATGATATTATGAGTTATTATCATTATAAAGTGACCTTAAGTGAATCTTAGGAATAAGTAATTATGTTGAAGATGTATGCATTTGGTTGAGAATCATGTATTAGGCTTTTGAGCCATATCAAATTGAGAGATAAGATGTTTAATATATTTGTTTTATGATGCTTTGGATATTTGTGAAAACATAAAATGTTAGTGATACTCATGAAATCATTGTTTTGCTAATTGCAAGCTTAAGTCTTTGGTGCTATGTATGTTTAAATAGAAGTGATTGCAAAGAAAACATGAAAGAGTGAAATTAGCATTAAAACAGTTTAGACAACAACAATTATGTGAATTTGAAAAATCACCAAAACTAGGAGAAATGGAATTAGAAAGTTAATAAGATATAGAATTAAAGCTTATTGTGTCTATTTTCATATGAAAGAAGCAGTGTAAGAAAACAAATTTTATATTCAGAAATATTTGAATTTTAGTGAGACAAGGTCAAAATGAGTTTCGGAATCCCATGTTTCAAATTTGGAAAATCATTAAAAATTGTACAAAAATAATTATGAGACATAATTTATATTATTGAAATATTAAATGAGTATATTTTCATTAGAAACAATTGGAAACTACGTATAAAAACTATACAATGAGATAATTGATTTTTAGTGAAGAGAGGTCAGAACCATTGGACAGTGTAACAGGGGAGAATTTAATGAATAAACTGTACTAATTAGCCAATCCAAAAATTCTAAAATTTTTATGGTAAGAATATATTTGAGTCTAGTTTCAATAAAAATTAGCAGAACTTAATTTGGAGTTTCGTAGCTCTATATTTAAATAATTTAGTGACTACTCGAGAAAATAGCTTGACTGGAATATGAGTAAAGATGCAAATTGGGTTGTATTACTATAAGAAACAAGGGGATAAATTGTTTTTTATTTTATTTTCATATGGTCTTACTAAGGTATAAAGCTTACTCCCTCCCTTCCTTTCCTTTAGTGTTTTCAGGTTAGCTCGGGGTTGGAGATCGTCGGAGGCAGCATCACACTATCAAGTCGCTACCTTTGGTATAATGAAGCATAGATTAGAAATTTCAAGTGAGTGGCATGTATAGGGATTTAGTTGATTGACATGCATTATTTTTGCTTTGGCCAAATGTTTAGGCTTATATTAAGTTATATGCATATGGCCATGAGATGTGGCTTATATTGATTATGGCTTGTAAGCCGAGTTATTCATGTTATATCTTAATGTTTATAATGTGATTATGTTTGTTTGCCATGTATGGTTAGTAATATGACATAAGTGCTTGATGGATAAGTTGGTAACCATATTATAATGGTAAAAGTGGTCATCAAAATAACAAGTCTTATGAGGGTGAAATATGAAATCTAGACTTGGTATTACATGAATGTGTATGTTTAAGTCTGGTAATGCCTCGTACCCTGTTTCGGTGTCGGACGTGGGTAAGGGGTGTTACATTCACCCTCATAAGACTTGTTATTGCATGAATGTGTATGTTTAAGTCTGGTAATGCCTCATACCCTGTTTCGGTGTCGGATGTGGGTAGGGGGTGTTACACTTTTCCAATGCATGTCTAAGGTCTCATAGACCTTTTAAAGGGACTACATGTTTATAATTTGCTATGATATGATGATGATGTATTATATGTTGTGAAATGATCGTAAAAGTTTCGATATGTCCAGTAATGCCTCTTAACCCTATTCCGACGATGGTTACGGGTTAAGGGTGTTACATGTAATGTTTGTGTATCGGTCTAAGTATGATTCTGTAATAAGACTAGTAACACCCGAGATCTGGATCCGACGAATCGGATCGGGTCGAGGGCGTTACACTATGCCTTTTATGGATTTTGTCTAGTCCAATTCTTCGTCTGCTGAGCATTGTATTAGTTGAATTTTACATTTGCAATTGCAATGTGTGGGTTTCTTTGCCACTTTGTGCATATGTCTTATATAGATTTTGTCTAATTAGATTCTTCGTCCGCTGGGCATTATAATTAGTTGAATTTTACATTGTGATTATCTGATTTTTTATCTACTGTATTATTTGAATTCTAGAACGCATTCTAGATTCTTTGTCAAATGTTTAAATAAAAAGAAAAAGGCAAAAAAAAACCCTTAATTAAAAAAACCAATTGAGCCATTATGAAAAAAAAAAAAATGCCCAATTAAGCTCTTATGGAAAAAGCGCACCCAATTAAACTTTCATTGATAAAAAAAATCAATTGGCCCCTCCATTTAATAATAACCATCAGTTGACCGTTAACCTCTCTGACATGACTAACAGAAGCCACCAAAAATACCATGTCGTAATATGCTGATGTGGCATGCCATGTCTGTAAAAAATATTAAAGATAAAATTTTTAAAAATTTCTAAAAAATTAAAATATGCATATAAAATGAATCTGGACAAGTGGTTGTTTAAATTAAATGAATGAATCTGGACATATTATTGTCCAAATTTATTTTGGATGAGTGCAAAATTAAAATAATTTCAAAAACTATGAAAATATTATAAAATATATATAACATTTTCAAATATACAAAAACTCAAAAAAAAAATATTTATTAAATTTTTAAAAAAATATATTAAAATTTATATTGAATATACGTATGGTTAATCAAGCCTATGGTGCAATAATAAGCAACTTTGTTAACATTAAGTATTAGTTAAACAAATTGTATTGGTAAAAATAAACTTAGGGTGAACATCATCACTGCTCCAACGACTTGCACATGCATGGCTAGAAGCTTCAATGGGTGAACTTTTACTGTATAAATTATGTTCCAAATTATAAATTGCTGTAAAATTAAAGAGGGAAACAAGTTCTATAAGATTTAAATTTAGGCAATGAAGAGAATATGATTGATGTTACCCAGTTCTACCTTCGGGTTAGTTTGACAATGCTTTTGAAAAGTGTTTTTGAGAAATACAGTGAAAAAGTGCTTTTAAAAAGTATTTTAAAAAGTTTATTTTAAAAGTTAAATGTTTAGTATTGCTGTCAAAAAGTACTTTTGAGAAATAAAATGTCAATTTTAGACATATTATTATCAAATAAAAATATATATTTAAATAAAATTTAAATTAGTTAATATTATTATATTTTAGTAAGAATATAAAAATTACTATAACTTATTAATATTTTAATATATGAAATATAAATTTTAAATATTTTTAAGTAATAAATATTAATTACTTATAAAATTTAATTAGAATATATAAACTATATTTTAAATATTTAAATATAACTATTAAATATTTATAATTAATATTTTAAAAAATATATTTTTTGAGAGAGGAAATGCTAAAAATTTTAGCTTCTCCATTTTAGAAGTGTTTTTGAAAAGTACTTCTGAAAAATTAAAAATTCTAGCCAAAAACAGCTTGTTCTGTACAGCTTTTCTTTCATAAGTGTTTTTAGAATCAGAAGTGCTTTTGAAAAATAATGAAGAACTAGCCCGAAATTGATAAGCTGTAAATAGCGGTTGCATGTTTTATTTTATGTTATTCAATTTACACACAGAATTGAAAGGTAGAATATTAATAGTAGGTTTAGATGAACGATGTGTTTATTTATTTTTAGTGTAAAAAGAATGATAGTGGTGAAATTAAATATTATAGTGATCCTATATTCTGAGACAGATAAATTAAACATACCGCACCACTCATCTAAACTCATACAAAATATTATATTTCTATTGATACTTATGTCAACTCCAAACATGACTGGAAGATGAGAAATACGATTTGCATAGCAGTGTCGAGAGTTGTTCAAGTTATTTTAATCAATATTTTTAATAAATAATAATTTTTTAGTTTTTGAAATTTTTATATATATTTTTATAATTTTTTCACTGAGAAATTAATTAGATGTATTTTTTAGTAAGGGTCGATTTGATTTTTTTTAATTTCTAGTGAGTTTTTTTTTTTTTAAAGCTTTAAAGCTAAGGAAAACAGTCTGATAAAAGAAGAGAAAAACAAATTTCCCTTTTCTCTAGTCACTCTTCTCTGTTGATCAAATATTCCATCACACAGACCTTCGGCAAACTGATATAATATGTTTTTCATGTCTGCAGTCACCCATTTATCGCCTTTAACTCACACCGTATCTTCGATCTCAAGCGGATTCACATTCTCATTAGCTCGTTCCTTCTCACGTGACTCGCTTTGTCTCAACAAGCTCTTGGCTTACCCCAAAGACATTGCTTCTATTTCGCTTCTTTTTGATCAATTCGATCAACCCAGCCCTCAACAATGGGACATCATTATCAGAGACATTTCTTCAAGTTCCCAACCCGAGAAGTCCCTCCTTTTCTACATTGTAATGCGTAGAAATGGTGTCGTTCCCAGTAAACACAGTTTCCCTTCCCTTCTCAAATCCTTTTCCAAGTCCAAACGAAACCCGCTTCAGCTTCTGTCTCATATTATTAAGTACGGAATGGATTCCGACTCTTTTGTGAGGAATTCATTGATTTCCGTACTTTTTAGCTCGCTAGACGTGCAACTTGCTCGTCAAGTGTTCGATGAAAGTACGCAAACGGATGTGGTTTCTTGGACTGCTTTAATTAACGGGTATTTGAAAATTGGTTGCTTTATTGAAGGGTTGAAATGCTTCAAGGAAATGAGGTTAAAGTGTTTAAAAACTTGCGGAATGACTGTTGTAAGTATCCTCGGCGCCGCAGGAAAAATGGGTAATGTTTGGTTTGGAAGGAGTATTCATGGATTATACGTAGAAACAGGGAGAATTAAATGGGATGTTTTCATTGGTAGTGCCATTGTTGATATGTATTCAAAATGTGGCGTCTATGGTGAAGCACGAAAATATTTCGATCAAATGCCAAGTAAAAATGTGGTGTCATGGACAGCTTTGATAGCTGGTCATTTGCAATGTAATAGATATAATGAAGCCATTATCTTCTTTCAAGATATGCTAATGGAGAAGGTTAGGCCAAGTGATTTTACAATTACTAGTGTTCTTGCTGCTTGTGCTGAAATAGGGGATTTGATCCATGGAAGGTGCGTTCATGGTCATATAAGTAGATATAAATTGGAGGTGAATTCAGAAGTTGGGACGGCATTGATAAATATGTATGCAAAGTGTGGGTGTTTGAATGAGGCTTTCTTGGTTTTTAAGAAACTTTGTGGAAAAGATGTTTATGCTTGGACTGCCATGATTAATGGGTTTGCCATGCATGGTGATGCAATAGGCTCCTTAAATCTGTTCAATGAAATGCTAAGTAGTGGTATTCATCCAAATGAAGTAACCTTCCTTGGAGTTCTTAATGCATGCTCTCATGGAGGTCTTGTTGATGAGGGACGCAAAGTCTTCACAATGATGAATCAAAGGTATGATTTGGAACCTGGCTTAGATCATTACAGTTGCATGGTTGACATGCTTGGTCGAGCCGGGTACTTGGAAGAAGCAAAGAAGATGATCGAAGATATGCCAATAGAACCTACGGCTCGAGTATGGGCAGCTCTGTTTGGGGCATGTATGATTCACAAGGCATATGATCTAGGTGAATATATTGGAAAACATTTGATCAAATTGCAACCAAAACATAGTGGTAGATATGCCCTTTTGGCAAACTTGTACTCAAGGTGCCAAAAATGGGATTCGGCAGCTGAGATAAGAAAGCTTATGAAAGAGAGAGGCGTTAAAAAGATACCAGGATGTAGCTGGATTGAGATCAATGGTGCAATCCATGAGTTCACTGCCTTTGGTTCATCTCATTATGAATCCTATAGTTTGAATGAGATGATTGATTGTTTTATAGCTCAAATGAAACTTGATTGTAGCTTCTTTGCATTTGATGTGGATATGGAATGAGATTATTTTCCGTAATGTGAGCTTTCATTTCTGACGAAGTAAACATTAGGCTTCAGTTAATGGCCATCTTTTTGTGTTGAGTAAAATTTAAAACTAAGCAATTGGGGGGATTTTAGAAACTTAAAAGGGGTCTGAACAAACTCAAGGATTGAGAGGGTTTTCATGTACCAATTAAGCTACGAGACATTTATACTTTGTAACTTATTTGAGTTTGACTAAAAACAAAATTAATTTTGACTTAATTATTGTCGTGTTGAGTTCAACCTATCAATTGAATCAAATTCAATGCTAAGCTCAAGTAAGTGGCAAGCTTAATTTTAAAAAAAAAAAAAATTAGTTAGTATTAAAAAATCACAATTCAAACTTGAGCTCAAGTATAAATGATAATGTTTCAAGTCATAATCAAACATAATTTATCCTATCCTAATCAAGCGTCTTATATATTAAATCAAGCTCAAGCATTGAAAACAAAAACAGTTCAAGCTTGAGTATAGGAATGTTTATGTAACAACAACTCAACAAGCAATGTTGGTACTATGTACTTCTTTCATAGTTCCTCTTTCTTTACAGAACTTCTTACATGATACATCGAGTCAAATGACTATTCCTTTTCATCGATAAAGGAGCAACATCCTGAAGTAAAACAAGTCATAAACACCAACAAAGAAGAGTAGTGAAAGGTAAATCAATAAGTTCTTATTATATAGTCAACGAGAAAGGCATGTTAAATAACATGTCTCTGCATACTATTTCGATTTTTTATAATTTTTGATTTGTAAAAACTCAAAATTCTATAATTAAAAAAAAAAGGGAAAGAACCAATTTTTTATTGGGTCTTCTTTCTTAATGATTTGCACCATTCTTGGTATATCTTTATGAAAAGCTTCAAATGAGGATTTTGAAAAAAAAAAAAAAAAGTAAAAATCCCCAAAATTTTAATATTAACTTATGCGTAAATCTTAGATTAGCAAAAGGAAACCACAAAGTCAGATTTTAAAGTCTTAAAAAGTAAGCTATTAGAAGAAAAAATAAAGAAAGAATGAGTTTATTTTATGGTATTCGATCTAGAGGAAGGATCAGATTTCAAAGAATGTATTTGAATCTGAAAATAAAATATAGAATTAAATCGAGTTAAATTTAAATATCAAGGTAAAAAATAAATAAGTAGAAAATTAAGAAGGATAAATTTAACCCTACTGGATATCTTGTATTAAAAAATTGTCCATGATTAAACTTGGACACTTCAAAAACCTCTAGAAGAAGAACTCTTGTAAACATCAATAATCGAGTTTGAAGCATGAAGACTTAAAAATAATAAACTCTAAAAATAAACAAGACAGAATCTTTGAACTTGAAAAGAAAGAACAAAGAAAACTTCAACTTTATATAATTGTGTTGAATATGACTCACCAAACTTCCTTTATATAGCACCTACATAATAAACTAATGAAATGTATCTAAGCAAACTTTATACATATATTATTAGCAGAACTAAATATTATTACAAATATTGAACTCTCCTTCTCTAACCAAGGTTCGACGACAATAGGAGAGAAGAGGAGTAGAGTTTTCACTCTACCAATCCAAAAATTCTCTTTTAATGGTTAAGAAACTTGGAAAATCCACCTACCTTTCTTGACTGATGATTTTGACACAAGAAATTGAATAAATGAAGAAGAAAATTTCCCTCCCCTCTCTATTCTGTTTTATAATAGTGACATAACCTATTCTTTTTTTTTTTTTGACAAAATTGATTGGGCTTGTTATTTCAAATAAACAAACTAAAATATGAGTCCATAAACCAAAATAACATACTGGGGCCCATCTATTATAGGCCCGAAATAAAGCAATAAACACCAGAACAAAATATCTAGATATTTTGCATATACCAGATTCCTAATTCAAAATTCAAAATGAAAATTAAAAGCAATTAATGACACCGACACCACCTTGATCGACGCCTTTGAAAGTCGCAACCGTCCCTTTCATCATAAATCATTTCTTGAAAAACGGATTGCCTTCCTAAAGAAGCCTCCCCCCCTTCCAGATTATTCATTTTGTTGCTTCTCTTCTCTAAAACTCCTCTCCGAACTCCCTCAATCCGGTTCTCTCATCGTCGTCCCTCATTGCGATACTCGATGCCTCAGGTCCAGATCTGCCCTAGTAAGATCCTCCGCTCCTCCTCAACTCTTGTGTTGCAATATTATGTGCAAGAGTGTTCGCTAATCTGGAAACATGCTTGAAAACAAACTTTCTGGAACTGGATACCATCATCTGAATATCCTGAATATATACACCTAACATAGACGTGTCCCGATCTCGATTTTTACACTTTTTTATTACTGTTAAGGAGTCTCCCTCGATGATTATTTTCGGCTAGTCATGCTCCACACCGATCTGCACAGCCTCCCTACATGCAATAGCTTCAGCTTCAAAAGTCGAATGGACCCCTTTGTGTAACATCCTGAAATTAGGCCTAGTAGGATTGAGCCCAAAGGGCCTTAGGCGTAGTAGCGTTTAAATTTTTTGGAGAATAAGAGATTGGCTTAAATGCAAGTTAGACCTATTGGATAAGTGATTTTGAAAGGTTAGAGGGTTTCTATGAAGTCCCGGGATCAAGTTAGGCCTTAGGAAAAATTTTGGTTTTAGGTGAAAAAAACCCTAGAAGTTTGCAGATAGGCCTTAAGAATAAAATATGGAGGAAAATGACACAAGTGGAGTGTGTGGTGTAGTGGCAAATGGTGCCACATGGGAGACAAGGAAGGAAGGAGGTCCAAGGTTCAAGTCTTGGCTTTTGCATTTTGGTTTCTTTTTGCTTGGACCTTAGAATTTGGCCCATAGTTTATATTTAGTTGCGCATGGTTTAAGACACAAGGAGTTTGCTGGTAAAGGTGGAAAGTGGTGTGTGGAGTGTACTAGTGGTCTGAGGTTCGAATCCCATGGCATGCAAAGTGGGGGTTTTATTTTATAAATTTCCCCAAAGCCAATATTTGATCCCGGGACTTCATAGAAACCCTCTAACCTTTCAAAATCACTTATCCAATAGGTCTAACTTGCATTTAAGCCGATCTCTTATTCTCCAAAAAATTTAAACGCTACTACGCCTAAGGCCCTTTGGGCTCAATCCTACTAGGCCTAATTTCAGGATGTTACAAATCAACCCTCCTTAAAGAAATTTCGTCCTCGAAATTTCCAACTACTAACTGTCACACATCCTAACCCCCACACTATGCTCTTGCTGCGCACTCTGATCTTAATAAAACTAATATACTTTCTAACTAAATCTTGGAACCCCTTCACATAACCAACTATTTACCACCGAAGCAACATATATTTTTCACACATACATACAATTCCTATATTCAAGCATCACATTTACACATCGCAGAATAAATACAATCATTCCGCATATACCAGAATATAGTAAAAAGGAAACTTACGGATTTGGTGCCGGAGACTCGGGTGCCATACTTACAGAAAAGATATTCTAAACCATCCTTTGAAAACATTTTTGAACCCAAACCCACAGTGTTCGTTATATTTGTTGTGAAAAGTCAAGTTTAGGTAATTTTGAATAAGAAACGGTTTATTAATATTTTGGAAAATGGTTATTAAGGGTTTAGGAAATTCCCATATTGAACATTTAATAATAAGCAGTAACC
Source organism: Gossypium rotundifolium (assembly GCA_025506655.1). NCBI lineage: Eukaryota > Viridiplantae > Streptophyta > Magnoliopsida > Malvales > Malvaceae > Gossypium > Gossypium rotundifolium. The sequence goes on from CP106726.1 coordinate 63,840,668, forward strand.
AAATTGAAAGCTGAAACCAAGTAAAATACCCAATGCCTTATTACATAACAAAAATAACGAACACGAACTTTTTAACGAACACACAGTATTTAGACATTCCTTTCATGTGACATGCCAGATCCGATCGTAACGTTTAGGCCGGGTTTGGGGTGTTACACTTTGTGTATTTTCGACCACGAGAGCAGGCCGGACCCTTCGTTGTCCCTCACCACGACACCGGAGGCCGAGATGTTATTATGACTATCGAAGGCGCCATCAACGTTTATCTTCACCGAATCTGGAGGTGGGTGATTCCATTTCTATAATATGTCTATGTTACCATGTTTTCTTCGTTCCAGTCCATCAATCTCTGCTAGATAGTTTTTAATAAAGTTTCCAATTTCTGCCCCCGTACTAACTTTCTTATTATGTATCCTCAAGTTTCGGTCTCCCCAAATGGCCCAGAGAGCGCAGCAAAAAATTCGACAATAATGCATGTTAAACTGCTCAAAAGCCCAGATAAGCCACTGCTCAAAATCTCTGTTATCACTTATTATCTCATCTTGAAAATGCAATACTGAACATACTTCCACTGTGGCAGGACACTCACGGAAGAGATGATCCAACGTTTCAGCTCTTTCTCTACATTTCGGACAACTAGGATCAGTAAGTAGCCTCTTACGTTGCAGATTAACTCTTGTGGGCAAAAAATTCCATGTGATCTTCCAAATAGTCATTTTTATCTTTGTCGGTAGATTTAGGAGCCATAATTTCTTGTAAAATTTCCTGTAGCTGGTTTGTAAAGTGTAAGCTCTAGGATTTTCCTTGGTACTTTGTAATAGTTTATAGGCGCTACGGACCGAAAACTCCCCCGAGGCTTCACCTTCCCAAGCCAGGAAGTCCTCATGTGGGTTGCTAGCTAACGGGATTCGAAGGATTCGAGCAGCGTCTTCCTCCGAAAAGGTATATCTGACTAGCTCCTCTTTCCATTTACGCGTATTACTATCAATCAATAAATTAACACAACAATCGCGCAATGACTCAACCTGTGATAACAATCTGAAATTATAAGCCTCTGGAATCCATGCATCGTTATTAACGAAAATAGAATTACCAGTACCCACACACCAAACTAAACCCTGCCTCAAAACATCCTTCGCCGCCCATATACTCTTCCAAGTGTAGGAACTTGAATTTCCCAATCTGGAATTTAAAAATTGATCATCTGGAAAAATTTAGCTTTTAAAACTTTTGCTACTAAAGAATATGCATTATTCATAATCCTCCAGCCCTGTTTCGCCAATAGGGAGATATTAAACTTTGACAAATTCTTAAAACCCAGCCCCCCTCCTCCTTTGATCTACACATAAAATCCCATTGACACCAATGAATCCCTCTTTTATCTTTCCCATGCTACTACCAATACTTAGCAAACATACTTTCCAACTCCCCACAAAGAGTTTTTGGCAAAAGAAAACATGTCATTGCATAGGCTGGAATAGCTTGAAAAATTGATTTAATAAAAACTTCCTTACCACCTTGTGATAAATATCGTGAGCTCCATTGGCAAATCTTTTTATTAATCTTCTCCTTCAAGTTCTGAAAAGACTCCTTCTTCCATTCACCCACCACATTTGGGAGTCCTAGATATCTCTCTATATTAGTAGAACATCTTATCCCCAAAACTTCAGACGTTTCTCTTTTTATCCCTTCCAAGGTATTAGAGCTGTAGAAAATAGTTGACTTATTAAAGTTCACACACTGGCCCGAACATTGCTCATATTGCTGCAAAAGCTCTTTTAAAAATAATGCTCGCTCTTTAGTAGCTTCCCAAATAAAAGACAATCATCCGCAAACAGTAGATGGGAAATTTCTGGCCCCCTTCTACTGGCCTTGACTCCCCGAATGTTTCCTATCCCCACTGCTTGTCTAATCAGAGCTGAAAGACCTTCACTACAAATCAGAAAAAGATAAGGGCTAAGCGGGTCGCCTTGTCGCAATCCTCTTGATGGAGGAAAAAACCCGCCCCTCTTCCCATTAATATTCACTGTGTATGAAACTGTTGAAATGCACTTCATAATTAATTCAACCCAACTATCAACAAACCCTATTTTCAACATCACTTTTTCCAGATAACTCCATTCCACCCTATCATAGGCTTTACTCATGTCAAGCTTAACCGCCATAAACCCTTTCTTTCCTGAGCGCTTCTGACGTAGTGAATGAAGAATCTCATACACAATTAGCACGTTATCCGAAATTAATCTACCTGGAACAAAAGCACTCTGAGCACTATCAATGCACTGTCCAATAAAATCCTGCAGTCTATTTGCTATTGTTTTTGCCACCAATTTATATAGAATTGTGCAAAGACTAATGGGTCTAAAATTAACAAGATTTGAAGGATTTGGGGTTTTTGAAATTAGCACAATATCTGTTCTGTTTACAAAATCAAGATCCTTCCCCTCATTCAATACTCCAAGACAAAACTCCTCAACATCTTTGCCCATAATATGCCAGTATTTTTGAAAAAACAAGGCTGGAAACCGTCATAACCTGGAGCTTTGGTAGGACCCATCCCTTTAAGTGCTTTTTAAATTTCATCCATTGAATAAGGTGATTGGAGAACTGCATTAATTTCAGAGGACATGCTCGCATCAATACCGTCTAAAATATGTGAAGAATCCCCCACCTTATTCGACGTAAATAATTTTTGAAAATACTTGGTGGCCGTATCGTTAATCTCAACCTCCTCAATAACTTCCATCCCTTCCTCGATTTTCAACCTATTGATCTTGTTAATACGTCTTCTAGCCGAGGCATATTTATAAAAAATGCTGAATTTTTATCTCCCAATCTGAGCTAATTTGCTCTTGCTCTCTTCTCCCAGTACATTTCCTCTTTGTCAATCTCCAAGTTTAAACTAATTCTGGTCTCAATAATCTTTTCCATTGTATCATCATTCCTCTCACCATCCAAGAGGATTCCCAGCTTCTCTGTAAGCTCCTTCTTTGATCTATCTCTGGCACTCTGGATTAAACTTGCCCATCTAGTAAAACACGACTGTAATCCCCCAATTTTTAGAAATTGTACCAGTTAATGACTCCCAAGCCTTCCTAAGCTCTTCCTCAAAAGACTCCTCAAGTGTCCACCATGCTTCAAACTTAAAATATGACTTTCTCCTAAGTATATCCCCATTGCCCGTATTTATGAGAAGGGGACAATGATCTGAAACTGAATGTACTAAATGGCGAACCGTTCCTTATGGAAAGAGATGCATCCATTCTTTATTAGCCACCCCCTATCAAGTCTTTCCCTGATATTAGATTTTGGTAAATTTCCTCTCTCCCATGTAAACCACGTACCTTGGTAGCCCAAATCCAAGAGTTGACAATCTTCCAAAGCTTCTCTAAAAGCTAACATTCTTCTTTCCTCTCTTAGTTGACCTCCACTTTTCTCAGAAGAGTATAGAAACTCATTAAAATCCTCACTGACCAACCACGGACATTGCTGCTTTTGCCCCAATACTCGTAGTAACCTCTACAACTCATGCTAATTATTAGTATAAGGTGTTCCATAAAACCCCGAAAATCTCTAATCTCCTTGACCGTTGCTTTCTTCAACCTTTACATCAATATGATTCTTAGAGTAAGTTTTTAAACCGACTCTGGTCTCTTCCCTCCATGCAAGACAAAGCCCACCCCTCGATCCTTCTACTTCCACATCAATACCATTCACAAATCCACTTCGATGTCGTATCCTTTCCATTCGCTTACTTTCAACTTTAGTCTCTATCAAGAAGACCATATCGGGATTGTGTTGCTTCAGTAAAAACCGAAGCCTTCAAACTGCCCGTGGGTTCCCCAAACCACAGACATTCCATCTTATGATTTTCATTGCGTCCGGTCGGCTTGCCATTTGGCAACCGCTGATCTAAATTGGGTGGGAGAAAATTCTTCCCCCTGATTTCCTTCTACCAACTGCAACTCCTCCATTCTTACAGAACTCTGATCACCATGCTTTTGCCTCTTAACATGATCTTCCAATAATTCAACCCTCTTATGATTTCCACTATCAAAAACTATTGATTTTCTCTTTCGCCCTAACCAGTCCGAATCAATTATCCCTATATCTTTTGGCTAATTAATACGTCTCCAACTGTTTTTCCTAGTTGGCTACAAATTTCTATTCAAAACTCTTGGTTGTAAATTATCCTCCTCAATACGTAAAAACCCGTCCTGCTGAGGTTTCTGTGCATTTGTCCCTTCTGCTAAAAGAGTATCAACTAATGGTTCCAAAACACAATTTTGCTGTGAATTCAGTTCTACCTTCTAATTTTTCTCCACCTGTCCCATATACGAACTCTGAACTTGCACCTTATTAGAGAGAGCTCTAAATTTCATCCACTCTTTTCCAAAAAATTAGATTCTACTTTCAATGCAAGTGAAAATGGGGGATCATCCTGTACTTTCTCTCTTTCATCTTTTTTAAGAAAGACACAAGTTGAAAGCGCATGCCCCAATCTGCCACAACCAAAACAAAAAGTTGGAAGTTTCTCATATTTAAAAGAAATCTAGTATTTTCCCTGATCACCTGTAGAAGAAAATATTCCCCTCCTAAGAGGCTTTCGCACATCTAATGAAATTCTAATTTGGCAAAATTACCTTTGATCTCAGATCTAACAATTCCACCAAACGTCGCCCCTACCGCATGCATTAAATCTTTTTTATCAAAAATTGCCAGACATGGCCCTATTTTAATCCAGAATAGTGACGATACCAGCTTAATATTGCTCCTCTCCATCGGTCGAACTAGTCTATCAAAAATAATCAACTGTTTTTGGAACAACCATGGCTGGCCCTTTAATATTAATTCTAAATCATCCTCAGATTCAAATCTAATTAAGAAAAGATTTTGACCTACCAATTGAATTTCAAATTTCCTTTTTGTTTTCCAGATACTTTTCATCTGCGCTCTGAAGCTATTAGGATTATATGACTTCTGAGTCCAAACAGTACATATCAAAGCTGGTTTATCACATGGATCCACAACTGAACTTTTCACCGACAGCTGGACAAGTTCTTCTGCCAATAAGGAGACTGCCTCCTCTTTCAACCCTTCGTTGCCACCACTCTCCTCCATCCCAAGCCGTAGTAAAGACTAGTTTCGCCAGGATACTGAGCAAAGCACTCTTGACTTCTAGGGTTTTTTGACATAACCTATTCTTTGTTAGAATATTGTTTGGAAAAAATGAGAGAGTTGGCACAGTGAAAATTTAAGAAAAATTATAAAATAGGTCTTCGTCGTGATATGTAAAACAATAAATCTAATCAAATAAGTATATGTATATGGGAAGGATTGAATGAAACAGTGACGCCAAGTCATCTGTATCCCTTTTCCAATAGATTTATGCCACAGCAGTATTTTTATCCTAAAAAAAATCAAATCCAAATTAAAATTCTGAAATTCAAGATAAAATGCTAAAATTCAGGATAAAAATGCTGATGTGGCATAAATCTATTGGAAAGGGATACAGATGATGTGGCGCCACTGTTTCATTCAATCCTTTCTCATATGTATATAGATGCTGTAAGGAAATATACTTCTCATAGTACCCCTCTGGAAAGGTGCATGAACACATACCTAAAAATTAATAATTATTAAATTCAATTTTGTAGGAATCACAACTTTTGTAAAATTATTTTATCATAAATAATAAAATAATAGGATACATTCATTCACATTGTAACGCCCCGACTTTTAGGTCTAGAAGAAATAGGCTTCGCGTATCGGAGGGATTGGAATTTAGTTGTGCAAGTAAATAACATAAAAGTATGTCTGCTTTAGTGGTTAAGGGTCCTGGGAAGTATTGGAGAATTCCTATGTTCAAAGTTGGGCTTAGTAAAAATTTTGGTTTTAAGTGGATAAACCTTGGATGCTTGGATGTAGGCCTTTTAAATTATAGTGTTAAAAAAATAATACAAGGAAGTATGTGGTCTACTGGTTGTGGCGTTATTAAGGTTGCAAGGGAGCATGGGTTCAAGTTTTGGCTCTTGCAATTTGTTTTGTTTTTTCTTTTAAAGGAACCTGGATTTTGGCCTTTAGACCTTTTAAATTATTGAAGGTAAAATGTGACACAGAGAGAGTGGATGATCAGTGGCAAGGTGGTGTTACATATGTGGCAAGAAGTCTGAGGTTTGAGGCATGGCATGCGTAATTGTATGTTTATTTTGCTGCTTGAGCTGGGGAGGTGTTGGAACTGGACTGGAACTCTATGGTTGAATTGGGAGATTTTTAAGAAATTTGAAAATGGGAGAAGTTGTAGCCGAATTGGGTAGCTGGTATGTGCATATTCGGCTAGGGGGTTCTTTTGTGCATTTTTGGTAATTGTAAGTGCTTGGAAGTGATTTCTTTTCTCCTGTTGGCAAGTGGTGGCCAAATCTTGTAGGTCAATTTCGTGCTTTGCTATTTCTAGTTTTTGCCTCTTCGATTTTGTGTTTTCCTCTTTTCTTAAGTGGCCGAATACTTTATTTTTTTCCTCGCACTATCTTTTTTTTTTGTTTTCTTTTTACTGTGGAAACTGAATGCCTTGGTAGTCAATAACCTTGTTTTTCTTCTCTTCTTCTTAACTTTTCTCTTTTCCCCTTGGTTTCATTCTTTCTTTTTGGTTATTCTCCTCTAGCCGATTGCCTTTTCTCCATCTTTTCTCTTTTCTCTTTCGATATTCCCCTCTGCTTATTGCTCTTTTGGCCAAATATTCTGCTTCTCTCCCTATTATTGGCCGACTGTTTTAGTGCTCTGCCATTGGTGTTGTTTCGGTCTTGCAAGGGCTTTGAGGAATCGATAGGTACTCATAAGTTCTCTCTGTTGTTTCTCTGTTATTGCAATATGTGTTCAAATCTATTTTTTTCTACTTTTTCTAAAAGTCGAATACTCCTCCATCTTACTCTTTGATTACCGAATGTTAGTTTCCTAAGTTGATCTTAGGGTTTTTAGATTTCTACAAGAAGTGACGGGGTGCAAGCATTTCAGAAGCAATAGAAACTCTTTTGTTATTCAATCAAGAACTCTCGATGGGTAAAGAGAATTCTTGTTGTAAAGTGATGGAAAAAGTACCGGCTGTGTTTGAGCGTGTAGCCTCTACTCTCGGGTTTAAGCGGATAAAGTGTCGGCTGTTTGGGATTTTCCGCAAGGATGCGAAGGGTGGCTGCATCAAACTTTGGATTAACTAGGCAAATCACAGTCGACCGATCTAGTCAAGGCATGTGGTATCGATCTTTCAGTTAGGTGGTTGCTAAGAGTTTTTCTTAACATTATTTGTTTAGTGATTAACTGAATGTTATGTTTGAATATAGGTTCTGGAGATCGTGAATTCTTAGTACTCTACGTGATCAGGTGTGTAACAGTACCCTGTATTCGATAGTCGGCGAGAAAGCTGATAGAGTGTGTAACCACACTCCTTCTGATCGTAGTTCGATAAAATGCCAAAAAGTCGAAGTACCGATGAATGATGCCACAAGAGTGTACGATTACACGTGTGGTGGACCGAGCCCACGAATATGGGCGTAAGATGGTTGAGGCCACCATGAGCATTCTTATGGGCTTAGGTCGTTTTGGGCCGTGAAGTGGGCCGTGTGGTCCCAATGGGCCTATGGGCCCCACACGGATTAAATTGTATATTATGGTAAATGTTAGACCGAGCCGTGTAGTCCACATGGCTAGGGTTATTTTTGGGCAATGGACCGTGTGGGCCCACTAGGTTGGTGGGCCCCACACAGATAAAATGTATGTTATATGGTTTCTATTGGTTTGAATTGTGCTGTTCGTATAGCCGAGGCTATTTCTAGGCTAACTGGGCCACACGAGCGTGTGGGCCCATTTGGGCTGAGTGATGGGCCTTAGGTCCATTTACACCGTTGTGACTGTTTAGGTTATGTAAGTCGCTCAAGGCGACGGTGGACCTTTTGTTGGGTCGCTGAGACCGGTTTGTAAAATTACCAAAATACCCTCGATTTGTGAAATTATCGAAATACCCTCGATTTGTAAAATTATCGAAATACTCCCGATTTGTGAAACTATTAAAATACTCTCGTTTTGTAAAATTATCAAAATACCTTCGATTTGTAAAATTACCAAAATACCCCCGATTTGTGAAATTACCGAAGTACCCTCGATTTGTGAAACTATCGAAATACCCTCGGTTTATAAAATTACTAAATACCCTCGATTTGTGAAATTATCGAAATACCACCGATTTTTGAAATTACCAAAATACCTCGATTTGTAAAATTACATAAATACCCTCGATTTATGAAATTACTAAAATACCCCCGATTTGTAAAATTACTGAAATACCCACAGTTTGTGAAATTATCGAAATACCCCTAATTTAAAAATTACTAAAATACCCCTAGATTACAAAATTACCTAAATACCCCTATAGAGTAGAATTACCGAAATACCCTTGTAGGGTAAGATTACCGAAATACCCCTGAAGGGTAGGATTATCGAAATACCCTTATAGGGTAAAATGACTATTTTACCCTTATGCGTAAATGATTGACTTGTGCTATGTTTTAACTGACTTGACGGTGGTTGTCTGATTGATATGCTTTTAATATATGTCTAAATAACTGTTATTGGGCATGGCTATTTTGCATACATGTGTAATGATTGAGCATGACATACACGACATATTGCATAGGGTTGGGACATTGATACGGAGAAAGTTCTGATAGGGTCGCACGGGTTGCATGAGACGATTGTGGATCCAGTATTGATCTGTTAAGGTCGCACAGGACGCATGAGATGACTGTGGACCGACGGACGGCTTAAAGCTGCGTAATTTGATAATGGCTCTATGCTATCTTGATTATGGCTTTGTGCCAATCGTATTTCCCGTGGCTATGTGCCTAACATATATATTGATGACTATGTGTCGATCATAATTACCCGTGGCTATGTGCCGATCATATTACCGTCGTTGATGGCTATGTGCCAAACTTATTACAGTTATCGATAGCTTTGTGCCATCCTGATTATGGCTCTGTGCCATCCTGATTATGGTTTATAACCATTCTGTTTATGGCTTTTAGCCATTACATTAGCGGGGCGTTCTTCTGCGATATTTATGGCTTTTAGCCGATTACATCTCTGTTGAGCCGTTCTGTTGACTTAGTGCTGCAATCGGTGCTAAGTTTGGTGTGTTGGCTGGGTGGCTCGCCTCAGTCCCCACATGGTGTGTAGGGTTGGTACTGGTGGTGTGTTGGCTGGATCGAGGTGGGATGCATCCTCATACTATTGTATATCTGTTTATGAGATTTGTCATTATACTGGGCTTAGGGCCACTTGTTCTATATTGGTTTGGGATGGGCCCAATCGATTCTGTTATGGGCTGTGACCCAAATGATATTGTAGTGGGTTTTGGCCCACGTATGCTCTGAATCGGACTGTCTTCACTCTTTATTAAAGGGCTTTGGCCTGATCTACTTGATTTTTGTTTGTGTATACTGATTGTTACTCTAGTAAGGGGATTACACACTGAGTTTTCATAAACTCACCCCGTTTTAACTGTGTAGGCAATCCCTAGAGTTAGGAGGATCGGTGCTACGAGGGACTCGGAGGTGACCACACAACTGCGACTGTTATGCTTTGGGGCTTTATATACGTTTTAAATTCTGTTTTGGGTTTTAATTTCTGTAATAAGGCCTCTCTGGATTTAATTCTAAATTTGGGATTTTGTTAAATTTTATATCTGTTAGACGTAGACGAGTTTTCAACCCAATTACTATTTTTAAAAACATACGTTTTAAACTTCTTTATCTTAAATTAGCTTCCGCAACTAAAAGGGATTTTTAACGAGGTTAATAACGTTTTTAAAATTAATTAACTTTTCAATGAACCACGTTTTGAGATTGAACAAACACAAACTGAGACTTTAGTTTTAAATATTAAGGAGAGTTTTTAATGAAAACATGGTTTTCGAAAAACACTTCAATGTGACACGCCACATTCGGGCCTTTCTGGGTCGGGTTTGGGGTGTTACACACATACATATCCCTAAACATGTTTATAATTACAAGAATGTCACATCTTATCAAAATTAAAATTAATCACACATGAAAAAGAGAGGAAATTTCGGTATTGGTTTATACTATAAACATAGCAAAGTCTATTTTTGATACCAATTGTTGAAAAAAATTCCTATTCAAAAATGATTTTCTTGCATTACAAAAAATTAGAATTTAGGGATGAGCAAAACTCGATTCGATTCGAAAAAATAAAAAAAAATTGAATTTTGAGTTAATCGAACTGAGTTATTCGAATAATTCAAATAAACTTGATTAAGTAATTCAAGTTTCGAGTTTGAATTGAGTTAAATTTCACAATTCAAATAACAAATTGGTGTAAATATCCTATTGGTCCCCATCAAGTTTGAAAATTAGTAAATTGGTTTCTCTCTTAACAAAATTACAAAACTTCAAAATAATTTTTAAAATTCAAAATATTTATGAAAATTTCAAAATTTATATTTTAAAAATTAAAAAATTTCAAAAAATCTAAAAATATATAAAAAAGTTTAAAAATCAAAATTTTCTAGAATAATAATTTTGAGACCTAAATAAGTTAATTAATGATTCAAGTTTATGATACTAAAGTATTTTTATTATTTTGCTTTGAAAAAGTTTTTCAAATATATATGGTTTCAAATTTATGTGCTCTAACATGAAATTAGTTATACTATAATAAGATTTTAATTTGACATATTTAAAATTTTAATTTAACTAGAACAATTTCACTTGATTCGATTCGACTCGACTTGAATTTTATTTCACTCGACTAAATTCGACTTCCAATTTTGACTGCTTGCGTAAAAAAAAACAATTTTATAAAAAAAAACAATTTAAATGTGTAGTTTTAACTGCAAGTGTACTATGTCAGTTGTAATATTTGTAGTGTCAATAGAACACTAAATCATTCCAAGGATCGAACCCAAAGGATTCAACGATTAAACGATTTCTAAACTACGAACATGCAATCAAAAGAGTCTAGTTGATTAATCACTAAGCAATTATTTTTCGTCAAGTCATACAAGAGGTTAATTACACTAATTAATTATCTAGGAGTGAAAAAGGACTAAGTTGTAACTCGAGCAAGGTATGAAACTAACAAATACGATAACAGATAGATTTCATGTGGTTGGTTAACCTTTGTATTAGGGATCTAAAATGCTAATACTCTTGAATTAGTTCAATTTTACCTCTCAACCTCAATTTACCGATTTAAACAACTTAGTTTAGTTTATCTCTCAACCTCACCAAACTAATCTGGGACTATAAAATTGGTACTCGATAAGATCTCCTCTCGATCCCATTTATCTAAATTTTCCCTTAGGGGCATCAATCCTAAGTTTTGAAGTCTATTCGATTTAGTCCCTGAACCCCCAAAAAAAAAACTTCCCCACATTTTCATCAACCAACCACCAATTATTTAGCTATTCATGCTTATATATAAACATATTAACTTCAAATAATCAATCACAAATTGCATTAACTTAATCACAAAGCAAGGCAATAAAAACCCGAGATTTCTTTCAAAAGCTTGGAGAAAATAACAATGCTAGTAAAATAAATGAACAAAAACACTAAAGAAACGATTTTTAACAAGATAAATGAAACAAAACTAAATAAGATTAAATCAAAGTATTAAAGTGTAACTATAAGGAAAGTTGAAGTAGTAAAAGGTAATTAACACTTAGCTATAATAAACTTAACTAACTAACAAACTTAGCATAAAACTAGGAAAAAAAAGAGTTTGAATCCTAAAAAGATGAGAAAAGCAAATAAACCTTAAGCTAAAAAGATGAAAAAGATGAATGTTCTAAAATTCTCTCTTTCTCTCAACTAAAAGAAGGCCTTTTAATCTAATTGCAACCCAAAAAATGTGACCAAATTTCCCCTGATCATCTAATTTTGGTTAGGGGACATGTTGGATAAGGACTACCCTTACGGTTATTTTTTGTCTCTCTCGATAGTGATATCGCAACACCTATGGTCTGGTATCGCGATATTCTCGTCAGTCTTGAAATGGGAGTCCTTTAGGAGCGTGGGTATTGTGATACCCTATAGTCGATATCTCGATACCACTGTTGGTGGCTCAACTTTCTTATTTTCAACATTTTCAGAGGTATCAAGAATTTCATGTTTTAATATCACAATACCCCATTCTAAGTGATGTTTTCATGTCGTACGGGCCACAGTGGACTCTATATCACTCACCAACCTCGTTAGATTCCCTGGGTGCCAATTGGCCATCTTGGATCTCATAATAGCACAAAGACCTCTAAATAAAACTAATTAAAAACACGACAAATACCTCTAAATTTCTCAAAAATAAGCTCGTTAAGTGTAATGGGGAACGTAATTTGACATATCAAATTACGGTAGATCATGTTTCAATGAGCTAGTAAGGGACCGATTGGACATATGTAATATCAAATTACGGTAGATCATGTTTCAATGAGCTAATAAGGGACCGATTGGACATATGTAATTAGGGATCAAATGATTTATACTTAAGTACCAACTTTTAATTATAAACTTATTTGGTCATGAAGTCATTCCACTATAGTATCATGATTGAGCTTTCCCTAACAACATACCATTACAAAAGTAACTCGATCAGTGCTCGTCCAATAACATTGTCATAAGTGTGTTTCCCTCATAGGATATCCTTAATCTATTTAGGATAAATCCGCTCTCCCAATATGATTCTATTTTATATCATGGTAACTATTACATCTTCTTTCATAAAAAGTCAATTACTATCAAATAGTAGTTAAGTTATACATCACAACGACGAACAACTTGTGGCCACATTTACTTTTCATCTATCATATAATGCCAATGAGAGGATATAATTTACCTATGTCTTGGCCTATGGATTCCACTAGTGTGAATGATGCTACATACAATAGAAGTCGTATACCCAATGCACCAACTTTTTGTTCCTTATCCACTTAGGATTAAGGTATGCCACACTTTGAACGTCAAAGTGAATAAATCTATAAACAGATTCAGGATATATTTTTCTTGGATCAAGTTCGATGTACTGTCAGTCTAGTCAGTCACATCTATGTCTCTATCTTTTGGGAGTCATCTACTCCGATGCCCAAGACAAGGCATCTCCCAATTGGACTTGATAGACGACATATTAGTTTTTCAATCGATTTGCTCATTTTCTATTAGACTAAGGACATATTTAGGTTCATCTACTAATATAAGTTGTCTTTTTATATTATGATCTGACCACGTAATATCGCTTAGTATTTGTTTAAACAATAGACAACCAGTGAGTCAATATTTGCTTCTATTTTACTTTTCATACAAAAACCACATGAGGACATTATACAAGGTATATTAATGTAATCCATGAATTATTTTATTAACCAATTTTTTCTAAAAAATTATAAATTTATAAAAAAATATACTATACTTAGGGCAACGAATCCAACATTATGCTAATAAGACTTTGAGCTTCGAACAAACTAATTACATAACTACGGAAAAAGAGCTATTAGCTATGGTGTTTGTATGTGAGAACTTTCATCTTTACTTGATAGCTACTGAGGTTTATGTTTACACTGATCATTCTATGTTGAAATACGTCAAGAGGAAGAAAGAAAGAAAGAAAGTCAAAGTTAATACGATGGGTTTTACTTCTTTAGGAATTTGACCTTTGGATTTTGGATCAAAAGGAATAAAGACAAGTAGTTGACCATTTGTCTTGATTAGAATTAGATAGTAAAGGTGACGGTGATCCAATTATAAATGAAAATTTTGTAGGCGAGCAATTGTTTTGAATGAAATATTACCAGATAAAGGAAGATCATCATCAACACCTTGTATGTTGATATAGTTAATTATTTGGAAAAAATGAGTATTCCCTGCAAGCGCTTCAGCGCAGCAAAAAAGGATAATCATGCATGATGCAAAAGATTATATCTGGGAGGAGTCATATGCCTTCTAACCATCACACCCGTTTTTCTTTAAGGACTTGAACTTAGAGGAGCTTTGGGACTTAATTGAGCAAAGTAGAGACTTGGAAGACTCTATTATGAATTTTGGAAAATTTTGTGATTGTTGGGTAAATAGTTAAGTTTCAATTCTGGTTTGTTAGAATGGAACCCGCGGTTCCCAAGTGAGAGACACAATAATTACCGATGATTGACTAAAAGATATTGGGAGACTATTCATATGATATATATATATATATTTGGGTGAAAGTGGACATTTTTGTAAAGGAAATTCTCCTTAATTATATCTACAAAAATTCTTCTTAGTTGCATTGCTTTCTTCGGTTGTTTCGAAGAAGAGGAGAACTTAAGAGCTCTGTATGGAGCCGAAGTCATGAGAATTGAAGTCTGAAAGTTGAAAAACTGGTAAGCTTCTTAACTTTCTATACTTAAGAATTAGATAAATGAGGGAAAGGAATCCTAATAAGTTTTTGTAAACTGGATTTTGGGTTTTAAGATTGAATCCCTTCGATGTAACTGATAAATGGTTGTCATGCTTAGCTGCCAAGATGAAGGAGGCTCTGGCATTTGGATAAGCTAAGTTGACTAGGATGAAGGAAACAATGTGAGTTTATGTACTCTAGCTTAGATGTATAATGTAATTGAGCTATTGAATGATTTGTGTTGTGACTAGTTTGGGTTGTCTGAATTTGTTATTGTGCGTTAAAATGGTGACTAAGCATGCTATGAATGCATAACCTTTTACAAGTATGTGAATATTTGTAAGTATGATCATTGAATGTTAAACAAATATCACGTGGTGTTAATATATGTAGCGTACTTTGTGTTATGTATCAAGTACCTTTTTTGCATGAAATGTATGAGTAGTTTGTATATGGAGCATTAAGGTATTTACCTTGTCAGGGTAGGTGAAGATAGGAAAATTTGGCGTAATGGAGGAATGGGTGGATAGAAATGGGATTCAAGGGAGTTAGGTAACATCATGTAATGGAATCGAATGGCTCGCTAAAGCAACACTGTGACGACTATCTATTGACTCTATAGAGCAACATTACAACAGTGGTTAATAGGTCTTACGGGGCGACACCTCGAAAGAGGTTTATTGATTTTTGGAATTGAGAGTTTGCCAAGAAAATAAACACGGGGTTACATTGTGTAAGACCATAGCTTTGCTATGGTAACATATAGAGTCCGCCAAGACAATAAACATGGGGTTACATTGTATAAGACCATAGCTCGGATATGAAAACATATAGAGTTCGCTAGGACAATAAACATTGAGTTACATTATGTAAGACAATAGCTCAGCTATGGCAACAAATTAAGTCGGTCAGAATGGAAAACCAGGAAATTGACAGGGCAAGAAAAAGGAAATCACCATAAGACTTGCGCAACAAGTAGCATAATAGAATGATTCGGTGCGCCCAAAAACGTGGCTAAACAGGCTAGTAAAGAAATTCACCAAAGTATTACGAAAAGGAGGATTTGGTCTATGTGGCCTTAACAAGGTAGAGGTAATAGATGAGATGCCCTCTTCGAGGTATGTAGTATCTGTCATTATTAGTTCACTAGTGGTTGGTAGGAAATATAACCTTGGGTATAATAAGTGGGTCAATGAAGCAAATTCTTATGCAAAAGGTCTGAGCAGTAAGTTCTCCAATGATTTACCAAAAAGAGGATGTCATGTTAAGATCTTATAACGCGGGAAAAATCACGAGGACCATCAATCAAGGAAGTCCGTGGAGGACCATTTTGAGTAGAAGTCTATCGGGACTATATAGCACAAAAAGACCATGTGGGTCTACCAAAAGTGGAGTTCATCAAGGGATAACTAGGCAGGAGATAGTCCACTGGGAATCATTTATTAAATTGGAGCACCATAAAGATTGAACTAAGGTGAATCTATACATAAGGGTTGCATGGCGGTGCAAGTCCGCTAGGAAGAGAGGAGACAATTTAGTCAGCCAAGTATCACCTTGGGTCCGTGAATGAGAATTTAGAACGAGACCTTATTCAGGAAAAGGGCTCTAACATAGGTTAAGACAAAAAAACAAGTTACTATCGAATTAGTACAACAACTACCTATAGAGTTCAGTGTGGTTTAAAGAGATTAGAAAGGGATCCGTAGTTTTAGAAAATATTTGGATATTTGCCCATAATTGTCACCAATACGATATGAAGAAAATAGGAATTTATGTTGAGGTATATAAATAAGAGTATAAGGAAGGTCTGGAACAACGGTAATCTGGGTCAAGACCTTCAAGATAATAATTCAAGATGGACCATGGTTATGATCATAGCGATGGTTATGCCCGCAAATGGTTGGCTCAAAAAAGCAAGGCATTGGTTACACCACCGAGATTTTTAAAATTTTCCAATAGAATTTAGGGAGTTTTAATTTTGAACCTTGAATCTCAATGCTCTTGAATCTAAGAAATTCTCTATGAATACCATGGGTCAGGATTTCACTAAGTTTTCTTAAACTTATAAAATTTACTGCTTGTATGCAGGGTTGAAGTTGACTCAGGAATTGAGTGGAGGGACCAAGCCAGACATCACCAGAGACTAGTGATGGGTGGGGTAGTTGTTCATGTATATAGAAGGACATCCTTGGAGGCTATGCCTTGGGTTCTAAGTTGATTATATTTGTATTCGAATCTTAACTTAAAATTTGTAATTAGTTGCTGGTATCAAAGTTGTAATAACTTATCACTGGTTTTGTATGAGTTTTAATAATGATTAGATTTTGAAATTTAAGTTATTTAAGCATGTAATTAAGGTTGAATAAAAATATCGTTAAGTTATTTTGTTATTGTATCACCCAGTACCCAAACCTTGCGATCAGGTCTGGTATAGGGTGTTACACCAACACTGTACAAATCAACTTATATGAAAGTGTGCAGATGAGGAAGAGATTGATGAGATATTAGAGAGATGTCATACTTCACCTTGTGGTGGTCACTTCGGATGAAACAGAACTACGCAGAAAGTGTTGCAATTTGAATTTTATTAAGCTACAATGATTAGAGATTCCTATGAGTTTGCGAGAAAATGCGATCATTTCCATTGAACGGGAAACATTTCTAAGCGCAAACAGATGCCCTAGGAAGGAATTTTGGAAGTCAAAATATTTGATGTGTAGGGGCTAGACTTCACGGGACCATTTCCAAACTCCTTTGGAAATCAATATATTCTATTGGTTGTAGATTACATTTCTACATGGGTACAGACGGTTGCATTATCGACTAATGATGTAACAACCTAAATGTCCGTGGTGTTGAAAAATACAGTTTCAAGTCTCTGTTTTCATAAATTGAGCCCGTAAATATATTTATGGACTTATTCTATAAGTGAATTGAATTTCAGATTAGTAATTTGGCCTAAGTAGTTATTAATTAAGGTTTAGGGGCTAAATCATAAAAAGTTTAAATATTATAGAATTCAAATTTTTAAAAGGCTTGAGGACCACAATGGTTATTAAACCATTGTTCTTACTTAGTTGGTGGTTTTTAATGATGATGGACGGTTGGTAAATGTAGTTTTTATTTTATTAAATAATTAATGTATAAAAAACATAAAAGTAAAATAAAAGATGAGATATTTACAATTTGATTTTCAGTGGTATCAGAAATGACGATTTTGAAACCTCATTTTCGACGAGTGCATTCATAAATATTATTATTTAATATTTTCGAGGTCAATATGAAGTTTAATTAGAGTTGGGTCCTTTAAGTTTGTTAATTGAATAGTTAAATTAAGGTACATGTGTAATGACCCTAAAGTCATTGGTGTTGGAGAATGAGGTATCGGAACCTCATTTTTGTAAACAGAGTTCATAAATATTTTTATTAAATATTTATGGAGTTATTATATAGATGAACTGAATTCTAGATAGGTAATTTTGCCGAATTAGTAACTAGTTAAGGTACAATGATTAAATCGTAAATGTAACATCCTGAATTAGGGGTTGTTTGCAATTTAATTATTTTTTTCCCATGTGTGCACTTGAAGAAATATGTATGCTTGATTGCTTGACATATTCTAGGGTCTAATCATAACCCTGCTAGTCGACTTAGGGCTGAAATTTATTTTAGTGCTTGAGAGGAGGGAGCTAGGTGAAACAGGGGTTAAGAGAAAATTTTGCGAGAAGTTGGACACAAGGAATTAATTGGCATAGTGGCTTGGGGCGCTAAGGTGCAAGGGAGTGCAGGGGGGAAGAGGTTCGAGTCGTGAGGGCAGCATGGGAGTATTTATTTTTGTGTTTTGCGTCAGGAAGGGAATAGGGCCAGGGAGGTCTTAAGAGATGTTATAGGCGATTTTAGACAAAAAGCAGGCCTTGGTAAAGTGGCTTAAGGGCGCCACTTAAGGGCCTGGGGGCGACGCCTGGAGCAGGTCGGGAGTTCGAATCATGGTGGCCGCATAAGACGTGTTCTATTTTTGGGCTTTTTGGCGTTAAAGAGGAAGGGGTTAAGCTAGGAAGGCCTTAAGAATAAATGGCGAGGAATATGGACATGAAAGTCAATGTGGTAAAGTGGCTTGGGACATTGTAAGGAGCTGCGGCAATGAGGTCCCATGTTTGAGTAGCATGGGTAGCAATGGGTTTTTTTTTTATGCAAGCTGGTGTGAAGGGGGTAAGCTAATGGCCTGCATGTGGAATTCTTAATTTGATAAGGATAAACCTTGTTTTATCTTTGATTTTCGGCTGGAAGAGTTAGTGTTAGTAGTTTATTCTCATTTTATTTGTTTGAAGAGGTGGTTAGGAGATAAAATAGAAGATAAATATTATTTTATGGGTGATAATTAAAAGCTAAAATTATCACAAAAGAGGAGGTGGCGAATGGAAAGGGAGTCCTAGGGAGAATTTTCGCTAACACTCTTCTTTTCTTTTGATGTTCAAACCGAAACCCCATTCTCCTCCTTTGATACTTCTTGTTTTTCTTTGAAGCATACAATAAACATTGTGCCAAAAAACTTCCATCCATCATTACCGAAACACTCTAAGTCTCTCCTTTCATCTCCTTTCTTTCTTTCAAGCCTGACTCCATACCCTTTTTCTTTTGAGCTGAATATCCCTTACCATAAAGAGCATAAGCCGAATCCCCCTAAGGAAGGTGCTGTCTATTCCAAAGGTTAGTAAGTGTCTCACTCTAGCATTCGGTTCTTTTCTCTTCCTTTTAGTGTGCTGAAAGTTTGGGAACAAGCCTTGGTATGGGTGACCGAACATGTATAAGTGTCTTAAAAATGTACGTTTTGTGTGTAGTTAACGTTAAGGTGCTTTGAAGGAGCCTATCGGGATTTGATTCTTCAAGGTAAGGCATATATACTATTCGACCAAGGGCCTTGATTATGGATAAGTGTGCAAGCCGATTCTAACAAGTGTTTTGGTAGGGATCTCGACAAGTCAAGTGACAATTTCGGGATTTCGGTAAGTTTGGTAAGTGATTAGTCATATTAGGCCAAAGGCCATTTTTGGTATCTAAAGTATAACCGATTGTGTGCCATGGATCTAGGGGTTAATCGGCCAAGGCAAACAAAGGCTTCAGGATTTAAACTCGTTTTGGTAAGTGATAGTAAGTTTCAGCCTAAGGCCATATTTTAGGTACAATAAATCCTTTGGGATTATTAGTATAGCCGAATGGCTATTAGATCTAAAAGTTTATGTGTTGGCCGATTGTAGGGGGAAACAACCTCTCGGGGTTTTGCTAGTTTAGTTCGGGATTTGCTAGTCTCACGAGTAAACAGGTGTGTAAAACTCTTACACACTTTATTAGTTAGCATTGCTATTATGTTTCCTTTTAATCATTGTGGTAGTGATTTGCTTGTGGACATGAGCTTGGATTCTGGGTAAGTCACTTGTGATTTAAAATTTGTTATGGATGACATGATGGGTAATATGCTATGCCATGACTTATATGCATGATTTACGATAATATGTTAAGCATGATATGAGCATGTTGGTAATGGGATTGATGAGAGGAGGGGGATTTTCTCTATGGACTGTCACCAGTGGTTTTAACCACAAGATGGGTTGGCCCCATCAGTTTAATTGTGACTTCGGTCACCAGTGGTTTTGACCACACCGTTGTTAAATTGTGACTAAGTCCAAGTGGTTTGGTACCACCAGTGGTTTTGACCACAAATTGATAATTGTGACCTATGGTCATCAGTGGTTTTGACCACACGATGGGTTGGCCCCATCACTTGATTTGTGACTCTAGTCACCAGTGGTTTTGACCACCAGTGGTTTTGACCACACGGGGTAGCTAAAGGAGTATGGATGGTTAGTTTGGGTTGCATGTTTGCATGTTATACTAATAACTTGTGTATGAGTTGCACTTCCGGGTTGGGGATTTATACACTTAGTCTTGGTGACTCACCCCTTCCCATATTATTTTGCAGATGAGTAGATCGCGGAGATAGTGCTGGAGAGGACTCGAGGCGGCCATGCTTGTTCCTTGGATTTGGGATTTTATTTGATACAGTTTAAGTTTATTTATTTACTAAATTTTGATTTGGGTTGCAATAAGGCCGCTAGTTTATTGTTTTGGATGTTTACATAGTTGTTTTTACTTTACTTATACTATATTACAAATGAAACTATAAAATGTTAAGTGAATCGGTTAAAAGTAACATTTTCAAAATTAAGTAACTTCTACGAGTTTTCAAAAATGTTACCATCGGGTAGCAAAATTCACCAAGTTAACAATAACTTTGATGATTTTTAAATTCAAATGATCAAAGGTTTTCAAAGGTTTTCAACACAACCATGTTTGAAAAAAAAAAAATAATCCCTCCTGAGTTTTATCAAACACTGTTTTATAACCTTAATAATGTTTTTTTTCCAGATTTTCACCAGTAAATCAAAATATTTCAAAATGTTTTTACTCCGTGACATACCAAATCCGGTCAGGGCTCATGGGCCGAGTTTGGGGTGTTACATTTTTGGTATCAGAGCTCGGTTCAAAACTCGGTTGTGGGGGCCCAGGGCCCAAAACATTTTTGTAGGCCTCTATGAATGGTTTTTGTTTTGAACAGCATGGCATCGAGTCTCCGGCACCTATCCGCCCAGGTAAGTATCTCTGAATGTTCTGTGAATACTTGATAGGGGTAAATGGGTAACTTGGGAACGTAGATAGAATGATAGGTACTTAAACTCTAGGACTAGTCTACCCCAACTACTACATAAGGCTTAATTGCTTAATTAAACAAACCTATGTCTAAGTTGCCGAGTTAGGGTGTGGTAACCATGGAGCGCATATCTAGGATTGGTATTCGGTGGGAGCTTGGTATTTAAGCAGTCTGCGTGACTCACCTCCTCTCCACTCGAATCCTACCTGGTGCGTAGCTTCGGTTCACCCTAACCAGGAGGACTTATTCATGGGCTAAACCCTAACTAAAACCCGAGAGGGAACTAGCCATATTTTCATAAAAACCCTAGGTTTAAAACTCTTAAAAATTTCTTTTTAATGTGTGAGAAACATTGTTTTACAAAATTTCCTGAAAAAAAAATTCTGATTTGTAGAATTACTAAAATACCCCTAGTGGTAAAATTACAAAAACGCCCTTGGTTTATGAAACTCCCAAAATACCCACAGTTTTAATCAAAATTTCCATTACATATAAAGTGTCCAAAAACCTTAATTTGCAAAATATCAAAAATATCATGATTTTGGAAAATTACGAAATTGCCCCTAACCTATAAAATTACCAAAATGACCCTGATTTTCAAAATTTTTGCTACACCATCAACTTGGAAAACAAATTCTCAAAAAGAACCCTCAAAGTCTTGCAACATTTGGAAATACCCCGGAATTATCAAACTTTACAAAGTTACCTTGGTTTATTACCAAAATACCCCCGAGCTTCAAAATCACCAAAATACCCCCGAATTTCAAAATTTTTCAAAATACCCCAGGAATTTAAAAGTTCCAAAATACTTTTTGACAAAATCATTCAAGAACTCCTATTTTTGAAAATTTACAAAAATACCGAGAGATTAAAATTACAAAATACCTCGGGTAGTGAAATGACGAAAATGCCCCTACACGTTAGTTATGGTCTGTGAATGTTGTTTGTGTGATGGATGTACTTAGAACTAGGAGATAAGTTTGAAACTGGAACTACAGGTAGATTCGATTTTGAAAGAATCACTTCAAAAATTATTTCTCATAAAATTGCTCGTGGGTAAACAGTGAACAGTATTAATAATGCATAAAATTCTTAATCAGATAAACGCGAACAAGAAGAATGAGTACAAGAGGTCATGGACGTCCACCGCGTGGCCGTGGTAGGGGTAGGATGACCTTGTCGGAGCCAGCAGAGTCTGGTCATGGGTCTGGAAATGTGATGTCGGATCTGCCGGTGGCGAAAACTGAGTTTCAAGATCAGACCGGTGGTAATGATGTAGTATCCCAAGCTGTACTACGAGTGTTGGAACGAGTTACCGAGGTAAGCGCAAAAGCGAGGCAGCCCGTAAATCTATGGTTGAATGACTTGCCACTATGAGCGAAATGTTTAGAGGAGTTTCGGAGTGGCACCCAGTCTTGGCGGAGTATTGGTTGGAATCAACAGAGAGGATCATGGATGACCTAGATTTTACAGCTGAGGAAAAGTTGAAAGGTATAATCTCTCTGCTTCGGGATGAGTCATATTAGTGGTGGCTCACCGTAAGGGATGGAGCGATGGCAGATGACCTCACATGGGAATTCTTTAAAGCTGCTTACCAAAAGAAATACATAGGAACTAGCTACGTGGATGCGCAGCGAAAGGCTTTCTTGAACCTGGTTTAGGGTAATAAAATAGTGGCGGAGTATGAAGCCAAATTTCTCCGGTTGAGTAGGTATGCTCGTGGTATTGTGGGTACCGAGCATGAACGCTATGTCAGATTCGAGGATGGGCTGAGAGATGAGTGAGGATGATGATAGCTCCACAACAGAACGGAGTTCATTTGTCCTAGTGGAGAAGTCTAAGGTTCTTGAAGGGTAAGACACATTAGAGGCGGAATCGGGATAGGAGTTGGAATAAGGGGCACTCCGGATCTTCGAGGTTTTCTAGTAATCAACGCAGAAGAGGATGAGGTATGGTGGGTCAAATCAAGCTACTAGGCCTGCTGCTGCTGCTAATCCTCAATGGCCGCCATGGTGTGCTCGATGTGGGAAGTCTCACACGGGAGTGTTGGAATGGTAATCGGGGATGTTTTGAATGTGGATCCATGGAACATCGAGTTAGGGATTATCTGAAAAAGGCAGCTAGGCTGAGGTCAGAGGGTCAGGATCGTGCACCGAATAGAAGGGATAACCAACAGCCACCGAGAGGTCGTGGTGCAGGAAGAGGAGGTAATGGTGTTGGCAGAGGTCGTGGGGCACTGAGGGGAGGTACTGGTGGTACTGAGGCTAGGCAACCTAGTTTAGTCTATGCCGCGAGGTGTCAAGAAGAGGGCGACGCACCAGAAATCATAACTGGTATGTTCTTAATCTTTGGAGTACCCTATAGTACCTTAATTGATATTGGCTCAACCCACTCATACATTGCTAGTAGCGTAGTGGAAACTCTGCACTTAGACTCTGAGCTTACTTCTAGGAAGATGACTGTATTAAGCCCTCTAGGTCACTCTGTAGAAGTAAGTAAACTCTATAGGAATGTACCCCTAGAACTCCAAGGGGTTGTGTTCTTGGCTGACTTGATGGAACTATCGTTTCAGGAGTTCGATCTAATCCTCGGGATGGATTGGCTAGTAAAGTTTCGAGCTAGCTTTGGATTATGCTAAAGCGCATGGTAATAAAGACCATGGAAGGTGATGAGGTGGTGATGATAGGTAAAAAGAGAGATTACCTATCTAATCTGGTTTCGGCATTAAAGGCAAAAAAGATGGTTAGGAAGGGTTGTGAAGCATATATAGTGCATGTCTGTGCTTTGGAAGCTAAGGGTGCAGCTGTGAGAGATGTCCGGACCGTACGGGATTATGTTGATGTGTTTCCAGAGGAACTCCCAGGTCTACCTCTGGACCGTAAGGTCAAATTTGGTATAGATTTGTTACCCGGAACCGCGCCAGTATCTATAGCTCCGTATCAAATGGCGCCGAAAGAATTGGTAGAGTTGAAGGCTCAGATCTAGGAATTATTGGATAGGGGGTTCATTCGACCAAGTGTATCGCCTTGGGGAGCTCCAGTGCTTTTTGTCAAGAAGAAGGATGGGACAATGAGGATGTGCATAGACTATCGACAGCTGAACAAGCTGACAATAAAGAACAGGTATCCTTTGCCCAGGATTGACGATTTGTTTGACCAACTCAAGGGTGCATCGGTGTTCTCTAAGATCGACCTTAGGCCAGGGTACCATCAGCTTAAGGTGAAGGAGGTTGATATCCACAAGACGGCATTCCGTACTCGGTACGGGCACTACGAGTTTCTGGTAATGCCTTTTGGTTTGACGAATGCACCAGTCGCATTTATGGACATGATGAACCGGGTTTTCCAACCCTATTTGGATCGATTCGTCGTGGTGTTCATAGACGACATTTTGGTGTACTCGAAGTTTGAGGAGGAGCATGACGTACATCTTCATGTGGTTTTGCAAGTTTTAAGGGAGAAATAGTTGTACGCCAAATTCAGCAAGTGTGAGTTCTGGCTTAAGGAGGTAACTTTTCTAGGGCATGTTGTTTCAGCTGAGGGAATCAGGGTGGATCCCCGTAAGATTGAGGCAGTGTTATAGTGGAAACCACCCAAGTCAGTTACGAATATTCGAAGTTTTCTGGGATTGGCAGGATATTATAGGAGATTTGTGGAAAATTTCTCCTTAATTGCAGCACTATTGACTAAACTGTTGAGAAAATGAGTTCTGTTTGTGTGGTCTGAGAAACAGCAAGAGAGTTTCGATAAGCTGAAGAGGATTTTGACAGAAGCACAGTCTTAATTCAACCTGAGGCAGGAAAGGAATTCACCGTGTATTGTGATGCATTGCATACTGGTTTAGGGTGTGTGTTGATGTAAGAGGGAAGGTGGTCGCTTATGCATCACAACAGTTGAGGCCTCACAAAGGTAACTATCCGACACATGATTTAGAATTGGCTGCTGTGGTTTTTGCCTTGAAGATTTGGAGGCACTATCTGTATGGGGAGAAGTCGATAGTGTATACAGATCACAAGAGTCTGAAGTACCTCTTGACTCAGAAAGATTTAAATCTGAGGCAGCAAAGGTAGATTGAGTTGCTGAAGGACTATGACTACTCCATCGAATACCATCCGGGTAGGGCTAATGTGGTAGCTGATGCATTGAGCCGAAAGGTGGTAGGGAATTTGCGAGCAATGTTTGCTCACCTAAGTCTCTATGAGGATGGGAGCCTTTTGGCAGAGTTGCAAGTGAAGCCATCTTGGATTGATGAGGTCAAAGAGAGGCAGATAACCGATGAAGTTTTGAGTACTCGGAGGTTGCAAGTACAAAGTGGTGAGGCCGAAGGGTTCAGCTTGGGTAGTGATGGAGTGTTGTATTTTCAGGGGAGAGTATGCATGCCTAAGGATGATGATTTGAGGCAGCGAATCCTTAAAGAAGCTCACAATTAGTCCATAAGCTATGCACCCGGAAGTAGCAAGATGTATCGAGATTTAAGGGAGCAATTTTGGTGGTCGGGTCTTAAGCGAAAAAGTAACCGAGTTAGTGGGCAAGTGTCGACATGCCCGACAAGTTAAGGTGAGCATCAATTACCACCGTAGTTATTATACGGTAGGTAAAGATTCCACAGAGGAAGTGAGAGGAGATTACTATGGATTTAAGTAAGTGGGCTTCCCTTACGCCCGATGAAGAAGGATGCGATTTGGGTGATAGTAGACCGGTTGACCAAGTTGGCCCGTTTCATACCGATGAGGTTGACTACTCGCTTCAAAGGTTAGCCAAGTCAGTATATAGCGAGACAAGTCGGTTGCATGGAGTACCGGTGTCCATTATCTCGATCGAGATCCGGTTTATGTCGAGATTCGGAAGGCCTTACATCGGGAGTTAGGCACGGTTGAATTTCAAAGACGGCCATCCATGATCCGATGGACAATCTGAAAGGGTAATCAAGTGTTGGAAGATATGTTAAGGGCTGTGTTTTGGACTTCCGTGGTAGTTGGGAGGAGTACCTACCTTTGGTAGAATTCGCTTATAACAATAGTTATCAGCGAGTATTCGAGATGGCACCGTATGAGTATTTCAGATGGTCAAAATGCCATACTCCTACGTGTTGGACAGAGCTGGGAGAACGGCGAATTTTGGGTCCGGAGTTAGTGGTAGAGACAGAAGATAAGGTTAGAGTAATTCGGGCTCGTCTTAAGGAGGCATCGGACAGGTAGAAATCCTACGCCAATCTTAAACGCAGAGAGGTTGAGTATGCAGTGGGTGATAAGGTTTTCCTGAAGGTATCACCTTGGAAGAAGGTGCTGAGGTTTGGCCGGAAGGGCAAGCTAAGCCCTAGGTTCATCGGGCCGTACACAGTGTTGAAACGTGTGGGACCGGTAGCTTACCAGCTTGAGTTGTCGGCAGAATTGAGCCAGATCCATGACGTCTTCCATGTTTTGATGCTGAGGCGCTATCGGTCAGATCCATCACACGTAGTGCCAGTTGCAGAAATTGAAGTGAACTCGGACTTGTCTTTCGAGGAGGAGCCAATGTGGATTTTGGATCGAGATGTCAAGGTTTTGAAGAGAAAGTCAGTACCTTTGGTAAAAGTGCTTTGGCGAAACCATGGTACGGAGGAGGCCACATGGGAACTCGAGGATGTGATCGCGGCGAATACCCCAACTCTTGATCTAGGTAATTTGAAGCGAAATTATTTTTAAGGGGTAGAACTGTAACATCCTGAATTAGGGTTGTTTGCAATTTAATTTTTTTTCCATGTGTGCTTGAAGAAATATGTATGCTTGATTGCTTGACATATTCTATGGTCTAGTCATAACCACAGGCTAGTCGACTTAGGGTGAAATTTATTTTAGTGCTTGAGAGGAGGAGCTAGGTGAAACAGGGGTTAAGAGAAAATTTTGTGAGAAGTTGGACACAAGGAATTAATTGGCATAGTGGCTTGGGGCGCTAAGGTGCAAGGGAGTGCAGGAGGAAGAGGTTCGAGTCGTGAAGGCAGCATGGGAGTATTTATTTTTGTGTTTTATGTCGGGGAAGGGAATCGGGCAGGAGGTCTTAAGAGATGTTATAGGTGATTTTAGACAAAAAGCAGGCCTTGGTAAAGTGGCTTAAGGGCGCCACTTAAGGGCCTGGGGGCGACGCCTGGAGCAGGTCGGGAGTTCGAATCATGGTGGCGCATAAGACATGTTCTATTTTTGGGCTTTTTGGCGTTAAAGAGGAAGGGGTTAAGCTAGGAAGGCCTTAAGAATAAATGGCGAGGATTATGGACATGAAAGTCGATGTGGTAAAGTGGCTTGGGACATTGTAAGGAGCTGCGGCAATGAGGTCCCATGTTCGAGTAGCATGGGAAGCAATGGGTTTCTTTTTTTTTATGCAAGCTGGCGTGAAGGGGGTAAACTAATGGCCTGCATGTGGAACTCTTAATTTGATAAGGATAAACCTTGTTTTATCTTTGATTTTTGGCTGGAAGAGTAAGTGTTAGTAGTTTATTCTCATTTTATTTGTTTGAAGAGGTGGTTAGGAGATAAAATAGAAGATAAATATTATTTTATGGGTGATAATTAAAAGCTGAAAATTATCCCAAAAAGAGGGAGGTGGCCGAATGGAAAGGGAGTCCTAGGGAGAATTTTCGGCTAACACTCTTCTTTTCTTTTGATGTTCAAACCGAAACCCCATTCTCCTCCTTTGATACTTCTTGTTTTTCTTTGAAGCATACAATAAACATTGTGCCAAAAACCTTCCATCCATCTTTGTCGAAACACTCTAAGTCTCTCATTTCATCTCCTTTCTTTCTTTCAAGCCCGACTCCATACCCTTTTTCTTTTGAGCCGAATATCCCTTACCATAAAGAGCATAAGCCGAATCCCCCTAAGGAAGGTGCTGTCTATTCCAAAGGTTAGTAAGTGTCTCACTCTAGCATTCGATTCTTTTCTCTTCCTTTTAGTGTGCTGAAAGTTTGGGAATAAGCCTTGGTATGGGTGACCGAACATGTCTAAGTGTCTTAATAATGTACGTTTTGTGTGTAGTTAACGTTAAGGTGCTTTGAAGGAGCCTATCGGGATTTGATTCTTCAAGGTAAGGCATATATACTATTCGGCCTTGATTATGGATAAGTGTGCAAGCCGATTCTAACAAGTGTTTTGGTAGGGATCTCGACAAGTCAAGTGACAATTTTGGGATTTCGGTAAGTTTGGTAAGTGATTAGTCATATTCGGCCAAAGGCCATTTTTGGTATCTAAAGTATAACCGATTGTGTGCCATGGATCTAGGGGTTAATCAGCCAAGGCAAACAAAGGCTTCCGGGATTTAAACTCGTTTTGGTAAGTGATAGTAAGTTTCGGCCTAAGGCCATATTTCAGGTACAATAAATCCTTTGGGATTATTAGTATAGCCGAATGGCTATTAGATCTAAAAGTTTATGTGTTGGCCGATTGTAGGGGGAAACAACCTCTCGGGGTTTCGCTAGTTTAGTTCGGGATTTGCTAGTCTCACGAGTAAACATGTGTGTACAACTCTTACACACTTTATTAGTTAGCATTGCTATTATGTTGCCTTTTAATCATTGTGGTAGTGATTTGCTTGTGGACATGAGCTTGGATTCCAGGTAAGTCACTTGTGATTTAAAATTTGTTATGGATGACATGATGGGTAATATGCTATGCCATGACTTATATGCATGATTTACGATAATATGTTAAGCATGATATGAGCATGTTGGTAATGGGATTGATGAGAGGAGGGGGATTTTCTCTATGGACTGTCACCAGTGGTTTTGACCACAAGATGGGTTGGCCCCATCAGTTTAATTGTGACTTCGGTTACCAGTGGTTTAGACCACACCGTTGTTAAATTGTGACCAAGTCCTAATAGTTTGGTACCACCAGTGGTTTTGACCACAAATTGATAATTGTGACCTATGGTCATCAGTGGTTTTGACCACACGATGGGTTGGCCCCATCAATTGATTTGTGACTCTAGTCACCAGTGGTTTTGACCACACGGGGTAGCTAAAGGAGTATGGATGGTTAGTTTGGGTTGCATGTTTGCATGTTATACTAATAACTTGTGTAT
Source organism: Gossypium rotundifolium (assembly GCA_025506655.1). Classification (NCBI taxonomy): domain Eukaryota; kingdom Viridiplantae; phylum Streptophyta; class Magnoliopsida; order Malvales; family Malvaceae; genus Gossypium; species Gossypium rotundifolium. The sequence continues at coordinate 63,869,861 of CP106726.1, forward strand.
GAGTTGCACTTCCGGGTTGGGGATTTATACACTGAGTCTTGGTGACTCACCCCTTCCCATATTATTTTGCAGATGAGTAGATCACGGGGATGGAGCCGGAGAGGACTCGAGGCGGCCATGCTTGTTCCTTGGATTTGGGATTTTGTTTGATATAGTTTAAGTTTATTTATTTACTAAATTTTGATTTGGGTTGCAATAAGGCCGCTAGTTTATTATTTTGGATGTTTACATAGTTGTTTTTACTTTACTTATACTATATTACAAATGAAACTATAAAATGTTAAGTGAATCGGTTAAAAGTAACATTTTCAAAATTAAGTAACTTCTACGAGTTTTCAAAGATGTTACCATCGGGTAGCAAAATTCACCAAGTTAACAATAACTCTGATGATTTTTAAATTCAAATGATCAAAGGTTTTCAAAGGTTTTCAACACAACCATGTTTGAAAAAAAAAAACAATCCCTCCTGAGTTTTATCAAACACTGTTTTATAACCTTAATAATGTTTTTTCCAGATTTTCACCAGTAAATCAAAATATTTCAAAATGTTTTTACTCCGTGACATACCAGATCCGGTCAGGGCTCATGGGCCGGGTTTGGGGTGTTATAGTAAAAGTGGCAAAAATTAATTGCAATAGATTTGTAATTGCTAAAAGGCTAAATTAGTAATTAAACCATGGTAAAAAATGGCAAATAATTCATTTTATATGTTAGTGGACGGGTGGTGGGTGGTTCAAGGATTTGATAAAATATAATAAATTAAAAAATAAAATTAACATAAAACATTAAAATGAAAGTCACCATTTTTTATTTTCTAGTCACCATTTTTTATTTTCTATCTCCCCCACTGATTGTAAGAAGAGGAACAAGAAGAAGCCATTTTTTTTTTTGTTTTGAAGGTCTTCGACCCCTGCATGTAAGTAAATTAAAAATTTATTTTTTGTAAATTTTATGTTTTTTAGATCGTTAAAGTTCAATTTAGCTAACTCGTATATTAAATTTCAAAACTTTTAAAGTTTCAAAATGTTGCCATTGATAAATTCTTGAAGTTTTGATATTAAAATGTTAGATTTTAAGGTAAAATGAAAAAGGACTGATTTGTAAAGTGAAAGTTATTAATTATGAAAAATAGGGACTAAAGTGAAAATATTTTAAAATTGACTTGAAATTTTTGTAATTATTGTTAATAAAGGGCTGTTGGAGGATGAAATTGAATTTGGATTATAAATCGAAGCTCAAATTTGAAAGATACGGCTATTTCGATTTTAAGGACTAAATTTAATAAAATGAAAAAAATAGGGAACTTTCTAAAAAGTGAAGTTGAACTGACTTATGCTTATTATAGGATGATATAAAGTGTTTTTATTTGATAAATTGCTCTGGATTATCATATAGATTAAGATTTAAACCGATCAGAAGATAATTCAAAAAAAAAAAAAGAGAAGAGAATTGCATATTTGTCCTAAATGTTTCGTTTGTTGTTGTTTTTCTCGAGCATGTTCATATGGAACATACTAATCTAATTCATGTTATGTTTTAATTTCTATAATTTGAATCATTATATTTCTTATATATTTATTTTGTTTTACAAAGTACGATATAAAGGTAAACGAAAATGATTTTTGAGTTTAGAATGTTATGTTTGAGATTAATTATCAAACTAGAGGACTAATTTGCACAAAAATGAAAATTTGTGTAACTTAATGATTATATGAATTGACATTGAGTTTTTTTGGAATGTATTATGTTGCATAATGAAATGAGAAGAACTAACTTAATCAAATCATGGAAGAGCAAAATGATTCACTAAACACTTTATGGACAACAGAGGTGGTACAATTTTGAAAATTCACCAAAAACTGTAGAAGTCGAGTTAAAGGTTGAATCAAACATGAAATCAAGTCTTATTGACTCTAGTTTTGCATAAAATCAACAATGTAAGCAATTGAATTTTAGATTCTGATTTTAATAATTTTTATGAGACAATGTCAGAATGATTTCTAGTTCCCCTGTTCTAAATTTGAAAAATCATTATAAGTTGTAAAAAAAAAATAGGAAATTAAATTTATATTCTTAAAATCTTAATGATTCTATTTTCAAGGAAACAAAAGTCAGCATAATACAATACTTGTACTAAAAGATATTTATTTTTAGTGAAGAAGGGTCGAGTTGCCTAACAATGTAATAGGGAAGATTAAAAAAACTATATTAATTGTCTTAAGTAGAAATTAAAATTTTATTGTAAAAATTCATTGAATCTAGTTTTAAAAAAAAAGCGGATCTTAATTTCAAATTTTTAAAGCCAAGATATAAAAAAATTAGTAATTGATATTAAAGAAGACAACTTTGTTAAAGGTATATGTGTAAATAGTAAAAGAATATTTAATGTTACATATAAGCATGCTTTATTAAAGGTCAAAGATGTTTTTTATATAAATACATGTACATATAGGATGTGGAATAGAAAAGAGGAGGAGGAAAATAATAGAAGAGTTATAAAATGAATTAATTGTTTATTATGATTGCTCGAATCATATTGGTGTGTTGGTTGGATCTATGTGTCCATTTTGAGCCCATGACAAGTTAATAGGGTTATAAAGATTTGAATCAGTTAAATGTTACAAGTAAAGAAATGACATTGAATCGAAATGACATTGAATCAAAATATGTATCAATATGCAGAAGAATTGAGCTCTAGGAGGCGAATAAATTGGGAAGAGCTATTAGGCTCGGAAATGATTGAATTGTTAAAATGAAAGGAAACATCTGTGCTTAGTTGTGATGATAATAAATGATATGTAAGAAGTGTTGAATTGTGCATGAATGTGATAATGATATTTGGAAAAGATTAAGCGTTGTAAGTTTGAAATGTAGGTATTTATATATGACATTGGATCTTAAGAGTAAGTATAAAAAAAATTACGAGTCAGCTAATAACTGAATTGCTGATTTGATAAGTTAAGAAATGAATCATCTGAAGTTGTAATGTAATGAAACATGATGACATGTTACAAATTAAGTAATTGCACAACTCGATTTAGCATTGTGATAATGATATGAAGTATTAGATAATTTATTTTAACTATTGATTCACTAGTCAATTATGTATGTATGTATATAATGTGTGTTGAACAAGATTTGGTTATAAGATACACTTTTATTGATTAATAGAATAAACATTGAAATTGTATGCATTTCTATTATTACTTATATTATTTGATGTGAATTATAGAAACACAACCAAGCTTTATTGCTCAGTGCACGATTTTTGTTTTTCATGGGCAGGTTAGTTTCAATTTGAGACCCCAAGTATTTACTTTAGCATCCAATCAAGATCCCAGACACAGCATTGTTTGTGTTACCTTTTGTTGGTTAAAAGGCATGTACCTAACAGGTTAAGTAATGTTAGTTATTGAATGTTTAACATGTTTAATGCTTGTTTTGAATGAATTTGATTAACTAGTGGTATAATTTGAATGGAAATGATCGTAGTCACTCCGGCGAGGAATGTGGTATCCTATAGCTCAACCCGACGATCAGGTCGGGTGTAGGGTGCTACAAATGAAACAAAGTAAATGGTGAAATCCTTATGAAAAAATATTTTGTCAAGATTTGGGACACCACGTGCACTCATAAGTGAATACGGATCACAATTTTGCAATAAGCAATTGGAAAATGCCTTGTCAAAATACAGTGTTAATCATCGAATTGCTACTGTCTATCATCCATAATCTAGTGGTCCAACAGAGGATTCTAATCGCGAGATTAAACAAATATTGGAGAAGACAGTGAATCTATCTTGTAAGGATTGGTTGGTTAGATTAAATGATACTTTATGGCCTTATCAAACGACGTATAAAATTTTGTTTGGGTTGTCTCTGTATCAAATAGTCTATGGGAAAACTTGTCACTTGCTGATTGAATTAGAAAAGCGAGTATATTAGGCGATCAAGGAATTTAATCTTAATCTTAATTTGGCTAAGGATGCTCAATTATTTCATCTAGACATTCCAATTTTTGACATATGAAAATGCCCAGTTGTACAAGGAGAAAAGTAACTTGCGTAATGGATGCCATAATCAAGAAGAAAAAATTTGTGCTGGGCCAACAAGTTATGTTGTTTAATTCTCGTCTTAAGTTGTTTCTAGGAAAACTAAAATACTGATGGTCTGGATCATACATGTAACACGCTAATACCCAACCCGATTGGCGGGTTCGAGTTACGAGATGCCACATTCATTGCTGGAGCAACTACCGTCAAATATGCCATAAAAAATCATGCAAACATTCAAATAAGTCATAAAAAAATTAACAGTATGATATACAATTAATTCTGACCCTTAATTAGGCTTACGAAAACCCTTTTTGTTGGTTTGAGCATGAAATAGGACCAAATTGCAACATTTTCAAATTTGAGAACTAGTATCAATACCCTAGCAAGGTACAAATACCAATTTGATCTTCAACTTTTGGAAGATTTGGATAAAAATCAATAGTATCAATACTCCACATAAAGAATCAATACCTTCCTCAAAATATTGATACTTTATTTTGGGATCGATAACATTTTAAGGTTTGATGTTTAAAAAAATTTAAAAAAATGACTAAAGTATTGGTACTTCTCCAATGATATTGATAACTCATAATCTAAAGTTCAAAATCTACAATTGGTACATATTTCATGCCAAAACTTTAACCGAACCATATCAAAACATTCCAAACATACTTAAAAAAAAACACCAAAGCGTGTTCAAATAATACCTAAACAACAATTTACCTCTTTACATCCAATCTCAACTATTCAATCATCATTTAACTTATCATTTTCACATACTAAGTGTTGGATCTAGTGCCCTAAGTATAGTATTTTTATATAAGCACACTTGTAATTTTTTCGAACCAATTGGTTAATAAAATTATTCATAAATTACATTAATACTTTATATTATCCTCACATGGTTTTTGCATTCAAAGTAAAATGGAAGCAAATGTTGCTCACTGGTTGTCTAATGTTTAACTGATACTAAGTGGTATTACGTAGTCAAATCGTAATACAAAAAGACAGCTTGTATTAGTAGACGAACCTAAACATGTCCTTATTCTAATTGGAAATGAGCAAACCGACTGAAAGATTAATATGTCATATATCAAGTCGAATTGGGGAAATGTCGTGTCTTGGGCATTGGAGCGGATGGCTCCCAAAAGATAGAGACATAGATGTGACTGACTGGACTGATAGTATATCGGACTAGACCCAATAGATCTTAAATCCGTTTATAGATCTATTAGCTTGTGACTTTCATAGTGTGGTAGACCTAAATCCTGAATGGATGGCAGACTATGTATACGTGACTCGTACAGTTTGATGTAAGAAAATTTGACCAGGGGTAAAATTGGGATAAAAAATTATTTAATTGGAAAATTAATGTTTATTTTGGGAGATAGAAAAATATGTATTGAGTTGTATATAAAGTGTTGGGTTAAAAGTCTAGAAAGCAAATATAATTGGGCCCAATACAATGAGAGGCTTGAATCACCATTATAATATATATGAGGGGAAGCACACCCTATTAGCCCTTGTCCCTCTCCTAGTTAGACTAGGAAGTTGTGTTTCTATTTGAAATAAACCTCTACAATTCAGCAAGGGTTCTACCTTCTCTCCCTATAAATAGATTCCATCGATAGAGCTATTTACATAACTTGGAGATATTGTTACTCTGCCAAAAATAGATAGAATTTATTTTTAACTATTAAATATATTTTTTCAGAATAACAATTCTACCAGTTTCTATTAAAGAAGAAAGAATTTTCATTTTCACCCCAAAGATAAAAGAAAACCTTTTCTAGTTCTATGTTTTGATTTAATTGGTTTGAGCCCACACTTTAAGCAATTTGTGGTATGAGAATAACAGAGAAAATCATTTAGTTGAGCGTAAAAAAATCAAGAATATGCATATCTGAAAACAAAGGTATGATTTTGGTTAATGTTTTATTCATTTAAATATCACAAACCGGGTCAATTTTCAAAAATTTAATTTTCCGTTGTGCAATAAAACCGTTTTCGATAATTGGTATCGGTGCCAGATTGTGCTATGTTTATAGTGTAAACTGAGATTGAATCTCTCTCTTCATCTTATTTGATTAATATTTGATAAGATGTATGGAAACACAAAAATTTATATACTTTTTATACCTAAATTTACTTAAAATCATGCATTTTCGATAGAATTTTGTCATAAAATAATTAATTTTATAAAATAATTAAATTGTATTAAAAATTAAGCATGTTAATTTTTAGTCAATTTTACAATTATTTTTAGTGAATTTTGATTATTTTTGACAGATTCATACAAAGGGCGAAAATTGATCCGGTAGACTCCGTTAGAAGAACAAAACCGAGAAGCAATTCGAAGTAACAAGAAAAAATAATTTCTAGCCTAAGACGGTCGAAATATGTGTATTAATTCATAATATAATTAATTTTGATTTATTTCCAATTTAATTTGGGCTAAATAAATTAATTTTAATTAATTATGGAAAAATGGCCCAGTTGAACCGCACCAATTGAACCAAATTGAACGAACCGAACCAGCCACCAATTGGGCAGCCCAGAACAGTTCAAATGCTGACCCAAATCAGCATTTTAGCTGATTAATTAAGCTTGCAAAGAGACCCTTGAAGGCTTGTAAAAGTTGCATTCAACCCCCTCCACAATTAGTGGCTTTGTAGATTTACCCCAAGCCATATTTAGCAAAGTTGAAGCCATCAACTTTGCCACATAGGAGGCCGGCCAAGGGGTGGCTCTTTGGCTGCTATTTTAGAAAATTTCAGCTGCCACATTCAGCTATAAAACCCCCTTGGCTGATCATTCAAAGCATCCCTTATTCACATCTCATCTCTCACAACCTCTCCTCTCTCACTTTTTCTCTCATTTTCCCATTCAAATTTCCTTGCTCTTGTGCCAATTTCTCCTCTTGGGAAAAGGGTCTTCTTCAGCCATTTTGGAGCAGCAATTGAGTGTTCATAGCAGCCTTGATCGGCGAGGACAACAAAGAAGGAGGAATGGAGCAACCTAGTTAAGCCACGGAAAACCACTAGATTTGATTCTTGTTCCCTATCTCTTTAACTTTTGTTGTTTTTATGATAAACATATCTATGAATATTTATGTTGTTGGAATGGTTAATTTAATCAGCTTAGCTTGAATTTAATTCGTGCTGGGTTGATTGCATTTCGTCCTCTTGATTTGTTAAATTTATGTTCATGCTGTTATAGGCCTCAGTAAAATGCTTGATTAAGTAAAATCATGTCTAAGTTATTCTGGCATTATAATTTTTTAGATAACTAAAGAATTAATTATTTAAACGCATTAAAATTGTAATTAATGGACACAGTACTTAATCAGTGCATGTTTAATTCTTCTAAGGTAGTTGAAGATTAGATTAGCATTATATTTGGCAATACATATGCCTTGCATAACTTGCAAGATTATTGTGATTAAATTGTTTCAAGGTAAGGACACTTTATTACCTCACATAGTCTTTTATATGCTTATTAGGTTGAATTAATCGTTTGAATCAACATAGGAATGTGCGAGAGATTATTTAATTTAATAAGTATGTATGTGCAATAACATATTTACCTTTATAAATATGTTTTATCGGTCGAATAGACATAGAAATATGTACAAGAGATGAATGGATTTTTGATTTGTAAATATGTTCAAAAGTTAGCAAATTACAGAGTTGCCGTGATTTATTCGTAACAAGTATAAGCATAAGTTTAATAATTCTAAGGTAAGGGAATATAATTAATCCAACACAATTATATCATCGTGATTAAAATCAGCTTTTGAAATCGTGCATTAGAACTTTATTTTATTTTATTTTATTTTGTTTTCTAGTTTTTAATCATTTCTCAAATCCAAATATTTTCCTTCACCAAAGTGTTTAAAAATTCTTTCATAAATAATTCTTTTGCAGTCCCTATGGGTACAATAACTCGACATTTTCTTGTCACTTTATACTTGTTGCGATTGTGTACACTTGCACATTTCCATCTTTCCAATGTAGCATTCTTTTAATTATCCGAATGTTTAGGGGAATGTATGTAAATGAATGTCTATAATTATTTTATTATTATGGATGATAAAGTAATTTTGCCAAAGTTGTGATTCCTAGAAATTTATTTGTAATTTAATTTGTTTATCGAGCATTTATAGTTTAGATCGTGGACTATCATCTCCACATAGGGTTCTATTTTATTATTTATTTATTTAGAATAAAATATGTGAGTCGGAAACAGACAAAGAAATTTTTGAAAAAATTCTTTCTCGACAAAACCCGAAAAACAAAACGAAGAAAACCCGACCCAATGGAGCCGAAAATGGTTCGACAGTGGTGGTCGGTAGCGGCCTGGCAATGGCGGTGACATGAAAATAATGACGATGGAAATGTGAACTGGTACCGCAGCAAAATACTATGGTGGTAATATTGAAGACCCAAAGTATGCTTTGGGGTGAATTTTGTAATTTTATAATTTTATTATTTTTCTAAGATGGAATCATGGAAACTTTGGTTGGTTAGAGTCATTTAAATTTTATGCTTTTATATTTATGAGATAAGCATGAAGATATTTTTATGACTACAAATGTATGTTCATGCATATATGAAATAAGCATGCCATATAGATTAGGGAAGAATGTCACATGTACTTCTCATGCATATATTGATCATTCATGATTGAAACCAAAAATTAAAAACCTTGCATGTTTTTAAAATATTGAGTGGGGGGAGGTCCCTAACAACCTCTATCAAAAGTCTCTTGTGATGGCATGAAATAGACCTACCCAAGGAAGACGTTGTCATGTGGATCTCACTGAGGAGATTTCCTAAAAGTAAGTAAAATTTTCTTATGATTGTATGATAGTTGGACTCATCTCTATGGTAGGTATTATCATACGATACATCAAGAAATTTTGTCTTCAAAGAAGACAACTAGTCACAGTATGCTACTCAGTGAGATTGTCCCAAGATGACTCATTTATGGTGCATGATGCAATAGGTGTTGAGATTATGGTTATACACTCAAGATCATCTAGTTAAGTAACTCTCCAAGGAATTATGCTTAAGTTAGAATGATGGAAAAATGTTACATGATTATGAATACGTATAAATGTCTAAGGAATTAGGTTCATGTACTAATTGGATAGAGATCCATATTCTAACTAGTTGATCATGATCACCCCAAGGTGGCTTGATTCAATGGGTGTAGGAATTATCGTTGCAACGCCTTACAAATGTTTTCAAGGTTCAATGTAAGATACATGCATCATCTAAATGCATATGGTAATTTTGCAAAATGTTTCAAACATATGCTTAATACAAAGATATTAATATACGAATGTTTTATTTTCAGTTCGAAATGGCACCAACTTCCTTATTGAACATACTCACTGAAAACAAACTAAATGGAAATAACTATAAGGAATGGAAAAGAAACTTAATGATTGTCCTGGGCTGTGAGAAACTTAAAATAGTTTTCGATAATAAGTGCCCACCGAACACTCAAGCTGAGGAAATAAAACGCTGAGAGGAGTTTGATGAGATAGTTCATTGCTATATGTTGGCAAGCATTACCAACACCTTATATAAGCAACTGGAGAGTCGTAAGACCACCAAAGAGATTTTGGATAAGCTAAAAGAAATGTTCAGAGGCCAATCTACCTTGGCTCGACAATCTATTATAACAAGTTTGATGAATGCCCAGAAAAACTTGGTACTCCAGTCAAGACCATATGATTACTCTTATGGGATACTTTGTCGAGGTTGTGGACAATAAGGCCAATCTGGACCAAAACACTCAAATTGAGATGGTGTTCAAGAGCTTGTCTAAGGATTTTATTGGTTTTCGAGCCGTATATAACCTTGGCAACAAAAACTTGATGCATACACAACTCATGAAGGAGTTAATATCCTATGAGTTGATGTTGAATAGTGGTCAATTGATCCAAAAGCATAAGCAAACATAGTTCTCGTTTCTTCCTAAAAAGGGAAGGGAAAGTGATCGTTGTTTTGTCGAGTTTTAAAATTTATAAAGAGAATGATCGAACCTGGAAACTAACTCTGACAACGACTTAAGGCAAGTGTACCTATCGAACAGTAGTATAGGTTAGGCAAGACCGGATTGTCAAACCCAAAGGAACTAAAAGTACTAATACTCACTTTCTTTTTATTATTTAGCCTAAAATATAGAGTGAATGGCTGATTTAATCTAAATTAACGACTACTAAGCTAAAGACACAAAGACAAAAAGAACGACTTGGAAAATAACTTGAAGAAAACTCAATTGATCACGACGATACCCTCAGGAAGAATCCACCTAGACTTCACTTGTTATTTAACACTGAACCATACGATTTATTCACTTAGTTTGATCCGTAAGACTCCCTAACGTATATTAAACCCTCTCTTGAGGTGAATAACGTCTAACCCTAGGTTAATTAGTGGAACTCTCGTTCTCTTATAATAACCTCCTAGAATAGTAGTAAATCAATCTATGGACTCCCATATTAGGTTTCACCCTAATCTGACAAAATCTCGTCACCCTATCTCTAGGCGTGCGATCATCTCCACTCAATTATGCTAGATCTACTTTTAAGTTACCTAAGCACATCAGATTTGGATTAAGCATGCATAATTAAGAACAATCTAAGTATTTATCATATAATTCAGAAACTAATAACAAGATTCATCTAGGTTTCATCCCCTTCACGTATCTGAAGGGTTTAGATTATAATGAATAAAGAAAACATCTCAAGAGAAAAGATAAAACAAAACATAAGAAATCCTTAATGCCCCCAGAAGGAATTGAAGGAGATATTTGCCGTCTTGAGTAGAATTTCGGCTCTTTGAGATGGATCAACTGGCTATCTTCGAGTAATTCCCACAAATTTGGCCTTTCTGGCTCGACTCTTTGGCCTAGCTAACCGCCTCCTTTCAGGTTACACTTAGGGTTTTTATATAGACTTTTGGAATGCTTTACTTGGCCTCTAAGTGTCCCAATTCAAGTATACTTTCTACTTGGTGTTTGAATAGGCTTTGGAATGTGTTTCTTTGCCTCAAAGTATCCAAATCTGAGTGAAATTTCTCCCTCCCGCGGCAGGGGCACGGCCATGGTACATGCCCGTGTAAATCATTTTCAGGTCGTGCCTCGATTCTGTCGATTGGGGCACGATCGTGTAAATCTTAGCATGGTCGTATCTTAGTTAATTGTCGAGGCACGGCCGTGTGGCTTGAAGTCCAGGCCATGTTGATTTCCTCTTTGGCCCAAATTGGCTTGTTTTAAGCCTGTTTCTTGTTCTTTTTGTCCTCGGGTGCTTTCCTGAGTAAAAACATGAAAAAAAAGGATTAAGAGCACCTTTTTACATAAATCAAGGGCTAAATCACCCAAAAGCATACTAAATGTGGGCCTAAAATATGTTACTTTTACGGTTTATCAAATACCCCCACACTTAAGATTTTGCTTGTCCTCAAGCAAAATTCTCAACTTATAATTAAAACAAACTTTCCATAATTCACAATTCCTATCAACAATGCCTCATCATAATTCACAGATAATTCATACATGGATAATTTAACTCAAGGGCTCCTAAAGATTCAAACAATTCTAAGTCGTATATTTTGTAGCACGAAAACATAGGTGTCTCCCCTTATCTAAATAATTACCTTTAATTCAAAACCGACAAGGATTGACATCCTCATAAAAGATTCACTCAAAGCACTCGAAGTGTTTATGTTTCAAGAAAAAGCACTCATAAGTCGAACCTGAAAAGTTAATCCCATAGGCTTGCCTGCAAATCAAATCTCCACCACTGTAATATGAGATGATACACAAATCAAAAGGTCTTTGATAGGGTTGTAACGGGGCTTAGGTTAAAGGTGTGGATAAAGGCTGAATTAGAAGGTTTAGAATCGAGATTGACCTGACCAATTACCTACTAAAATAATGAACTTGAAAATAAATGATTACATCAATTGAAACTTTGGAACTAATAATACTACTATTGATAATACTTTTAATATGAGCTATTCTTCAACAATTGGAATTTAAACGCATAAGCTCCTTTAATCATATAATAATACTTGAATATACTTTTTTTATTTTTTAGGAACAAACTAGAAACATAATAAAGAAAAATTTAATAACTGAAATAAACTAATTCGGCAACTGATCAAATCAATTCTAGATAGAAGGGTAGTCAAAAGAATGGTGATAACAAATACAAAGGGTTTTGGGTTAATATTAAGCGGGTAATTCACTAAAAGGGTTGTTAGGATCAAATGGGTTCACTAAGGGTTAATTATGTAGGTAAGCTTTTTAGTGGAGTGAATGGGTTAAAACCTAGGTGCCCTTATAATCTGAGTATATCAAATCATTAATTTGGTCTCGATATGTATAATCTAGGCAAGTTCTAGAATAACAATTCAATGTTGACACACTCATAATCAATAAAGTGAGCATGAAAAATATATGCTCTATAAGGCTCAAATCTCACAAAAATTATGGGTATTTGACATCAATCTTGTAAATTCCAAACTTCAAGGTAATATTCAAATTCAGTTCAACAACCTAGAAAATTTTTGATTCTTTGAAAAATAGACTTATCATGCTTGATTCTCTAGTATTCTTCAAGTATAAATCATCAATGCACAATTATCAATGACTTTCTCAAAAACATATCAATAAAAATCATAAATCATTAGAAATTTCACCCTAATTGATAATATGAGAAAATTTCTTAGGGACGAGACTAAAATTTAGGATTTTAGAATAATGCAAAAAGTTAGGTACTTTTACCCCCCACACTTAAGATGTACATTGCCCTCAATGTACAAAGATAGATAAACAATTATGTAATAAAATAATCAAAAGAGAAGGGGAGAAGTAACACTTCCTAAATTTTGGATGTTTCTGGAGTTGGCAGATGTCGTGGTGACAGATAACTTGTATAGTAGTGAAGTGCTCCTAGTGATGTGTTTGATACTGCTTAATGTATCAATGAGAAATCTTGGAGGCGTAATTAAATAAATATTAGGAATACTCGAAGGTCAGATGTGGATGATAATCATAATAAAAGTAATGTACAAGGAGAATGTTCAAACGTAAAACAAATCAAATATTAAAATAACAAGAAAAATAAAGTAAAAATAAGTAAATGAAAATCTAGATAAAAGGACTCAAAGGTCCTCCTCATCGGTTGGATCCGGTGGTGGTGCTGGGGATGAGATATGGAGGTGCTGGCATATCTGTTGGAGGGTGGCCTCTATCCCATCAAAACGTCGAGTGTTGTCGATGAAATACTGCTCGAACTGGTCGAGGTGTGCAAAGATATCCGCCAATGAGGGTGTTGCATAGGATGGCCGCTGGCTCGAAATCGGTGCCTCTTGGGATGGTTGTGAGACATCATTAGTAATGTCCTCTAGCTCTGCCTCTTCTGTGGCTAGTCGGTACTGAGGTGGGTCGATCCCACGATGATATTTAACCATCCTCATGTACAACATCATCTGTATGCCCTGAGGTATTATTTGGCTGACCAGTGTGAGAGAGGAAGTCTGAGCCTCGGTGTTGAGGAGGCTAAACTATCGAGCTAACCGAGTGATATACGACCCCATTGACAAAATGCCCTTCCTATGCGATTCTATCTGGTGCTGCATTGTGCAAGCGATGAAGTAGGCAAGGTCAGACACGTGCCCTTCTGGCATGCACGATAGGTAGTAGACATCGTGCTTATTTACCACGCCGGTGCTCTCACGTCAACCGGTGATAGTATGAGAGAGGATGGTGTGGATATACAGTAGGGGTGGTCCAAGGGCTATCGCCTTAGAGCGACTAGGGTCGTAGACGCCTGTGGTGGGGGCTAAGTCAGCGCCAAATAGCTTAGCAGAGTCTGAGAGAGTGATTTGGTCTAACTCAGAGAGGTTATTTTCTTCTATAAATTCCTCCGTATAGAGTCCGAGTGCTGTGCCAAATTACGGTACGCTTAGTTGACGTACTGTGCCCCCTAAACGGAATTGGACTGTTCTTGGATTGTTATAATTGGTCATCACTATCTAAAAAGTGAAAGTGATGCAGAACTCGAGTGTGAGTTCCAAATATGTAGGCTCAATGATAGAGAAGAACTGCTCCCACGGTTCAGTCGATATGAGGGTTCGAATATCAGTCGCTAGTCCGACTTGCTCCACAGCATCCCAGTCGGTGCACCTTCCGGTGCCTAAGGGCCTTTTCCGGAATGCCCTGTATCGTTCTTCTGAGTTTCTTGATTAAATTGAAAGAAGTGGTGTCGAACCTCGGAAAAGGCACTGGCCGAGGATGAGCTGAGTCCTTTTCGGTTTTTCAAACTCAGGGCGGTTGTTCTCTTTCCATGAGATAACGACATTGTACCTGAAAAAAGAAATTACGTATTCAAATAATGGTTGTATCAAGTTGTTTTCTATACGGAAATAATTGAGGCAAAACACGATGATTCTCCCAATAAGCAACCAAAATGAAATGTTGTGAAAGGATATAGTCAAAAGAAACTTATTAAATCTATCTAACAATAAATAATAATAATAATAATCAGAAATTTTGCTATAACAATGAGATTGCAAGTATTCATGAATGAAACATTGACATAATTTCTAAAATGAGTTCTTAAAAAATGAATCATACTTAAAACTAAAGAAATTACCCTAAACAAAACAAACTTAGTATGAAATTCATCAATCTTAAAGTTAAAGAAATGAAATAATTGAAAGAACCAGGGGTGATGGTGGTGGGTTTATGCAGAACACGAGCTAAGCACGGTGGTGGCGAGGCTTTCCAACACGAGCACGACGGGAGCAAGGGCGTGAGGGTTCTATTGCACGACTGTGCTACAGGCGTGTGGATGATTTTGGTGCAGTTTGGATGGAAGAAACGGAGGTTAAGAAGGCTTTGGGTGGGGTTGGAGGTGTGGGTGTGGCTGGATTTTGGAAGAAGGGGCTAAAATTTTTGTTTTTAGGGTTAAATGGGGGGAACGAACGGTTAATGTGTTTAAATAGTAGTGGGGGCACGGTCAAGCCATGCTCGTGCTGTTTTTTCTAGTGCCCGTGTTTTTCGTGATTTTAAATTTTGGCACGACTGGTTTTTTGAGCACGATCATTTAAAACGGGGGTGTCTAGCCCGTGTTTGATAAGCCAGTGTGTTCCTATGGTTGTGAGGCACGAGCGTGTGTGGCCCGTGCTTGGCAAGTCAGTATCTTAACACGGTCGTTTAGAACGGGCGTGTCTAGCCCGTGTTCGATAAGCCAATATGTTCCTATGGTGGTGGGGCACGGTCATGTCCTGTCCGTGCTTAGAATGTCAGTATTTAAACATGGTTGTTTAGAATGGGCGTGTCTCACCTGTGTTTCGATAAAAGAATTTCCTCTATTCGTACACAGCTACTGGCACTCACCTAGCTCCTCCCCTGGCTTTCGCACGACCACGGGCACTCCCGTGTGTAAGGCCGTGTGACCCCAACCTACACCTCATTGGGTTAATTAATATGGTATCAGATACTAAAAATAAAAATGTTAATAGATTAGCGCTCGGGTTGCCTCCCGAGAAGCGCTCATTTATAGTCTTAAGCTAGACTTTCCCTGTTTTCATTAAAAGAAGGTTCACGGAGTTGAAGCTCCTCTCTTATGTCCCTAAAATCTGTACTATTATAAATTTTTAGTCGGTGACCATTTACCTTGAATGTGCCTTTGGTGGGGTGCGTTACCTCGATTGTACCATACGGGAAAATTATTTTGATTGTGAATGGGCCCGACCATCTTGATTTCAACTTCCTAGGAAATAATTTGAGTCTTGAGTTGTATAATAGGACCAAGTCCCCTACTTCAAATTGTTTTGACTTCTTTAGACGAGAATCGTGGCGTTGCTTTGTTGCCTCTTTGTATAGTTTCGAGTTCTCGTAGGCCTCAGCTCTCCATCCATCTAGCTCGTTCATCTGCATCATTCTTTTTTTTCCTGCAGTTCTAAGATCAAAATTTAAAAATTTTATGGCCCAAAAAGCTTTGTATTCTAACTCAAATGGTAGATGACAGCTTTTCCTATATACAAGTTTGTATGGGGATGTCCCTAGAGGTGTTTTAAAAGATGTTCTATAAGCCCGTAGGGCATCATCTACTTTTAATGCCCAATCTTTTCTATTTGATTCGACTGTTTTTTCTAGGATGCGCTTAAGCTCTCGGTTTGCTACTTTAACTTGCCCACTGGTTTGAGGGTGATATGGGGTAGCTGTCATGTGGTGCACTCCATATTTCTTTAGAACTTTTTCAAATTGAGTATTACAGAAATGAGTACCCCTATCACTAATGATAGCTTTAGGTGTCCCAAATCAAGAAAACAGTTTCTTAAGAAATTTAACTACTACCCTAGCATCATTGGTGGGTAAAGCTTTCGCTTCTACCCATTTTGACATGTAATCAACTGCCACTAGGATGTATTTAATTCCAAATGAACTAGGGAAGGGTCCCATAAAATCAATACCCCATACATCAAATAATTCACATGATAGCATATATATTTGAGGCATTTCATCTCGTTTAGAAATATTACCTGTTCTTTGGCATTTATCACACGAGGTAACATACCTGTTGGCATCTTTAAATAGAGTAGGCCAATAAAAACCTGATTCGAGTATTTTGTGTGCTGTCTTAATGCCACTGTAGTATCCTCCTGAGGGTCCTGAATGGCAATGTTCCAAGATTTTGTTTGCTTCTGTCTTTGTAACACATCTTCGAATTACCTGATCTGCACATCCATAGAAAAGAAAAGGATCTTCCTAAAAATAGTTTTTCACATCAGCAAAGAATCGCTTCTTTTGGTGATGTGTTAGTCTATTTGTCAAGATGTTAGCGACTAAATAATTTGCGATGTTTGCAAACCATGGTACCTCAGAATGTGTTATAGAAAAGAGTTGCTCTTCGGGAAACGAGTCATTTAGCTCATTTTCATCGAGTCTTTGATATGTGGATTCTCAAGTCTGGAGAGGTGATTTGTCGCAAGATTCTCGGCTCCCTTCTTGTCATGTATTTCCAAATCAAACTCTTGTAAAAGTAAAATCCATCGTATGAATCGAGGTTTTGCATCAGGTTTGGTTAAAAGATAACGGAGAACTGAATGGTCAGTATAAATGAAAACTTTAGACATTATTAGATACTTCCTAAATTTATCAAAAGCAAAGACTACAGCTAGCAGTTCTGTCTCTATGGTGGTGTAGTTCTCTTGTGCAGGTGTTAATGTTCTTGAAACACCCCAAACCCGGCCCACAAGCCCTGACCAGATCTGACATGCTCCTTGAGTAAAATGTAGCTAAACCTCATTCTGTCACTTTAGAAAAATTAGTGGTTTTAAAGAAAGATAGGTTTGAGTTGTGATCAGTTTGAAAACCGTGTTGTTTTTGAAGTTTGCAATGGAACATTGTTACCATGTGTTCAAAATTTTCAAGTTAAAAGAAATGTCGAATTTTAGGTGTTTAGGTGTCAAAACAATTGAAGTTGTTTTATGAAAAATTTTTAATCATTTGTTTGATGTTGTTCATATCATAATAAAAATTAAACCGTAAAATAAAACAGTTAAATAACAATGGCCTTATTACAACAAAATAAAACCCAAAATAAATTCAAAAAAAAAACATAATAAGAAATCCAAAAATGCTGAGCTGAGCATGGCCACCACTAAGTCCCTGCTAACCCGGTCCATTTACTGAGTATCACCTGCAAAATGTTAGCCCACGAAGGGTGAGTCAACAGACTCAGTGTGTAACAACCAACATAGATTCCCATTCGGTTAAGGCATATCAAATCACATATACACATTTATAAGCAATGATGCAACCCAAACCCACCTAGATATCCAACCTCTACACATCACCCGTACCTGCCAATCACACCGTGGAGATTACTAAATCGACCCTCCATCCGCTACACACCATCGAAGGCAGTCACTGCAGTCAACTTCACATCGCCCTTATAATTGTGGCATAGCCACCAGATAATGTGACAGAGTCACCAGATTCATAATATGTGACACAAGTCACCAGATAATGTGGTAAAAACCACCGAACACTTCCCTTTATCATTATCACCCATATGCCCATGCAACATACGTAACATACAAATATCATGCAATATACCACACCCCATGGCCATATCGACATTTCTCATATTTTCTTATCATAGTTTATAAACTTTATTAACTGTGAGTTAGGGGTAACGTACCTGAATGCACTGTACCATTGAATGGTACCCTTAGCCATGTTCTTCATATTTCCATTAACACATTTTTAATACTAACACTATTAATATATCGGGAATTAGTATAGCGCTACACACCTGACTATTCGTAGATCTAAGTGAAATCCCGAAATGTTTGCTTTCCCCCTTCCTATAATTGGTCAACACTAGTTAGTGACCAAAACCCTATTCGGCTCAACTTAGAAATCCCGAAGGACATGTCGCATGGAAATAATACCTTACCTTAATGCCGATTTGGTTTCCAACTAAATCCTGAAACTACATAATGCTCCTCCCTTGCAATCGGCCAAGTACTAGCACACACAAATGGTTAGCCTTCGGCTTTTGAACGAATGAGAGATAGATCCGAAATACTAGAACCCTCACCTTGTTTGCCTAAATCCCAAAACTATCGTTTGCCCTTGAAGATGTCGAAATCCCTACATAACTTATGTCAGATTCAAATTTTTGCATAGGATCTATAAGAATGGCCCTTGGCCAAATGTTACCTTCTGCTTACCTTGGATCTCAAATCCCGAAAAATCACCTTTCAATCGTCGGCTACAAGAATCCCGAAAGATCTCCTTCATGGTTTGGCCAAAAGAAAATAAGAGGAATTAGATCCCTAGATTTCGGCTAACCAAATCAGTCAAGAAGAGAAGAGAAGTAGGAAGTGTACTTACCAGAAGATTTGGCTTTTGATCTAGTGAATAATTCAGCTCCAAAAGGGTAGAGGTACAATCGGCTATGGCCAAGAGATAGGAGATTCGGCTTTTGAGAATGACAGAAAAAGAGAAAGATTTTGGCTAATGACAAGGAGTGTTTCAGCTTTTGATGGTAGAAGAAATTATGAGAAGAAGAAGAAGAAAAAGATGGCGTGATTCGGCTTTGGTGAGAAAGAGGAAGAAAGAATGGTGAGTAGAAAAGAAAAAGAAAGTGATGGTGAGGCTCAAACTAAAATTTGGCTTCTCTTCCCCACCTACATGACCGAAATTGTCATCCTAGAAGTCCCTTGGCCGGCCAACTCTCCTTCCCTCATCCAAATCCCCCTTGTCACTCCTACTTAGCTGGATCTTTAAGCTATTTGACCCAATCTACACTTCATCCATGTAGTGTCCTTGTGCCGTCCATCACTGCCCTTCCTTGCTGAAAAAAATAAAAGCTTCAAAACGCTTCCCTTGCTGCCCAAACCTAGGCCCCTTCACACTCCTTGTGGCGTCACTGAGTAAGGCCCTAAGTGGCACCTCCTTGCCACTTTACCAAGGCTTTTCTTGTGCCCTAAGCCACACAATAAACTCCTTAAGGCCTAGCTCCCTTAGTTTCCCTTTTTAGGCTTAAAATCAAATATTTTCTAGAAGCCTACATCCCAAGGTTCCTGAAGCCCCCAAAACACATTCAATTCACACACAAGCATGCTACCACATACATTTAAGTGAAAATGCATAACCCCTAAATCTCGGATAATACAGTTCTACCCTTAAAATAATTTCGACCTCAAATTACAGCTAAAATAAGTGAGGGTATTGTTTGTCGATTGTTTCCTCCGCTCCCATGAAGCTTCTTCCAATCCATGGTTACGCAACACTTTGACTAGAGGAACTGATTTCCTCTGAAGCACCTTCACATCCCGTTCCAGAATCTGAATCAGCTCTTCCTCATAAGACAAATCTGGTCTTAGCTCTACCTTCTCAATCGGTATTACATGAGATGGATCCGATCGGTAATGACATAGCATTAAAACGTTGAACACATCGTGCATCTGCTTCAATTTCGAAGGCAACTCTAACTGATATGCCACTAGTCCAACCCGCTTCAAAATCGATAAGGTCCTATAAACCTGGGACTTAACTTTCCCTTGCGACCAAATCTTATCACCTTCTTCCACGGTGAAACTTTAAGAAACACCTGATCCTCCATAGCAAACTCTATCTCCTTCCGCTTAAGGTCTGCATATGACTTCTACCTGTCAGATGCCTCCTTCAACCGTACCCGAATTACCTTAACCTTTTCTTTGGATTTTGCCACAATCTCCGAGCTAAAACATGACGTTCCCCCAATTTTGTCTAACACGTAGGAGTACGACACTTCCGTCCATACAACGCTTCGTACGGTGCCATCCGAATACTTGCTTGATAGCTGTTATTATACGCAAATTCTGCTAAAGGCAAGAACTCCTCCCAACTTCCTTTAAAATCTATCACGCAACCTCTCAACACATCCTCTAGCACTTGAATTACCCGCTCAGATTGGCCGTCCGACTACGGATGGAATGTCGTACGGAAGTCCAACCTGGTTCCCAATGCTTGATGTAGTGCTTTCCAAAATCGAGACGTAAACCTCGGATCCCTATCCGAGATAATCGACACCGGCACTCCATGCAACCTCACGATTTCTGCTACATACAATTTTACCAATCTCTGCAGGGAATAGTCAACCCACACTGGTATGAAATGTACAGACTTCATCAACCGATCTACTATCACCCATACCGAGTCCTTCTTAGTAGGCGTAAGGGGAAGCCTACTAATGAAGTCCATGGTAATTCTCTCCCACTTCCATTGCGGAATCTTTATCGGTTGAAGCAAACTTGACAGTACTTGGTGTTCAGCCTTGACTTGCTGACACGTTAAGCACTTCCCTACAAATTTGGTAACTTCTCGCTTAAGACTAGGCCACCAAAACTGATCCCGTAGATTTCTATATAACTTACTTCCTCTAGGATGCATAGCATAAGGGCTACTAAGCGATTCTCAAAGAATTTATTGCTTTAACTCCTCATCCTTTGGCATACAGACCTTGCCCCGAAAATACAGCACTCCATCACCGTTCACACCATAGTCTTTCAACTTCCCATTTTGTACTTGTAGCAGCTTAGCACTGAGT
Organism: Gossypium rotundifolium; assembly: GCA_025506655.1. NCBI lineage: Eukaryota > Viridiplantae > Streptophyta > Magnoliopsida > Malvales > Malvaceae > Gossypium > Gossypium rotundifolium. The sequence goes on from CP106726.1 coordinate 63,891,046, forward strand.
TCACCATCGACCAATTGTTTCTCCTTCACCTGCCTTAGCCACATCGGCTTCACTTGCAACTCTGCTAACAAGATTCCATCATCATAAAGGCTAAGATGTGCAAACATCACCCTTAGATCCGACACCACTTTCCGACTTAGGGCATCTGCCACCACATTCGCCTTGCCCGGGTGATACTCTATTGAGCAATCATAGTCTTTCAATAACTCCACCCACCTGCGCTGTCTCAAATTTAGTTCCTTCTGAGTCAGTAGATACTTCAAACTCTTGTGGTCCGTGTAAATCACAGACCTTTCCCCATACAAATAGTGCCCCCACACTTTTAGAGCGAATACTACTGCCGCCAACTCCAGATCATGTGTCGGATAGTTAACCTCATGTGGCCTCAACTGTCGAGACGCATAAGCGACCACTTTTCGGTCTCACATAAGGACACATCTCAATCCTGTATGGAAAGCATCACAATACACCACAAAGTCTTTCCCTACTTCTGACCGAATCAAAATCGGAGCCTTAGTCAATACTCTCTTAAGCTTCTCAAAACTCTCCTGCTGCTTATCGGCCCATATGAAAGGTACCTCCTTCCTTAACAACTTCGTCAGAGGTGCTGCTATTGACGAGAACCCTTCAACAAATCTCCGATAGTAGCCTGCTAACCCCAAGAAACTACGAACCTCAGCCACAGACTTAGGGGGTTTCCAATCTAATACTGCCTCAATCTTCCGATGATCTACCCTTATTCCTTCCACAGACACCACATGCCCTAAGAATGTAACTTCTTTCAGCCAAAATTCGTGCTTGCTAAACTTGGCATATAGCTTCTTCTCCCATAACACTTGCAATACAACCTGGAGATGCTCATCATGTTCTTCCTCAGACTTGGAATACACTAGGATGTCGTCTATAAACACAACAACGAATCGATCCAAGTAGGGTTGGAAAACCCGGTTCATTATATCCATGAATGCAGTTGGGGCGTTCGTCAATCCGAACGGCATTATTAAAAACTCATAATACACGTACCTTATCCGGAAAGCTGCCTTATGGATACCTGCTTCCTTCACCTTAAGTTGATGATATCCCGACCGTAGATCTATCTTTGAAAATACTGCGGTCCCCTTAAGCTGATCGAACAAGTCATTTATCCTCGACAATGGGTACTTGTTTTTGATGTTCAGCTTATTCAACTGCCGGTAATCTATGTACATACGCACAGTCCCGTCTTTCTTCTTTACGAATAGGATCGGTGCTCCCTATGGTGACACACTAGGCCGAATAAACCCACGATCGAGTAACTCTTGGATCTGGGCTTTAAGCTCTACTAACTCTTTTGGTGCCATTTGGCATGGAGCGATTGACACAGGAGCTGTACCTGGTAGTAAATCAATTCCAAACTCCACCTCCCTATCCGGAGGTAACCCAGGCAGCTCCTTCGGAAAGACATCCACGAATTCTCTTATGGTTCTCACTCCACTAACTCCTTCTTCATTTGCATTCAAAGAACTAATAAAGGCTAAAAATGCCTTGCACCCTTTCCGAACCATCTTATCAGCCTTTAATGCGGAGACTACGTTAGCCAAATAATTTCTTCTTTCTCCTATCATAATTATCTCCTCATCCTCCGGAGTCCTCAACTCCATTCGCTTAGCTATGCAATCCAATTTAGCATGATGTTCCACTAGCTAATCCATACCTAGAATGAGATCAAATTCTCCGAAGGGTAGTTCCATCAAGTCGGCAAGAAATACCACTCCCTGAATCTCTAGGGGCACACTCCGGAATATCCTATTCACCACTACCGTTTGACCTAACGGGCTCACTATAGTCATCTCCCTAATAGATAGTTCAGATACTACACCTAGTGTTTTAGCTACTCTACATGCAACATATGAGTGGGTCGAGCCAACATCAATTAAAGCAAAGTAAGGCTTGTCAGCTATAAGGAACGTCTCGGTTATGACGTCCGGTGCGCCACTATCCTCCTCCGATGAATCGCATACACCGACTTGACTCGCCTCGCCTGTTACCAACACCTCTGCCTGTGTTCCCGACCTCTTCCGAACTATTACCTCGCCAACCGGCCACGACTTCCCACGGTGGTCAGCATGCCCACCTCTTCCACCTATTAAGACCCTAACATGTTGGTGGCTCCGCATGCTTTCATAGATGGCCCCTAATCATGTGATCCTTGGATCCACACTTAAAACATCCCCCTGTCTTCTTCCAACACTCTCCCAGGTGCATCTTTCCACATTGAGCACAAGTACGGTACTGTCCTCCCGTAACAGCCTGCTGATCTCGTGGCTCATCAACTCTAGGTCTCTTTTGAACGTTCCCGGATGACCCTGATGATCCAAAACCTCTCTTTTGTCTATTCCTATCAAAATTCTATCTTACAGATTCCTTAACCCCTTCGGCTACCTTAGCCTTCTCCACCAACACGGTAAACTCCCGTTCTTGCTGTGGAGCTATCAGCAATCTTAGGTCATCCCTCAATCCGTCCTCAAACCTGAGACATCGTTCATGCTCCGTAGCCATGAGGCCTCGAGCATACCGACTCAGACTTAAAAATTTCGCCTCGTACTCCGCTACAGACTTATTCCCCTGAACCAGCCTCAAAAATGCCTTCCTCTGCGCATCAATATAGCTAGTCCCAATATACTTCTTCTGATATGCCGCCTTAAAATACTCCCAAGTGAGATCATCCGCTGCAACACCATCCCGAACCGTGAGCCACCACTAGTATGACTCATCGCGGAGGAACGACACCACCCCTTTCAGTTTTTCCTCAGCAGTCAGGTCCAAATCGTCCATGATTCGCTCCGTCGCCTCCAACCAATACTCAACCATATTGGGCGCCACACTAGATACACCACGGAATACCTCAACTCCATTGGCTCGGAGTTGCTCGGGTACAAATTTTCAAGCTCCCATGCCTCCACCTGCTCCAACCACCCTCTCAAGAACTCGCAAAGATCGCTCATGACATCAAGATCATCCCCCCGTCGATCCTCGATATTCAAAGACCAGCGGTTGGTGGTGGTGGCATCTCATTCTCGGACCCTTGACTAGACCTAACGGGTTCCGATACGGTCATTCTGCTTCTACCACGCCCTCGCACATTACGACCACGTCCCCTAAAACTCATTCTTCTGAGTTGCGTTTATCTAATTAAGAATTTTATGATTCATTATTTCTTTCCACTGATTTATCGCGAATAGTCTTATGATTAATAGTTCTAAAAAGTAGTTCTTTTGAATTCATACACACACTAGCCTCAAGTTCATTCATTCAATCATCAACATTCATGAACTCGCTCATTACGTAAAAGTGTTGTTGTTTTCCACTACCTAGGGTATTTTGTAATTTTATCCTCTGAGGGTATTTTCGTGATTTTGTGAAATAGGGTATTCGTAATTTTGTAATCCAGGGTACTTCTAAATTTTAGAAATTGGGGTATTTTGGTGATTTTGGAAATCTGGGGTATTTTAATTTTGAAAATCTGGGTATTTCAAAAATTTTTCAAAATCTAAAATAGTTTTTTTTCAAATCAAAGGGTAATTCTATGATTTTAAAACTAAGGTTTTATAAAACAAAGTAGCTAGTCCCTTTGGGTTTTAATTATTGAATTTAGCTTTGTGAATAAGTCCTCTTGGTTAGGGTGAACCGTCATCATGCACCGTAGGATTCAGTGGAGAGGAGGTGAGTCACTAGGACCGCTTAAATACCAAGCTCCACCCTAATCCAATCCTAGACATGCGCACAACGATTGCCACACCCTTAACTCCTATGACTCACTCATAGGTTTGTTTGATTAGACTTTAAATTTTATGCAATTCTGTGTTGGAGTAAGCTAGTCCTAGGGTCATTAGCTCCTAATCTACTAGCCTACGTCCCTGTAATACCCACATACACATCACACAACAGTTAATGGTACTTACCAGGTGGACTTCGGGTCGGAGACTCAGGTGCCATGCCAGAAAACCTGCTCATCCTTTAGTAAAACTCAATTTCAAAAATAAAAGCATTTTTGGGCCCAAAAGCCCTCAAGGCCGAGTTTTGAACTGAGCTCTGATACCAAATTGAAACACCCCAAACCCGACGCACAAGCCCTGACTGAATTTGGCATGCTCCTTGAGTAAAATGTAGCTAAACCTCGTTCTGTCACTTTAGAAAAATTGGTGGTTTTAAAGAAAGAAAGGTTTGAGTTGTGATCAGTTTGAAAACCGTGTTGTTTTTGAAGTTTACAATGGAACATTGTTACCATGTGTTCAAAAATTTCAAGTTAAAAGAAATGTCAAATTTTAGGTGTTTAGGTGTCAAAACAATTGAAGTTGTTTTACGAAAAATTTTTAATCATTTGTTTGATGTTGTTCATATCATAATAAAAATTAAACCGCAAAATAAAATAGTTAAATAACAATGGCCTTATTACAACAAAATAAAACCCAAAATAAATTCAAAAAAAACATAATAAGAAATTCGAAAATGCTGAGCTGAGCATGGCCACCACTAAGTCCCTGCCGACCTGGTCCATTTACTGAGTATCACCTGCAAAATGTTAGCCCACGAAGGGTGAGTCAATAGACTCAGTGTGTAACAACCAACATAGATTCCCATTCGGTTAAGGCATATCAAATCACATTTATGCATTTATAAGTAATGATGCAACCCAAACCCACCTAGATATCCAACCTCTACACATCACCCGTACCTGCTAATCACACCGTGGGGATTACTAAATCGACCATCCATCCGCTACACACCATCGAAGGCAGTCGCTGCAGTCAACTGCACATCGCCCTTATAATTGTGGCATAGCCACCAGATAATGTGACAGAATCACCAGATTCATAATATGTGACACAAGTCACCAGATAATGTGGTAAAAACCACCGAACACTTCCCCTTTATCATTATCACCCATATACCCATGCAACATATGTAACATACAAATATAATGCAATATACCTCACCCCATGGCCATATCGACATTTCTCATATTTTCTTATCATAGTTTATAAACTTTATTAACTGTGAGTTAGGGGTAACGTACCTAAATGCACTGTACCGTTGAATGGTACCCTTAGCCATGTTCTTCATATTTCCATTAACACATTTTTAATACTAACACTATTAATCTATCGAGAATTAGTGTAGTGCTACACACCTGACTATTCGTAGATCTAAGTAAAATCCCGAAACATTTGCTTTCCCCCTTCCTATAATCGGTCAACACTAGTTAGTGATCAAAACCCTATTCGGCTCAACTTAGAAATCCCGAAGGACATGTCGCATGGAAATAATACCTTACCTTAATGCCGATTTGGTTTCCAACTAAATCCTCGAAACCACGTAATGCTCCTCCCTTGCAATCGCCAAGTACTAGCACACATTAAATGGTTAGCCTTCGCTTTTGAACGAATGAGAGATAGATCTAAAATACTAGAACCCTTACCTCGCTTGCCTAAATCCCAAAACTATCGCTTGCCCTTGAAGATGTCGAAATCCCTACATAACTTATGTCGATTCAAATTTTGCATAGGATCTATAGGAATGGCCCTTGGCGAATGTTACCTTCGCTACCTTGGATCTCAAATCCCAAAAATCACCTTTCAATCGCTCGGCCACAAGAATCCCGAAAGATCTCCTTTATGGTTCAGCCAAAAGAAAATAAGAGGAATTAGATCCCTAGATTTTGGCTAACCAAATCAGTCAAGAAGAAAAGAGAAGTAGGAAGTGTACTTACCAGAAGATTCAGCTTTTGATCTAGTGAATAATTCGGTTCCAAAAGGGTAGAGGTACAATAGGCTATGGCCAAGAGATAGGAGATTCGGCTTTTGAGAATGATAGAAAAAGAGAAAGATTTCGGCTAATGACAAGGAGTGTTTTGGCTTTTAATGGCAGAAGAAATTATGAGAAGAAGAAGAAGAAAAAGATGGCGTGATTCGGCTTTGGTGAGAAAGAGGAAGAAAGAATGGTGAGTAGAAAAGAAAAAGAAAGTGATGGTGAGGCTCAAACTAAAATTCAGCTTCTCTTCCCCACCTACATGGCCGAAATTGTCATCCTAAAAGTCCCTTGGCAGGCCAACTCTCCTTCCCTCATCCAAATCCCCATTTTCACTCCTACTTAGCCGAATCTTTAAGCTATTTGACCCAATCTACACTTCATCCATGAAGTGTCCTTGTGCCGTCCATCACTACCCTTCCTTGCTGAAAAATAAAAGCTTTAAAACGCTTCCTTTGCTGCTCGAACCTAGGCCCCTTCACACTCCTTGTGGTGTCACTGAGTAAGGCCCTAAGTGGCACCTCCTTGCCACTTTACCAAGGCTTTTCTTGTGTCCTAAGCCACACAATAAACTCCTTAAGGCCTAGCTCCCTTAGTTTCCCTTTTTAGGCTTAAAATCAAATATTTTCTAAGGCTTCTACCTACATCCCAAGGTTCCTGAAGCCCCCAAAACACATTCAATTCACACACAAGCATGCTACCACATACATTTAAGTGAAAATGCATAACCCCTAAATCTTGGATATTACAGTTCTGCTAGCATAGTAAATTGGGTGAAAATGCTTGTCTCTTCATTGTCCCAAAACTGCACCTACTGCAAAATCACTTGTATCACACATTAGTTTGAAGGGTAAATTTCAATCGGGTGCAATTATAATTTGAGCATTTATTAATTTATCCTTAAGAACATTAAATGCATCTAAACATTCCTGATTGAAATTGAAAGGAACATCTTTTTCTAGTAGTTTTGTCAAAGGCTTAGTTATTTTAGAAAAATCTTTTATAAATCTTCTATAGAACCCTGCATGTCCTAAAAAACTTCTAATAGCCTTAACTGAACTAGGGGGAGGTAATTTTTCTATGGTTTCAACCTTTGCTTTATCTACCTCAATACCTTTACTAGAAATCTTATGTCCTAATACAATCCCTTGTCTAACCATAAAGTGACATTTTTCCCAATTCAAAACAAGGTTTGTTTCCTCACATCTCATTAGAACTCATTTTAAATTTTTAAGACAAGGATGGAAAGAATTACCAAATACCGAGAAATCATCCATAAATACCTCCATGATATCTTCCACGAGTTCGTCTAAGATTGCCAACATGCAACGCTGAAAAGTAGCAGAAGCCTTACATAATCCAAAAGGCATTCTACGATAAGCAAACATACCGTATGTGTATGTAAATGTTGTCTTCTCTTGATCTTCGTGAGCTATGGGATTTGAAGTAGTCAAGAGTCCGCCCAAGAAGCAAGAGTACATATGTCCGGATAATCTTTCTAACATTTGATCTATGAAGGGTAGAGGAAGTGATCTTTTCGGTGGCATCATTGAGCTTTCTCGTAGTCTATACTGCACTCTCCATCTATAACTGTTCTTGTGGGGATTAATTCATTCTTCTCATTGGGCACCACTATCATACCTCCTTTCTTTGGAACTACCTGCACAGGACTTACCCAAGTGCTATTAGAAATAGGATAAATTATTCCTGCATCTAGAAGTTTAATTACCTCGACTTTAACTACTTCTTTCATGTTGGGGTTTAGCCGTCTCTGGGGCTACACACACGGCTTGTATTCTTCTTCCATTAAAATTTTGTGGATGCAGAACGAGGGGCTTATACCTTTGATATCAAAGATTTTCCAAGCTATGACTTTTTTTATGTTCTCTTAGTACCTTTATCAACTCCTCTTTTTCCTTAGGTTCTAGTTCTGAAGAGATAATTACCGGTACCATAGAATTGTCCCCGAGGAATGCATATTCTAAGTGTTTTGGTAACTATTCCAATTCCAGACTGGGTGGCTCATCAATGGAGGATTTCTATTTTATTTCATCATTGTTTTCAATGCTTTCTTCTTTCATTTGCCTGAATGACGATGTACTCAAATTCATCTCATCGCCTTCATCTTTTTCCCCCTCTTCTTGAGTCAGGCACAATTCCATCGTATCGTCATTTATGATTTCCTGTAATGAATTTTTAATGATATGATCAGTAGTATCAACAAAGTAACAAGAATCATCTTACTCTTTAGAATATCGCATGGCATCATAAATTTGAAATTTCTTCATCGCCTATCCTTAATGCAAGTTTACCATCACCTACATCAATAATAGCTTTAGCAGTGGCTAAAAAAGGACGCCCTATAATTAAAGGAACATTTATGTCTTCTTCTATGTCTAACAGAACAAAATCAACGGGGAAAATAAATTTATCAATTTTTACCAAAACATCTTCGATAACTCCTCTAGGATATTTAATGGATCTATCGGCTAACTGAATACTCATCCTAGTGGGCTTTGGTTCCCCAAGATCTAATTGTTTAAACATTTTGTAAGGTATCAGATTAAGACTGGCACCTAGATCAGCTAATGCTTTCTTAATATTTACGCTACCAATTAAACAAGGAATAGTAAAACTTCCTAGGTCTTTTAATTTGGTTGGTAACTTGTTTTGGAGGATGGCTGAGCATTCTTCATTAAGTTCAACCGTCGATACTTTTTCAAGCTTCCTTTTATTTATTAGGAGTTCATTTAAGAATTTTGCATACTTCTGCATCTTTGAAATAGCTTCAACAAAAGGTAAGTTAATATGTATTTGTTTAAAAGTTCAAGAAACTTACCGTATTGGGCATCTAACCTTTCCTTCTTTAACTTTGGTCGGATATGGGATTGGTGGTTTACTTTCTTTATGCATCGGATTTACATCCTCAACTCCCTCATCTCTTGCTTTGCTATCTTCGTGTGGGAATTGTTTCTTTGGTTCAACTAATTCTTTCCACTTCTTAGTGTAACCGCTTACCTATTCTCGCTTTTTAGAAAAATCTCTACCAGTATTTCATGTGATCATCTTAGTAAGTAGTCCAATCGACTTAGTGAACTCCTCAATGATTTAGTAAGTTTTTCAACCGACGCTTGTTGATCTTTAAGTGTTCTCTCAAGATCTTTGAAATGGTTTTCTGTGTTCATCATGAATTTTGTCAAGATCTCTTCGAGGTTTGGCTTTTTTTCTTCATGATATGGCTGATTTTAGAAATTTTGAGGAGGTTGTTGTCTTTGAATTCCTCGGTTTCCTTGGCCTCCCATGAAAAATTTGGGTGGTTCCTCCAACCCGGATTGTAGTTATTACTATAAGGATTATTATTGATCTCAAATTATTACCTATATAGTTCATCCTGCTCGCTCTCGTGTCTAGTTGGTAGGGTGGGTACTCAGATTCGCCACGCCCACTTATGCTGCACTACATGAGTGGATGTACCGCAAAGAACACAAACTATCGCTTTTTATTCATCATTTCTACCGTGTTGATAGCATGGTCACCGCATCGAGATTATAAACTCTGGCTGATTTTGTCGGTTTGTCCTTGTAACTTGCCACTGATAGTTATTCAGTGACATCTCTTAATGAACTTGTAGACTGCTTTAAGAGTTCTGTTGTTTAGGGTTCTACCGGCAGCTAAATCGATTAGTTGCCTCGTTGAGGGGTTTACACCATTATAGAAAGTTTGGACTTGTAACCACAAGGGTAGACCATGGTGTGGACACCTTCTCAAGAGATCCTTGTATCTCTCCCATGCGTCAGATAATGTCTCTAAATCCATCCGCACAAAAGAAGAGATATCATTCCATAATTTGGCCGCTTTGGCTGGTGGGAAATATTTTAATAAAAATTTTCATTATTTGTCCCATGTAGTGATTGATCCTCATGAATCTAGTACAACCACTGCTTGGCTTTATTTCTTAATGAAAAGGAAATAATCAAGATGAATGGCATCATCGTAAACGCCATTTATTTTGAAAGTATCACGTAACTCTAAAAATTAGGTATATGAGTGTTCGGTCTTCGCCCCGCAAACCATCAAATTGAACAAATTGTTGAATCATTTGTATTGTGTCAGGCTTTAATTCAAAATTATTAGTAGCTATAGTAGGCATAACAATACTAGATTCAGCTCCTGTTAAATGAGGTTTAGCATAATCATACATAGTACGCGGAGCATTGTTTTCTTCCACATCTCGTGGTGGATTATTCTCGTCCATCCCTTTAGTAGGATTGGATCTATCTTCTCGCTCTTCTTCTATGTAATTTAGGACTTGTATAATTTCTCTGCGATTCCTACGAGCAGTAGCTTCAATATCACTATTGTATACTAGAGGTCCTGCTTGTTCCTTCTAGTCATAAACTAGAGGTACCTACTAGGAAAAAAGGAAGAAATAAAATTAGCAAAAACAATAAAATAAAATAAAATAAATTGTGAAATAAAATAAAATAAAAATAATGGCTAAAGTAATAAAAATAGAGCTTTCTTAATATTTTAGTTCCTCAAGAATCTACCCAAAAACTTGATCGTTGTTTTGTCGTGTTTTAAAATTTATAAAGAGAATGATCGAACTCGAAACTAACTCGACAACGACTTAAGGCAAGTGTACCTATCGAACAGTAGTATAGCTTAGGCAAGACCGGATTGTCGAACCTAAAGCAACGAAAAGTACTAATACTCACTTTCTTTTTATTATTTAGCCTAAAATATAGAGTGATTGGCTGATTTAATCTAAATTAACGACTACTAAGCTAAAGACACAAAGACAAAAAGAACGACTTGGAAAATAACTTGAAGAAAACTCAATTGATCACGACGATACCCTCAGGAAGAATCCACCTAGACTTCACTTGTTATTTAACACTGAATCATATGATTTATTCACTTAGTTTGATCCATAAGACTCCCTAATGTATATTAAATCCTCTCTCGAGGCGAATAATGTCTAACCCTAGGTTAATTAGTGGAACTCTCGTTCTCTTATAATAACTCCCTAGAATAGCAGTAAATCGATCTATGGACTCCCATATTAGGTTTCACCCTAATCCGGCAAAATATCGTCACCCTATCTCTAGGTGTGAGATCAACTCCGCTCAATTATGCTAGATCTACTCTTAAGCAGGTCTATTCCTCCTCCACCTAAGCACATCAGATTTGGATTAAGCATGCATAATTAAGAACAAACTAAGTATTTATCATATAATATAGAAATCAATAACAAGAGTCATCTAGGTTTCATCCCCTTCAAGTATTTGAAGGGTTTAGTTCATAATGAATAAAGAAAACATCTCAAGAGAAAATATAAAACAAAACATAAGAAATCCCTAAAACCCCTGGAGGAATTGAAGGAGAGATCCGCCGTCTTGAGTAGAAATCACACACCTTGAGATGGATCAGCTCACAAATCTGGCCTTTCTGCGGCTCTTTGGCCTAGCTAACCGCCCCCTTTCAGGTTACACTTAGGGTGTTTATATAAACTTTTGGAATGATTTACTTGGCCTCTAAGTGTCCCAATTCAAGTATACCTTCTACTCGGTGTTTGAATAGGCTTTGGAATGTGTTTCTTTGCCTCAAAGTATCCAAATCTGAGTGAAATTGCTCTCTCCCGCGGTAGGGGCACGGCTATGGTAGACGCCTATGTAAATCGTTTTCAGGCCATGTCTCGATTCTTTCGATTGGGGCACTACCGTAAATTGTGGCATGGTCGTGTCTTAGTTAATTGTCGAGGTACACCAGTGTGGCTTGCGCACTGTGCCATGTCGATTTCTCTTGGCCCAAATTGACCCATTTTAGGTCTGCTTTATTTTTTTCATCCCGGTGCTTTCTTGAGTAAAACATGAAAAGAAAGGATTAAGAGCACCTTTTACATAAATCAAGGGCTAAATCATCCAAAAGCATACTAAATGTAGGCCTAAAATATGTTATTTTACTATTTATCCGAAAGTGTGCTAAGAAAGGAAAGGTTAAGGTCTCTAGGCCACCACAGGTGAAAAGGAAGAGAACCAGTAAGCCTAAAGACTTATCTAAGTCTAAATTCTTCTTCTGTAGTAAAAAAGGGCACTTCAAGGCAAATTGTAGAGAGTGGAAGGAATACCTAGCCACTAAAGGAAAAGGTATGAAACTCTTTATTATAGAAGCTTGTTTACTCGAAGATTCGATAGACCACTAGGTTATTGATTCAAAAGCCACTAATCATGTTTGTATTTCTTTACATAGGATTGAGGAGATGAAAAATCTTAGAGATAAGAGCTTACCGTTGCAAACTGGGAATGGGACAAGTGTGGAAGCTAAAGTAGTGGGAGATGTACATCTTTATTTGGATAATTTTAGGAAGATTATTTTAAGAGATGTTTTCTATGTACCAAGTTTCAAAAGAAACTTAATTTCTATTGTATGTTTATATAAAGACGAGTTGACCGTGACTTTTAATAATGGGATTGCAATATTTAGAAATCACAATATTATTTTTAATGGATGGATGCCAAATAATCTCTATTTTATTAAACCAAATATGTACACATTGCTTAAGACTGAAATATAAAATAAAAAACTTAAAACTTCTCACTCTAATGAGGCGTACCTTTGGCATTTGAGACTTGGTCATATTAATCGAGAAAGAATCACTAGCCTTGTGAAAAAAGGCATCTTAAGTTTGCTTAAAAAAGTTGATCTTCCATAATGTGAATCTTGCTTGAAAGGTAAGATGACTAAGCAATCTTTTAATGCAAAAAAACGAGGGCCAGAAAACCCCTAAAAATTGTGCACACTAACGTAAGTGGCCCTATGAGTGTTAGTGCAAAAGGTGGTTACGAGTATTATGTAACCTTTATTGGTGACTATTCCAGATATGGGTATGTATACCTAATGCATCGCAAGAGTGAAACATTTGATAAATTCAAAGTGTTTTGTGCATAAGTAGAGAAAGAACTAGGTTTACCTTAAAGGCACTTTAGTTAGATTGAGGTAAGGAGTATTTATCTAATAAGTTCTTAGGATACCTCATAGAGAATGAGATTCTATCCCAATTGACCACGTCAGGAACCCCACAATAGAATGGCTTGGTAGAGAATTGGAACATTGTTAGACATGGTACGTTCAATGTTAACTTATTTGAAGTTGCCAATCTCTTTCTGGGGATATGCAGTACAAATGGCTTGCTTTATTCTGAATGATGAGCCAACTAAGGCAGCACTGAAAACTCCATACGAATTGTAGCATTGTAGGAAGCCAAGTTTAAAACATTTAAAGATTTGGGGATGTTCAGCCCATGTATTGGAAAAAGATGCGAGGAAGTTGGAATCATGGACAAAATTGTGCATGTTTGTAAGGTATTTGAAGGTAAAAAATGTAACACCCCTTACCCGTATCTCGATGCCTAACCGAGTACGAGGCATTACTGTACTTAACTTGCTCAAACATACAACATCGAATCATAAAATTTCATTTCAACTCAAAACTTTTCATTCGAGATCATAATGTCCCTATTATAGGTCTACGAGACCTTAAACATACATACGGAATGGTTCGGGACTAAACTGAAAACTTTTGAACACTTAGAAAAATTTTATACAAAACAGGGCCACACGCCCATGTGGAATGGAACACGCCCATGTGGGAAGGCCGTGTGGTCACACACGCCTATGTTCCTAGCCCGTGTGGATTTTATTTATCAATTCGAACCTACAGGGATTTTCACACAGCCTGACAAACACTCGTGTCTCTCACACGGCCATGACAAGCCCGTGTTTCTCCCGTGTGTAAAAACCTTGACATTCTATTTCTGACGTCATCATCCCAATAAGGTCACACGGCCAAGGCACACGCCCGTGTCCTTAGACCATGTGGCGAATTAAATTCCTAAATTCAGGTGCAAACTTCACACGGCCTGGGCACACGCCCATTTTCTAAGGCCGTGTCTTCCACACCTGCTGAGACACGATCGAGCCTCACTGTGGTTACTATCACAGATTCTGCTTTTGCCAACTTAGGGTGTAGGGGGGACACACGGCCACATCACATGCCCATGGGGCAGACCGTGTGTCACACACGGCCTAGACACACGCCCGTGTGTCTACCCATATGGACAATTATAAGGCTATCTACCAAGCCAATTGCCACCCTAAAAAGAAATCACACTTATACCATTTCAATGCGACACACAATATGACAATAAGACACATTTAGTATCTAAAATCAAAACATCCACACCTTATTAACAACCTACTTCATCATGAACTTGCTTCATTCATAACTCATTCAATTGCACAACTTGTACTTCATGAATTTCATCATCATTGATTATATAAAAACTTAACAAGTATTGGCCAATTTCAATGGCCATGTACAAAATGAATGAGTAGCATTAATAGCCAACACATTGGCTAACAAATATGACATATCACAAGATAACCAAGTTCCTATACATGCCATACCCAAAATGATCAAACTTTACTATACTAAAAGAATAGCTTGATAGTGTGAACCGAGCTCCGACATCCTACAATCCCTGAGCTAGCTTGGCGATACTACAAGGAAATGGAAAGGAGAGGGGGTAATCATAAATCTTAGTAAATTTGCATGCAATAAATAGCAACATAAAGGCTTATGATAACATCCATTCATCACACTAAATAATAACACAAGTTCTCAAGCAAATTAGCATAACTTACTCATGCTTACTCTTACCAAATCACACATTACATTTGTATTCATTTCTCGTAAGTCACTCATGGGTACCTGTATCACTTCATCATATAACTTTAACACTTTTACTCTCTTGAACATAGACTTAGCTTTTTATCCAGTTGAACCACTTGGAATACCGAAGAATACTCAAACTCGTCATACATGTAGCATGATGCCAATGCCATATCCCGAATATGGTCTTACATGGGATCACATCTAGATGCCAATGTCATATCCCAGATATAGTCTTACACGGGATATCATATCTCTATGTCGATGCCATATCTCAGATATGGTCTTACACGATAGCTCCATACGATACCGAGGCCACATCCTAGACATGGTCTTATATGGGACCTTCGTTCGGTGCTGATGCCATATCCCAGAAATGGTCTTATACAGGACCTTCTTAATCTCATGTCATGACAACAATATTCTTTATTTTCCTAAGGTTCAACCGGGACCTTATCTTAGTATAATTTCATCATAGTTTCATTGAAACCTCATTTACTAATTACATGGAAATAACATACATTTCTCATGATATCAAGCATTTAAAAGTATCATAACAATACGTTGATTTATTACACACACACTTACCTCAGTACCAAAATATGTATAATTATTCGATTAAGTCCACAACTTTGTCCTTCTCTCGGTTTCGGTCCGGACTTCATGTTTCTTGATCTAAAATGACAATTTCACTTATTTAATGACCACATTGATTAAAATAACTCATGAATCATACTTTTGCAAAAATTATGATTTTGCCCCTAAACTTTTATAAAATTACAATTTTGACCTTATGCTCGTAAAATGATTCTAATCAAATTTCCTCCTTTAACAAGCCTAGATGAACGTTTATTACTCTTATAGAAACTCACAATACCAATTATTTCATAGATTTACCACCTATTTACAACCTTTACAAAAAGGTCCTTTTAGGTGTTTTCATGGAAACCCCTTTCACAAAAGTTGTTTATTTAACAATTAAGATTCATTTTCTTCCATAAAATTTCAGAAATCAACATGAATACTCACATGGAAAAACCCTATACTCTTAACCATTTTGAAAAATAGTCCCCTCATTAGCTAGATCATGCTAAAATGGTCCTAAAAGTACAAAAATTATCAATAAAGACCACCAAAATCACTTACTTGCAAGGAGTGTAAGTTGCTGAAAATTTCAAGCTTCCAAAACCCCTCTTTTGCTGATATTTTTGGTGGAAGAAGATGAAGATGAAATGTGATATCATCTTTCTCTTTATTTTATTTTATTTTACCAATTAGTTACCTAATTCACCTACTTTGACCAATTTCTTATTTTATTGTCCCGTATGGCCGGGAAACCCTTTCTTAAGGGTCTAATTGCACGTTAAGGACCTCCAATTTAATATTATATAGCTATTAGACACCTTTAGCTTGTAGAACAACACTTTCACACATTATGCGATTTAGTCCTTTGTCGCAATTAAGCATGTAATTACTAAAATTAATACACCAAAATTTTTATGCACTCATATAATCATGCCATAACACATAAAGTACTATTAAAACTAATTTCTCCAACCTCAGATTAGTCATTTTTTAACTAATATTCTAACGAGCCCCTAAATCGGGCTATTACAATTCTCCCCCTAGGGATTTTCGTCCCTGAAAATCTTACCGATGAAAAGGTTTGGATATTGGTTTCTCATAGCCTCATCGGGCTCCCATATAGCCTCTTCTACCCCATGTCTTTGCCATAGTACTTTCACAAGGGTTATACTTTTATTCCTTAACTGCTTGACTTCTCGTACAAAATCTTAACCTGCTTCTTCGCCATAAGTCATGTCCGTTGAATTTCAACCTCTCATGGTACAATCACATGTGAAGGGTCCGACGGTAGTGATGTAACATAGACACGGGAATACATCATGAATCTTTCCAACTCGATGGTAAAGCCAACGATAATCTACCGCCCTATTCTCTAGGTAATCTCATACGGTCCGATAAAGCGGACTCAATTTGCCTTCCTACCAAATCGAGAACTTTCTTCCATGGTGACACTTTTAAAATACCTTATCACAAACTTGAAACTCAATCTCTTCCGCTTCAAGTCTCAGCAGAGGACTTTTGTCTATCGGGCGCTTTTAAACATTCACAAATTACTTTTACCTTCTCTTTGTTTTCGCACTGATCGAATTTCGCTAACTGATTTTTCTAAGTTCAATCCAATATAAAGGGGTTCGGCACTTACACCCATACAATGCCTCGTAAGGTGCCACTTTCAAACTTGACTCAAAACTGTTATTGTAGGCAAATTCTACTAATGGTAAGTACTTTTCCCAGCTGCCTCGAAACTCTAAAACACAACATTGGAGCATGTCTTCAAGAATCTGGATTACTCTTTCCGATTGACCGTCGGTCTACAGATGGAAAGTTGTACTGAAACTCAACTTTGTACCCAAGGCTTCTTGTAACTTTTTCCAAAATCGTGATGTAAATCTCGGATCTCTGTATGATATAATCGACAAAGGCACTCCGTGTAATCTCACTATTTCTGACACATACAACTCCACCAACTTATCAAGCGAATATTCAATGCGTACCGGTAAAAAGTGAGCCGACTTCGTAGTTTCATCTACCACAACCCATACAAAGATCTTTCTTTTTTGTGTCAAGTGCAAACTCGTCACAAAATCCATAGCAATACGGTCCCATTTCCACTCAGGAACCATAGTAGGTTGAAGTAAACCCGAAGGTACTTGGTGTTCAGCTTTCACTTGCTGACAAATCAAGCACTTAGATACAAAATCAGAAATATCTTTCTTCGTACTCTGTCACCAATACCATTTCTTCAAGTCATTATACATTTTTCTGCTACCTGGATGTACAGATAAGTATCTGCTATGTGCCTCATGTAAAATTTTTCGAACAAGCTCATCATCTCTTGGTATACAGACTCTGTCTTGGAACGTTAAACATTATTTGGAATTAATCTAAAAGTCTGACCCAACACTCGACTCACACTGAACTCTTTTGGCTTGCAAATCACTGTCGTTTTTCTGAGCTTCCCAAATATTTTGGAGAAACATCGTTCTAGCTCTTAACTCAGTTAGAATAAATCAATCATCCATCAAGGCCAACCATGTATTCAGAGCCCTCAATGCAAACAAGGATTTTCTACTCAAAGCTTCGGCGACCACATTCGCCTTTCCTGGGTGGTAGTCAATCACTAGCTCGTAATCTTTTATCAACTCTAACCATCTTCGTTGCCTTAGATTTAATTTCTTTTGAGTCACCAAGTATTTCAAACTTTTATGATCGGTGAATACCCGACATTTTTCACCATACAAATGGTGTCTCCATATCTTCAATGCAAACACAATGGCAGCTAACTCTAAATCATGTGTCAGGTAGTTCTTCTCATGTGGTTTTAACTATCTAGAGGCATATGCTATCACCTTGCCCTCTTGCACAAGTACACAGCCCAATCCATTCAAGGATGCATCACTGAAAAGCACAAATTCTTTTCCCAGTTCAGGTTGCACTAGAACTGGAGCCTCAGTCAACATTTCCTTTAGTTTCTCAAAACTCTGTTGGCATTTTCTGTCCATTCAAACTTCACATCCTTTTGTAATAGGCTCATCATTGGAGTAACTATCATAGAAAATCCCTTGATAATCCGTCTGTAATATCCAAATTGCACCGTAAAACTTCTAATCTTGACATGCTCCTTGGCAGTGTCCAATCAACAATTGCTGAAATTTTACTCGGGTCAACTTGAATTCCATCTCCTGAGATAATGTTCCCCAAAAATTTGACTTCCTTAAGCCAAAATTAACTCTTACTAAACTTGGCATATAACTGATTATCTCGTAAAATTTTTGAAACCGTTCTCAAGTGCTCAGCATGCTCATTCTCATCACGAGAGTAAATTAGTATATCATCAATGAAAACAACTACAAATTTATCCAAATATGGCCGAAAGATGCGATTCATTAAATCTATAAACATAGCAGGAGCATTTGTTTAACCAAAAGGCATGACTAAAAATTCATAGTGTCCATACCTTGTCCGAAATGCAGTTTTCGGTACATCTGAATCTTTGACTCTTAACTGATAATATCCAGACCTCAAGTCTATCTTGGAAAACATAGTGGCTCCCTTCAATTGACCAAACAAACCGTCAATCCTTGGCAATGGGTACTTGTTCTTTACAGTTAGCTTATTAAGCTACCGGTAATCTATACATAACCTCATAGAACCATTTTTCTTTTTTTTTTCTTTTTCACAAATAATATGGGAGCACCCTATGGGGAATAACTTGGTCTTGCGAAACCTTTATCTGTCAACTCTTGTAACTGTGCTTTCAATTCCTTCAACTCAGTTGGAGCCATTCTGTACGGAGAAATTGAAATAGGCGCAGTACCAAGAGCTAACTCAATACCAAAATCAATCTCTCTAACCGAGGGCAACCCTGGCAATTCTTCTGGAAATACATTTGGATACTTACATACTATGGGCACTGATTCAATTCTTAACTTAGTCTCTTTGGCATTCATCACAAAGGCAAGATAAGCGTCATATCCTTATCTCAGGTATTTCTGAGCCAACATGGAAGAAATCACTACAGGCAAACTGTCTTGTTCATCTGATTCAACACGAAGAATATCCCCATTTTCACATTTTAACTCAATAAATTTCCTTCCACAATTCACTATCACATCATGAGTAGTTAACCAATCCATATCAAGAATTACATCAAATTCATCAAATGGCAATAGCTTGAGATTTGCCGGAAAATAATGACCTCTAATCATTAAAGGGCAATCTTGCATACCTTGTCAACTAGCATACATTTGCTTAGGGGATTTGACACTTTTATCACAAATTTTGTAGACTCTACAGTCATTTTCATACTAGGTACTAATTTCATGCAAATATATGAATGGGTAGATCCCGGATCAATTAAAGCAACAACATGAGTATTATAAAGAGAAAATGTACTCGTAATCACATCAGGGGATGATGCCTCTTCGCGAGCGCGAATAGCATAAGTCCTCGCAGGCGCTCTACCCTCAGACCTTGTAGTCTGCTTCTAGGTGTATTCTTACTATTCGCTCCGCTTCGGGTTTCTCTCGTGACCTCTCTAACAAGATTCTCGATCTTGCACTCGAGATTTCTTTCACCCATCTTGGGCAATCTCTAATAAAATGATCGGGATCCACACTTGAAGCAAGCTCTCTCATTTACTCTAAGACTCACTGGGTGACGCTCACCACACCGTGGACATTCCACTACTTGGTCGAGCGTTACCAATGCTAGCAACCGAAATGGTCTGAGCTTTAGACCCCGAGTACTGTTTACCTTTACCTCTGCTTGAAAACCCAGCTAAAGTGGCTGATCATGTAGTAGAATCTCTCGACTTCTTGGATGAGGATTGGAATGACTTACTCAGTTGTCTTTTCCTTGAGTCACGGGACTCAACTTTAGATTTTCTTTTCTCTTTGGCCAACTCCTCGACCTTGCAAGCTCTATCTACTAATACAACAAGTTTTTTTAGTTCTAGGACACCAACATACAATCGGATGTCCTCATTTAACTCGTCCTCAAACCTTTTACACATAATGGCTTCAGTGCTTACACACTCTCAAGCGTATTTACTAAGCTTACGAACTCACATGCATACTTAGTTACTGTCATTTGACCTTGCTTTAACTCGAGGAATTCCTTTCTCTTCTGATCAATAAATCTTTGGCTAATGTACTTCTTCCGAAACTCTTCTTAAAAAACTCCCAATTACTTTTCTCCCTTGGTACAATCGACACAAGGGCGTTCTACCACTGGTAAGCCAAATCTCTTAAGAGAGACACAACACACTTCATACACTCTTCGGGTGTACAGGACAATTCATCAAAAACCCTGATGGTATTTTCAAGCCAAAATTCTGCTCTTTCTAGATCATCATCTTTGTTAGCTCAAAATTCCTCAGCTCCTTGTTTCCAGATTCTATCAAATGGAGGTTTTTCCCTTTTTACCACTTCCACAACTTGGGGGGCTACCGGGGTAAGATGAGGGATAGATGGGGGCGGAGGGATTTGCGCGTTCGGGTTCGTTCAAACGAACTCCGTATACAATGCGTTCATCATATGGAGAAAGGCTTCCCTGGCCTCTTCTCCTCCTCTCTAACTTACAGTCACTGGTCTATTTTTACTTTCATTTTTAGTTGGCACCGTCCCTTAGGCGGGGTCCGGCGCGTTACTTTCTATATCGTCCGCCACTGTAACATCCCGAACTAAGGCCTAGTCAGAACAGTGCTTTCGGGACCACAAATTCGACGTAAGAAAATTTATTTTTATTATATTTTTATGGTATACGATTTCATGGAATGATTTCGTGAAAATTTCGTTCGAAAATTTTGACGTTTATTACCAATTTAGTCAAAAGGACTAAATTGTAAAAAGTGCAAAACTTGAGTTTCGTGGTTAGAGGTGTCAAATTGCTATGAAATTTTAAAGTAGAGGTTCTTAAATGGTAATTAGCCCATTGGTTAAATTGTTGGACAAAATGGATATGATATATGTTAGATAAGATATTTTTGTAAGGGCATTTTGGTCCTTTTTCAAATTAAATGAATTAAAACAAAATTAAATGCCAAATTTGTCCATCTTCTTCATATGGACAAAATTTACCAAGAGAAGACATGGCTAGGGTTTTCAACTTTCCAAGCTCATGACCCCGAAAAACAAGATTTGGACCTAGAAGTGGAGGAAAATCAAAATCGAGAAAGTTGGTAAAATGGTCGTTTTAAGATTCGAGGTAAGTTGGTGTGTTAATAATAATGCAACACCATACTTGAATTGTAATTTCTATTGATATGGCATAAATTGTATGATTTAATATGTTTAGGAGAAGTTGATGGATGGTATGTATGTTATGGAAAATGTGATGTTTATTGTGTCATGTGAAATTGAATGGCAAATTAATGTTACAGAACCGAATGTTAAATTAATATTACATGGGTTGTATGAGTTGCTACACTGTTGTACTCGATTTAGATTTCGACAAGAAAGTTTATATGTAAATAATGCATTTATTTTACTTGTACAATAATTATTTTGCTAGATATTATGGAAATCATTGGGTGATAACTAAAATATGAAAATGAATGGAATGGGAAATTCTCGATTGAACCTTCGAAAAACCGAGAGATACAGACAATATGTAGCTAGGTCACACGAGTGATAAGGGACCTTCACCGCGTGCACAAGAAAGCTACTAGATGGAAAAATTTGGTATGTAGCTAGGCTACATGGATGATAAGGGACTTTCACCATGTGTGTAAGAAAACTACGGGATAATAATTTCATATGGAACTAGATCACATGTGTAATACTGTGTGTATACCATGTGTACAAGAAAGTTACGGGTTATGAGTAGTTAGGTCACATGAGTGGTTCCTAGTGTTGGACATCATGTAGATAAGAAAGCTACGAGATGGAATGGCTAGGTCACATGGGTGATAAGGGACCTTCACCATGTGTACAAGAAAGCTGAATTATGTGTAGGTGGAGCTATGTGCTGAGACCACCGAGTATCGGGCGTTTTCCGAAGGGGTTCAATGAGATAATTTACTAATGATGATTGGTGCGATCATGTTATGAATAAGTGCAAGTGTGAATGTGGCCAATTGAGAAATGTGGCAAATGTACGTATGAACAATATGTTCGATATGTAATCGGAAATTGGAAAGGTTGGTATAAGCAAGTGATGTACACAACTAAAGTGAAAGAGAGAGCAAAATTTTACAATAAAACTGTTTGGACAACAGCAGTGACATGAGTTTGAAAACTCACTAAAAATAGTATAGATATAATTATAAGTTGGATGAGATATTTATTTAAAGCTTATTGAGTCTATTTTCATATAAAAGAAACATATCAAACAAATGATTTGTATATTTTGAGATATTTGAATTTCTGTGAGACTGGTTCAGAATGATTACGTGATCCCCTATTCTACATTGGAAAAATCATTAAATATTGTACAAAAACAATTGTGGGATATAATTTATATGCATGAAATCCTGAATGAGTCTATTTTCAAATGAACTAAATAAGAAGGTCATATGAATTCTGTACAAGGAGAAAATTGATTCGTAGCAAAGAGCGGTCAGAATAGTCAAACAGTAAAATAGGGGAATCTTTAATGAATAAACTGTATTGATTGGCTGAATAAAAAATTCTGGAAATTCTATGGTAAGAAGATATGTGAGTCTAGTTTCATAGAAAATTAATGGATCTTAATTTGGAGTTCCGTAGCTCTAGATATAAATAATTTAATGACTGTGACTCAAGTAGATAGCTTGAGATGAACATGAATAAAAAGTGGAACTATGTTCAATTATGATTGTATTATCTTGATAACATATTGTGAAGATTTATAAAAGCCTGTTAATAAATCATTTATTATTTACATACTTACTTACTAAGTTTTGTATCTTACTTCCCTTCATTTCCCATATCTTATAGGGCTGTATGCTAACTCGAGTTGGAGATCGCTGGAGATGTAATCACACTATCAAGCTATCATCGTGGGGTAAAAGTGAATACAAACCTCTTAAGTTTATGACATGTATAGGAGAATTAGTCATTTGTATATGTCATAATTGGTTTGGCCTAAAATGTTGGCCTTTAATATTTAGCAGTTCATTTTGTATAATTTGGATGAAATTTTATGACTTAGTTTAATACGTTTTCAAGTGTATGTCTTTGGTAATGCCTCGTACCCTATTCCAGCATTGAATATGGGTAAGGGGTGTTACGTTTAGTGGTATCAGAGCTATAGTTTAATCAATTCTCAGACTAACATAGCGTATGTGAGTCTAGCTATACATGCTATATTACTACTCGTGATAGTGTGATATCTCCCGACTCTGACGAAATTGTTTTATTAAGACAGAGATGACTTCCAACCGAGCTATTTTTTGATAATGCTGATAATGATATTGAAATGATTGAGACGTGCTTATGATGTGTCGAAATTTGGAAAGGTATGAATAGAAGTTCATGATATATATGTGTTAATGGACGAAATGAGATAACCACAAGTTGAGAAATGTGAAAAGTGGAATGAAATGAAAGTTTATATGGTGATAAGCCCATCCATGTTTGTTTGGCATGCATATGATGTTATGTGCCCAACATATTTGATTAAGTGAATACGATACGTAAATTTTCTCAAATTGACAGAATGTGTGTTTATGTACACTTGTTTGAATAAGATAATAAAAAGTTCATGTAACATGACTATGTATGTTAATTAGCTTGAAGTGAATTATGTAATTGTGATTATATGATGTTGGTGATGAATACAAACTCATATGTATGTATTTATGAGAGTTAAGTCAGAGGCTTTACGACCTCACCCCCTTACCAGTGTTGTTTTATAATGAAAATTCACGAGAACCATGTGGAATAAGTCCATAAATGTGAAACTAAAAAGTTTAGTGGTGAAATACTTAGTAATGCATATAGAGATAAGAATAGTTTGGAAAGTGGAAACAATTTTGGAAGGATATTAGAATGTTTTAAAGATTATACAGATTATGCAATGTCACGGATAAAGGAGAAGTTAGTATCGGCTAATCGACTTATTTAGATATGATGTCTAAAGTATGTGTTTGCTTAAATTTTTCCCGAATTAATTTTTGTTAGTGAGTGGAATAATACGGGGTTTACGATGACAGAATTAATCAAAGAAATGATATTTGAGTAGTAAAGATGTCTGTGTGTGTGATGATTCTGCTTGAAATAAATATGATGATATTTTCATGTATTCTATATATTCTCTTATCTTCGAGAGATATGTGTGTGATTGTTCGGTTTACGATGGAGTTCTTATGTTGTGAGAAGCTAACTATGATGTTAGACTTAATGCCCTATTGGTCCAGTGGCTTTATGATTGGTCTTTCTTTATCTCTTCGAATTCTATTTAAATATATTGGAATGAAGTCGACGGTAAAATTTATGTGAGACTATTCTTATATTTCTACCGATTATGGTTTTGTTTTATATATACAGAAATATATTATCTCATTATGATAGAAGTCCGTAGTCGGTAAGCATTGTTTTTCTCATTGGGTTTCTAAGGAATCATTAAGATCTCAGTTATTTTCTTGTGAGTTATGTTCTCAGACTTCTAGAATGGTATCGTATTTGGGGTTTTCTTATTGCCCTTATTGTGCAAATTATCGGATATGGCTCATCCTTAAAGGATGTTATTTGGTCTATGATGGCTATGTTTAGTATGACTGTATTTCTGGATTCAATAATAGGAATGTGGTGACTCTGGTATCAAGGTTTCTCAAATTTTCGTGGAAGAAATTAATATTGGCAATGGTATAAATGGTAAAAACACAAGCTTAAATTATATAGCAGTTTTCTTTCCTCAGGTAAGTTTGATTAAAGTTAATGAGTTCAATCAGGATATCTATTTCCTTGAGCTAATACGGTTTAAAAGATCTTTGATTTGCATGCTAAAATAATTTTGAAAGATTGTGTATTTGGGTTGTATCCTCAGCATGAAGAAAAAAAAGTATATTGATATGTTATTATTCGATAGCTAAAATCAACTCAGTTGTTTTTACATGAGTGAACTGATTTGTTGAGATGTGAAACACCCCAAACCCAGCCCACAAGCCCTGACCGGATCTGGCATGTTCCTTGAGTAAAACGTAGTTAAGTCTCGCATGACATTTTGAAAATCTTGATGATTTTGAAGAAAATGGATTTGGGTTGTTCTCGAGTTAAAAATTGAGTTGCAACTTAAACCGTTAATTTCTTACTTCAAAAGTTACAAGTTAAAGAAATACCGAATTTTAGGGTTTAATATTGTTAACTTGAAAAACTATAGGTGTTTGAGTTTCAAAACGATTGATGTTATTCGTAACATAATAGAAATTTTAAACGCAAAGAAAATAAAATAGTTAAGTAATAATGGCCTTATTACATCAAACATAACCCAAAATAATTCAAAATAGACTTAAATAGAGAAAAACCAAAAAACTAAGCTGTGCATGGCCACCACTAAGTTCCTGCCGACCCGGTCCATCTCTCGAAAGTGCCATCTCGCAAAAGTTAGCCCACGAAGGGTGAGTCAACAGACTCGGTGTGTAACTACCATCATGATTCCCAAATCATACAAGGCATAATAAATCACATAAAATAATTGTAAACCATGATGCAACCCAAACCACCTAGATCCAACCTCTACACATCACCTGCACCTCACCGATCACACCGTGGGATTACTAAATTGACCTCCATCTCTACACACCATCGAAGGCGTCGCATACCAACCGCACATCGCTTTTATAATTGTGGCATAGCCACCAGATAATGTGACAGAGTCACCAGATTCATATTATGTGACATAGTCACGGATAATGTGACAGAGTCACGAGATATTGTGGTATGAACCACCAGATCACTTCCTCTTTCACATAATCACCCATATGTCCATGCAACATACATAACACGCGAATAACATGCATTATACCTTACCCCATAGCCATAATAATATTTCTCATATATCCATATTCATGTTTTATAAACTTTACTTAACGAGAGTTAGGGGTAACGATGCACAGAATGCACTTTGTACTATGGGATGGTACTTTTAGCCATATTCATGCATAGCCTTATTAACATATACAAATCAATATTATTGTTAGTTAGGAATTTAGGTGGGTTACACTGATTCTCAGAGATCTAATCAAAATTCAATATCCCGATCTAACGACTAGACCCTTTTTCCTACATTCGCCAACACTAGGCATATTAGCAAGAAGCCATTCGCTAAACAACAAATCTCAAGGGTTAATGAGACCAAAACCTTTACCTTCTTGCCGATTTGGTTACCAACCAAATCCCGAAACTTTGTGATGATCCCTCCTTGCAATCGGTTAGGCACTAGCACACTTAATGGTTAGTTTTTCGGCTTTTGAACGAATAAGGAACAGATCTGAAACACTAGAACACTTACCTAGATTGTTTAGCCAAATCCTCAAGATCTGTCAAGACTTCCTAAAACACCATAGTTAGAATCGGCATAGCCTTTGAACAAGTAAAAGTGGCCCTTGGTCGAATGGTAAGCCTTGCTTACCTTGGATCTTAAATCAAAAGATCACCTTAAACCGACTCCATCTGAGGATCCCAAATCACCTCCATGGTTTTGGCCAAAGAAACATAGAGGATTAGAGTTCTTTATTTCAGCTAACCAAAAGAAAAAGGAAAAGAAAAACGAATAACTATTGATCCTTACCCCTAGTGTTGAAATTGATTGCACTCTTGCTTAGAACCACAGAGGAATTCGGCTACTATAGAAAAGTGATTGACTTTGAAGGAGAAATAGATGAAGAAATTGGTTAGATGGTGAATGTTTTGGCTTTAAGGATTTGAAAAAAAGAAATGAGAATAAGGGACATAAGATTCGGCTAATACTCCCAAATAGAGATGGGATATTCGGCCACCAAAAGAATAGGTATAAACTTGCGGTTGAGAGAAAGAAAAGAAGTATAGAAGAAGGTTAGGAGAATTCGGTAATGGTGAGATTGAGAAGGGATGCACAAATGGTTTGACTTTTGGTCAAGAGAGAAAAGGTGCCTAAACTTTATTATGCATATTCGCTTCCTCCCCTTTCAATATGACCAAATTGACACCAAAGAAATCCCTTGGCCTACCAACTCTCCTCTCTCCACTCAATCCCTTTTCACTCTTACTTAGTGAATCCTTAAGCTTTTGACTCAATCTACACTTCATCCGTGAAGTGTCCTTGTGCCGCCCAACATTGCCTCTCCTTGCTGCAAAATAAAACTCCAAAATGCTTCCCTTCTCGCTCAACTTAGGCCCTCTCACTCCCCCTGTGGCGCCACCTTATAAGGCCCTAAGTGGCACCTCTTGGCCACTTTATCAATGGGTTCTTTGTGTTCTAAACCACACAATAAACTTCTTAAGGCCTAGCTCCCTCAGTTCCCCTTTTTAGACTTAAAAATCCAATAACTTCTAAGGCCCCTACCAACATCCCAAGGTTCTTGCAGCCTCAAAACACATGCAAATCACACTCAAGCATGCAGTTACATTCATTTAAGTGAAAATGCATAACCCCTAAATCCTGGATATTACAGTTCTACCCCTTTAAAATAATTTCGACCTCGAAATTACCTGGCTAAAATAAGTATTGCTGTCGCATCACTTCCTCTGGCTCCCACGAGGCTTCTTCTGATCCATGGTTACACCATAACACTTTGACTAGAGGGACCGATTTCCTCTGAAGCACCTTCACATCCCGTTCCAGAATCTGAATCGGCTCTTCCTCATAGGACAGGTCTGGTCTCAGCTCCGCCTCCTCAACCGGTATTATATGAGATAGATCCGATCGGTAACGACGTAACATCGAAACGTGGAACACATCGTGCATCTGCTTCAATTCCGTAGGCAATTCTAACTGATATGCTACTGGACCAACCCGTTTCAGAATCCGATAAGGTCCTATAAACCTATGACTTAACTTTCCCTTGCAACCAAATCTCATCACCTTCTTCCACGGTAAAACTTTTAGAAACACATAATCTCCCACAGCAAACTCAATCTCCTTCCGCTTAAGATCTGCGTATGACTTTTACCGATCAGATGCCTCCTTCAACCGTGTCCAAATTACCTTAACCTTTTCCTCCGATTCTGCCACAATTTTCAGACCCAAAATTTGACGTTCGCCAATTCCGTCCAACATGTAGGAGTGCGACACTTTTGTCCATACAGCGCTTCGTATGGTGCCATCTGAATACTTGCTTGATAGCTATTATTGTACGCAAATTCCGCTAAAGGCAAGAACTCCTCCCAACTCCCTCCGAAGTCTATCACGCAACCTCTCAACATATCCTCCAGCACTTGAATTACCTGCTCAGATTAGCCATCCGACTGCGGATGGAATGCCGTACTGAAATCCAACCTAGTGCCCAAAGCTTGATGTAGTGCCTTCCAAAACTGAGACGTAAACCTTGGATCCCTGTCTGAGATAATCGACACCGGCACTCCGTGCAGCCTTACGATTTCTGCTACAAACAACTTTGCCAATTTCTGTAGAGAATAGTCAACCCGCACCGGTATAAAATGTACAGACTTCGTCAACCGATCTACTATCACCCATACCGAGTCCTTCTTAGTAAGCGTAAGGGGAAGCCCACTAACGAAGTCCATGGTAATTCTCTTCCACTTCCATTACGGAATCTTTATCGGCTGAAGCAATCCTGACGGTACTTGGTGTTCAGCCTTAACTTACTGACACGTTAAGCACTTCCCTACAAACTCTATAACTTCCCGCTTTAGACCAGGCCACCAAAACTGTTCCCGTAAATCCTTGTACAACTTACTTCCTCCAGGATGCATAGCATAAGGGTTACTATGCGATTCTTGAAGAATTCTTTGCCTTAACTCCTCATCCTTCGGCATATAGACCTTGCCTCGAAAACATAGCACTCCGTCGCTGTTTACACCAAAATTTTCCAATTCCCCACTTTGTACTTGTAGCAGCTTAGCACTTAGTTCACCATCTAACAATTGTTTCTCCTTAACCTGTCCTAGCCACATTGGCTTCACTTGCAATTTCGCTAACAAGCTTCCATCATCATAGAGGCTCAAATGTACGAACATCGCCCTTAACTCCGACACTACTTTATGACTTAGGGCATCCGCCACAACATTCGCCTTGCCCGGGTGATACTCTATTGAGCAATCATAATCTTTCAACAACTCCACCCACCTACGATGTCTCAAATTCAGCTCCTTCTGAGTCAGCAAATACTTCAGGCTCTTGTGGTCCGTGTAGATCACCGACCTTTCTCCATACAAGTAGTGCCTCCACACTTTAAGAGCGAATACAACTGTTGCCAACTCCAGATCATGCGTCGAATAGTTAACCTCATGTGGCCTCAATTGTTGAGACGCATAAGCGACCACCTTCCCGTCTTGCATAAGGACACATCCCAATCCTGTATGGGAAGCATCACAATATACCACATAATCCTTTCCTACTTCAGGCTGAATCAAAATCGGAGCCTCTGTCAATACTTTCTTAAGCTTCTCAAAACTCTCCTGCTGCTTATCCGCCCATACGAAAGGTACCTTCTTCCTTAACAACTTCGTCAAAGGTGCTGTTATTGACGAGAACCCTTCGACAAATCTCCTATAGTAGCCTGCTAATCCCAAGAATACGGACTTTTGCCACAGACTTAGGTGGTTTCCAATCCAATACTGCCTCAATCTTCCGAGGATCCACCCTTTTTCCTTCAGCAGATACCACATGTCCTAAAAACGTAACTTCCTTCAGCCAAAATTTGCACTTGCTAAACTTGGCAACAGCTTCTTTTCCCTTAACACTTGTAGCATGACTCGGAGGTGCTCGTCATGTTCTTCCTCAGACTTGGAATACACTAGGATATCGTCTATGAACACAATGACGAACCGATCTAGGTAGGGTTGGAAAACCCGGTTCATCATGTCCATGAACACAGCTAGGGCGTTTGTCAATCTGAACGGCATTACCAAGAACTCATAATGCCCGTACCTTGTCCGGAAAGTTGTCTTATGGATATCAGCCTCCTTCACCTTAAGCTGATGATATCTTGACCTTAGATCTATCTTCGAAAATATTGTGGCCCCCTTAAGCTGATCGAACAAGTCATCTATCCTTGGCAATGGATACTTGTTCTTGATGGTCAGCTTATTCAACTACCGGTAATCTATGCATATGCGCATAGTCCCATCCTTCTTCCTCACAAATAGGACCGGTGCTCCCCATGGAGACACACTAGGTCGAATAAACCCACAATCGAGTAACTCTTGGATCTGGGCCTTGAGCTCTACTAGCTCCTTTGGTGCCATTCGACATGAGCAATTGACACAGAGTCAGCATGCGACAATAAGTCAATTTCAACTCTACCTCCCTATCCGGGTAACCAGCGCCTCCTCCAAAAGACATCCACAAATTCCTCATCGTTCTAACTCCTCCTACAAATGCTTCCTCTCACCTCTAAGGCACCGATCAACATCGGAAAAGCTACACACCCTTTCTCACCATCTTCTACCTTAAGGCGATACCACATTTGACAAACAATTAGTCTCTCGCCCATCACCACAACTTCTTTATTGTTAGGAGTTCTTAATCATACGCGCTTAGCAAAGACAATCCACATTCGCATGGTACTTCACTAACCAATCTATGCCTAGGATTAGATCAAACTCCTCAAACAGCAACTCCATTAAGTCTACTGGAAATTGCACCCCTTGAACTTCCAGAGGTACTGCCCTGAAGAGTTTGTCTAATACTACTGATTGCCCTAAGGGACTAAGTATAGTCATCTTCTTAGGTATAGTCTCAGAGTTCACATGTAAAGTTCCAGACACCTTACTAGCAATGTATAAATGAGTTGACCCAATATATATCAACGCAATAAAGGGTAATCCGGAGATAAGGAACATACATTATGACATCAAAAGGCCACTATCCTCCTCCGATTTAATCTGCATACACTAGACCCAGCTGCCTCGCCTCCGTGTTACTAACACCTCTGCCCGGTGTTCCCCGACCTCTTCTAGAACCATTACCTCTACCAGCCGGACCACGACCCCACGGTGGCTACTGTCCACCTCTTCCTGCCGGACTAGGGCCCTGACTTACTAGTCGGCTCCCGTCTGTTTTCATAGGACAGTCCCTAATGATGTGATCCTTGGACCCACACTTGAAACATCCTCTCGTCTTCTTCCAACACTCTCCCAAGTGCATCTTTCCATACTGAGCACAAGTAAGGTACTATCCTCCCGTAGTAGCTTGCTGACCGCGTGACCCATCCATTCTAGGTCTCTTTTGAACATTTCCAGATGACCCGGATGATCCAAAACATCTCTTTTGCCTATTCCTGTCCGTGTTCTGCCTTACAGACTCCTTAACTGCTTCAGCAACCTTAGCCTTTTCTACCAGCACAGCAAACTCCTGCTCCTACTGTGGGGCAATCAATAATCTCAGGTCATCTCTTAGTCCGTCCTCAAATCGGACACATCGTTCATGCTCCGTAGCCACTATACCTCGAGCGTATCGGTTCAACCTTAAAAATTCTGCCTCGTACTCTGCTACGGATTTATTTCCCTGAACCAGCCTCAGAAATGCCTTCATCTGCGCATCAACATAGCTAGTCCCAATATACTTCTTCTGATATGCTGCCTTAAAGTATTCCCAAGTAAGATCATCTGCGGCAGCACCATCCCGAACCGTGAGCCACCATTGGTATGACTCATCGCGGAGTAGCGACACTGCCCCTTTCAGTTTCTCCTCGACAGTCAGGTCCAAATCATCCATAATTCGCTCCGTCGCCTCCAACCAATACTCAACCGTATTGGGTGCCACACCAGATATACCACAGAAAAACTCAGCTCCATTAGCTCGGAGTCACTCAGGTACAGACTTCCGAGCTCCCATGCCTCCACCTACTTTAGCCACCTCTCAAGTACTCAGCATCGCTGCATTACATCAATCATCCCCGTCGATCCTCGATATTCCACACCAAAGAAATGGGTGGTGGTGGCATTTCATTCTCGGACCCTTGACCAGACCTAACGGGTTCTGACACGGTCATTCGGCCTCTACCACGGCCACACACATTATGACCACGTCCTCTAGAACTCATCCTTCCGAGTTACGTTTAACTGATTAAGAATTTTACGAATTAGTTTTTGTTCCACTGATTATCCACGAACAATTTTATGTAAAGAATTTTAGGCGCAGTTCTTTCGATCATTTCAAGGTTTTCATTCCAAGTTTTCTACCCTAATTCAGAGAGAACACACACATTCAATAGTATTTACTACACACATTCCTCTCTCAAACATTTTCGTTCGTTCCAACCCAGGGGTATTTTCGTAATTTTGTCCTATTGGGGTATTTTGGTAATTTTCCAAATCAGGGTATTTTGAAATTTTGTAAAATAGGGATTTTTGGTATTTTTGGAAAATAGGAATATTTTGATAAAAGGAATCGAGGGTAGTATGGTGATTTTGTAAACTGAGGGTATTTTTGTAATTTTACAAACTAGGGGTATTTCGGGAATTTTATAAAACATGGTTCCAAGTGATTTTACAAAATGAAGGTGTTTTGGAAATTTTCAATTTGGGGTACTTCGGCAACCTTCCATACTGTGGGTAGCTTGATAATTTTACAAGTTAGGGGGAATTTGGTCAGTTTGCAAATCAGGGGTATTTTGGTCGTTTTTGAATCAAAGGTCTTTGACTTTAGGATTATACAAAACAAGGTGACCGGTCCCTTTCGTGTTTTAATTATTGAATTTAGCCTGTGATTGAGTCCTCTTGGTTAGGGTGAACCGTCACTATGCACTAGGTAAGATTCGAGCGGAGAGGAGGTGAGTAACTAGGACTGCTTAAATACCAAGCTCCCCCTGAATCCAATCCTAGACATGCGCACAACGGTTGCCACACCCTTAACTCGGCGACTCACTCACCGGTTTGTGTGGTTAGACCTTAAGTTTTATGTAATTCAGTGTTGGAGTAAGCTAATCCTAGGGTTTAATAGTTCCTAATATACTACCCATAATTCCCACATACAAACCACACAATGGTTAGGGGTACTTACCTGGTGGACTTTGGGCCGGAGACTCAGGTGCCATGCTAGAAAACCTGCTCATTCTCTAGTAAAACTCAATTTCAAAATAAAGAAAACGTTTTAGGCCCAAAAAGCCCTTAAGGTCGAGTTTTGAACCCGGCTCTGATACCAAATTGAAACACCCCAAACCCGGCCCACAAGCCCTGACCAGATCTGGCATGTTCCATGAGTAAAATGTAGTTAAGTCTCGTATGACATTTTGAAAATCTTGATGATTTTGAAGAAAATGGATTTGGGTTGTTCTCGAGTTAAAAATTGAGTTGCAACTTAAACCGTTAATTTCTTACTTCAAAAGTTACAAGTTAAAGAAATACCGAATTTTAGGGTTTAATTTTATTGTTAACTTGAAAAACTATAGGTGTTTAAGTTTCAAAACGATTGATGTTATTCGTAACATAATAGAAATTTTAAACGCAAAGAAAATAAAACAGTTAAGTAATAATGGCCTTATTACATCAAACATAACCCAAAATAATTCAAAATAGACTTAAATAGAGAAAAACCTAAAAAACTGAGCTGTGCATGGCCACCACTAAGTTCCTGCCGACCCGGTCTATCTACTGAGTGCCATCTGCAAACAGTTAGCCCACAAAGGGTGAGTAACAGACTCAGTGTGTAACTACCATCACAGATTCCCAAATCATACAAGGCATAATAAATCACATAAAATAATTGTAAACCATGATGCAACCCAAACCACCTAGATCCAACCTCTACACATCACCCGTACCTATCGATCACACCGTGGGGATTACTAAATTGACCCTCAATCCGCTACACACCATCGAAGGCAGTCGCTGCAGTCAACTACACATCGCCCTTATAATTGTGGCATAGCCACCAGATAATGTGACGGAGTCACCAGATTCATATTATGTGACATAGTGACTAGATAATGTGACAGAGTCACCAGATATTGTGGTATGAACCATTAGATCACTTCCCTTTTCACATAATCACCCATATGCCCATGAAACATACATAACATACGAATAACATGCATTATACCTTACCCCATAACCATAATAATATTTCTCATACATCCATATTCATGTTTTATAAACTTTACTTAATTGAGAGTTAGGGTAACGATACGAATGCACTGTACTACCACAAGATGCTTTTAGCCATATTCATGCATAGCCTTATTAACATATACAAATCAATATTATTGTTAGTTGGGAATTTAGGGTGGGTTACACACCTGATTACTGTAGATCTAATCGAAATCTTGAAGATCCCGATCTAACGCACTTGACCCCTTTTTCCTACATTCGGCCAACACTAGGCATATTAGCAAGAAGCCATTAATTAAACAACAAATCCAGGGTTAACGAGACCATAACCCTTACCTTTCTGCCAATTTGGTTACCAACCAAATCTTGAAACTTTGTGATGATCCCTCCTTGCAATCGGCTAGGCACTAGCACACTCAACAGTTAGTTTTTCAACTTTTGAACGAATAAGGAACAGATCTGAAACACTAGAACACTTACCTAGATTGTTTAGCCAAATCCCGAAGATCTGTCGAATACTTTCTAAAACACCATAGTTAGAATCGGCATAGCCTTTGAACAAGGAAAAGTGGCCCTTGGCCGAATGGTAAGCCTTGCTTACCCTGGATCTTAAATCCCGAAAAGATCACCTTAAAACGTCGGCTACTAGAGGATCCCGAAATCACCTTCATGGTTTTGGCCAAAGAAACATAGAGGATTAGAGTCCTTTATTTCATCTAAACAAAAGAAAAAGGAAAAGAAAAATGAATAACTGTTGATCCTTACCCCTAGTGTTGAAATCGATTGCACTCTTGCTTAGAACCACAGAGGAATTCGGCTACTATAGAAAAGTGATTGACTTTGAAGGAGAAATAGATGAAGAAATCAGCTAGATGGTGAATGTTTTGGCTTTAAGGATTTGGAAAAAAAGAAAAGAGAATAAGGGACACAAGATTCGGCTAATACTCCCAAATAGAGCTGGGATATTCGGCCACCAAAAGAGTAGGTATAAACTTACGGTTGAGAGAAAGAAAAGAAGTATAGAAGAAGGTTAGGAGAATTCGGCAATGGTGAGATTGAGAAGGGGATGCACAAATGGTTTCGGCTTTTGGTCAAGAGAGAAAAAGGTGCCTAAACTTTACTATGCATATTCGGTTTCCTCCCCCCTTTCAAAATGACCGAAATTGACACCAAAGAAATCCCTTAGCCAGCCAACTCTCCCTCTCTCCACTCAATCCCCCTTCTTACTCTTACTTAGTCGAATCCTTAAGCTTTTGACTCAATCTACACTTCATCTGTGAAGTGTCCTTGTGCCGTCCAACACTGCCTCTCCTTGCTGCAAAATAAAACTCCAAAAATGCTTCCCTTGCTGCTCGAACCTAGGCCCTTCTCACTCCCTGTGGTGTCACCTTACAAGGCCCTAAGTGGCACATCTTTGCCACTTTATCAACTGGGTTCTTTGTGTTCTAAACCACACAATAAACTTCTTAAGGCCTAGCTCCCTCAGTTCCCCTTTTTAGACTTAAAAATCCAATAACTTCTAAGGCCCCTACCAACAGCCCAAGGTTCTTACAGCCCCAAAACACATGCAAATCACACTCAAGCATGCAGTTACATTCATTTAAGTGCAAATGCATAACCCTTAAATCCTGGATATTACAGTTCTACCCCCTTAAAATAATTTCGACCTCGAAATTACCTGGCTAAAATAAGTATTGCTGTCGCATCGCTTCCTTTGGCTCCCATGAGGCTTCTTCCGATCCATGGTTACGCCATAACACTTTGACTAGAGGGATCGATTTCCTCTGAAGCACCTTCACATCCCGTTCCAAAATCTAAATCGGCTCTTCCTCATAGGACAGATCTGGTCTCAGCTCCACCTCCTCAACCGGTATTATATGAGATAGATCTGATCGGTAATGACATAACATCGAAATGTGGAACACATCGTGCATCTGCTTCAAATCCGTAGGTAATTCTAACTGATATGCTACTGGACCAACCCGTTTTAGAATCCGATAAGGTCCTATAAACCTAGGACTTAACTTTCCCTTACGACCAAATCTCATCACCTTCTTCCACGGTGAAACTTTTAGAAACACATAATCTCCCACAGCAAACTCAATCTCCTTCCGCTTAAGATCTGCGTATGACTTTTGCCGATCAGATGCCTCCTTCAACCGTGTCCAAATTACCTTAACCTTCTCCTCCGATTCTGCCATAATTTTCAGACCCAAAATCTGACGTTCTCCTAATTCCGTCCAACATGTAGGAGTGCGATACTTTCGTCCATACAGTGCTTCGTATGGTGCCATCCGAATACTTGCCTGATAGTTATTATTGTACGCAAATTCCACTAAAGGCAAGAACTCCTCCCAACTCCCTCCGAAGTCCATCACGCAACCTCTCAACATATCCTCCAGCACTTGAATTACCCGCTCAGATTGGCCGTCCTACTGCGGATGGAATGCCGTACTAAAATCCAACCTGGTGCCCAAAGCTTGATGTAGTACCTTCCAAAACCGAGATGTAAACCTTGGATCCCTGTCTAAGATAATCGACATTGGCACTCCGTGCAGCCTTACAATTTCTGCTACACACAACTTTGCCAATTTCAGAGAATAGTCAACCCAAGACCTATAAAATGTGCACTTCACAACCAATCTACTATCACCCATACCGAGTCCTTCTTAGTAGGCGTAAAGGGAAGCCCACTAACGAAGTCTATGGTAATTCTCTTCCACTTCCATTACAAAATCTTTATCTATGAAGCAATCACGACGATTTGGTGTTCAACCTTGACTTCTTCGACACGTTAAGCACTTCCCTACAAACTCAGAACTTTTCGCTCAAACCAAAGCCACCAAAGCTGTTCCCGTAAATCCTTGTACAACTTACTTCCTCCAGGATGCATAGCATAAGGGCTACTATGCGATTCTTGAAGAATTCTTTGCCTTAACTCCTCATCCTTCGGCATACAGACCTTGCCTCAAAAACACAAAGACTCGTCATTTGTTTACACCAAAATTTTCTAATTCCCCACTTTGTACTTGTAGTAGCTTAGCACTTAGTTCACCATCTAACAATTGTTTCTCCTTAACCTGTCCTAGCCACGTTGGCTTCACTTGCAATTCCTCTAACAAGCTTCCATCATCATAGAGGCTCAAATGTACGAACATCGCCCTTAACTCCGACACTACTTTATGACTTAGGGCATCCGTCGTAACATTTGCCTTACCCGGGTGATACTCTATTGAACAATCGTAATCTTTCAACAACTCCACCCACCTACGCTATCTCAAATTCAGCTCCTTCTGAGTCAGCAAATACTTCAGGCTCTTGTGGTCTGTGTAGATCACTAACCTTTCTCCATACAAGTAGTGCCTCCACACTTTAAGAGTGAATACAACTGTTGCCAACTCCAGATCATGCGTCGGATAGTTAACCTCATGTGGCCTCAATTGCTGAGACGTATAAGCGACCACCTTTCCGTCTTGCATAAGGACACATCCCAATCCTGTATGGGAAGCATCACAATAAACCACATAGTCCTTCCCTGCTTCAGGCTGAATCAAACCGGGCCTCTGTCAATACCTTCTTAAGCTTCTCAAAACTCTCCTGCTGCTTATCCGCCCATACGAAAGGTACCTCTTTCCTTAACAACTTCATCAAAGGTGCTGTTATTGACGAGAACCCTTCGACAAATCTCCTATAGTAGCCTGCTAATCCCAAGAATATGAACTTCTACCACAGACTTAGGTGGTTTCCAACCCAATACTGCCTCAATCTTCCATGGTTCCACCCTTATTCCTTTAGCAGATACCACATGTCCTAAAAATGTAACTTCCTTCAGCCAAAATTTGTACTTGCTGAACATGGAATACAGCTTCTTTTCCCTTAACACTTGTAGCACAACTCGGAGGTGCTTGCCATGTTCTTTCTCAGACTTGGAATACACTAGGATATCGTCTATGAACACAACGACGAACCGATCCAGGTAGGGTTAAAAAACTCGGTTCATCATGTCCATGAACACAGCTAGGGCGTTTGTCAATCGAATGGCATTACCAAGAACTCACAATGCCCGTACCTAGCCTGAAAAGTTGTCTTATGGATATCAGCCTCCTTCACCTTAAGCTGATGATATCCTGACCTTAGATCTATCTTTGAAAATACTGCGGCCCCCTTAAGCTGATCGAACAAGTCATCTATCCTTGGCAATGGATACTTGCTCTGGATGGTCAGCTTATTCAACTACCGATTCTATACATGTGCGCATAGTCCCGTCCTTCTTCCTCACAAATAGGACCGGTGCACCTCATGGAGACACACTAGGTCGAATAAACCCACGATCGAGTAACTCTTGGATCTGGTCCTTGAGCTCTACTAGCTCCTTTGGTGCCATTCGGTATGGAGCAATTGACACAGGAGCTGTACCCGACAATAAGTCAATTCTGAACTCCACCTCCCTATCCGAGGGTAACCCAGCATCCTCCAAAAGACATCCATAAATTCCTTCTCGTTCTAACTCCTCTTACACCGCTTCCTCAAATTCTAAGGCACTCGATCAACATCGTAAAAGCTACACACCTTTTCTCACCATCTTCTCGCCTTAAGGCAGATACCACATTTGACAAGCAATTCCGTCTCTCGCCCATCACCACAACTTCTTTATCGTCAGGAGTTCTTAACGACATACGCTTAGCAGCACAATCCACATTCGTATTGTACTTCACTAACCAATCCATGCCTAGGATTAGATCAAACTCCTCAAATGGCAACTCCATTAAGTCTGCTAGAAATTGCACCCCCTGAACTTCCAAAGGTACTGCCCTAAAGAGTTTGTCTAATACTACTGATTGCCCTATGGGACTAAGTACAGTCATTTCCTAGGTATAGTCTCAGAGTTCACATGTAGAGTTCCAGACACCTTACTAGCAATGTATGAAAGAGTTGACCCAATATATATCAACGCAATAAAGGGTAATCCAGAGATAGGGAACATACCCATTATGACATCGTGTGTCACCATCCTCCTCCGATTTAATCGCATATACTAGACCCATTGTCTCGCCTGCGTGTTACTAACACCTCTGCCCGGTGTTCCCCGACCTCTTCCAGAACCATTACCTCTACCAGCCGGACCACGACCCCGCGGTGGCTACTGTCCACCTCTTTTGCCTGACTAGGGCCCTAACTTACTGGTCGGCTCCGTCTGTTTTCATAGGATAGTCCCTAATGATGTGATCCTTGGACCCACACTTGAAACATCCTCCCGTCTTCTTCCAACACTCTTCTAAGTGCATCTTTCCATACTGAGCACAAGTAAGGTACTGTCCTCCCGTAGCAGCTTGCTGACCGCACGACCCATCCATTCTAGGTCTCTTTTGAACATTCCCAGATGACCCAGATGATCCAAAACATCTTTTTGCCTATTCACATGTCGTGTTCTCGCCTTACGCACTCCTTAACTCCTTCAAACCTTATCCTTTTCTACCAAAGACAAGAACTCCCGCTCCTGCTGTGGGGCAATCAATAATCTCAGGTCATCTCTTAGTCCATCCTCAAACTGGACACATCGTTCATGCTCCATAGCCACTATACCTCGAGCGTATCGGCTCAACCTTAAAAATTCTGCCTCGTACTCTGCTACGGATTTATTTCCCTAAACCAGCCTCAGAAACGCCTTCCTCTGCGCATCAACATAGCTAGTCCCAATATACTTCTTCTGATATACTGCCTTAAAGTATTCCTAAGTAAGATCATCTGCGGCGACCATCCCGAACCGTGAGCCACCATTGGTATGACTCATCACGAGTAGCGACATCGCCTTTCGCTTTCTTCTCGACATCAGTCCAAATCATCCATAATTCGCCCGTCGCCTCCAACCAATACTCACCAGATTAGCGCCACACCAGATATACCACGTAAAAACTCACCCATTAGCTCGAGTCACTCGGTATAGACATCCGAGCTCCCATGCCT
The DNA here is from genome assembly GCA_025506655.1 of Gossypium rotundifolium. Classification (NCBI taxonomy): domain Eukaryota; kingdom Viridiplantae; phylum Streptophyta; class Magnoliopsida; order Malvales; family Malvaceae; genus Gossypium; species Gossypium rotundifolium. The sequence continues at coordinate 63,931,248 of CP106726.1, forward strand.
CCACCTACTCCACCACCCTCTCAAGTACTCGCAAAGATCGCTCTGTGACATCGAATCATCCCCGTCGATCCTCGATATTCCACACTAGCAACCGGTGTTGGTGGCATTTCATTCTCGGACCCTTGACCAGACCTAATGGGTTCTGACACGGTCATTCGGCCTCTACCACGGCCATACACATTACGACCACGTCCTCTAGAACTCATCCTTCCGAGTTGCTTTTAACTAATTAAGAATTTTACGAATTAGTTTTTGTTCCACTAATTATCCACGAATAATTTTATGTAAAGAATTTTTGGGGCAGTTCTTTCGATCATTTCAAGGTTTTCATTCCAAGTTTTCTACCCTAATTCAGAGAGAACACACACATTCAGTAGTATTTACTACATACATTCCTCTCTCGAACATTTTCGTTTGTTCCAACCCAAGGGTATTTTCGTAATTTTGTCTTATAGGGGTATTTTGGTAATTTTCCAAATCAAGGTATTTTGAAATTTTGCAAAATAGGGATTTTTGGTATTTTTGGAAAATAGGAATATTTTGATAAAAGGAATCGAGGGTAGTATGGTGATTTTGTAAACTGAGGGTATTTTTGTAATTTTACAAACTAGGGGCATTTCGGGAATTTTGTAAAATATGGTTCCAAGTGATTTTACAAAATGAGGGTGTTTTAGAAATTTTCAATTCGGGGTACTTTGGCAACCTTCCATACTGTGGGTAGCTTGATAATTTTACAAGTTAGGGGGAATTTGGTCAATTTGCAAATCAGGGGTATTTTGGTCGTTTTTGAATCAAAGGTCTTTGACTTTAGGATTATACAAAACAAGGTGACCGGTCCCTTTTAGGTTTTAATTATTGAATTTAGCCTGTGATTGAGTCCTCTTGGTTAGGGTGAACCGTCACTCGCGCACTGTGCAGGATTCGAGCGGAGAGGAGGTGAGTAACTAGATCGCTTAAATACCAAGCTCCCACCGAATCCAATCCTAGACATGAGCACAACGGTTGCCACACCCTTAACTCGGGGACTCACTCACCGGTTTGTCTAGTTAGACCTTAAGTTTTATGTAATTCGGTGTTGGAGTAAGCTAATCCTAGGGTTCAATAGTTCCTAATCTACTAATCTATGTCCACATAATTCCCACATACAAACCACACAATGGTTAGGGTACTTACAGTGGACTTGGTAGAGACTCAAAGCCATGCTAGAAAACTGCTCATTCTCTAGTAAAACTCAATTTCAAAATAAAGAAAATGTTTTGGGCCCGAAAGCCCTTAAGGTCGAGTTTTAAATCGGCTCGATACCCAATTGAAACACCCCAAACCCGGCCCACAAGCCCTGACCAGATCTGGCATGTTCCCTGAGTAAAACGTAGTTAAGTCTCATATGACATTTTGAAAATCTTGATGATTTTGAAGAAAATGGATTTGGGTTGTTCTCGAGTTAAAAATTGAGTTGCAACTTAAACCGTTAATTTCTTACTTCAAAAGTTACAAGTTAAAGAAATACCGAATTTTAGGGTTTAATTTTATTGTTAACTTGAAAAACTATAGGTATTTGAGTTTCAAAACGATTGATGTTATTCGTAACATAATAGAAATTTTAAACGCAAAAAAAATAAAACAGTTAAGTAATAATGGCCTTATTACATCAAACATAACCCAAAATAATTCAAAATAGACTTAAATAGAGAAAAACCAAAAAAACTGAGCTGTGCATGGCCACCACTAAGTTCCTACCGACCCAGTCCATCTACTGAGTGCCATCTGCAAACAGTTAGCCCACAAAGGGTGAGTCAACAGACTCAATGTGTAACTACCATCACAGATTCCCAAAACATACAAGGCATAATAAATCAGATAAAATAATTGTAAACCATGATGCAACCCAAACAACCTAGATCCAACCTCTACACATCACCCGTACCTATCGATCACACCGTAGGGATTATTAAATCGACCCTCCATCCGCTACACACCATCGAAGGCAGTCGCTGCAGTCAACTGCACATCGCCCTTATAATTGTGGCATAGCCACCATATAATATGACAGAGTCACCAGATTCATATTATGTGACATAGTCACTAGATAATATGACAGAGTCACCAGATATTGTGGTATGAACCACCAGATCACTTCCCCTTTCACATAATCGCCCATATGCCCATGCAACATACATAACACACGAATAACATGCATTATACCTTACCCCATAGCCATAATAATATTTCTCATATATCCATATTCATGTTTTATAAACTTTACTTAATTGAGAGTTAGGGGTAACGTACCTGAATGCACTGTACCATGGGATGGTACTTTTAGCCATATTCATGCATAGCCTTATTAACATATACAAATCAATATTATTGTTAGTTGGGAATTTAGGGTGGGTTACACACCGACATCGAGATCTAATCGAAATCTCAAGATCCCAATCTAACGCACTTGACCCCTTTTTCCTACATTCGGCCAACACTAGGCATATTAGCAAGAAGCCATTCTATTAAATAAATCAAATCAAGGGTTAATGAGACCAAAACCCTTACCTTGCTGCCAATTTGGTTACCAACCAAATCCTAAAACTTTGTGATGATCCCTCCTTGCAATCGGCTAGGCACTAGCACACTCAACGGTTAGTATTTCGTCTTTTGAACGAATAAGGAACAGATCTGAAACACTAGAACACTTACCTAGATTGTTTAGCCAAATCCCGAAGATCTGTCGAAGACTTCCTAAAACACCATAGTTAGAATCGGCATAGCCTTTGAACAAGTAAAAGTGGCCCTTGGCTGAATGGTAAGCCTTGCTTACCTTGGATCTTAAATCCCGAAAAGATCACCTTAAACCGTCGGCTACTGGAGGATCCCGAAATCACCTTCATGGTTTTGGCCAAAGAAACATAGAGGATTAGAGTCCTTTATTTCATCTAACCAAAAGAAAAAGAAAAAGAAAAATGAATAACTGTTGATCCTTACACCTAATGTTGAAATCGATTGCACTCTTGCTTAAAACCACAGAGGAATTTGGCTAGATGGTGAATGTTTTGGCTTTAAGGATTTAGAAAAAAGAAAAGAGAATAAGGGACACAAGATTCGGTCACCAAAAGAGTAGGTATAAACTTGCGGTTGAGAGAAAGAAAAGAAGTATAGAAGAAGGTTAGGAGAATTCGTAATGGTGAGATTGAGAAGGGGATACACAAATGGTTTCAGCTTTTGGTCAAGAGAGAAAAAGGTGCCTAAACATTCCTATGCATATTCAGTTTCCTCCCCCCTTTCAATACGACCGAAATTGACACCAAAGAAATCCCTTGGCCAGCCAACTCTCCCTCTCTCCATTCAATCCCCCTTTTCACTTTTACTTAGCCGAATCCTTAAGCTTTTGACTCAATCTACACTTCATCTGTGAAGTGTCCTTATGTCGTCCAATACTGCCTTTCCTTGCTGTAAAATAAAACTCTAAAATGCTTCCTTGTCGCTCGAACCTAGGCCCTTCTCACTCCTGTGGCGTCACCTTACAAGGCCCTAAGTGGCGCCTCTTTGCCACTTTATCAACTGGGTTCTTTGTGTTCTAAACCACACAATAAACTTCTTAAGGCGACTTAAAAATCCAATAACTTCTAAGGCTCCTACCCACAGCCCAAGGTTCTTACAGCCCCAAAACACATGCAAATCACACTCAAGCATGCAGTCACATTCATTTAAGTGAAAATGCATAACCCCTAAATCCCGGATATTACAAGATGTGATTTGAGTTATGTATATTTAAACATGCCTCAACTAAGAGAATAAATTTTTTGTATTCAAGAGTATAAAGACGGATAGTCGGAATAAAGAAATTATATTTTAGAAAGCATAATATAGAGATATACTTATTGGATTATTCTAACCGGATGATGTTATTATAAGTTAAAGTTATTCTGATTGGAAAATTTATCATATTTGTGATAGTTTGAAAGGTATTGGTATACTAACAAAGTTAAAGCAATTGAAGGTATTATTAATCGAAGCTCTAGTTTTGAGTTCAGTTGGAATTGAGTAATTAGTTTATGATTTTTTTCAGTGATGCACTAGTGAACGGATTAGAATGAGTTTTATTGCTAGAATATAAAGTGATGGTTCATGTTTTCATACGGTTAATGTCACATTAAAAAGAATTGTTCGACTAGTGATTTAGAGATGGTTATTATTATGTTTGTATTGAAAAATTTGATGACACGGTTTGTTTAACGATAATTTTCATATGTTTCCTGGTTTCGAGAGTTTAATATATCTGATGGCATAGCAAAATTTGAGTTTAAGACAGTGGTTATGAATTAAGCTATTGAAAGATTGTAAGTGATTATCGATTGATTTGTGGGAAGCCAAGAGAAATGCTAGTGGGTTGTTTTCGAACGTTTGATAGAATTAGCATAATAATTTCAATATGTATCGGTTCTTTGTTTGACAGAATTCATTGAGTTCTATTAGGATTCGGATCAATGATAGAGTGTTTCTGAAAGTATCATCTTGAAAAAGATTATTTAGTGATGTTGGAAATTAAGAGAAAGATACTAAACCACTCTTCTGGTAAGATTTTCGAGGACGAAAATCCCAAAAGGGAGGAAGAAATGTAACATCCCGAATTAAGGCCTAGTCGGAACAGTGGTTTTGGGACCACAAATTCGACGTAAGAAAATTTATTTTTATTATATTTTTATGGTCTACAATTTCATGGAACGATTTCGTGAAAATTTCGTTCGAAAATTTTGACGTTTGGCCACTCAATTTAGTTAAAAGGACTAAATTGTAAAAAGTGCAAAACTTGTGTAACATCCAAAAAGTGGCCTACACATTTATATGGTAGTCTAATATGTTAAATTGAGATTGTAAAGGTTGGGCTGACTTTTTGATTAAATATTTGGATTAGGGTTAAAGTTAGTGCTCTGGATAATTTAAAGTGAAATATTAGGCTTTAAAAAAATTGGGTTAGGTGGCTAATAAATGGTGTTAGCTTATAATTTAAGAAGATGGTTAATTAAGTGACAAGCTGGGCTTGTGGCCCAAAGGATTAAAGTGCATTAAGTGGGCATAAGGTGGCGCCTTAAGGGAGGAGGAATTTGGGCCCTGAGTGACCGATTGGGCCTTAGAAGATGGGTCAAATTCGGCACTTAAATGGGAAGGGGGTGGACGGCAATTAGGCTACCTTTTAGGAGTTATTTCTTTTATTTTAAGTGTTAAAAAGCTGATAATTAATAAGGAGGAGTTGGTTTTAAGGTGGGCTCTCCTAAAGGTAAGATAAGGATTGAGTTATCGGAGAGTTAAAAGCTATCGATGACAAAGCAGAGTTGGTGAAAATCCAACTCGGGAGGGAGAGTTGGTCGAAATTCCAACTCGTGTGTGTGGGTATGCCAAATTTCTCTATAAATAGGAGTAGTATTCTTCAATTTCGGTATCTTGAAACCCTATTCTTCTCTCATTCTCTGCCAAAATTTCTAAGCCTTCTCTACTTTCTTTTTCTTTTCTAAGAGCCAATTCCTTTGTTCATACCCTCATCTCCCATAGCCGAATCTATAAGTGAGATCTCTGCTTTCCGAAGGTGCAATCGTAGTCGTATACTCCTTAGTAATCCGGTAAGTTTAGGATTTTTCCTTTTCTGTGATTCCCTTATTTTTATCAAACTCCTAATCTAAACCATTGTTCCAAGGTCCTTTCGATTATACTCTTTACTCCTTGAAGCCGAAACTATCCCATTAAAGCCGATTTGGTGGAAAAATCGAAGGTAAGAAGTGGTAAGTATGGCCGAATGGTCTTCCATGATTCTTTCCATTTAGCCGAATGGCATATGGGTTAGAATGTTTGTGATTTTTTATTCGTTTAATATTTGGGGAATGGCCGAATGTAGGAAGGTTGGTGGTGACAATTTCTAAAGGATATTTGGGATTCGGCTAACTAGGTAAGTGTTCGTTTTAAAGGTTACATTTAACTAATGAGTTAGATCTCATCGTTATTTGGTTTAGTGATTAAGGGATTGATATGGACTCAACTAACAGTCAAGCTGAGAAGGTTGGATCTGTAAAACTGTCGCCCAAATTCAAGAAGTGATTTGTTTTGGTAGTGCGAGATTGGCCAACGGGGTGTGGGCAAAAATCAAAGTCAGATCGTAGGCCAATAGTAGTTGTTTCAAGTGATAGTAACGTAGATATAGCAAAAGCCTTAGTACGCAAATCAGGTGTGTAACACTTCCCCACCGTCTAGATCTGATTAATAATAAATGTATATATATATATATATATATGTGTTCACAAGATTTATATGTTACATTAAAAGCCAAAATCTCGATTTAAACGACGGACCCTCAGGTTAGTAAATAATCTGACTATATGTTACAAGTAAACTGTTGTACATGTTTTAAATTATTGTGCATGTTGCATGGGGTGGGTGATGAAAGGAGGAAGTTATATGTACATGTATATGAGTAACGATTTTTACCGTGAACTACTGTAGCGGCTAATGCCGTGAACTGTTATACGGGCTTCGGCCATTATATGTTATAAGGGCTTCAGCCAATATATGTTGATGAGCAGCTTGACTGCCATCTTGGAGAGTAGCAGTGTGGGTTGATTGTAGAAATCCCCAATGGTGTGTTGGTTGGTACGGGGGCGTGTAGCGGATGGAAACCTAGGCAAATGGGTTGGGCTTTGCATATTATATGTTTCCATGTAAATGAATTTATTATTATGTTTAATGAGGCCCAAATCTAGTGGTGCATGAGGGTTGCACACTGAGTCTCGCGACTCACCCCCTTTAAACTAACCTTTCAGGTGACGCTTAGTGCATCGGACCGGGCCAGAGTGGAGCGCAAGGTGGCCATGCAAAAGAATATGTGGATCCGGCGGAAAGTCTTAACTAAATAGTTTATAAGATGTTTTATTTTATGGACTTTAAACCCCGTTGTAATAAGGCCATGGGCCACTAGTTTATGTTTTGGTTTTATTATGGGCTTGCTTCGTTTTTTTTATATTTACTTCGTTTAAACTAAGGTTTTTTTTTCTCTTTAAGTTTTGGGCTTTCAATTGTAAAGACCTATTTTATTTTATTTGGGTTTTCTACTAAACTGAATTATTTTATAAAATTTTTTTTTAGTGACATACCAGATCCGATTGTGGTGTTTGGGCTGGGTTTGGGGTGTTACAACTTGAGTTCTAGAAGTTAGAGGTGTCAAATTGCTATGAAATTTTAAAGTAAAGGTTCTTAAATGGTAATTAGCCCATTAGTTAAATTTTTGGACAAAAATGGATATGATATACGTTAGATAAGATATTTTTTTGTAAGGGCATTTTGGTCTTTTTTCAAATTAAATGAATTAAAAACAAAATTAAAATACCAAAATTTTCCATCTTCTTCATATGGACGAAATTTACCAGGAGAAGACATGGCCAGGGTTTTCTCAACTTTCCAAGCTCATGACCCCGAAAAACAAGATTTGGACCTAGAAGTGGAGGAAAATCGAAAATCGAGAAAGTTGGTAAAATGGTTGTTTCAACATTCGAGGTAAGTTGGTGTGTTAATAATAATGCAACACCATACTAGAATTGTAATTCTCTATTGATATGGCATAAATTGTATGATTTAATATGTTTAGGAGAAGTTGATGGATGGTATGTATGGTATGGAAAATGTGATGTTTATTGTGTCATGTGAAATTGAATGGCAAATTAATGTTACAGGAATTGAATGTTAAATTAATATTATATGGGTTGTATGAGTTGCTACACTTTGTACTGATTTAGATTTCGACAAGAAAGTTTATATGTAAATAATGCATTTATTTTACATGTACAATAATTATTTTGCTAGATATTATGGAAATCATTGGGTGATAACTAAAATATGAAAATGAATGGAATGGGAAATTCTCGATTGAACCTTCGAAAAACTGAGAGATACAGATAATATGTAGCTAGGTCACACAAGTGATAAGGGACCTTCACCGTGTGCACAAGAAAGCTACTAGATGGCAAAATTTGATATGTAGCTAGGCCACATGGATGATAAGGGACTTTCACCATATGTTCAAGAAAGCTACGGGATAATAATTTCATATGTAACTAGGTCACATGTGTAATACTGTGTGTATACCATGTGTACAAGAAAGTTATGGGTTATGAGTAGCTAGGTCACATGAGTGGTTCCTAGTCTTTGGACACCATGTAGACAAGAAAGCTACGAGATGGAATGGCTAGGTCACATAGGTGATAAGGGACCTTCACCATGTGTACAAGAAAGCCAATTATGTGTAGGTGGAGCTATGTCTTTGAGACCACCGAGTATCGGCGTTTTCCAAGGGGTTCAACGAGATAATTTACTAATGATGATTGGTGCGATCATGTTATGGATAAGTGCAAGTGTGAATGTGACCAATTAAAAAATGTGGCAAATTTACGTATGAATAATATGTTCGATATGTAATCGAAAATTAGAAAGGTTGGTATAAGCAAGTGATGTACAGACTAAAGTGAAAGAGAGAGCAAAATTTACAATAAAACTGTTTGGACAAAGAAGAAGACATGAGTTTGAAAAATCACTAAAAATAGTAGAGATTGAATTATAAGTTGGATGAGATATTTATTTAAATATTATTGAGTATATTTTCATATAAAAGAAACATAGCAAACAAATGATTTCTATATTTTGAGATATTTGAATTTCTGTGAGACTGGTTCAGAATGATTATGTGATCCCCTATTCTGCCTTAGAAAAATCATTAAAAATTGTAAAAAAAATATTTGTGGGATATAATTTATATTTCTGAAATCTTGAAAATTAACTAAATAAGAAGGTCATATGAACTATGTACAAGGAGAAAATTGATTCGTAGTGAAGAGCGGTCAGAATAGTCGAACAGTAAAATAGGGGAATTTTTAATGAATAAACGGTATTGATTGGCTAAACCAAAAATTTTGAAAATTTTATGGTAAGAAGATATATGAGCCTAGTTTCATGTAAAATTAACGTATCTTAATTTGAAGTTCCTTAGATCCATATATAAATAATTTAGTGACTATGACTCGAGTAGATAACTTGAGATGAACATGAATAAAAAGTGGAACTATGTTCAATTATGATTGTATTGTCTTGATAACATATTGTGAAGATTTATAAAAGCCTGTTAATAAATCACTTATTATTTACATATTTACTTACTAAGCTTTGTAGCTTACTTCCCTTCATTTCCCATATCTTATAGGGTTGTATGCTAACTCGAGTTGGAGATTGCCGAAGATGTAATCACAGTATCATGCTATTATCGTGGGTAAAAGTGAATACAAACCTCTTAAGTTTATGGCATGTATAGGAGACTTAGTCATTGTATATGTCATAATTGGTTAGGCCTAAAATGTTGGCCTTTAATATTTAGCGTTCATTTTGTATAATTTGGATGAAATTTTATAACTCAGTTTAATACGTTTTCAAGTCTATGTGTTTTGGTAATGCCTCGTACCCTATTCCGGTGTTGAATATAGGTGAGGAGTGTTACAGCCACAGCTCTATCGGGATCCATCTACTATATGAAAACATAATTTAAATCATCTGGAGTCGTCACACTATCATTATGTAAATACTCATACGTATGGCATGTATAGCTAGACTCATGCATACGCTACGTTAGTCCGAGAATCGACTAAACCGTAGCTCTGATACCACTAAATGTAACTCCCCTTACCCGTATTCGATGCCAGAACCTGGTATGAGGCATTACCGTACTTAACTTGCTCAAACATACAACATCGAGACATAAAATTTCATTTCAACTCAAAACTTTTCATTCGAGATCATAATGTCCCTACTATAGGTCTACGAGACGTTAAACGTACATACGGAATGGTTCGAGACTAAATAGAAAACTTTTGAACACTTAGAAATTTTTTACACAAAACAGGGCCACATGCACGTGTGGAATGGAACACGCCCGTGTAGGAAGGCCGTGCGGTCACACACGCCTATGTTACTAGCCCGTGTGGATTTTATTTCTCAATTCAAACCTACAACGATTTTCACACGGCCTGACACACGCAGGTGTCTATGGCCCGTGTCCCTCACACGGCCATGACATGCCCATGTTTCTCCCGTGTGTAAAAACCTTAACATTTTGTTTTTAACGTCATCATCCCAATAGGGTCACACGGCCAAGGCACACGCCCGTGTCCTTAGACTGTGTGGCAAATTAAATTCTTAAATTCAGGTGCAGACTTCACACGGCCTGGGCACACACCCATGTTCTAAGGCCATGTCTTCCACACAGTTGAGACACACGGCCATGCCTCAGCCCGTGTGGTTACTACTACGTATTCTGTTTTGCCAACTTCAGATACAAGAGGACACACAGCCTAGACACACGCCCTTGTGTCTACCCGTGTGGACAATTATCAGGCTCTCTACCAAGCCAATTGCCACCCTAAAAAGCAATCACACTTATACCATTTCAATGCGACACACAACATGACAATAAGGCACCTTTAGTATCTAAAATCAAAACATCCACACCTTATTAACAACCTACTTCATCATGCACTTCCTTCATTCATAACTCATTCAATTGCACAACTTGTACCTCATGAATTTCATCATCATTGATTATATAAAAACTTAACAAGTATTATCCAATTTCAAAGGCTATTTACAAAATGAATGAGTAGCATTAATAGCCAACACATTGGCTAACAAATATGACATATCACAAGATGACCAAGTTCCTATACATGCCATACCCAAAATGATCAAACTTTGCTATACCAAAAGAATATCTTGATAATGTGAATCGAGCTCCGACGTCCTACAATCCTCGAGCTAGCTTGGCGATACTACAAGGAAATGGAAAGGAGAGGGGGTAAGCATAAAGCTTAGTAAATTTACATGCAATAAATAGCAACATAAAGGCTTATGATAACATCCATTCATCACACTAAATAATAACACAAGTTCTCAAGCACATTAGCATAACTTACTCATGCTTACTCTTACCAAATCACACATTACATTCACATTAATTTCCCATAAGTTACTCATGGGTACATGTATCACTCCATCACATAACTTTAACACTTTTACTCTCTTGAACATAGACTTAGCTCTTTATCCCGTTGAACCACTTAAAATACCAAAGAATACTCAAACTCATCATACATGTAACATGATGCCAATACCATATCCCGGATATGGTCTTACATGGGATCACATATCGATGTCGATTGCATATCCCAGATATGGTCTTACATGGGATCTCATATCTCGATATCGATGCCATATCCCAGATATGGTCTTACACGAGATCTCTATACGGTACCGAGGCCACGTTCCAGACATGGTCTTATACAGGACCTTTGTTTGATGTCGGTGCCATATCCCGAAAATGGTCTTATACGGGACCTTCTTAATCTCTTGCCATGACAACAATATTCTTTCTATTCCTAAGGTTCAACTGGGACCTTGTCTTAGTATAATTTCATCATAGTTTCATTGAAACCTCATTTACTAATTACATGGAAATAACATACATTTCTCATGACATCAAGCATTTAAAAGTATAATAACAATACGTTGATTTATTACACACAAACTTACCTCGGTACCAAAATATGTATAGTTGTTCGATTTAGTCCACAACTTTGTCCTTCCCTCGGTTTCGATCCGGATTTCGTGTTTCTTGATCTAAAATGAAAATTTCACTTATTTAATGACCACATTGATTAAAATAACTCATGAATCGTACTTTGGCAAAAATTATGATTTTGCCCCTAAACTTTTAGAAAATTATAATTTTGCCCCTAGGCTCGTAAAACGATTCTAATCAAATTTCCTCCGGTAACATGCCTAGCTGAATGTTTATTACTCTTATAGAAACTCACAATATCAATTATTTCACACATTTACCACCTATTTACAACATTTACAAAAAGGTCCTTTTAGGTGTTTTCATGGAAACCCCTTTCACAAAAGTTGTTTATTTAACAACTAAGATTCATTTTCTTCCATAAAATTTCAGAAATCAACATGAATACTCACATGGAAAAACCCTAGACTCTTAACCATTTTGAAAAATATTCCCTTCATTATCTAGATCATGCTACAAGGGTCCTAAAAGTACAAAAATTATCAATAAAGACCACCAAAATCACTTGCTTGCAAGGAGTGTAAGTTGCTGAAAATTTCAAGCTTCCAAAACCCCTATTTTGCTGGTATTTTCAGTGGAGGAAGATGAAGATGAAATGTGATAGCATCTTTCTCTTTATTTTATTTTATTTTATCAATTGGTCACCTAATTCACCTACTTTGACCAATTTCTTATTTTCTTGTACCCTATGGCCGGGAAACCCTTTCCTAAGGGTCTAATTGCATATTAAGGACCTTCAATTTAATATTCTATAGCTATTAGACACCTTTAGCTTGTAGAACAACACTTTTACACTTTATGCGATTTAGTCCTTTTTCGCAATTAAGCATGCAATTGCTAAAATTAATGCACCAAAATTTTCATACACTCATATAATCATGCCATAACACATAAAATAATATTCAAACTAATTTCTCCAACCTCAAATTAGTGGTTTTGAAATTTCTATTCCGACTAGCCCCTAAACCAGTTGTTACAAAAAATTGTGGTTTGTTTGATAACCCAAAAGAGCAAACTGTTATAGTGTCAACACATGCTATTTTCCTTGAAGAAAGTTATATTAATGACTTCAAACCTTATAGTAAAGAGGTAATCGAGTAAATTTCAAGAAATATACAAAACCTTAATGAAACAATTCTAGAACTAACTCCTAATATTAGACTTGTAAACGATCAGCAACATAAGATGCTTCGTCGTAGTGGGAGGGTCTCTTGTAGGCCTGAGTTCTTCCAATCTAATGGAAGTTTTTTTAACACTGAGTATACCAAATAGGAAGATGATTACCTACCACTTATGATGAAACAATGCAGAGTGTTGATTCCAAGCTCTAGGAAATAGCTATGAAAGCTGAGATGGACTCTATGTATTCCAACTCAGTGTGGGAACTTGTAGACTTATTGGAAGGGACAAAACTCATAGGGTTTAAGTGGATCTACAAGTGGAAAATAAAAGCAGATGAAAAAGTGGAAAGTTATAAGGCAAGACTTGTAGCAAAAGGTTTATATTTAGAAAGAAGACATCGATTCCAAAAAAACCTTCTCTCCAGTTTTCATGCTTAAGTCAATCTACTTATTGTTATCTATTACGATGACTCTCAATTATGAGATTTGGCAAATGGATGACAAGACAGCATTTTTGAATGGCTATCTTGAAGAGAGCTTCTATATGATGAAACCAACGTGATATATAGCTAAAGGAAACGAGGATAAAGTTTGTAAACTGCTTAGATCCATATATGGACTTAAGAAGCATCTCGCTCATGGAATCAAAGATTTGATCAAGCTATTAAGACTTTTGAATTTGAGAAAAAACGTAGATGAACCTTGTGTTTATAAACATTTAGGGGATGGAAAGATGGTCTTTCTCATTCTATATGTCAATGACATTCTACTCATTGGAAACAATGTAAGGACATTATCATCGGTTAAATTATGGTTAACTCAACAGTTTATCATGGAGGACTTGGGAGAATCTAATTTTGTTCTAAGCACTTGAACCCTAAGGGATCAAAAGAACAAAGTGATAGCACTATCTCTAGCTTCGTAAATAGACAAGATTTATGCAATAACTGATTCAAAGAAGGGAATCAACCCTCCGTATTGAGATTTCATCTCTCTTTAGAGGACTGTACTAAGATAGCGGAAGAAAAAAATAACATGCTTCGGCGGTAGGAAGTCTGATGTATAGTATGTTATGCACATGCCTACATATCTGTTTTATAGTGAGTTGGTAAGTCAATATCAGGCGAATCCAAAACCAAGACGCTGGCAAGCAGTTAAGTATATGCTCAAGTATTTATAGAGAACGAGGGATCATATGCTCATGTATTCTCGAGGAAATCTTACCCTATTAGATATACTGATTCTAACTTTCAAATGTGTCAGGATTTGAGGAAGTCAACATCGGTTGTTCTTTTATCCTAAATGGCGGGTCCATAGTGTGAATAAGTCTCAAGCAGGGTTACACTACTAACTTCACTATGGAGAGGGCCAAATATGAGGTATGGAAAAGTTATGGCACTATAACAATGTGAATATAGCTAAAACTAAAAGAAACCACATAAGGACAAAATACATTAAGGGAGACAAGAGTGTTTAACGGAATAATGGATGTAGTCAAAAATCGCATCTGAGGACAAACCCTAGGGATCTGATTAGCCAAGACTCTTTTAGCATGAGAGCACTTTGGGAAACATATGGAGGGCATAGGAATGTAAAACATGACTCATCTACTTCACTTGAGCAAGTGGGAGACTGTTGGATTTGGTGTCCTAAGTGTAGTATTTTCGTCTAAGTACACTTGCAATTTTTTCGAACAGATTGGTTAATAAAGATTTTCATAAATTACATTAATACTTTGTTTGTTGTCCTCACATGGTTTTTGCACGCAAAGCAAAATGGAAGCAAATGTTGCTCATTAGTTGTCTAATGTTTAACTGATACTAAGTGGTATTACGTGGTCAGATCGTAATATAAAAATACAACTTGTATTATTAGACAAACCTAAACATGTCCTTAATCTAATAAAAAATAAGCAAATTAGTTGAAAGACTAATATGTCGTCTATCAAGTCCAATTGGGGAGATGTCTTGTCTTGGGCATCGAAGCGGATGACTCCCAGAAGATATAGACATAGATGTGACTGACCGTACATCAGACTGGACCAAAGTAGAATAGATCTTGAGTCTGTTTATAGATCTATTCCCTTGTGACATTCATAATGTGGCATACATAAATACAGAGTCGATGGCAAACTATCTATGCGTGACTCGTACACTTTGATGTAAGTAAAAGCCTAAGTTCGAAGGAACCAAAAGCTGGTGCATTGGGTGTACGACTTTTGCAGTATGTAGCGTCATTCACAACAGTAGAATTCATAGCCCAAGACATGGGTAAATGATATCCTCTCATATGCATTACATGATTGATGAACAGTAAACATGGCTACAGGTCATTCGTCTTTGTGATGGAGGATTTGATCACTATTTGATAGTGATTGACTTTTCATGAAGGAAGATGTAATGGTTACTACTGTAACACCCCTTACCCAGGCCGGACCTGAGTAAAGAGATCAAATATATTCAATAAAACAATAAATACTTATTAAACATAAACTCTATGATTTTAAAAGTAAAACATACAGAATCAAACATATTAAAATTTTGAACTTTACAAAGACCTAATTGTGAAATTCAAGCTCGAAATAGGATTGATTTACAAAAACTTTGAAGTTTAAAGCTAAAAGTGAAAATCCCTAGTTGGTATCGATACTAGATCGATACTGTAACATCCCGAAATTGGGCCTAGTAGAATTAGGCCCAATGGGCCTTGGACGTAAAGAGTGTTTAAAACTTTTGAGAATAAGAGAACGGCATTATTTCAAGTTGGACTTATTAGGAAGGCGATTTTGGAAAGTTACAAGGTTTCTAAGAAGTTCCAGGTTCAATTTAGGCCATAGGAAAATTTTAGTGTTGAAGCATTTAAAGGGGAGAAGGCAAGTGGCGTCTAGCATAAGGGAATAATTGGGCAACTGGCTAGCACAAGAGGAGCTTGTGGCTTAGTGGCAAGTGGCGTGAATGGCAGAGGGGAGAGCTTGGGTTCGAATCCCACCTAGTGCATTTATTTTGGATTAATATTTTTGGTGCTTTAAGGTAAGTGTCGTCCAAGCTTTGTATATGGTAAGGGAAGACTTTTTATTGATGGAAAGGAGGCTAAGGAATATGATAAGGAGGAAGATAAGGGGAAAAATAAGGAAAGAAATGAAAGGAAAGGAAAGAGAAGGGAACATGTTGGCCTATAATGAGGTAGATGTTTTGGAAAGAGTTTTGGTCAACACTCATCTTTTTGGTAAAGATGATACAAGGTTTTGGTAGGGAGAAAGAAGGGAGCCGAATTTTGCCTTTAGCCTCTATGCAAATTTGTGCTTGTGAAGTTTTCATTCTTTTTGAACAATTTTAGTGCTTTCTTTTCCAACTTCTTTTTCTTTTGCTTTAACCGAAACCATCTAGCACACTTTCTCCATCGTTTCTTTTCTTTTACAACCCATCTCTTTTCTTCTTTAATTAACATTTTGAGGGTCGAATCAATCCATCCTTTGTTGCTACTAATCTTTCTCTTAGCCTTAGTTTCGGAAGTTGATTGGTAAGTGAGTGATTAGGCCAATATTAGTGGTGAGATGTTACTCTTTATTTCGATGTTTTACACCGCTCATGTGATTCTATTTTTTGGTGATGATATCAACTTCTTGCTCTTGTGGAAGGGCCGAATATTGGATGAAGGATAACCCCTTTGGTACATCACTTATTTATGTTTAAGAACTTGTTGCAATAGCCAAAGTGCAAGGCGGGATTTTAGAACCTAGTAGGGAAGGATCACGATTGCGGGGGCAATGAAGAGTGGTTCTGTAACACCCCAAACCCGTCTATGCGTTAAGACGAGATTTGGTTTGTTACATAGATCGAACTATCTTAAAGATTAAGATGAATCGAAAATTACAAAATCATTTTAAAATAAAGTTTAATTAAAACCAAGAGAACAATTTAAGTTCGATGAATTTGAGAAACATTAGTTGAAAAATCTTATCATTTGACATTTAATTAACAAAACCTTAAAGTAATTTTATAAGAGTTCAAAGGGTTTGAAAATAAGAATAATTAAAGAAGCTCGTATGTTGAAAACCCAAACTATTTTAAGAAAACATTATAGGATAAACATAAGCCCATATTAATAGTCCAAAACATAATTTAAATCCATCCACACATTAAATCCATAAAACATTAATAGAGGCCTTATTACATCAAACCCAAAATAGTAAATTATAAAAAAAATCTTTATTAAAAGTTCAAAGTTTAATTAACCCATATTTGCAATATGGCCTCCACGAAGTCATCCTCGGCCCAAGTCCACATCAATTTCCATTACCTGAGAGGAAAAATTTGAGGTGTGAGTTACTCGAACTCGATGTATAACTTACTTACTCTATCCATTGGGCGGATCATCAAGTCATAAATATTGGGCTTGAGCCCAATAAATGATTTAGCAATAAAAATAATGAGATACATGCAAAATGAAATTTCCCACCCAAACCTAATTTCCATCCGCTACACACCACCGTACCAACCATCACACCTGTGGGGATCAAGTCAACCCACCCGCCAACACACCAATCGTGAGCATTTAGCCATTTTATATTTGTGGCGAGCCATCGAACTAGATTGTGACAAAGTCACCGAACTAGAGGCATTGAGCCATTAAAATATTTGTGGCAGAGCCACCGAACTAGAGGCAATCAGTCATTTAATTATTTTGTGGCAAAGCCACCGAACTAGATTTTGGCAACAGGCCTTTCTTCTCTTCATCATTTATCCCAACCCATGCAACATGTATGCAAAATAGTCTATGTACATATGAAAATTTGCAAAAATTCCCAATTTACATGTGATTCAAAATTTCAGGTTTTTATTAAGGCCCATAATACAAAATATCATTTAGCCCATTTAACAATCTTGCAACTTTGGCCCATTTAACGATCTAGCAGGGATTTCGGCCCATTTAACGATCTAGTAGGGATTTCGGCCCACTTAACGATCTAGCAGGGATTTTGGCCCATTTAACGATCTAGCATACTTTTTGGCCCATTTTACGATCTAGCAGGGATTTCAACCCATTTAACTATCTAGCATACTTTTTGGCCCATTTTACACATGAGACATAAAATTTACCTTTTACCAATTAACTCATCGAGGGCATTTTCGTAATTTTCACTATTTTAACCATTTTCATGTAATTTCACCAAAAATACCTATTATTTCGTAATGTACCGATTTTGTCGTTTTTATGATTTTGCTCAATACTACGGTATGACATCTAACCCGAGATAAGTGTGAAGTTACACACCTTGATATCGTGACTACTAAACCTTCCCGCTCGTCAACACCTAAACGTAACACAAACCGTTAGAACACTTTCATTTATTAAAAATATACTATTGGTAAATGATCTAAATCTTTACCCTTTTGATTTTGAACCACTTCTATTTTTGGTTTCTCTTCGATTGTTGATTCGTTGCCTGATGAGAATCCACGAACGTACAAAGGCTCGGGAGTACGAATAACCTCGAACAATTGATTCTCCTCGGTTGAAGGTCCGTAATCCGGTGGAAAATCTCAGATTCCTGAAACAACCCTTCGTTTATAATTAGGGGGATTAACGGAACCGCCCCTCTTTCGAAGACTATGGACTGCCCTTTTTTGTCCTATCTTGAATGCCTCTAAAGACATAAGATCATTAGTCCGACTATAAATATCAAATTTGGCTAACGATTTATAAGATTTGAGATTTGGCTTACCACGATTATCTTCGTTCCTCGAGAAACGATTGAGCGATTATGTCCCTAAAACGAAATAGATTAATAACTAACTATACTAATATAATGAATAAAATAAGAACCCTTAAAGAAAATCTCCTTACCTTAATTCTTGAAATCGATTCCAAAGTTCTAAAAAAATACTCAAGATCACCTTGAGTTTCTACCCTCCAAAATCTCACTAATGTCCACGATTGGAAAGATAATTGAGTAAAAAGAATTCAGTTATGATTAAAGGAAATTGGTTGTGATCAAAGAAAATGGAAGAAATTTTGGCACAAGAATTAGTTAACATTCGGCCATGGATGAAAGATTTTGAGAAAATTTTAATGAAGAAGAAAATGAAGAATAGGGAAATAGAAGTAATATAATTTGGTTTCAAGAGAGAAAGAGGGAAAGAAAAGAGAAGAAAAGGGTACTTAGTTTAGAAGAAAATGCATTCGGCATAGGAGAAGAAAATGAGAAAATGAAAAGAAGAAAGATACTTGTTTGCCTTAGTACTTTCGGTCACAATGAGAAGGAAAGATTTGGGAGAGAAAAATTTCAAAACCAAAATGGTCACAATAGAATGGTTCAAAAAAAAGAATTGTTTACCCAAGTATGTTGGCAATATTTCGGCTAGAGAGAATATGGGTGAAGGGAAAAGATGTTTTTGCTAAGAAATGACCAAATGAAAGTGTTCTCCTAACATCCAAGCATACCATCCCCTCAACCAAAACCGGCCATCCCCCCTTAGCCTCAATGCCGTCCAAATACAATGATCAAAAGGCCATTAGGAAGTTTCCAAAACATCTTCCTACACTTAAGCCTTTTTCCCCTCCTTTTTCTTTAAGTTGAAGAAACATAATCCCCCAATTCAAGTCCTTATCTTTAGCTTTCCAAAACCTTAATCTTCTTACCAAAATAAAAACAATCCATCTCATCCTAACCTTATCTCCTTGCCGACACATGCATAGGCTAAAGCAAAAAATAAAAATTCCTAATTGCATGCTAGGTGATTCGAACTCCTTCCCTCATGTCCAACTCATGGCGCCATCACCACTTGGTCACTAGCTCATCTTATGCCATCTTTTTGTACTTAATTAATTTAAGTCTCAAGATCACCAAATTTCTTTACTCTAAAATACACTTAACTAATATTTTTATTC
The DNA here is from genome assembly GCA_025506655.1 of Gossypium rotundifolium. Classification (NCBI taxonomy): domain Eukaryota; kingdom Viridiplantae; phylum Streptophyta; class Magnoliopsida; order Malvales; family Malvaceae; genus Gossypium; species Gossypium rotundifolium. The sequence continues at coordinate 63,950,910 of CP106726.1, forward strand.
TAACTCCAAGTAAACCCGAACTAACATTTAGCAGCATAATGATACTCGAATATTTAGGATGTTACAATTCTACCCCTCTTAAAAGAAAATTTCATCCTCGAAATTTACGATTAAAAGAGGTGAGGATATTGTTGCGAATTGCATCCTCGGGCTCCCACGTAGCTTCCTCCGCTCATGATTCGCCATAAAACTTTGACCAACAGTGCAGTCTTCTTTCTTAGCACTTTAACATCCCGATCTATAATTTCCACTGGTTCTTCTTCAAAAGACAAGTCTGAATTTAATTCCACTTCCTCTACCGATGCTATATGAGATGGATCCGATCTATAGCGTCTCAGCATGGAAACATGGAAAACATTATGAATTTGACTCAACTCGGAGGTAATTCAATTTGATAAGCCACTGGACCAACGCGCTTCGTCACACGATATGGCTCGATGAACCTAGGGCTCAACTTGCCCTTCTTTTCGAATCTGAAAATTTTCTTCCAAGGTGAGACCTTCAGGAAGACCTGCTCTCCCACAGCAAACTCGATATCCTTTCGCTTCAGGTCTGCATATGACTTCTATCTATCCGAAGCTTCCTTTAACCGTGCTCGAATAACTTTTACCTTTTCCTCTGTTTCAGATATTATTTCAGGACCCAACATCTGCCGTTCGCCCAATTCAGTCCAACAAGTAGGAGTACGGCACCTACGACCATACAATGCCTCATAGGGTGCCATCTGAATGCTAGACTGATAGCTATTGTTTTACGCGAATCCTGTCAATGGTAGAAAATCCTCCCAACTACCTCTGAAGTCGATCACACATCCCCTTAACATGTCTTCCAATATCTGAATTACCCTTTCCGTGACCATCGATGAGGATGAAAAGCAGATTGAAATTCAACTTTGTCCCCAAGGCTTCATGTAGAGCTTTCCAAAATCGTGATGTAAATCTAGGATCCCCGTCGATATAATGAACCTTTGGTACCCCATGCAACCTTACGATTTCAAATACATACAGCTTAGCCAATTTCTGTAATGAATAATCCGTATGAACCGGAAGAAAATGAGCAGTCTTCGTCAAACGATCAACTAATACCCATACGGAATTTTTCTTAGTAGGGGTTAAAGGTAACCCACTAACAAAATCCATAGTTATTCGCTCCCATTTCCAAAGAGGAATCTTTACTGGTTGTAACAAACTTGATGGCAATTGATGCTCCTCCTTCACTTGCTGACAAGTCAAACATTTTCCTACAAACTCAGAAATCTCATGCTTCAACCCTGGCCACTAATACTGTTCACGGAGATCTCGATACATCTTATTTCTTCTGGGGTGCATAACATAAGGGTTACTATGTGCCTCCCGTAGAATCATTTGCCTCAATTCTGAGTCTTTAGGCATACAAACCCTTCCACGAAAACACAGTACTCCATTCGGGTTTATACCAAAATCCTCTATTTCATCCCTTTCAACCTGCTGGAATAAAAGTCCCAACTTTTTATCTGTTGTCTGTTTTTCTCTGATTTATTCTAACCACAGAGGTTTCACCTAAAGTTCTGCTAATAAACTACCATCCTCATACAAACTCAAATGAGCAAACATTGCTCTCAAATCAGATACCGCCTTACGACTTAACGCGTCAGCTACCACATTAGCCTTTCCAGGATGATACTCGATTGAGAAATCATAATCTTTTAATAATTCCACCCATCTCCGTTGTCTCAAATTCAACTCCTTTTGGGTAAGGAGGTACTTAAAACTCTTGTGATCCGTATAAATGATAGACTTCTCACCGTAGAGATAGTGCCTCCAAATCTTTAAAGTAAAGACCACTGCAGCTAACTCCAAATCATGAGTAGGGTAGTTTACTTCGTGCGGTCTCAACTGTCGAGAAGCATAAGCCACCACCTTTCCATTTTGCATTAGCACACAACCCAAACCCGTGTGAGACGCATCACAGTAAACAGTAAATTCTTTTCCAGCCTCCGGCTGAATCAAAATTGGTACTTCCGTCAGAATCTTCTTCAATTTCTCGAAACTCTCTTGTTGTTTTTCAGTCCAAATATACAGAACTCCCTTCTACAACAGTTTAGTTAGGGGTGCAGCAATCAACGAAAACCCCTCAATAAAGCGTCTATAATAACCAGCCAATCCTAAGAAACTCTGAATTTTAGCTACCGACTTTGGTGGTTTCCAATCCAGAATAGCCTCAATCTTCCGAGGATCCACCCTTATTCCTTCAGCTGATACCACATGACCCAAGAAAGTCACTTCTTTTAGCCAAAATTCACATTTACTGAATTTGGCATAAAGTTGCTTATCCCGAAGTAGCTGCAATACTATACGCAAATGCGTGTCATGCTCCTCATCATTTCTTGAATAAACCAAAATGTCATCTATGAACACCACCACAAACCGGTCTAAATATGGTTGAAAGACTCGGTTCATCATGTCCATAAATGCGGCTGGTGCATTGGTTAATCCAAACGGCATCACCAAAAACTCATAATGTCCATAACGAGTTCTGAATGCCATCTTATAAATATCTGCTTCTTTCACCTTAAACTGGTGATAACCCGATCTCAAATCAATTTTGAAGAAAACTAAAGCTCCCTTCAATTGATCAAACAGGTCATCAATTCTCGATAAAGGATACTTATTCTTGATCGTCAATTTATTCAATTGTGCGTAATCAATGCACATACGCATCGATCCATCCTTCTTCTTCACGAACAAAGCCGGTGCTCCCCACGAGACACACTCGGTCGTATAAATCCCGATCCAAAATTCTTGAATTTGAGCTTTAAGCTCGCCAACTCCTTGATGCCATTCTATAAGGAGCAATGGACCTTTGGAGCGATTCGAGCAAAAGCTCAATACCAAATTCTACTTCCGATCCGAGGTATACCGGAAGTTCATCGGAAATACATCCGGAAATTCCTTCACCGTTCTCACATCATCCACAGATAACTCTTTGGTATCCAAAGCACAAATAAAAGCTAGGAATGCTCCATACCCTTTCCGTACCAACTTTTCCGCCTTCAACACCGATACCACATTTGCCAAGTAATTCCTTCGTTCACCTATCATTGTTACTTCTTTATCATCCGAGGTTCTTATTGACATCCGCTTTTCAGCACAATCCAAATGCGCCTGATGCTTAACCAACCAATCCATGCCCAGAATGAGATCAAATTCGTCGAAAGGCAATTCCATCAAATTCGCCAAAAATACCTCCTCTTGAATTTCTAAGGGCACGTCTCTAAACAGTTTATTTACAATTCCGATCATCTAAAGGACTAATTATCGTCATCTCACTATCGATAGTTTGATTCTAGATTGAGGTTTCGGATATGGCGCTAGAAACATACGAGTGGGTAGAACCAATATCTATTAAAGCGATGTGGTACATCAAAGATGAAGAACGTGCAGTTATTACATCGGTGCATTGCCATCCTCGCGGCGTCTAACTGCATAGACCAATCCTAGCTGTCTTGCATCCGTGTTACCTCTAGGACCATTGCCTCGACCCGGTGCACCTTGACCACGTCCAGCCCCATTACTACCACGACCTGGTCCACGACCTCTCGGTGGCTGATGAGTACCTCTGGTCGACTGTGCATCAGTATTACGAACTTCCTGAGTCGTATCCGTACGTCGAGGGTAATTTCTATATTGGTGATCCATTGAACCGCATTTGTAACAAGCGCCCATTTTCCTCCAGCACTCTTCAAAATGCCTTTTTCCACATTCAGCACAATCTCGACTTTGATTATTAGCTACCGGTGCTCTACCTTGAGTTGGTTCATCATTCCGAGGCCTCTTCAGAAACCTTTTTGAAGAACCCGACTGCTTTATATCTCTTTTATTCCTAAATCTTTCTCGATTCTGACATTCTGAGTTCTTAGCCTCTTCGGCTATCTTGGCCTTCTCCACAAGCATGGCAAAAGTTCTAACTTGTTGTGGGGCAATCAGAACCCTCAACTCATCATTCAGCCCATCCTCGAATCGCACATAACGTTCATGATCCGTTGACACTATTGTCCGAGCATAGCGACTCAAGCGTAAAAACTCAGCCTCATACGCTGCCACTGTCTTACTCCATTGAACAAGATTCAGAAACTCCTTCCTTCGGGCGTCCACATAACTTGTTCCAACATATTTCCCTTGGAAGGCAGCTTTAAAGAATTCCCAAGTAATCAGTGCAGCCTTGTGCCTTCTCGAACAGTAAGCCACCATTGATACGCCTCGTCTCTTAGCAAGGACACAGCTCTTTTCGGTTTACGCCGACGACGGCATTCCATATCATCCATAATCCGCTCCACAGCTTTGAGCCAATATTCAACCACATTCGAGCTACACCGAAAACTCCTCTAAAAACTTCTGCATTATTTGACTTGAGTCGTTCCGAAATTGACCCACGAGTTGTTGATCCAATTCTAGTTCCAGCGACCCTTTCCAGGACTCGCAGCATTGCTTGCGTCAAAGCATTGTCTTCTTCCATATGATCATATGATCCCGTCTCACTCTCAAATGACTCAGGTGCATCCATTTCCGACATATGATTTGGTGCTTCAGTTGCACCTCTAACACCTCGTCCTCTTCCACGGCCACGTCTACCGCGTCCACGACCACGTCCTCTAGTGCTCATGATGACTAATTCGATTTAATATGATTACAAGTTTTATGAATCAAAAAATTATTTCAGTGTTTATTAACGGTGTTTTATGAGATTTGAGAGATAAAGTTGTTTTTCGCAACACATCCTATAGTCTCAATCTCTACGATTTTTAACATCTAAAACTAGAAGTTCTAGAGTGTTCCTATGATCATATCATCATCATAATAATTATTCAGTAACGAATACTTACTTGACTTGGTGCCGGATGCTTGTGGTGCCATACTAATCTTTTAAAACATAATTGAAATAATTTCATACAGAAGTTATTTGTTGAACCAACCACAGCCGAGTTTTGAAACTGGCTCTGATACCATTAAATGTAACACCCCAAACCCGGTCTATGCGTTAAGACGAGATTTGGTTTGTTACATAGATCGAACTATCTTAAAGATTAAGGTGAATCGAAAATTACAAAATCATTTTAAAATAAAGTTTAATTAAAACCAAGAGAACAATTTAAGTTCGATGAATTTGAGAAACATTAGTTGAAAAATCTTATCATTTGACATTTAATTAACAAAACCTTAAAGTAATTTTATAAGAGTTCAAAGGGTTTGAAAATAAGAATAGTTAAAGAAGCTCGTATGTTGAAAACCCAGAGTATTTTAAGAAAACATTATAGGATAAACATAAGCCCATATTAATAGTCCAAAACATAATTTAAATCCATCCACACATTAAATCCATAAAACATTAATAGAGGCCTTATTACATCAAACCCAAAATAGTAAATTATAAAAAAAAATTTTATTAAAAGTTCAAAGTTTAATTAACCCATATTTGCAATATGGCCTCCACGAAGTCATCCTCGGCCCAAGTCCACGTCAATTTCCATTACCTGAGAGGAAAAATTTGAGGGTGTGAGTTACTCAGAACTCAGTGTATAACTTACTTACTCTATCCACTGGGCCAGATCATCAAGTCATAAATATTGGGCTTGAGCCCAATAAACAGATTTAGCAATAAAAATAATGAGATACATGCAAAATGAAATTTCCCACCCAAACCTAATTTCCATCCGCTACACACCACCCGTACCAACCATCACACCTGTGGGGATCAAGTCAACCCACCCCGCCAACACACCAATCGTAGGCATTTAGCCATTTTATATTTGTGGCAAAGCCACCGAACTAGATTGTGACAAAGTCACCGAACTAGAGGCATTGAGCCATTAAAATATTTGTGGCAGAGCCACCGAACTAGAGGCAATCAGCCATTTAATTATTTTGTGGCAAAGCCACCGAACTAGATTTTGGCAACAGGCCTTTCTTCTCTTCATCATTTATCCTAACCCATGCAACATGTATGCATAATAGTCTATGTACATATGAAAATTTGCAAAAATTCCCAATTTACATGTGATTCAAAATTTCAGGTTTTTATTAAGGCCCATAATACAAAATATCATTTAGCCCAATTAACAATCTTGTAACTTTGGCCCATTTAACGATCTAGCAGGGATTTCGGCCCATTTAACGATCTAGCAGGGATTTCGGCCCATTTAACGATCTAGCGGGGATTTCGGCCATTTAACAATCTAACAGGGATTTCGACCCATTTAACGATCTAGCATACTTTTTGGCCCATTTTACGATCTAGCAGGGATTTCGGCCCATTTAACTATCTAGCATACTTTTTGCCCATTTTACACATGAGACATAAAATTTACCTTTTACCAATTAACTCATCGAGGCGTTTTCGTAATTTTTACTATTTTAACCATTTTCATGTAATTTCACCAAAAATACCTATTATCTCGTAATGTACCAATTTTGTCGTTTTTACAATTTTGCTCAATACTACGGTATGACATCTAACCCGAGATAAGTGTGAAGTTACACACCTTGATATCGTGAGTACTAAACCTTCCCGCTCGTCAACACCTAAACGTAACACGAACCATTGGAACACTTTCATTTATTAAAAATATACTATTGGTAAACGATCTAAATCTTTACCCTTTTGATTTTGAACCACTTCTATTTTTGGTTTCTCCTCGATTGTTGATTCATTGCCCGATGAGAATCCACGAACGTACAAAGGCTCGGGAGTACGAATAACATTGAACAATTGATTCTCCTCGATTGAAGGTCCGCAACCCGGTGAAAAATCCCGAATTCTTGAAACAACCCTTCGTTTATAATTAAGGGGATTAACGGAACCGCCCCTCTTTTGAAGACTATGGACTGCCCTTTTTTGTCCTATCTTGAATGTCTCTAAAGACATAAGATCATTAGTCTGACTATAAATATCGAAATTTGGCTAACGATTTATAAGATTTGAGATTTGGCTTACCACGATTATCTTCGTTCCTCGAGAAACGATCGAGCGATTATGTCCCTAAAACGAAATAGATTAATAACTAACTATACTAATATAATGAATAAAATAAGAACCCTTAAAGAAAATCTCCTTACCTTAATTCTTGAAATCGATTCCAAAGTTCCAAAAAAAATACTCAAGATCACCTTGAGTTTCTACCCTCCAAAATCTCACTAATGTCCACGATTGGAAAGATAATTGAGTAAAAAGAATTCAGTTATGATTAAAGGAAATCGGTTGTGATCAAAGAAAATGGAAGAAATTTTGGCACAAGAATAAGTTAACATTCGACCATGGATGAAAGAATTTGAGAAAATTTTAATGAAGAAGAAAATGAAGAATAGGGAAATAGAAGTAATATAATTCGGTTTCAAGAGAGAAAGAGGGAAAGAAAAGAGAAGAAAAGGGTACTTAGTTTAGAAGAAAATGCATTCGGCATAGGAGAAGAAAATGAGAAAATGAAAAGAAGAAAGATACTTGTTTGCCTTAGTACTTTCGGTCACAATGAGAAGGAAAGATTTGGGAGAGAAAAATTTCAAAACCAAAATGGTCACAATAGAATGGCTCAAAAAAAAAAGAATTGTTTACCCAAGTATGTTGGCAATATTTCGGCTAGAGAGAATATGGGTGAAGGGAAAAGATGTTTTTGCTAAGAAATGACCAAATGAAAGTGTTCTCCTAACATCCAAGCTTACCATCCCCTCAACCAAAACCGGCCATCCCCTCCTAGCCTCAATGCAGTCCAAATACAATGGTCAAAAGGCCATTAGGAAGTTTCCAAAACATCTTCCTACACTTAAGCCTTTTTCCCCTCCTTTTTCCTTAAGTTGAAGAAACATAATCCCCCAATTCAAGCCCTTATCTTTAGCTTTCCAAAACCTTAATCTTCTTTCCAAAATAAAATCAATCCAACTCATCCTAACCTTATCTCTTTGCCGACACATGCATAGGCTAAAGCAAAAAATAAAAATTCCTAATTGCATGCTAGGTGATTCGAACTCCTTCCCTCATGTCCAACTCATGGCGCCATCACCACTTTGTCACTAGCTCATCTTATGCCATCTTTTTTGTACTTAATTAATTTAAGTCTCAAGATCACCAAATTTCTTTACTCTAAAATACACTTAACCAATATTTTTATTCTAACTCCAAGTAAACCCGAACTAACATTTAGCAGCATAATGATACTCGAATATTTAGGATGTTATAGGTTCTTTAGGAAATCCGAATAAGGTGTGTAATCTAGTACCCTTCCGAATACATGTTTGAAATGGTGTGTAATCTCACACCTCTCTGAATATTTACATGATATGTTTTTTGATTCGGTCGAAAGATCGAAAAAATCAGAAACCGGCATTTGTGATCACTCGGGCGTGCTTATGTTCGTAGTAGAAACCATATTTTGCAATGAAACAGTTTTTGGTTAGCAGCAGTGACGTGACTTTGAAAAATCATGAAAAATAGGAGAAAGGGAATTAGAGAGTGAATAAGATATCGAATTAAATCTTACTGTGTCTAGTTTTAAATGAAAGAAACAAAGAAGGAAGAGGAATTTTATATTCTGTGATATTTTAATTTTAGTGAGATTGGTTCTGAATGACTTTGTGGTTCCCTATTCTATCTTGGAAAAATCATTTAAAATTGTACAAAGTGAATTATGAGTTATAATGTATATTTATAGATTCCTTAGTGAGTCTATTTTCAATAGAAACAAGTGAGAGCAATATATGAAAACTGTACAATGAGATATTTGGATTTAAGGAGAGAGAGGTCAGAATCATTGGTTAGTGATACAAGGAAATCTTTAATGAATAAACTGTAGTAAATGGCTAAGCCAAAAATTCTGGAAAAATTGTAATGAGAAGATATATTAGTCTAGTTTTAAGGAAAATTTACGGATCTAAATTTTGAGCTTCCTAACTTGAGTTATAGTCAATTTAGTCAATATGACGCGGATGGACAGTTTCAATTTTTATGCCCCAAATTAGTAGTTAAGTCCTGGGTTTCAAAATTACGAAAATACCCTCGATGGGTAAAATTACAGAAATACCTTTGGGTTGTGAAATTTACCGATAATGCCCTTATGGGCCGAATTACGAAAATGTCCTTATGGGCTGAATTACGAAATTGCCCCTAATGGGCTAAATTACGAAAATGCCCCTAATGGGCCGATTTGATGATTGCCCTAATGGGCCGATTTGCAAAGTATTATAATGGGCCAATTTTTGTAATGAATCTCTGAATTAATGATTGTTGTTTATATTTGTAAATATCATGATTTACTATGTATGTTGCATTTACATAATTGTGCATGGGATAGGAAAATGTTGAAGAGAAGTGATTCCGGTGGCACTGCCACAAAAATGTTTGTTAATATGATTCACTATGATCCTGGTGGCTTGGCCACAATCAAAATATGTTATAAATGGCAAAATGCCTGCGATTGGTGTGTTTGGCGGGGTGGGTTGACTTGATCCCCACAGGTGTGATGGGATGGTACGGGTGGTGTGTAGTGGATGGATTACTAGGATAGGTTGGGTTGCATACATTGCACACACACACACATATATATATATATATATATATATATACTGCTATGTAAATGGGCTTCGGCCCAAGATGTTTTTAAACAGGTTCAGGCCCAGTGGATAACGGTAAGGGGATTATACACTGAGTTCTTGTAACTCACCCCCTTCTTTCTTAATCCTTGTAGGTAATGCTCAGTTATGTGGACTTGGACTATGGATGACTCGGTGGAGGCCATACTTCAGAAATGGTTTTTATTGAACTTTAGATTTCTATTTCCATTCACTTTATTACTTTTATTATGTTGGGTTTAAACTTGTAATAAGGCCTCTGGGATAAACTTTAATTTGCTTTATTTTTGGACGTATTTATTATTTTTCTTAAATTGTTTTAAACAGGGATTTTTTTTTTTTTTCAAAATAGATTAACAAATGGATTTTATAACTAACTTTTACAAATATTTTAACTTGGAAATTTTCTGTTAAATTATCAATGATATTTTCAAAAGTCACGGTTTTATAAGCTCTCTAGTTCAACTTATCGATTTATCAATCAACCTTCGAGGTTAGTAGTATTTTATCAAATTTTCAAATCAAACTTGTTTTCTCGATTATAGCAAAACAACACCTATTTTAGTACAAATAAAAAGGATTTAACATGTTTTTCTCATGTGACATGTCAGATCCGGTCATAACGCATGGGTCGGGTTTGGGGTGTTACAGATACCTTTTTGGAAATCGATACCAAAATTGAGTATTGTTTTCTTTGCAAAATAATGGTATCGATAAGTATTTTAGGGTATCAATACTTTATTAAAAAAGTATCGATACTCAAATAAAAATCGATACTATTTTGGCATTCTGTTTATTTTAAAACTGTTCATAAGGTCAAATATCGATACCAAATGCCAAAGTATCGATACTTTGGGTCAAAATGGTAAAAATCTCATATTTTCAAATTCATTTCATGCCAAATTTTCCTATAACACAAAAGGCATTAACATTACCTATCCAAACATTTAAAAATCTAACCAATGTGCCATCATTGACACTAAAATTCAATATTTAAAACAAACTCACAGTCTATACTAATCTAGATTCCATTCAAAGTACTCAAAAATTTATAAAAATCACATACCAAACCTACCATTACCAACCAATCTATTCACAACCATTATACTATATTTCAATTACTTCTTTGAGACTTATACTAAATAGCCAAAATCAAATTCACAAGCAACCTACTTGTACCAATTACAAAAGCTCATTTACAAGCAAACTAAAACAACTTTACATCAAGCTAAAATATATCATATGGAATAAGTGTCTAAACACATATAACACACCTATTACATGCTATATAACTCAAAAGTAAACATTCAAAAACTACCAAATGATCTCTAGATAGTGTGATTTCTTTGTGTGGATCTGACTGCTCAATTTCCCAAAAATGTAATCTACAAGAAAACAAAATAAATAATAAGAGTAAGCTTTACTAGAGCTTAGTAAGTTCAACGGTCAAAACGATAAACTTGCCGTATAAATTTATACAATTCACACATCACTTTATAAACTACGATCCTGTCAATCACAACCATTCAACAACTAAGTCTTACTAGCAATTCACTTAGTGAATGACCTATTTAAATAATATTAGATCATTCAATATTGTCTCAAGTTAATCAATCAAGAAATCATATAATCATTTAAAAATTTATCCGATGAACGATATAATGGATCTGGATACACGGTTAACCATCCAAAACACACTAGAACGCTTAAGTGAGCTTAACCAATCAAGAATACACCTGGGCACCAAGTGCCTAGCCCATAGGCTAACATCCATTTGAAACACACTTGGGCACCAAGTGTCATGCCTAAAGGCTTTACATCCGCCCCTAGTAACACATCACAATCACTATAATATAACTCGAAAGTCCACAACAGATGCTGGACTTCAGTTCAATGAACATTAACGAATCAATGATCATTCTCTCAACACAATCAAACCCGTATAGCGTGTATTAAAACCAATTGGCATGCCAATTGTATCCTATCTTTTGTTCATTGGCTTAGTATGACACCGAATAATGATGTTCAAGTCATTTAATTTCTCGACACACATCAACTTATTTCAATTAAATTATATCAAAATATTCAATTCATAGTTAATATAACATTTAATTTAATACGCAACTAAACCATACGAACTTAACTGGGCTAAACTGCAAAGACAGTGAAAGTTCAAGGACTATTCAACAACTTTCCCTTTTCCTCGATTATCTACTTGTTCTTGATCTATAGAATGCTTTATTTCAATTCATTAGCTTCAATTTCATGTAATATTCAATTTAGTGGAACATATTTCCTATTTATAAATTTTCACATTTGCCCCAAACTTTTACATTTAGTTCAATCTAGTCATCAATATTAAAACGAGCCTATTTCACAATAAACCCATGTGCTGGATTCAATTACACCATTAAAAAATCTACACATGCTGAAATATTTCAAGAAAAAATATCTATTCAAACTTATTCTCAATTTAACCCTTAAACTTAAAAATTATACAAATTTACTTTACAAAGTAACTTTATTTAACACTCAAGCATAATATTCTACCATTAAGCTTCAAAAACTTATAGTATTCATCAATTAAATATTCAAAGACATTTAACAGCTTATCAAATAAATTCTTAGGTTAGATTAAGCTAAAATGATCTCAAAAACATAAAATTCATGAAAAACAAATGAAAATGCACTTACATGCATAGACATTAAAGGACCGAACATTCAAGCTTCAACTATGGCTATTCTCCTCTCCAATTTCGGCAAAGAACTAAAAGAAGATAACAATTTTATTTGTTTTTATGTTTTTCTAATGTTTTTAATGCCTAATTAGTTTACCATTATAATATAACTTAATAATTATCCAAACTTAGTCCATATTTGTCCACTAATGTCCTATATGGTTTATTTACCATTCAACTCCATCCATTCACATTTTATTAACTATTTAACACTACTAACTAATAATACTAACTTTTTCAACTTTTACTATTTAGTCCTATTTACTTAATTAACTATCTACACATCAAAATTTCTTGACCAAATTTTAATACAACATTAATGACATCGTAAATATTAAATAATTAATATTTTTGGACTAACATGTCGAAATTGTAGGCCCGAACCACTACTTCCGACACCAAAGGAAAGCGGGTTATTACAACCATGAAATAAAATATGATCATATTGGGAGAACGGATATTATCCCAAAAAGGTCAAGGATATACTATGAGAGTAACACAATTATGACAATGTCATTGGACAAGCATTGAATAATTGCTTTCGTAATTGTATGTTGTGAGGGAAAGCTCAATCGTGATACTATAGTGGAATGACATCATGACTAAATGTGTTTATAATTAATAGGTGAAAAGCCGAAACTTAATTATAAATCATTTAAGCCTTAATTACATATGTTTAATCGGTCCTTCCGCTATCTCATTGGAACCAAAATTGAATTGCATATTGAATCAAAATGAACATAATGAATAGAAATAGAGAAATGGAAAACATTCAGAAAAATGATTATGGTTTTCTCCAAAATGAACAAATGGAATCATTTTGGAAATGAATGTAAGTTTCTCAAAAAAAAATGGAAATGGAAATGAAAATGAGAAATGATCCATTTGCAAATAATATATGGATTACTCAAAAATGAGCTAAAGAATGAGTTTATGTTTTTGAGCAGTTTTAAAGCTCGAAAATGAAAATAAACCATTTGGTCATAATGAACAAGTTGAGTTGTGAAATATTAATATATTTTCTTCAAAATTTTACTAGGGGTAAAATCGTCATAATTTTACCAAGGGTAAAATTGGGATGAAAAATTATTTAATTGGAAAATTAATGTTTATTTTGGAAAATAGAAAAATATGTATTGAGTTGGATTAAATTATAAAGTGTTGGATTAAAAGTCCAAAAATAACATATAATTGGGCCTAATACAATAAGATGTCTGAATCCCCATCATAATACATAATAGGGGAAGCACACCCTATTAGCCACTCTCCCTCTCCCAATACAATAAGAGGTCTGAATCCCCATCATAATACATAAGAGAGGAAGCACACCCTCTTAGCTCCTCTCCCACTCTTAGTTGGACTAGGAAGTTGTGTTTCTATTTGAAGTAAACCTCTACAATTCAACAAAGGTTCTACCTTCTCTCCCCATAAATAGATGACACTGGTAGAGGTATTTACATAACTTAGAGAGATTGTTACTCTGCCGAAAAATAGAGAAATTTTATTCTCAATTATTAAATATACTTTTCTAAATAACAATTCTACGGGTTTCTATTAAAGAATAGAGAACTTTCATTTTCACCACAAAGATAAAAGAAAACTTTTTCTAGTTCTGTGTTTTGATTCAATTGGTTTGAGCCCACATTTGAAGCAGTTCGTGGTACGAGAATAACAGAGAAAATTGTTTGGTTGAAAGCCAGAAAACATCAAGGATTTACTTATCCGAAAATACAGGTATGATTTTAGTTCAAGGTTTATTGCTATAAATATCACAAACTGGATCAGTTTTCAAATTTTTAATTTTTCACTATGCAAGAAAATCATTTTCAGACCGAATTTTTTCCAACACTAAGATCATTACACAAGTATTAACCATATACTGCTTTACTTCATACTAAAACACATCTTAAAAGTACCAATTCACCTACCTAAGCATTCCTAACATGGTCAAACATACCTATATCAACAATGCATTAATCATTCATGCCACACTATCATTCCAACTTGTATAATTCTAGCACATCATCTATCAACATTAAAACATATATTCAATTTATACCAACTTCCATTTCCCAAACTTGCATAATATAATTATAGGCCATATAAACTTCTAATTCAAACATTCCAACCTAGAAAAATATAAAAGGACTCTCCTAGGTACATGCCTTCAAACAAACAAAGAACTTCACCAACTTCTCTGAGTTCAGGATTCTGTCTGGATGTTGAAGTCGATGATCAGGGTCTCACACTTAATGATACGATCTGCCTCGGGGTGAGTCAACTCACTTAATTATTTGAGCTGAACTAACTAAATTAACTAACAAAATTAATAATTTATTTTAATTCCAGCAACTTAAATGCATAAAATAAAAAAGATGCAAACAAGCTTAATGAGCTGGAATCGAGCTAAATTGAGCTTGTAACACCCCAAACCCAGCCCAAACACCACGACCGGATCTGGTATGTCACTAAGGAAATTTTTGTAAAACAAACCGTGTTGTCAGAAAGCCCAAATGTAATTTATGTAACATCCTAGATTAAGGGTTATACGTTTGTGCATAATTCATGAGTAGTAGGTTTTGGCAGTGTTTGGAAGTGAATTAAGGGTTTTTAAAATCCTAGGATGGAAGAGAAAGCTTTGGACAATTATTGGTTTTAAGTTAAAACAAGAAGTGATGTGGAAAAGTGGCAAGGGCGCCACCTAAGGTGCAAGGGTTATGGCATCAAGTGAAGTACTTTGAGGTAGAGGTTCAATCCCATTGTGTGCATTTTGCTTAATCTTATGAAATAGCATGTTTACTATGATATGGATGTGTGGTGTGCATTTTTAGAACCTTGGAAATGTATGGAAATGTATGGAAATGTATGGAAATGTATGGAAATGTAAGGAAATGTATGGAAATGTATGGAAATGTATGGAAATATAAGGAAATGTATGGAAATGTATGGAAATGTAAGGAAATGTATGGAAATGTAAGGAAATGTAGGAAATGTAAGGAAATGTAGGAAATGACCGGAAATGTAAGAAATGATTTAGAAATGTTAAGTTTCAAAAAGAGGAAAGTGAACATTTTGGAAACTTGGAAATGTTAAGTTAAAAGAGGAAAGTGAACATTTTGGAAATGCTAAGTTAAAAAGAGGAAAGTGAACATTTATGGAAACTAGGAAAATGATTTAGAAATGATTCAAAAGAGGAAAGTGAACATTTATGGAAACTAGGAAAATGATTTAGAAATGATTCAAAGAGGAAAGTGAACATTTCGAAACTAGGAAATGTAAGGAAATGTCAAGTTTAAAGAGCCAAACGAAAATTTTGGAAACTTAGAAATGACTTAGAAATGTCGAGTTTTAAATTTTAAAAGAGGAAATTAAGGCAAGGTGGCCTTAAGAGAAAAAGTATGTGAAATTTGACACACAACAGGCTTGGAAAAGTGGCTCAAAGATGCCACTTAGGGCCTCTGGAAATGGCGCCACATGCAAGGGTGTTGGGCACGAGATCGAGTCACTTAGGAAGCAAATAAAAGAAGTTTTATTTTGCTACAAAGAGCGAGAGAGGTGGATGGCATGTGGGCTCTTAAAAGAGGAGTTTTATTTCCTTTAGAATTTCTGCTAATTAGGAGATAATTGTTGGATTAATTCTTTTGATAAAGTGATAATTATCACATAGGAAGAGTGGTGGCTAAGTTAAGGACTCTAGCTAGTAATTTCGGCTATAAAAGGAAGAGAAGGCCATTCATTCATTCATTCACTCTTCCTTTGCGAATTTCTTAAGCAGATTCTCCTCTCTCTTAAATTCCTACAGCTTTATTCTTCCTTCTCTTTTCTTTTAATCCCTCCAAAAGTGAAAGTTGTGAGAACATCATTTAGCCATAGCCGAATCTCTCAAGGTTGAAGTGAAGGTGCAATCGATTCCTTCAAATAAGGGTAAGATCCAAGTTTAGTTTCCATTCTTCTATATTTTAAATTTATCGAAATTTAGGGACTAATTTCAATTATTAATCTTGGCGAATCATGGAAGGAGAAGTTCTTTTCCTAAAGTACACCATAGGCGCGTGTTCCTAGTTGTTCGGTGAATTTGGATTTAAGATCCTTAAGGTAAGTGACTATGAATATTCTGCCAAGACCCTATTTTTGTAGTAGATCTATTATTATGTGTTTTAAGTGAAAACTAACCGATTCAAGGGATCTAGTGAGTAGCCGATTTCAAAGGGGAAGAATACAAGTTTAGGATTTGATTTTTATTCAATCGGCATTAAGGTAAGTACACAAATCCTACTAGGATTTGGTTTTATGGCTGAATAGACCTTTGCTAAATATTACCATGTTGGCCGAATGTAGGCATTAAAAATCTAAGGTAGTAGATCGGATTTCGGGATTTCAAGTGAAATCGTTAAGCGAATCAGGTGTGTACCCTACTCTAAGTTTTAATATGTTCATGGCTATGTTTTAAACTAAATGTGTTAATATGAAAGTATAAGAATATGGCTAAGGTACCGTGTGTACCCCACACTAATCCTAATAGATTTATGGCTTAAACTTGATATATGTGTTAATATGAAAGTGTAAGAATGTGGCTAAAGTACCATGTTATGGTACAAAGTACTCAAGTACGTTTTCCTACTCCTACTAGGATTACGAAATATGTTATACTTAACATGTGAAAAGTGACATGAATGTGAATTTAAGTATGATATGCATGATATGAATAATATGGGGCATTCGGGTTATTTGAGAAAGGGGAAGTGAATGTGATGACTTCGGTCTCACTATCTGAATGTGGTGACTTCGGTCACATTATCTGAATGTGGTGACTTCGGTCACATTATCTGAATGTAGTAACTTCGGTTACATTATCTGAATGTGGTGTCTCATGACACAATTATCTGGTGGCTATGCCACTAATTTTATATGGGCGATGAGCACGTCATTGCAATGATCGCCTTCGATGGTGTGTAGAGGATGGAGGGTTGACTTAGTAGTCCCACTGTGTGCGTGATGGTGCAGTAGAGTGTAGCGGATGGCATATAGGTTTGGGTTTGGGATTGCATCATTATCTTGAATCATTAAACGTGAAATTATGATACATATGAATATGATTTGTTATGCCTGAATTTGTTAAGACTTAGTGTTTGTGTACACATTGAGTCTGTTTGACTCACCCCGTTGTGGGAACATGTTTCAGGTGACGATCAGTGATGGACCGGGTTCGGCAGAAGCTTAGGGATGGCCATGCACAGCAAGAAATTTACGACTTGGACTTTTATTTTATTATAAGTAATTTAAAATTTTGGTTTTAATTTTGGGGAATTATTTGATGTAATAAGGCCGTAGTAGAATTATTTTATTCTGTATGTATTTATTAAGCTTACAAACTTTTACTTATTAAAAGATTAAGTAAATCTATTTTTAAAACAAAGCCCAAACGTTTTGTCACTTAAAGTAAAGGATTCTTAATAATGAAATAAACTTGTTTTCATTTCAAGCCCAACCCAAAACGATCTTTCTTCCAAATCACACAAGTTTTTCCTAAGTAAGAAAAGAATTTGAAACGGTTTACATCGGGGAACATACCAGATTCGGTCAGGCTCGTGGGCCGGGTTTGGGGTGTTTCAGTTTGGTATCAGAGCCCAATTTTAAACTCTCGGCCTGTGGGCTAAGGCCCAAAACATTTTCAAATCGAGCCCAAATGAGTTTCTTTGAAGTTAAGCAGGTTTTCTGGCATGGCACCTAAGTCTCCGACCCGCAGTCCACCAGGTAAGTACCCCTAACCATCTGTGTGATTATGTGAATTATAGAAGGGTAGAAAAGGCATGGAATGTAGAATAGTATGATAGGTACTTGAACCCTAGGACTAGTCTACTCCAACTATTACATAAGACTTAATTGACTAACTAAACAAACCTATGGCTAAGTCAACCGAAGTTAGGGTGTGGTAACCCTCAGACGCATGTCTAGGATTGGATCCAAAAGAGCACGGTATTTAAGTAGTCCTAGTGACTCACCTCCTCTTGCAGAATCCTACAGTGTGTAGCTACGGTTCACCCTAACCAAGAGGACTCACTCATGAGCTAAACTCAATAACTAAAACCCGAAAGGGACTAGCCATGTTTTTTATGAAAACCCTAGTTTTAAAACTCTTAAAATTCCCTTTTAATTTGAAAAGACTGTTTTATAAATTTCTCTAAATATTTCTTGATTTATGAAAAATTACCAAAATGCCCTAGTGGCGAAATTACAAAATGCCCTTAGTTTCTAAAATTTACATACCACCCGATTTCAATAAAATTTTCCTTACTTTACAAAAGCATCCAAGAATTCTATTTTGCAAATATTAATACCTTGACTTTGGAAAATTATGAAATTGCCCTTGACGTACAAAATTACCAAAATGACCCCGATTTCCAAAATTTTTGCAAACATCACCAATTTGGAAAACAAATTCTCAAAAAGAACCCCCAAGTTTTGCAAATTTTGAAATACCCTTGATTTATTCAGATTTACAAATTTACCATGGTTTATTACCAAAATAACCCCGAGCTCCAAAATTACCGAAATACCCCAATTTCAAAATTTTCCAAAATACCTCGTGAATTTAAAATTCCAAAATACTTTTGACAAGATCATCAAGGAACTTTTCTTCTAAAAATTACGAAAATACCCAGAGGACAAATTACGAAAATGCCCCGAGTAGTGGAAAAACAACAACAATGAAAACTACAATGTTTCTCTGAATGAACGAAAGTTCATAATTTTTTGATGGATGTATGAATGAATGAAAAGACTGTGTGCATGTATGAATACGAAAGAACCACTCCTAAAATTCTTTTCATAAAACTTCTTCGCGGTTAATCGGTGAAACAAAATTTTTAATACATAAAACTTCTTAATCGATTAAATCACGGCGTTAGAAATGAGTTCTAAGGGGCGTGAACTTAAAGATTATGCTGAAAAGTATGATGGTTCTATTAAGATCGAGTCTTGCGCAGCGTAAGCATAGTCTTGGTGAGAAGGATTGTATGATTTGTTAGTAAGTAATTTCGAGGACGAAATTATTTTAAGGAGGCGAATCAGTAACATCCTAGATTAGGGGTTATCGTTTGTGCATAATTCATGAGTAGTAGGTTTTGGCGGTGTTTGGAAGTGAATTAAGGGTTTTAAAATCCTAGGATGGAAGAAAGCTTTGGACAATTATTGGCTTTTAAGTTAAAAACAAGAAGTGATGTGGAAAAGTGGCAAGGGGCGCCACCTAAGGTGCAAGGGTTATGGAATCAAGTGAAGTACTTTGAGGGAAGAGGTTGAATCACATTGTGTGCATTTTGCTTAATCTTATGAAATAGCATGTTTACTATGATATGGATGTGTGGTGTGCATTTTTAGAACCTTGGAAATGTAAGGAAATGTATGGAAATATATGGAAATGTATGGAAATGTATGGAAATGTAAGGAAATGTATGGAAATGTATGGAAATGTATGGAAATATAAGGAAATGTATGGAAATGTATGGAAATGTAAGGAAATGTATGGAAATGTAAGGAAATGTAGGAAATGTAAGGAAATGTAGGAAATGTCACGGAAATGTAAGAAATGATTTAGAAATGTTAAGTTTCAAAAGAGGAAAGTGAACATTTTGGAAACTTGGAAATGTTAAGTTAAAAGAGGAAAGTGAACATTTTGGAAATGCCAAGTTAAAAGAGGAAAGTGAACATTTATGGAAACTAGGAAAATGATTTAGAAATGATTCAAAAGAGGAAAGTGAACATTTATGGAAACTAGGAAAATGATTTAGAAATGATTCAAAAGAGGAAAGTGAACATTTCTGGAAACTAGGAAATGTAAGGAAATGTCAAGTTTAAAGAGCCAAACGAAAATTTTTGGAAACTTAGAAATGACTTAGAAATGTCGAGTTTTAAAGTTTAAAAGAGGAAATTAAGGCAAGGTGGCCTTAAGAGAAAAAGTATGTGAAATTTGACACACAAACAGGCTTGGAAAAGTGGCCTGAAGATGCCACTTAGGGCCTCTGGAAATGGCGCCACATGCAAGGGTGTTGGGCCTGAGATCGAGTCACTTAGGAAGCAAATAAAAGAAGTTTTATTTTGCTACAAAGAGCAGAGAGGTGGACGGCATGTGGGCTCTTAAAAGAGGAGTTTTATTTCCTTTAGAATTTCGACTAATTAGGAGATAATTGTTGGATTAATTCTTTTGATAAAGTGATAATTATCACATAGGAAGAGTGGTGGCCAAGTTAAGGACTCTAGCCGATAATTTCAGCTATAAAAGGAAGAAGGCCATTCATTCATTCATTCACTCTTCCTTTGCGAATTTCTTAAGCGATTCTCCTCTCTCTCAAAATTCCTGAGTTTTTCTTCCTTCTCTTTTCTTTTAATCCTCCAAAAGCGAAAGTTGTGAGAACATCATTTAGCCATAGCCAAATCTCTGAAGGTTGAAGTGAAGGTGCAATTGATTCCTTCAAATAAGGGTAAGATCCAAGTTTAGTTTCCATTCTTTTATATTTTAGATTTATCGAAATTTAGGGACTAATTTCGATTATTAATCTTAGTAGAATCATGGAAGGAGAAGTTCTTTTCGAAAGTACACCATAGGTCAGCGTGTTCCCTAGTTGTTCGGTGAATTTTGGGATTTAAGATCCTTAAGGTAAGTGACTATGAATATTCGCCAAGACCCTATTTTTGTAGTAGATCTATTATTATGTGTTTTAAGTGAAAACTAACCGATTCAAGGGATCTAGTGAGTAGCCGATTTCAAAGGGGAAGAATACAAGTTTCGAGTTTGATTTTTTATTCAATCGGCATTAAGGTAAGTACACAAATCCTACTAGGATTTGGTTTTATGGTG
Source organism: Gossypium rotundifolium (assembly GCA_025506655.1). Classification (NCBI taxonomy): domain Eukaryota; kingdom Viridiplantae; phylum Streptophyta; class Magnoliopsida; order Malvales; family Malvaceae; genus Gossypium; species Gossypium rotundifolium. The sequence continues at coordinate 63,972,095 of CP106726.1, forward strand.
AATAGACCTTTGCTAAATATTACCATGTTGGTAGAATGTAGGCATTAAAAATCTAAGGTAGTAGATCGGTTTGGATTTCAAGTGAAATCGTTAAGCGAATCAGTGTGTACCCTACTCTAAGTTTTAATATGTTCATGGCTATGTTTTAAACTAAATGTGTTAATATGAAAGTATAAGAATACGGCTAAGGTACCGTGTGTACCCCACACTAATCTTAATAGATTTATGGCTTAAACTTGATATATGTGTTAATATGAAAGTGTAAGAATGTGGCTAAAGTACCATGTTATGGTACAAAGTACTCAGGTACGTTTTCCTACTCCTACTAGGATTACGAAATATCTTATACTTAACATGTGAAAAGTGACATGAATGTGAATTTAAGTATGATATGCATGATATGAATAATATGGGGCATTCGGGTTATTTGAGAAAGGAGAAGTGAATGTGATGACTTCGGTCTCACTATCTGAATGTGGTGACTTTGGTCACATTATCTGAATGTGGTGACTTCGATCACATTATCTGAATGTGGTGTCTCATGACACAATTATCTGGTGGCTATACCACGAATTTTATATGGGCGATGAGCACGTCGACTGCAGCGACTGCCTTTGATGGTGTGTAGCGGATGGAGGGTTGACTTAGTAGTCCCCATGGTGTGCAGGATGGTATGAGTAGAGTGTAGCGGATGGCATATAGGTTTGGGTTCAGGATTGCATCATTATCTTGAATCATTAAACGTGAAATTATGATACGTATGAATATGATTTGTTATGCCTGAATTTGTTAAGACTTAGTGTTTGTGTACATATTGAGTCTGTTTGACTCACCCCGTTGTGGGAACATGTTTCAGGTGACGATCAGTGATGGGCCGGGTTCGGTAGAAGCTTAGGGATGGCCATGCACAACAAGAAATTTACGACTTGGACTTTTATTTTATTTTAAGTAATTTAAAATTTTGGTTTTAATTTTGGGGAATTATTTGATGTAATAAGGCCGTAGTAGAATTATTTTATTTTGTATGTATTTATTAAGCTTACAAACTTTTACTTATTAAAAGATTAAGTAAATCTATTTTTAAAACAAAGCCCAAACGTTTTGTCACTTAAAGTAAAGGATTCTTAATAATGAAATAAACTTGTTTTCATTTCAAGCCCAATCCAAAACGATCTTTCTTCCAAATCACACAAGTTTTTCCTAAGTAAGAAAAGATTTTGAAACGGTTTACACCGGGGAACATACCAGATCCGGTCAGGCTCGTGGGCCGAGTTTGGGGTGTTTCAGTTTTGTATCAGAGCCCAGTTTTAAACTCTCGGCCTGTGGGCTAAGGCCCAAAACATTTTCAAATCGAGCCCAAATGAGTTTCTTTGAAGTTAAGCAGGTTTTCTGGCATGGCACCTAAGTCTCAGACCATGATCCATCGGTAAGTACCCCTAACCATCTGTGTGATTATGTGAGTTATAGAAGGGTAGAAAAGGCATGGAATGTAGAATAGTATGATAGGTACTTGAACCCTGGACTAGTCTACTCCAACTATTACATAAGACTTAATTGACTAACTAAACAAACCTATGGCTAAGTCAACCGAGTTAGGGTGTGGTAACCCCATGACGCATGTCTAGGATTGGATCCCAAGAGCACAGTATTTAAGCAGTCCTAGTGACTCACCTCCTCTTGGCAGAATCCTGCAGTGCGTAGCTACTGGTTCACCCTAACCAAGAGGACTCACTCATGAGCTAAATTCAATAACTAAAACCGAAAGGGACTAGCCATGTTTTTTATGAAAACCCTAGTTTTAAAACTCTTAAAATTCCTTTTAATTTGAAAAGACTGTTTTATAAATTTCTCTCAAATATTTCTTGATTTATGAAAAATTACCAAAATGCCCCTAGTGGCGAAATTACAAAATGCCCTTGGTTTCTAAAATTTACTGTACCACCCGATTTCAATAAAATTTTCCTTACTTTACAAAAGCATCCAAGAATTCTATTTTGCAAATATTAATACCTTGACTTTGGAAAATTATGAAATTGCCCTTGACATACAAAATTACCAAAATGACCCCGATTTCTAAAATTTTGCAAACATCACCAATTTGGAAAATAAATTCTCAAAAGAACCCCAAGTTTTGCAAATTTTGAAATACCCTTGATTTATTCAGATTTACAAATTTACCATGGTTTATTACCAAAATAACCCCGAGCTCCAAAATTATCGAAATACCCCCGGATTTCAAAATTTTCCAAAATACCTCGGGAATTTAAAAATTCCAAAATTATTTTTGACAAGATCATCAAGGAACTTTTTCTTTTAAAAATTACGAAAATACCCTTGTAGGACAAATTACGAAAATGCCCCTGAGTAGTGGAAAAACAACAACAATGAAAACTACAACGTTTCTCTGAATGAGCGAAAGTTCATAATTTTTGATGGATGTATGAATGAATGAAAAGGCATGTGCATGTATGAATACGAAAGAACCACTCCTAAAATTCTTTTCATAAAACTTCTTCACTGTTAATCGGTGAAACAAAATTTTTAATACATAAAACTTCTTAATCGATTAAATCGCGACGTTAGAAATGAGTTCTAAGGGCGTGAACTTAGAGATTGTGCTGGAAAAGTATGATGGTTCTATTAAGATCGAGTCTTGTGACGTAAGCATAGTCTTGTGAGAAGGATTGTCGATTGTTAGTAAGTAATTTCGAGAACGAAATTATTTTTAAGGAGGGTTGAACTATAACATCCTAGATTAGGGGTTATACGTTTGTGCATAATTCATGAGTAGTAGGTTTTGGCGGTGTTTGGAAGTGAATTAAGGGTTTTAAAATCCTAGAATGGAAGAAAGCTTTGGACAATTATTGGCTTTTAAGTTAAAAATAAGAAGTGATGTGGAAAAGTGGAAAGGGCGCCACCTAAGGTGCAAGGTTATGGAATCAAGTGAAGTACTTTGAGGAAGAGGTTCGAATCCCATTGTGTGCATTTTGCTTAATCTTATGAAATAGCATGTTTACTATGATATGGATGTGTGGTGTGCATTTTTAGAACCTTGGAAATGTAAGGAAATGTATGGAAATGTATGGAAATGTATGGAAATGTAAGGAAATGTATGGAAATGTATGGAAATGTATGGAAATATAAGGAAATGTATGGAAATGTATGTAAATGTAAGGAAATGTAAGGAAATGTAGGAAATGTAAGGAAATGTAGGAAATGTCACGGAAATGTAAGAAATGATTTAGAAATGTTAAGTTTCAAAAGAGGAAAGTGAACATTTTGGAAACTTGGAAATGTTAAGTTAAAAGAGGAAAGTGGACATTTTGGAAATGCTAAGTTAAAAAGAGGAAAGTGAACATTTATGGAAACTAGGAAAATGATTTAGAAATGATTCAAAGAGGAAAGTGAACATTTATGGAAACTAGGAAAATGATTTAGAAATGATTCAAAGAGGAAAGTGAACATTTCGAAACTAGGAAATGTAAGGAAATGTCAAGTTTAAAGAGTCAAGCGAAAATTTTTGGAAACTTAGAAATGACTTAGAAATGTCGAGTTTTAAAGTTTAAAAGAGGAAATTAAGGCAAGGTGGCCTTAAGAGAAAAAGTATGTGAAATTTGACACACAAACAGGCTTGGAAAAGTGGCTCAAGATGCCACTTAGGGCCTCTGGAAATGGCGCCACATGCAAGGGTGTTGGGCCTGAGATCAAGTCACTTAGGAAGCAAATAAAAGAAGTTTTATTTTGCTACAAAGAGCGAGAGGTGGACGGCATGTGGGCTCTTAAAAAGGAGTTTTATTTCCTTTAGAATTTTGGCTAATTAGGAGATAATTGTTGGATTAATTCTTTTGATAAAGTGATAATTATCACATAGGAAGAGTGGTGGCCAAGTTAAGGACTCTAGCTAGTAATTTCGCTATAAAAGGAAGAGATGGCCATTCATTCATTCATTCACTCTTCCTTTGCGAATTTCTTAGCAGATTCTCCTCTCTCTGTCGAAATTCCTACGCTTTTATTCTTCCTTATCTTTTCTTTTAATCCTCCAAAAGCGAAAGTTGTGAGAACATCATTTAGCCATAGCGAATCTTTGAAGGTTGAAGTGAAGGTGCAATCGATTCCTTCAAATAAGGGTAAGATCCAAGTTTAGTTTCCATTCTTTTATATTTTAGATTTATCAAAATTTAGGGACTAATTTCGATTATTAATCTTGGCCGAATCATGGAAGGAGAAGTTCTTTTCTCGAAAGTACACCATAGGCCGCGTGTTCCCTAGTTGTTCGGTGAATTTCGGGATTTAAGATCCTTAATGTAAGTGACTATGAATATTCGGCCAAGACCCTATTTTTGTAGTAGATCTATTATTATGTGTTTTAAGCTGAAAACTAACCGATTCAAGGGATCTAGTGAGTAGCCGATTTCAAAAGGGAAAGAATACAAGTTTCCGGGATTTGATTTTTTATTCAATCGGCATTAAGGTAAGTACACAAATCCTACTAGGATTTGGTTTTATGGCCGAATAGACCTTTGCTAAATATTACTATGTTGGCCGAATGTAGGCATTAAAAATCTAAGGTATTAGATCGGATTTCGGGATTTCAAGTGAAATCGTTAAGCGAATCAGGTGTGTACCCTACTCTAAGTTTTAATATGTTCATGGCTATGTTTTAAACTAAATGTGTTAATATGAAAGTATAAGAATATGGCTAAGGTACCGTGTGTACCCCACACTAATCTTAATAGATTTATGGCTTAAACTTGATATATGTGTTATTATGAAAGTGTAAGAATGTGGCTAAAGTACCATGTTATGGTACAAAGCACTCAGGTACGTTTTCCTACTCCTACTAGGATTACGAAATATGTTATACTTAACATGTGAAAATTGACATGAATGTGAATTTAAGTATGATATGCATGATATGAATAATATGGGGCATTCGGGTTATTTGAGAAAGGGGAAGTAAATGTGATGACTTCGGTCTCACTATCTGAATGTGGTGACTTCGGTCACATTATCTGAGTGTGGTGACTTCGGTCACATTATCTGAATGTGGTAACTTCGGTTACATTATCTGAATGTGGTGTCTCATGACACAATTATCTGTTGGCTATGCCACGAATTTTATATAGGCGATGAGCACGTCGACTGCAGCGACTACCTTCGATGGTGTGTAGCGGATGGAGGGTTGACTTTGTAGTCCCCACGGTGTGTAGGATGGTATGAGTGGAGTGTAGCGGATGGCATATAGGTTTGGGTTCAGGATTGCATCATTATCTTGAATCATTAAACGTGAAATTATGATACGTATGAATATGATTTGTTATGCCTGAATTTGTTAAGACTTAGTGTTTGTGTATGTATTGAGTCTGTTTGACTCACCCGTTGTGGGAACATGTTTGGTGACGATCGGTGATGGACCGGGTTCTGAAGCTTAGGGATGGCCATGCACAGCAAGAAATTTTCGACTTGGACTTTTATTTTATTTTAAGTAATTTAAAGTTTATTTTGGTTTTAATTTTGGGGAATTATTTGATGTAATAAGGCCGTAGTAGAATTATTTTATTATGTATGTATTTATTAAGCTTACAAACTTTTACTTATTAAGTAAATCTATTTTTAAAACAAAGCCCAAACGTTTTGTCACTTAAAGTAAAGGATTCTTAATAATGAAATAAACTTGTTTTCATTTCAAGCCCAACCCAAAACAATCTTTCTTCCAAATCACACAAGTTTTTCCTAAGTAAGAAAAGAATTTGAAATGGTTTACACCGAGGAACATACCAGATCCGGTCAGGCTCGTGGGCCGGGTTTGGGGTGTTTCAATTTATATAAAATATGCCTTTATGAATAAAACCCAAACTTAATTACATGCCTTAGTTTAATTAAAATAAATGTTTGAATAACTAAAAATAATTTGTCCCATAATAAAACAAGATATAAACTAGTGGCCCATGGCCTTATTACAACGAGGTTTAAAATCCATTAAATAAAACATAATATAAAAATAAGTAACTTGAGTCTTTTTGCCGGATCCATATATTCTTTTGCATGGCCACCTTGCGCTCCTCTCCAGCCCGGTCCGATGCACTAAGTGTTACTTGAAATGTTAATTAATTGGTTGAGTCGCGAGACTTAGTATGCAACCTTCATGCACCATTAGATTTGGGCCTTAACCCATAAAAATAGAATAATAAATTCATGTACATATATAACAAATAATATGCAAGGCCCAACCCATTTGCCTAGGTTTCCATCCGCTACACGCCCCCGTACCAACCATTCACACCATTGGGGATTTCTACAATCAACCCACACCGCTACACGCCAAGATGGCAGTCATGTTGCTCATCAACATATCATGGCCGAAGCTCATATAATAGATCACGGCAAAAGCCGCTACAACATATAACAGATCACGGTAAAAACTGCTACACATATAACGTATAACTTCCTCCTTTCATCAAACCCACCCCATGCAATCACAAAAATCAATACACTTATAACATATAATCAGAATATTCACTGACCTGGTGATTCGCTTTTACCCTCTTTGGGCTTCCATCTTTATGCCGAGATTTCGGCATTTATCATAACATATAATACTTATAAACAGGTATTTAACAGACAGATCTAAATGGTGGGGAAGTATTACATACCTGATATCGCGAAATCCAATATTCTTAGTCGATGTCCTTGCTATCCGGATCTATTATCCTCAATCTATAACTTTGCTTAAAAGCCGAAAAACTGTGAAAATATGCCCTCTCCTATATTTAGCCATGGTTAGTATTCTACCTGATTTTATATATATAAATAAACAAATCCTCTTACCTTGAAATCCCGAAAGTAACACGATTCTATAACTTAGAGATCTATGCGATTGGCCTCCTTCTTCAAATCCCGAATCGCCAAAAGAAGTGTGAAATAAGAGATTAGTTTCTAATAGCCATTCTACTAAGGACTTTGAAAAGAAAGAACAATGAAATCCGAAATCAATACTTACCTATTGTTTCCTTGATTTTGGCACAAGCAGACTCCATTAAAGAAGATTCACAACTTCGGAGACTAAATCTCACGATTTCACTTTTATGAAAAATCCCAAAAAGATGAGTGATGTGGTTTCGACTTAAAAGGAAAGTGAAAAGAAAACAAAGAAAGGCTTGAAAATTCAGCTATGCGGAGAAATAGATTTAAATGCCTAAGAATAAAACTTACAAATAGGATGAATAAAGAAAAACTATGGAGATTTGGCTTTTTAGAGAAATCACTCAAGGGAAAAAGAATGGAGAAAAGGTTTCGACTTTTGAAGCAATTGAAGAGAAGAATATTGGAGAGGGAGAGGCTACAAAATTTGGCACAGAGAATGAGAGAAAAGAATAGGGTTCCAATGTCGGATTTGAAGAGCTACTATCCTATTTATAGGGAAATTGACTTAACTACAAATCCCGAAAGTGCCCTTCCTAATAGCCAATAATTAACAATTAATGGGGAAAATTCGCACCCCTCTAGGAGATGGAATTTCGCCAACTCAGTACTCGAAGATAACTCCTATCTTTTCTCCTCTATCCTTCTATCCCTTATCCCTATCAAAACACTCATCCATAAGAGGCCACATTTGCACCAACTCTCCTTTATTTTATCGACTTGTTATCCTCATTAATTAAACAAAAATAATCCCTAAATTATAGCCTTGTGTCGTCCACTTCCCTAATCCCTAATGCCAAATTTAACTAACTTAAATTAGAAGATTTGGGCTCCTTAAAACTTAAAATTTTGGGCCCCTAACACTTAAATTAACTCATTCCACATATTCACCCATTAAACGCATAGGCCCAAAAATTTAGGATGTTATAGTTCTACCCTCCTTAAGGAAATTTCGTCCTCAAAATTTCCAACTAACTAGAAATCATACTACCTAAGTCTCACCACTATGCTTTCGCTGCGCACTCTAATTCTAAAGCCAAAATAAACACTTAGTATACTATGGTAGGGTACACACCATTATTAAACTTCGGAGCATCTTAGTCCCTTGTACTCATACTACCGATTTGTGTTTATCTGCTTAGAAATTTTATGAATTATTAATTCAATAGTGGTTCTTTCAATTCGTAATTATATCGAAGGTTCAATCTCAAGTCTACTACTCCTAGTTCGTAGAATCACATACATTCACACTCAAAGATATCATGAGCATTCATAAACTTACGTTCATCACCTAGGGCATTTTCGTCATTTCACTACCCAAGGGTATTTTCGTAATTTTATCCTACAAGGGTATTTTCGTAATTCTCCAAAATAAGGTATCTTGGTGATTTTTCAAAATAGAGGTATTTTGGTAATTTTTCAAGCCGGGGTATTTGGTAATTTTCAAATTTTGATAATTTCCAAATCAAGGACATTTTAAAATTTTCAAATCAAGATGCGTTTGGTAATTTTTTAAGTCGGGGTGTTACGAAAATTTTCAATCAAGGGTGTTTTGGTATTTTTAAACCAAGGGCATTTTGTAATTTTGCAAATTCAAATCAAAACTATTTTGAGAAGTTTTCACAATTCATGGGGGTAATTTAGTAATTTTTTTAAAAAATAAGGGGTTTATTAATGATTTTGCAAAACAGGGTGTTCGGCCCCTTTCGGGTTTTAGTTGAGAACTTTGGCCCGATTACAAGTCCTCACGGTTAAGATGAACAGTCACTACGCACTAGGTAGGATTCCCGAGAAGAGGAGGTGAGTCACTAGGACTGCTTAAATACCAAGCTCTCCCTGGATCCAATCCTAGACATGCGTATGCCTGTCACCACACCCTAGTCTTGCGACTCGTTCACTGGTTTGTTTAGTGAAGTTAAGTCTTATGAGATTTTAGGAGTTGTTTCAACTAAACCTAGAGTCCATCAGATTCTAATCTAAATAATCTACGTCCCATAAAGCTCATTAAGCCCACATACATATATATATCACACAAAGAGTTCAGAATACTTACATGGCGGACTTGGGCGGAGGCAGTGCCATGCTAAGCTAACAAACCTTTACTTAAAACTTCTATCTTTCAAAAGCCCATTTAAAAAAAACATTCGAGCCAAAAACCCCAGAGCCGAAGTTTTGAACTGGCTCGATTCAATTTGTAACACCCCAAACCCGCCCAAACACCACGACGGATCTGGTATGTCACTAAGGAAATTTTGTAAAACAAATCATGTTGTCGAAAAGCCCAAATGTAATTTATATAAAATATGCCTTTATGAATAAAACCCAAACTTAATTACATGCCTTAGTTTAATTAAAATAAATGTTTGAATAACTAAAAATAATTTGTCCCATAATAAAACAAGATATAAACTAGTGGCCCATGGCCTTATTACAACGAGGTTTAAAATCCATTAAATAAAACATAATATAAAAATAATTAACTTGAGTCTTTTTGCCGGATCTACATATTCTCTTGCATGGCCACCTTGAGCTCCTCTTGGCCCGGTGCGATGCACTAAGTGTTACAGAAATGTTAATTAATTGGTTGAGTCATGAGACTCGATGTGCAACCTTCATGCACCATTAGATTTGGGCCTTAACCCATAAAAATAGAATAATAAATTCATGTACATATATAACAAATAATATGCAAGGCCCAACCCATTTGCCTAGGTTTCCATCCGCTACACGCCCCCGTACCAACCATTCACACCATTGGGGATTTCTACAATCAACCCACACCACTACACGCCAAGATGGTAGTCATGCTTTGCTCATCAACATATCATGGCAAGCCCTTATAATGAGATCATGGCAAAAGCCGCTATAACATATAATGAGATCACGGTAAAAAACCGTACACATATAACGTATAACTTCCTCCTTTCATCAAACCCACCCATGCAATCACAAAAATCAATACACTTATAACATATAATCGAATATTCAACGACACGGTGATTCGCTTTTACCCTCTTTGGGCTTCCATCTTTATCTTTGGGATTTGGATTTATCATAACATATAATACTTATAAGCAATATTTAATGATGATCTAAATGGTGGGGAAGTATTACACACGATATCGCGAAATCCAATATTCTTAGTCGATGTCCTTACTATCCGGGTCTATTATCCTCAATCTATAACTTTACTTAAAAGTCGAAAAACTGTGAAAATATGCCATCTCCTATATTCGGCCATGGTTAGTATTCAACCCGATTTTATATATATAAATAAACAAATCCTCTTACCTTGAAATCCCAAAAGTAACACGATTCTATAACTTAGAGATCTATATGATTGGCCTCCTTCTTCAAATCTTGGAATGTCAAAAAGAAGTGTGAAATAAGAGATTAGTTTCTAATAGCCATTCGGCTAAGGACTTTGAAAAGCCGAAAGAACAATGAAATCCCGAAATCAATACTTACCTATTATTTCCTTCAAATTTTGGCACAAGCAGTGTAACACCCCAAACCCGGCCCACGAGTCCTGACCGGATCTGGTATGTCACGGAGTAAAAGCTTTTGAAAAACTTGACAAAAATTTGGCTAAGGTATGAAAACGGAGTTTGAAAACTCAGTTGGGCCTTTTTAGTAAATACAGTTGGGCTGATAAACCCTTTTGAAAACACTTGATCACGTAAATTTTAAAATCATCAAAGTTGTAGTTGACTTAGTTTACTTTTGGTTACCCGATGGTAACGACTTTGAAAACTCGTAAAAGTTATTAAGTTGGAAAAGGTCACTTTTAACCGGTTTACTTTAACAATTGTAAATTTCATTTGTAATATATTATAAGTAAAATAAAACAGTAAAATAAACATCCAAAATAATAATAGCGGCCTTATTACATCCCAAATTAAAAATACTTAGGAAATAAAATAATTAAACTTAACGAAAATAAATTTAACTCAACAATATGCATGGCCTCGAGTCCTCTCGGCTCCATCTCCGCGATCTACTCATCGCAAAATGTTAAGGAAAGGGGTGAGTCACCAAGACTCGGTGTGTAATCCCCACCCGGTAAAGCAACTCATACACAAGTCATTAATAAACATGCACATGCAACCCAACCTAACCATCCATACTCCTTAACTACCCCGTGGTCAAAACCACCGGTGGTCAAAACCATCGATGACTTAGAGTCACAAATCAAATGATGGGGCCAACCCATCGTGTGGTCAAAACCACTGATGACCATAGGTCACAAATAATCAAGTGTGGTCAAAACCACTGGTGGTACCAAACCACTAGGACTTAGTCGCAAATAATCAATCGATGTGGTCAAAACCACTGATGACCATAGGTCACAAATAATCTGATGGGGCCAACCCATCTTGTGGTCAAAACCACTGACGACAGTCCATAATTCATCCCCCTCCTCTCATCAATCCCACCATCACATGCTTTTATATCAATTTTCATATATCATGTCATAGTTGTAACACCCCTAACCCAAATCCGTCGCCGAATTAGGGTTACGAGGCATTTTCAAAGAAAATACATCTTTCATACATTCACATAATCACATAGAACTTATCCATAAATGCATATATATATATATATGTATATAACATTTTACTAATTAAATATTAGTCTTAAATGTTTAGTTATACCTAATATACAAATCATGTCTCACAGTTCAATTGAATTCTTTTCAATTATATATATATATCATTTATTCCAACCATTATACATATCTTAAAGTCACACAATTTGCCTTAAAATACATACTTTAATCATGAGCTTATCATTATAATGACACATTCAAACCGAGCATATAATGTTTATTAGCCATGTACAAATGAAATCCAAAACCATATATATATTTTCTACTCAATACCATGTATTGCCGAATACATAACTTATGAGATTTTTTTTTTTACCTTTCACATTTAAGCAAAACATGCACATTTAATAATGGGTATAACACAACTAAACACATCACTCCTATATGTCATGACTAACCTATATACATATATATATCTATCCATATATGTGTATACGATATGTACCTAGATTATAATGAAAATACCCACATACAGTTCATAATATCCATGCATCATAATAATTTATATAAATTTAACTTATACTTCGAACACTCACATGAAATCCTAACATTATTAACCTATGAACAAAACACAACTATGGTTCAATATAATCGAGTATACAATTGATTATTCATACCACATTACCCAACTCAAATGTTCACTTCACAAACACATATTTCCTTACCATATTCGAATTAAACCTTGATTGAATTTGCACAAACATTAACGATATAAATCGACTATTATATCAAAAGCATGATAAACATACTTAATCGAAAATTTAGCCATATTCGCATGGCTATTATATACATGAACAAAAGTTTTCAACAAAACAAAATCAAAGTCTTTCCTATACATGCCTCTATCAAAAAACCAAAATGAAAGAGTACCAAATTAGATTGATAGTGTGGTCGACTTTCTTGGCGATCCCGATTGAGCTTGTAGCTGGACCTAATCTATAAAACAGAGAGAACATTTCACACATATAAGTTTACTAACTTAGTAAGTCCCAAGCTCATGATAATATAACGTTCAAACACTTAAACATTTAAATCATTCAACTTATGACATTGCAAATATACATTTAAATATATTGGTTTCTCTGGGGCGAATACTAATAGTTCATTAACTTAAGTAATTGTACTTCATTTCCATAAACTGTATCTCTTGAAGCACAAAATAAGTATATTACAAGAATTTCATGCTCCAAATCGTATAAGTCAAAGATTCATATCAACCATGTTATCGTACTAAAATTTCTTTCACTCTTAGCATTTCTATTTGAAAACCGAATCTCCATAATAGTACATTCAAGCTCTAATTCAATCATATAATACTCATGCACATCAATCGTAATCTCAAATGTACATAACACTGTTCTCATAATATTAACTCGACTTGAGTAACATTAAACATAACATACCTTACTTGCTTACCTGAGCCTTTAACTAAATATATTAGCTACGGTTTACCTTGAACATAATTCGCTTTCTCCTTTGTAAAACACATCACCGGCATAAAGCCTGCTAGGCATTAAAGCCCGAAATAAATCACTAGCACGAAGCACGCTAGCATTTAAGCGAAATAAATCAAACGCACGAAGCACTGCTAGCATTTAAGCAACGACACGAAGCACCTGAAATAAATCAAATAAATCACGAAGCAGCTCTAGGCATTTAAGTCCAAAATAAATATAGTTAATCTTTCATTTCACATTTCATTGTGCTAAATTCACCACCACTATTAATTCACATATTTTATCATATAGCAAACCAAAAACACTTATTCACATCACATTGAATAAAATTTCAACCAATCCATTCTAATACTTTTACATTCGGCTAACACAAGATTGTATACTCAAATTTATCGAAAATTATCATTTAATACGTTCATAAATAATTCTGTAACCAATACTTGCTTAAGGACTTACCTCGATTGTCGATAGACCGTGCAAATCGGCTATTCGAGAACCTTCGTCTTTCCCCGATCTAAATTTGTTTTTCTTTGCTCTTGATCTAAAACACATTAAAATTTAGCTCATTCAAGTACATTTCATCTCAATTTAGTCCCTAAGCACATAAATGGGCAAATTACTATTTTACCCCCAATATTTCACAACTTTGTAATTTAGTCCTATTTGCATAACACACAAAATACACCAAATTAGCTGAGACTATACAAGGGCCAAATATTCCTAGGGACTTTACAAGCCCTCACATTTCACTTATTTTGCAAATAAACCCCTAAAATTTCATTTTTACAATTTGGCCTAAAAATAAAAATTCTTCAAAACTTCCAATACATAATATACTAATTTTAACTTATCTTTTATCTAACATCATCAAACATCAAAACTATATAAACCTATCAATAGCCGAACATCAAGCATGCTTAGATTCAAAAATTTTAACAGGGCCGCCTACGGTTGAAGCAACGATCTCAAAACGTAAAATTTATCGAAAACTAACTAAAACTCACCTTGAATTTTGGCTTCAAAGTGCCGAAATTTCAAAGAATCTAAAGCTTATTTTCTTCCTCCACATTCGGCCATGGATGAGTCAAAAGATGATGGCTTTCTTTTTTTGGTTATTTTAACATATAATAAAGTTATTATTAAATTACTAATATAATCTTTAATATAAAATAAAACTAACATATATACTAAGGTTATTTTTGAAATAAGCCACCCACTAACTCAAAAAATGGGTTATTTACCCTTTTAATGCTCCACTTTAAAAAGCCATCATCAAATAGGCACTTTACACTATAGTTTGAGACTTTTAAAATTTACGCGATTAAGTCTTTTTTGTCAAATTAAACACCCAAACGATAAAATTTTTCTACGAAACTTTCACACATTTTAATTCACACATAATAAGCACAAAATAAAATATTAAAATATTTCTGGACTCGGATTCGTGGTCCCAAAACCACCGTTCCGATTAGGGTCAAATTCGATGCATTACAACTCTCCCCCCTTAAGGATTTTCGTCCCCGAAAATCTTACCATTAAACAACGTCGGATATTGTTGCCTCATTGAATCTTCAGGCTCCCACGTAGCCTCTTCAACTCCGTGTCTTTTCCACAGTACTTTCACTAATGGAATTTTCTTGTTTCTTAACTCTTTCTCTTCCGAGCTAAAATACGGATCGGTTTTTCCTCATACGTCATATCGGGCGATTTCAATCTCGGATGGTGTGATCACATGAGACGGATCGATACAGACTTACGAAGCATCGAAACATGAAATCGTCATGTATCTTTTCTAACTCGGAGGTAGCTTCAACCTATAAGCAACAGCCCAACACGTTCAATGATTTCATACGGTCCGATGAACCTCGGGCTCAACTTGCCTTTCCGGCCAAAACGGAGTACTTTCTTCCATCTCCGACCTGAAATTCAATATCTTTACGTTTCAAATCAGCATAAGACTTTTGACGATCCGAAGTAGCTTTCAAATTGTCTCTAATAATAGCTACTTTACATTCGGTTTCTTTAATCAAATCAACCCGTGTATCTTATTCTCACGAGCTCATCCAAGATAATGGTGTTCGACACTTTCGCCTGCACAAGGCTTCATAGGGTGCCATTTGATACTAGATTGAAAACTGTTGTTATAGGCAAATTCAATCGAGGTAAATATCTTTCCCACGCACCTTCAAACTCGAGAACGCAACATCTCAACATGTCCTCAAGTATCTGAATAGTTCGCTTAGACTGACCGTCTGTCTGCAGATGAAAGGTTGTACTAAAATGCAGTTTAGTACCTAAGGCATCTTGCAACTTCTTCCAAAACCACGATGTAAATCTTGGTATCATGCGAAACAATGGAACTCGGTACACCATGCAATCTCACAATCTGCGATACATACAATTCACAAGTTTATCGAGTGAAAAGTCCATCTGAACCGACAAAATGAGTGATTTAGTCGGTCTATCAACTATAACCCAGACGGCATCTTTCTTACTCGGTGTCATAGGAAGACCGGATACAAAATCCATTGTAATTCTATCCCATTTCCATTCGGTATCATGATCGGTGAAGCAACCCGAAGGCACTTGATGCTCGGCTTTTACTTGTCGACAAATTAAGCACTTTGAAACAAATTCAGATATATCCGTTTCATACCGGGCCACCAAGAGAAGCGCTTCAAGTCGTTATACATTTTCGTGCTACTGGATGTATCGACATCGACTATTATGAGCTTCTTTCAATAACATCCGAATCAAATCCACGTCCCTCGGTACACACATTTGGCCTTTGTATTTCAGCGGTCATTATCATCAATTCAAATTCGACTCAGATTATTTCCACATCGAGCTCGTTTGATGATCATATCTCTGTCAGCTTTTTATGCATCACAAATTTGCTGAATAAACATCGGTCTTGCTTTTAACTCGGCTATAATTGAACTATCACCTGATATAACCATCCGTGTGTTCAATGCACGAAGAGCAAGCAATGATTTTCGACTTAATGCATCTGCAACAACGTTAGCTTTCCCCGGATGGTAGTCAATCACTAACTCATAGTCTTTCAACAGTTCTAACCATCTATGTTGTCTCAAGTTCAACTCTTTTTGAGTCATCAAATACTTAAGACTTTTGTGATCCGAGTAAACATGACATTTCTCGCCAAATAAATAATGACGCCAAATTTTCAAGCAACACAATAGTCGCAAGTTCTAAGTCATCGTCGGGTAATTTCTTTCATGCGGCTTCAGTTGTCTTGAAGCGTAGGCTATGACTTTGCCTTCCTGCATCAAAACGCAGCCCAAACCATTCAAAGAAGCATCAGAATAAACAACAAATTCTTTACCCGATTCAGGCTGAACTAACACTGGAGCTTCTGTCAAAAGGGCTTTCAGCTGATCAAAACTTTTCTAACACTTTTCTGACCACTCGAACCTGACATCTTTCTGCAATAACTTTGTCAACGGGGTAGCTATCATAGAAAAATCTTTCACAAATCATCGATAGTAACCCGCAAGTCCCAGAAAACTTCGAATCTCGAAAATGTTTTTCGGTGGCTTCCAATCAAGTATAGTTGAGATTTTGTTCGGATCAACTCGAATGCCTGATGCTGAAACAACATGTCCCAAAAAGCTGACCTCTTTCATCCAGAACTCACACTTACTAAACTTCGCATACAACTGCTGATTTCGCAAAGTTTGTAGCACTAATCTCAAATGCTCAGCATGCTCGATTTCATCTTTGGAGTAAATCAATATATCATTAATAAACACTACCACAAATCGATCCAAAAACTGTCTAAAAACCCGATTCATCAAATCCATAAAAACAGCAGGTGCATTAGCAAGCCCAAAAGGCATAACCAAAAACTCAAAATGTCCGTACCTCATCCTAATGTAGTCTTTGGCACATCTCAGATCCCCGACTCAGAATCGATAATAACCCGATCTCAAATCTATCTTGAAAATCTGAAGCCCTTTCAACCGATCAAACAAATCATCAATCCGAGGTAACGGTACTTATTCTTTATAGTTACCTTATTCAGATTGCCGATAATCAATACACATTCGCATCGTTCCATCTTTCTTTCTCACAAAAGAACTGTGCACCCAAGGAGAGAAACTTGGTCGTGCAAAGCCCTATCTGTTAACTCTTGCAACTGTGCTTTCAACTCTTTTAGCTCAGCCATCCGATATGGAGCTATTGAGATCGAGTCGTTCCTGCTAATTCAATGCCAAACTCAATCTCTCGTCTTGGGGTAAACCCGATAGTTCTTCAGAAACACATCCGAGTATTCACATACAATCAGATGATTCAATCTGCTTTCTCGACAATTTATTATCCAATTACATAAGCCAAATAAGCTTCGCACCCTTTTCTCACATACTTAGGGCTAACATCGAGGATATAATCGTAGAAACCCACCTAAATCATTTGGATTCAATTCTAATGATCTCACCATTATGGTGTCTCAAATCAATAAGCTTTCTTTTGCAATTCACCACCGCATCATGTGAAGTTAACGGTCCATTCCCAAAATTATATCAAACTCATCGAAAACAACAACATTAAATCAATCGGAAGCAAAATCCCAAATCATCAATGGGCAACTTTTACACACTTTATTAACAAACACACATCTACCTAAAGGGTTGGATACGCGAATCACAAACTCGAGAGACTCAATGGCGAGTCTTCTTGAATACCGTAGTTTCACATACATATGAATGGGTCGAACCAGATCAATCAATGCAATCACGGTAGTATCATAAAGGGTGAAAGTACCAGTAATGACATCCGGAGAAGCGGCATCCTCCCTAGCTCGAGTAACATAAGCTCTAGCTGGAGCTCTAGCCTCAGATCGAACTGCTGTGTTCTTCGTCCCTCTCGACTACCACCTACATTGCTAGAATGCCCGGTGGTCCGCCCGTCTTGATGCCTTTGCTTGGTCTAGAGTTCTGCGCGTGATTCGCTTTCATTAACATCGGGCACTCTCGAATAAAATGGTCTGAAGATCCACATTTAAAGCAGGACCGATCACGAACTCTACAACTCCCAGAATGCCATTTTCCACAATGTTTGCATTCAACTCGATTTTGTGGAACGTTATCAACACTGGCCATCGAGGTAGCTCGGGAGCCCACTGGAGGTCGATCACGTCTAAACGAATCTGAAGTAGCTTTGTGTCGGCTGAAGTCATCTCTAAACTTCTTAGATGTGGAATGGAAATTCTTACCCGACGGTCTTTTACTAGTGTCTCTAGCTTCTGTCTCAGCCTTTCTTTTCTCTTTCCCAAGCTCTTCAGCTTTGCAAGCTCGCTCGACTAGTGTCATAAACTCTTTGATCTCAAGAATGCCAACTAGCAACTTTAAATCTTCATTCAAACCGTCTTCAAACCTTTTGCACATAATGGCTTCAGTTGATACACACTCTCGAGCATATCGGCTCAATCTGACAAATTTTCGCTCATATTCAATCACGGTCATTTTCCCTATTTCGCTCAAGAAATTCTTTTCGTTTCGGTCGATGAACCTCGGATGATATATTTCTTGCGAATTCATTCGAAAGAAATCCCATGTCACTTTTCTTTTGGAACCACCGATACTAGTGTATTCCACGGTGATAGGTAGTGTCCGAAGTAAAGATATAGCACATTTCAAACATTAAATGCAGGTGCGGGATAGCTCATCAAGTACCGAATAATGTTATCAAGCCACATTTCATTTCGCTCTGCATCATCATCATCATTAGCCTTGAATTCCTCGACCCAAATTTCTGATTTTATCAACGGGGGCCTACTAGATCTCATTGGATCTATCATCGAAGTCTTTGAAGGTACCGGAGTTGGATTATTCGGGGTGGAGGTTGTTGTACACCAATTATTCGAACAAACTGGGTAAACCATTCATTCATCATTTGGTAGAAGGCTTGTTTAGCCTCTCCTCGTGGTTACCCGTGAATCGGTTGAGAGTCTAATGGCACGATCCATGTGCGAGACCAGCGCAACACTCTCCACATCATCATTCTGGCTCTATCGGGATCGAATCCATTTACTATATAAAATACAATTGAAATTGTCAGAAGTCACCACACTATCACATATGAAAATTTAAAGGCATGTATAGCTAGACTCTTACGTATTACGGTAGTCCTAGAATCGACTAAACCGTAGCTCTGATACCAATAAAATGTAACACCCCTAACCCAAATCCGTCGCCGAATTAGGGTTACGAGGCATTTTCAAAGAAAATACAGCTTTCATACATTCACATAATCACATAGAACTTATCCATAAATGCATATATATATATGTATATAACATTTTACTAATTAAATATTAGTCTTAAATGTTTAGTTATACCTAATATACAAATCATGTCTCACAGTTCAATTGAATTCTTTTCAATTATATATATATCATTTATTCCAACCATTATACATATCTTAAAGTCACACAATTTGCCTTAAAATACATACTTTAATCATGAGCTTATCATTATAATGACACATTCAAACCGAGCATATAATGTTTATTAGCCATGTACAAATGAAATCCAAAACCATATATATATTTTCTACTCAATACCATGTATTGCCGAATACATAACTTATGAGATTTTTTTTTTACCTTTCACATTTAAGCAAAACATGCACATTTAATAATGGGTATAACACAACTAAACACATCACGCCTATATGTCATGACTAACCTATATACATATATATATCTATCCATATATGTGTATACGATATGCACCTAGATTATAACTGAAAATACCCACATACAATTCATAATATCCATGCATCATAATAATTTATATAAATTTAACTTATACTTCGAACACTCACATGAAATCCTAACATTATTAGCCTATGAACAAAACGCAACTATGGTTCAATATAATCGAGTATACAATTGATTATTCATACCACATTACCCAACTCAAATGTTCACTTCACAAACACATATTTCCTTACCATATTCGAATTAAACCTTGATTGAATTTGCACAAACATTAACGATATAAACTGACTATTATATCAAAAGCATGATAAACATACTTAATTGAAAATTTAGCCATATTCGCATGGCTATTATATACATGAACAAAAGTTTTCAACAAAACAAAGTCAAAGTCTTTCCTATACATGCCTCTATCCAAAACCAAAATGAAAGAGTACCAAATTAGATTGATAGTGTGGTCGACTTTCTTGACGATCCCGATTGAGCTTGTAGCTTGGACCTAATCTATAAAAAGAGGAGAACATTTCACACATATAAGTTTACTAACTTAGTAAGTCCCAAGCTCATGATAATATAACATTCAAACACTTAAACATTTAAATCATTCAACTTATGACATTGCACATATACATTTAAATATATTGGTTTCTCTGGTAGAATACTAATAGTTCATTAACTTAAGTAATTGTACTTCATTTCCATAAACCTGTATCTCTTCGAAGCACAAAATAAGTATATTACAAGAATTTCATGCTCCAAATCGTATAAGTAAAGCATTCATATCAACCATGTTATCGTACTAAAATTTCTTTCACTCTTAGCATTTCTATTTGAAAACTGAATCTCCATAATAGTACATTCAAGCTCTAATTCAATCATATAATACTCATGCACATCAATCATAATCTTAAATGTACATAACACTGTTCTCATAATATTAACTCGACTCGAGTAACATTAAACATAACATACCTTACTTGCTTACCTGAGCCTTTAACTAAATATATTAGCTACGGTTTACCTTGAACATAATTCGCTTTCTCCTTTGTAAAACACATCAACGGCATAAAGCCTGCTAGGCATTAAAGCCCGAAATAAATCACCAAGACGAAGCACGCTGAGCATTTAAGCGAAATAAATCAAACAAGACGAAGCACGCTAGGCATTTAAGCCCGAAATAAATCACCGGCACGAAACCTGCTAGGCATTTAAGCACGAAATAAATATAGTTAAGCTTTCATTTCACATTTCATTGTGCTAAATTCACCACCACTATTAATTCACATATTTTATCATATAGCAAACCAAAACACTTATTCACATCACATTGAATAAAATTTCAACCAATCCATTCTAATACTTTTACATTCGCTAACACAAGATTCTATACTCAAATTTATCGAAAATTATCATTTAATACGTTCATAAATAATTACAGAACCAATACTTGCTTAAGGACTTACCTCGGTTGTCGATAGACCAGTACAAATCGGCTATTCGAGAACCTTTGTCTTTCCCCGATCTAAATCTATTTTTCTTTGCTCTTGATCTAAAACACATTAAAATTTAGCTCATTCAGTACATTTCATCTCTATTTAGTCCCTAAGCACATAAATGGGCAAATTACTATTTTACCCCCAATATTTCACAACTTTGTAATTTAGTCCTATTTGCATAACACACAAAATACACCAAATTAGCTAAGACTATACAAGGGCCAAATATTCCTAGGGACTTTACGCGATTAACGCACAAAATACACCAAATAGACTTTTAAAATTTACGCGATTAAGTCCTTTTTGTCAAATTAAACCCAAACGATGAAATTTTTCTACGAAACTTTCACACATTTTAATTCACACATAATAAGCACAAAATAAAATATTAAAATATTTCTCGGACTCAGATTCGTGGTCCCGAAACCACCGTTTCGATTAGGGTCAAATTCGGTCTGTTACAATAGCATTTAATATCATGTGATAGCATGCAAATCATATATCAAAAGTCACAAGTTAGGGGACTTACCCGAAAACCATGATTATGCCACAAGCTAATCACAACCAAAAGATTAAGTGCAAACAATAAAGTCATGAAATTAATAAAGTGTGTATTGAGATCTTACACACCTGTTACTATCGAAATTCCTAGATCCCAAAAAGCCGATCTACGATGCTAGATCTTGACCCTACTTCGGCCAATTGTCAGTGTTAATACCAAAGGCCTATTCGACCATATCTACTCAATACCAAAAGTTCTTATCTTGAACGGATTTGATTTCCAAACAAATCCCGAAGCCTTAATTAGTCCCGAAATCCATGGCACGCATTAATTTCGGCATTTAACAATAGACTTTTTAATAGATGGCCCTTGGCCGAATGATGTGTAAGCCCTACCATCACTTACCAAAACCGATTGCTAGGGGGTTGTATTGAGTACATCAAAATCTCGGAGTACCTTATGGGAAATCGGTTCCTAAGAAGAGAAATAGTTAACCACACCATCAATAAATGCCAGATTTCGGTAAGCCATAACAAGAACAAAGATTTAACACAAGAGAGTCCCTTACCACACCTATTGAATTCGACAAGACACCCTTGGTTAGGGGGAAAGATTACGCTAAGCATAATTGGAAGGGCTGGAAATTTAGTGAAGGAGGAGGTGTATTTGGCTAACAAGAAACAACAATGCTGGAAATTTCTGAACAATTTTGGCTAAGAGTTTAAGGGAGAATTCGGCAGCACAATGAAAGGAGAAAGAAGAAAAGAATTTGCTGGAAATTTTGGGCACTTCTATGCTGTAACAAAATCAAATATGGACAGCCCCAAGGAGTCCAAAAATCGGCAAACACCCTCTTATTTTGTGATAATTTCCAGCCTTGAATTATCACAAATAAATCTAGCTTCATCATATTTTTAATCTCCTAATCCCCTCAACAATTTAATAGCAAATAAAACACTAATAGCTCCCCTCTTCCAAATTAAAATAGGCAAAAAAAAAGCTTAATCTTATCACTTGAAGAGTCCAAATAGCAGCCATCTCCCTCTCCTTCACGCCAGCAGAAAAAGGGAAAAAAATAAAACACATTTGCTGCCTCATAGGTTCGAACCAGCGACCTGGTGAAGGCAACAGTAGCAGCCTCCCTTAACGCCCCTTTCCAACTCTCCCAATTGACTTTCATGTCAATTTACCCCACCATTTAATTATAAGCATTCTTCCTGGCCCTTACTCCTTTAACGCCAAATCCCAAAAAATAAAACTCTTTGCTTCCTTCATGTCTCGAACCCGAGACCTTAAACCAAAGCCCCTTTAAGTGGCGCCCCAAGCCACTCCACCTCCTTGACTTTCATGTCCGATCCTTACCCAAAAATTCTTTAAGGCCTTCCTTACTTGGGCCCTTCCTTTAACGCCCCAAAAAAAAAAATTCCCCTTGTTACTTCCACGGATCGAACCTCCTCCCTAGCTCACTCCCTTGACGCACCAAGCCAACCCGCCAACTACTTTCTTGTGTCATGCTTCTCCTAAATTTTATTTAAGCCCTATCTTCACCTAGCTCCCTCCTTTTAAAGCCCTTAAAAAGAGATTTTTAATTCCAAATCCGACCTAATTCGGGGTTATTTTTACACCCTAAAACATGCCAAATAAAAACATAATATTTATTTCTTCAAGTACACATGGGAAATTAATTAAATTTTTAACAACCCCTAATTTAGGGTGTTACAAGCAGACTCCATTAAAGAAGATTCGGCAACTTCAGTAGACTAAATCTCACGATTTCGGCTTTTATGAAAAATCCCAAAAAAGATGAGCTGATGTGGTTTCGGCTTAAAAGGAAAGTGAAAAGAAAACAAAGAAAGGCTTGAAAATTTGGCTATGCCAGAGAAATAGATTTAAATTTCGAAAGAATAAAACTTACAAATAGGATGAATAAAGAAAAACTATGGAGATTTTGGCTTTTTTTAGAGAAATCGGCTCAAGGGGAAAAATAATGGAGAAAAGGTTTCGACTTTTGAAGCAATTGAAGAGAAGAATATTGGAGAGGGAGAGGCTACGAAATTTGGCATAGAGAATGAGAGAAAAGAATAGGGTTCCAATGTCGGATTTGAAGAGCTACTATCCTATTTACAGGGAAATTCGGCACTTACCTACAAATCTCGAAAGTGCCCTTCCTAATTGCCAATAATTAACAATTAATGGGGAAAATTCGGCACCCCCTCTAGGAGATGGAATTTTGGCCAACTCTGTACTCAGAAGATAACTCCTATCTTTTCTCTTCTATCCTTCTATCCCTTATCCCTATCAAAACACTCATCCATAAGAGGCCACATTTGCACCAACTCTCCCTTTATTTTATCAGCTTGTTATCCTCATTAATTAAAAAAAATAATCCCTAAATTATAGCCTTGTGTAGTCCACTTCCCTAATCCCTAATGCCAAATTTAACTAACTTAAATTAGAAGATTTGGGCTCCTTAAAACTTAAAATTTTGGGCCCCTAACACTTAAATTAACTCATTCCACATATTCACCCATTAAACGCATAGGCCCAAAAATTTAGGATGTTACAGAGCTCAACAAGCTAGAAGTGAACTAGTTCAGCCCGCAAGGAATTGCCAGCAATGCTTAGGGAATGGATCCAAGAACGTGCTCGGGGCGTGGCTATATCATCCTCCCCCTCTTGAAAGCGATTTGTCCTCGAATCGAGCCATTGTTTTTCTAGAACATAGTTCCTTTTACTCATTTTCCTCGGTCGAATGGGGCGGATGGCAATCGAGTCACCTAAAAAGAGTAGCCATGAGTTAGCAAAAAGTGATGTAAACAAACTCTTAATCCAGGCATAATCAAAACAAGACAAATATGACTCATGTGGATGGACAGAATCAAATTACTATGCAAACCAAGTAACGCCTCGTCGAATATTCGAAACAAATTCAAATGGATTTCAAAACAGCACTCAAATTAAATTGATTCCACAAGTCATGATTGGCATGCGAGAAATAAATCAAATGGTAGACATAATCATCACATACAAGCAATTGGAAAGATTCACATGGTTCATAAACTCGCATAATCAAACCTTACAATGTACGATTGAGTATGGACTCACCAACAAATGCATCATGATAATTTTTGAAAACAAGAATCCTTTTATCAACGACCAAAACAGATAGATCATCATTAAGCAAAATAGAACAATTAAGCACATCATGATCTAAGTGTTTTACAAAAATGAAATCATCAATGAGATTGTTGTTATCATCCGAGGAGTACAAACAAGTTTCAAAGCTTTTAAGTGTCTTACCTTATTTATCTTCAAAAGTAGGAAAACAAAGATCGAATTTACCTTTCTCGATCTTCACAAATCTTCTCTCCTCGGGACTATAGTGTAGCCGAAGCTTCGCGGCTGATTTAATATTTTCCAAATGAAACGCGAACTTCATGTACAACCACAAAACTTGCTTAAGGAACAAATTACAATTGAAAACAAAATGGGTACATTCCGTTACCTTATTCAAAAACCAAATATCAAAATAATAGGAATTTTTCGCACATAATTGATGATGCTTGATTTTCCTGCAAAATGAATCAAAACAAATTCCCTGTTTAAAAACATGAGTTTGATTACTTACGCCAAAGTGTAGCAAAGGTTTCGTTAAATCAAACGCGTTAAAACTAAAGGATTTTTGCATACACAATAACGAACAATCAGAACTCTTTACGAACTTCAAAACAAATTTGCAAAAACTCGAGGATTTCAAGCAGAGGAGTGAATTATTCACATAATTATCACAATCGAACAAATAGAGATTTTTACATGAAAATTCATTGCCACACAAAATCAAGTTTCGATTGAGCGCTACTTTACCTTCGAGTTATTTAACGTAAAGATTGGAGTTAGGAAAGCTCTTCTCACCACCATTTGAAAATTTAACAATAATTGAAGAAGGAGAACTAGCCATCCCTTGGCACCGAGCTTTCTTGTACAATCAAAATCGTCGCTCTTTAGGAAGGTATTGAAGTTGGTATTCATCGCTCGGCTTCTCGAAAACCTGAAAAGAAGAAATAGAACAAGAACAAACTTCAAATGGGTTAGTTGAATCAACACTCTCTTTTTCTCGCTCGTCTTGTTCTTTTGTTTTTCTTTCTATCTCAATTTCTTTTCTTTCTTTTTCAATTTTCTCTTTTTCTTCACTCTCATTTTCTTTTTCAAATTCTTTTTCTTCCTTTTCAATTTCTTTTTCTTTTTTAGATGTTGTTTCAATTTCATTACAGAAGGAGGATAACAAAAAAGAATGATCAAAATGAGAAATCTTTCGTTGAGAAGAAGAGAAACGGTCTTCATACAACAGACGGTCATCTCTTCGAGATTGATTCTTCATGGATGAATATCTTAGAGTATACGAAGAACGACTTGTGCTTTCTCGTTTGTCACCATAACAGGATTCAAACTCAAAACTTATTTGATTTCATCTCGAATTCCTTATTGAATAGGAATCTCGATAGGAATTGCTTCTCACATAGTCATCGGATGCTATACTCCTTGATGATCTCGTTTTCATCTTTTGGCTTGAAGAAGTTCGCCCTCGATGGTAGGAAGATGGGAGGAAATGCCTGCGCATCACATCTTTCATTTCGAAACATGTTGATATTGGGCACTCTCCGCTTCGTCTTTGACTCGTGGTGAATTGATCCCATCAAGTCATGGCATAATCGGAGAAACTGTTCACCGCAAGCCTTACTTTCTTTCTTTCTAAGTAGTCGTGGTACTCAAAAACAAATTCTACTTTCATTTCCCATTCAAGGTATACCTCTAAGTTGGATCTACCTTGAAACGATGGAAGGGTTGGCTTGTTACTCTTCAAATCACCATTAACACATTCATAATCTCTAAAGCCTCGATTTCTATGAACGCACAGCCTTTCGCTTTGATTGGATGCTTGGTATGAGGGATCGAACCAGCCACCAACAGCAACAACTCTTTTTTCAAAATTTAGAGACATAATGTTGAACCTTACTGCTGCTCACAAGTTCACTCACAAAGAAAAAGTCACTCACACTCGTGTTTCACTCAAAATTGGCTTTTTCTCTAATGTAAGCACTCGTGCCTTTTATCGCTCATCTCTCTCTCACACATTCGTATTTCATTTCTAGCAGACTTATTGTGGCTTGGGGTCGGCTTCAAAGTGGTTACAAAGATTGGTGTTGGGTGAATCGGTAGGCTAAAAAAATGAAGAAAATGGAAAATAGGGGTATGTGTGGCGTTGGGGTGATTTTGAAGGATACCAAATGATGGTAAAGGATCTTGGATGATCGAGGTAGAAAAGATGAAAAGAGAATCGCAACTTGCAAACTTCACTATTTTTTTTTTTTTTTTTACTTCAATTACAGGATGCTGATTATAGACAAAATAAATACAACCTTTTTTTTCGATTTTTTTTTACTTCACGAACCTAATTGTGGCTTCCCGATCTTGGTCGGAGCTCCTCATTTTGCAGGCTCTGATACCAGATGATACGATCCGCCTCAGGGTAAGTCGAGTCGTATATGAGTTTGCCTGATCGTCTACGATAAGGAGTTAAGTCTTCGGGAAAATAGTCGATTGAGGTTGAGTTTGCGGAAGCTTTTGAAGATATTTCTTTGAAAATTGGTTTAAGTTAGAAATGGAGGTTGGATAATGAGGGAAATAAGCTAGAGAAGGAAATGGATAGGTTCGGCTAAGTGGAAGCAAAGAAGATGGGTATTGAGATGGCTCGGTTTAGTAGGAAATAGTAGGGGTAGATAAAGATTGTAGGATAATAAAAATAGGAATGGGGACGTAAACTTAAACATGAGAAATGATTCAACACTAGCAAAATGTCACCCTGGTTTCTATTTGGTTTAAGGTGAATGATCGAATTAAAGAATGGCCCTCGACCCGTTACTTAGTAAAGTAAGAACCGATGGTATAAAAATATGGACGAATGCTACACCGATTAGGTGATAAGGTCAAAAGGAAGAGAACGATTGACGCCACTAGCTTCGCTAAATATGTCAGACCGAAACTCGTACGAATTTAGAGAGGAGAAATCTCACTCTAGAAAAAAAGTTCGTATAGTTTAATAAAATGGCCAAAATTTCTTTTCAAGTGATTTCCAACCTTAATTTATGGGCTTTTACATTGGCAGCCGAATAGGCTCTTGGAAGCTTAAGGAATAAGCTTGAAAATTCCAAAATTTTTAAAGGAAATTTCCTTGAAGCTTCCATGCATGGAGAACGTCAAAAGGCTGCTTTAGATGCCTTCAATCAGCTTAAATGAGCTGGACTAAGTCTCTTTAAAGTTTACAAGTCCTTTGGTGAGTTTTAGGCCTAGGGCACGATAATAGGCAATCCATTTAGTCACCCAAATCAACTTATAAATTAGCTGACGAAATAAGCTTGTAATTTCAATGTTTAAGCAACAAAGGACTTTAATTAGCTCCATTAATTAGGCCTTGGGTAGCCTAAAAGGCTCCAGCAACTTGGTGGCCATTGGTGTGCACGAACAGCTAGCTTGGGAAGAGCATTGGCCATGCTTTGGGCAGCCAAATAAACACCTTGGAAAGCTAAAGAACTTTGGCTGAAAAGTAACCTTGAGACACCAACAACCAGCAGCCTATTTAATTCCACCATTAAGCTTGTGCCGTCCAAGTGACTTGTACTTGCATCAAAGAATTCAACTCATTAATTATGTTTTAGGACAAAATAAAACAAGTCACTCATGCACATTAAATTCGACAGCCACACTTAAAACACAATTAAAACATGTAATAGCTGAAACAAGTTAATTGCTGCACATTAAATTTGGCTGGACACATTAGAACATGCAATAAATTTGTCCTAATGTAAACACAATAAAAATAGCTAATAAATATGTTTTAAACTAAGACACATTTAAAACTTAATTAAAATGTCCAGATTTTTATTTTTGACATATTAAAGATGCAACTTAATTATTTGAGCTAAACTAACTAAATTAACTAACAAAATTAGTAATTTATTTAATTCCATCAACTTAAATGCATAAAATAAAAAAGATGGAAACGAGCTCATTGAGCTGGAATCAAGCTAAATTGAGCTCAACAAGCTGGAAGTGAACTAGTTCAGCTGCAAGGAATTGCCAGCAACGCTTAGGGAACGGATCCAAGAACGTGCTCGGGGCGTGGCCGTATCACTTGGCCTAACCTATGCATGGAAAACAAAACCATACACTGAGTATAAAGTCAGTGGTATTTCTTTAATTCAAATATATGATATTAACATTAAAGAAATCTATCTTAAGAAACATGTATAACTATATGCACATATCTACCATGAACTTATCACTTGGAGTTACCAAACTTTATATCTTCAATATGAACATATTAAGTGTACAAAACTAACACCAATTCATCCCACTTCAATACCAAAGCATGCCCTTATCAATCCTATTTTGATTTACCACTTCTAATATCACCTAATTCTTTCATTTATGGAGTCTTCGACTTGTTTGAATATGTTTCAAACCCCAGGGCTCGATGTTATTTGATTCACATACTTTATCGTATGATTACATCAATTGGATTGCATTTAATCACAAAACACATTGATATAATCATGTTAACCTGATTCAGATTTTTAAGATGAATACTAGGATTAGTCATTCTGCATCTCAACTAGTATCATGATGTATCACCAGCTAACCTGAAGTATAAAACTATACATTTAATATAGTAACCAATTTACAATATCATCACATAGCTCAATTCGCATCCCATCATTCTCAATTCAACATCAATTCATCATGTAATATAACATATTTCAGCTCAATTTCACACCAATTTCCTATATCAGTTAAGTCATGTAACTTTCTATTCTTTTCAATTTAGCCCCTATCTCGATATTTTATTTCGACCATAACATTTCATTCAATGATTATTAATAGCTTACCTCAATATTGTATAATGTAGGATATCATGAATGTGCAGTAACTAAATAAGTTTTGGGTCATAGAAATACAAACTAGAAATTTCGAGCAACTCGTCGACGACTTTGGATTTTCCTTTCCTTCTTGACAAATCCGAGTCGATGCTAGCTATGGATGTACATAAAACATATCACACTATCAATAATCAACTAATTCCCAATCAATTGTCAATTTATACAAAATTTTGTAATTTTTTCAATTTAGTCCCTAAAACCAAAATTACAATATCTTTCAAATTTGAGCTTCGATTTCGAAACTGATATCAATTACATCCTTATAAGGTTCTCTACTATCCATAATTATAGAAATTTCATACCAATTTCAAAATATTTACACTTTAGTCCCTATATTAAAAAATAATAATTAAACTTTACAAACTAGTCCTTTTTCACTTCTAAGCTTAAAATCTAACAAAATAACACCAATTTAATCAAGTATTCAACAGTGGAAAATTTTGAAAACTTCAGCAGTTCTGAAAATTAGTAACTGGGTTAGTTAAATTAAGCTCTTGGAACCTCAAAAACATAAAAATTACAAGAAAAAGGACTTGAAATTGCTTACCATTGAGGGATTGAAATTTGAAAGCTTCAAACCCTTATTTCTTTCTTTTTCTCAATGCCAAAGAGGAAGATGATGAGAATGTCATCTTTTTTTTTATCTTTTATACATTAATTAACTTTTAATTAATCTTAATTAATTTAATTAACATTTAATATTTAAATTATAAACATGATTAGCAAATTTGGTGGATTCCAACTAGCCTCTACCACTATTTGGACAAATAATTATGGTCTAATTTCTTAATTGGTTCTTCGCTTAATTAAAAATCCATAGTGATTAACTTTTATCACTTTTACAATTTAGTCATTGTACCACAATTAACTATCCAATTGAAAAAATTAAAGGGCCCATATTTAATTAAACATAGTAATAACCTTCGAACATCATAAATGGAGTTCTAAAACTGCCTCTTTTAGCATAACTGAAAATCGGGTTGTTACACTAATGGCCCCTATTTAATCAATCGTCCACTAACATATATTTTAGCATGGTCTAATAGATATTTTAGGCCTCTATTTAATTGCAGGTTAAGTCCTTAATTCATTTTCTAATTAAAAATCTATAGCGATTAAACTTTATAATTTAGTCCCTAAACTCTAATTAACTATCAATTCGATAAATTTAATTATCCAAAATTCAATTCACCAATAAGATAACTCCATAAATATTTTTATTAAATATTTACGGGCTCAGTTTAAGAAAACAAGGTCTAGAAACTACATTTTTTGACACCACTAGAAACTGAGTCGTTATAATACAAAATTAATCATGTTCTACCACGTGGCGCTATCGAATTGGAAGCGAAGGATGGTCAGTTTTTTTTTGGTGAATGGTAAAAGAGTGAATCACTATTTTTGGGGAATAGTTGACACATTTCAAGAAGTTCTGTAACACCCGTTCATAATCTATTATCAACATGTCCCCTTGTTTCAACATGAGAAATTCTTGTTTTCTATCTTCAAGATAGAGTTCTCCAACATACTTCTTCTGAAATTCAACTTGAAAGAACTTCCAATCAGCTACCTTTGCATGAACGTCCCTTATAACTATTTTCCACCATGTATAGGCTTCCCCTTGTAGTAATGAAACTGCACAAATAACGCTCTCTCGAGGAGTACATTCTAGTTGCTGTAAAATTTGAGTTGTTGACTCTAACCAAAGTTCCATCGTTGGCGGATCAACTCCTTTTAATCCTGAAAATTCGGTGGCGCCATATCTTCTTTGTTCATTAAT
Organism: Gossypium rotundifolium; assembly: GCA_025506655.1. NCBI lineage: Eukaryota > Viridiplantae > Streptophyta > Magnoliopsida > Malvales > Malvaceae > Gossypium > Gossypium rotundifolium. The sequence goes on from CP106726.1 coordinate 64,003,599, forward strand.
AGGATCTCGTTTAACCACAGGTGCTCTTGTTGTCGGAGGAGTGACTCTCGCTACTCTTTGAAGAGCTTCAGCAATAGTAAGTAACAAATTAGTATCATCTTGCCCTTCATTAGGGCCCCTATTAGCACCTGATCTTTGTACTCCATCAGACTGGACACTTGGTGTTATAGATTCTATAATATCTAATTCCTCTATAGATCCATCATCATCCAGGATTCACAACATTATTGGATTCATCCGACATATTTTAACTATAAAACCAAAACAATTCAAATCAGCATCCAAATCCCGACTCAATTCTGACTCAACTTTGGCATGTACCTCTAGGCTCAATTCTGAGCTCGATTTAGTCTGAAAATTGGCTAAACCTGTGAGCTCTGATACCACTAAATGTAACACCCGTAACCATCTCCATCGCTAAATTAGGGTCATAGAGCATTATGATAACATTTCCAACATTTAACATTTCATATAATTAAATATGCAATCTTAATTACCATTAAGCAATGACATTCCATTCATAGACTAAGATACTTATATGTACTTTAAAATGATTCCACGATGCCCTAAAAATATATTGAGAACATTATGGGATCAATTCGAAACAAATTGGAAAAGTTGGGAAAAATTAGAATTTTTTTGGAAACAAGGGACACACGGCCGTGTGGTCAGGCTGTGTGAAATGCCCCAGACCGTGTGACTTTTGAAATTGGGACACACAGCTGTGTCCCAGCCCGTGTCTCAACCAGTGTAACTCTCTGACTTGAAATACACAGCCGTGTCCCAGCTGTGTCTCTACTCGTGTAACTCACTAACTAGAGTCATACAGCCATGTCATAGGCTATGTGTCAGCCCGTGTGGAAACTACACTTATAATTTTATTCTACACGCTCAGGGCACACGCCCATGTGTGTTGCCTGTGTGTGACACACGGCTATGTGACAAACCGTGTCTCAGGCCGTGTGCACCTAAATGTACCTTAAAACTCAAGTTTACCAATTTTTGGTTTCTTGGACACTAAGCAACCAATTCATCAATCATTTAACCCATTCAAAACACAATTAAACATGCTTGAAACATGCTAAAACAACAATCTTCAGTGCCTAACCAATATGCCATTCAAAGGCACCTCAACCAAGTACTAAACAATCAAGTAGGTCATTTGAGTCAATACACTATCTAACATCTATCATATGCACTCAAACATCAACAAAATAACCAAACACAAATATACATTGATTCCATCATTCCAGCTCAAGAATGATAATCATGTTTTAAGGCTAATAGCTAATTCAACACCTCTATGTTAACCAAATTAAATTACCGAATTCAATAAGACAAATAGCTTATTAAAGAAAACTCCATTTCCAAACATTTACTTATATAAACATAATTATATCAAAATATATATACATCATTTACCAAAATTTTAACTTATATGCCATAACATTCATCAAAAAATCAATCCATAATCAAAATATTTTAATCAATTAATACCCCCTAGGCATATGCCAAATACACAAAGGAGGACATCACCGATGTTGAGTACGGGATTCTTGTAGGATGCTCAGTTCAAGTCTACTATTTACCTAACCTGCGAACATGAGAACCAATCCACATTGAGTAAGTTTCACTTATTTGAATAACCACAAATATATTCAAGCATGTGAATTTATTTCTCAACTTTAACAATCTAATCCAAGAAATATATCATATCTTTCAATGAATAAATATATACATAAGTAAATATCATTCTCCCTTAGTAATACCTATAACCATCCTTCTTCAATGATTCATATCACCTTGTTGTATAGTCCAATTGATACATGGCACTTGGTGCCTAGTGGATAAGCTGCGAAAGAGTTTGCACCCAACGCTTGTTGGATAAACCGACAAATGTGTGCCAGCACTAGTCAGACAAACTGGCGGAAGTTGCGCCCAATGCTAGTTGGATAATCCAATGAATAAATAGTGAGCCTAGTTCTAGTTGGATATACCAATGATATTTGTATCCAGCACTAGTCAGATAAACCGACAATAAACAATGAGCCTAGCTCTAGTTGGAAATACCAACAAATTGTAGTTATTTATTTTTCACAATTTCCTCATTCATTAATTAACATCATAATTCAAATACGAACATAAGATTGTTTATCAAGTATTTAAATAACATCTAGTAATTAATTAATTAATTAATTAATAAAAAGGTTAAGTTCAAGACTACAAACTTACTGAATTTGCGATAGTTTCTAGTGAATGAGATGGGTTAATAAACAACCTTCTCCTTCCCTCAGTTAATGACCTGCTTTGCTCGTTTCTTGATCTAAATATGATAATCTAATTCAATTAACTAATCCGAAACTTACAATAATTCAATTTAGACCATCTATCAAAAAGTCATATCACCACATTTAATTCAAACTAACCGAAATTCATATGGCTCCAAAAATAGTTCCCAAACTTCTAAATTTTACAATTTATAATATACTAACATGAATTTATAAAATGCAAATAGTTAGAGAGTAAAACTAACAAAGTCCTTCTAATTTCTCCATAAACTTCAGAATAAATCCAAATACCTCCAGCACCTTAAAAAAATCTCAAAACAGTCCTTATACTTAACATAGTTTAACAATCTAATCCTCAAATTAGTTTGGTCTAACTTCAAAGTTTCTAAAAATAAAAAGTTCATGCAAAATAAAACAAGAAAACACTTACATGCACTACCTTAAAGAACCAAAACCCCAAGCTTCAACAATGGCTATTCTTTATTTTATTTTATTTTCTATTTTTAGCACCCCCCAAGAAGATGACCAAAATTTTCTTTTTTTTTACTTAATGCTTATTTCTATTATTAATTAATTGATTAAATAACCGCCCTCGCTTTATAACTTGTTCATTAACTAAATTTAGTCCTAATTTGTCCACTAACATTTTTCATGGTTTAATTACCCCCTAGACTATCAATTTATTATTTACTTACTACTTAATACTTTTAATTATAGGCACTAACTTTGAACTTTTTACAACTTAATCCTTTCGATTAATTTAGTTAATTAAATGTTAATGTTTCTTAATAAATTTCTAATATGATCCTCCTCAAACTTCATAAACATTGATTAAGTAATAAAATACTGACTCGCTTGTCGGAATTGGGGTCCCGAAATTATCATTTTCGACATCACTGAAAATGGGTCATTACAAGTTTGATACTTAGATTTTATTGAGCGCCAAGTTCAAGAAGTTGAAAATCCTACGGGATGAGGATCACGCATATGAGGAGTTGTTGATGACTAGTGAAGAATTTTGAATCACGCAATTTTGTTGTACAATAAATTTTTCATATTTTTTTAATTTGGTTTTTCTTTAGTTTAGTTTTCAGTTTTATTATTATATATTTTCTATTTTGTGTGTTTTGTATTTTTGTTTATCTATGTAGGCTTACTCGCATGAAAGTTGTACTACAAAGTCGAGCTTTCATGAAGAGGAGGACTACTTCACACTTCCTCGCGACATTTCATGGAAAATGAGGAAGTCCTAAACTTAATCTTTAGTAGAGAACAAATTGGGGACAATGCAATGTATAATTTAAGTATGAGGGAATATACATAGAAATTGCTTGCTTTCATGATGTGGTGTGTTTGTTTTGTTCTTTTTCTATTTTGTTAAAAAAAATTCAAAAATACTAAAAAAATTTAAAATATCTTTGTTTTGGTTTTTGATTGTTGCATGGTGCTTGAATGTAGTGATAATAGGATTAGTGGTTAATTTGTATCATATGATGTATTTTTAACTTTTTGAACATGCAAATTTGGTTTGATAATTGGTAATTCAATTCTTTTAAATGTAGACTATTTAGTTCATTTAGTTAAATTGCATAATAGACTATAGATAATTGCAAATTGTGAAAATGCCTAATTTTATGCCATATAACAAGTAGGTGTGTAGATGTTTGTAGATACAACTATTGGAATTCTTTGACATTCACTTGTTTTGCATTTAAAGCATGTTAAGAGTTTGTGTACATTGAAATGTTTAGGTATGACCTAAGATTGTTGTAACATCCTGAAAAGGACCTATGCATTTTCAGTTTAATTGTATGAAATGACAAGTTTAAGCACTAAGAATAAATTTTTGATACTTTTGGAAACCTAGAAATGGAAATGAAAATGGAAACGAACATTTTTGGAAACTTGAACATTTTGGAAACTTGGAAATGTAATAAAAATGGCAAGTTACAGAGCCGATCGAAAATTTTAGGAAACTTAGAAATGATCGAGAAATGTTAAATTTTAAAGTTCAAAATAGGAAATAAGGGCAAGAGGGCCTTAAAAGAAAAAGTTGGAGAATTTTGACACACAAACAGGCTTGGAAAAGTGGCCTGAAGATGCCACTTAGGGCTTATGGAAATGGCGCCACATGCAGGAGAAATGGGCCTGGGTTCGAGTCACTTGGAAAGCAAATAATGAAGGTTTTATTTTTGCTTCCATAAGCAAGAGGGTGGACAGCACAAGCTTCTAGAAATAGAGGTGTTTTAATTCCATAAATATGTGAATAATAAGTGATAAATAAAGGATTTTCTTTTAATATAATTATTGAGGAGATAAATGATGGATTAAACACTTTTATTTTAAATAAAAGAGATAATATTATCACAAGGAAGAGTGGTGGCCAAGTCAAGGACTCTTAGCCTAGTAATTTCGGCTAAAGGAGGAGAGTTAGGCTATTCTCTCATCTTTTTCCTAAGTGTCTTAGAAAATTCCTAGCCCCTATTTCTCTCTCAAAATTTTTCCTAAGCAAAACTCCATCTTTTCTTCTCCTCTCCTTTGCTATTGTCGAGCCAAAACACTCTTTGATCCTGTTAAATCTCCATAGCCAATCTCTGTGACTCTAGGCAAGGAAGCAATCGACTCTGACATCAAAAGGGTAAGATCTGTGGTCAATCGATTTGTATTCTTTCTCTTTTACCAAAATCGGTACTAATCATATTAGCAATTTTGGCCGAATCTGCAAGGGTCTCTCGTGTTTCTACAATTACCAATATAAGGATCAAGGATCTAAGGTAAGGAATATAAATATTCGGTCAAGGTTTTGATTATGTCTCAATATTAAAATAAATCGACGGGAAGTTATAGGGATTTCGACGGATATTCAAGACAAGGAAACTTTCGGATTTGGAAACTATAAGGTAAGTACATAGATCCAATCGGCCTAGGGTTATATTGGTATTATTTTCCATTTACTCAAAAGTTAGAAACCCACATAATTACGATTTAGTGGCTAGCCGATTTAAGGAAGGAGTACTATCAATTTCCAGGCATTTGATTTACAATCTTTCAATTCAAAGAACAAGGTAAGTAATACAAATCCTACTAGGATTTGGTTTTAAGCCAAATAGGTTTGTTAATATGTTTTAATGGTTGGCCGAATACAGGAGTTAAAGATCTAGATCGGTAGATCGTTCTTCGGGATTTCAAGGAATCTATTAAGCAAATCAGGTGTGTACGCACACTAACTTTCGATATATCATATGGTAATTATTTTAATATATGAATATGCATAAGAATGTGAATGTGGCTAAGTACCACAGATGTGGTAAGAGTACCCAGGTACGTTTCCTACTTCTGATAAGATTATGAATATGATATATTTTGAACCTATGATTAGTAACATGAATGGGAATTAAGTATGTTATGCATGATATAAAATTTATGGGGCATTCGGGATCTATGTGAAAGGGGAAGAAGGTGTTGACTTCGGTCTCACCAACGGAATATGGTGACTACGGTCACAAAATTTGAATATGGTAACTCGGTTACATTATCTCAATTTGGTAACTTCGGTTACATTATTTGAATATGGTGTCTAATGACACAAATTATATGGGCGATGAGCACGTCATTGCAATGACGCCTTCGATAGTGTGTAGTGGATGGAGGGTTGACTTAGTAGTCCCACGGTGTGTTGGGCAGTACGGTGGTGTGTAGCGGATGGACCATTAGGCTTGGGTTTGGGTTGCATCATCATTTGTTTTATATGAATATGAATTTGATATGAACATGTATGCCCGATTTGTTGAATGTTAGTATTGTGTGCACATTGAGTCTGTTGACTCACCCATTGTGGGAACTATTTTCGTGTGATGAACAAAGTGACCGGATGGTAGACCTTGATGGTAGCCATGTTTCATTTGAAGATTTTATTTAATTTGGACTTTATTTCTTTTTAGTACCTTTCATTTTATTTTTGGGTTTTACTTGATGTAATAAGGCCATAAGGCCCAAGTGGATTTTTCTTATTTTGCTTTACTCTTAACTATCATGATGCGAACTATTTAAGACTAAAGTTTAAGATATATATATATTTTTAATAAACCTTAAAAATTATTTTGTCACCTCAATAAAATTTGATTTTCAAATAGATTAAATGGGTTCCCAATCGAGCCCAATCCACAACAATATTTTTCCAAAAATTATACAAATTTTGTCTAAGTAACAAAGAACTTGAAAACCTAAGTTAACTTAAGGAACAAACCAGATCCGGCCTCGGGCTCGTAAATTTGGGTGTGGGGTGTTTCACTTGGTATCGAGCCCGCTTTTAAACTCTCGGCACGTGGGCTAAGGCCAAAATGTTTTCAAAGCGAGCCAAATGATTATCTTTGAAAATAAGGTGTTTTCGGCATGGCACCTAAGTCTCCAATTCATGATCCACCGGTAAGTACCCCTAACTCTATGTGTGATTCATGATTTATGAACTGTATAAGGGTAGAAATGGCATGGAACGTAGAATAGAATGATAGGAACTTGAACCCTAGGACTAGTCTACTCAAACACAAACACATAAGACATGATGCACTAAACAAACCTATGGCTAAGTCACGAGCTAGGGTGTGGTAACCCTCAGACGCATGTCTAGGATTGGATCCTAAGAGCTTGGTATTTAAGCGCCCTAGTGACTCACCTCCTCTTCGCAGAATCCTACCCAGTGCGTAGCTTCTGCTCACCCTAACTCGGAGGGCTCATGGTGTGGCAACCTCTGTGCATGTCTAGGAATGGTTTCGGTGGGAGCTTGGAATTTAAGCGATCCGCGTGACTCACCTCCTCTCCACACGAATCCCGCACAGTGCGTAGCTTTGGTTCACCCGACCAAGAGGGCTCGGTCATAGGCTAAACATAATGACTAAAACCCGAAAGGGAACTAGCCATGTTTTAAAAAAAAGAAGAGAGAACAAAACAACAAACCCTAGTTTTCAAACTTTTAAAACTTTCTTTTAAATCTGAGAAAATTATTTTACAACATTTTCGAAAAACTCTGATTTGCAAAATTACAAAAATGCCCTTAGTGGTAAAATTACCAAAATTGCCCCTAACTTACAAAATTACCAAAATGACCCTGATTTCCAAAATTTTTGCAACATCCTCATTTTTAAAGGAACAATTTTCGAAAAGAACCCTCAAAGTTTTACAACTTTTGAAATATCCCTAATTTATTAAATTTTACAAATTTACCCCTGAGGTCAAAAAAATTTACCGAAATACCCCCGGATTTCAAAATTTTTCCAAATTACCCCGAGACTTTGAAATTTTCAAAATAATTTTTGACAAAAACACCAAAGAATGTTTTTCTTCTAAAAAATTACGAAAATGCCCCTGTAGGACAAAATTACGAAAATACCCCTGGGTAGTGGAAAACGACAACAACAAAAACACAACAAAAACTACAACGTTTCTCTGAATGAACGAAAGTTCATACTTGTCTGATGGATGAATGAATGAATGGAAAAGACTATGTGTTTGTATGAATACGAAAGAACCACTCTTAAATCCCTTAACATAAAACTCCTTCGCTGGTAAATAAGTGGAACAATGACTAATCCATAAAATTCCTTAATCAGATCTCGACACTAGGAAATGAGCTCTAGAGGACGTGGTCGCCGTGGACGTGGTAGAGGAAGGATGACTGTGTCAGAACCCGTCAGATCGGGTCAGGGGTCTGATAATGAATACCACCGCCACCACCACCCCCAGCTGTTAATGTTGAGTAGCAGGCTCAGACGGGGGAAGATGCTGTGTCGCAGGATGTGCTGCGAGTTTTGGAATTGGTGGCAAGTGCAGGAGGAAATGGGGAAATCGAAAGTCAGACCGAACGGCTCGAGCTAATGGAGCGAAAATGTTCGCTATCTATGGAGCTAATGGATGTTCGAGGAGTATCTAGTGTGGCACCCAAGATCTGGTGAATCTTGGTTGCAACGAGCGCATCATGGATGAGTGGACTTGACCCCGAGGAGAAGTTGAAAGGGATGGTGGCGTTATTACGCGATGAAGCGTGTCGATGGTGGTTAATGTTCGAGATGGTACCACTACCAAAATTTGACACAGGAGTATGTTAGAGGCATTTTAGAAGAAGTATGTGGGAACCGGTATACAGATGAACAAAGGAAGGCTTTTCTAGGGTTGGTACAAGGGAGTAAGTCATCGCCGAGAATATGAGGCGAATTCACGAGGTTGAGCCGCTATGCTCGAGGGTAGTGGCAATTGAGCATGAACGCCAGGTCCGCTTTGAGACGATGAGGACGATCTGAGATCGGTGATAGACCGCATCGGGAGCGGAATTCTCGACTTTGGTGGAAAAGGCCAAGGTGGCCGAGGGGATTAAGGACGCTACTAAGCAGACTGTGGATAGAAATAAGGCCAAAAGAGGATTTGGGCCATCTGGAAAGGGTCACAAGAGGCCTAGGGTTGACGGGCCACGAAATCAACAGTGGTGCGCCGGCAAGATGTCGCCTTGTGAGCATTGTAGAAAGAAGCACTTGGGAGAGTGTTGGAGAAAGACGGGAGGATGTTTCAAGTGTGGGTCCAAGGACCATATGCTTAAGGATTGTCCCAAGCAACCAGATGAGAGCCGACCGGCGATTCGAATGCTAGCTGACTGGTAGAGGCGCATGCAATGACCTCAACGGGTCGTGGTTCGGGTAACCGAGGTAGTGGTGCTGGCAGAGGCCGTGGAACACAGGGCCGAGGTACTACTAATGCCGATGCAAGGCAATCGGGTTTGGTTTATGCGGTTCGCCAAAGGGAGGATGGAGACGCGAGATGTTATAACCGGTACGTTCTTCATTCATGACAAGCCCTATTTTGCTCTTATTGATGTGGGCTCGACCCATTCCTATGTTGCATGTAGTGTAGTGGAAACATTAGGCCTAGACTCTGAACTCTCTGATAGGCAGATGACGGTAGTAAGCCCATTAGGCCAAACTGTGGTGGTAGACAAGATCTTTCGGAATGTACCCCTAGAGATTCAGGGAGTGAACTTTCGGGCAGATTTAATGGAGTTACCCTTCGAGAATTTGAACTTATACTCGGAATGGATTGGCTAGTAGAACACCGAGCCGTGTTGGATTGTGCGGCTAAATGTATGGAACTAAGAACCCCGGAGGATGAAGTGGTAGTAATGATCGGAGAAAGGAGGAACTACTTGTCTAACGTAGTTTCAGCACTGAAGGCTGAGAAGATGGTTAAGAAAGGTTGCAAGGCATTCCTAGCCTTCGTAAGTGCGATAGGTGGAAAGGAAGAAGGTATTAATGGAGTTAGGACGGTAAGGGACTTCGTGGATGTGTTTTCAGAGGAATTACCGGGAATACCCCCAGACAGGGAGGTAGAATTTAGAATTAATTTGCTACCCGGAACAGCTCCTGTGTCAATCACTCCATACCGAATGGCGCCAAAGGAGTTAGTGGAGCTCAAGGATCAAATCCAAGAACTATTGGATCGTGGGTTCATCCGACCCAGTGTGTCTCCGTGGGGAGCACCGGTCTTATTTGTGAAGAAGAAAGACGGAACTATGCGTATGTGCATAGACTACCGTCAGTTGAATAAGCTGACCATTAAGAACAAGTATCCTTTGCCAAGGATCGATGACCTGTTCGATCAGCTGAAGGGAGCCGCAGTGTTTTCAAAGATCGACTTAAGGTCGGGATATCATCAGTTGAAGGTGAAGGAGGCTGATATCCATAAGACCGCTTTTAGGACAAGATACGGCCATTTTGAGTTTGTGGGGATGCCGTTTGGGTTGACGAACGCTCCAGCTGCGTTCATGGATATGATGAATCGGGTTTTCCAACCCTACTTGGATAGGTTCGTCGTTGTGTTCATCGACGATATTTTGGTGTACTCGAAGTCGGAGGAGGAGCATGATGAGCATCTCCGAGTTGTGTTGGAAGTGTTAAGGGAGAAGAAGCTTTATGCCAAATTTAGCAAGTGTGAGTTTTGGCTTAAGGAGGTGGCATTCTTAGGACATGTGGTATCCACAGAAGGAATAAGAGTAGATCCTAGGAAGATCGAAGCAGTGTTGGATTAGAAACCACCTAGGTCCGTGGCTGAGATCCAAAGTTTCTTAGGCTTGGCAGGCTATTACAGAAGGTTTGTGGAAGGATTCTCGTCAATAGCCGCGCCTTTAATAAAGTTGCTAAGGAAGGAAGTACCCTTCGAATGGACTAATAAGCAATAGGAGAGCTTTGAAAAGCTTAAGAAGGTGCTGACGGAAGCTCCAGTGTTAATTCAGTCGGAGGCAGGAAAAGATTTTGTGGTGTCTTGTGGCGCTTAGACACGGGGTTAGGTTGTGTCCTAATGCAAGAGGGTAAAGTGGTCACTTATCGTCCTGCAGCTAAGGCCTCATGAGGTTAACTACCCCACTCATGACTTGGAACTAGCAGCAGTGGTTTTCGCCCTTAAGGTTTGGAGGCACTACCTTTATGGAGAAAGGTCGGTTATCTACACAGACCACAAGAGCCTTAAGTATTTATTGACTCAGAAGGAGTTGAACTTGAGGCAACGAAGGTGGGTGGAATTGTTGAAGGACTACGACTGTTTGATAGAATATCATCCAGGCAAGGCGAATGTGGTAGCTGTGCCCTGAGTAGGAAGGTTGTGTCAGATCTACAGGTTTTGTTCACCCATTTAAGTCTATATGATGACGGAAGCCCGTTGGCAGAGTTGTAAGTCAAGCCCACATGGCTAAAGGAAGTGAAAGAGGGCCAATTGGCAGATAATGACCTAAGTGCTAAGTTACAGCAAGTCCAGAACGGAGAATTAAGGGACCATAGCATTAATGACAAAAGAGTATTGTGCTTCAAGGGAAAAGTTTGTATGCCGAGAAACGAGGAGTTAAGACAAAAGATTCTTCGGGAGGCGCATGGTAGCCCTTATGCTATGCATCCCGGAGGCACTAAGTTGTATAGGGATCTAAGAGAACAATTTTGGTGGTCTGATCTTAAGCGGGAAGTGACCGAATTCGTTGGGAAGTGTCTAACGTGTCAGCAAGTTAAGGCTGAACACCAAGTCCCATCGGGATTGCTTCAACCAATCGAGATTCCCCAATGGAAGTGGGAGAGAATTACCATGGACTTTGTTAGTGGGCTTCCCCTTACGCCTACTAAGAAGGACTCGGTATGGGTGATAGTGGACCGGTTGACCAAGTCCGCACACTTTATCCCAGTAAGAATGGATTATTCTCTTCAGAAGTTGGCTAAGTTATATGTGGCAGAGATTGTGAGGTTACATGGAGTACCAATGTCGATCATCTCTGATAGAGACCCAAGGTTTATGTCTCGATTTTGGAAGGCACTTCATCAAGCTTTAGGCACTAAGTTAGACTTCACTATGGCTTTTCATCCACAATCGACGGGCGATCCGAATCAGGTTATACAAGTGTTGGAGGATATGTTGAGGGTCGTGTAATGGATTTTCGAGGAAGTTGGGAAGATTACTTGCCTTTAGTGAGTTCACCTACAACAACAACTATCAAGCTAGCATTCGGATGGCACCATCTGAAGCATTGTATGGAAGGAAGTGTAGAACACCTACTTGTTGGACCGAGTTAGGAGAACGCAGAGTTTTGGGTCCGTAATTAGTGGCGTAAATCAAGAGAAGGTTAAGTTAATTCGCACGATTGAAGGAAGCCTCGATAGGCGTAAGTCGTCGCAGACCTTAAGCGGAAGGAAATAGAGTTTGAAGTGGGAGACCAAGTATTCTGAAAGTCTCGCCTTGGAAGAAGATAATGAGGTTCTATCGAAAAGGAAGTTAAGCCCAAGGTTTATAGGGCCTTATCGAGTCTTGAAACGAGTTGGGCGATGGCATACCAATTAGAGTTGCCACGAAATTACAGACAGATGCACGACATATTTCATGTATCCATGCTACGTCGCCACCGATAGGATCCGTCGCATGTGGTATCTGTTGAAGAAGTGGAGCTAAGGCGGACTTATCCTATGAGGAAGAACCGATTGATTTTGGAGCGAGATGTGAAAGTACTACGAAGGAAGACAAGCCTCTAGTCAAAGTGTTATGGCGCAATCATGGATCGGAAGAAGCTTCGTGGGAGTCGAAGAGACAATGCGACAAAGAATACCCTCAACTATTTTAGTTAGGAAATTTCGGGACGAAATTTTGTTTAAGGGGTAGAATCGTAACATCTGAAAAGGGCCTATGCATTTTCGGTTTAATTGTATGAAATGACAAGTTTAAGCACTAAGAATAAATTTTTGATACTTTTGGAAACCTAGAAATGGAAATGGAAATGGAAATGAAAATGGAAACGAACATTTTTGGAAACTTGAACATTTTGGAAACCTGAACATTTTGGAAACCTGAACATTTTTGGAAACTTAAACATTTTGGAAACCTGAACATTTTTGGAAACTTGAACATTTTGGAAACTTGGAAATGTAAGAAAAATGGCAAGTTACAGAGCCGATCGAAAATTTTAGGAAACTTAGAAATGATCGAGAAATGTTAAATTTTAAAGTTCAAAATAGGAAATAAGGGCAAGAGGGCCTTAAAAGAAAAAGTTGGAGAATTTTGACACACAACAGGCTTGGAAAAGTGGCTGAAGATGCCACTTAGGGCTTATGGAAATGGCGCCACATGCGGGAGAAATGGGCACTGGTTCGAGTCACTTGGAAAGCAAATAATGAAGGTTTTATTTTTGCTTCCATAAGCAAGAGGGTGGACGGCACAAGCTTCTAGAAATAGAGGTGCTTTAATTCCATAAATATGTGAATAATAAGTGATAAATAAAGGATTTTCTTTTAATATAATTATTAAGGAGATAAATGATGGATTAAACACTTTTATTTTAAATAAAAGAGATAATATTATCACAAGGAATAGTGGTGGCCAAGTCAAGGACTCTTGGCCTAGTAATTTTGACTAAAGGAGGAGAGTTAGGCTATTCTCTCATCTTTTTCCTAAGTGTGCAAAAATTCCTAGCCCCTATTTCTCTCTCAGAAATTTTTCCTAAGCAAAACTCCATTTTTTCTTCTCCTCTCCTTTGCTATTGTCGAGCCAAAACACTCTTTGATCCTGTTAAATCTCCATAGCCAATCTCTGTGACTCTAGGCAAGGAAGCAATCGACTCTGACATCAAAAGGGTAAGATCGTGGTCAATCGATTTGTATTCTTTGTCAATCGATTTGTATTCTTTCTCTTTTACCAAAATCGTGGTACTAATCATATTAGCAATTTTGGCCAAATTTGCAAGGGGTCTCTCGTGTTTCTACAATTACAGAATATAAGGATCAAGGATCTAAGGTAAGGAATATAAATATTCGGTCAAGGTTTTGATTATGTCTCAATATTAAAATAAATCGACGAGGAAGTTATAGGGATTTGACGGATATTCAAGACAAGGAAACTTTCGGATTTGGAAACTATAAGGTAAGTACATAGATCCAATCGGCCTAGGGTTATATTGGTATTATTTTCCATTTACTCAAAAGTTAGAAACCCACATAATTACGATTTAGTGGCTAGCCTATTTAAGGAAGGAGTACTATCAATTTCCAAGCATTTGATTTACAATCTTTCAATTCGGCAACAAGGTAAGTAATACAAATCCTACTAGGATTTGGTTTTAAGCCAAATAGGTTTGTTAATATGTTTTAATGGTTGGTAGAATATAGGAGTTAAAGATCTAGATCGGTAGATCGTTCTTCGATTTCAAGGAATCTATTAAGCAAATCGGTGTGTACGCACACTAACTTCGATATATCATATGGCAATTATTTTAATATATGAATATGCATAAGAATGTGAATGTGGCTAAGTACCACGAGATGTGGTAAGAGTACCTGTGCACGTTTCCTACTTCGATAGGATTATGAATATGATATATTTTGAACCTATGATTAGTAACATGAATGAGAATTAAGTATGTTATGCATGATATAAAATTTATGGGGCATTCGGGATCTATGTGAAAGGGAAGAAGGTGTTGACTTGGTCTCACTAATCGGAATATGGTGACTACGGTCACAAAATTTTAATATGGTAACTCCGGTTACATTATCCGAATTTGGTAACTTTGTTACATTATTTGAATATGGTGTCTAATGACACAAATTATATAGGCGATGAGTACGTCATTGCAATGATCGCCTTCGATGGTGTGTAGCGGATGGAGGTTGACTTAGTAGTCCCACGGTGTGACCAAGGCGGTACGAGTGGTGTGTAGCGGATGGACCATTAGGCTTGGGTTTGGGTTGCATCATCATTTGTTTTATATGAATATGAATTTGATATGAACATGTGTGCGATTTGTTGAATGTTAGTATCTTGTGCACATTGAGTCTGTTGACTCACCCATTGTGGGAACTATTTTCGGTGATGAACAAAGTGATTTTAATGGACTGTAGACCTTGAGGTGGCCATGTTTCATTTGAAGATTTTATTTAATTTGGACTTTATTTCTTTTTAGTACCTTTAATTTTATTTTTGTGTTTTACTTGATGTAATAAGACCATAAGGCCCAGTGGATTTTTCTTATTTTGCTTTACTCTTAACTATCATGATGCGAACTATTTAAGACTAAAGTTTAAGATATATATATATATTTTTTAATAAACCTTAAAATTATTTTGTCACCTCAATAAAAATTTTGATTTTCAAATAGATTAAATGGGTTCCCAATCGAGCCCAATCCACAACAACATTTTTCCAAAAATTATACAAATTTTGTCTAAGTAACAAAGAACTTGAAAACCTAAGTTAACTTAAGGGACAAACCAGATCCGCCAGCTCGTGGTAGGGTGTGGGGTGTTTCAATTGTAACACCCCTAACCCGTATCCGTCGCTGGACTAGGGTTACGAGGTATTACCGGTCGAATCATATCATTTAAACAACCATTGCTCACACATCAGCATATCATAGTTAATCAATAACACAAAGTCCCTTTAGAAGGTCTACAAGACCTTAAACATGCTTTAGAAGTGGTTCGGGACTGAACCGATCACATTTAAAACTTTTACAAAACTTTAAAAAAAATTCTTTAAACTAGGGCACACGCCCGTGTGGCTAGGCTGTGTGCCTCACACGGCCATGCCTTAGACCATGTCTTACCCCATGTGCAACACTGACTTGGGTCACACGCCCATGTGTCTGGCCCATGTGCATCACTGACTTGAATCAGATGGCCTGTCACACGCCCGTGTGTCTGGCCGATGTGCAAGTCTGACTTGCTTCGAATTGCAACCTTGAGAGACACGGTCATGACACACGCTTGTGTGCTCAATCGTGTGGGCAAATATAGGCCATTTGCAAGGCCAATTTGCCACCCAATATTTGGGTCATACCTACAAGCATCAAACAAGCATCAATTCATGTCCCAAAGGCAGCCAAAAACATACCAAATCATGCATAATTTGACCCGTAATAACATCATTCATTTCTATATACAAATCCAACTCAAACATACCAATTCAAAGTGCCAACTTCACATAAAAATCATGTGATTCATACATCATATTAACCCATTTCAATTCATAGCATTTCTCATCATATCAATTTCCCAAATTAACCATGAAACTTACCAAAATTGACCATTTCTTTTGGCCATTCATGAGCACATCAAAACATACCAAATTTTTGCATCACATAGCATGCACTAAATTCACTCCATAATCACATTCATTATCAAGCCATATCACATGGCTATATTTACACATTTCAAAACATAATCAAAGTTCTCTAACCTATACATGCCATACTTCAATATGTACATTTTCAAAAGGTACCAAAATATAGTTTGATAGTGTGGTGATGATCCTCGACGATCCCCGAGCTCCGGTAGCTTCGATAATCTATAAAACGATGCAAACACACACATAGTAAGCTTTCAAAAGCTTAGTAAGCCATATACAAATAAACTTATCACATAGAACAATTATAAACCATTTTATACATATGGTTCATGGAATAACACAATCACAAGTCATATTTCTCTTATATCTCAATTTATCATGTTCACTTACTCATAATCACATATCATGTAATGTAACTCACATATCAAATGATCATATTCATACATACCTTTCATTGCCAAATTTCATATACATAAATACGTACCGAAATTCGGATGCACATTCGTATACTCATTCATTTCTCAAAATGCCCGTTGAACCGTTCGGAATCAAATAGGATACTCAGATAGCTCGAAAAGCTCGTACAATGCCAACGTCCCAGACGTGGTCTTACATGTAATTAAATATCGATGCCTCTGTCCCAGACAAGGTCTTACACGAAATTATATACGATGTCGATGTCCGGACATGGTTTTACACGTAAATCTCAAATCGATGCCAACGTCCTAGATGTGGTCTTAGACAATCATTCATACCGAAACCCTATGTCATGACATATGTATCCTAATTATTCCTATGGTTCGTACGGGGCTTTTCGGACGTCATCACATTATCGAATTTTTTCTCAGATTTCACATATTCAGCTCCAATAGCCATATATCACAACTCATTCACATATAAGCAATAATAATTAAATTCAAACACATTTATTTGTATATCGACTTACCTTGTAGGGAAAGAATGGAAACGAACTGCTATTCAACTACTTTCGATTTCTCCCGATCTAATTTGTTTTCTTTGGTTCTTGATCTATACACATTCAAATTTAACTCTTTTATTCACCAAATCATTCAATTCAATCCATTTACACATATTTAGGGCATTTTACAAGTTAGCCCTCGTATTTTTACATTTTAACACTTTAGTCCTCATTTCACAAAATCACAAAATACACAAAATTTCACATTTTTCATGCTTAGCTGAATTTTCACAGAGTTCATTTAAGCCCATTTATTTCATTTATTTCACATTTTAGTCCTTTAATACACAAATTCATCAAAAATCCAAATATGAAACATGTTAACCCAACACATAACTTTCATTTTTCATCAACTAACATCACATAGCTCATAATTTCATCAATGTCATAACTCAAAATCTTCATCAAATTCAAAAATTGTGGCATGGGCTAGCTAGTACACTTAACAACAATCACAAAAACATAAAAATCATCAAAATCCTATCAAAGAACATACCTTAATCACCCAATTTCCTAGTCGAACCCTAGCTTGCTTTTAAACTTTCTTTCTTTTCCAATTTTCGACAAGAACAAGTGAAAAATGATGAATGAAAATGGTTTTGTTTTATTTAACTTACTTTATTTACTAATTGACTTATTTACCCTTAATGAAATAATATGAAAACTTTATTATGGTTGTCCATTACCGTCCACTTACCTATATAGTGGCCAAATTTCATTTTAAGGACTTATCAATTAATAAATCATAGCAAATTAGTACTTTAGCAAATAGAAAGTCATTTTTTGAAATTTACGCGATTAAGCCCTTTTTTCAAATTAAACAATCAATCGATAAAATTAATTCACGAAACTTTCACATATGCTTAATCACATACTGTAAACACGAAAAATAATATTAAAATATTTTTTTGACTCAGATTTGTGGTCCCAAACCACTATTCTGACTAGGGTCTAAATCGGACTATTACAAAAACATTGTTTTAATAGCTAATGTCTAAATGACCAACCTTTTGTGTTATCATATCCCTATGTCCCATATTTGAGCCTTATTAATCTTTCTTGATGAACCTCTATCACAATACCTTGAGCCTAAATTGAGTATTACTCAATCCTTTTCTCAATCTCATAATTGAATTGTGCTTTGAAATGGATTCCGAGCCATGGATATTGAAGGTTAGGTAGAAACTTTATGGTGGTCTCAAAATATGGATGTTGTACTTAGGTTAGATTTCATTTCTAGTTGCAATATTTAGTTAATTTTATGTTTTTGAGAATAAAATGGAAATTACATGCCAATAGATTTAACTTGTGGATGAGACCATTGCAGGTGCTTAGTTGATGAGAGAATGAGAAGATAGTGCCTTAGCTAGAGCACAGGTCATTACATCGCTAGATTTTCCATCAACCAAGGAGTCGACCTTTATTTTTTTGCAAATGTAAGTAGCATGGTGTCAAGGTTGTGACATTGTCTTATGGAAGTCACAACACTCAAGGTTGTGACATGGGATGAGGATGTTGCAACATTGGTCACAGGCCCGAAGTAGAAGGACTTAACAATGCCAAGCAAGGTCACAGTATTAGACTAAGGATGTCATGTGATGTGAGCACGCCCAGGGGTCCAGCGAATGCAATTTTTGATCTTCTCGAACTCCCTAAAGGCCCCATAACTCGAGTCCAAGCTAACAACTCCAAGAAGTTGTTTCGTCTTTATTGACTCAATTTTGGACTGAAATCCATCTCGATGAAGATGGAAGAGCTTGGGTCAACGTTTTAGAGAAGCCTTGCACCTTAATGCAAGCTGATTTCAGCTCGATTCAGCTCATTTGAGCTCAAGTTAGCTCACACATTAATTTTAATTACTGGAATAAATTAAGTGTTTAATTTAATTTATTTTGTTTATTACAGCTTATAAATTTGTCTTAGCTTATTACATGATTTTAATGTGTTTTTTACTTGGTCAATTTATTATGTCTTGTTAAGATGATATTAAATTTGGCCTAAGTTAACTATTGTGTTAATTAGTATGTCTAGAATACATTAATATTTGTTTCAGCTTAATTTACCTTGAATTTAATGTGGTTCATGTGTTGTGTAGGTGCAGCCGAATGTAGAGGGAATAAATGCAAGGTTCACGAATGTTTCAATGCACCGAATTTGCACATGTATGTATGGCTGAATACATGAATGGAGACTGATTGATTGGGCTTCTCCAAGTAACCATTCGACCAAGGTGCTACTGCTATTAAGCTCCCCCTAGCTGGCCGTCTACTTCCCAAAGACTTCATCAAGCCGTTCACACTAGCTGTTCACATAAGTGACCATTCGGCCAAAGTGAGCACATTTAAGAAATTTTCAAGGCTGACTTTTCACACCTTATTTGGCTGTTGAAGACCCTCATTAATACTCCCACCTATTCAGTAAAAGATTACAAATTAAATGAGTTCATTAAGCTCATGGCCAAATCTAGGCATGGCCATTGGCCTCCCATGCATGGATCTTCACCAAATCAACTTTCCTTCAGCATGAAGCTGCCTCTTGAAGTTCCATTCGGCTAAACATGGACTTCACCTTTAATAATTTTATTCTAGCTAATTCTAGACTATTCTAGCTAAAATTACTTAGTCTTTAAGCTAGTTCATATTGTCCATTCGGCTAACCATGCTTAAGCCTATAAATACTTAAACATTTCATTTGTAAAAGGACTTTTGACTTTTGCCAATTTGTTAAATGAACATTGTGTTCTTGAGTGAGTTTACCTCCTCTCATATTTCGTACAAGTCTTGTTGACTTATCTGGCTTTGCTAGTGCATCTTCCCGACTTGTTCTTTTGAACTTATCACCTTAACCGGTGTGGCTTTCACATATCTACATTTTCATTCGACCACTTTAACCGTATAAGAACCGGGGTGACACTCTTTTATAGTGTTGAATTGTTCTTGATTTAAGTTCGTTTTCCATCTCCATCTTCTATTTCCATCATTCACCTTAAGCCGTATAAGTCCCGCGGCGATACTCGTTATAGTATCGAATCGTTCTTGCCGCTTAAGTTCATTTCCCATATCCACCATTTATCCCAAAATTATCTATCTTTATTATTTTTGTTAAACCGAGCCTACTACATCTTTCTAAACCTACCATTCACTTTAAACCAACTTGTTAAGCTTCCGCAAACCTTATTCAATATTACCCTTTTTCAACGAAACGACTACTTTCCTCGTCGACGATCGGGCAACACATGAATCGACTCTATAACCCCGAGCCGGATCACATCATCATGACATCGACCATAGGCTTAGAATGGAAGAATCAAGCTATACCATGTAAGGTCGCGACCTCAACATTGAATGTCGCAACATCAAGTGATTGAGGGCCCTTCTTGTTGAGGAAGCCTTAACATCAGCCTATGGATATCACAACATCAAGTCCAACAAAGCACAATTATAAAGGGTAATCTGAAGGCATTTAGGGTCAATGTTCCCCTAATTAAGTTTATAATGAGGTATAATTATGTAAATGTTAGGTTAATATTATTAAGATTATAAATACTACTTTTGAATAGAGTTAGAGGGGGTTAGAAACTTAGGTCAATATTTTTAGATTAAAAAAGCTTGATATTTTTGCTGTAGTTTTTTTCCTTAAAAATATTGTTAAGACTATTTTGTAAGTTTTTTTATCTTTCAATATTTTCTTTTCAATTTTGATTCTTCCGTTGTTTGATTAATTATTTTAGAAGTTGGGCTTTCGATTGTTTGATTGGTTTAAGCACTCTTTACATCAAACCAAGTATTTTATTGATAATTTTAAACATTTATTAACTTTTCAATTTCAACATTTTTCTTCTTTGATTATTGCATGAAATTGAGCTATTGTTACAATTGCCTAATGGGTTTGCACTAAAATTCTTGAGTGATTGATTAATTGAAATGTTAGTTTGCGAATGTTAGGTTTAAAGACTAAACTATAAATTTCAAACTAGATTGAATAAAATGAAAAACTTGGAATTGACAACTTTAAAGGACAATTTAGATAGGTGAGACCGAGAGGAGACCCTATCGCGTAGTAATTTAGTTAGTTTGGTTTAATTGAGTAAGACCAAGAGGTTAATTTGATTAAATTTCTTATTTGAATTAAAATTGAGACCGAAAGGTGATGTTTTATTAAATAGGAAAAGTTAGGATTTAAGTTCTCTAAATCCTAAAATTCACTACGAGCATGGATATTCATCAACCACTATTGTTGTTTAGTTGTTAAAATTGTTAATTGGATACTTGCATATTTATTTCTTTACATTTAGGGAATTTTAAAAACTCTTTATTTTTGGATTGTTGTACTAATATGTTGCTTGAGTAGCTTAGTAGAGTTTCCCATGCATGCTTGTTTGTTCTGAGTGATTTAGTTACTCGATCTTTCTTGGATTTGATCCTTGGAATACTTTATGTTTCATTGTAACATTTATATTACAACTCAACCTGTCACACTTACAGTACACACTGCACTTCTTTATTTATTTGCATATTTCCCTACTCGATGTACGCATGTTGAGGTGCAATCAACAGGTATTATTGATTCACTTTTACATTTTGATGTCACATTATGTATTAACTAGCTTGATTTGCTATGACAGTTCTAGAAAATGAGGTTTTCAAAGTTTATTGGAAGACATATCTTGACTGTTAATACATAGTTAAGGGCAACTTTGAAATGTCTGCAATAATGAACTTATTACTGGAAGACATATCTTGACGCATATTGCCCTTAACTATGCAATAGGCTTACATGCCGGCTTCAAGATTCACAATCTCCTAAATAGGTTAATTCTCCCGCAACATATGAGAGAGAAGCATTGATAGCCAATTGTTATGCATTGCCTTAAGGTTAATGCTGATGTTGCAGTAGACTTAAACGAGAGAGTTGTTGGGTTAGAAGCCATCATGCGAGATAGAGATAGCATGGAACTTGGAGGATGCACAAGGCTACCATGCGAGTGTACGCAAGTTATTTAGGTTATGGCTTATGCAATTTTCATGGGCTAGGAGCTTGTTCATGAAATGGGTCATAAAAATATTATTGTTGAATTTGATAATTATCTTATATATTTTTAAAAGTAATATCTTATAATTTCTAAGTTAACTCATGAAAGCTAGGTTTATCTTTATTTGTTTAATGAGGCTCAAACTTTTGTAGGTATTACTTTATTTTATTTTATTAATTTTGTTTATATACCTAGATTGGCAAAGTTTGTTATCGATGTGCATCATGTTGCATGGATCTTAGATGTAATGTTGAGCTTCGGTTTGTACTTGATTATTCAACTAAATTTTATAAACTTGTAATTGCGGATGTACATTTTTAAAGAAAAAAATTAAATATTGTCATGTTCAAAAAGAATTTGGGTAAACTACCAAAATAGTCACTTTTGTTAGCCTCAAGTTACATTTTAGTCACATATGTTTGAAATGTTACATTTTAGTCACTTACATTATCGTGTTGTAACATTTTAGTCACTGAGATGTTAATTGTCGTTAATGGTGTAACAGTAAGCTGACGTGGCACGTTAAATCATCATTTTAAACGAAAAATTTAGGTTAAATTATGCAATTGGTCTTTTTTTGTTTTGAGCAATTTAATTTTTTGTTTTATGTTCTTTTAGTTTTCCTTTTTTTTTTTCTTTATTTTCCATTCTCTTCTACTTCTTACCTAAAATTGGTGGTGTCACAGGGGCACTATTAGAGATTTTGAGAGGAGGAAGAGACGAAA
Organism: Gossypium rotundifolium; assembly: GCA_025506655.1. NCBI lineage: Eukaryota > Viridiplantae > Streptophyta > Magnoliopsida > Malvales > Malvaceae > Gossypium > Gossypium rotundifolium. The sequence continues at coordinate 64,026,249 of CP106726.1, forward strand.
GAATGGCGCTTCGAAAGAACGGAAAGAGACTAGACAAATTATTTGCAGCAACCCTAGTGGGAATGGGGAAGGAAGCGGAGGAAGGATTGACTTGACATGAAGGAATTGTACTTGGAAATGCAGAAGATAAGGGACAAGGATTTTGGGAAGAATATGGGGTAATTTTAGCTGAATTGCTTGCCATATCAATTGGAGGTGGCTTACATCCCTAAAAAACAAATCCAAAACCAACACTAATCAACAAATCAATGCTCAAGAGGATTATACAGGAAAAATAGAAGCTGATCAAGAAAATTTGTTCACAATCCAATTAATAAAGTTTCAGTTCCAACAGTTATTGTCTTTAAGTAAGAACTATTGTTTTCATGTATGACTTTCTATTGATTTTTCCAATATTCCAAGCAATTAAACAAAAGCCAAACCAAACTGAAATAAAGCAAATCAAGTAAAAAAAACCCAGAAAGCATAACCAAACTAAAATCAGTATGGGAACCAGATCCAACTAAATTGCAACCAAAACAAAATGTGTAGAGAAGAAAAAGAGTTGTATCTTGTTTGAACAAATCTACCATTTTGTGAGTAGTGAAAATAAGAAAGGTAAATTAGGTACCTTTCGATAAGTGGTGCCATCATCTTCAACAACCCAACCAACCTCAACAGAAAGAGCTTTGACGTCCTCGTTGTTATCACTGTGCTTGGGCAGATTATAATTTCATTGAGCTCTTGGCCCAGTATATATCTTAGCAGTGATAGCTCTTCTCCTCCTCTCCTTCCTCATGTTGTTTTCCCTCTCCCTCCATGACGGCTTCCTCCTCTGTGTTGGTGCCGGCATCAACCTATCAGCTTACTGGTGTCCACTTTCTCCAGAAGTAGAAGAGAATAAAAAATAAAGAAAAAATATAAAAGAAGAAAATTAAATTACTCAAAACAAAAAATATAAGGATCAATTGTATAATTTAACTTTATATTTTCATTTGAGATAATGATTTAACAACAATTAATAACTCAATCACTAAAATATTACAATACGATAATATAAATACCTAAAATAAAATATTTTAAATATAAATAATTAAAATCTATCCTGAGCCAAACAAAAATAACTATTTTAATAAATTAATTAAAATAAGTTATATTCAATATATTTAAATACGTAATAGAAAATCTGAATGACATTCCCTCGTTTTAAAGACCCAAATACAGCTCAGCCCATCAAACGATATAAACTTAGAAGGGAAGGAAAACCCTTCATCATATTCAGCAGCAGCCTCCGCATAGGGTTTACAATCATTTCCCTCTCTACCATCTCCAATTCCTCCAACTCAAACTCAAGTGAGACAACGATGGCACAATCCCTAGAACTGTTGTTGATTCAATTCTTAATGCCAGACAACGATGCAAGGAGGCAAGCGGAGGATCAAATTAAGCGGCTGGCGAAGGATCCGCAAGTCGTTCCGGCTCTCGTTCAGCACCTTCGCACCGCCAAGACTCCCAACGTCCGTCAGCTCGCCGCGGTTCTCCTAAGGAAGAAGATCACTGGACACTGGGCTAAGCTCGCTCCTCAGGTTAAGCAACTTGTCAAGCAGTCCCTCATTGAAAGCATCACAATGGAACATAGGTTTATTATTGGAATTCACTTTTTTATTATTTCTTTATTGCTTTTGATTTCGAATTGGAATTGAATTTGATTTTCGGTGGCTTGATTTTTGACAGTCCACCAGTGAGGCGAGCCAGCGCGAATGTAGTGAGTATAGTTGCGAAATACGCTGTTCCAGCTGGAGAATGGCCTGATCTGCTGCCGTTTCTGTTTCAGTGTAGTCAAAGTCCACAGGAAGATCATAGAGAAGTAATATTTTGATTTACGTTTTCGGGAAAGTTGACTCCGTTGCATTGCTAAAAACTTCACTATTAAGTAGGATCAACAAATCCATGAATTTTGGAAGTAATCAAGAAAGTCTTATTTTTATGTGGTCAATTATGCAATTTATGCCAAAATTGATATCTGAAGCGCTTCTTTCAAAGTCCAATTTACCAAATGCAATCTAGCTAATAAATAGTAGTTAATACAAGCTTATGGTAAATGATATTATTTGCTCATCATACTTATCAGTAGAAAAAGAGTGAAAATGCATATTTTATACACAATAATAGAAATATCAATTTGCTGCATTTCATACAAGTGTAACAAAGTAGTTAGCATGAAGGGTTCTTTGACTGGTATAATGCATGTTATCTTAAGTTTAAGTTTAAATTGAATGACACAGATTTTTTGGTGCTCTGATAGGCCAAGAAAACTTCTTGTGACATGAAGCCATTTATAGGATCTTCATCTAATTTATCATGACATATTAACTTCCCTTAATGGACATCTGTGCTTGCATGCTGTTGTAGTCAATCATGTCTTCCTATTTGTGTCATTTTGGCCTGATACTGGACCTTGCATGGTATCAGCTTACTTTAGATAGCAGCTCTCATTTCTCGTGTCCTCCAGTTCATGCCATTTCCATTTTATGGACTAACAAATGTATCTGCCTGCTTCTGGTGATATAAGGTGGCTTTGATACTTTTCAGCTCTTTGACTGAAACAATTGGGAGCACCTTTAGACCTCATTTTGCAGACCTGCAAGCACTTCTGCTCAAGTGCTTGCAGGATGAGACAAGCAATCGTGTCAGAGTTGCTGCCCTAAAGTAACCTTTTTTCCCTCGTGATACTTTATTGCTGATCTTGTTGGTTGTTAGGAAATAACTTTTGGGGGTTTGTTTACACGATTTACACATTTTTTTTCGCCAGGGCAGTGGGATCATTTCTTGAATTCACAAATGATGGGGCTGAAGTGGTGAGTTCTGTACTTTTTCTCAACTGTAAATTCTCCCTTTTTTCAGTAATGATATCATATCTTTCCATTTCATACTATTTTATAGCTAAGCACCTGGTTATCTTTTGATTATGCAGACTGTTTTAAGTGTGTGTCGCAAAGATGTTTGTTTCCACTGCTAGGTGAAATTTTTTTGCGAATGTGTTACTCTGCTTTTGCATTTCCAAGATAGAATAAGGGTTTCAAAAGGACTAATTTGTGTTTATCCGGGAAAGGATATTTGCTAATTGGAATCTTCTATAGGAATTAAGTTTCTAAATGGCATTGTATGAAACTTATATATTTAAGACAAGAGATTCAGTTGATGAACTCAGGTTTATTCTATTCCTTCTACACACCTTTTGGTGAAGGACTACCATTCTTGAAAAGATTATAAAGCACCAGATTTGATATAAGTCACCAGAGAGGTGAAGGCAAAAGATAGATGGAAGTATGGATGTCTCTTGCACTTTGTTTGGGATATTTTGTAATGAGATGGGAATCGGGAAGGTGAACTTCCTTTTTGATTGGGGGAATCTGAAAGTATATGATCCCAAAATTTTGAATTTGTGCATGCACCCCTAGCCTTTTGCTAAAAAAAATCGAAACTGAAGCCAACCAGTTTGTTTAAATTTTATTGATGTAAATTTAAGTAAATAAATTTTGGTCATAATGCATGTAACTTCGAACAACTGATTTTTTGTTAATGCTTAGTTAGGTGGACTTGAGTGCTATCCCCCTCCCCTCCTGTTCCTATCCATGTACCAGAAAATGATCCTTTTATATGCTTTTTCAGTGTGCAACTGTTTGGCAATGTAAGGTCTGTTTAGTGGTTGGTTTTGTTTTAACTAGTTACCATTTTCATAATGGTCTTCCAGTAATCTTATTCTAAGGAATATATTACTCCTTAGCGGTTGTTTGTTTGCGCTTTAACAGTTTTTATGCAAGTTCTAATAGAAAAGAACAAGGTCCAGCAATTGACAATGCAAGTTCTATTACCATGCAGGTCAAGTTTCGGGAATTCATTCCTAGCATTTTAAATGTATCAAGACAATGCCTTTCTGCTGGTGAGGAGGATGTTGCTATTATTGCTTTTGAAATTTTTGATGAGCTTATTGAGTCTCCTGCTCCTCTTCTTGGCGATTCTGTTAAATCCATTGTCCAGTTCTCTCTTGAAGTTAGTTCAAACCAGAATTTGGAATCTAATACTCGCCACCAGGTGCAAAAGATGGTTCCTTTCCTAATTATTTTTTACTTTGATAATTTTAAGTATTAGCTATTGTCAATTAATCATCATGTGCAATTCTTTCATAGGCTATGCCTTTGGTCCATTATTGTGATGCCTTTGTTTTTGGTTTCATGCTCTGCATCTTTACTTTTGTTCAATTTGTCAGGCTATTCAAATAATTTCGTGGCTGGCTAAGTACAAAGCCAATTCCCTAAAAAAGCAGAAGCTGATCACATCTATTCTGCAAGTAATGTGCCCTTTGCTAGCAGAATCATCCAATGAGGATGAAGATGATGATCTTGCTCCTGATCGAGCTGCTGCAGAAGTTATTGACACAATGGCCATGAATCTCTCTAAGCATGTATTTCCTCTTGTGTTTGAGTTTGCTTCTGTAAGCAGTCAGAATGCGAATCCGAAGTTTAGGGAGGCTTCTGTCACAGCATTAGGTATTGTTTCAGAGGGTTGTGCAGAGCTGATGAAGGATAAGTTGGAGCCTGTTCTTCAGATTGTTTTAGGAGCATTGAGGGACCCAGAGCAAATGGTTAGGGGGGCTGCCTCTTTTGCATTGGGCCAATTCGCAGAACATTTGCAGCCTGAAATTATCTCTCATTATGCCAGTGTTCTTCCATGCATTCTCGCAGCTCTGGAGGATGTCTCTGATGAAGTGAAGGTACATAAAAAAGAAAGCTTTTTAAGTTTTGGTATAACCACTCTTTAGTTGTTTGTACTTACATGCATGCCTGCATGTTAATGTTTGTATTTAAAATTCTGTAATATTTACAAGCAGTACATACTTCTCCTTATACAGGAAAAGTCATATTACGCTTTGGCGGCTTTTTGTGAAGATATGGGCATTGAAATTCTGCCTTTTCTTGATCCTCTAATGGGAAAGCTACTGGCTGCCCTCCAAAATAATTCCCGCAATTTGCAAGAAACATGCATGGTAAGCAAATATGCTCTATTATCTTTCTTTGAACTGAAGAGGAAAGAAAACTTGAACATACAAATGCAGAATCCTGGGCTGATATTCACAGGTCAATTTGTGACTTGATGATGAAATAATTTTACTTATATGATTGAACTCTTCAAAGTTCTAACAGCGAGTTTGATATAATTGCAGATTTTAATTCTGTAATATATATTTATTTGTTAATACTTGGTGCAGTCTGCAATTGGTTCCGTTGCAGCTGCTGCTGAGCAAGCTTTCATTCCATATGCTGAAAGGGTTCTGGAGATGATGAAAGTATTCATGGTTCTTACCAATGATGAGGATTTGCGTGCCCGGGCAAGAGCTACAGAGCTTGTTGGAATTGTTGCAATGTCTGTTGGAAGAGCAAGGATAGAGCAAATTTTACCTGCTTTTGTGGAAGCTGCAATATCTGTAATTTCACTGCCATTTTCTTCTCAGCATCTTCAAATGAATATGATCTCCTAGATTTGTTGAATTATGTTTGCTATCACCTCAGGGTTTTGGTTTAGAATTCAGTGAGCTTCGGGAGTACACTCATGGGTTCTTCAGCAATGTTGCAGAAATTATGGCTGATGGCTTTGTGAAGGTGTGAATGGGTTTCAATTAAATTTATGTTGTCCTTTGCTTGGTGCCTATATTCATGTTTGTTTTATTTTGTGAGCAGTATCTTCCCCATGTTGTACCCCTAGCATTTTCATCCTGCAACCTTGACGATGGGTCTGCAGTAGACATTGATGAATCTGATGATGAGAATATTAATGGTTTTGGTGAAGTCTCATCGGATGATGAAGCTCAGGATGAACCAAGAGTTAGAAATATCAGTATAAGAACAGGGGTTTTGGATGAAAAGGCTGCTGCAACTCAAGCTCTTGGCTTATTTGCTCAGCATACAAAAAGCTCTTTTGCTCCGTATCCTTTATATCATTTTATTTATTTATTTATTGATTGACCATAACATTTTATTTCTGATATTATAGGTTCTAATCCGATACTGGGCTGGATTTAGTCTTCTAAAATTTGACCATATACTTTCAAAAAGGATTTCAGTTATGATATTAAAAGTTTGGCTTTCAAATTTTAGACCACACAACATATTAAAAACGAATTAGAACTCACATATTGTTTGGATTCTTTAGTGGTCTGCCCCTAAGTGTGAATGTAAATGGAAATAGAAAAAATGGTGGTTTCCTATCTATTCTGACTTCTTTAATTGTTCTAAGCTATTTGGAGGAATCACTGAAGATTTTGGAGAGACATTCTGGTTATTTTCATGAAGATGTTCGGCTTCAGGCAATCATTGCTTTGAAACGTGAGTACCAACTACATGCTTGTATCTGGATTATGTACCTCCCAACTTATATTATCAATATTTTTGGTTATCGTAGATGGAAAGAAATTGATTATTGCTGTCCTTAATAGTGACTTATATTAAAAAAGCCACCGTCTACAGCAATTAACTTGTCTTCTGTTCTGGAAAGTAATCATTTTAGCCTTTGGCCTGCTATCATGGCTCCATCGACAAACTCTCACCCCCTCTCTTCCCCTTAAAAGATGAACATACTAGAACCTAATGATGCCCTTCACCATGATGATCTGGGAGGGAGGGAGAGGGAACTATCATCCAAAAAGAAAATGAAGTGCCACTGTGGTAGGTGTAATTCTTTTGCATGTCTGGAGAAACACTTGATTATGTTAAAATTTGGAGTAGGATGCTGATTTGCTAAGACTGAATATTTAGTTTCTTGCTCCTGTTGAAGCAACTGTTGTTTCCATTGTATGCAATATTAAATCTTATTGCATTTGGATTGTGTACAGGTTGACCAGCTTCATGAATTTAATAGTAATTAACTCTTACATTGATATATTCATCATATGCAAATCTCACAGTTAACTTTTGTCCTTGATTGAAATTGCAGATATTTTAACAGCAGCACATGCTATCTTTCAGTGCCAGAATGTGAGTTATATTGGCTTTATTCGTTTTCTTCCCTTTCTCTGCTTTTTTTCATTGACATCTCTGGTGGAATATTCTCTTAGTTTCTGCCTGCTAGAATGCAGGAAAATAAGGATCAGAACAGAGGGGTGGGTAAATGTTCTGGTTGTCAAGTTTTCCGCATAATGATTAATGCTTATGGAATAGGATCAAATAAATTTACTTTCATGTGATCTGACCATTATTGTGGGTTTGATTTGTGCTGGATATTTATCCATTCCAATGAAGTTTGAAATTTTGTATGTTAAACTTGCCTGCCTTTGAGCACAAATATTTTTTTCACTGAATACACCCAACTGCCCTTCAGGTAGGCTTTTAGTTATTGAAGCCCCTCTGTTAGATTGGTAAATTTGTTTTTTGAGTTAATTGGTTTGAGAAACTGCACGTGTACATGCAGGTACATGTGCTTTTTCCCAGAATAGCGTGTACCTGAACTGGCATAGACTACTGACAGTCAGTAGTACATGCATGCAAATATGTACATATAAATGTATTATGCATGGATACACGGTGAATAGTGACCTCAGACTGCTGATATGAGTTTAATGTTTTCTGCTGTGCAGGATGGTTTGGTGAAGGCGAAAGAAGTTCTTGGTATTAACATAAAATCTTTTACTTCTATGCTTCCCCTGGTTTGCAATTGGTAATAGAGTTCTGATTAAGCTCATTGATTTTGTAGATATGGTGATGAATATCTATATCAAGACCATGACTGAAGATGATGACAAGGAAGTTGTTGCCAATGCTTGTATGAGCATAGCTGATATTATCAAGGATTATGGTTATATGGCATTAGAACCTTGTAAGTAGTTGACTGCTCCCTGTTGGAAATCTTCAGTGCAAAAATCTTTCAGATGTGGAAATATTTATTGTGGAGTTCATTCTCATTTATTTGGTTTTCAGATATGTCTCGGCTTGTGGATGCAACTTTGACTTTGCTTCGAGAGGAATCAGCTTGTCAGCAATTAGAGAATGGGAGTGATATTGATGATGAGGATGATACTGAACATGATGAAATTCTTATGGATGCAGTTTCGGACCTTTTACCTGCATTTGCTAAGTCAATGGGTTATCACTTTGCTCCTATATTTGCAAAACTATTTGAACCTTTGATGAAATTTGCGGTGGGTATAATTGTCAAGTATGAAGTTATGATTTCTATAATTAGCATCTTATATTTGTTTGTTGGCAAGTGCAGACAGCTTCACGTCCTCCACAAGATCGAACCATGGTGGTTGCTTGTCTTGCTGAAGTTGCACAGGACATGGGTTCTCCAATTGCAAGCTATATTGATGTAATTTAATCATAACGTTCAATTTTTTAGGCTTTGTTTGGTTCTCACTTTTATTATGTGCTTTTTGTTGCCTAAAAGGCTGCTATAGGACAAACATGAAGCATAGGGAGAAAAATGTTGGCTAAAGTCTTTTAAAATAATAACAAAATGCAATAGCAATTTTAAAATAAATGGTCTGTAGAAAAACCATGCATTTTGTTATAAAATTTACTTTTTAATTTTAGTTGTTGAATAGTATTTAGTTTTTTACATGAAAACTATTTAATATCTTTGTTGGTTTTCAGATATGCTGCAGTTTACTAGAACTTTTTTCTGTGTTTCAGAGACTGATGCCCCTAGTGCTTAAAGAGTTAGCTTCGCCATCAGCAACAAATAGAAGGAATGCTGCATTTTGTGCTGGAGAGCTGGCCAAAAATGGAGGAGAGACAACTTTGAAGTATCCTTTTTCTGCACTTGCCCCTCCTTGCTCTCCTCTCTTCCTTTATTTCTATGTTTCGAGTGTCATGCAGACTTTGGAGACTATTTTTTACCCATCAAAACTCATTACCTATTATGTCATTGTTTTATGTATTCTCCACAGTTTTCATGCCTTTAGTTTTTTCCTGTCATCAATTATAGATATTATAATGATATGTTGCGTGGGCTTTACCCATTATTTGGGGAATCAGAGCCAGATGATGCTGTCAGGGATAATGCAGCTGGTGCTGTTGCAAGGATGATAATGGTGCATGCACAATCCATCCCTTTGAACCAGGTTAATCTTGTCTGTTTCCAATTTCTCTTTGTTCTACAACATCACCCTGCCCTCTCTATTTCTGATGTTCTGTTTTTATCTTTATATCTTGGTTACATTTCTCAGGTTCTTCCTGTTTTTCTGAGAGTTCTTCCATTAAAAGAAGATCATGAAGAGTCCATGGCTGTTTATAATTGTGTCTCTATGCTTGTCTTGTCATCTAACCCCCAGGTATTTTTCTACTTACCACAACTGCAAACTTTCTGAAATTAATACTAATGTGAATTTGGAGTCTGTGAACTGGAATGCATCTATTAAGCATACCTTCAGTGTTAATCCTGAGTCAGGATCAAAGCTCTATTTCTAGAGAACTTTTGCGCTTGGCTTTCCCTGAAGATAAAAACAAACCCTGATTTTACCATGACTGCAATTTTACAGAGACTGTTTAAAGTGCATCTTTTATTGATTTTTGTTTCCCACTTGTGCACGTGAAACAGATACTCTCTCATGTACCTGAGTTGGTAAATATTTTCGCTCAAGTTCTGGTATCTCCAGCTGAAACTGCAGAAGTTAAAGCTCAAGTAGGAGGGGCATTTTCTCACCTACTTTCAGTTTACGGACAAGAGATGCAACCCTTACTAAGCAACCTTCCACCTGCACATGCTAATGCTCTCGCTGCATTTGTCCCTAACAGCTGATATCTGATCACTTAAGCTCTAAATGTTTCTTTGTCAAGGAGAATGATCCATCTCTATTGTTTTGCTGAGAGGTAAGATCTGAATCACTTGGATTTGGTTCATTTTCCGTGTCATGTTTGACATGTAGGGAAAAAATAGTATTCATGGAGCTGGCCTTGACATTATCATGAACAATTGTCATGCTACTGAATCTTCAAAAAAAACCCTATACATTAGCCTAAACAATTTACCCGTACATATATGCATGTTTGTATATAGATATCCATATGGATATATGCATTCTTTTCTTGGGTCTTTTATGATTTTATCCATATGGGTGACTTGAAACCTGAATGATCTAGAGAACTTGTCAGGATTTAGTATTCTATCTAGATATTTTATCATTGCTACTTCTAATTGCAGGTATTTGTTCGTACTCTGTCCAATTACAACGACGCCTTCATTTTCTGGTTTGAAGCTGCTGCTTGTCTTATTTTTCTTTGATGAGCATACATGTGCATCTGCATCAACGTCTGCCATGGCGATGTAAAAGTGTTTTTCTTGAACCATTTTTTTTTTTTTCATGATATTGATTATTTTTTTATTCAAAGAAAAAAAGTTTGAATACTATATAATGGGGTAGTATGTTTTGTTCTGAGGTTAGGTGATCATGGTTGGTTTATAAGGGTTTTTCGTTCCCAAAGTTTGTGCCTTTTGTTTGTATAGGACGATAAATCTTTTGTTTTTTCAACATTATGTATAAATTATAAAAATATACATTTTTTTGAAAAATTTTAAATGAATTTGGTGGTTGAATCAATGATTTGTTAGATCTCATCTTTCTCTTTCTCCTCCTTTGAGAAGCGTTTTGCAATTTATGTTATTCCAATTGTTCATTTTTTTTTTAAGTATGTGTTTCATGTTCATCACATATGTACGCAAGAGTATAGAAATACAACAATAATACATGGAAAAGCTCCAAACTAAATGATAATACTAGTGTCATAAGCATTTTTGCATCTGAAGATTTGACATCACATCTAAATCTGAGTGACCAAAAGTTCACATACCGAGTAAATCATTTGTTATCAATTGATTTTGGTTTTATTTGAGTTTTTTCTAGTTGTGGTATTTTGATTATTTTTTGTAGGTATTCATGTTCGTATATCTAGGCCTTAGTATATATAGGAATATAACTCTAAATAAAAAGAAAATTGATAGTATTTGTGTCATAGACGTTTTCGTATCTGTTATTCATATATAAAAATTAATCGAAATCAATCAAATTCGATTAGATTTGGTTAGATATTATGGTTTCTGGTTTGTAAGTTCTTTTATATAAATTTAAGCCTATCTAAGTAAGAAATCAGAATAACTAGCCAGTCAAATTGATAACTATTGATTCGATTGGCTCTATTTGGTTCTACAATTTGTTGGGTTTATTTGATTTTTGAAATTATAATCACAATGTAACCAAGATTTGGTGATTAATCTTACACCAAAAAACTTTTGAAGAGTTAGGTTAATATCAAGTAAGTTCTTATTTCTAAATTTATATGAAATTAATGTTAAATAACTTTTGTTTTGAAATAAAAGTATTATTTGTATGAGAAGTAAATTATTTATGAGGTGAGTTACGTTATAACAAGTAATTTATTTATGATATGAATTTTATATAAAACAAATTATTTTAATGAAAAGTAAATTTTTATTTAAAATAAAAATTTATTTGATATAATTTTCCTCTTGATCTAATTATGTCTTTAATTCTATTTTGGTCACTTAACTGATATTTTTTTGTTTTAATTACTTAATTTTTAGAAATCAAATATTTCAGTCATTCTCCAGTTAGTTATTGTAATATGAGTGAAACAAAGCTAATGTGAGCCTTTTTATTGGTCTAGTTTATCTTTCTAGTGTTTACACATTTTATTAATTTAATCTTATATCTAAAAATTCAACCTTTAATATTTATAAACTTTGTCCTTTTAGTTTGAATTCTAAAATTTAATAAATTTAGCACTCAATTTTCACAAATTTATCAATTTAATTCAAATTCTTTTTTAAAGGAAAAATATTTGATTCTTTTTAATTTTTAAATATTTCTTAACATACCTCTTGTTAGAATCGACCGATTAAGCAAACGAATAAGTAAAAATATTAGAAGAAATTGAGAAATTAAACACACAAATTTAACATGGAAAAACTCCTCTAAAGTGGATAAAAAAACCACAGGCAAAGATAATTTTACTATAATAGCAAAAGAAACGAAGAGTACAAAAGATGGAGATAAAAACTAAACCCCGAAAACCTGAAAACAAAGAAACCTCAAAACGTAAACACAAAATTCTCTAAATGTGTTATGAGTTCTAATATCTAATGGGTGTCTTTTCTAAGGTTGTAAAAGAGCCTATTTATAGGCTAAATTCATAGGTTAAATAATAATAAAATAATCTAAACTAATCAGTGTTTAATTGAAACAAATAAACAAAGTTTAACTAGAAGGTTATTTCTCAAATTTGACTGAAATAGGAGTCATACTTAACAAATCTCCACCTTGACTCATATTTCCACAACGCCATCTTTGCCAAAACCCGTCACGAGCCTATCTTGAACCATGCAAGGAATTAACTGAGTCGAATCTGTACTTAGGAAATGGAAGACTTCTAGCTTTCGACTTGTACACTTCCAAATCAAAACTAACCCGAATTTGATTTTCACGAACACAGTACCCTAACTTTTCAAAACCTGCATCCAAAAGAGAACATCTCTTTAACGAAACGACCATACCTTTTTACTTCCTATGACCAAGTTGCCTCCGCTCCAAACGAGTTGACTTCCACTCTGTAACGGATGAGGGACGTCTGATTTCACCGGTCACTATAGAACCTTCCAGGATATATAGATTGCTAGTTCTTTTACCTTTTAACAAAACGAAAGCTCCACGAGATACTTTAATGCCGCTCGACTCGATATTGATTCTGCATCCTTTCAAGTCTAAAATACTCAATGAGATGAGATTCTTTCATAAATCAGGTACATACCTGACATTTGAGAGTGTCCTAATCATCCCATCGTGTATCCTAATTTTAACAGTACCAATACCAATTACTTTACTAGATGAATTGTTTCCCATGCGCACAACTCCACCTTCAACCGAACTGTATGTGGAGAACCATTCTTTTTTGGGACACATGTGGAAAGAACATCCCGAATCTAGGATCCACTCGGACGTGAGCTTGGAGTTATAGCTCATTGATACTAACAAGAAATCATCACTGCTTTCATCGGCCAAATTAGCACCAACTACATCTCCCTCGTTACTCTCAGCAGCTCTTTTATTTCACAGTTTATAACAATCTGCTTTGACGTGACCTAACCTTTTGTCTCATTTCTTTGATGCTATCAAAACGGAAGCTTGCCTATCTGCCTTGCTATCCAAATGAAGCTCATTGTCGAGTTTGTCTCTACTCAACAAATGACCCTTCACATCTTCGAACGAGAGTTTGTCTCTGCCATAAATCAGGGTCTCCCTAAAAGACTTGTATGAAGGGGGTAAAGAGCACAATAATAGCATAGCCTGATCTTCATTGTCAATATAAACCTCAACATTCTTTAAATTATTTAAAAGAGTAATGAATTGACTGATGTGATATCTAAGAAGCTCACCTTTGTTCATACGAAATGTAAATAGATGTTATTTTAACATTAAACGGTTATTTAGAGACTTAGTCGCATAAAGAGTTTCTAACCTTTTTCACAAGGCAGATGAGGTCTTCTCCATCAAAACCTCCTGCAATACCGTATTCGCGAGGCACAACTGGATTGCAGACAAAGCCTTTTTATCAAGCTCTTCCCATTCTATTTTATATAGATTCTCAAGTTTTTTTCCTGGTAACAACCTTTTTCAAACTGAATTGAACTAGAAATGCCATCATTCGAACTTGCCACAGATTGAAATTTGTCTCACCATTGAACTTTTCAATTTCAAACCTTGTTGCTGCCATATCTGAATTGGCTAATCTATGAAAATTGAACTAGCTCTGATACCACTTGTTAGGATCGACCCGATTAAGCAACGAATAAGTAAAAATAGTAGAAGAAATTGAGAAATTAAACACACAAATTTAACGTGAAAAAACTCCTCTAAAGAGGATAAAAAACCACGGGCAAAGATAATTTTACTATAATGGCAAAAGAAACGAAGAGTACAAAAGATGGAGATAAAACTAAACCCCGAAAACCCAAAACAAAGAACCCTCAAAACGTAAACACAAAATTCTCTAAATGTGTTATGAGTTCTAATATCTAATGGGTGTCTTTTCTAAGGTTGTAAAAGAGCCTATTTATAGGCTAAATTCGTAGGTTAAATAATAGTAAAATAATTTAAACTAATCAGTGTTTAATTGAAACAAATAAACAGAGTTTAACTAGAAGATTATTTATCAAATTTGACTGAAATAAGAGTCATACTTAACACCTATAAATCTTGTTGAATAAGAAGAGCACCATTCATATTATGCTCATTTTAAACTAATGCTTCCTTCGTTGATATCGTAAAAACACAAGTTGCCTTAAATCAACTGAGTGCCATATTTTAAATTAATATAAATCATTTAGTTAAATTCTCTAAAAAAAATTAACAATTTTTTTAACTATTACAAACAATTATTTTGGATTTTTCCTTATTTTGAAAATTTACAAAGGCCTAATATTTAAGTAGAAAAATAATACAATGTGAAATCTTTCATAAAATAAAAAACCTTAAAAAGTTTTTTTTCTGTCACCTTGTTTTTTTTTTTCGACTTGTCTTGTCATCAATAACTTTCAAACTTAGGTAGTCTAAATACGTTGATCAAACAACCAAAGTCCTAGAAAATCTAATCTAGAAATGAAAAATACGAGTTGTTTCCGTTAGAAACAAGGTGAGGCATGTTCAGCCCCAGTCGTAATACGGGTTTTTTTAGCTCAATTTGTATGCAAGATATATTAGACATAGGATTAATCCTAATCAAATTGAGAGTATTGACTATAAAGTCCTCTAGCAAGTGAGCTTTCCAAGATTAAAATATTAACCAGTTTAATCAATCTAATTCAATGGATGATTTGGTCCAATCTCTTATTAAACAAAACCCAGAAATCATGAGAGCAGTGCCAAGCAATTTTTGCAAGTGAGAGCAAAGGAAGTTTTACCAGTAAAATTAATGAAAAATCAAATATAAATATATAATAACCGATCTAGAAAAAAATGAAACACAAATAAATCAGGCAACACTAGGGAGATGTAGAGGATATCAAAAAAAAGCCAAGAAAACAGTCTTTTTGTTCGATTAATAAAGTCCTCGCTTCAAAAGAGATTGAGATATAAGCATTTGAAAATTGTTATAACATGTTAACTTTTGCAAAATTTAATTTGATTTGAAGAAATTGAAAAAATTGAATTTTAAGTTAATTGAATCAAGTTATTCGAGTCAACTCAAATAAATGATTCGAGTTTCGAGTTGAATCGAGTTGAATTTTATAATTCGAATAACAAATTGGTGTAAATATCTCTTTGTCACTGTCAATTTTGAAAATTAACAAATTAGTCTCTCTAAAAAATAAAAAATTCAAAATAATTTTAAAAATTCAAAATATTTGTAAAAATTTCAAAATTTATATTTTAAACAAATTCTAAAGAATATATAAAGAAGTTGAAATTTTAATTTTTTTAAAATAATAATTTTGGACCTAAATAAGTTAATTAATAATTTAAGTTTATTTTTTAAAAAAATCAAATTTATCATATTAAAGTATCCTATTTTTTTCTTTGAAAAGTTTTGAAATGTATATGCTCCAACATGGAATTAGTTATATTGTAACAAGATTTTAATTTTTTTAATTTAACCCGAATAATTTCGCTCGATTTGATTCGACTCTAATTTCATTTTACTCTACTTGTTTTGAAAAATATTTAAATCGAGTTAGGATGATAAAATAGGACTCGTCAACTTGATTAACTCAAATATTTTTGCTCTATTCGATCGAACGCTCACTCCTAACTTTGATGTGTTAAGTTTTTGATGTAATAATATTTAAGATAAATTAGATATATTATTTTTTCTAAGTCATTTGGTAAAAATATGATTGAAAATTTTATCAAACATTTTTCAAAGACTTGCAATATACTCAAAAATTTGTTCTAATTTATCTAATTTTTTTAATTAATATCAAAGTGTTCTAATGTGTTTAAAATGTTTTTAAGGCACTTTGATAGTCAAGTCTCGAGACATAAAAGTTTGAATGCAAAATTCTGCTTCAAGGGTTGCATGTCTAGAGACATTGACCTATATGTCTCGAGACATAAATCTGTATGTCACGAGACATCTTGCCAAGTCTTTAGACTTGGGTTGCAGGGACAATTTTTAAGTTCGAAAAATGCTTTCAACAGTTAGAATTCATCCCAAACGGTCATAAACATTCACAAACTTGTTCCTTAGTATAAATACACTTCAAGAACATTTCAAGACTTAAAAAGAGATCTAGTCTTCAAATCTTCGTTCTTTCATTTCTCTTGTAAATATTCTCTAGGAACTTATTGTTAGATCTTTTATCACTCTCATCTCATTTCTTTGAGAGTGTACTTTTTGTAAACACACATCATGTAGAGGTTAGGGGTGTTCAATCGGTTAACCGACCCGAACTATCATTAACCGAATTAACTGACCCTTTTAACCCCTTAGCCATTAACCGAACCAAAAATTTTTCAAAAAAAATCAACCAAACCAAACTTTTTGGTTAATTCGGTCGGTTAACCGAATTAACCGAAATTTATATATGTATATATATTTTTATTTTTGGTTAAAACAAGTATAAAACATATCAAAAATTAACCGACTTAACCAAATGATTAGTTTATATTTCCAAAAAAATTAACCGAATCGACTGAATACTTATATATTATAATATTTATTTATTAAATTCGGTTAATTCGGTTAACTGACTAATTTCGAACCGAACTAACCGTTAACCGAACTTCTAAAAAAATTATTAACCATCCCCGACCGAATTAATTCGGTTAACCGACCGATTAACCGAATTCGGTCGGTTAACCAAATTAATTCGGTTTTACCCGAAATTTGCACACCCCTAGTAGAGGTCTCTTTGTTTACTTTCTTTCATATCACCAATTATAAATTGGAAGGGTTTTATTTGAGCCACAAAAAACTAAGAAAGGTTTTAGTTTAACTATAAAAGCTACGGGAAAAGATTCTATGTAAGTCTTATGAAAAAAAGAGTTGTAAAAGTTATACATTCTCCTTGAAAGGTGTCAGTTCTTACAGTGAATTGGGAAATCCTTGATTGAGGTATACCAAAGTAGTGTAGGTAGGCAATTAGGGTCGAACCACTATAAATTGAAATGTCCAATTATTTTCTCTTTCTCCTTTATTTTCGAGTAGTTTGGAAGATTTAAAAAAAACACAAATTGCTTTATTTTATTTTAATTTAATTTAATATTAAATTTAATATTTAAAATTAAAATTAGAAAAAATATAAAAATAAATATTTTAAAAATAAATTTATCTTTGACCAATGTTGGTCCTCGTTGACCAATTCAATTTTAAATATTTTCAAAATTTAATATTTTTCAATATATATTTTCAATTTTAAAAAGTATTCAAAATTCTAAATTATATATATTTTAATTTTTCAATTTTAAGTTAAAATTTTCAATTTTTCAATTTTTAGACTTCATATTTTCTTGGTTAAACTTTTTCTATTTTATGATATTCTTATTCATTATTTTAAATTTTTATAATTTAGAATTTAAAAAATAAAAATTTCTAGAATATATATTTTAAAATTTTAAGCTTTTTTTGGCAACTTTCTAAAATATAAATAACTTTTTTCATTTTTATAAAATTTTCAACTTTTATCTAATATTATGAATTTTAAAATTTTATATTTATATATTTTATAAAATTATATTTTTAAATAAATTTTTGAAAATTTAAAATTTTAAAAATTATAAATGATTTTTTTACTCAATATAATATACATAATATTAAAAAATAAAAGATGATTGATGGGGCATTTCCTAATAGCACCACATGTTAATCTTTCTTTATTATTTTAAACATTGTGGACCATTGTGAATAACAGAGGATAGTTTAAGTACAAATATAAAATAAAAAATGAGTAGCTGAAACGAGCATTAAACGTATTAAAAATTATATTCATATCCAATACAATGCAAGAGTAATATTAAAAATTAATTTAAAAAATAACTAGCAAAACACTCCTATATATATATATAAACACTTTTGGTTTTTTGCTAAAATGTCGTCGAACTTTAAAAAATATTATATGATCACTAACATAATTAATTTGTTACGTTATAGTTATTAAGTCGTTAGTAGGAGTGAGCAAAACTCGATTCGACTCGAAAAAATTGAAAAAAAATTAAAATTTCGAGTTAAACGAATCGAATTATTCGAGTTAATCGAGTTATTCGAGTCAACTCTAATTTTTTTTTTCGAATTTCGAGTTCGAATAGAGTTGAGTTTTCGAATTCGAATAACTCGAATAATTCGAATAATTCGAATATCAAAATATAATATTTTATATTTTTACCCCAAACTCTCAAACCTTTTTACTTTTTCCTCAAAACTTTTACTCCTTCCCACTTTCCCCCCAAAACTTTTATTCCTCTCTCATCCCAACCCTCCAATCTACCCAAAATTCATTTCCCACCAAAATTTTACTCTCCCATTTACTTTTTCTCAATATTTTACTCCAAAAACCTCAAAACTTTTATTTTCCCCTAAATTTTACTCCTCCTACTTTTCCCTAAAACTTTTACTCCTTCCCATCCCACCTCCCATCTACCCCAAACCCATCCCCCCAAATTTTTTTTATATTTTCCTCCAAAATTTTACTCCCCTATTTACTTTCCTCAAACTTTTTATTCCCCAAAACTTTTTATTTTCCCTAAAACTTTTACTTTTCACCTTTACTCTCAAATAAAAATTAAAATTATCCAAAAAATCACTAAACATAAATGGTAATAATTTTATTTATATCTACTATTTATATTATTAAATTAAATTTCACATTTCACATTTTTATATTATTGAATTGTTTAGTCATATTGAATATTTATATTAAAATTAAATTATTAATTATGCCATAAAATATTAAGTATTAAAATTTTATATTGGTATCAATTTCCCATTTTATCTTTAAAATAACTTTTATTAAAAAAATCACATTTTACATTTAATATATATTTTAATTCCAAAATACATAGTGACAAGAATTTGAAGATAATTGAAACAACTAAGCAAGAAAAAGTTAACCCGTATATAAAAGATGAATAAATAAACTATGAGGTGATGAAAATTAATAAAAAATTTGATTAAGGTGGACAAATTTTATTACGATGGGTGACAGTGGTTACAAGGACCCAAAATTATTTTTTAAAATTTAACTCGAACAAATATATTCGATTCGATTCGAATTTCATCTCACTCGATTCGATTCGAGAAAATTTCAAATCAAATTAGGATGATAAAATATGATTCGTCAAATCGATTAACTCAAAATTTTTTCATTCGATTCGATTCGATCGAATGCTCACCCCTAGTTGTTAGTTACCATTAATATTGTATTAACAAGTTGATTTGATACGTTAATATCATCATTTTAAATAAAAAATAGGTTAATTGTAAAATTAGTCAATGAATTTATTCTTTTTAAGCAATTTAATTCATTTAACTTTCCTTTTCCTTTTGTTTTTATAGTTTCATTCTCTTCTTCTTCTCCTTTTATTTCTCTCTTCTCCCTTCCTCCATCGGCTATCAATCTTTTAAATTTTTTTTTTTTAAATTTTCTTCATTTGTATTCCATCAAACAACTATTGGTTGCATCATCTAACCCTCCAAATTTACAAAACCAAATCAGCCCAAAAATTAAAATAAAACAAAAGAAACAGAAACCCTAGCCAGCTAAGGTGCGCCGCAACAGCCTCTTCAGCCGCCGTACACCCCACGCACGCCACCACCTCGCGCCTCCACGTCACTCCTCCATACCTGCACAAGAAAACAATGAACAGCAGAAAAATAACAATAATAATGTATTTTTTTATTATTTTTTTCGACTGTAAAAAGCCAGGATACCAACATTGTATTTTTTTTCTCTACGAAATATCAACATAAAAATCAATACAAAAAAAAAATGCAGATCAAGAAAAGGTTTTATTTTTATCCCTTTTTTCTTTTTTTATTTTTTCAAATCTGTTCTTCTACGCATGAAGGTTTCTTTTTCTTTTTAATATATATTTAAATATAGTATATAAAAAAAACTACCTTTTGGAGATCCGGCCGCCGTGCACAGTAGCGCCTGTGGCGGCGACGGCTACTGCGCCGGAATCCTCACTGGAGCTTGGCCGGCCCTAAAACTCCTTCAGAGAAAATGAAGAAAGGAGAACTTTTTTTTAAAAAACAGAATGGTTAAATGAATTTTTTTTGTCAAAAATTTTGAATTTATATACAGGTTAAAACGGCGTCGTTTCATGGCTACCCGCGCGCGAACCGACCCAACCCGAAGGGATCCGCCTTTTCTTTCAATTTTGGGATATTTATTTTCTGATCCTTCCACTTTTTTATCTGTTTTGATTTAATCCTTTTTCTACTTTTTTTAGTTCTTTAAATTTGTCCATAAAATTTGTGTGACATTTTGATTTAGTCCTTGGTTCGCCAATCCTTTAGGGAAAGGACGCATGTCCAGGGCATGGGTTTATTTCCCATTTGGTCCTCTGACGTTTTGCGCCTTTCATTTATGGTCCTTTTCTTTTTAGATTTGCCCCAAAATTCCGGTTTAAGTTCAATTTAGTCATTCTTTGGTTATTTTTTTTACATTTATACCATTATTATTATTATTATTATTATTATTATTATTATTATTATTATTATTAAATTTTAATATTATTACCATTGTTCTTACTATTATGATTATTATTTTTGATGTTATAATTACTATTATTATTATTATTATTATTATTATTATTATTATTATTATTTTTTATTTTCACCATTATTATCATTATTATTATGATTATTAATCTTATTTATTTTACTATTATTATTAGTTTATTAACGTATTTTCGTTATAATCTATTATTATCATTATTGTATTATTGTTATTATTGTTATTATTGTTATTTTATTATCTTTAAACTATTGTACATATTATTTATTTATTTATTGATTTACTATTAGCTTTTATTTTTGTTATTATTTTCTTTTCTTTTATTTGTTTATTTATTTTTACCTATTATTTTAGATAGATTGTTTACTTTAGCTTTTATTTTATTATTTTTATTTTTGCCTTTATTATTGTTATTTATATTATCGCTCTCATTTTTATTCTATTATGCATATCGGCATTGTAACTCATTTTCCATTTTACGAAAATCATATTACATTTTATCCGATGCATTAAAATTTTAGAAATAAGCAAATACTCCGCGTTCTAAGATTCGAAAGAAATTGTATCCTAACTTACTAGGTTTCGATTTTTTCTCATCGAGTCTAAAGAACCGATTATTTTTAAACCAAAGCTTTTAGGTTAAATAAAAGCTTATTCTCAGGAATTCAAAAATGTTGTGTTCTAACTCACTGAATATGACGTTTTGTGATCTCGAGATAAGGATTTCTAGAAATAAAGGCAATATTCTGTATTTAGAATTTTGAGAAATTGTGCCCTAACTTACTGGGTTCCGATTTTTCATTTGACCCAAATAACCGAATATTCTTCTTAAATTTAAATGTACGAGTTTTAAATGTTAAAAGACAAGCTTAGTTTTGAGGATTCGAAATGTCGTTTCGTAACTCACTAGGTATGATATTTTACTCCTTCGAGATAAACGGGTCTCAGCATCCCAATTTAACTTATTCAAGTTCCTTTTTTTAAAAAAATAAAGAGGATCGTATTTGAAAACCTCTTCAAATTTTTGACAATAAGACGTTAATTAATCAATTGGGTACCAATTTTGGGCGTTATGAGTGTGCTAACTCTTCCTCGTACGAACCGACTCTCGAACCTGTTTTCTCGAATTTCGTAGGCCAAAATCATTGTTTTAATAAACTAAAATGTTTTAATGATTAATCTTAAGGTGATCCTATCACACCTCGAAAAAAGATTGGCGGCGACTTCATTTTCGTTTTAAAGTCGACCCGTTTTCCAATAAGAAAAAAATTGTTTCGACAGCTGGAATCTCCACTAGGCTTGTTAGGCTTCGCAGACACCAAGGGATCTTTCGCATGAAAAGAAGCATCCTTCTTGCTGGTGCCTTGAGCCCATTTTGAAGTGGCAGTGGGGTTGGAATAGGCTCGAACAGTAGCTTTTCTCTTAAGTTTCTTCTCCAATTTTATTGCCATATGCACCAGGTCAATGACTTCAACATAGTGTTAAAGCTCCACCACGTTGGCTATGTTGTGGTGTAACAACCGAATTTTGGGCCTAGTCGGAACAATGGCTTTGGGGCCACAAATTTGATGAGAAAAAATCTTATTCTTATTATATTTTTATGGTCTACGATTTCACAGAAAGATTTCGTGAAAATTTCGTTCGAAAATTTCGACGTTTGGGCACTCAATTTAGTCAAAAGGACTAAATTATAAAAAGTGCAAAAGTTGAGTTCCACATGTTAAAGGTGTCCAATTTCTATGAAATTTTAAATTGGCGGTCCTTAAATAGAAATTAGACCATTGGTTAAACTTTTGGACAAAAATGGAAATTAGATAAGTGAAATAGGATATTTTTAAGTTAGGGGCATTTTGGTAATTTGATAATTAAATGGACTAAAAGACAAAATAAATGCCAAAAACTTTTTTCCATCTTCTTCCTTGGCTGAATTTAGCATGGGGGAAGCCATGGCTAGGGTTTTCAAGGTTTCAAGCTCAATAATCAAAGAAAACAAGGTTCGAGCTTAGAACGGGGGGAAAAACGAGTAACTGACGGTTAGGTCCCTTCTTGCCATTTTGGTATCGAGGTAAGTTTGTGTGAAATTAAAGCTACATAGTGTTTTTATATTTTAACTTTCTAGATATTATGTGAAATGAATATTATTTCTATGAAATCGACTAATGATGCCTCGATGAGAGAATGATAAAATTATGTTAAGTTGAAGTCTCGGTTGAACATTCGGAATAGCAAGGATACTAATGTCACAACATGAGATAAGGTTGGTCCCGTATAATACCATGTCTGGAACATGGCATCGGTACCGAATGTAGGTCCCGTATAAGACCATGTCTGGGACATGGCATCGGCACCGAATGTAGGTCCCGTATAAGACCATATCTGGGATATGGCATCGACATCTATGTATGATCTCGTATAAGACCATGTCTAGGACATGGCATCGACATCGAGTTAAGAGATCTCGTGTAAGACCATATCTGGATTTGGCATCGGCATCAAGAGGTGATCCCATGTAAGACCATATCTGGGATATGGCATTGGCATCATGATACAAGTATGATGAGATGAATATCCTCCGATATTTTGAGTTGTTTGACGGGCAAAGAAATAAGTTTATGCATCAATGACAAAGAGCTAAGTCCATGCTTATGATGTAAGAATATGTGGGAAATGTAGATTGTGATCATGTGTGAGGCTTTTAAGCCAAATTAAATTGAGAAATGAAATGTTTAAGTTTTTGTTGTTGATGTGTAAGTTAAATTGGCCAATGAGTGTCTTGTAAATATTTGATGATGACTAGCTATTGGCATGGCTAACTATGGATATGCTTTAGTATTATAAGTGTGTAAATGAGAATTAATACAAAGAAAACATGATAGAGTAAAATTAGCAATAAAATAGTTTGGACAGCAGTAGTTGAATCACTTTGAAAATTTACCAAAAATGGTGGAAATTGAATAATAAGTTTAATAAGATATTAAATTAAAGCTTATTGAGTCTATTTTCACATAAAAGAGACGGTGTAACCAAAAGAACTTGAGATTATGATATATTTGAATTTTTATAAGATAGGGTCAGAATGATTTTGTAATCCCCTATTCTGACTTTGGAAATTCATTAAAAATTGTAAAAAAAATAATAAAGAGATAAAATTTAAATGATTGGATTTATTAATGAGTATATTTTTAAGATAAACAAACCGGAATGTCTTTCAAGTTCTTTACAATGAGAAAATAAATTTTTAGTGAAGTGGGGCAGGACTGTCGAACAGTAAAACATGGGAAACTTTAAAGAATAAACTGTACTAATTAGCTAAACTAAAAATTCTATAAATTTTATGGTAATAATATATGTGAGCCTAGATTCAATTAAAATTAGAGGATCTTAATTTGGAGTTCTGTAGCTCCGGATAAAAATAATTTAGTGACTGTAACTCGAGTAGACAGCTCAAGATGAACATAAGTGAATTGAGAAATTTTATGCAATAATGATGGCATTATCTTGAGAACTCAAAATAAGGATTGTTTAAAGCATGGTAATAATTTTTTTATTATTTACATACATACTTACTAAGCTTTATAGTTTACTTCCCTTCCTTTCTCATATCATGTAGGGTTTTATACTAGCTCGG
Source organism: Gossypium rotundifolium (assembly GCA_025506655.1). Classification (NCBI taxonomy): domain Eukaryota; kingdom Viridiplantae; phylum Streptophyta; class Magnoliopsida; order Malvales; family Malvaceae; genus Gossypium; species Gossypium rotundifolium. Next base: position 64,050,595 of record CP106726.1, read on the forward strand.
GTTTGAGATCGTCGGAGATGCTATCACACCATCAAGCTATCATGTTGGGGACAAGTGAATGCAAAACCTTTTGAGTCTATAGCATGTATAAGGAATTAGTCAATTGTGTATGTGTCATTTGATTTGGCCAAATGTGTTGATTCATATTGGTTAATGAGTTGTAATGTCCATTTATACGTGTGTGCTTATACTAAAGGTTTTATGTGATGTGGTTATGGGTGTTTGGGATGGATGGATTGAAGATGTCTTTATTTATGTGCAAATGAGGGTGCCAAATGGTCTGGAAAATAGCCATTTTCTTGGCCACACGGGTAGAGACACGGTCGTGTGTCTCAGCCGTGTGGAGAACACGACCCCGGGACATGGGCGTGTGCCCAGGGCGTGTGAAGTCTGCATTTACTTTTCAAAATTTAATTCACCACACGGCCTAAGCACATGAGCATGTGACTTGGCCGTGTGACCCAATTTTGTTGATGATGTCATAAACAGAGAGTCACACGGGCTAAGGACATGGGCGTGACCACACGGCCTACCCACATGGGCGTGTCCTAAGCCACACGGACGTGTGACCCCTGTTTTGATGAAAAATTTTCTATGTCTTCTTAAAGTTTCTTAAGTTCTCGGTTTAGTCTCGAACAGTTCTCAATTTATGTTTTGGGCTTTGTGGGCCCATATTAGGGGCGATTTCATGTGAATTAGGAATGTTAAATTGAATGAAATTTTATAGCCGATTTTGTATAAAGGTTTTGTTTAAGTTTGGTAATGCCTTGTATCCTGTCCCAGCGTCAGACACGGGTAAGGGGTGTTACACATGGTTAAATCTGGCTAAAAATCTCGCCATGATCGCCTCTTGATCCTCTTCGACACCAGCACGAATCTTTGGAATTTCCATTTCTTTAAAGTGGTCTTCCACGCTTCGGTTGCCTTGTGTAAGGTTTTGAAGTTTTTGGTACAATTCCCGATAGTAGTATGAAGGAATGAACCTCTTACGCATTATTGCCTTCATCTCGGCCTATGTTTTCATAGGGCATTCTTCGTTTCATCTCTAGCTCGTGGTAAGCTGATCCCACCATATCATCGCATAATCGGAGAATTCAATGGCCACAAGCTTCACTTTCTTACTCTCCAAGTAATTATGGCACTCGAAGACCAACTCGATCTTGTTCTCCCACTCAAGATATGTCTCCAGATCAGATTTTCCTTGAAATGGTGGAATGGCCATCTTGATGTTCTTTAGGTCGTTGTCAACCCGCTCTTGCTCCCTAGGCCCTCGATTTCCTTGGCCTCGTCGTCCTTCGCTTCAATTTGACACTTGGTCACTCTCCATATCACTAGGGTCGTAGAGATCGTCTTGATTGAACCTCGGTCGGCCTCGCTCTCTTCTTGGAAATTGGGGAGTTCTTTCTTGTTGGCCCCTCTCTTCGACACGGTCCAATGGTTCTTGTATGGGCTCTAACTTTCTATCAAACATTCAGTCAAACTCATGCAAAAGTTATTGGAACATTAAATCGGGCACTCGTCCTCCAGTTGCAACATTTCTTACAGGTCATAGTCCTCCGCCTTCCACCGCGTTTCTCTTGAGCTTCAAGACATATTGTTTTAAATCCTCACCCAAAAACCTCATGATTCACTCACAAATAAAAATAGATGACACTCCACTCGTGTTTTCATTCAAAATATTGGCTTTTCTACACTCTATTAAGCTCACCACTCTCTTGGCTTTTAGCTCTCGAATTCACCTCTCTACGTTTATAAGTGACTTCATTAGACTTAATAGCAAGCTTTGTGGGTTGGCTTCAAAAGGGTTGAAAAGGTTAGATTTTGATCTCGGTGTTGGGTAGGCTGAAAGAAAAGAATGGGGTGTTCAAGTATGGCGAAAATGGGTTGAAGAGGGAATTTTGAAGTTCGGAACAACAACTTTCAAACCTAGCTTCCTTTTTTTTTTTAAATATATATTCAACACACTTTGTATATTCACTTTTCTTGTATATATATATAGTTTTTAACATGAAAATTTTTTTCTTCACAAACACACTCCGAAAATGCTCAAAAGTCCATACTCCTCGATTTTAACTAGCTCTGATACAAAATGATGCGAACTCGTGCTCATGAGTGATTTCAAGTCGCGTGTGTTTCTTGATCGTAAAATGGAAAAGTATCGTTCTACTTGGAGTTAAAGCTGAAAATTGGCTAAGTAAAGGGTTTAAGCAAAAAGTTCGAATGTGCTTTGTTGTGTGAAGGATATGATTCGGCTTAATAAAGAAATAAGGTGATTTTAAGTTGATAACTAGGATGGAATAAATAGGCTTAAGGTCAAAGAAAGAACCAATACTATAGGATAGTATTTGTAACACCCCTGACCCGAATCTATCGCCGAAATAGGGTTAAGAGGCATTACCGAACAATCGAAACATTTCATATCCATTTTTACGACACCAAGTCAATTATCATTCAATCATATTCAAACATAATCATATAATCCCTTAGTGAGGTCATCGAGACCTTATACATGCTTTAGAATAGGTCCGGGACTAAACTGAACACTTACTAAAATTTTTGAAATTCAAACATTTTTCTAAGTTACAGAGGTCACACGCCAGTGTGGGTAGGCTGTGTGCCTCACACGGCCTCGGACACGCCCATGTGTCCAAGCCGTGGCAAAACGGGGCATACCTACTGACTTGACCACACAGCCTGAGATACGCCCGTGTGCCTCACCCGTGGTCGAGCCTGACTTGCACCACACGGCTAGTCAGACGCCAGTGTGTCCAGCCCATGGTCGAGCCTAACTTGTTTCACTTGGCAAACTTAAACAACAAGGTCGAGCCACACGCCCGTGTGCTGAACCGTGTGGGCAGTTATAGGCCATTTTTCAACGCCAAACTTGCCTTCCACACTTGAGTTAACCTACAAGCCTCATTTCACAAGCATTTATACCACAAATGACACTCAATCATACCAATATATGCACTATTTAATCATCATCTAAACCATTTACTAACCAAACATCATTTCTACCCAAATATGCCCATCCAACTCAACCAATTTCACATCCAAATCATATAGGTTAATCACCATATATAACATACCATATTTCACATTAAAACCACAACTTTCATCAACCATTTAAACATGATACATACTATATTCATCTCATATATAACCCTACACATTCATACCAACATTAATCAATCCTCAAGCCATATCACATGATAAGGGCCATTTACTACAAAACATGCCACATTACCAAGCCTATACATGCCATATTTAAAATATACACATCCTTCAAAAGTACCAAAATAGTTAGCCGATGTGTGATAGAGGTGTTGACAATCCCTGGATCCGAGCTAGCTTTACTGACACTGTAAAATAGAGAAGCAAATCACACAGTAAGCTTAAGAGCTTAGTAAGTTCGTGACATAATACATTCAAATTAAAAAAGTAAACTCATTAAACAAATACATCCATCACATAGATCAACCTTCAATTACTCATACCATATCATCCATAGCCAAAATACTCACTCAACCATTCATGATTCCATACATCATTTCATCAACCATAAAGGTTTAATACATACCTTATCAAACACATAGTTATTCACCTTCCATACCAATCAATGCTCGATGTTACATTCCGAACAACATCTGATATCCATTTAATATTAATCGCACACTTAGTGCCTATTCATAGTCAAGCAGATTCGTCATCGCACACTTAGTGCCTATTCTTTTAATCGACTTATCTCGGTATCGCACACACAGTGCCAAAATAATAAGTTGAAGCTTCCATATCTTCGCACACATAGTGCTATTCATCTTGTTTAGTGCCATCTAATTCAATTTCCGCACATAGCATTTCTAACCTCATAATCATTCACATTTTCATTCCATGATACTAAAACATATCTTAATAACATGTGTTATATCCGAACTTACCTCGGATGTCAAAATATAGAAACTAGCTGATTAGTTAAGTACTTAGTCTTTGCCTCGATCTCGATCCGAATCCCTCCTTTCTTGGGCTATACAAATTCAAATTTAGCTCATTCAATCACCAATTCATTAAATTTAGTCCAAACACACATAATTAGGGCATTTTACAAAATAGCCCTCACATTTTCACATTTCGACACTTTAGTTCCTATTTAACAAAATCACAAAATATACAAAATTCCATTTCACCCAAGCTTGGCCGAATATTCCCATGCTCAATACAAGTCCACACATTTCATTTATTTCACATTTTAGCCCCTCAAAATATTATTTTCACAATTTAGTCCAAATTACTCAATTTTACTAAAAATTCAAAGACAAAATATGTTAATCTTCCACCTATCTTTCATATTTCATCATCAACTATCAAAAAGCTCATGAATTCATTCATGGCACAATTTGAATTCATAATCAATTCAAAAAATTTAAGCATGGGTTTTATAGAGCACGAAGCAACGATTACAAAAACATAAAATTATCAAAAACCGAGTCAAAAACATACCTCAATCAAGCTAAGCCCTAGCTAAAAATATTAAAGCTTCAAACTCTCTTATTTGGTTCTTATTTCGGTGGAAGATGGATGATAAAATGGCCACCAAATGTTTTTGTTTTGTTTAATATTAACTAAATTGACATTTTACCATTTTACCCTTAATGTATAACATTTAAAATCAACTAATATAAGTTCATTTTTGTCCATCTCCACTATCAAAGGTTTAATTACAACATAAGGACTTCCCCTTTATGAAGCCATGCCAAATGAGTACTTTAACAATTAGCACACAACTTTTACATTTTATGCGATTAAGTCCTTTTTGCTAATTAAGCATACAATCGATAAGATTTTCACACGAAACTTTCACACATGCTCAATCACATATCATAAAAATCAAAAATAATATTAAAATATTTTTTTGACCTCGAATTTGTGGTCCCAAAATCACTGTTTCGACTAGGGTCTAAACCGGGCTGTTATAACTCTCCCCCCTTAGGGATTTTTATTCCCGAAAATCTTACCAGTGAATAGGTTCGGATATTGCTCTATCATAACATCTTCAGGCTCCCACGTAGCCTCTTCAAATCCGTGTTTATTCCACAATACTTTCACTAAAGGTATTCTTTTGTTTCTCAACTCTTTGATCTCACGTACCAGAATTCGGATCGGTTCTTCACTATACGACAAATCTGACTGAATCTCAACCTCAGTAGGAGTAATCACATGCGACGGATCATATCTGTATCATCGAAGCATCGATACGTGGAACACATCATGAATTTTCTCTAATTCAGATTTACTTTTTGTTCAATATCTTTTATCAAATCAACCCCGTGAATCTTGTTCTCACTCAGTTTGGTCCAATACAATGGAGTTCAACATTTTCTACCATAAAGAGCCTCATGCGGTGCCATCTCAATACTAGATTGAAAACTGTTGTTGTATGCGAATTCAATCAATGGTAAATGCTTTTCCCACGTACCTTTAAACTTGAGAGCACAACATCTCAACATGTCTTTGAGAACTTGAATAATTCGTTCGGATTGGCCATTCGTTTGTGGATGAAATGCAGTACTAAAATGCAGTTTCGTGTCTAAAGCCTCTTGCAATTTCTTCCAAAATCGCGAGGTAAATCTCGGATCTCTGTCAGACACAATAGATAGTGGCACCCATGCAATCTCACAATCTCAGAAATATATAATTTAGCTAATTTATCAAGGGAATAATCTATTCTCACCGAAACAAAATGAGCTAATTTCGTCAATCTGTCAACTATCACCCGGATTGCATTTTTCTTTCTTGGAGTTAATGGTAATTCCGACACAAATTCCATCATGATTCTCTCCCATTTCCACTCAGGAATCATAATTGGTTGTAATAAACTAGATGGAACTTGATGTTCAGCTTTAACTTGCTGACAAACTAAACACTTCGACACAAAGTCAGAGATGTCTCTTTTCATACCATGCCACCAATAAAACTGTTTCAGATCATTATACATTTTCATACTCCTCGGGTGAACAACTAACAGGCTACTGTGAGCTTCATTCAAAATTATCTGAATTAACTCTGAATTCCTCATAACACAAATCCAATCTCTAAATCTCAAACAATCATCACTATCAACTCAAAATTCTGAATCAACATTCAATCCACATTGATCTCGTTTGGCCATCATTTCAACATCACTTTTCTGGGCATCACAAATTTGGCGTACGAACATCGGTCTCACTTTTAACTCAGCCAAAACTGAATCATCACACAGGTCTATCTGAGCATTCATTGCTCGTAAAGCACATATAGACTTTCAACTCAAAGCATCAGCAACAACATTAGCTTTACCCGGATGATAATCAATCACGAGCTCATAGTCTTTCATCAATTCTAACTATCTTCTCTATCGCAAATTCAATTCTTTCTGAGTCATCAAGTATTTCAAACTCTTATGATCAGTATAAATGTGACATTTCTCACCAAATAGGTAGTGTCGCCAAATCTTTAGTGCAAATACAATTGCAGCCAATTCAAGATCATGTGTCGGATAATTCTTTTCATGCGGCTTTAATTGCCTCGAAGCATAAGCAATAACTTTTCCTTCTTGCATCAACACACAACCCAAACCATTCAACGATACATCACTGTAAACTATAAACTCTTTACTCGATTTAGGTTGAACCAACACTGGCGCCTCTGTCAACAATGCTTTCAACTGCTCAAAACTTTGCTGGCACTTTTCTAACCACTCGAATTTAACATCTTTCTGTAGTAACTTCGTCAACGGAGTCACAATCATTGAAAAGCTTTTCACAAATCGCCTATAATATCCCACTAGTCCCAAAAAACTATGAACTTCAGATACATTTCTCGGTGGTTTCCATTTAAGAGTAGCTGAGATCTTACTCGAATCAACTCGTATTCTCGCAGCTGACACAATATGCCCCAGAAAACCAACCTCATGTAACCAAAACTCACATTTGCTAAATTTTGCATACAATTGCTTCTCACGTAGAGTCGTAATACAATTATCAAATGTTCGGCATGTTGCGTCTCATCACAGGAATAAATCAGAATATCATCAATGAACACCACCGCAAAGCGATCTAAGTACGGTCTAAATATCCAATTTATTAAATCCATAAACACTGCAGAAGAATTTGTTAGTCCAAATGGCATAACTAAGAATTCATAATGTCCATACCTCGTTCTAAAAGTAATTTTTGGCACATCTAATTTTTTAACTCTCAACTGATAATAGCCCGATCTCAAATCTATTTTCGAAAACACTGTAGCTCCTTTCAGCTGGTCAAACAAATCATCAATACAAGGCAGCGGATATTTATTTTTTATTATCACTTTGTTCAACCGCCGGTAGTTAATACACATTATTATAGTGCCATCTTTCTTTTTCACAAACAACATAGGAGCACCCCAGGGTGAGAAACTCGGTCGTGCAAATCCTCGGTCTGTCAACTCTTGCAATTGAGACTTTAACTCTTTCAGTTGTGTTGGTGCCATTCTATACATAGCTATCGAGATAGGAGTCGTCCCCGGTACTAATTCAATACCAAACTCAACTTTCCGTATCGGAGGTAATCCCGGTAATTTTTCAGGAAACATATCAGGGAATTCGCAAACCACAGGCACAGATTCAACTTTCTTTTCTATCACTTTTGTATCAATCACATATGCCAAATAAGCTTCACAACCCTTTTTCACATAGTTCAAAGCTTTCATCAAAGCTATAACAACAGGCAACCCATTCAAATCACTAGATTCAATTCGAACTATCTTACCATTCTGACTTTTCAAATCAATACTCTTCCATTTACAATTCACAATAGCATAATGCAAAGTGAGCCAATCCATAGCCAGAATAATATCAAATTCATCAAAAGGTAACAACATCAAATTAGCCAGAAAGCATATATCCCAAAACATCAATGGGCAGTTCTTGCACACTTTATCCACCAAGACACACTTGCTTAAGGGGTTCGATACTTTAATCACAAATTTAGTAGACTCAAAAGGTAGAGTCTTACTTGATAGTAGACTCACACACATAGAAATGAGTAAAACCTGGATCTATCAATGCAATCACATCAGTATCGAATAGAGATACCAGTGATGACATCTAGAGATGACGCTTCTTCTCGCGCGCGTATAGCATAAGCTCGGGCAGGTGCTCTCGCCTCGAATCTCACAGCTGTATCCGTAGTCCCTCTTTGGCTTCCGCTCACATTTATGGTGTTTCTGGGTGGTCTACCCCTAGTCATCGTATTACTTGGTCTCACACTCTGAATATTTTCTTCCTCCGCTAACTTTGGACAGTCTCGAATAAAATGGTCTCGTGATCCACATTTGTAGCAAGTTCTATTATTTTATTCGCCTCAACATTCTCTGATGTGTCATCCTCCATACAATCTACACTCATGCTTGTTGTTGCTTTTGGCACTTCCAACACTTGATTCAATTGGAGCTTGAGTTCTCGGACCAACACTTTGTCTCACACTATCTCTACTCGGATGTCCAAATGAAGCATTTGGTCAACTGCTCGCATCTTTAAATCTCTTTGATGAAGTTTGAGATGGCTTTCTCATCAATCTTTTTCTTTCATCTCTAGCCTTAGATCGACTTTCTTCTTTTCTTTACTAAGCTCTTCAACTTTGCAGGCTCTTTCAACTAACACAACAAATTCATTTATGTCAAGTATTCCAACCAACAATTTAATGTCTTCATTTAGCCCTTCAATGAAATGTTTGCACATAGTAGCTTTAGTTGAAACACATTCTCGTGCGTATTGGCTCAATCTTACAAACTTCCGTTCATACTATGTAACTAACATACGACCTTGTTTCAGCTCTAGAAACTCTTTACGTTTTTGATCTATGAATCGTTGACTGATATACTTCTTTCTGAATTCAACTTGAAAGAAATCCTAGGTAACCCTCTCTTTCGGAACCACTAAAATCAACGTTTTCCACCAGTTATATGCAATATCCCTCAACAAAGAAACATCATATTTAATACTTTCATTAGGATTCAATGACATCTCGTCAAACACTCGAATAGTATTCTCGAGCCAAAACTCAGCCCGCTCAGTCCATCATTAGCTGTGGCCTTAAACTCTTCGGCCCCGTATTTTTAGATCTTGTCCACAGGAGGCTTAATCAATCGAATCGGATCTGTCACTTGTGAAACCATAGGTACTAGTAGGGGTGGAGGTTGTGGAGCAGCCAGATTTAGCCTCTCCTCCTTCACTACTATCATTCAGCCTAGATGTGGCGTATTTGTCATCCCTTGAGCGGGGAGCGAGCGCATTACTCTCTACATCGTCGATGAATCGCCGATCGAGATCCATTTACTATACAAAAACATATTTTCAACTGTCAAGATTCATCACACAATCGCAATTATATATATGGCATGTATAGCTAGACTCATACGCGCTACGTTAGTCCTAGAATTGACTAAACCGTAGCTCTGATACTAATAAAATTGTAACACCCCTAACTCAAAATCATCGCCGAAATAGGGTTAAGAGACAATACCGAACAATCAAAACATTTCATATCCATTTTTATGACACCAAGTCAATTATCATTCAATCATATTCAAACATAATCATATAATCCCTTAATGAGGTCATTGAGACCTTATACATACTTTAGAATAGGGCCAGGACTAAATCGAACACTTACGAAAAGTTTTGAAATTCAAACAATTTTTTAAATTACAGAGGTCACACGCCCGTGTGGGTAGGCTGTGTGCTTCACACGGCCTCGGACACGCCCATGTGTCCAAGCCGTGGCAAAATGGGGCATACCTACTCACTTGACCACACGACCTGAGACAAACCTGTGTACCTCACCCGTGGTCGAGCCTGACTTGCTCCACACAACCAGTCACACGCCCATGTGTCCAGCCCGTGGTTGAGCCTGACTTGTTTCACTTGGCAAACTTAAATAACACGATCGAGCCACATGCCCGTGTGCTCAACCGTGTGGGCAGTTATAGGCCATTTTCAACGCCAAACTTGTCTTCCACACTTGAGTTAACCTACAAGCCTCATTTCACAAGCATTTATACCACAAATGACACTCAATCATACCAATATATGCACTATTTAATCATCATCTAAACCATTTACTAACCAAACATCATTTCTACCCAAATATGCCCATCCAATTCAACCAATTTCACATCCAAATCATATAAGTTAATCACCATATAGAACATACCATATTTCACATTCAAACCACAACTTTCATCAACCATTTAAACATGATACATACTATATTCATCTCACATATAACCCTACACATTCATACCAACATTAATCAATCCTCAAGCCATATCACATGACAAGGACCATTTACTACAAAACATGACACATTACCAAGCCTATACATACCATATTTAAAATATACACATCCTTCAAAAGTACCAAAATAGTTAGTCGATAGTGTGATAGAGATGCTGACAATCCCTAGATCCAAGCTAGCTTTATTGACACTGTAAAACAGAGAAACAAATCACACAGTAAGCTTAAGAGCTTAGTAAGTTCGTGACATAGTACATTCAAATTAACAAAGTAAACTCATTATACAAATACATCCATCATATAGATCAACCTTCAATTACTCATACCATATCATCTATAGCCCAAATACTCACTCAAGCATTCATGATTCCATACATCATTTTATCAACCACAAAGGTTTAATACATACCTTATTAAACACATAGTTATTCAGCTTCCATACAAATCAATGCTCGATGTTACATTTCGAACAACATCTGATATCCATTTAATTTTAATTGCACACTTAGTGCCTATTCATAGCCGAAGAATATTCGTCATCGCACACTTAGTTCCTATTCTTTTAACTGAGTTATCTTGGTATCGAACACACAGTGCCAAAATAATAAGTTGAAGCTTCCATATCTTCACACACATGTGCTATTCATCTCTGTTTCGATTTTAAATAGGCACACTTAGTGCCATCTAATTCAATTTCCGCACATAACATTTCTAATCTCATAATCATTCACATTTTCATTCCATGATACTAAAACATATCTTAATAACATGTGTTATATCCGAACTTACCTCGGATGTCGAAATATCGAAACTAGCCGATTAGTCGAGTACTTTATCTTTGCCTCAATCTCGATCCGCATCCCTCTTTTCTTAGGCTATACAAATTCAAATTTAGCTCATTCAATCACCAATTCATTCAATTTAGTCCAAACACACATAATTAGGGCATTTTACAAAATAGCCCTCATATTTTCACATTTCGACACTTTAGTCTCTATTTAACAAAATCACAAAATATACAAAATTCCATATCACCTAAGCTTGGCCGAATATTCCCATGCTCAATACAAGTCCACACATTTCATTTATTTGACATTTTAGTCCCTTAAAATATTATTTTCACAATTTAGTCCAAATTACTCAATTTTACTAAAAATTTAAAGACAAAATATGTTAATCTTCCACCTATCTTTCATATTTCATCATCAACTATCAAAAATCTCATGAATTCATTCGTGGCACAATTCGAATTCATCATCAATTCACAAAATTTAAGCATGGGTTTTACAGAGCACGAACCAACGATTACAAAAACGTAAAATTATCAAAAACGAGTCAAAAACATACCTCAATCAAGCTAAGTCCTAGCCAAAATATCAAAGCTTCAAACTCTCTTATTTGGTTCTTATTTCGGTGGAAGATGGATGATAAACTGGCCACCAAATGTTTTTGTTTTTTTTAATATTAACTAAATTGACATTTTACCATTTTACCTTTAATGTATAACATTTAAAATCAACTAATATAAGCCCATTTTTGTCCATCTCCACTATCAAAGGTTTAATTACAACATAAGGAATTCCCTTTATGAAGCCATGCCAAATGAGTACTTTAACAATTAGCACATAGCGTTTACATTTTATGTGATTAAGTCATTTTTGCTAATTAAGCATACAATCGATAAAATTTTCACACGAAACTTTCACACATGCTCAATCACATATCATAACATCAAAAATAATATTAAAATATTTTTTTGACCTCAAATTTGTGGTCCCCAAACCATTATTCTGACTAGGGTCTAAACCGGGCTGTTATAGTATTGACCTGAATCTTACAATGACACTTAAGGTGAAAGATGATAGAACCTTGACCCACTAACTATAGGGAGATAGGAACCAAAAGTATAGGTTTGGAACGCCACACTCAAAGAGTGATAAGTTCAAAATGAAACAAGGATGATGCCACTAGCTAAGCTAGATAAGTCAGCTTGAGTCACAAAAGAACAAAGAGAGTCTGAATTACATGAAATGAGCATCATATTTTTAGCTAAAAACTAAGATAGCCGAATGGACAAAAGCCTAGCTAAATAGTCAGCCTTTAATTTAGCTTAATTGAGCTGAATGCTCTTTTGAGCTCTTCCGTACTTCCCTTGAAGCTTCCAAAGCAGCTTGGTTTATTTGGAGTTAAGTGATCAGCTAAATCAAGTTAGATATGATCGGCCAAGGAGTGTGAACAAGCTTTAATAGGTTGCCTTGGAGAACCGAATGGTTGGGAGCTCATAATGACAGCTTGTGGCGTTGGATAGTCACCAATGTGAACAACCAATATTGAACGACCCTTTAGGTGTGAAAGCTCAAAGCCGAATGGTCTCAAGGTGTGAAAAGAACCTTCAGCTGAATTAAAAAAAATGTGAAAGCTTTGGTGACCTTTGCAATGCACGATGGGTTGCTTAGGAGATAGCAACCAATAGCTCACTTTGGGTTTTGCTATACATGAAGAGGTGCTTGGAGGATAGTAACCATCAGCTCACCATTATCATTGTCGTCCGTTCATCCACCTACAATACAAAATAAATTCAGCTAAGACACATTAAAATGGTCTGAAACTCAAACATGTAATTAAGATGTCTCAAATTAAGACACATTAAACGCCTATTTAATATGTACTAAACTAAGACATAATTAAAACCCTTAATTAAATGTTCAGATTATAACATAATTAAACTCACATTAATGTTATTTAAATTATGAAAAAATAATTAACTTAAACTAAATAGACTAAATTAACCATAGCCGAATTAATTATTTATTCCAGCAATTAAAAATGCATAAATTAAAATGAGCTAGAGTTGAGCTCCATGAGCTAAGATCAAGCTAGATGAGCTTGGAGAAGGTTGCAAGGCACGGTAGGATTGCTGGTCCAAGATCGTTTGATGAAACCCACAACAGTTTCTCCCCAAACTCGGTCGATTAAGGATGCAATAGCATCTTTGAACTTCTTAGCTTGAGCTCGGGTTATCAGCCCTAATGGCAGCTCCATAGGATCCACAACAGCTCTAGGGTGGTCTTGGGTCTTGGCCGTATCAATAGTTTGGATTTTTGGGCCTTTGCAATGTCCTTCCACATCCTGGCTAATCTTCCCATCCGACATTAAGATTAAAGTCAAACTAGACTTTTTGACTTATTGGAGTGACAATTTGAATGGGCTTGGGATCGACTAACTCAGGGAATAACTCAACTGGAACTAGGTTGTCGATCCCAGTCGGGCAATATTGAGATCATAATGTCCAGGTCATCATCATCTGCAAGTTTCATCTCCATGAATTTCCATGGATCTAAGGAAACTAAAAAATTATAGAATAATCTTGACATTATATTTCCACAACGGAGAGCTATTTTTGCACTAATGTTTCATTTTAGTCCTTTCAGTATTACAGTCTTATTGAATCTCATCCCTACTTTCTAGCAAGCTTGAAATACACATCCTTCTCTAGTGTTTGGTAGAATTGATCTATTGAAAAGAACATATACAAACAACATTTGGTTATTCATCTTCAATAAAATTTGTGTTCTCTTCAACTAAACATAGATCATTCCTTTTTTTCTTTCCCTTTTAAACAGTTAAAATAACCAAAACTGACTCATATATATCCTGGTGGTCCCGGCAACAAGAAAGCCCTAATAGAATCAATCTTTGGCTCCCTCTCATTTCCCTCAAATTTCTTTTACAATCAAACTCTTTTACTGTCACAGGTTTCTTGAAGATTAGAAATTGTTGAAGCTTTTTTTATCGTAAGAGTTTTAGGGATTTCACAATTTGAGAATTAGAGTTTTAAGGATTTCACGATTTGGGAATAAGGTAATTTTATGATACGTTTTAATTTCAGGGTTAAAATTGTTTATTTCTTTTTAATCTCATATTTAATTCTTTATTTTTGACACTTCATCTCTATCCTCACACACCACATAGGCTACTTCGTTGACTGATGCTTGACTGAAGGTCAACTGACATTTTCCGTTTAAATTGGGCTGATTTGTGAAAAACTCGTAACATTGAGGACATTAGTCCAAAAAAAAGAAGGTCAAAGGCATAAAATTGAAAACCTATAAATGTTGAGGGTATTTTTGATAATCATGCCTTTTAAAAACTTTAACTTTTGGGAAACTTCAAAAAATTCTACCAGTTTTTCTATTGATTATCTGATTCATGGGTGATTTTGAAGAAATCTTTACTTGGGTAAGTCTCCATTGTTCTTCCTTGTGTTGTATTAACCATTTCTTTATTGTACTACTTTGTTTTTCTTCTATTGCACTTTGTTTCGGTCGTGTTGTTTTCGTTTCCTTTATTGTTTTGAGTTGGGTTTTTCTACCATTATTGTCTCGTTTTTATTTTATTTTATAATTTTTGTGTTTTCTGTTGACTTTTTAGATAACATGGTTGATAAAAGGAAAATAGGTTAACTAGCAACTTTAGGAAATCTACCAGTGAAATTGTGGGTACCTTGTGGGAATGTAAGACCACAGTGGTAGAGATGAAAAGTATGCTAAGAATTAGGGGAATCCAAGCCCCCCATTTCATGTATGAATTTTTTGTGCTACTGCTATCCACTGATTGACCAATATGGAATTCAATGGGCAGGGATTTTAATCACTTTTATATGTTTTTGAGGTAGGTTTCCACTTATCCTTACACTCATGGTTTGTTGCTATCTTGAATGATTGTGGGATTGCTCTTGGACAATTGGCGGGGTATTCCTAGTAGATATTATTGGCTTTCTTCTTAGACTATTATATAAGGGGTGAGCTTCTAATTCCTAGTAGATATTACAATGCTTCTATATATTTAGTGACTTCAAGAAGCTATATAGGTTTGCTTTTGCGAATATTGATAGAAGCTTAGGGATGTGTTACTTTATTGCAAAGAAACGAGATGAGGGTTTTTTGCTAGTGCCACAAATGAATATGATTTAACTGATCATTTTGATTATAATTTTATTATTTTTGCAGACACAATTGCTATTGAAGAGAGGGACAAATTCTTTTATTCCAATAATAGTTCTCGAATCTTCTAATGATGAGGGGATAACTCTTTTAGTCCCCAAAAACAAGGGATTAATGTCATGACTCCCTTTCTCAATATTGAGAGGTTAATTTTGCTTTCCTTTAGTTTTGGGTTTTTTTATATCTTCTTTTTTCTTTTATATTATTTCTTAACAAAAATAGAAAAAGGATAAAGTTTAATGAAAAACGCTGAATCACGTGTGATAATTTATGTGTATTCCATGCAGCCAAATAATTAAAAGTTGTACATATATCAATTCATTGTTGCCAAGTTAACAAGCTACTTGATTTGTGTTAAACCCATAGTATTAAATTGTGGATGCAGAGTCTGTTGCTGTTGCAGATGCTATGGACGTTACGTAATGCAAAATAGTTGTTGTGGATGTGGTTTTTTTCAAAAATCACAATGTTTCAAAAATATTATATTTATACATTTTACAATCATATTTTATTTTTCTAATATTAATGATACTCTTTTATGTGTTTTATTTAATTTCTAAAAATAAAAATCTAATTTTATAAATAAAATTCATTGAAAACAAATATGAACCATACAAACATTATCACACTAAATCATGAATAATAACCATCATTTTAATAAATAACATATAAATTATCTCATATTGTGACATGAAAAGTTAATTTTACATCAACTTAAAAAATATATATAAACAAACAAATATAAAAAACTCTATTTGTTATATAATTCACCACCATACTAAATGACATGAGGATCTAAATCATCTCTATTTTCATCACTCCCTTGGTTTCAATCACCTCCCATTCCATGTGAAAAAGGCATCACATTGTATTCAAAATGTGGAGGGACAGAACCATGAGATGCATCATTGGTAGGAAACATGTGATGAGGTAAATGATAACCTAAAGATCCATGGCTTGAATTATATCCAAAGTAAGGTGGATAAAATGCATTTGGTTGGTAGGAATGAGAACTCTGAGATGATGATTCACTAATTTCATTCTCATTTGTAGCTAAACTACGTTATGATGAGCCAATAAATGAATCATGAAAGTGCTCTCTCATCCTCCCATGAGTTCTATCATCTCTACCTCTTCTATGTTGTAAACTAATAGATGCATTTGTAGATCAGCAGCATAATGATATCTAGTCATACCTTGGCTTCCATAAAATGTGTCAGAATACATCTGCTCAAGTTCTGTTTGGCATGCATTTTCATTAATTCCACCAGGATCATCACCAGCACCACCACTTGATGTCGATAGTTGAACACTTTCCTCATTAGATTGAGCAGGTGAAATGTCATCCATATCGTCGCCTTGAGTTTCTTCATCGACATTTTCTTCATCAGTTTCATTAAGTAACTCTTCAAGAAACCATGAAAAATTGGGTTCACTATCAAGCGTAAAATCCTCTCTTTCTTCAATCCATGCATCCTCCTCTTCAAAAATATTATCGAGATTGATTGGATTCAATCCCATTTCTAACTCTTTTACACTTTTTCCTTTCATGTGCCTTAGCTTCAACTTCTTATTATAATGGACATAAACTAATTTTTGAAGCTTTTTAGGCTTGAGCCTGTTTCTCTTCTTTGTGTGGATCAAACTAAATGTACTCCAGTTGTAATAGCCCGTTTTCAATGAAATCGGAACAGTGGTTTTGGGACCAAAAATATGAAGTCGAAAGAAAATTCATTTTAACATTATTTTATAGTCTATAGTATGATAGAAATATCGTATGAAAATTTCGTTAAGAAATTTTACTGTCTACATGTTTAATGTGACAAAAAGGACCAAATTGCATAAAGTATAAAATTTGAATTCTAGTAGCTAGAAGTATCAAATAGCTATGGAATTTAAAATTTGAGGTCCTTATATCGAAAATATGCCATTTAGAGGAGTTAGTAGATAAGGATGATTATTCATCATTGGAAATTAAGAAATTATTAAGGTTATTTTGGAAAGATGATAAAATAATGATGATAAATGAAATAAATAATAAAATTATTATCATTTTCATAATCTTTCCTAAAATAAAAACATGGAAACCCTAGCCATGGAAACTTAAGTTCAAGCAAGCTTATTTTGCCTAATTAGGTAAGTATTCTTGTCTCATTTTTAATGATTTTTATGTTTCTGAGATTGTAATAACTTAATCTAGCTATCTCGGGGATTAATTTGTAAAACTATTAAAATATTAGGATTTTTCCATGAATGGGTATAGTTGAATTTTGAATTTTTATGGTAGAAAATGAAAGATTGTTGTTAGATAAACAACTTTTGTAAAGAGAATTTTGATGAATTTATCAATTAGGGGCTAAATTGAAAAGATGAAAAATTTATGGAAAAATTTTAAATTTTGTGAAATACATGGGCAATATGTATGAAAATCAACTAGGCTTAGAATAAGATCAACTAGGCTTAGAATAAGGATTAAGTTGTATGAATTTCTTTTCTGAGCATAAGGATAAAATCATAATTAATTAAAAGTATAGGGGTAAAATAGTAATTTTACAAAAGATGTGTGTTGGATTGAATTGAATTTGAATTGTATTAAATTGAATTAAATTCATTTGTATAGATCTGAATAAACCAAATACGGAGTTAGATCGAGGAAAAGAAAAAGTATCAGATTAGTAACCTACGAAATTACGAACACTTGTCGAGGTAAGTTCGTGTAACTGAATTCTATATTTGTATGATTTGAATTGAATATTGTTGTGTGTGTTATTTGTATAAATTGCCATGTATATTATTGATCACATATCCGACAAGTACAAAGTCTCGTTTGAACCTTAGAAATTCGATGGATACAAATGACATGTCATTAGGGTTTCCGGATTGGTTGTGGTCCTGCATGTGTTGCGAACAAACCACAGCTCTTATGAGCATCCCGATATTTGGCTCTCACGAGCTTTCTTATTTTTTCCCCGATCTAAATCCGTATTTCTCCTTTCTTGATCTAAATATAATCAAAATTAACTTATTTAATAATCTCTCTATTTAATTTAATCCAAAAACGCATATTAAGGCAATTTTACACTTTTGCCTCTAATAATTCACATTTTTACAATTTAGTCCTTATATCATAAAAATACAAATTCATGCAATTCAATCAAAACCCATGCTAGCCAAATTTCAATTAGGTCCCTAGAAGCCCATATTTTTCCTTTATTTCACAATTTAACCACAAATTTTCAACATTTCTCAATTTAACCCCTAATTGGACATTTTACTAAAAATCACTTAAAAAATGTTGTTTATCTAACAATAAGAATGCATTTTCTATCATTAAACATCAAAACACATATAAATTCATCAATGGAAAAGCCCTAAACCTTTAACAATTTTGCAAATTACTCCCTGGGCTAGCTAGACTAAGCTGCAACGATCTCAAAAACATAAAAATCATTAAAAACTGAACAAAAATGAACTTACAATTGAGCTTGCAACTGATCGAATGCTTTAACCCTAAAATTTGGCTTTTCTTCTCTTCAATTTTAGCAATGAAGAAGATGATAGCATAAACATTTTGTTTTTTTATTTAATATACCTTAATAACCAAATTACTTAATTAACCTTATGAATAAACCATTATAAGTCACTTAAACCATGTACATAAATGTCCATTAACATTAACAAGGGTATAATTATAGCATAAGGACCTCCACTACTTAATTTCATAGCCATTTAATGCTTCTAGCTATTAGCACATCTCTTTTTTACTTTACGTGATTAAGTCCATTTTATCAAATTAAGCATTCAAACGATAAAATTACTTAACGAAAATTTCACAAAATCACATTATCATGCTGTGGATATTAAAATAATAATAAAATAATTATTTTGACTTCAGATCTGACTAAAAACAAGCTGTTACAACTCTTCCCCCTTAGAAATTTTCGTCCCCAAAAATCTTACCAAAAAATAGGTTAATGTATTGTTTTCTCATAGCTTCTTCGGGTTCCCAATTGGCTTCTTCGACACCGTGTTGTTGCCACAAAACCTTTACCAAAGCTATGTGTTTATTTCTTAATTTTTTAACCCCTTGAGCTAAAATTCTTATCAGATCTTCGTTATAGGTCATATTAGGTTGAATTTCAATCTCTGTCGAAGAAATTACGTGCGATAGATATGATCGATATCGTCGTAACATCGACACATGGAATACATTATGAATGTTTTCTAACTCAGACGGAAAATCTAACCGATATGCCATTGGCCCTATTTTTTCAATAATCTCGTACGGCCCGATAAATCACAGACTCAATTTGGCTTTGCGACCAAATCGAAGAATTTATTCCACGGAGATACTTTAAGAAATACTCGATCGCCGATCTAAAATTCAATGACTTTTTGTTTCAAATCTGCATATGATTTCTGTAGATCTAAATCTACTTTCAAACAATCGAGAATTACTTTCACTTTATCTTCAGTCTCTCTAACCAAATCAACCTTGTGAATCTTTTTATCACTAAGCTTAGTCCAGCATAAGGAGTTCAACATTTACGACCATACAAAGCTTCATATGGTGCCATCTTTATGCTCGATTGAGAGCTGTTATTATACGCGAATTCAACCAATGGTAAATATTTCTCTAAATTGCCTTCAAACTCTAAAACACAACAATGTAGCATATCTTTGAGAATCTGAATTACCCTCTCAGACTGATCGTCGATTTGTAGATGAAATGCGGTACTAAATGTAACTGCGTACCTAAAGCTTCTTCTAATTTCTTCCAAAATCGCGGCATAAACCTCGGATCTCTATCCAAAATAATAGAAATTGGCACCCCATGCAATCTAAAAATCTTAAAAATGTACAATTTAGCCAATTTATCAAGCGAATAGTCTGTACGTATTGAAATGAAATGTGCAGACTTCGTTAGTCGATTAACGACAACCCAAATAGCATTTTTCTTTTTTGGAGACAGGCAAACCCGATACGAAATCCATCGTAACTCTATCTCATTTCCACTCTAGTATCATCACAGGCTGCAATAATCCCGATGACACTTGATGTTTAGCTTTAACTTGTTGACAAACCAAACATCTTGACACAAACTCTGAAATGTCTCGTTTCATGCCCGACCACTAATACAATTGTTTCAAATAATTGTATATTTTAGTACTCCCCGAATGAACAGATACACAACCATTGTGTTCTTCATTTAAAAATTTTTGAATAAGCTTAGAATTCTTTAGTACGCAAATTCTATTTCAGAACATTAAATAATCATCGGATCTGATCTAATAATCTGAATCAGTAGTCGACTCACATTGCACTCTTTTAACTAGCAACTCGTTGTCACATTTTTGAGCTTCACAAATTTGCTGAAGAAATAACGGCTTAGCTTTTAATTCAGCTAAAATCGAACCATCATCAGACAAAGATAACTGTGTATTCATCGCTTGCAAGGCATATAAAGATTTTCTACTCTTAGCATCCGTGACTACGTTCGCTTTCCTCGAATGATAATCAATCACTAATTCATAGTCTTTCAACAGCTCGAGCCATCTCCATTGTTGTAAATTCAAATCTTTCTGAGCCATTATATACTTTAGGCTTTTTTTATCAATAAAGATATGGCACTTTTCACCGTACAAATGATGTTGCGAAATTTTCAATGCGAAAAGAATAGCGGCCAACTCTAAATCATGCGTCGGATAATTCTTTTCATGTGGTTTCAACTGTATGGAAGCATAAGCTATCACTTTACCTTCTTGCATTAAAACACAACCCAAACCGTTTAATGACACGTCGCTGAAAATCACAAACTCTTTACCCGACTCAGGTTGAACCAACACTGGTGCCTCAGTTAACAATACTTTCAACCGTTCAAAACTTTGTTGACATTTCTCGGACCACTCAAATTTTACATCTTTTTGTAGCAATCTTGTCATCAGTGTAGCAATCATTGAGGATCCTTTAACAAAATGTCGATAATAACCAGCTAATCCCAGAAAGCTTCTAACTTCAGATACATTTCTTAGTGGTTTCCAATCAACAACTGCAGAAATCTTGCTCGGATCAAATCTATGCCTTCAGCTGAAACAATATGTCCCAAAAATTTGACTTCTCGAAGCCAAAACTCACATTTGCTAAATTTAGCGAACAATTGCTTATCTCTCAAATGCTCAGAATGCTCAGACTCATCTCGTGAATAGATCAGAATGTCATCAATGAATACAACCACAAATCTATCTAAATACGATCTAAAAATTCGGTTCATCAAGTCCATAAAAATAGCAGGAGCATTAGTTAATCTGAAAGGCATAACAAGAAATTCATAATGCCCGTACCTCGTTCTGAACATAGTTTTCGGCACATCCGAATCCTTAACTCGCAACTGATAGTAGCCAGATCTCAAATCAATCTTTAAGAACACTGTTGCCTCTTTCAACTGATCAAACAAATCATCAATTCACGGAAAATGATACTTTTTCTTTATCATAACCTTGTTGAGTTGACGATAATCAATACAAAGTCTCATTGATCCATCTCTCTTTTTTACGAACAACACTGGTGCACCCCAGTGAAAAACTAGGTCGTGCAAAACCTCTATCTTTTAACTCTTGCAACTAAGCTTTCTATTCTTTTAATTCTGTCGAAGCCACTCTGTGCAGAGCTATAAATATTAGTGATGTTCCTGGTACTAATTCAATAGCAAACTCGACCTCTCTAATCGGTGGTAACCCCGATAACTTTTCTGGAAACACATCCGGATACTCACAGTCAACTGGCACTGATTCAATTTTTGATTCAGACATTTTTGTATCTAAAACATAAGCAAGATAAGCTTCGTAACCTTTTCTCACACATCTCTGAGCTGACATAAACAAAATCATAATAGGCAATTCACTCGACTCATCTAATTCAATTCGAATGATTTCACTATTCTGGCATTTCAATTCAATAGTCTTTCATCTACAATTCACAACAGCATCATGCAACGTCAACCAATCCATACCCAGAATTACATAGAACTCATCAAATAGTAAAAGCATCAGATTTGTCGGAAAACAGTAACCTCGAGTCATTAGAGGACAATTCTTGTAAACTTTATCAACTAGAACATATTTTCCTAAGGGGTTTGATACTTTAATCATAAACTCAGTAGACTCAACAGGCAAACTCTTACTAGACACCAAATTCATACAAATATATGAATGAATCGATCCAGGATCAATCAATGCAATAACAATAGTGTCATAGAGAGAAAATGTACCGGTAATAACATCGGATGACGACGCATCTTTGCGAGCACAAATAGCGTAAGCTCTAGTAGGTGCTCTGGCCTCGGATCTCAGCGGAGTCATTTTTGTTCCTTTACTAATAGACAAATTTTTCGCATTTCTAAGTGGTCTTCCTCTAGCAATTGTATTACTCGATCTTGCATTCTGGAATTTATCTTTCTCAGCTAACTCGAGACAATCTCGAATAAAATGATCTTGTGAGCCACATTTGAGACAACCTCTATTATTCATCCAGCACTCACCAAAATGTCATCGACCACACTGTTGACACTCGGGCTTATTGTTTCTCACGCTGCCAACACTCGATACTGATGTAGCCTGAGCTTTAGGACTTGAGTATTACTTTACACGATCGCTGTTTGGATACCCAATTGAAGCATTTAAATGAGTGTACGAATCTCGTGATCTCTTTGACGAGGATTGATATGGTTTGCTTATCGATCTCTTTCTCGAATCTCTAGCGTCGAAATCAATTTTTCTCTTTTCTTTGCCCAATTCTTCGGCTTTGCAAGCTCGGTCAACTAAAACAACAAATTATTTCAATTCTAGAATCCCAACCAACATTCTGATGTCTTCCTTCAACCCATCCTCAAACATTTTACACATAATTACTTCGGTTGAAACACATTCCCAAGCATATTTACTGAGTCTCACAAACTCTCTTTCATACTCTGTCACATACATACAGCCTTGTTTCAGCTCTAAAAACTCTTTTCGCTTCAAATCAATAAACCATTGATTGATATATTTCTTTCTCAACTCAGCTTGAAAGAGTTCCTAGGTGACCCTTTCTCTCGGCACCACTGATACTAGAGTATTCCACCACTGATACATGTGTCCCTCAGTGATATGGCACATTTTAAACACTCAGCCAGTGTGCAAGAAAGTTTTTTAAATACTCTGATAGTGTTTTCAAGCCAAAACTCGACTCCCTCGGGATCGTCGTCAACTGTAGCTCTAAACTCTTCAGCCTCGTATTTCCAGATCTTATCAACTGGCGGTTTATTCAATCGTAGAGGTTTCAAACCTTGAGGAGCTATGGAAACCGGTTGAGGATTAGGTAAGGGCGGTTGAGCAGCCAGATTTGTTCGAACAAACTCGTGAACCACTCGTTCATCATTTGGAATAAAGCTTTCTTAGCATTTCCTCCCTAGCTACCCAATATGGGTCTCAACTCTGATTGCCATACTTCGGGAATGGAGGCAGGCACATTACTTTCAACATCATCAGCTACAGTGATTGGGATCCATTTACTATATGAAAACACGATTTAGAATTGTCAGGAGATATCACACTATCACAGGTTATATAAAGCATGTATAGCCAGACTCACACACACGCTACGTTAGTCCGAGAGTAGACTAAACTGTAGCTCTAATACCAATAAATGTAACACCTTCACCTGTATTTAATGCTAGAACAGGGTTACGAAACATTACCGAACTTATAAAATAATTATATAATAATTTCACATACATTTTAAAATTTCATATAATCATCATTAAACTCAATCACATTGTCCCTAATACGAGCCTACGAGGCCCTAAACATGCTTTAGAATTGGTTCGAGACTAAACCAATAACTTAGGAAACTTTTATGAGACTTAGAAAATTTTTCAAAGTTCAGAGGACACACGCCTGTGTGGCCCGGCCGTGTGTCTCACATGGCCAAAGACACGCCCGTGTCATAGGCGGTGTGGACATACGAAATTGGATCAAATGGTCGTGTCCCAGCCTGTGTCTGACCCCGTGTAACTCTCTGACTTGGGTCACACGGCCAACACACACGCCCTTGTGGCTAGCCCGTGTGCCAGGCCGCGTGCTAGGTCGTGCCAATCCTGTAGGGTATACTGACTTATGCCACACGGCCAAATCACACGCTCGTGTGTTGAGCCGTGTGGAGCATACTGACTTGATTTCTATTTCAACACCAAGGGACACACGGCCATACAACCTGACCGTGTGTCACACACGGCTGAGACACACGCCCGTGTCTCAGTCCGTGTGGACAAAATAGGCTATTTACCAAGTCATTTTGCCACCCAAATTTTCATATACCTACATCAACCCAAATGGCATAAATCATGGCATTACTAGGCATATAAATCAACTCCAATCAAGCTCAATTTATACCATTTCAATACCAACCATTCTAAATCACACAATTACCACAACACATTAATCAAATTCATACCAAAACTCACTTTTACAAACTATCAAATAACCAATTCCAAATATGCATTATTTGTTTAGATTCACTAGCATACCAATACTATAACTCAATCATTTGCTATTCATATTACCTATTATCAACAAGCATTACATATCCATCATTAAACTCACAAACAAACCATATGCACAATTATATACACAACCAAACCAGCCAACTTCCATGGCTATATACAAAACCAAACTTTAAACATTTACAATCCAATTCAAATAGTTAACTTCTTTATCAATTCATAACCAAAATGACCAAAGTTCCTATACATGCCATATTCTCAAATTACTTAAGTTCAAAGGTACCAAAGTGATAGTATAATAGTGTGATGAAGTCTCCGACAATCCCCAAATCTGAGCTAGCTTGATTTCACTATAAAATACAGAAAAATTAAACAAAGTAAGCTATAAAGCTTAGTAAGTTCGTATAGCATTAAAATAAACTTACCAAATATGCGCAAATTAAGAAATTTAAACATACCACAACATATATAGTATTGAACCATCAACTTACCAAAAATCTTCATTCACAAGGTTAGATATAATTTCACAAGTTTCTTCGATTCAATACTTGTATGGTTTATGTACATACTTGTACCATCTCGTATCAATTTCATACTCAACCACATCGTTGATTTATCTGTTGAACCATTCTAAATACTATCGGTACTCAGGAATCTCGCACCCTAAGTGCCACATACATAGCCGAAGCTCTCTCAATCTCATATCACATATAAAGCTCACACTAGAGCTATTAACGGGTCTGCTCACACAAGCTAACAGTCAAAACAAAGCTACACGGTGCTTCTCACACAAGCTGACGAGTATTCGCAATACATTCCAGATAATTTAGCCACTGATAGGACGTACGGACCAGCACCCAAATCACATAACCCCTAATGACATGTCATTTGTATCCTAAACTATTCCTAAGGTTCAAACAGGACTTCACACTTGTCGAATTATCGTCGAACGTGTCCGTAGGATTGTATTAACAATTTATGCAATATCAAAGCATATAAAACACAATTATAACAATGCTTATTACAAATAAACTTACCTCGAATGCAAAAACGACGAATTAAGTCGATTAATCCAAAACCTTATTCTTTCCCCGATCTAAATTCGTATTTCTCCTTTCTTGATCTAAATATAATCAAAATTAACTTATTTAATAATCTCTCTATTCAATTTAATCCAAAAACACATATTAAGGCACTTTTACACTTTTGTCCCCAATAATTCACATTTTTACAATTTAGTCCTTATCTTATAAAAATACAAATTCATTCAATTCAATCAAAACCCATGCTAGAAAAATTTCAATTAGGTCCCTATCAGCCCATATTTTTCCTTTATTTCACAATTTAACCTCAAAATTTTAATATTTCTCAATTTAACCCCTAATTGGACATTTTCCTAAAAATCACTTAACAAATGTTGTTTATCTAACAACAAGCATGCATTTTCTATCATTAAACATCAAAACACATATAAATTCATCAATGGAAAGACCTTAAACCTTTAATAATTTTGCAAATTAGTCCCTGGGCTAGCTAAACTAAGCTACAACGATCTCAAAAACATAAAAATCATTAAAAATAAACAAAAACAAACTTACAATTGAGCTTGCAAGTGACCGAATGCTTCAACCTTAAAATTTGGCTTTTCTCCCCTTCAATTTCAGCAATGAAGAAGATGATAGCATTAACATTTTGTTTGTTTTATTTAATATACCTTAATAACCAAATTACTTAATTAACCTTATGATAAACCATTATAAGTCACTTAAACCATGTAAGTAAACATTAAAAATGGTATAATTACAACATAAGGGCCTCCATTACTTAATTTCATAGCCATTTAATACTTCTAGTTATTAGCACATCACTTTTGCACTTTATGCGATTTAGTCCCTTTTATTAAATTAAGCATTCAAACGATAAAATTACTTAACAAAATTTTTACACAATCACATTATCATGTTTTAGATATTAAAATAATAATAAAATAATTATTTCAATTTGTATTTGTGGTCCCAAAACCACTGTTCCGATTTGACTAAAAACGGGCTATTACAAAAAAAATTTTGAATTTTGTGAAATACATGGGCTGCTATTAATTTGTATGAAAATTAGTTAGGCTTGGAATAAGGATTAAATTGTATGAATTTCATTTTCTGAGCCTATGGATAAAATTATAATTAATTAAAAGTATAGGGGTAAAATAGTAATTTTACCAAAGAAGTGTGTTGGATTGAATTGAATATGAATTGTATTAAATTGAGTTAAATTCCTTCCTATAGATCCAGATAGACCTAATACAAAGTTTGATCGAGGAAAATAAAAAATATCAGATTAGTAGCCTACGAAATTACGAACACTTGTCGAGGTAAGTTCGTGTAACTAAATTGTATATTTGTATGATTTGAATTGGACATTATTGTGTGTGTGATTTGTATAAATTTCCATGTATATTATTGATCACATATCCGACAAGTGCAGAGTCCCGTTTGAACCTTAGAAATTCGATGGATACAAATGACATGTCATTAGGGTTCCCGGATTGGTTGTGGTCCTGTATGTGTTGCGGACACACCACAGCTCTTATGAGCATCCCGATATTTGGCTCTCAAGATCTTCCCGATTAATAGCTCTCTTGAGTTTCCCGATTTATGGCTCGCATGAGCTTCCCGATATACAACTCGGTTGAGCTACCCATTATACAACTCACATGAGCTTTTCGTTACATGGCTCAAAAAAGCTTCTCGTTTACATGCTCGTATGGGCACACCTGTATATGAATTGATGGATTACAGATTTGTACACCTCATGTGTACTACCTATGTATCTAACGATATTTTAAATGGTTTAACGGGCAAAGTTCTAAGATGAGACATTATGAGTTCGAAACGAACTATTACTAGTATATACTTAGAAATACATGGAAATGATATTACATGATATACTGAAACATGAGAGGGATGATACATGTATGTGAAACTTGCCTAGTGATGATGTACATCCTTTTTTATTGGTTATTGAAAATGTTACATGGCTAACGTGTTGAGGATATGTGTTTAGGCTTTTGGCCAAAATAATTTGGATAAGTTTTGTATGCTTACCTTAAATGCAATTGAATGGTAAGTTAATTTTCATGTTATATGAACTTACTAAGCTTCAACGCTTACTCTATTTTATTTCCCATGTTTTATAGTAAATCGAAAGCTCATTTTGGTTGAAAGCTGGTCAGAGTAGATTCAAACTATCTAACGGCGCATTTCGGTATAAATAGTAAATTAATTTTGGTTATAATGGCATGTATAGGTTAATTTAGCCAATTTTGGCATATAAACATTTTTTTGAGATTAGTCATTTGTACGGCTTGTATTTGGTATATATATACATGGCTTTGTCATGTTTGCATACATGAGTATTTGGTCAATTTGGTAAGTATGGATTCTTGGATATATGTGATGTTATGTCATGTATAAAATTTGGTTTTGGCTTGGTTGAATGCCTTGATATGGATTGTTGATGTCCAAAAATGTTTGGTTAGGTGTTGGCAAATTGGGTGAGAAATGTGGCTTGGAAATGGCCTATTTTTGTCCACACGGGCAGAGACAAGGCGTGTGTCTCAGCTGTGTGTGACACACGACCGTGTGTCCCCTGTATCTTTTAATTTGCAAAATAGAATGCTCACACGGCCTAGCACATGGGCGTATGGCTTGGCAGTGTGACCCAAGTCAAAGAGCTCATAAGTTTGGACACAAGCTGGGACATTGTCGTGTATCCCTATTTCAAATGCCCACATGGCCTGAGACACAGGCATGTCTCTTGATCATGTGAGACACACGGCTTGGCCACACGGGCATGTGTCCCTTGTACCTTTAAAAAATTTTAATGTTTTTCGAAAAATTTTGAGTGCCCGATTTAGCCCCGACTTGTTTCTAATGTGCATTTTGGGCCTCGAAGGCTCACATAAGGGACATTATGCTTGATTTCGATTGGTTTCTGATATGAATGCTATATGATATGAAATATTTGTTTATTTGTTCTATAAATTCCAGTAATGCTCTGTAACCCTGTTCCGGCGACGGATACGGATTAGGGGTGTTATACCAGTTGTGCTCACAATTTGAAGATGAAGTTGTTTGACTCTAAACTCTAACAGTAATGCATTGAATTTGAGGAGCACAACCTCCATAATTAATCCACAATTCAGCTACACAAAAAAACATAAATAATAAGATGCAATTCGTAAAGTATCTATAAATATATCTTTATTATCTACAAAACTATAAAGGTAAAATTCTTTTTTAACAAGATTAGTCCTCAGAATTGCAGCTTGAGCTAATGGTGTTCCAAAAGAATCCACTTTATCTCGATATAGCAACAACTAAAAATAAATAAATCAGTAATTACAATATAAGAATTTATAGGTTCTTTTACAAATTTAGGTATATAAATATATACTTGATTTATTGCCAAAACTTGATTACTCATGTTAGGCTCTAGCTTTTGTATAACATTTCTAACTCCATTCATGGTTTCACAAAGCACATGGTTTGTGGAATTGCCTCCATACAGAAATTGTGGATTTAAGAAATATCCTGTATAACAAATAATATAGTAAATATCTAAATAATTCACTTTACAAATTAAAATATTTAAAAGTTTTACGATGTACCAACAGGATGCAAATCATTATGAAGTTGATTACTCTATCTCATATCAATAATATCCCAATATTTCTGGTAATAGCGACAATCTCTTTGAATTGCCAACTTTGCTCGATCCATAGCTTCATAAATAAAACCCATAGTTGGTTTTTCATCGCCGTCACCCATTTTTAACACTTTAACCAACGATTCTTGGATCTTTAAGATATCAACAACCTTTTTCCATAACTCACTTAAGTTAATGACTTCCGTCATTTCTAGTCTAGTTGGTTTTCTTGCATATGTGGACCTTTTCCATGCTGAAGAAGTCTCCATTTCCTTTAGTGCTTGTTTGCTTCTAACAATGCTCTCCAAAGCAATAAAATTGGTAGCAAATCTAGTGATCCCAGGTCGTAAAAAATCTATACCCTTGGTATATTTTTTCATATAATCAATTGACCAAGTATGATTGTATATGAAAGAAGTTATCTTTTTTGCCTCACCTAAGACCTTTTTCACACTTTTCCTATTACCAATTTCTTCCAAAATAAGATCCAAGCAATGAGTAGAACATGCAGACCAATACAAGTGCCTTCTCTTTTGCATCAACATATGACCGTCAGCTTTGATAGCTGTTTCATTGTCTGTAACGACCTGAACAACAAATTATTCATCGATTTCATCAACCATTTTGTCCATTAAACCAAAATAATACTCAACAGTACAGGAGGTAACACTGCTAGCATCAATGGATTTTTTAAAAGCAGTACCTCTTGTAGTATAAATCAAGAAATTGATTATAAGTTGATTAGTTGTCTCTTTCCACCCATCACACATAATGGTCACCCCTCTTTCTTCCCATTATGGCCTAAAGCTATTTACCCATTCTTGTATCTCTTTATAATCATCTTCCAAATACACTCTTGTCACCTCATAAGCTGAAGGACCCCTGGCCAATTTTCCAACTTCCACTACAACTTGAAGTACAGGTTGGAGAAATGGTGACTCTACGATTCTTGCAGGTAAAGTTTCATGCAATATCAACTTGGACACTGCTTTCCCTAGCTTAGCTTTTGCATTTTTAAAAAAGCTCAAACTAAGTTTTGATTGCTTCAAACTTTATGATCTTTCAAGAATAGGATTCATGTTTGCTAATCTAGCCCTAGGAGGGTCAAGATTAGTCCATTGACGTTCCCTCCCACTTCTTTCAGAATTACGGACACTAAATGATCGTTTAATTCTTTGAGTTATAGAATTACTACTTCTTCCAATTTCAAAAACTGAATCTTAACTAGTTCATGCTCTTTGACATTGCCTTTCTTCCCATTCAACTTGAGATCTCATACTCTCACATCTTGCGATAGTTAACTCTTCATCATCATCACCACCATCACCATAGTCTCCACGGTATCCTAATCTTATTCTTTCCTCTAATTCTTCTTTCCTCCTCTGCTTCGCATCTTTTTCACTATGACATTCTTGAAGCTGTTGTGCAATGGTTTTTCTAACTTCTACCGAAACATGTGGACAATGTGCTACATTCCCTTTTTTTCGCAGCCAAATGTTCTTTCAACTGTGTTATTCCTCCTTTAATAATTCTTCCACAAAATCTGCATTTGACATTATTATGATACCTTCAACAGGTTCTCCCCACCTCCAACCATAATCATCACTAGGAGCTGCATCTTCTTTATTTCTTGAATGTGGCATTTTTTCTTATATTTGCATGAAAATTATTATTAATCATTACTTAAGTTCAAACCAACTAGTAAAAGATTCATAAAAATGAAACAAATATTGTAGGACTTAAAACTAACAATAAAAAATATTCACCAAAATGAAACAAAATAAACAAAAATAATAAGACTTAAAACTCTAACAATGTAAACAACATTAATAAGACTTAAAACTAAAAATGGGAAAAATTATAAGACCTATAATTAATAATACAAAAGATTCACAAAAATATAAAACTTATAATTAACACTACAAAATATTTACAAAAATTCAAATAAAATTCAATATAAATATAACTAATTATTAATTAAATATGTAAAATAATAATTACATAGCAACTCTAAATTCAACTAGTAAGACAAATATATTATTTAAACTAAGTAATAAATAAAAAAATAAT
This sequence comes from Gossypium rotundifolium, assembly GCA_025506655.1. NCBI lineage: Eukaryota > Viridiplantae > Streptophyta > Magnoliopsida > Malvales > Malvaceae > Gossypium > Gossypium rotundifolium. The sequence goes on from CP106726.1 coordinate 64,082,222, forward strand.
ATTTTAAAAATAATAATTACATAACTTACTTGTATTTCTTGCTTCACAAATGAGTTGAGATGATGTCGGTTTCTCACTATTAACTTAGGAACGCAACTCTTGAAATAGAAAACAGAAGAAATAGCTCTTGAAATGTTGAAGAAAATAGTTGAGAGAATTTGAAATTCAATACTCCTGCTTCACTCGAAAATGTTATTCTGTAGTAGACTAGTATTGTAAAAAAAATTTGGACCCTTTACAATTTTTGCTTTAAAGCTTTCAGCTGAATTTTAAAGGAAAAGGAAATATATATATATATATATATATATATATATAAATACATTAGTTCCTATTCTTACATAAATATATATATATATATATATATAAATACATTAGTTCCTATTCTTACACAAAGCATGTGATAGTGTGATTTCATTTTATTTCACATAGTTTAGACAGTTTCATTTTGTGAAAATTCAAAAGAAAATTCAATACCCACATGCCTAGTTCCTGCCAAAATAATTGTACAAGTAGGCACAACTCTTAAATATAATAATTGATATAAAATTTGATATACTACTAAAAGTTTAAAACTAAAATCTCTATCAAACTAAAAAAAGTTTTATAGCTTACATAAAACATGATCTACACCTGTCTACTTTTAACAAATTATATTTATACATTTTATGAGTGTTATTTAATTTTCAAGAACAAGAAACCTAATCATTTTAATTGGTTTATTGTATTTTATTAGGGGAATTTAGTTTTCAAGTCTCTCACAATGTCTCCAAGTTTCATGTTTGTTACTGTCATACTGCTAATGATTATTTTTGGTTCTTACTTTAAAAATATTAAGATTTAATGTTGTTTTCATTTTGATTCTCTTATTCTTTTGACTCGTAGACAAGTATTTTTGGCCATTGATTATCTTGGTGGTTGCTTACTATAGTTATCTTGTTATATTCTAAACATTGAAAAACTCCAACATTAGTTTGTAGAAGCTTTAAATTTGATTATTAGATGTAATTAAGTTTGCAATTAAGCAAACAAAGCTCTAAACGATTTGTTGCGGTGCTAATGCGGCATTGCACCGCTTTTTAATAACTATTGTTGCATTACATAATGGATTTTAACAGCAACAATCATGATACGATTTCTTTGATGCATTGCGCCGATATTGCATCGTGGTAATTTCCATTTCCATTACGATGCTGCCGTTACATTGCGTTGCAGGCACAATTTAATTAAACCTTTCTAGATCAAATGATACGTGGAGGATCAAATTAGTCATATTGATAATGTTTCAAATTCTATATAAATACTAGAAAGCTGGTGATACTCGTATTCCATCTCTTTGAAATGACTACACGACGAACTAATTAAGCAAAACTGCAGATTCCATGTTTAAGTATTTTAAGGAAACGAAAATTACCCTAGATTATCCAAAACAAAAGAAATAAGAAACAAGCTATAGGAGGAGGATTCATATAAACTAAACATTAGCTCCCTCAAAGAGCAATGGATAGATCTAGGTTTATAGCACTACGTCGGGTGACCGATGAAGATGACGATGACGATGAAGAAGTAGAAGTAGAAGAGGAGCCCCAGCAGTCTTTATAATTTGATCTTAAGTACGAAGAGAATGCCTCGCTGCTGCTGGTTTCACTTGTGGAAGATGTATTATGATATTGCAATGACAATGACAACGATAACTCACAGCCACCACCTCCACCATCATCTTCTTCCTGTCTCCTTATATTACGTTCGACAAGTTTAGCGTCTTGCTCATGTGCACGTTTCTGATCTTCTACTTCTACCTTGGTTGCCTGAGTCAAGGAAAGCTCTGGTTTAGTTACCGCTACATGCAAATTCATGTCACAACATTCAATTTGACATCCATTTACGAATTGGAGTAGTAACAGTCCATGCCCAATGTAAACATATATGCTAGAAATCAGATGGCTGAAAGCCCCTGGGTGAATCAATTTGATTAAATAAAGCTGTCACAGAATAGGGGAAACATTTACTACTATGACAAATTTGATTTGCCAGTAACAACTAAAAACTACAGTAAAAAAAAAAGAAACTGTAAAATAAAATAAGAAAATAGAACTTGCGTCGATTAATCTATGGAAAATTTTGGATAGGAATAAAAATTATTAAAACACAGATTAATATAAAATATTAATATATAATAACTTAAATATTACTATGATGCATGGAAATAACATAGGATGAAAGGGAAGAAAATCTATATTACTTGGATATAGATGTAATTTTTTAATATAATTTTAGGTCTAGCACATGAATTTTTTACTCTTGAACAAATTTTCCGATCGAGCTAAAGCGTTGGCAGGGGTTCTAGCCTTCTTAAAATAAATATCTTTTAAACCCTTTTATAATTTATAAAATTTTAAATTAGTAATGATAAAATTATACATCGACTCTAAAAAATAAAATTTTGATTTAATTTTTAAAAATATAAAAATATAGATTATTTAAACGATAAAATTATATTTTATTATTGTAAAAATATGTAATTTAATTTTACTCTAAAAATTTTTAAAATATCATTATATACGCGTTCAAAAATATATCATGAAAAAGAATTAAAAAAAAAAAACTATGAAGAAAGTCAATAGAGTGGTAATCCTAACACCTTTTTAACGAGTGAAGACCATAGACTTTAAAGAAGCAACTTTTGTGGTCCATCCGATGCAATAAAGATTGAATTTGAATTTCCATAAAAAAAGGGTCCCCTATTCGTTAGAAATTAGAATTGCAGTGGACCACATAATACAACTCTTTCCTTGGAAAAATAAAGCAATTTTATCAATGTTGATTTTATATTAATAAAATATTAATTATTGTGTTAAATTAGTTGGCTTGATAAAATATCAATTATGAACAAAATTATTACCTAAAATTATATTAGTTTTAAAATTATGATAGCTTATATTAATATATGTGAACTCTACCATAATATTTCATTTTATTTAGATAAACCATCTATATCAAATTTAGAGTAAATAAAAATTACAGAAATTTTTTTACCAATATATTAATATGCAATATCCTAAACTTAACAAAATTTATATAAATATTAATATCTTAATAATAAAAAAAAAGGAGAAAATCACCCTCATAAAAATTAAAAGGAAAAGTTGGCAAAAGAAATAATATATCGAGTGAGGAAGAGAGGGAGGTGCTTTATCTAGCGTAGCTCAAGGAAATCAGGTTGTACCAGTGAATATGATCTGAAAGTGTTGAGACTGTAAAGATCATGTGGCAGAGACAAAGCCAAGGGTTGACCCAATGAATGAGAATAGTTGATTGTTTGATCCCATAGGTAACCCCCATTGTCTTGTTTTATCCTCTTACGTGCATCCATGGTTTGCTTATAATCATCAAAGGAGCACGTATTCGAGACCCTCATCTCACATATTCCAGGACTGCATGCATAGTGCAGATTCTCATCAGATCAAAAAGAAAAACATCATGCAACACAAGTTTTTTTGGTTTGATTGTTTCTTGCATTACAATATCACCTTTTTATTTATCTAAAATTTGAAAAGTCAACACATCGGATATTGTTTTTGGTCGGGATTTTGTCTCGAATCTTGGTATGTTCAAAGGGTGAGAGTGACCCAAAGTGTTTGGATAAATGAAACCATAGAAAACTGAAAAGTTGGCCTAAGAGCTAATAACATCTAGGGCCATTAATGCTAAAGTTAAGCTGCTGACCTTTTAGAAGGAAATGGATTATTGTAGATCAAATGAGAACATGATTCTTCAATGGGTACAACACATCCATCAAAGTCATGGTTATCATCAAAAGATTGTCTTCTTTCATGGGTTGAACTCTTAACTGTCATTGCAAAAAAAAAAAAAAAACCAACAAATCAAGCACAAAAAAGTCAACAAAAACTTTGTTAGGTAGAGGAGACCAATTTTTCTAATGTAAGTGAAAGAAAAAATGAGTCGACGAAGTTTGGGTTTATGATAATATGCATGCATATATCTTGGGATTTTCTTCGTTTGATTTGATTCGGACAAGTGAGTCATGGGTTTTCGTCAAAGATGCCAATAGTAGAAGATTTGCAATTAAACAAGTTACTAATAATAAATGAAGAAACTGAGAGACAGAGAGAAGATACTAAATGAAGTTAAACACATATGGTTTTTAACTCCAAAATACAAAATATTCCGGCAAAATATCATAGAAATTCTGGGTTTAATTTAAAGAAAAAAAAGAAGCATTTAAAAGGAGATACCCTGTCTGCCATAATCACTTCTCATGCTTCGATACATCTGGTTAGAAAGGAAAGAAAAAAACACCATATGAACAACAAAGATCAAAGGACAAACAATTTCAAAGAAACAAATTAGGAGTTGAAAAGCTAAGGAAATAGACCTGAAGATGGCTCTTGACATGTGAAATGGTGAGTCCTTTCACATCCATCAACTGAAGAACAAGCTTTGGCGTAGCTTCTACCATGAATGAAATAAAAAACCCATTGTTAAATATCATTTTCGTCTCTCTCATAATCTTAAAAGTAATATTAAAAAAGAGAGGAATAACTTACTGTTTTGGCCACCAAGTCTGCCAATGGCATGAAGAAAACTGTGATGAAGTTGAGGAGTCCATCTTAAACGAGGCACCTTTGATCTTATATATTGCCTCACTGCACTATTATGCCTCCCACAACGACCCATCAATCTTTTAAAACAATCCAATTCCCTTAACACGATCGATCAATCTTATCTGGTTTTCTATCTGCTGTTTCTTAGCAACTAGTTCTTTCAGTCGTGTTGAAGTTTTTGTCTAGGTTACAAAGCTACAACAATGGCCAATGGCCAAAAGAGAAGAAGAAGAAATTTACAAGAAGAGTAAAAAAGGAAAGATCACGAGAAAAGGAAGAGATGAAGCTGAAAATTCCCTACTAAATCCCTGCAACTCACTGCAGATTATAAGCTCTGAACATTTTTACTGCTGATAAAAATCAAAACCCAAATTTGTTTTTAAAACAAAAAATTAAGAAAATAATGAAAACTCCATCACGAGATTTCTGATCTGCCCTACCCTTAAATCATTACCCCCTCTCTCTCTCTTCAACTGTCTTACTTTGACCTTTGCTTCCCTTTCTCTGAATATCCACAGAATTATCAGCTATGTTTTCTCATACAAATATATTATATCTATATTTTATTTTATGTTCGGCCAGGCCAACGTCGTCATGATCACAAAAAGCCCCATGAGTATATAATATCATGTGATGTGAGTTTATGTGATTTTATATATTTTTTAATCTATTAAATAATATATTTGTGCTAATTAAATATGGGTTATTTTAATTTATATTAAAGTTGAATTGATTTTGAAAAATAATTGAGACAATAAAATACCACTTTAAAAATAATAAAAATAATAAATTGAATTAATACATAAAATTATTAAAATAATATATAAATTGGAAATTATATAAGAACCAAAGTAAAAGATATTTACACTAAATCAATGAATAACTATTAAAATAATTGTTGAATTTTAATTTTCTTTTCAAAACAAATCTATAAAACATTTTTCATCCGGACTAAACTAGATTTAATCATGAGTTGAGTTTGAGCCCAGGCAATAAAATTTTAGGTCCGTTTTCTAGGTTTAGGCCCATCTAAAAAAATAGGCCTAATTTTTTTTCCAAACCTGACTCAGATACAAATGCTAAACCCGAGTTTGGTCTAGTCCACTCGTATTAAAAACTTTTTATATTATTTTTATATAATTTTTTTAAAAAAATATAATATATCAAATACACTAAAAACATTAAAATAAATGTTTCCCAATAAATTGAAAATATATTTTAAAAAAGTCTTTATACTTAAATAACACCAAGATAGTTATAACTTAACAAGCAAATGCCTCGAAAATAATTAAAACACCCCAAACCCGGCCCACAAGCCTTGACCGGATCTAGCATGCTCCTTGAGTAAAACGTAGTTAAGCCTCGTAATGTCTTTTTGAAAATCTTGGTGGTTTTTGAAGAAAACAGATTAGGGATTGTTCTCAAGTTAAAAATTGAGTTGAAATTTAATTTTGTACTAAAACGATAATTTCATACTTCAAAAGTTACAAGTTAAAGAAATGCCAAATTTTTAAATTTTATTATTATTATTAACTTGAAAACCGTAGGCTTTTGAGTTTCAAAACAATTGAAGTTGTTCGTATCATAGTAGAAATTTAAAACACATAAATAAAACAGTTAAGTGATAATGGCCTTATTACATCAAAATATATCCCAAAATAAACCAAAAAAACTTAATAAGAAAATCGAAGAAAATTGAGTGTGCATGGCCACCACTAAGTTCCTGCCAATTCATTCAGTTCATCGAGTGCCATCTGCAAAAAGTTAGCCCACGAAGGGTGAGTCAATAGACTCAGTGTGTAACAACCACCATAGACTCCCAAAACATATAAGGCATATCATATCATATACGAGCAAATATAAGCAATGATGCAACCCAAACCCACTTAGATATCCATCCTCTACACATCACCCGTACCTACCAATCACACCGTGGGGATTACTAAATCGACCCTCCATCCGCTACACACCATCGAAGGCGATTCTTTGCGATCAATCAGACATCGCCCTTATAATTGTGGCATAACCACCAGATAATGTGACAGAGTCACCAGATAATATGGTAAAAACCACCAGATCACTTCTCCTTTAACATAATCACCCATATGCCCATGCAACATATAAAACATGCTATTTATCATGCAATTTACCTTACCCCCAAAATCCAACGGAATACCACATATTTTCACATCAATGTTATTAAACATTATTTACGAGTGTTAAGGGGTAACGTACCTGAATACACTGTACCATTAAATGGTACCCTTAGCCATGTTTATTTGTCACTTCACTAACACATGATTAACATAATTATTATTTAACTATCGGGAAGTTAGTGTAGGGTTACACACTTGATTTCTAACGCGATTACCAAGGCGTAAGGGGAAGCCCACTAACGAAGTCCATGGTAATTGTCTCCCACTTCCATTGCGGAATCTTTATCGGTTAAAGCAATCCTGACGGTACCTGGTGTTCAGCCTTGACTTGCTGACACGTTAAGCACTTCCCTACAAATTCTGTAACTTCCCGCTTAAGACCAGGCCACCAAAATTGATCCTGTAGATCTCTATATAACTTACTTCCTCCAGGATGCATAGCATAAGGGCTACTATGCGATTCCCGAAGAATTTGCTACATTAACTCCTCTTCCTTTGGCATACAGACCTTGCCCCGAAAACACAGCACTCCATCGTTGTTTACACCATAGTCTTCCAACTCCCCATTTTGTACTTGTAACAACTTAGCACTAAGTTCACCATCCACCAACTGTCTCTCCTTTACCTGACTTAACCACCTCGGCTTCACTTGCAACTCCGCTAGCAAACTCCCATCGTCATAAAGGCTCAAATGTGCAAACATCGCCTTAGATCCGACACCACTTTTCGACTTAGGGCATCGATCACTACATTCGCCTTGCCGGATGATACTCTATTGAGCAATCGTAATCCTTCAACAACTCCACCCACCTACGCTGTCTCAAATTCAGCTCCTTCTGAGTTAGCAAATACTTCAGACTCTTGTGGTTCGTGTAGATCACCGACCTTTCTCCATACAAATAGTGCCTTCACACTTTAAGAGCGAATACAACCGCCGCCAATTCCAGATCATGCGTCGGATAGTTAGCCTCATGTGGCCTCAATTGCCGAGACGCATAAGCGACCACTTTCCCTTCTTGCATAAGGACACATCCCAATCCTGTATGGAAAGCATCACAATACACCATAAAGTATTTCCCTGCTTCCGACTGAATCAAAATCGAAGCCTCTGTCAATACTTTTTTAAGCTTCTCAAACCTTTCCTGCTGCTTATCTGCCCACACGAAAGGTACCTCCTTTCTCAACAACTTCGTCAAAGGTACTGCTATTGTCGAGAACCCTTCGACAAATCTCCTGTAATATCCTACTAACCCCAAGAAACTATGGATCTCAGCCACAAACTTAGGTGGTTTCCAATCTAATACTGGCTCAATCTTCCGAGGATCCACCCTTATTCCTTCGGCAGACACCACATGTCCTAAGAGCGTAACTTTCTTCAGCCAAAATTTGTACTTGTTGAACTTGGCATATAGCTTCTTTTTCCTTAACACTTGTAACACAACCCGAAGATGCTCATCATGTTTTTCTTCAGACTTGGAATACACTAGGATATCGTCTATGAACACAACGATGAACCGATCCAGGTAGGGTTAGAAAACCCGGTTCATCATGTCCATGAAAATAGCTGGGGCATTTGTCAATCCGAACGGCATTACCAAGAACTCATAATGCCCATGTCTTGTCCGGAAAGCGGTCTTATGGATATCTGCCTCCTTCACCTTAAACTGATGATATCCTGACCTTAGATCTATCTTCAAAATACTTCGGCCCCCTTAAACTGATCGAACAAGTCGTCTATCCTCGATAATGGATACTTGTTCTTGATGGTCAACTTATTCAACTGCCGGTAGTCTATGCACATGCGCATAATCTCGTCCTTCTTCTTCACAAATAGGACCGGTGCTCCCCATGGAGACACACTAGGTTGAATAAACCCACGATCGAGTAACTCTTGGATCTGGGCTTTAAGCTCTACTAACTCCTTTGATGCCATTCGGTATGGAGCAATTGACATAGGAGCTGTACCCGATAGTAAATCAATTTCAAACTCCACTTTCCTATCCGGGGGTAACCCAGACAGCTCCTCCGAAAAGACATCCACAAATTCCCTTACTATTCTAACTCCTCCTACAGCTGCTTCCTTAGCCTCTAAGGCACTGATCAACATCAGAAAAGCTACACACCCTTTTCTCACCATCTTCTCTGCCTTAAGGGCAGATACCACATTCGACAAGCAATTCCGTCTCTCGCCCATCACCACAATCTCCTTGTCGTCAGGAGTTCTTAACGACATGCGCTTAGCAGCACAATCCACATTCGCATGGTACTTCACTAACCAGTCCATGCCTATGATTAGATCAAATTCCTCAAATGGCAATTCTATTAAGTCAGCTGGAAATTACGCCCCCTGAACTTCCAAAAGTACTGCCCTAAAGAGTTTATCTAATTCTACTGATTGCCCTAAAGGACTAGGGACAGTCATCTTCCTAGGTACAACCTCAGAGTTCACATGCAGAGTTCCAGATACCTTGCTAGCAATGTATGAATGAGTTGACCCAATATCTATCAACGCAATAAAGGGTAATCTAGAGATAAGGAACATACCCGTTATGACATCAGGTGCATTACCATCCTCCCTCCGACGAACTGCATACACTAGACCCAGCTGTCTCGCCTCCGTGTTACCAACACCTCTGCCCGGTGTTCCTCGACCTCTTCCAGAACCATTACCTCTGCCAGCAGGACCACGACCCCGCGGTGGTTGCTGTCCACCTCTTCTAGCCTGATTAAGACCCTGGCTTACTGGTCGGCTCTCATCTGTTTTCATAGGATAGTCCCTAATCATGTGATCCTTGGACCCATACTTAAAACACCCTCTTGTCTTCTTCCAACACTTTCCTAGGTGAATCTTTCCACACTGAGCACAAGTACGGTATTGTCCTCCTGTAACAACCTGCTGACCTCGCGACCCATCAACTCTAGGTCTCTTTTGGACATTCCCAGATGACCCTGATGATTCAAAACCTCTCTTTTGTCTATTCTTGTCCGCATTTTGTCTCACAGATTCCTTAACTCCTTCAGCAACCTTAGCCTTCTCTACCAACACAGCAAACTCCCGCTCCTGCTGTGGAGCAATCAACAATCTCAGGTCATCCCTTAGTCTGTCCTCGAATCGAACACATCGTTCATGTTCCGTAGCCACAATACCTCGAGCATATCTGCTCAACCTTAAAAATTCTGCCTCGTACTCCGCTACAGACTTATTCCCCTGAACCAACCTCAGAAATGCCTTCCTTTGCGCATCAACATAGCTAGTCCCAATATACTTCTTCTGATACGCCTTAAAATAATCCCAAGTGAGATCATCTGCTGTAGCACCATCCCGAACCGTGAGCCACCACTGGTATGACTCATCACGGAGAAGCGACACCACCCCTTTCAGTTTCTCTTCAGTAGTCAAGTCCAAATTGTCCATAATTCACTCCGTCGCCTCCAACCAATACTCAGCCGTATTCGGCGCCACACCAGATATACTACAAAAAACCTTAGCTCTATTGGCTCGGAGTCGCTCAGGTACAAACTTTCGAGCTCTCATACCTCCACCTGCTCCAACCACCCTCTCAAGAACTCGCACATCGCTGCGATCATCGCATCATTCCCGTCGATCACGATATTCAACACCGATGGTGGTGGTGGTGGCATTTCATTCTCGGACCTTTGACCAGACCTAACGGGTTTCTACACGGTCATTCGGCCTCTACCACGGCCACGCACATCACGACCACGTCCTCTACAACTCATACTTTTGAATTGTGTTTATCTGGTTAAGAATTTTATGAATCATTATTTCTTTCCACTGATTTATCGCAAACAGTCTTATGATTAATAGTTCTAAAAAGTAGTTCTTTGAATTCATACACACACTACAGTCTCAAGTTCATTCATTCGATCATCACCATTCATGAACTTACGTTCATTATAGAGAAGTGTTGTGGTTGTCATTGTTGTTGTTCTCCACTACCTAAGGGTATTTTCGTAATTTGTCCTATAGGGGTATTTTGGTAATTTTCCAAATTAGGGTATTTGAAAATTTTGCAAAATAGGGATTTTTGGTATTTTTTTTGCAAAATAGGAATATTTGATAAGAAGATTCGAGGGTAATATGGTAATTTTATAGACTGAGGGTATTTTTGTAATTTTACAAACCAGAGGCATTTCGGTAATTTTGTAAAATATGGTTCCAAGTGATTTTATGAAATAAGGGCATTTTGGAAATTTTTAATTCGGGGTTACTTCGGCAACTTTCCACACCGTGGGTATTTTAGTAATTTTACAAGTTAGGGGTAATTTGGTTAATTTGCAAATCGTGGTATTTTGGTCATTTTAAATCAAGGTTACTTTGGAAGTTTTATAACCAAGGTTTGATTTTAAGATTGTACAAAACAAGGGATTGGTCCTTTCGGGTTTTAATTATTGAATTTAGCTTGTGATTTAGTCCTCTTGGTTAGGGTGAACCGTCACTACGCACCAAGTAGGATTCGACGGAGAGGAGGTGAGTCACTAGACCGCTAAATACCAAGCTCCCCTGAATCCAATCCTAGACATGCGCTACGATTGCCACACCCTTAACTTGGCGACTCACTCACGAGTTTGTTTGGGTTCCCGCCTATTATTCATAATAAAGACCCTCACTCACTTACATTTATCTGACTAATCATGTCAAACAAATATCATAATTAGACTTTAAATTTTATGTAATTCGGTGTTGGAGTAAGTTAATCCTAGGGTTCAATAACTCCTAATCTACTAATCTACGTCCCTATAATTCCCACATACAAATCACACAATGGTTAGGGGTACTTACCGTGGACTTGGTCTGAGACTCGGGTGCTATGCCGAAAACCCGCTCATTCTTTAGTAAACCCAACTTTTAAAATAAGAAAACATTTTGGGCCCAAAAGCCCTCAAGGCCGAGTTTTGAACCGGGCTCTGATACCAAATTGAAACACCCCAAACCTGACCCACAAGCCCTGACCGGATCTGGCATGCTCCTTGAGTAAAACGTAGTTAAGTCTCGTAATGTCATTTTGAAAATCTTGGTGGTTTTTGAAGAAAACAGATTTGGGATTGTTCTCAAGTTAAAAATTGAGTTGAAATTTAATTTTGTACTAAAACGATAATTTCATATTTCAAAAGTTACAAGTTAAAGAAATGCCGAATTTTTAAAGTTTATTATTATTATTAACTTGAAAACCGTAGGCATTTGAGTTTCAAAACAATTGAAGTTGTTCGTATCATAGTAGAAATTTAAAACACATAAATAAAACAGTTAAGTGATAATGGCCTTATTACATCAAAATATATCCCAAAATAAACCAAAATAAACTTAATAAGAAAACTAAAGAAAAATTGAGCTGTGCATGGCCACCACTAAGTTCCTGCCGACCTGGTCCGTTCACTTAGTGCCATCTGCAGAAAGTTAGCCCACGAAGGGTGAGTCAACAGACTCAGTGTGTAACAACCACCATAGACTCTCAAAACATATAAGGCATATCATATCACATACGAGCAAATATAAGCAATGATACAACCCAAACCCACCTAGATATCCATCCTCTACACATCACCCGTACCTACCAATCACACCGTGGGGATTACTAAATCGACCCTCCATCTGCTACACACCATCGAAGGCAGCCACTGCAGTCAACTGCACATCGCCCTTATAATTGTGGCATAGCCACCAGATAATGTGACAGAGTCACCAGATTCATAATATGTGACATAGTCACCAAATAATGTGGTAAAAACCACCAGATCACTTCCCCTTTAACATAATCACCCATATGCCCATGCAACATACAAAACATGCTATTTATCATGCAATTTACCTTACCCCCAAAATCCAACAGAATACCACATATTTTCACATCAATGTTATTAAACATTATTTACGAGTGTTAAGGGGTAACGTACCTGAATACACTGTACCATTAAATGGTACCCTTAGCCATGTTTATTTGCCACTTCACTAACACATGATTAACATAATTATTATTTAACTATCGGGAAGTTAGTGTAGGGTTACACACCTGATTTCTAACGCGATTACCAAATCCCGAAAATCCCGATCTAATGCTCTAAATCCTTTCTTCCTACATTCGGCCAACACTAAGCATATTAGCAAAGAGCCATTCGGCTACACAGTAAATCCCGAAGGGTTAACGCGACCAAAATCCTTACCTTGTTGTCGATTTGGTTACCACCCAAATCCCGAAACTACGTGATAAGCCTTCCTTGAAATCGGCTAAGCACTGTATATTCAAATGGTTAGCTTTCGACTTTTCAGATAACTAAGAGATGAATTGAATCAGTACGAAACCTTACCACTGACTTACCAAAACTATTGACAAGGAAAAGATGCTCCCGATCTACTGCTTCAAAATCCCAAAAATCCTAAAAGAAAATCAATTGCATGGTTGATTAAAAGTCAAGACAAATGCCGAAATTTGGCTTTTGTTCTACACATGTCGACAGAGAGGAAATAAGGAAGAATGGTGGAGATTCAGACTTACCTATCCCCAAACCGATTTAAGAAGAGATCAAGGGAGATCTCTGCTTGGTTGCTATTCGGCCAAAAACTGAGGAGGGATGAGGTTGAAAGATTTCGGCAATGACTTTAGGAAAACAATGGAGGTTCGGCCAATAGTGAAAGGAGGGAATAGGAGAAGGATGGATGGTATTCGGCTTTTGATGATTGTGAGAAGAAGAAAAAGAATGATATGGAGGCTCAGTTATGATTCGGCTAAAGTGAGAAAGAAGAAGAAAGAATTGAGAGAAAGAAAAGAATAAAGAAAGTGATGGTGACACAAATTCGGCTTAGGGGATTTTGGCTACTAGGTGACCGAATTTGTCATCCTAGAAGTCCCTTGGCCGGCCAACTCTCCTTCTCTCCACTCAATCCCCCTTTTCACTCTACCTTAGCCGAATCTCTAAGCTGTCAGACCCAATCTATACCTCCTCCATCAGAGTCCTTGTGCCGTCCACCACTGCCCTTCCTTGCTGAAAAATAAAACTCCAAAACGCTTCCCTTGCTGCTCGAACCTAGGCCCTTCTCACTCCCTGTGGCGTCACCTTACAAGGCCCTAAGTGGCGCCTCCTTGCCACCTTACCACTGGGTTATTTGTGTCCTAAACCACACAATAATCTCCTTAAGGCCTAGCTCCCTTAGTTCCCCTTTTTGGGCTTAAAAATCCAATAACTTCTAAGGCTCCTACCTACATCCCAAGGTTCTTGAAGCCCCCAAATCACATTCAAATCATACTCAAGCATGCAATTACATACATTAAGTAAAAATGCATAACCCCTAAATCCCGGATATTACAATAATAGAAAATTTAGTAATAAAACAAGAGTTATAGAATTTCCAAACAACAACAACAAAATAGTAGTAATATAATAGCAGAATAGTAGCAAAATAACACCAAAATGGTAACAAACAACAACCAAATAGTAACAATTAATAGCAAAACAAAAGTGGAAAATATTTTAGGCAAATTCATGTCGGGCCTAGGCCAACAAAACTTACTCGAGGCCCAACCGTTTCCTAAATGGGCCTTAATTTTTGTCCAAGCCCACTTTTTGAGTGAGCCTTCAGGCCAAGGCGGGTAGCCCGACCCATGATCAGGTCTAGACCAAACAAATATATTCTATCTCTCTCTGATGTCATTGTTATTCGAATATGGTTTTATATTGCCTCTTTGAAAAATCATTAGTTTAACCAATCTTTTTTCAATATAATTCTAACTTATTATTGCTAACAACCTCTATTTTTACTAGTATTTTTCTTAGATGTTATTTGATTGAATATATTTAACTACCGAATGTTATTTATAAAGTTAAAATTAAATTTTTATTGGCATATAACTCTAATACTATTTAAGCGATATTTAAGATGCTTAAGGTTCTATCAATTAATAACTCTATTTTGCATAAATAAAATTAGCACAATTTTTTTTAAAAAAAGTCAGTTTATAATAATTTCAAAATTAATTTATAATTATTTTTAACTAATAACTATAAATTAATTTATAGTTATAATTATAAAAAAATTCACATATTTTATACTTAGAGTTCTATTCCTAATAATTATATTTTAGAATTAGCAAAACTTTGCTTACATAAAAAAAATAACTAATATTCCCAAGATCAAATATTATAATTATTTTTAATTGTCAATTTAGTAATATGATAGAAAATAAAATATATTCTCGTCAATTTAAAATTTTCTCTAAACATATTCTTATATATATTATAGATTATAAATTGTAGATATATAAGAATAATTAGTGAAGATTTTTATTTCAATTAAATAATGACACGCAATTAATTTTTAAAAGAATATGTAATTATTAGTATACACTCAATTATAATATTTAGCATGCTTATAAAAAATCACATTTAATGTTCTCTCTAAATCAGTTTTTAACTAATTTATTTTCAAAAAATGAGTAAATTATAATTACAATTATAAACAAGATTTACAATTAAAATAAAAAGTTACAATACATCATCAGCTTAATAACTATAATATATTTGGATTTAAATTAAAATAAATCAGGAAATTGTGGGGCTTAAATATGAGATTTTAAAATTCTAAGAGCATATTTGGTTGGATGGAATGGCCTATGCATTCCAACTCTATTCAATGGGCCCATTATAAACTGTTGTTTGGTTTAAGGTAATAGTCTATTACAGGCCGAATAGAATCGGCCTCCTCTATTACTGTATAACTTGTAATAGCAATTCAGGGGTCGAGCGTTTAAATTGACTATTCAAAACCACCTGTAATAACATTTTTCCTTTTTTGGACCAAAATAGCCTGCCTCTCTTCTTTATCGTTTTCACTTTCACTTCAGATTTCTTCCTCGACATTTATCCCCAAAGTGAACCCTAGAAATTAGCTCATTAATCAATGATAAAGCAAGCATCCATTCGCCATCTTCATCTTCATCTTCATCTTCCTTTTAGTTGAACCTCCTTATTCACAGTAAGTGCCTTTGATTCCTTTTTTTTTCTCTTATTTTCCCCTTTTGTATTTGGATATAAACTAGCAAAGCAAATTGTGCCTAAATTAAATATTATGTGTATCAATTAGGCCTGGAATGATTGAGTCAATCCTATGTTGGATGCATGAATTGAAGAATCTTGGACTGTCATAATTACCATACAAATCCAAATGATTTCATCTTTTTTCTCCCATTCACTATTTATTAGCTCAAATTTTCCCTTCTTCCTTTAACATGGTGGTTTCATACAGTTTTTTTTTTTCTTTTAAATCCCCCTTTCTTTCAACATATATAGCTAGTGAAAATTTTATGCTTTATGTAGCTATGATTAAAAGCTTATTCATGTGTATACCAACATGCAAAGCGAAAGGCACGTTGAGAGATAGTTGCAAGCAAGCATTGTTTAGGTAGCCTTTATTTCTGACCCATTAATTTGCTTGATTATGGAATAACCAAATGATACAACAAGACAAGGTGTTTAACTCTTTCATACATTTCTTGAGCAAATGTTAGCAAGTTGGTCTTTGTTTTTATGCTCTATTCTTGGCACTCTTACCTGTTTAGATTTAACCTTAAATATCCAAAAATAGATCCCTTTTGAGCAACACATATGTATATATAATAAACAGAAGTTTGCAATTGCAAGTCCTTTCACGGGTGCAAACACAAAAAGAAACCACAATAGCAAAATAGCATGTAATTGGATAGAAAAAATATTTAAAAAGTTGGTCTCGCACTTAGTTTACACTTTTGTGTCATGCTTCTTTACATGGGGAATTTGTATATAATTTTTAAAATATTTGTTGCTTTAAAGGAACTTAATTAAATGTTTTGATTGTGTAAAATCTTAATTTTATGTCTGTCTTAGGGTGAACTTTTTAAATTTCACTTGTCCCTATATTCTGCTTGTTGTATTTCCATATAAAAAAAAGTTTTGGTTGATTAGTCTGCAAAAGAGGATCATAGACTTTGCAAGAGTGTCCAAGCTTCCAATGTACTCTTTTTCCAAGAACTGTTGTAGCTTACTTAGTGCTAAATCTTCTATTTTTGGACTTCTAAGAGAAAAAAGATAAGGTTAATTTTTTGTCATCACACCCGTTTGGGGCTTGTTTGGTTTTATGTGAATGCATTTGATGCATTTATTCTAGTGTTTGAGGTGGTATGTTTGGCAACGGGCTCTTACCAATTGGAGCCTTTTTCAGCTTCTGTACCATTACCAATTGTGGTAGTTGTATATTGTGTTCTCTTCAGCTTTGTCTCTTCTGCTGGTCTTAGCTTTCTCCAGTTCTGTAACTTGAATAGTTTCAAAAAAAAATTCATATTAAGCTTCCTTGAAATATCCATGTCTGACATTTTCCAACACATGCCAACCTAGTATATATAGAGATATGATGCTCCAAATTGAACAATTTGTAATAAATTAATCAATCTCTGTTTATTAGCAACTGAACAAATTTTCTTCCTAATGAAATGAAATTCAGTGACAAAGTGGTTGTGATATTCATGTCTCATACAACAGTTGCTGCTTTGGTTGTTTTATTCTTTGATTTAACACTTTGTCGAGAAAATGATGAAAGCAGAAAGGACATTGGATTAAACTGGTGGTAAGAGTTTTGCTTTTACAAATCAAATGTTAGGAATGATGAATTCTTTGCACTACCATTTAGACTTAACAAGCTTTTTCCATCAATTTAACCTTTTAAAAAATAAATATTTACTATGACAAATTATTTGCTTTTCAATTCCATTTCTTAAGTTAGATTTATCTTCCTAATTTTCCTTTTCATTCTACATCTTTATTTAAGAAGTTGTTTTTGAGTCACCTTGGCCAATCTAATAGCTGCTTTTACCTCATGTTACTCTCTCTTATTTTTCCTGTAACACCCCTAACCCGTAACCATCGCCGGTCTAGGGTTAAAGGTATTACCGGACAAATCGAAAACCTTTTATAGACATTTCATAATTCAATTCAATCCAAGTGTCCCTAGAATAGGTCTACGAGACCTTAAACATGCTTTAGAATAGGGTCGGGACTAAACCGAACACATACGAAAATTCTCAAAAATTTGAAAATTTTTCTAAGTCACAGAGGTCATACGCTCGTGTGGGCAGGCCGTGTGCCTCCCACGGCCTTAGACATGCCCGTGTGTCTAAGCCGTGTCAAAATAGGGCATACATACTGACTTGTCCACACGGCCGTGGAGACGCCCGTGTGCCTCACCCTTGGTCGCTATCGACTTGCACCACACGGCCAGTCAATTGCTCGTGTGTCTAGCCTGTGGTTGAGTCTAACTTGTTTTGAAATGCAACCACGAGGGACACGGTCGAGCCACACGCCCGTGTGCTCAATCGTGTGGGCAATTATAGACCATTTGCAAGGCCAAAATTCCACCCACACTTTGGGTCATCCTTTAAAGCACATACAAGCATCATACCAAACACAATTGGCAACCAAAAACATACCAAATGGTCATCCTATTCAACTCATTTAAGCGCTCTTCAAACATACCAACTTATATGTCATTTAGCTCAATTTATTCAGAAACATTTCTAAGCATAAATCATCCACAATTTACCACTACAATATGACATCTACTCATCAATAATATACCAAATTTGCATCAACAAGCTTACCATTATTTTGTCCATTTCACTAGCCATCAAATCATACCAAAACTAAGCATCATAAGACATGGCTACTCATTCATAACACAACCATTTATCTAGCCATTTCACATGGCTATATACATATCTCAAACATAACTCAAAGTGACTAGACTATACATGCCATACTCTAGTATATACACTTTCAAAAGGGTACCAAAATAGGATTGGATAGTGTGATGACGATCCTCGACAATCCCCGAGCCCTCAGTAGCTTTGACGATCTATAAAACAAAGCAAACACAAACAAAGTAAGCTTTCAAAAGCTTAGTAAGCCATATACAAATAAACCTAACATATAATTCACATAATCATATCAATTACAGATCATCAATGTTTTTCAATTGCAAATTTATACTCTTCTTTGGCTCATTTGTTTAGCCATAACTTATCTACCAACACATGTCCATACACATCATTAGATCATAGCTTTTTCATTCATATATCACATTTTGTATCCACAAATCTATGCACATATCTTATTTAGGTAAGTTCATGTATATACTTACCTTCCATACACATCAATAGTGTACATTTCAAACGTACCTGATTCGTTTATACATTTCACATAGCCTTTCGTTTTCTCGAACCGCTGTTGAACCATTCGGAATCAAATAGGATGCTCAAAATACTCAGTATAGTTGTACAATGCCAACGTCCCAGACGTGGTCTTACATGTAACCAAACATCAATGCCACTGTCCTAGACAGGGTCTTACACGAATCAAATACGATGCCAATGTCCCAGACATGGTCTTACACGTAAATTACATATCCATGCCAACGTCCCAGATGTGGTCTTACACGATGTCTTATATCGATGCCAACGTCCCAAACGTGGTCTTACATGATAATTCATGTCGGAAACCTATATCATGACATATGTAATCCTATCTATTCCTAGGTTCGTGCGGGACTTTTCGGATATTGACTCTTTTGTTGATACTTTCTCAGAATTCAACTAGATAACATCTCGAACACATTGCATTTAAATTTCATAGGTACATAAATGAAACAACACAAATACATTTATTTGTATATAGACTTACCTCGGATTCGGATAAACGTACGGATTCGACTATTTGATCACTTTCGACTTTCCGCGATCTAAATCTATTTTCTTCGGTTCTTGATATGTACACATTCAAATTTAATCCATTTATTCATCAATTCATTCAATTCAATTCAAAAACAAATGTTTAGGGAAATTTACAATTTAACCCTCATATTTTTACATTTTGACATTTTAGTCCATATTTCATAAAATTACAAATTACACAAAATCTCTATATACCCATGCTTAGCCGAATGTTCACTATGATCATACCAATCCATAAATTTTATTTATTTCACAATTTAGTCCTTCAAAATATTATTTTCTCAATTTAGTCCAAATTACTCAAAATCACCAAAAACTCAAAGACAAACTATGTTAATCACACACATATCTTTCATAATTCATCTTCAAATATCACAAAACTCATGTGTTCATCAATGGCATATTTCAAAATCTTTATCAATTCACAAAATTTAAGATTGGGTTTTGAAGAACACGAAGCAACGATTACAAAAACCTAGAAATTATTAAAATCGAAGCAAAACATATATTGAATCAAAGAACATCCATGGCCGAATGTCCAAAGCTTTTCTCCTTTTATTTCTTTTGTATTTTCGGCACTAACAAGATGATAATCATCTATTTTTCATGTTTGTTTATTATAAACATATTAATTATTCATTACCATTTTTGCCCTTAATGGAACCTTAATAATTAAACATTTAAACTATGGACATAATTGTCCATCAACTTAATATTGGCATATTAACATCATAAGGACTTCATATAATAAAAGCCACAACAAATAGATACCTTTTTGATAAACCGTAAAAGTAACATATTTTAATCCCACATTTAGCATACTTTTGGGTGATTTATCCCTTGATTTATGTAAAAAGGTGCTCTTAATCCTTTCTTTTCATGTTTTATACTCAGGAAAGCACCTAGGGACAAAAAGAACAAGAAATGGGCTCAAAACGTACCAAATTGGGCCAAAGAAGAAATCGACACGGCCTGGGCCCAAGACCACATGGCCGTGCCTCATTAAATTACTAGAACACGGCCTGGACCCCGAAACACATGAGCGTGTCTCTTCACCAGACTCGACCACGGCCTGAAATCGATTCACACGGGCGTGTACCATGGGCGTGTCTCTACCGCGGCAAAGAGGAGTTTTACTCAGATTTGGATACTTGAAGGCAAAGAAACACATTCCAAAGCCTATTCAAACACCCTAGTAGGAATTCTACTTGAATTAGGATACTTAGGGGCCAAGTAAGGCATCTCAAAGTCTATATAAACACCTAATGGGGCAACTTAAAGGGGGAGTTCAACAGAAGCCTTCTGCAAGGGCTTTTTTCGAGGGCGGTTAGCTAGGCCAAGGAGCCGAGCCAGAAAGGCCAGATTTGTGGTAATCACTCGAAGATAGCTAGTTGATCCATCTCAAGAAGCCAGAATTATACTCAAGATGGCGGATTTTTCCTTCAATTCCTTCAGGGAGTTTTAGGGATTTCTTATATTTTGTTTTATCTTTTCTTCTGAGATGTTTTCTTTTATTGTTATGAACTAAACCCTTCAGATACCTGAAGGGGATGAAACCTAATACGGATCTTGTTATTGTTTTCTGAACTTTATGATAAATATTTGATTTGTTCTTAATTATGTGTGCTTAAATCTTGTGTTAATATTTACGGGATATTGATTCAAGTTGGATGTGCTTAGGTGGTGGAGCAAAAGTCCCTGCCTAAGAGTAGATCTAGCATAATTAAGCGGAGTTGATCGCGCGGCTAGAGATAGGGTGACGAGATTTTGCCGGATTAGGGTGAAACCTAATATGAGAGTCCATAGATCGAGTTAATGTGATTCTAGGGGTTTTAATTAGAAAGAGATTTTAATTAATCAACCTAGGGTTAGACGTTATTCTCCTTGAGAGAGGGTTTAATATAAATTAGGGGATCCTACGGATCAAGTCAAGTGAATAAATCGTCTGGTTCAGTGTTAGATAACAAGTAAAGTCTAGGTGGATTCTTCCTAAGGGTATCGTCTTAATCAACTGAGTTTTCCCAATAGTATTTCCCCAATTCATTCTTTTTGTCATTACGTCTTTAGCTTATTAGTTAGTTAGTTTTAGATTAAACAACCAATCATTTAATATTTAGCCTAAATAATAGAAAGAAGGTTAGTAGTAGTACTTTTAGTTCCTTTGGGTTTGACAATCCGGTCTTGCCTAAGCTATACTACTGTTTGATAGGTGCACTTGCCTTAAGTCATTGTCAGAGTTAGTTTCCAGGTTCGATCATTCTCTTTTTATAAATTTTAAAACTCGACAAAACAACGATCAAGTTTTTGGCACCGTTGCCGGGGAACTAAAATATTAAAAAAGCTCAATTTTTATTACTTTAGCCATTTTATATTTTTTATTTTTTGCAACTTAATTTTTATTTTTTTAGTTTGCTAATTTTTTTTATTCAGTTTTGGCAGATAATTTTAGTTAATAAGAGATGGCACTAAATAACTATCAGTGACAAGTTATGAGGACAACGCCAACAAAAGCCCACAGTGTCTTCAACCTCGACGCATTAACCATGCTATCAAACCAGATAGAGCTTTTAAGTAAGAAAATTTCCAGTTTGTGTAGCTCTACACAGGTACATCTAGTGACGCAGTGCGATACAAATGGAGAAAGGATGAGCAATACAGAATACCCACCTTACAGCCATGGCATAAAGAATGAAACAGGTGGAGGCGTGGCTAATCCTGAGTACCCACCCTACGGACATGGCATGGAGAACGAACAAGTCAACTATATGGGTAACTATTTTAGACCTCAAAATAATTTTTATAGTAACACTTGTAATGCAGGTTGGAGGTACCATCCCAATTTCTCGTGGGAAAGTCAAGGTAATCAAAGATCGCAACTTCCTTCAGGTTTTCAACAACCACCTCACCAGCAGGAAACTAAGCCGAACCTTGAAGAGATGCTAATGAAATTTATCTCAAACACTGAAATAGCGCTTGAAAACCAACAAGCATTGACTCAAGGGCTCGAGAACCAAATAGGTCAGCTTGCTAAGTCGATCTCAGAAAGACCACAAGGTATCTTACCAAGCAACACTGAATCTAACCCAAATGAACAAATTCAAGCCATCACCGCCTAAAATAGTGAAGGGTTAGACGAACCAAACCCAAGGGAAGAACATGTGGTAAGTGAAGGTAAGGTTGAGGTGAGCCATGAAATACCAAAATCGGCCAATACAGAGTACCAACCTCGTATACTATATTCTGAATCAATGAAGAAGGACAACACAGAGGATACAGTTTAGTAAGTTTCTTAAACTTTTAAAGAAATTACAAATTAACTTACCGTTTCTTGAAGCTCTTTCGCAAATACTCGATTATAGAAAATTTTTAAAAGAGCTGTTGACAAACAAATGGAAGATAGACGAGGCATCGTATGTGGAGCTAAACACAATGTGCTCAGCAATTCTACAAAATAAACTGCCATGGAAATTAAAAGATCCAGGGAGTTTTACAATTCCATGTTTAATTGGTAGTTTACCTATTGATAATGCTTTAGCTGATTTAGGGGCAAGCATCAATGTTATGCCTTATAAAATGTTTAAACAACTAGGTCTAGGGAAACCCAGACAAACTAGGATGAGCATTCAATTAACTGATAAAACTATCAGAATTCCTAGGGGTATAATAGAAAATGTTGTAATCAAAATTGATAAATTCGTATTCCCAGTAGACTTTGTCATTTTAAACATGGATGAGGACAATTCGATTCCTTTAATTTTAGGAAGACCCTTTCTAGCAACTGCTAGGACTAAAATTGATGTTGGTGTAGGAAAACTCATTCTTCGTATAGGTGACGAATCAATCAGTCTACAAGCTCTTGACTCGGCCAGAACATCGACTGATGAAGGTG
This sequence comes from Gossypium rotundifolium, assembly GCA_025506655.1. NCBI lineage: Eukaryota > Viridiplantae > Streptophyta > Magnoliopsida > Malvales > Malvaceae > Gossypium > Gossypium rotundifolium. The sequence goes on from CP106726.1 coordinate 64,105,659, forward strand.
AGAAAGTAAATTCAGTTGATAACAAATTTGTTCAACCTTCATCACAAGAAACACCACGAAGCCACAAACCTGAGCTGAATCATAGACCTCATGCCAATAAAGAAGAATTACATGAGGAACGAAGCCTTAAGGTTAACAAACTAGAAGAGTAGAAGACACACTTTAAAGAGAAATCGAAACCGCACAAAGAAAAATCGAAGGAACCCCCAGACGAGCTGATAGGAACAACAAATCACTTCAAAATAGGGGATTAGGTATTGATGAATAGGGAAGACCCTCGAATCACCACTTCAGACATCAAAACAAATGAAGAAAATAGATTTAAAGTACTTAATGTCTTCCTATACGGGACAGTCGAGGTAAGCAATCCTAAATTCAGCACTTTTGAGGTAAACACTACTCGACATAAACTTTATATCAAAAACCAAGTTGATCGCATGAGAAAGGATTTTCACCTCCTCAAACCACCATGACCATACAAATAACAGGTAAGTCTAGCTCAAGAATTTAAACGAGCGCTTCTCGGGAGGCAACCTGAGCACTAACCTCATTTTTATTTTTACTTTTATTTTTATTTTCCCTTTTTAGCATTCAAATAAACCAAAAGTGCAGATTTCTAGACCACACGGCCTTGCACACGGCCGTGGACGTGGATGTGTAGGCACCACAGGTAGGTAAAAGGGCGTGACCGTAGACGTGTGGCAATAGGACAAAAATTGGGTGTGACCGTAGGCGTGTTGCAACAGGACAAAAATTTTCTCCAAAACATGGGTCACATCTCTATTTAAACCCCCTTCTTACTTTTTCTTTTCCAATTATCTTTCTTCTTTTATTTTCCATTGTTTACTTTTACTTTTATTTTTATTTTTATTTTTATTTTCTTTATTATTTTGTTCTTATTCTTCATGGCATTTAGATTTAGCTTAGGATATAATAAAACCAAGCTGGCTACTTTAAGAATTCAAATTTAATCAGGTTCGAGGCACTCCCCCACATTCACCTCTATGTTCACCTCTAATCTTATCCGGTTTCTTTTCATTGACTTTATCCAAAATTCAGGAAGGTTCACTCCTCTTCCCATCTTATGATTTTATGATTATTTTGATATTATCTATCTTTGTACGTTGAGGGCAATGTACATCTTAAGTGTGAGGGGGTTAACTATAGCATTATTCTCAAATCCCTGAATTATATCTTATTCTTAGGAAATTTTCTCATATTACTAATTAGGATGAAATTTCTGATGGTTTATGATTCTTATTGATATGTTTTTGAGTAAGTCATAGTTAATTGTGCATTGATGATTTAAATTTTAAGATACTAGAGAATCAAGCATGATAAGTCTATTTTTCAGAATTCAAAATTTTGCTAGGTTGTCTACCTAAATTTGAATATTACCTTGAAGTTTGAAATTTACAGGGATTAATGTCAAATACCCATAATTTTTGAGAGATTTGAGCCTTATAGAGCATATATTCTTTTTCATGCTCACTTTATTGATTATGAGTGTGTCAACATTGAATTGTTATTCTAGAACTTGCCTCGATTATACATGTCAAGACCACATTTTTTATTTGATATACTGAGATTATAAAGGCACCTAGGTTTTAACCCACTCACTCCACTAAAAAGCCTACCTTCATAATTAACCACTAGTGAACCTTTTTGATCCTAACAACCCTTTTTATTGATTCACCCACTAATATTAACCCAAAACCCTGCTCGTATTTGTTATCACCATTCCTTGACTACCCTTTTATCAAGAATTGATTTGATCAGTTGCCAAATTACTTTATTTCAGTTGATAAAGTTCTTTCCTATATTATGTAAATATTTGATTTGTTCTTAAAAAAAAACAAACGAAGTATATTCATTATTAGTTCTATGTTCTAAGAGCTTGTACGTTTAAATTCAACATCTTGAAGAAGAAGCTCGTATTATTAGTATTTTAAACTTTCATGTGATGTAATTATTCAGATTATCAGTTCATTTTTTAAAGTTAGGTAACTTGTCAATTCAATCTCGATTCTAACCTTCTAATTCAGCCTTTATCCACACCTTTAACCCTAGCCCCATTACAACCTTGTTAAAGACCTTTTGATCTGTTTATCATCTCATTTTACAGTGGTGAAGATTTGGTTTTCAGGCAAGCCTATGGGATTAACTTTTCAGGTTTGACTTATGAGTGCTCTTTTCCTGAACCTTAAACACTTCGAGTGATTTGAGTGAATCTTTTGTGAGGATGTCAATCCTTATCGGTTTTGAATCAGAGGTAATTATTTAGATAAAGGGAGACACCTATGTTTTCATGCTACAAATATATGACTTAGAATTGTTTGAATCTTTAGGAGTCTTTGAGTTAAATTATCCATGTATAAATTATCTACGAATTATGATGAGACATTGTTGATGAGAATTATGAAGTTTGGAAAGTTCGTTTTAATTGTAAGTTGAGAATTTTGCTTGAGGACAAGTAAAAACTTAAGTGTTGGGGTATTTGATAAACCGTAAAAGTAACATATTTTAATCCCAAATTTAGCATACTTTTGGATGATTTATCACTTGATTTATGTAAAAATGTGCTCTTAATCCTTTCTTTTCATGTTTTATACTTAGGAAAGCACCTAGGGACGAAAAGAACAAGAAACGGGCTCAAAATAGACCAAATTGGGCCAAAAAAAAAATCGACATGGCCTGGGCCCAAGACCACATGGCCGTGCCTCATTAAATTACTAGAACACAGCCTGGACCCCAAAACACACAGGCATGTCTCTTCACCAGACTCGACCACGGCTTGAAATCGATTCACACGGGCATGTGCCATGGGCATGTCCCTGTCGCGGCCAAGAGGAGTTTTACTCGGATTTGGATACTTGAAGGCAAAGAAACACATTCCAAAGCCTATTCAAACACCCTAGTAGGAATTCTACTTGAATTAGGATACTTAGGGGCCAAGTAAGGCATCTCAAAGTCTATATAAACACCTAATGGGGCAACTTAAAGGGGGAGTTCAACAGAAGCCTTCTGCAAGGGCTTTTTTCGAGGGCGGTTAGCTAGGCCAAGGAGCCGAGCCAGAAAGGCCAGATTTGTGGTAATCACTCGAAGATAGCCAGTTGATCCATCTCAAGAAGCAAGAATTATACTCAAGATGGCACATTTTTCCTTCAATTCCTTCAGGGAGTTTTAGGGATTTCTTATATTTTGTTTTATCTTTTCTTCTGAGATGTTTTCTTTTATTGTTATGAACTAAACCCTTCAGATACCTGAAGGGGATGAAACCTAATACGGATCTTGTTATTGTTTTCTGAACTTTATGATAAATATTTGATTTGTTCTTAATTATGTGTGCTTAAATCTTGTGTTAATATTTACGGGATATTGATTCAAGTTGGATGTGCTTAGGTGGTGGAGCAAAAGTCCCTGCCTAAGAGTAGATCTAGCATAATTAAGCGGAGTTGATCGCGCGGCTAGAGATAGGGTGACGAGATTTTGCTGGAGTAGGGTGAAACCTAATATGAGAGTCCATAGATCGAGTTAATGTGATTCTAGGGGTTTTAATTAGAAAGAGATTTTAATTAATCAACCTAGGGTTAGACGTTATTCTCCTCGAGAGAGGGTTTAATATAAATTAGGGGATCCTACGGATCAAGTGAATAAATCATCTAGTTCAGTGTTAGATAACAAGTGAAGTCTAGGTGGATTCTTCTTAAGGGTATCGTCTTAATCAACTAAGTTTTCCCAACAGTATTTCCCCAATTCATTCTTTTTTGTCTTTGCGTCTTTAGCTTAGTAGTTAGTTAGTTTTAGATTAAACAACCAATCAATTAATATTTAGGCTAAATAATAGAAAGAAGGTTAGTATTAGTACTTTTAGTTCCTTTGGGTTTGACAATCCGGTCTTGCCTAAGCTATACTACTGTTCGATAAGTGCACTTGCCTTAAGTCGTTGTCAGAGTTAGTTTCCAAGTTCGATCATTCTCTTTTTATAAATTTTAAAACTCGACAAAACAACGATCACTTTTCTTATGGCATGCTAATTTTGCATTAAATGCAATTTAGTCTTTTTATATAATTAAGCACACAAATGATCAAATTAAATCATAGAAATTTCACACATATTAATTCACATGCTATAGACTCGAAAAATAATATTAAAATATTTTTTGACTTAAATTTGTGGTTTCGAAACCACTATTCTGACTAGGGTCTAAATCGGACTGTTACAATTCTCCTCTCTTAGGAATTTTCTTCCCCGAAAATCTTACTGCTGAACAGATTTGGATATTGTTGTCTCATTGAATCTTCATGCTCCCACGTAGCCTCTTCAACTCTGTGTCGATGCCACAGTACTTTTACTAATAAGATTTTCTTATTTCTCAATTATTTCACTTCACGATCTAAGATACGGATCGGTTCCTCTTCATAAGTCATATCAGATCAGATTTTAATCTCAGACGGAGTAATCACATGTGATGGATAGGATCGGTATCGTCTAAACATTAACACGTGAAACACATTATGAATCTTTCTAATTCAGGTGACAGCAACAATCTACACGCAACAGGTCCAATGCGCTCGATGATCTCATACGGCCCAATGAACCTCGGACTCAATTTGACTTTACATCTGAATCAGAGTACTTTCTTTCATGGAGATACATTCAAGAACACTTTATCACCGATCTCAAATTCGATATCTTTCCATTTCAAATCAGCGTAAGATTTTTGACGATCAAATGCTGCTTTCAAACTATCACGGATCACTTTTACTTTCTGTTCAGTTTCTTTGATCAAATCAACCCCGTGTATCTTACTTTCACTGAGTTCAGTCCAATACAAAGGTGTCCAACTTTTGCGTCCGTACAAAGCCTCATAAAGTGCCATTTTGATGCTCAACTGAAAGCTATTGTTGTATGCAAATCCAGTCAATGGAAAATATTATTCCACGTACCATTAAACTCAAGAATGCAACATCTCAACACATCCTCTAGTATCTGAATGATTCGCTCGGATTGACCATCCGTCTGCGGGTGAAAATTCGTACTGAAATGCAGTTTAGTACCCAAAGCTTCTTGCAATTTCTTCCAAAACAATGAAGTAAATCTCAGATCTCTGTCAGACACAATATACAACGGCACTCTGTGCAATCTCACAATATCAGAAATGTAAAGCTCATCTAACTTTTCAAGTGAATAATCAGATCGTACCGGAATAAAATGGGCTGACTTCGTCAATCGATCAACTACAACCCAAATTGCATCTTTCTTTCTTAGAGTCAATGGCAATCCAGAAACAAAGTCCATCGTCACTCTATCCCATTTCCACTCAGGAATCAAAATCGATTGTAGCAAACTAGATGAAACCTGATGTTCAGCTTTAACTTGCTGACAAACTAAACATTTCGTGACAAATCAAAGATATCTCTTTTCATGCCAGACCACCAATAATGTTGTTTCAAATCATGGTACATCTTTCTACTTCCCGGATGAACAGATAGGCGACTATTATGAGCTTCATTCAAAATTAACTGAATCAGCTCTGGATTCCTCGGAACACAAATTCGATCTCGAAATCTCAAACAATCATCAACATCAAATCGAAATTCAGAATCGAAATTCGAATCACATTGAGCTCGTTTCGCTATCATATCATTATCAACTTTTTGAGCATCACATATTTGTTGTAGAAACAACAGTTTCGCCTTTAATTTAGCTAAAACTGAACCATCATCGGATAAGTCTAAATGAGCATTCATAGCACGTAATGCAAACAGTGATTTCTGACTCAATGCATCAGCAACGACATTTGCTTTACCCGGATGATAGTCTATCACAAGTTCGTAGTCTTTCAAAAGCTTTAACCATCTTCTCTGTTGCAGATTCAAGTCTTTTTGAGTCATCAGATACTTCAAACTTCTATGATTTGAAACATGTGACATTTCTTATCGAAAAGATAATGGCGCCAAATCTTTAATGCAAACACAATCGCAGCTAACTCAAGATTATGTGTCGAATAGTTTTTTTCATGCGGCTTCAGTTGTCTCTAGGCATAAGCTATAACTTTGCATTCCTGCATCAAAACACATCCCAGACCATTTAACGAAGCATCATTATATATTACAAATTCTTTACCCGATTCTGGTTGTACCAAAACTGGAGCTTCAGTCAACAAAGTTTTCAACTGATCAAAGCTTTTCTAACATTTATCGGACCATTCAAATCTCACATCTTTCTGAAGCAATCTAGTCAATGGAGTAGCAATCATCGAAAAACCTTTTACAAACTATCGATAATAACCAGTAAGTCCCAAAACTTCAGACTTCAGACACATTTCTCGAAGGTTTCCATTCCAGAATAGCAAAATCTTGCTCGAATCAACTGGGTTACCAGAGGCTAATACAATATGTCCTAGAAAACCAACTTCTCGCAACCAGAATTCACATTTATTGAATTTTGTATACAATTTCTTATCTCGTAGAGTTTGCAACATAATTCTCAGATGTTCAGCATGTTCAATCTCATCACGTGAATAAATCAATATATCGTCAATGAACAAGACAACAAATTGGTCTAAGTACGGTCTAAAAATTCTGTTAATCAGATCTATAAAAACAGCAGGAGCATTTGTTTGTCCAAATGGCATAACTAAGAATTCATAATGCCCGTACCTCGTTCTGAAAGTAGTTTTCAGAATGTCTGAATCTTTTACTCACAACTGATAATATCTTGATGCCAGATCTATCTTTGAAAACACAGTGACTCCTTTAAGCTGATCAAATAAATCATCAATTCTGGGCAAAGGATATTTATTCTTTATAGTCACCTTGTTCAATTGACGGCAATCAATGCACATTCTCATCGTGCCATCTTTCTTTTTCACAAACAGAACAGGAGCACCCCAATGTGAGAAACTCCATCTTGCGAATCCTCTGTCAGTCAACTCTTGCAACTGTGACTTCAACTCTTTCAACTCTGTTGGCTCCATTCTATATGAAGCTATCGAAATAGGAGTCGTTCCCGATAGTAAATCAATACCAAATTCAACTTCACGTATCAGAGGTAATCTCGGCAATTCTTCAGGAAATACATCAGAGAATTCACAAACCACTAGCACTAATTCAACTTTCTTTTCAGTTACTTTCGAGTCAATCACATAGGCAAAATAAGCTTTATAACCCTTTTTCACATAATTTTGAGCTTTCATCACTGATATCACAGCAGGTAATCCATTCAAATCATTAGATTCAATCCAACTATTTTATCATTCTGACATCTCAAATCAATAGTATTTCTTTTGCAATTTACAACAGCATCATGCAACATCAACCAGTCCATACCCAAAATTATATCAAACTCATCAAATGGTAGTAGCATCAGATCAGCAAGAAAACAAACATCTCGTGTAACAGACCGAATTTGACCTTAATCGAAACGGTGGTTTTGGGACCACTAATCTGAGCCTGAGAAATATTTAAATATTATATTTAGTGTTTATTATATATGAATTTATGTGTGTGAAAGTTTCGTAGAAAAATTTTATCGTTTGAGTATTGAATTTGACAAAAAGGACTTAATCGCGTAAAAGGTAAAAGTGGCATACTAGAGTGTAAAGTGCCTATTTGAGCATGGCTTTTAATATGAAGCATATTTTTAGAGTTAGTGGGTGGCTTATGTCAAAAATAACCTTAGTATATATGTTAGTTTTATTTTATATTAAAGGTTATATTAGTAATTTAATAATTTCTTTATTATATGTTAAAATAACATAAACAAAAGCCATCATCTTATTCATTCTCTCATGGCCGAATATGGAGAAAGAAAAAAAGGGGGTTTTGTTCTTTGAATTTCGGCATTTGGAGGCTTGATTTCAAGGTTAGTTTGATTTTGGTTTTTAATAATTTTTACGTTTTTGAGATCGTTGCTTCGAACCGTAGCCGACCCATGTTGTAATTTTTGAATCCAAGCATGTTTGATCTTTGGCTATTGATAGGTTTATATAGTTTTTGATGTTTGATGGTGTTAGATAAAAGATAAGTTAAAAATTAGTATATTATGTATTGGAAGTTTTGAAGAATTTTTGTTTTTAGGGCCAAATTGTAAAAATAAAAATTAGAGAGGGCTTAAATGCAAAATAAATGAAAGAAATGGACCTATATGGTCCTTATACATATTCGGCCCTTGTATAGTCTTAGCTAATTTGGTGTATTTTGTGTGTTATGCAAATAGGACTAAATTACAAAGTTTTGAAATATTGGGGGTAAAATAGTAATTTGCCCATTTATGTGCTTAGGGACTAAATTGAGATGAAATGTACTTGAATGAGCTAAATTTTAATGTGTTTTAGATCAAGAGCAAAGAAAAGCAGTTTAGATCGGGAAAGACGAAGGTTCTCGAATAAGCCGATTTGCACTCTATCGACAATCGAGGTAAGTCCTTAAGCAATTATATGTCTAAAATTATTTATGTGACTTAATGGATGATGAAATTTAAATGTTATGAGGATATATATATATATATATAGATAGCGAATGTAGCTAAATATTTTAGCAAGAAGTGTTGAAAAATTTCAATCGAATTGATAAGTTCATGTGATATGAATTAAGTATGGTTTGTATAATTACGGTTAGCTTGTAATGTGAATGTGATGGAAGTAATATTGTATTTGGGCTTGAGCCTAGCGAGCCTTGTGCTTGGTGATTTAATTCGGCTTGAGCCTAGCGTGCCTTATCTTGGTGATTTAATTCGGCTTTAATGCCTAGCAGGCCTTGTGCCTGTGATTTAATTCGGGCTTTAATGCCTAGCAGGCTTCGTGTCGGTGATTTATTTCGGGCTTTAATGCCTAGCAGGCTTCATGCCGGTGATTTAATTCGGGCTTAAATGCCTAGCGAGCTTCGTCTTGGGTGATATGCTATAAGTGGAGATTTTGAGAATCAAACAAGGTGAGATATATATGTGGTTATGTACTAAAAGTTCGGGTAAGAATTTGCCTACTATATTAGTAAGAAAGAAAGTGAGTTAAGTTCTTTTTGTTTTGAATCAATTTGATGTGTAGAAATGGTCAATTGCTCAAGTTCTATAATATATATAATGTTGAATCTATCATTGATGTGAATATACATAGCTTATATGTGAAGTTGATAAAGTATATGATCGAGTGATATAGTGATGAAAATCGATACAAATGTGACCTTAGTATTCGGCTAGTGTATTCGATATATATATACATATATAGAAATTTATGTACAATATTATTAGTTTGAAAAGTTAAGTGTTTACTTGTATGTTCATTGTAAGTATATGTGCTTAGGACTTACTAAGCCGGTGAGCTTACTCTGCTTATGTTTGTGTTCTATTTTATAGATCAATAATTCAACTACTGAGCTCGGGGATCATCAAGACAATCGACCACACTATCACTCTCTTTGGTATAGTTATGTTTTGTAAACTTTTGAATCAAAGGCATGTATAGGCTTTGTTTTGATAAATAATGAATAATGTCGGTTTGTAAATATAAATATGGCCTTGCGAATAAAATTTGTTGCTTTTAGTTAAGTTTAGGTTTCATATATGATATGGTTGCTTGCATTAAAATACCAATAGATATGCGATTTCACCATGCTTTAAATCATACATGGAAAATGATCATATGATATATATATATATATATATATATATGGTGTAATATTGGGATATGTACTTAGGTATAAAGAAGTAAATGTGAATGTACAAAGATACCATGCGAAAATAGCTATCTTGTTTGGTTATGGCTGACTTGATTATGCATGGTAAAATGTATATATATATATATACTTGTAATGTCATTTGATAATGCTTAAATATGTATGGCTTTGTGGTAAGTATTTAGAGTAAAATTTTATACTTGATAAGAGCACCTATAGTACGCATAAATGCATGTAAACCATGTTTGAATTAGGCATATCTTATATTTAAGAATTGAATGAACATGGGTACCACTAATTGCATGTATTGTATATTATATGCATAAATAAAAATACTAGGTTATGAGTTGATCTCGTTTGGAGTTTAGGTTTACATTTGAATGCTAACCATATTCGGTTATGTGAAATGAGTATTAAGGTATGAATATGTGGTTATAATTACATAGGTATATATGTATATGTACGTAGGTAATGGTCATGGCCGAATGGGGTGAATGAAAACGTGAAATGATGAATCGGTTGATATTTATATACATGTTATGTTATAATGCAAAATGGTTACATATACGAATGGTATGATCTTAAGTAATAAAGAAATGAAGAATTTATGAAATCCATAATGATGTATGCTTATTTAGTCTTTGATGGTGAATGATTCAATGAGTAATGTGTCACTAGTTGTAAATGATTTTATTTGTGAAGTATTACTAAATGTCTTGATATTCGACTAGGGATATTGCTTTCTCTTCGATAATATGATTTGGTATACTATATTTAAGTAGAAACAAGTATAAAAGTGCATTTGATGGGTATTGAGGTCGGGTAATACCTCGTAACCCTATTCCGGTGATGGATACGGGTTAGGGTGTTACATTTTATTGGTATCAGAGCTACGATTTAGTCGATTCTAAGACTACCGTAGTACGTAAGAGTCTAGCTATACATGCCTTTGAATTTTATATGTGATAGTGTGGGGACTTCTGACAATTTCAATTGTATTTTATATAGTAAATGGATTCGATCCCGATAGAGCCATAGCGGATGATGTGGAGAGTGTTGCGCTGGTCACGCACATGGATCGGCGCCATTAGACTCTCAACCGATTCACGGTAACCACGAGGAGAGGCTAAACAAGCCTTCTACCAAATGATGAATGAATGGTTTACCCAGTTTGTTCGAAATAATCCATTTGTACAACAACCTCCATCCCCGAATAATCCAACTCCGTACCTTGACTTCGATGATAGATCCAATGAGATCTAGTAGGCCTCCGGTTGATAAAATCGGAAATTTAGGGTAGAAGAATTCAAGGCTAATGATGATGATGATGCGAGCGAAATGAAATGTGGCTTGATAACACTAATCGGGTACTTGATGAGCTATCCTGCACTCAGGATGAATGTTTGAAATGTGCTATATCTTTACTTGGGACACCGCCTATCACCGGTGGAATACACTAGTATCGGTGGTTCCAAAAGAAAAAGTGACATGGGATTTCTTCCGAATGAATTCATAAGAAATATATCGATCGAGGTTCATCGACCGAAACGAAAAGAATTTCTTGAATGAAACAGGGAAAATGACCGTGGCCGAATATGAGCGAAAATTTGTCGATTGAGCCGATATGCTCGGGAGTGTGTATCAACCAAGCCATTATGTGCAAAAGGTTTGAAGACGGTTTGAATGAAGATTTAAAGTTGCTAGTTGGCATTCTTGAGATCAAAGAATTTGTGACACTAGTCGAGTGAGCTTGCAAAGTCAAGAGCTTGGGAAAGAGAAAAGAAAGGTGAGATGAAGCTAGAGACACTCGTAAAAGACCGTCGGGCAAGAATTTCCATTCCACATCTAAGAAGTTTAGAGATGACTTCAGCCGACATAAAGCTACTTCAGATTCACCTAGACATGATCGACCTTCCGTGGGCTCCCGAGCTACCTCGATGGCCAGTGTTGATAACGTTCCACAGAATCGAGTTGAATGCAAACATTGTGGAAAATGGCATTCTGGGAGTTGTAGAGTTCGTGATCGGTCCTGCTTTAAATGTGGATCCTCAGACCATTTTATTCGAGAGTGCCCGATGTTAGTGAAAGCGAATCTCGTACGCGAATTCTAGACCGAAGCGATTACATCAACCGGGCGGACCACCCGAGCATTACGGCAATGTAGGTGGTAGTCAGAGAGGGACGAAGAACACAGCAGTTCGATCTGAGGCTAGAGCTCCCGCTAGAGCTTATGTTACTCGAGCTAGGGAGGATGCTGCTTCTCCAGATGTCATTACCGGTACTTTCACCCTTTATGATACTACTGTGATTGCATTGATTGATCCTGGTTTGACCCATTCATATGTATGTGAAACTCTGGTATTCAGTAAGACTCTGCAAGTTGAGTCTACTGAGTTTGTGATTCGCGTATCCAACCCTTTGGGTAGATGTGTGTTTGTTAATAAAGTGTGTAAAAGTTGCCCATTGATGATTCGGGATTTTTGCTTCCCAGTCGATTTAATGCTGTTGCCTTTCGATGAGTTTGATATAATTTTGGGAATGGACTGGTTAACTTCGCATGATGCAGTGGTGAATTGCAAAAGAAAGCTTATTGATTTGAGACACCAGAATGGTGAGATCATTAGAATTGAATCCAGTTATTTAGGTGGGTTTCCTACAGTTATATCCTCAATGTTAGCCCTAAGTATGTGAGAAAAGGTGCGAAGCTTATTTGGCTTATGTCTTGGATAATAAATTGTCGAAAAATAGATTGAATCATGCTTGATTGTATGTGAATACCCAGATGTGTTTCCTGAAGAATTACCGGGTTTACCCCCTGTACGAGAGATTGAGTTTGGCATTGAATTAGCTCCGAGAACGACTCCGATCTCAATAGCTCCATATCGGATGGCACCTACTGAGTTAAAAGAGTTGAAAGCACAGTTGCAAGAATTAACAGATAGGGGCTTTGCACGACCAAGTTTCTCTCCTTGGGGTGCACCAGTTCTTTTTGTGAGAAAGAAAGATGGAACGATGCGAATGTGTATTGATTATCGGCAACTGAATAAGGTAACTATAAAGAATAAGTACCCGTTACCTCGGATTGATGATTTGTTTGATCTGTTGAAAGGGCTTGATATTTTGAAGATAGACTTGAGATCGGGTTATTATCGATTCTTGAGTCGAGATACTGAGATGTGCCAAAGACCGCATTCGGATGAGGTACGGACATTTTGAGTTTTTAGTTATGACTTTTGGGCTTACTAATGCACCTGCTATTTTTATGGATTTGATGAATCGGGTTTTTAGACAGTTTTTGGATCGATTTGTGGTAGTGTTTATTGATGATATATTGATTTACTCCAAAGATGAAATTGAGCATGCTGAACATTTGAGATTAGTGCTACAAACTTTGCGAAATCAGCAGTTGTATGCGAAGTTTAGTAAGTGTGAGTTCTGGATGAAGGAGGTCAGCTTTTTGGGACATGTTGTTTCAGCATCAGGCATTCGAGTTGATCCAAACAAAATATCGGCTATAGTTGAGTGGAAGCCACCGAAAAATGTTTTCGAGATTCGAAGTTTTCTGGGACTTGCGGGTTACTATCGACATTTGTGAAAGATTTTTCTATGATAGCTACCCCGTTGACAAAGTTATTGCAGAAAGATGTCAGGTTCGAGTGGTCGAGAAAAGTGTCGAAAAGTTTTGATCACCGAAAGCCCTTTTGATGAAGCTCGGTGTTAGTTCAAATGAATCGGGTAAAGAATTTATTGTTTATTCTGATGCTTCTTTAAATGGTTTGGGCTGTGTTTTGATGTAGGAAGGCAAAGTTGTAGCCTACGCTTCAAGACAATTGAAGCCGCATGAAAGAAATTACCCGACGCATGACTTAGAACTGTCAGCCATTGTTTTCGCATTGAAAATTTGGCGTCACTATTTATTTGGCGAGAGGTGTCACATTTATTCAGATCATAAAAGTCTAAAGTATTTAATGACTCAGAAGGATCTAAATTTGAGACAACGCAGGTGGTTAGAATTGTTAAAAGACTATGAGTTGGTGATTGACTACCATCCGGGAAAAGCTAACGTCGTTGTAGATGCGTTAAGTCAAAAATCATTGTTTGCTCTTCGTGCAATGAATGCACAGATAGCTATGTCTGGTGATGGTTCGATCATAGCCGAGTTACAAGCAAGACCGATGTTTATTCAGCAAATTTGTGATGCACAGAAAGTTGACAAGGATTTGATTGCTAGACGAATTCATCAAAAAGGTGCGAGTCGATTTTGATTGATGCAAATGACTGTTTGAATTTTAAAAGCCGAATGTGTGTTCCAAAAAACTCAGATTTGATACAGGTGATTCTGAGTGAGGCCCATAGTGGTCAATTGTCAATACATCCGGGTAGCACAAAGATGTATAATGATTTGAAACAGTTCTATTGGTGGCCGGGCATGAAACGGGATATATCTGAATTTGTTTTGAAATGCTTAGTTTGTCAGCAAGTAAAAGCTGAACATCAAGTGCCATCCGGATTACTTAAGCCAATCATGATACCTGAATGGAAATGGGATAGAATTACAATGGATTTTGTATCCGGTCTTCCTATGACACCGAGTAAGAAAGATGCCGTCTGGGTTATAGTTGATAGGCTGACTAAATCAGCTCATTTTGTGCCGGTTCGTACAGACTTTTCACTCGATAAACTTGCTGAATTGTATGTATCGCAAATTGTGAGATTGCATGGTGTACTGAGTTCCATTGTTTCAGACAGAGACCCGAGATTTACATCGCGGTTTTGGAAGAAGTTGCAAGATGCCTTAGGTACTAAACTACATTTTAGTACTGACTTTTCATCCATGAGCAGATCGATCGATCGGCGAACTATTCGAGATACTTGAGGACATGTTGAGATGTTGCGTTCTCGAGTTTGAGGGTGCGTGGGAACGATACCTACCTTTGATTGAATTTGCTTATAATAACAATTTTCAATCTAGTATCAAGATGGCGCCTTATGAAGCCTTGTATGGGCGAAAGTGTCGAACACCATTATCTTTGGATGAGCTCGGTGAGAATAAGATACAGGGTTGATTTGATTAAAGAAACCGAATGAAAGTAGCTATTATTAGAGACAATTTGAAAGTCGCTTGGATCGTCAAAAGTCTTATGCTGATTTGAAATGTAAAGACATTGAATTTTAGGTCGGAGATCGAGTATTTTTAAAGGTTTCTCCGTGGAAGAAAGTGCTCCGTTTTGGCCGAAAAGGCAAGTTGAGCCCGAGGTTCATTGGACCGTATGAAATCATTGAACGCGTTGGGCCTATTACTTATAGGTTGAGGCTACCCTCAGAATTAGAAAAGATACACGATGTATTTCACGTTTCTATGCTTCGTAGATACAGATCAAATCCGTCACATGTGATTTCTCCGTCTGAGATTGAGATCCAACCTGATATGACGTATGAGGAAAAACCGATCCGTATTTTAGCCCAAGAAATGAAAGAGTTAAGAAACAAAAGGATTTCCTTAGTGAAAGTACTATGGAATCGGCACAGAGTTGAAGAAGCAACGTGGGAACCTGAAGATTCAATGAGGCAACAATATCCGACGTTGTTTAACGGTAAGATTTTCGGGGACGAAAATCCTTAAGGGGGGAGAGTTGTAACAGACCGAATTTGACCCTAATCGGAACGGTGGTTTCGGGACCATGAATCCGAGCTTGAGAAATATTTAAATATTATATTTAGTGTTTATTATATATGAATTTATGTGTGTGAAAGTTTCGTAGAAAAATTTTATCGTTTGAGTATTGAATTTGACAAAAAGGACTTAATCGCGTAAAAGGTAAAAGTGGCATACTAGAGTGTAAAGTGTCTATTTGAGCATGGCTTTTTAAAATGAAGAATTAAAAGGTAAATAACCCATTTTTAGAGTTAGTGGGTGGCTAATGTCAAAAATAACCTTAGTATATATGTTAGTTTTATTTTATATTAAAGGTTATATTAGTAATTTAATAATTTCTTTATTATATGTTAAAATAACATAAACAAAAGCCATCATCTTATTCATTCTCTCATGGCCGAATATTGAGAAAGAAAAAAAGGGGGTTTTGTTCTTTGAATTTTAGCATTTGGAGGCTTGATTTCAAGGTTAGTTTGATTTCGATTTTTAATAATTTTTACGTTTTTGAGATCGTTGCTTCGAACCGTAGCCGACCCATGTTGTAATTTTTGAATCCAAGCATGTTTGATGTTCGACTATTGATAGGTTTATATAGTTTTTGATGTTTGATGGTGTTAGATAAAAGATAAGTTAAAAATTAGTATATTATGTATTGAAAGTTTTGAAGAATTTTTGTTTTTAGGGCCAAATTGTAAAAATAAAAATTAGAGAGGGCTTAAATGCAAAATAAATGAAAGAAATGGACCTATATGGTCCTTATACATATTCGGCCCTTGTATAGTCTTAGCTAATTTGGTGTATTTTGTGTGTTATGCAAATAGGACTAAATTACAAAGTTTTGAAATATTGGGGGTAAAATAGTAATTTGCCCATTTATGTGCTTAGGGACTAAATTGAGATGAAATGTACTTGAATGAGCTAAATTTTAATGTGTTTTAGATCAAGAGCAAAGAAAAATGGATTTAGATCGAGGAAAGACGAAGGTTCTCGAATAGCCGATTTGCACGGTCTATCGACAACCGAGGTAAGTCCTTAAGCAATTATATGTCTAAAATTATTTATGTGACTTAATGGATGATGAAATTTAAATGTTATGAGGATATATATATATATATATATAAGATAGCCAAATGTAGCTAAATATTTTAGCAAGAAGTGTTGAAAAATTTCAATGGAATTGATAAGTTCATGTAATATGAATTAAGTATGGTTTGTATAATTCTGGTTAGCTTGTAATGTGAATGTGATGGAAGTAATATTGTATTTCGGGCTTCGAGCCTAGCAGGCCTTGTGCCGGTGATTTAATTTGGGCTTCGAGCCTAGCAGGCCTTGTGCCGATGATTTAATTCGGGCTTTAATGCCTAGCAGGCCTTGTGCCGGTGATTTAATTCGGGCTTTAATGCCTAGCAGGCTTCGTGCCGGTGATTTAATTCGGGCTTAAATGCCTAGTAGGCTTCGTGCCAGTGATATGCTATAAGTGGAGATTTTGAGAATCAAACAAGGTGAGATATATATGTGGTTATGTACTAAAAGTTCGGGTAAGAATTTGCCTACTATATTAGTAAGAAAGAAAGTGAGTTAAGTTCTTTTTGTTTTGAATCAATTTGATGTGTAGAAATGGTCAATTGCTCAAGTTCTATAATATATATAATGTTGAATCTATCATTGATGTGAATATACATAGCTTATATGTGAAGTTGATAAAGTATATGATCAGAGTGATATAGTGATGAAAATCGATACAAATGTGACCTTAGTATTCGGCTAGTGTATTCGATATATATATATATATAGAGAAATTTATGTACAATATTATTAGTTTGAAAAGTTAAGTGTTTACTTGTATGTTCATTGTAAGTATATGTGCTTAGGACTTACTAAGCCAGTGAGCTTACTCTGTTTATGTTTGTGTTCTATTTTATAGATCAATAATTCAACTACGGGCTCAGGGGATCATCAAGACAGTCAACCACACTATCACTCTCTTTGGTATAGTTATGTTTTGTAAACTTTTGAATCAAAGGCATGTATAGGCTTTGTTTTGATAAATAATGAATAATGTCGGTTTGTAAATATAAATATGGCCTTGCGAATAAAATTTTGTTGCTTTTGGTTAAGTTTAGGTTTCATATATGATATGGTTGCTTGCATTAAAATACCAATAGATATGCGATTTCGGTCATGCTTTAAATCATACATGGAAAATGATCATATGATATATATATATATGGTGTAATATTGGGATATGTACTTAGGTATAAAAAAGTAAATGTGAATGTACAAAGATACCATGCGAAAATAGCTATCTTGTTTGGTTATGGCTGACTTGATTATGCATGGTAAAATGTAAATATATATATATATTTATACTTGTAATGTCATTTGATAATGCTTAAATATGTATGGCTTTATGGTAAGTATTTAGAGTAAAATTTTATACTTGATAAGAGCACCTATGGTACGCATAAATGCATGTAAACCATGTTTGAATTAGGCATATCTTATATTTAAGAATTGAATGAACATGGGTACCACTAATTGCATGTATTGTATATTATATGCATAAATAAAAATACTAGGTTATGAGTTGATCTCGTTTGGAGTTTAGGTTTACATTTGAATGCTAACCATATTCGGTTATGTGAAATGAGTATTAAGGTATGAATATGTGGTTATAATTACATAGGTATATATGTATATGTACGTAGGTAATGGTCATGGCCGAATGGGGTGAATGAAAACGTGAAATGATGAATCGGTTGATATTTATATACATGTTATGTTATAATGCAAAATGGTTACATATCTGAATGGTATGATCTTAAGTAATAAAGAAATGAAGAATTTATGAAATCCATAATGATGTATGCTTATTTAGTCTTTGATGGTGAATGATTCAATGAGTAATGTGTCATTAGTTGTAAATGATTTTATTTGTGAAGTATTACTGAATGTCTTGATATTCGACTA
The DNA here is from genome assembly GCA_025506655.1 of Gossypium rotundifolium. Lineage (NCBI taxonomy): Eukaryota > Viridiplantae > Streptophyta > Magnoliopsida > Malvales > Malvaceae > Gossypium > Gossypium rotundifolium. Next base: position 64,123,963 of record CP106726.1, read on the forward strand.
GGGATATTGCTTTCTCTTCGATAATATGATTTGGTATACTATATTTAAGTAAAAGCAAGTATAAAAGTGCATTTGATGGGTGTTGAAGTCGGGTAATACCTCGTAACCCTATTCCGGCGATGGATACGGGTTAGGGGTGTTACATCTCGAAACATCAACAGACAGTTCTTGCATACTTTATCAACCAGGACACTTTTACTTAAGGGGTTCGATACTCTAATAACAAATTCAGTAGACTCTACAAGCAAAGTCTTACTAAATGCTAGGTTCATGCATACATAATGCGTAGATCCATGGTCTATCAATGCAATTACAGAAGTATCATAAAGAGTAAATATACCCGTTATAACATCTGGAGTTGAAGTTTCCTCATGGGCTCAGATGGCATATGCTCTGGCAGACGCTCTAGCTTCAGATCTCGCAACAGTGTCTTTCGTAATTCTCTGACTACCACTGACATTCCTTGTATTTTGAGAAGGTCTACGTCTAGCTGAAACATTATCAGATCTCGGGTTCTGAACAATCTCTTGCTCAACAGACTATAGGCAGTCTCGAATGAAATGGTCTAATGATCCACACCTGAAACAGGTTCGATCATTCAACCTACAACTCCCCAGATGTCTTTTATCACAATGCTTACATTCAGGTCTCTCAGATCGGACATTTCCCACACTGGCTATCGAACTAGCTGGAGCTTTGGAATTCAACTGTGATCTAGCTCAATCTCTATTCGAATGTCCCACATTAACCTTTGAACGGCTTTGTTCATCTCTGAATTTCTTTGAAGCAGACTGAAATGTTTTACTCGGAAATCTCTTTCTCGCATCTCTAGCTTCAGACTCCGCTTTTCTTTTATCTTTCCCAAGTGCCTCAGCTTTACATGCTCGGTCAAAAAGCACTACAAACTCTTTTATTTCCAGAATTCCAACTAACAAATAGATATCTTCATTAAGCCATCTTCAAACCTCTTACACATTATTGCCTCAGTTGAAACACATTCCTGAGCATATTGGCTTAGTCTCACGAACTCTCTTTCATACTCGGTGATAGACATGCGACCTTGTTTCAATTCCAGAAATTCTTTTCATTTCTGATCAATAAATCTCTGACTGAGGTATTTCTTTTGGAACTCAGACTGAAAGAAATCTCATGTAACTCGTTCCTTTGGAACCACAAAAATCAAAGTCTTCCACCACTGATAGGCTACATCTCGTAACAAAGAAACAACACACTTTATACATTCTTCAGGAGTCAATGACATTTCATCAAATACTCGAATAGTGTTCTCTAGCCAAAACTCAGCTTTCTCGGTATCGTCATCACTATGGCTTTAAACTCTTCAGCCCCATATTTACAATTTTGTCGACCAGAGGTTTATTTAACAGATTCAGATTCATAACCGGAGGTATAGCAGAAGTCAGAGGAGGATTAGGCGGGGGCGGAGGTTGTGAAACAGCTGGATTATTTCTTACGTATTGAGTGAACCATTCGTTCATCATTTGGAAGAAAGCTTTTTTAGCCTCTCCCTCTTGACCACTAGTAGTCAGTCTCGAATCAGATGGCGCTGTCCCTTGAGCAGGAGCAGGCACATTGCTTTTAACATCGTCAGCTACAGCTCTTTCGGGATCCATTACTATACGAAGAACACATTTTACATGTTAGGATTCATTACAATATCACATTTCATATAAATGACATGTATAGTTGACTCTCATACGCTACGTTAGTCTGAGAATCGACTAAACCGTAGCTCTGATACCAATCAAATGAACACCCCTAACTCGTAACCATCGCCGGTCTAGGGTTAAAGGTGTTACCGGATAAATCAAAAAGCTTTTACGGACATTTCATAATTTAATTCAAAGAACCCAATCCAAGTATCCCTGGAATAGGTCTATGAGACCTTAAACATGCTTTAGAATAGGGCCGGGACTAAACTGAACACATACAAAAATTCTCAAAAATTTATAAAAAATTTTCTAAGTTATAGAGGTCACATGCCCGTGTGGGCAGGCCATATGTCTCTCACGGCCTTAGACACGCCCGTATGTCTAAGCTGTGTCAAAACAGGGCATACATACTGACTTATCCACACGACCGTGGACATGCCCGTGTGCCTCACCCGTGGTTGCTACTGACTTGCACCACACTGCCAATTACACGCTCGTGTGTCTAGCCCGTGGTTGAGTCTGACTTGTTTTGAAATGCAACCATGAGGGATACGGTCGAGCCACACGCCTGTTTGCTCAACCGTGTGGGCAATTATAGGTCATTTGCAAGGCCAAAATGCCACCCACACTTTGGGTCATCCTTTTAAGCACATACAAGCATCATACCAAACACAATTGGCAACCAAAAACATACCAAATGGTCATCTTATTCAACTCATTTAAGCACTCTTCAAACATACCAACTTATATGCCATTTAGCTCAACTTATTCACAAACATTTCTAAGCATAAATCATCCACAATTTACCACTACTACTCATCAATAATATACCAACGTTGCATCAACAAGCTTACCATTGTTTTGTCTATTTCACTAGCCATCAAACCATACCAAAACTAAGCATCATAAGATATGGTTACTCATTCATAACACAACTATTTATCTAGCCATGTCACATGGCTATGTACATATCTCAAACATAATTCAAAGTGACTATACTATTCATGCCATACTCTAGTATATACACTTTCAAAAGGGTACCAAAATAGGATTGGATAGTGTGATGACGATCCTCGAGGATCCCCGAGCCCTCAGTAGCTTTGACGATCTATAAAACAAAACAAACACACACAAAGTAAGCTTTCAAGTAAGCCATATACAAATAAACCTAACATATAATTCACATAATCATATCAATTAAAGATCATCAATGTTTTTCAATTGCAAATCTATACTCTTCTTTGGCTCATTTGTTTAGCCATAACTTATCAACCAACACATCTCCATACACATCATTAGATCATAGCTTTTTCATTCATATATCACATTTTGTATCCACAAATCTATGCACATATCTTACTTAGGTAAGTTTATGTATATACTTACCTTCTATACACATACATAGTGTACATTTCAAACGTACCTAATTCGTTTATACATTTCACATATCCTTTCGTTTTCTCAGAAATGCCCCTTTGAACCATTCGGAATCAAATATGATGCTGAAATACTTAGTATAGTCGTACAATACCAACGTCCCAGACGTGGTCTTACATGTAACCAAATATCGATGTCACTATCCCAGATAGGGTCTTACACAAATCAAATACGATGTCAATGTCCTGGACATGGTCTTACACGTAAATTACATATCGATGCCAACGTCCCAGACGTGGTCTTACACGATGTCTCATATCGATGCCAACGTCCTAGACGTGGTCTTACACGATGTCTCATATCGATGCCAACGTCCTAGACGTGGTCTTACACGATAATTCATATCGGAAACCTATGTCATGACATATGTAATCATATCTATTCCTAGGTTCGTACGGGACTTTTCGGATATTGACCCTTTTGTTGATACTTTCTTGAAATTCAAATAGATAACATCTCGAACACATTCATTGCATTTAAATTTCATGGACTTACCTCAGATTCGGATAAACGTACAGATTCGACTATTCGATCACTTTCGACTTTCCGCGATCTAAATCTGTTTTCTTCGGTTCTTGATCTACACACATTCAAATTTAATCAATTTATTAACCAATTCATTCAATTCAATCCAAAAAACATGTTTAGGGTAATTTACAATTTAACCCTCACATTTTCACATTTTGACATTTTAGTCCCTATTTCATAAAATCACAAATTACACAAAATCTCTATATACCCATGCTTAGCCGAATGTTCACTATGATCATACCAATCCATAAATTTTATTTATTTCACAATTTAGTCCTTCAAAATATTATTTTCTCAATTTAGTCCAAATTACTAAAAATCACCAAAAACTCAAAGACAAACTATGTTAATCACACACATATCTTTCATAATTCATCTTCAAATATCACAAAAATCATGTGTTCATCAATGGAATATTTCAAAATCTTTATCAATTCACAAAATTTAAGCATGGGTTTTGAAGAACACAAAGCAACGATTTCAAAAACGTAGAAATTATCAAAAACCAAAGCAAAACATACCTTGAATCAAAGAACATCCATGGCCAAATGTCCAAAGCTTTTCTACTTTTATTTCTTTTGTATTTGCGGCACTAATAAGATGATAATTATCTATTTTTCATGTTTGTTTTATTATAAACATATTAATTATTCATTACCATTTTTGCCCTTAATGAAACCTTAATAATTAAACATTTAAACTATGGACATAATTGTCCATCAACTTAATATTGGCATATTAACATCACAAGGACTTCATATAATACAAGCCACAACAAATAGATACATTTTCATATGACATGCTAATTTTGCATTAAATGCAATTTAGTCCTTTTCTCTAATTAAGCACACAAATGATCAAATTAAATCACAGAAATTTCACACATACTAATTCACACGCTATAGACTCGGAAAATAATATTAAAATATTTTTTGACCAGGATTTGTGGTCCCGAAACTACTATCTCGACTAGGGTCTAAACCGGACTGTTACAATTCCTTTATCTATCTGTGGTTCTTTTCTTACTATCAAGTCTCAGTCCTGTTTTAAGCTTAACGTTCTGCACTCTGTGTAGTTAATAGAATGTAATGTGTTGCCATGCACATTGTTTTTCGGGTTGATGATGGTTATATGCATTGGTTTCAAGTTGTTTATGCCTGTTGCATGCAAATGCCCTTTCTCTATGCAATTTTCGTTCTATGCCATTCACTTCATATTTCAATGTTTCATGTCTTCCAATTTTAATATGGTTTATGTTTCATATTTGACAAGTCTTTTCATCTAATCTATTAATATGGTTTGCTTTTATTTTGCAGGTAAGCTTGATTGTGTGCTTTGAAGATATAGTTTTGCTTTGTAATTTTTGTAAGTTTATCATCAGGACGTGTTGCATTCTTGTTGTAATTTGTTTTGCATCTAATAAGACATGCCCTTTCAAGGTGCGATTCTTAGGAGCTAAACTTGAGTCATTTATGTTCAAATAGAAGGTTTTAGCTTCTCATGTATAAGCTATTGGTATATGCAAGAAATTGTTTGCTCAGGCTATTTATTACTTTTAATCTTTTACCTTTTAGTTTAAAAGATAATTAAATTATTTGTTTCGCTAATGATATTTTAGCACATTAAATATGCATTGCAATTTTAAAATAATAAAGTAGGTTATATATTATTTTTCTAATATTATATATTATGATTTTTATTAATTCATATTTTAAAATAATTATATTAAGAATATTATTAAATTATATATTATTTTATTAAATTGTATTTAATAATAATTATATTAAAATATTATTAAATTATATCATTATTTTATTAAATTATATTTAGTAATAGTCTTATTAAAATCTAATAACAATAACAATAATCATCTAACTAAAAAAATTCTACTAAGGGTAATTTGGTCATTTAAGTCATTTTTCTTATGCTATTACAACATTCATTCTATTCAACCAAACACAAGAATACTATTACAGCTCCATTCCATTCCATTGAACCAAACAATTAAATTACTGATTACAGCTCTATTCCATTACAACTATAATTCATTACATCTCTATTCTATTACAGCCTTATTCCATTCACCCCAACCAAACGTGCCCTAATAATCTCCTCAATGCCAAAAATATTTATATACATTAGTTTTAACTCAGGTGCGTTCTTGAATGATATTATATTATATATTTTAAATAATAAATGAAAAAACAAGAAATATTGAAAAGTTATAATTAATTGTTACAATATTTAATAAAATAAAATGATTTGTAAATTTTTGAACCACCTCATACTAAAATAATTTTATTTTATTTTAAAAAGTAAAATACTATCAATTCAAGGATTTAAAAATCATATATATTCAAATAATTAATTCATCATAATTTCAAATAAAATGTTGATATATAATAATACATGTAATAATAATCTAATGTATATTTATAATATATATAAGATTTATCAATAATTTATTGTCCAATAAAAAATCAATTACAAATACTAGTGTGTAAAAATTCTTAAAACAGGCAATTTCCCAAAAAAATCTAGTGTGTAAAGAATTCTTAAAATAGGTAATTTCCCAAAATATCTAGTGTGTAAAAATTCTTAAAATAGATAAATAGATAATTTATCAATAATTTAGTGACCAATAATTTATTTGAATAGCTTTTAGTCAATATTGACTTTGAATGGAGTGAACTTCAATATGATAATTGAATAACAAAAATCTTTTTTCCTTATTGAATTGATGAATGATTAATTTATAACACCATTTTAACCAGAAATTTTATAAGCACTAGATAATCTCGTATCCAGAATGTGGGTTAAAAATAACTTTATATAAAATATACTTATAAAATATATATTCATCAATTGAATCACATGTAGGGTGGTAAAGGACTTGTATGCAAATTTCACTAGTATGGAGTTTGATTTTTGGGCAGATAGTTTATTTTGAAGGTAAATTATATTAGTAGTCACTTAACTATTTTTTTTTTTTGGTCACCTAACTATGAAAAGTTACAAAATGGTTATCTAACTATTAGTAAATTTCTTTTTTGGTCACCCAATTATCTTGATTTTTTGATTTTTTGATTTTTACGTTAGTCATTGGTGACAAAAAAAAATTATGTTGGAGACTTTTTTTTTTAAAAAAAGAAGAAAAAATTTATGTTGGAGACTTATGTTTGTCTGTTTGGTTCATTTGGTTAAAATATAAAATTTTGGTGTTTGATTGACAAAATATAAGATTATGCATATTTTATTAAATTGTCATTGTTATAGAATTTATTTATTTTTATATAACTTTAATCGGTAAGTAAGTCGAGAATTTTTAGAGGGGCGAAATAAAATTTTAATTTTTAATAGTCTATATCTTTATAATTTTTAAAGGATTAAATTAAATTTTTATAATTTTAAGAGGGTAAAATTGTAATTTTACTTTTATTAAATTAAAATTTTAAAATTTTCTAAAAAGTCATAAACTCATAACCACAATTTTTTATTTTAGGGGCAGCCAGGCCTTGTCAACTCTCCTTGAATTCGCCTCTGATTTTAATTACATTAAAAAAATTTAATCTCAATTTTCATAAAATTATGATAATTTTTATTTTTATTATAATTTATATATTAAAAAATAAATGTATGATGTTGAAGTAAATTTATAAATCATAATTATAATAACTCATAAAAATAATTGCATCACCAATTTTAAAGTATAAACCATAATAATAATTATAATAAATATACTAGTAAACAAATTTTTAGAATAAATATAATAATTATAATATTAAAGAATGGAATTTACTGTTTCACTGTTAAGTAAAAATAATTTTGGATTTAATTAGATTTAAATTTTATTTGAAAAACAGGACGAAACTAATTAAATAATAAAAAGATAAATTTATTCAAATTTTAGATTATGCCCGTAATATTATATAATATAAAAAATGAATGATATTAAGATTACACTCTATCTCCTAATATTTTGATATTATATAAAAAAATGAGATAACCAGAAGATTTCGAATGGAGATAAAATAATTTAAAATATGAAATTACGAGATGTAAGATAATATAAAATTAACCAAACATACCCAATTCTCTGTGATGATTAAAAAAAAAATATCAAAACCAGAATCGAAATGGTTGTCAACAATGATGAAGTTTTAACTTTACATAGAATGCAAGAAATAAATGAGAGCCAAGAATGCATTAAATGGTGAGCAATTGCAGTTACGGATAATATTGTAATATATTTTATTTGTATAATGAATATTAAATAAAATAATATTATGTAGTAAATATCTTTATAAAAATTTAAATTCAGTTTTATTAAATTGTAGAGTATAATAGAAGTTTGGATTCAAATTTTATTATGTGTATAATTTTTTTATTTTTATAAAAATTATAATGATAAAAACACCCTTAAAATAATAATACCTTCAAACTAATATGATTTGCCTTGTTATAATCCAAATAACTTGATACCTAGTTGATTGATGACACCAATCTCAATATCTTTTTTTTGGGGGTTTCACAAGATATCCACTAGAGTGAGTCTAATGACTAATCCTCTGAGCTTCATGAGCCCATTAAGGGTAATCACAAAATAATAACACCATTAAAATGATATAATTTATCTTGTAAATTAAGGGAATTTTCTTTATTACCTAATTAAGTTGATGCTCGATTGATTGGTACCACCAAACTTAATATTAGTAGAGATAATAAATATTATAATTATTATTATAATAAACTAGATCACAGTACACTCACAATGTGGGTGAAAATTTTTATATAACAAATCTAGATAAAAGTACCGTAGAGGCCTTTGTACTAAGAGTCGAATTGCATTTTCCTTCCTTTACTCAAAAAATGGAGAAACTAGTCATTGTACATTAGATTAAAGAGTAAATTAATCTTTTCTGTTAAAAATTTCATCCATTTGTACTGTTAAAAACTGGCGTAGTTGATGTATAACTAGACAGTGACATGCCACGTGTATCTTATGCTAATATACAAGAACAAATTTTTAACAACAAAAATGATAAAATTTTTAACAGAAAGATCAGCTTGCTATTCGATTTAACGTACATGGACAAATTTGTCCATATTTTGAGTAAATAGAGTAAAATGTAATCTAACTCTTAATATAAAACCTCTATGGTATTTTTACCAACAAATCTATAAAAAAATTATATAAAAATTAAATATGGTTTAAATGGCAAGTTGAAGGAAGAAAGATTTTGAAGTCTTGTGTTTAAATTTTATTGTGTGTATATTTATGTATTTTATTAAAATTTATGTGAAAAGATAAAATACTTAAAATTATATTTGTTGATTTTAAAAATATTAGACATTTAATAATTTTACAACTGAGTTAGAAGTATATTAAATTTTAAACTTATTCAATTAAAGTTTCAGATAATAATATAGATATTTATGCTAACAATTATCATGAAATAATTATCATATTATCATGTTCTTGTCCTTAACTTTAAAAAGAAAAGAAAAGAAATTATGAGTTAACAATAATTATTCATCAATCATCAAACATAATTATGCATATTGAAATTCAATTTTGTACTACTTCAAAATTTCTATCACCTCATTAGATTAAAATTTTATTAAATGATTGTGGATGAGATATTTTAATATAAAAATGAATTGAGGAATTAAATTAGGTAAATAGGAAATGATTTAATTGATGGGGATGTCGTGGACAGCCTTAATTTCACAAGCTGGTCACCAGAAGAAACAAAAAAAAATGAAGTACTAAAATGAATAAAATATTGAGGAAATGACAAAATAAAGGAAAGTAATAATTTAATGGGTTTGCAGAAGGAATTATTAGTATGAAGGGAGAAAAAGAATGGCAGAATCGTATCTGCAGAAAGAATGATGATAAATATGGAATGATTTCAAATTTTGATAAAATCCAAAATAAACTCAACAACAGGCCCCAATTTATTATCTACCTCAATTTATCGTAAATGTTGAACCTTTTCTTTAAATACATTTGTCTCTCATGTAATGATTAGAGTCCGTAAATATAAGACATGGTTTTCGAATAAATTTAAATATTTCACATCCACCTTTATATTTTTATAAATAATAAATTGGAAATTCTAGTCATTAAAAACATGTTAGTTTGGCATGTTGCATGCAGATGGAGAAATATTAAAGGCATTACAGAAATATTATATTCTATATTTCACTTTTTTTAGTTTTTAAATTTATTTTTAAATTATTTTAAAATGATGTAAAATTAACATTTTTTTATTTTGGTAACATAACATACAAGTAGATTGCTACGTGGATGATATGTTAATATATAATTTTATATATTTTAAAAATTTAATTTTAAAAGAATTTATATTTTTGGAAATATAAAATTTTAAAAATTAAGTCATTCACATATATATCATGTCAATAAAGTGAGAAAAATATAATTTTTATTTATTTTAAAGTGATTTGACAAAAAATATAATAAAAAGTAAATGAAGGAAGAAATGGGTAAAATATCCAAATATAACAAAAAAATTAAAAATTTATGGAATTGGGCCGATTTCTAGAAAATTTACGGAAAATGGTCATTTTCCCTCAAAACGCGTTCACGTCAGTGCGTTTTGAGTGAAAATGCCAAGAAAGCAGCCATTATTAGGGATGACGCTTTGTGCCACCTCAACAAAAGCGCGCTACGTGGAAGTGCTTTGCTTGAGGTGGCACAAAGCGCATTCCCAAGCGCTTTTCCCTTTCCTCAAATATTGAATATTTATTTTTAAAATTAAATTTAAAAAATTAAAAAATTCTATTTTATAAAAGATATTAAAATTAAATTACAAAAACATATAAGCAACTATTATTTTATTAAAAATTCTTATTTATTAAATATATTAAAACCAAATTATAAAAAATAAAAAACTTCTTATTTTATTAAATATATTAAAACTAAATTACAAAAATAAAAATAAAAAACAACTTCTTATTTTATTACATATATTAAAATTAAATTACAATAAAATAAAAATAAAGAAAACTTCTTATTTATTTAATATATTAAAACTAAATTACAAAAAATAAAAATAAAGAAAACTTCTTATTTATTTAATATATTAAAAATAAATTATAATAAAATAAAAATAAAAACAACTTCTTATTTTATTACATATATTAAAATTAAATTACAATAAAAAATTAAACAATTTCTATTTTATTAAATATATTAAAATTAAATTACAATTAAAAATTAAACAACTATTATTTTATTAAATATATTAAAATTAAATTACAATTAAAAATTAAACAACTATTATTTTATTAAATATATTAAAACTAAATTAAAAAAATAAAAATAAAAATAAATTTTATTTTATTAAAAATTTAAATTAAATTATATACAAAAAATAAACAACTTCTATTTTAGTGAAGATATTAAAATTAAATTACAAACACGAATAAAAATAACTTTTTATTAAAAATAAAAAAATAATTACAATTTAAAAATAAAAAGCCGATCCGAATCAATGTTGATGTCGGTTGAATCGAGTCTCACTGGCAGGCGATTCGGCGATTCTGTACTGGATTCCTCCTTCTAGCTTCCAACGGGTCGTGGAACCTCAAGGGGATTCCTGTTCCTCCCAAGTGGAGTGCAGTTGTGGGTGTTGCGAGGATGACCCACCTTGATAAAATAACGACCTGAGGTGTTTGCATAAACCACGGCGGGGGTGTCTGAATCCCGTATGGCGAAGGAGACTGGTAGAAAGAAGTGCTCCCCAACGGCGCCTCCTGTGATCCCTCACGCGATGACGGCCTCAAGATCGACTGGCCAGCCGGAGTAGTCGGGAACGGACTCGAACCCGGCCATGCATTGGAACCTGGGCTGGGACTGGGAAAAGGAAACATATATGGGTTAGGATACATATAAGGGGTAGGGTACGCACCTAACATAAAGGGTAAAGGCTGTGATGTCGATGTCGTCGGCTGAACTGATGGGCTCGGTGACTGTGTGGGCGCAGCTGATGGGCCTGATGATTGTGTCGGCGCTGTTGATGGCCCCGTCTCATCACCCCTTCTCCTTGGATTTAAAGGGCCCCGACGTTCCCTTTGTTGACGAAGTTGCCATCGCCTCTCTTCTTCCGACAACAAATACGGCTTACCATGGATCCTAAACCATGGTATGTATTCCGGTACGCACGCTAACTCAGGAACGATGATCGGCTCCCGTTTAGGTAAATAGTCATACTGGTTCTCCCATGTCTCGGTATTTGCTGACCAAAATCTTGGCCAATCCATGTGCAACTATCGTAAGTCCACTTTGTGCTCTAACTGGTGCATCTCCACAGTCGCATAGGTGATCAATGAGACCTTCACGTGCCAACTGCTCGAATTTTGCAAGAACTCTTCCGGAATTATTGCCCGAATTTTCGGATCCTCGTACGGTGTCCATTGAAACTATATTAACATTACCAAAATATTAGTTATATACATAATACTAGACACTAAATATGAAATACTAAATTATAAATACGAAATTCAAAACTTACTTGTGATTCCGATCGTTGGTCCAATAAAAGTCGTATATCTTCAATCGAGGTAGGTATTCCAGCATGACTCACCGAATGGTTCCACATAATTAAATAAATTTTTAGCGCACAATTATACTATAAATCTACATAATAATTGTAAAATATAACATTAAATTTACCTCGTTATCAGTGGGAATGAATATGGGTGGTCGAGTCGAGGACGTAAAAATGGAAATCGAAACCATGCCCATGACTGCAGTAGTGATAGGCAACCTCCGATTTTTGCTTTACTCCACTGCGTCGCCCCACACATCTCCCGATACAACTTCGATAGCACGGCAGACCCCCAACTCAATTCACCGACTGCTCTAAAATCAACAAGTTTCAGCAGCCATCTCAAGTGTACGAGGTTTCTAGAAAGGTCCGGCATCAGATAGCCTCCAATTACCTGAAGAATGTATGCCCGAGCATGCCATATTCGTTCTATTTCGGTCAAACCCTCATTCAGCTCCGGGAATGTGTCTCGTAACCAGGCCATCTCGATCTGACCTCCCTGAATTTTATCCAGAATGGCACTCAGAAGCTCGTAACATACGACCATCCAATCACCAGAAGTTACGGACCCGGTGACTATCAACCCGTCCACCAGCAATCCCAACAGCAACTGCCACTACAACAAAACAACCTTACCGCGACATTTTTTTTAACCTAAGACGATGCAAAAAAGTTTTGCATAGGTTTCGCGACGCTTCATCCGACGCTTTCAAAATGGTTGTCTATAGTACAATTGGCATATGCATGGCGACACTTTTGAAAAAGCGTCGCCATAAGTCAACATAAGCCGACCCTTATTGAAGGGTTGTGAAAAGCTTGGTCAATGCCGACCTTTAAAAAAGGTTGGGAAAGACCTAGTCAAGGCCAACCTTTGAAAAAGGTTGTTATAGACATGTTTAAGACAACCTTAAAAAGGTTGGTATAGTTCTTGTCTAAGGCAACTTTTAAAAACGGTTGGGATAGAGCCATCTAAGGCAACCTTAAAAAAGTTGGGATAGACCTTGTTTAAGGCAACACTACACCAAATCAGACTTTTAGCGGCGTTTTTAGTGGCGTTTAAATAAAATGCCACCAAGATTACGCAATAGTGGCATTTGAAGGAAAATGCCACAACAAAACGATCAATAGCGGCGTTTTTTAAATAAAAGCCGCTAAAAACGATATATAGCGGTGCATTCGAGAAAACGCCGCTAAATCTCCGACGTATAACGGCGCTTTTAAGAAAATGCCACTAAATCTCAGACTATAGCGGCGCTTTTTATAAAACGCCGCTAATGCTTGACCTTTAGCGCTTTTCTACCAAACGGAAAATATTTTTATTTCAAAACAAAACGATGACGTTTTAATTGCAATGTTAAAATGGGAAAAATTAGTGGCGTTTGTTACAAAATGCCGCTAAATGTGATCTTTAGTGGCGTTTTAACAAAACACCACTAATTTGTTTCTTTCAAAATGAAACGACACCGCTTTTAATTACAAAGTAAAAATGGGATAAATTTAGAGCGTTTTAAAAAAAATGCCGCTAAAGTCGACTTATAAGCGGCGTTTGTTATAAAAACGCCGCTAAATGTGATCTTTAGTGGCGTTTTTAACAAAAACGGCATAACATAATTTTTATTTCAAAAACAAAAACGACGTCGTTTTCATGTAAATATAAAAAGTGTTAAAAATTTGCGGCGTTTTTTTTATTCAATCTATTTCAAAACAAAAAAAAAAGTGTTGTTTTGATCATTTTATGATAATTCAATTTTAATTTATGTTGAGTGTTGAAAATTTTTGTCTTAGTGTTAAGGGTTTAGCATTTAGGGTGTAAGATGTGGGTCGTATGGTTTAGGGGTTAATGTTTATACTTTAGTGTTTAGTGGTTTAGAGTTTTTGATTTAAGATTTAGTATTTATGGTTATAGGGTTTATATATTTTTGTAAGGGTTTATGATTGAGGGTTTTATGGTTTAAGGTTTAGAGTTTATAAAGGTTTGTGGTTTAAGGTTTTGGGTTTAAGATGTTTTAGGGTTTAGATTTTGGGGTTATGTATTTAGAGTTTTATATGGTTTAAGGGTTTAAGGCTTATAGTTTAGGGTTTAGAGTTAAGGGTTAAGGGTTGATAGTTTAGGAGTTATGTTATAGGGTTTAGGGTTTAAGGTCAAGGGTTTAGGGTTTAAGGTATATGACCCTCAATTCCGAAACCAAAATCCTTGAAATCAGTTTCTTCTAATTCAAATCCCTAGAATCCTCAGAATCTTAAGTCGTTGGATCCAACGTAACCATCGTTTAATCCTTCCTTTTATTGTATTGAAACTATCTTTCCATAACCTTGAATGGTATATGTATCCATTACCCCATTGTTTATTTCTTTAAAATAGGTTCAAATTTTTATCCTTAATTTATATATTAAATAATTTATTATATAATTGTAAAATAGATAATATGAATTATAATATTAAAATTATTATATATATAGTTTGGGGTTTGGGATTATGTATTAGACATTATTAGGGTTTGAAGTTTAGATTTGGGGTTATATCTGGGAATTAGGCTTAAGTTTTTTAATTTATATATTAAATAATTTATTATATAACCGTAAAAGAGATATTATGAAATTTTTATATAAAATTATTTTATTATTATTAGCACTAATACTATTATGATTGATATATTTTAAATTTATAAATATTAAAAATAAGTAATTGGATTAATTAATAATAGTATAAAAATATAAAGATTAAATGATATTAAAAATTACCAGCGTTTTATACAAAAACGCTACAAAACCCATCAAGAGATTCAAAGACGGCGTCGTTTGAAAATTTGTTTTATGAATTAGTGGCGTTTGTGAATAAAACGCCACAAAAATATATCAGTATGATGCAAAACAGTGTAGTTTAAACATTTTTTTACTGGCGCTTCCGTAAAAACTCCACAAATATCTGTCAAGTATTAGTGGTGCTAGTCATAAATCGCTGCTATAAGTCTATATTTAGTGGCGTTTTCCTAAAAAACGCCACAAATATATATTTACATTAAGCTTCACGACATCGTTTTTGTGGCACAGTTAGTATCGTTAGTGGCGTTTAACCGAAAACGCCGCAAAAAGTATGTATTACCGGCGCTTTCTAAAAGAATGCCGTAAAATTGGTCCATGTTATTACTGGCGTTTTAGTCCAAAACGCCACAATATGGAAGAAAAACGACTGCATTTTTTCTGGAAAATTTTTAGTGGTGTTTATTGGAAAGCGCCGCAATAGGGTTAAATTTTCTATTGAAACGGCGTCGTTCTTGTTCCATCCATTTTAATTGCCTAAGACTATTCTGTTCCCCCATTTTCTAATTTCCCGAAATCCCTAATCCCTAATCCCCTTTCGTGTTTCCCCTCCCAATCCCCAAATCTTTCTTCGATTTCTGGTGCGAAATACTTCCCCAATCTCCCTAAATCTATTTCTGTTGCTTTGATTTCTAGTCTCTTCCTGTTTTCTTATTTCTTGAATCCCCAATCCCCAAATCTTTCTTCAATTTCTGTTTCTGTTGCTTTGTTCTGGTTCATTTCGACTCTAAAATAGCGTTTCTCATCAAGAGAAGAAGATGAAGAAGAAGCTAATTGCCTAAGACTATTCTGTTCCCCCATTTTCTAATTTCCCGAAATCCCTAATCCCTAATCCCTTTTCGCGTTTCCCCTCCCAATCCCTAAATCTTTCTTCGATTTCTGGTGCGAAATACTTCCCCAATCTCCCTAAATCTATTTCTGTTGCTTTGATTTCCAGTCTCTTCCTGTTTTCTTATTTCTTGAATCCCCAATCCCCAAATCTTTCTTCGATTTCTATTTCTGTTGCTTTGTTTTGGTTCATTTCGACTCTGAAACAGCGTTTCTCATCAAGAGAAGAAGATGAAGAAGAAGCTCTTAATAAATCTTGTGGTGTAATCGATTTGAAGTAAGTTTTGAGGCACAAATCTCTTCTTTAATAATTTCGAGGTAGAAATATTTCTACAATCCATTTCTATTTCTGTTGATGGTTTTATCTGAATAGTTTCTATTGAATAATTTTTGTACAATCTATTTCTTTAATAATTTCGAGTTAGATAGGAAGCTCTTAATAATTTCTGTTGATGTTATTCTGTTGATGTTATTCTGTTGATGTTTTTATTTGAAATTTTGTTCAATCTATTTCTTTTCCGGTCAATTTCTCGGCTCTCACAATCCTTCTAGTTTCTGACCACCTTGGTACGATTCACTTCCGTCGACTGAGTATTTAATAGTTTATTTTATTTTGTTTGCTCAAATATTTATTAGGGGTTAATTTTAGTCAACGCTTCCCTTTTTGCGACTTAGGAGGAGGAATCGAGTTTTCTTGTTGATCGAGGAACCTAGTGTTTCATCCTTAAGAGGTATGTTCTTGATTCGATCTTAAATACTGCTGCTATTGACTTTGATTTGAATATTTTTGAAGTGAATTTTTTCCCATTCTTGATTTTTTGAAAAAATTTTAGGAATTAGAGTTTAGTTCTTGAATTGAAAGTGAAGTGGTATCTTCATTGAGTTAGTTTAAGAATTTTTAAGAATCGGATTTGGATTATCCCTCTCCAATAATTTTAAGATGAAAATTGCTTAATTCCATCCATAAGTTTCTTATTTGTCATAAGAAAGCATTGAAGCCTTTGCTTGGTTGAGGGACTGGTGTGTTTTAATTCTTTAAATAATCGTAAAGAAAGGAGATTGGATGTTTTTAAGGCAAATCCACGTTGATTTCATGTCTTTGGTGTGCGCTTTAGGGTTACAAAAATTGACTCGGATATGAGCGTAATGCATGCCATTAGTTAGTTTTTTCTTGCTATCTTTTAAATTTATTGTGTGAATGGTAATCTATTGATTGCTCGATGTTATTTGTTATTGGCCATTTATACTTGAGAAAGTATACTTAGGTTATATATGTTTCTTCTTTTCTATCTATTAATTTTTGAAAGCTCAATGGTGCAAACCCTTTCATTCATTCTCTTTGATGGGATTTAGGGTTTTTTGGTACTTATAATGAAAACCAAAGGGTTCGGTAGCTCTTTTGTCCTTTGAGTTTGATTTCGCTTAGCAACTATTGTATATTCTTATTCGACTTAGTTGCATCTTAATTCTCAACCTGAGGATTTGTTAATTTATCGACATCTTATGGTGCCAAATAGTTCAAGTCAATCATCAAAACTTGAACAATAATCGGGAAAAAGCGTCTATTGTTTCGGAGAGTTAAGAAGCGGTACATAAAGCAAGTAAACTTTTTATAGGTTTCTATGCTTTCATCATTTTCAGTCGTAATATTGGCTAAGTTATATTTAAATTGTAATAATTGAATATTATTTGCTAAGTTATATTTGTGGTTTATGCTAAACCTTAAACCCTAAACCCTAAAACCATAAACCCAAACCTCAAAACCCAAACTTCAAAACCTAAAACCCTAAAACCTAAAACCCTAAACCTTAAACCATAAACCCTAAACCCTAAATCCCAAACCTCAAACCACAAAACTTCAAAACCTAAAACCATAAAACCCTAAACCCTAAACCCTAAACCCTAAACCCTAAACCCTAAACCCAAACATCAAACCCTAAACCCTAAACCTTAAACCCTAAACCAAACCTTAAACCCTAAACCATAAACCCTAAACCCTAAACCTTAAACCCCAAATCTTAAACCTCAAATAACAAACCTCAAAACTTAAAACTTGAAACCCTAAACCTTAAAGCCTAAACCCTAATACCTTAAATCATAAACCCCAAACCATAAACTATAAACCCTAAACCTTAAACTTTAAACCTTAAACCCTAAACTCAAAACCATAAACCTAAGATCAAACCCTAAACCCTAATTTTATGATCAAATTTTATAACTTACCTAAGTTTAAGATCAAATTTCATAACTTACCTAATTTTACGATCAAATTTCATAACTTACATAATTTTAAGTTAAGATCAAACTTCATAACTTACATAATACTTGTATAGATAAAACAAAAAAAAAGATTCAAAGTATATAGGCTGGAAACGTGACGGGTTGCCTTATATCTCACAGTGAGATATAATGGATCCTCCTTAGGTGTAACAATGCCACATATGATGAATCTAAAAGAATACAAAACTTACCTAATTTTACGATCAAATTTCATAACTTACCTAATTTTACGATCAAATTTCATAACTTACATAATTTTAAGTTAAGATCAAACTTCATAACTTACATAATACTTGTATAGATAAAACAAAAAAAAAAGATTCAAAGTATATAGGCTGGAAACCTGACGGGTTGCCTTATATCTCACAGTGAGATATAATGGATCCTCCCTAGGTGTAACAATGCCACGTATGATGAATCTAAAAGAATACAAAACTTACCTAAGTTTAAGATCAAATTTCATAACTTACCTAATTTTACGATCAAATTTCATAACTTACATAATTTTAAGTTAAGATCAAACTTCATAACTTACATAATACTTGTATAGATAAAACAAAAAAGATTCAAAGTATATAGGTTGAAACTCGACGGATTGCCTTATATCTCACAAGGAGATATAATGGATCCTCCCTAGGTGTAACAATGCCACGTATGATGAATCTAAAAGAATACAAAACTTACCTAAGTTTAAGATCAAATTTCATAACTTACCTAATTTTACGATCAAATTTCATAACTTACATAATTTTAAGTTAAGATCAAACTTCATAACTTACATAATACTTGTATAGATAAAACAAAAAAGATTCAAAGTATATAGGTCGGAAACTCGACGGGTTGCCTTATATCTCACAATGAGATATAATGGATCCTCCTAGGTGTAACAATGCCACGTATGATGAATCTAAAAGAATACAAAACTTACCTAATTTTAAGATCAAATTTCATAACTTACCTAATTTTACGATCAAATTTTATAACTTACATAATTTTAAGTTAAGATCAAACTTCATAACTTACATAATACTTGTATGGATAAAACAAAAAAGATTCAAAGTATATAGGTTTGAAACTGACGGGTTGCCTTATATCTCACAAAGAGATATAGTGGATCCTCCCTAGGTGTAACAATGCTACGATGATGAATCTAAAAGAATACAAAACTTACCTAATTTTAAGATCAAATTTCATAACTTACCTAATTTTACGATCAAATTTCATAACTTACATAATTTTAAGTTAAGATCAAACTTCATAACTTACATAACACTTGTATAGATAAAAAAAAAAAAAGATTCAAAGTATATAGGTTTGAAACTCGACGGGTTGCCTTATATCTCACAAAGGAGATATAATGGATCCTCCCTAGGTGTAACAATGCCACGTATGATGAATCTAAAAGAATACAAAACTTACCTAATTTTAAGATCAAATTTCATAACTTACCTAATTTACATAACTTACATAATACTCAGTTATATATATGATTATATCATAACTTACATGAATTATTAATTACCAATTTAGCCGTGTAATTTACTGTCAACTTTAGACTTCAACAAATATGAAATGGATAGGAGTCGGATGAAATTGTCAAGGGTAAGCAACGGCTATCGAAATGGAGTAGAAACTTTTCTGAATTTTGCATTTCAAAATGCAAGCCAAGAGAATATGATTCTTTGCCCGTGTAAGACGTGTTGCAATATTAACTAGCATTATCGTGAAGTGGTCTACGAACATCTAGTTGTTAATGGCTTTGTCCGGGGGTACAAAAAATGGTTTTTTTCATGGAGAGTCTACATCTAGTGGAGCACCTTCATCGATGAATCTGGGGTATCCTCATAGTGCTTTCAATCAGAATGTTAGAGACGATAACATGGAAGGCATGTTGCGGGATGCTTTTAATATGCACAGTGATGGTTTCGGGACATTTCCACCTGACTTGGTTGCAATCGATGATCATAATTTTGGTGGAAATACTTTCACTGAAACAAGAAGAAGTGTACCAGATGAACAGCCAAATGAAGAAGCGGTGATGTTCTATACGTTACTTGGTGAAATGAATGAAGAACTGTATGAGGGATCAAAATTTTCCAAACTGTCATTCTGTATTCGTCTTTTTCACTTGAAATGTTTGGGGGGGTGGACTGGAAAATCTTTGTCAATGCTGTTAGAGTTTCTACAAGAAATGTTCCTGTTTGCAAAAATCCCTCAATCTTCCGAAGACATGAAGAAATTGATAAAGGATTTGGGCCTTGGCTACAACAAAATTCACAGTTGCCCAAATGACTGCATGTTGTATTGGGACGGCCGGATAAATCAACAGTGCTGTCATGTATGCAGCCAATCCCGTTGGATTAATAGAAATACAGAGGATGGTTACGAGGATGAACACGATATGCAGTCAAGGAAGCAGCCAGTTAAGGTTTTACGGTATTTTTCGCTAATACCAAGGCTTTAACGGCTTTTCATGTCGTTGAAGACAGCCGAATCAATGACGTGGCACCGTGATGGATGAACAGATGATGGGTTGTTAAGGCATCCTATAGATTCTTTAGCTTGGAAATTGTTTGACTCCAAATTTCCAAGCTTTGCAAGCGATCCTCGGAGTGTGAGGCTTGGGCTAGCATCCGATGGATTTAACCTTACAAACTCATGAGCACAACGTCAAGATTTTGGCTCGTGGTGCTTGTTCCTACAATTTGCCTCCATGGGTTTGCATGAAACAATCTTCTTTATCTTGTCTATGATTATACTTGGAGAGAAAGGGCCGGGGAATGATATTGACGTATATTTGTAGCTACTTGTTGACGAGTTAAAACAACTATGGGCTAGTGTTCAGACATACGATGTAATGAGAAAAGAGAACTTTAATTTACGTGCAGCTTTAATGTGGACTATTAACGACTTTTCGGCTTATGCTAATTTATCTAGTTGGAGTACCAGGGGACGTTATGCTTGTCCGTGTTGTGCTGTGCAGACATGTTCGCAATGGTTATATAATGGGAAGAAGTTCTCTTACATGGGGCATCGTTGGTGGTTACCAAAAAATCATACATTTAGATTTCAGAGTGCTCAGTTTGATGGTACTGAAGAGTTCAGACCAGCTCCTTCGTAGACCGGTGGATCCGAAATATTATTAATGTTGAAAGATATGAATTTCATTTATGGGAAGATGAATCAACCGACCAACCCGCAAAGAAATAGGATATCTAGGGATGAATCTGATGATGAATCTGATGAAGAAGACGATCCTAATGAGGCAGACTTGTGGAAAAAAAGAAGTATTTTTTTCGAGTTGCCTTATTGGGAGCATCAGATTTTACGTCATAATCTTGATGTCATGCACATAGAGAAAAATGTCTGCGAGAACATCATTGGGACTATTTTGAATGTCGATGGAAAATCGAAAGATAATCTTTAGAGTCAACTTGATTTAGTCCACATGGGAATTCGGCGTGAGCTTCATCCCCGACCACTTTTGAATATGAAATATCGGTTGCCGCCTGCTATTTTTTCAATGTCGAAGGTGGAGAAAGAAGTGTTCTGTACGGTGTTGAAGGATATAAAGGTCCCGGATGCGTATGCATCAAATATATCGCGATGTGTGAGTCTTAAGGATCGAAGACTATATGGCTTAAAATCGCATGACTATCACATCTTGATGCAAGACTTACTGCCAGTTGCTATGCGGTGCTATATGTCGAAAAAGGTGACGGCTCCTGTAATTGAACTGTTGAATATTATGAAAGGCATTTATGGTAAAGTTTTGAATGTTCAAGAATTAGAGAGACTACAAGACCGAGCCGCATTGACTTTATGCAATCTGGAGAAGATATTCCCGCCTTCCTTCTTCACTATTATGGTGCACTTGTTAATTCATCTCCGCGTGAAGCACTTCTTGGTGGACCTGCTTTTCTATCGATGGATGTATCCCATTGAAAGGTCTTAATTTATTTACAAAATATTCCTTCATTCACTCAATTCCATAATAGTTGCAACTTTTGATAATGTTGTATACCGTATTTAGGTTCCTTTCCAAATTAAAGTCATACTACCGTAATAAGTGTTATCCGAAGGATCAATTGCCGAGGGCTACTTGGCGAGGAATGTATGACTTTCTCGCTCGAGGTATTTGGAAGATGTTGAAACAAGAATGAATGACCAAGTAGAAATGTTTGGGCTCATAGATCATAATTTGGCGGAACTTATTTATTTCAAAGTTTGGAGAACTGATCGGCAAAGTTGAAATTACAGAATTAGACGATAGATCGTGGGTCCAAGCACATCGATACGTTCTTTTTCATCACGATTCAATGGAACCATTTCGAAAGTAAGTTCTAGAATTTGATAAATACTCATCAATTATAATTTATTTGTCTTCTAACAAAGTAAAATATTTTTTTACCGTAGTGAGTAAAAACATATATTGAGAGCTCGTTCACGATCCTGAAGATTAAATCGACGAGAAATTAATAAGTTGTTCACAGAATCATTGCATGAATGGTTAAGCCAAATGGTATGCAATTTAAATTTTCTTTGACAAGTAATAATGTTTTGTCATAACATTCATAATTACTCGATTTACTTTCGACTCAATAGGTTTGGAGTCGGAATGAAGTAAATGACGACGTTAAATGGCTTTCACAAGGTCCAAATAGAATAGTTAAAAAAAATAGTGGCTTCCTTATCAACGGATACAGATTTCATACAAGGTATCGCGAGAGATTGAGGAGAACCCAATTGCGGAATTGTTGTTAATTCTTCGATTACAAGTTATGCAAGTGCTAGGGACAGTAATCCGGTCGAGGGGAATTTGGAATATTACGGACTTGGATTATTACGGAAATTGCAAAGTTGTCTTATTTCGAGGTGATTGGGCTGATGTGAATACGGCTCGCGAATTAAAAACGATCAATATGGCTTTACAATGGTGAATTTCTCTCAATTGATTGATTCACACCGGAGAACAACTGATGGACTAGCCGTATGTGTTTTCTTCTCAAGTTAAACAAGTTTTTTACTCCCAAGATCCAACTGATGAGGGTTAGTACGTTGTACTCCAAAACACCCCTAGAGACTTGTTCGACATTGGCAGTGGAAGTAGAGATGACATAGTCGAAAGATCAGAAACTTTGCCTTTTCCAGAATAAGACTTAACTGAAAATATCCCTAGTACTAGTCAACAATTTCAATGGGTTCGTCAGGATGTGGACGAAGATATTTACGAAATATGATGTAGTAAGACTTAACGATTTATTATTTATATGTTATATTATAATTTTCATGTTGGTCATGTTACATAATTTAACTGTTTTAAATGTCTTATTATTGTTGTTATTTGTTACTAAAATTTTGAACTATTTTATGTGTATTGCAGGGAAAATGCCTACAAGACGATTACAAGGTTTAAATATTGTTCGGAGTACTCCAAATCCAGAAGAAGTAAATAGTGGACAGGATACAGTTGTTGGATCTTCTAGTCTGCCGGACATAGATGACGAGCATGGACAAGTCCAAAGTAATGTTAAGTTTATTTTACATGCATGTTAAATTTTATTATTGATTCATTTTTCAATTTTAATATAATAATATATCATTTTTCAGCTGAGGGTGGTGGGACGAGTAGAGCTCGGAGACGTACATTACTTACAGATTTATACGACTTAGAGCCTAACGACCGTGTTAAAGTAAGGAGAAACGATCATGGCCAGCCTATCGGATCTGAAGCTCGACTCTTCGCAGGCTATTTGGGCATTGTAGCATGAAATGCGAATATGTTGCCGATTAACTATGAATCATGGCATCACGTGCTCGATGCCAACAAAATCGAGCTCTCGATAATATTAAGGTAATAAAAGGTGAATGTAATTTATAATACTTTAATTTAACCTTCATTTATATTAACTTTTTAAAATTTTTTCTAGGTAAATTTACTTTAGGGGTCTCCGATGACTATGTTAAGAAGACGTTGGGTAAAAAATAGAGAGACAATAAAAGAGCCCTAAAAAACAATATTTTAAGAAAGATATAAGCCTCGATTTAAAAATTGCGAAATGTCCCACGGAATGTTGAGGTACCAATGGGAAGATCAAGTTAGATTCGGAATTCAAAGAAAGGAGAGGTATTACGTACTTTCAAAGTCTTATAAATTTTTCGGTTTATCGATTTACTATATACATAATTCAAATTCCATTATGTAGGACCGTGAGCGAGTTGGAACAAACAATGATGAAACAACAATTCACGCATTACCGCAGTTCCGTAAGTTTTGCTCGTAGTAGGTGAGGTCGACGTATTATAATTTATTACTTCTTTCAAATATTAATTACTTTATACTATTAAATTATATTTTTCTCGCTATAATGTAGGAAGTTTCACAGTCAAAAGTTGGACGCCTTCATCTTTTGACATTACGCATAGGAAGAAGGATGGATCTCCGATGACACCGAGGTGCGAAATTTTGGTATATTTACTTAATAAAATTTGATTTATTATAAATATTTATAATGTTTAATTACAATAGTTTAATTCATCGTTTGTAGTTGTAAATTTATAATTTTAAGTTATGTTCCATTCCTTTTATTATATATTTCATTTCTAACTTTTTATTGATTTATTAGGATAAACTAAAGGAGAAGAAGGCGAGTATGAAGTCGTTGTTTCGTCGACGATTCTATTAATCTCGAGGATATTGATAACAAAATTATTGCTGATGTTTTGGGTCCTAAAATGTACGACTGCTTCGATTGATAGTTTTGTTAATCTTGAGTATATTTATATAAAAAAAATTATCACTAATGTTTTGGGTCTTACAAGGTATGGTCGGGTTCGATGTCAAGGATCAGGTGTTACCCCGACTCAATATTTTGGATCCGGCTCCCAGCAATACATGCCTTCCGGGAGTCAATCTCGAGCTGAAGTTCAGAGACTGAAAGACCAGATATCTCTGATGGAAGCGAGCACAGTTGAGCAAATTTCTCAGCTTAGAGCGGAGGCAAGCGAGGGAGGCGAGCATATTGCTCAACTTAGAGCGGAGGCAACAAATATGGAGGCAGAGCAGAATAAAAGTATGAAGAACTCCACCACAAATGCAGACTATGATGCAGATTGTTCCAAAGAGCAATGCAGAGGCCGCCTCTTAGACATTTGTTTTATTGTTGTAAGATTTTTTTTAACATTGTTACAGTTAACATTATTGTAAAATTGTTTGATTTATTATTCATTTATTATTAATAAATATCATATATCTTTTATTAAATTTGAAGTATCGTTTAGATTTAATGCTTTTGGTGAGATTTCAATGTTTTATTTGTCGCTTGGGTTGGAATTATATGCAATTGTCTTTGTTTTTGGTTGGTTTTTAATGCAGGAGGGGTAGGATATTGCAAAAAAATAGCACTGCAAATTTGTGCAAATTAGCTGCGTTTATTGTGAAAAAACGCCGCTAAAAGGTTCGGTCTTTTAGCGGCATTTCTTAGAAAAGCGCCGCTAAAGGTCCGATCCTTTAGCGGCGTTTCTTAGAAAAGCGCCGCTAAAGGTCCGGTCTTTTAGCGGCGTTTCTTAGAAAAGCGCCGCTAAAGGTCTGGCTTTTAGCGGCGTTTCTTAGAAAAGCGCCGCTAAAGGTCATGCTTTTAGCGGCGTTTCTTAGAAATCCGCCGCTAAAGGTCCAGACTTTTAGCGGCATTTCTTAGAAAAGCACCGCTAAAGGTCAAGACCTATAGCGGTTTTTTTCGAATAAACGCCACTAACTTTTGCGGCGCGTGTTTTAGCGAAGCGCCGCAAACACTTTTAGTGGCGCTTATAAACGCCGCTAAAGACAAAAAAAAAATGCCGCTAAAAGTCTGTTTTGCTGTAGTGCAACTTTTAAAAACGGTTGGGATAAAACCATCTAAGGCAACTTTAAAAAGGTTGGGATAGACCTTATCTAAGACAACCAATAAAAAAGGTTGGGATAGACTTATCTAAGTTAACCTTAAACAAGTTGTGATAGACCATGTCTAAGGCAACCTTTAAAAAAGATTGGGATAGACCCGTCTAAGGCAATCTTAAAAAGGTTGGGATAGACCTTGTCTAAGACAACCTTTAAAAAAGATTGGGATAGACCCGTTTAAAGCAATCTTAAAAAGGTTGGGACAAATCTTGTCTAAGGCAACCTTTAAAAAAAGTTAGAATAAACCCGTCTAAAGTAACCTTAAAAAGATTGAGATAGACAAGTATAATGTAATTTTTTTTATTTCAATATTAATATATTTTTATAAATATTTACAGTGAATAATGATAGGAATTGTGCTTTAAATACAACTAAAAAATATAAAATTAAAATTAAAATTAAAATAAATAATGAATATTCACTACAAAAATCGATCCAACAATTAAATACACTAACATTTAGCTGAAATGTATACTACTAACATTTAACTCAATGTACAAAAGTAAACAAATAAAAAACTACTTAAGATGATGGACATTGATATTGATGTTGTACTACATAAAAGCTAATACATTTTGAAACTACAACTTCAATTCCAAGATGAAGTTCCAAGGGCTTCAAATGGTCATGCGAAACTGAATCTGTCTCATCCCTAAGATTCCTGCACCAAAAAAAAAAAATAAATATAATCACTTGCTTACACCTCAGATTGGCATCTCAAATCCATAATTAATCATTTAATATTCCATTGTTTGTTACTTTTTTATATTTGGCTTTTGTTTATGGGATAAAAAATAAAAAAAATTCTGAAAAATCAAAATTACAGTTATATGAGATTTAGACGTGAAAAGAAAATGACAAGGAAGAAAGAAAAACTTTGGAGGGGGACTATACTATTTATTTGCTTTTCAAAAATGTAATAACACTTAGAACATCTTGTAATGAACAGGAAGAAAATTTTTAACAAACAAATGAAGTGAGCATCAATGTAAATAATGAATAGTTAGCGAAGAAGGTCGCTATTTTGCTAATATACCGAAGATAAATAACCATTTTCGTAAGAAAATAATGAATTTTTGAGGTTCCATCATCATCGAAATCGACACGATCGAAAAACCGGCTATGCTTTGAGCTATTTACGCTTTTCAAGCGTATCAATTCTCCTTCTAACTCTTGAATTTTCAACACATAAGTTTTCACTAAATTAAGATCCTGCAATAATACAAATACACATGTCAACCAAGATTATGTTCCTCAACTGCTAGATTTATTAGCTAGGTAAAGACGTTACTTGATTCTGATTAGAGTCAACCTCCTCCCATGATTTACCATTACGAACAGATTCAATTTGCATTACTAGTTTGTCTTTCTCAACCTAAAATATTAAATATGCATAATATTTAATAGTGCATTTGACCAAGATACATTTGAAAACAAAAAGAAAAGAGAAGACACCGAGCATCAAGTGCACGCCGAGCTAATTGTTCACTAGTGAGCCTACGTTCTTGAAGCTCTCGTTGTAGCTCTAAATTGCTAGCTTCAAGTAAAGATACCTTGTGCTTGAGAATCTAGAAACCAAGAACTTACTTTAAGCAACTGGATTAAGAAAGTCAATTGAAGTATTTTCAATTTCTATATGATATAACCTGAAGTTCATCAAATGGTGCTTGGCCATCACCACGATAAAACAAAAGCTCACTTGCAATTGCTCAATTTGGCTCGCATTCTTTGCAATCGAAATGCCATTGGATCATGATTTATCCGATCAAGTAAAGTGATGAGATAGTCAAAATGAGACTTATAAAACCATTAAAAGAGGTTTTCTTCGAAAGCACGTAAACACTAGTACTTACAATTGCCTTATCCTCGAATGTTTCGAGCACGATTGGCATACTTCAAAGTGTTTAGGGTTTCTTCAAATTGGTATCACCGGACCGACACAAGTCGCAATCACATGTAGAAAGAAACAATTGTTAAACGAAGTAAAAAATTCAAAGCAAAAACACGGTAATAGCATATAACAATAATGCCAACTATTTAACGCTTTAATATATTTAACTACATACCAATCATCACTGCTTTTTTTGTTTCCACCAAGTGAATCCGTGAATTTAAATTATAAACTAAATAAATAAAAACTAATAAATACATAACTAAAAGGTAACAAAGAATCATAGCATAACTCTATATATATGTACGTAAACTAATGCCTTTTGTCTTAAAAATTAGTATAATTTTATAAATTATTATTATTAACTTTTGATCCAAAGCAACAAGCCAACAACACAACGTAACATTAGAAATGCAAGCTTTAGTGCCTAAAATAAAGGGATTTAAGTTGCGGTAAGAGTCTCTCATAGACTTATTTGCATCACCTTTATGGCGGTTGTGGACATGAATGGTATTATGATCCATTGTGATAAATATCAACCCTGACGTTACATCATAAAATGAAGACCACCAAAAACACAAAATAAAATCTCTAACGTTAAATACTCTGCCTTTTATTCAATATTACATTTTTTTTTTGTTTCTTAAAACTATCTAAATTGAAGTGATTTGTGTAAAAAACTACAATTCCATACCAATAACAATGTTAGAAAGAGAAAAGAAAAATGAACAAACCCTTGAGAAGGAGAAGGAATGCTCACCGAGGGAGGAGACGATTTTGGCGATTTCGGATTCAAATTGAGCCAAAGAGTTATGCAAATCGGCCTTGCACTTTCTTGTCATTTCAATTTTTCTTCTATAAATATTCAAGCATTCTTGCTCTAATTCCAACAGCATATTATCTCTTTCTCCATCACTTTCCCCTATTTCATCCCATATTATCTAAGTATAAAAGAAAAACAACTGTTAATTTGACTATCTTAGTAAAAAATTCCACAAAAAGTACAAAATTTCCAACAAAAAAAAAGAAGAAAAAGTAAGTAAGAGATGAAGAACAAAACCTGTAATTCTTGAAGGAGAGAAGCGCAAGTGGTCTGGGAACGAGGAGGGGATAGAGACGGCGGCAACGTTGTCATTCTTTGGGGAGAAAACAAAACAAGAAGAATCAAAGAAAAGCTAGAAACCCTAAGAAAATAACCCCAAAAAAAAAAGGAAATTTGAGGAATTGAAATGCAAAGCAAAATGGAAGCGTTACGAATCGGAGTTTTGAATTTTTATTTTTCTTTTTACGAGAAAAGATTTATGGGGGGTTTTGTTTTTATTTTCACATTTCTGATTTGTTTTTCTTTCTTTCTTTGAGAGAAAATTTCAGATTTGTTTTTTAAATGCAATGATTTGATTTTTGTTAGAAAATATTTTATAGTGAGAGGGAAAAGAGTGAGAAAATGTAAAACAATGTAAAAGAGAAAAAAATTATTTCCTTTGGGACGAGGAGTCAGCATTTAAAATTTTGAGTTTTTTTAGCGAAAATCCACACCTTATTTTAATTTGAATATTTGTCGAATTATTTATATATAAAATGCTCTATATTTAAAAAAATAGTTTCTTTCTATATAAATTATTTTAAAAATCTCTATATTTTTTAAAAAATAGTTTCTTTATATATAAATTATCATTTTTTTATTTTATTTATTTTTTTCTTTCAAATAAAAGAATTAGAAGACAATGAACCCCTCGCCTTCTCTTAATGTTCATGAAGATAAAACAAATAGATGAAAAAAACGGTAGAACAAAGCAGAGCTGCACTAATAGCAGTCATTGCTTTCTCTTTTTGATCATTTTCTCCCATTGAACTGTTTAGAAACATTTATGGTGAATGATTGACGGACCGGATTCTTCATACTCCGCCTTGGCAATCCACATCTGCAAACAAAATAGCAAACAAATCGGGTTATTTTCAAGATTATCGAGCAAGTAACTAGATGATTATGTATGCAAGTATGGTTAGCTTACTTGTTGGAAGGTGCTTAAGGAAGCCAAGATCGAGCCACCGATCCAGACACTATACTTCCTCTCAGGTGATGCAACAACCTTGATCTTCATGCTGCTGGTGCTAATGAGGAGATCTCCTTGGTCATCCTATCGGAGATACCAGGAAACATGGTTGTACCACCACTGAGGACGATGTGTTTAGGGCTAGGGTTTTATCCCTGTTTTAATATACAATACAAAGTGGGAAATTGGGGGGGAAAATTAAAAGAAGAAGAGATTTTAGGTGGGATTTATGGGGTGGAGGGGGATCGATTTTGGGAAAAATAAGGGAAAGAAAAGAAGAGATTTCATTTGAAATTTTAGGATAAAAAAACCTAATTACAAAAAGACATCGTTTTGCAAAAATATATTCTTTATACTATTTAAATTAATTAAATAAATCTAAATTATATCGAATTAACATTTGTAATATAAAAATATTTTTTTTCAATTCCAATTCAATTAAAAAAACAAAATTTCATTTACAAAACTATAAAAAACAATAAATAATATTATTTTAAACAAGAAATATTAACTCTATTTCAATTTAAATTTATTTAATAACACAATGAATAAATAGATCCATTTAATAATACAAAGACTAAAATAGAAATTTATTAGACTTTCACCTTATTTGATAAGATAATTCTTTTTATTAAGCGAGTATAAGTATAAAAATAAACATTAAAAACATGAATGAGAAACCAAAAAAACCTGGTCAAATCGAACTGATTAATTCTAATTAGATTAGTTCGATCTCTAACACGAGCACGAACATATGACATTCTAAGAACCCTACAAATAAGGGTGAAAAAGGCTTGATTAAAAATAGCTCATTCGATTGACATCGGTTAAGCGATTTATGCATCAAACCGTTCTTTAGTAGCATTGGCCTCTCATTCACTCACGTCTTCATTTGATCTACCCTAAACCCTAAATCTTATAATTCTAAACCCCAAATTCTAAAACACTCACTCTAAACCATAAAACCATAACCCTTAAATATTGGAACCCTAAACTCAAATACGTATCCCATAAACTACAAACCCCTAAACCCTTAACTCCAAACCTTAAACCCTAAATTAATTAGATAAAATTTTAATACTATATATTCTTTCAATAGTTTAGGAAATTTAAATAACATTTTCAATTTACTAATTAATTTTGTTTCTCTAGAGATGCATAGGTTACCAATTTTTTAATTTTAATTTTGTTTCCTAAATTAATTTTGTTTCAAATTATGTTATATCAATAATTGTGTTAATAATTTACAAGAATTGGATCAAATTAAAGTTTATATAATTCAATTGCACATTAAACCATTGTTCATGTATGCTTTTGGGATTTATCCCATTTTGATATTTTATTATTTGAAAAATAATAATTTATATTTATCTTATTTATGATTAAAATTTTAAATATATATAACATAAATTTTGAAACATTTATATTAAATAAATCCTAAAATCTTAAACCCCAAACCCATAATCACAAAAATCCTAAAATCATAAACCCCAAACTCATAAACACAAAACCCTAAAACCTTAAACAATAAATTATAATCCTTAAACCCTAAACTCTAAACACTAAACCTTAAACCCTAAACTAAATTGATTTTTACGACATTTTTATTAAAAACCTTATTCACACTTGAAGCTATTAAGTTATTTTTAATTTGAATATATATAATTATTCACAAACTGGTGATGCAAACTTTTAAGAATATTCATATTTTAAATCCAATTTTTTGGTGCTACACATTTAAAAAAAGCCGGAATTAAGGAAATTTGGTACGTTACACCTTTATATAAAGAGTTAGCCAGAACGTATGTTGACAAATCTATCCCAACATTTAGGAAAGTGTCGCCCCAAAACTATCGTCTTAGGACAAGACAAAAGTCAACTCTTATTTAAGTGTTGCATTAGGCATACATATCCCAACCCTTATACAAAGAGTTGGCTAAAGCGTAGTCTATAGCAACACTTACGAAAGTGTCGCCACAAAAGTGTCGTCTTAGGACTACACAAAAGCCAACTCTTATGCAAGCGTTGCCTTAGGCATACATATCCCAACCCTTATACAAAGAGTTGGCCAAAGCGTAGTCTATCCCAACACTTAGGAAAGTGTCACCACAAAAGTGTCATCTTAGGGCTACACAAAAGCCAACTCTTATTCAAGCGTTGCCTTAGGCATACCTATCTACCCTTATACAAAGAGTTGACGAAAGCGTAGTCTATCGCAACACTTAGGAAAGTGTCGCCACAAAAGTGTCGTCTCGCAACACTTAGGAAAGTGTCGCCACAAAAGTGTCGTCTTAGGACTACACAAAAGCCAACTCTTATTCAAGCGTCGCCTTAGGCATACATATCCCAACCCCTATACAAAGAGTTGCCCAAAGCGTATGTTCGCAACTCTATCCCAACACTTAGGAAAGTGTCGTCACAAAAGTGTCGTCTTAGGACTATACAAAAGCTAACTCTTATTCAAGCGTCGCCTTAGGCATACATATCCCAACCCTTATACAAAGAGTTGCCCAAAACGTACGTTTGCAACTCTATCCCAACACTTAGGAAAGTGTCGCCCCAAAAGTGTCGTCTTAGGACTAGACAAAGCCAACTCTTATTTAAGCGTTGCCTTAGGCATGCATATCCCAACCCTTATAAAAGAGTTGGCCAAAGCATATGTTGGCCAGTCTATCCCAACACTTAGGAAAGTGTCGCCCCATAAGTGTCGTCTTAGCACTGTTTTATTGTAGTGTGCACATATTCCAGAGTGATGGTACACTCTCCGCATGGAAGATGGAAAGTGTGCGTCTCGGGTCTCCACCTCTCTATCAACGCACTGATCAAAGGCGGCTCCAACTTGAACCCCCAGCCTATCATGGCCACTTGCCAAAAACCCGCTTCCCGCAGGTAATTCTCGATCAACGGCGATGGGGGACCATGCATATTGCGAATATAACATTGCAACACCCGATCTACAGACTGTTTAAAAAATTATAAAATAAAATTTAATTAAAATTGCATAGACCTAAAAAATATTAAATAATATTAAAAAACTAAAATTAAAACTTACCATTTACATTTGTTCAACGAAGATGTGCTTGTTGTCTAGACGAAGTAATTCCCCGGCCATTGTAATACGATCGAAAATTTTAAAATTTTTCAAAAAAAATATATTAAAAAAATTAAAAAGGTCTTTTTTGTAAATAGTAAAGGACTATTTTAAAATTTGAGAATAAATTTCAAGGACTTTGAGAGAAAATTGAGAGAAAATTGAGAGAATGATTAAAGTGTGAAAAAAATAAAAGGATTTGGGAGGGTTTTTATAGGGAAAATTTTGACCGTTGGAGGCAAAGCGCGTTCCTGGAGGACGCGCTTTGTGCCACCTCAGCAAAGCGCGTCCACGTAATTATGTCAAAAATTTACCCGGAAGAAATAAGTAATTATGTCAAAAATTGACGCATCACAGATGACTCTCACGTTCCTGGACAGTCCCCAAGTTTGAACATCTTTGCTACCCACTAGCAACCGGTAAATAGGCCGGTGATGATAGGGTGTATTTGAATTGAGTTTAAGATTTATATTTCAAGTAAAATTGGATTTAGATAAATATAAAATGTTAATGTAAACTTTTAGTTATACAATTTTATGTAATCAATTGAAAATTGAATTAAACTGTAATGATATTTAGAGTTGATTATTTATTTGAGTTGGAAAATAGTTTGGTTTGGATATATTAAATAGAATTTTAGATTAATATTTCAAAGAGTTGAGTGTGGAACTGAAAAAAGTAATATGTAATTTGAACAAGATAAATCATTTGAATCGAAAAATGATGGCTACCAAACAATTTCAATTAGAAAACATTGGGGTGAAAAGTAATGGCGAAGGATGGTGATAAAAAAAAAATGAATTAGGAGGGGGTAAAATACATGTTTACCGTTTTTGTGTAAAGGATTACTTAAGAACTTGGGAATGCTTGAATTTGCCAAAGGAAACCAAAATCGCTTCCTCCCTTTTTAGCAGCTGAATAGAAGAGTTAATCTCGAATTTCCAAACTTCGGAATACCAATTTTCTTTTAAGATAATTAAGTTAACTAAAACTTTCACTAATTTCATTTTTGTCAAAAAGATGGGTCATCAGAAAAGGCAACAAGCCAACCACCCCCTCCATTATTAACCCATTTCTACCTCGACACAAGGTTACCTAATCAATTTTAACAATCCTTGAAAATCACAATGGAATTATGGCAATTTGCATATTATTACCGTATTGTTATGATTTGAATCAGATTAGATCGAGTTTCAGTCGAGCCATTCTATTATATCAATACATTTTATATTTATTTAAGCTTAGTTTGATTTGAAATATAAACTTTAAAATTTTTCTTACTTATTGATCGTTAAACTAAATTCATTCATACTTGTATTTTAAATTAAAAAAAATAACTTATGTTAATTTTAAGTTGCTACTTAATCCCTATAAAAGAAAGTTGCTATTTAATAATTTTATATATTTTTATTAAGATTTTCTTTATAATTAAGGTATCATTTATGTTTGTTTTACAGTTTGGAAAGATTCAACTTTTTGGAATTCATGGTTACCTCCCTTGATAATGTTATCTTCATGATTCAAAACTAAGTTCTCAAAACCAATTAATTTAGGAGGATTTGAATCTCAAATATTAAAGCACAAGCTCAACTCATATTTTAAACAGACTTAATTTTTTTGTTCAGTCCCTATTTTAAGATCTAATATTTTTATCTAAATCTACTCAAATATCATACTTAGGTTTAGGTTTGGATGTATGACCCCGTCCAAGTCTCAAATATAGTGCTCTAATGCGGTTTATTATTATTATTATTATTATTATTATGAAAGCTTTAATTTGTTTGGTTTAAGCATTTTCATGCGTTATAACTAGTCAAATTAAGAAGTTGGGAAGGGCAAGTTAACTAGCTTGACCACCTCTCTAGTTTCTTATGTTTTGAACCGTACGCAAATATTGTTAGCCCCCAAGCATGATATCGTATATAATCATTCTATGCATTTGTCAACTCGAAATATCTTCTTTCACACATAATATTTATCCTGATTAAAGACTAGAGCTTTGATATATTGTCATTCATGGTTCTTATTTTTGAATTAATATATAGCATGAAAGCTTATGTTATATATGCATAATTTGAGGAATTTACAATTTAGATTTACCTTAATATATACTTTGTTATTTGGTATTATTTTTCATGTGCATGGAAACATGAAGAAGAAATTTCATTGTTAGTCCCTTTTAAGGTGATTGCACTAAATATCCTTAAATTATGGTTTTATTTTAAATTGGTCTTTAAATTTTAAATCATTCTAATTACATCTTTAAACTATTGAGATTATATCAATTAGGTCTTTCTCTTATTAAAATCGTTGATGTATGTGTTAAATGACGTAAGATCTTACGTGACATAATTTAAAATGAAAATTTGAATAAAAATAAATATTTTAAAATGGATGTTTTAAAAACACTTAGTTTTGACGTTCTTGATGATTTTACGAAGCTTTATCGTATACACTCTTTTTTCAGTTTTATATTCTTATTATTAATTTTACTTTTAAAAGTTATACGACAAGGCTCTATTTCTTTAAAATTCTCATTTTTAATTTTAGCTAAATAAGAATTGGTGTGTTATTTAACAATTAAATTAACAATTTTAATAACAAAAGGACTTATTTGATATAACATTGATAGTTTAGAAATGTAATTAGTGTTGGAAAATTGATTAAGAAAGAAATTTTTACAGTTACAGCGAAAGTTTTAAGTTTTTCAAAATTGAGCCCTCTTGTGATATTTATAGTAATAAACCCTAATTGGAATAATACCTATGCTTTGTATGAGACAGATTTAGTTGATCCTAGCTTTCAATCGAACGACCTTCTTCGCTATTCTCGTATCATAAATTACACCAAGTGTGGGCTTGAGCAAAACGAACCAAATTACATAAAAGGAAACGATCTACTTACTTCTAGTAAAAGAGCAAGTTCTCTCTAAAAAAAAATAGGTTAAGACCATAATTCCCAGAAAATAGAATTTATTCTAAGTAAATAAATCCTCACTACTTTTTAGTAGAATAACAATAACTCTAATAATATATGAAGTGTGATTTTAGGTCAATCGTCACTCTCTATTATAAGGAGAGGTACAAGAATCCTGGTCGAACAATGCTTTGATAAATAATACTATTTAAATAGAAAGTACACTCCCACTCTAACTACAGTAGGGAGGGGCTGCACACCCTTGATAATATTACTAGGGTTCACACAAGGGCTAAGATGTGCCTCTCATGTATTGGGTCAAATTATATTTGATTTATAAATTTTGACCCAACACTTTATAAATTAAACCAACCCAATAGTTATTTTATATTTCCCAAAATAAATATTATTTATTCAATTAATTTAATTAACTAAATTAATTTCTCAAATAAATAATTTTTTAACTTAATTCTAATTTCATTAAAGTCATGACAACTTTACCATAAAAGAATCTATGAGGAAATATATTTAACGTCTAATTTAATTCTATTTTCGAACTCCAATCATTTAATTATTATTAATTAAATAATAATTCAAAAACCTTAAACTAATTCCCAAGTCATTTCTATACTCGATGAGAAAACGCATCCATTGCAAATTCGATCTATTTCTGTTACTTCATTGTTTCCATTCATTTATATTCATTTGGTTCTATATGCAATTCTTTTCTTGTTTCAACGAGCTAGCGAAGGGACCAATTGAACTTATATACGTAGGGCCCAAATCATTTATAATTAAGTTTCGAATTTTGCCTATTAATTATAAACTTATTTAGTCATGAAATCATTCCAATATAGTATCGTGATTGAGTTTTCCCTTATTATTCACCATTACGAAAGCTACTTAATAAGTGTATATCCAATGACCTTGTCATAAGTGCATTACCTTAATAGGATATTCTTTATCTTTTTTGGGATAAATTCGTTCTCTTAGTGTGATCTTATTTTACCTCACAATAACCATTACATTTTCCTTCATGAAAAGTCAATTACTATCAAATATTAATTAAATCATTTATCACAAAGGCAAATGACCCACTGTCATGTTTTATTTTCATCTATAATGTAATGTCGATGAGAGAATATCATTTACCCTTTAGTAGGGCTATAAATTCCACTATTGTGGAATGATGCTACATACTGCGAAAGATTGTATACCAAACATTCTAGCTTTTGGTTTCTTATCTATTTGAACTCAAGCTTTCACTTACATCAAAGTATATGAGTCATGCATACATAGTCCATAGTCCATCATCCACTTAGAATTAAGGTATGCCACACTATGAATGTCACAAGTGAATAAATCTATAAACAAATCTAGGATTTGTTCTACTTACATTTTTTCTAATGTACTGTCAATCCAATCAGTCATGTCTATGTATCTATCTTTTGGGAGTCAATCACTCCAATACTTAAGATAATATATCTCCCCAATTGGACTTGATGGATGATATATTAGTCTTTCAATCTGTTTGCTTATTTCTGATTAGACTAAGGACATGTTTGAATTATCTACTAATATAAGCTATCTTTTCGTATTGTGATCCTACCACGTAATATCACTCAATATTAGTTAAACTTTATATAATCTGTGAACCAATATTTACTTCCATTTTGATTTTTTGTGAAAAACCATTTAGGATAATATTCAAAGAATATTAATGTAATCAATAGATATTTTGCTAAACCAATTTGTTCGATTAGCGATGCATGACTCTTTTGAGGTTGGTAATAGACTAGGAAGGGCTATAAATAGTTGGGAGATGATTCTCAGGGATGATTTTCCTCCTAACTTTGTTTCATTTTCTTCTGTTCTTCTTCTTCTTTGGTAGCTTGAAGAAGGAGTAGCCATGGAAGGTTCTGCATGGAGTAGACTTCGTAAGGACGAAGCTAGGAAAGTAGGGAAAACAACAAGAGGATAAGGTTCTTAACCCTTCCGTGCACAAAAGAGTTAAGAAATGAAGCTATGGAGCTTAAGAGCTATTTTTAAGGGTTCTATATGTTATAAAAGTTTAAGCTTTTAAGATATAGTATAAATTTTACTAGTAGGTTTTGGTTGTAAGTTGCTACTAGGAGAATGAAAGCTTTGGTGCTCGAGAAAATGAATAAGTTATGGGAATGAAAAGGATTCAGGTGAGTTCCAAACTCTAACCTGTTGTTAAGGTCTATAGTGTTTAAGTAGGCTATGGTTGCATAAGTATGAAACATGATAATGTGAGCATGCATTGCACGAATATGGGAGACCTTGAGGGACTATAGGAAGATAGGATGGGAATAAGGAGAGAACCCATTAGTTACCGCCTTAGGTGAAGCTCTAGACCTTGCGGAGGAACACTACGGTGTTCAAGCATTAATGTTAGGTGGTGTAAATGAGGTAATAAGAGGAGGATTTGGGAAATGAAAAAATGGAATGGTATTTACAATGACGACGGTATCGATTGGTCCTTCGAGGCGACATTGTGACAACGGTATATAGTGTAATTCCATAGATGAAAGAGGCAATGACAGTTTGGTATGAAGTATATAGCATAAGACCATGGATGAAAGATGCCATGGCGACATAGTACAAGGTATAAGGTATACGACGTAAGACCATAGATGAAAAATGTTATAATAGCCAGGTATGATGTGTAAGACCATGGATGAAAGACTCCATAACATCATAAGTTAGTATACCAAGATGGTGGATCGATGTAAGACCATGGATGAAAGAATCCATGGCATCTACAAAGATAGTTTATGAAGACAATAAACACAGAATAGAGTAAGCACACCGGGATAGTAAACATGGGACAGAGTAAATCTATTGAGATAGTAAATACGAGGTAAACCCACCGAGACAATAAACACTAGTAAGTCCGAGGGGACATAAAGAACGAGGAAAAATAGTATAAGACTATAGCTTAGCTAGGGCAACCCTTAGAGTCCTCCATGGAACAGATGCGAAAAATATGCCAAGGCTTCAAGTGAGAAGTATACGGATAGTGCGCCAAGAATGAGAGACTACATAGGTGGAAGAAAAGTGTAAAGAAAGTTGTAGGATAGATGCAAAAGTCGATAAGACATGGGCGAAGATCCAACAAGAATTAGAGAAAGATAGGCCTTGCGTGAGTTAGCCTAATTATGAAAATGAAAGAAGGAAAATTTCCCAAATGATTCGAGAGGAAGAGCCACTAGGGAGAACTCAATAAAATGGTACACGAGAAGGAAATCTTATAAGGGGAACGAGAATTCCTTTACCAGGATAAGGATTCTGTCTTAGACAAAATGTCTGTTAAGATTATTCCTCTTTGAGGAACATCTATGGCGGGGATGCAACCATAAAGATAGTTGTAGGGAGAAAACGAACAAGTAAGGTAGCATACTCGTGTCATCACGTGGAAGATAATCTGTTGGTCTAACAAATCAGACCAACCTTCACGTATGAGATAGGTAAGTTCCCAAGTAAAGGCTGAAGATATGTAAAGAGTAAGTCCACCAAGGACTGGTTCGACCATGGAAGTCCGTTAAGAAAGATATGTTCTAAGAACCCTTGGGCGGAAAGACAAGAAAGCTCTACATGATAGATGGGCAAATAACCTACTAAGGATAGGACCCACTGATATGGCGAGGCATTTGGATCTCAGACAAGCGGGGAGTTCGATAAAAAAAAGTCTTATAATGAGTCGAGTAGCTCAAAGAATCGGGTGGAGTCCACTACCCTGATAAAGAACACTCGCCTCGAGTGAGCAGGAAGTTAATTTAAGTTTGTTTTATTTTACATTCATTACCCTTATGTGATATGTTTATTTAGGGGTAAAAAAGGAACTCACTAAGTTCATTTGAACTCACAGTAGTCTGGCTGATATTCACAAGAATTGCAAGGATGATCGAATACTTCGATGAGGGACTTAGCTAAATAATGGGGAGATCGGGGATCACAGACTGATGGAGTCATGCAAATAGGATAGGGTTATTATTGGAGGCTTTGCCTTAGTATCAGTAACAATGAAGCCAGATAACATACCTAGATCTAGATTTTTAGGATTGATAGTCCTTAGCTAAATTCTAAGAATTTCTTGTAAGCAAATATCCTGGTGAGAAATTGAAAATGTGAGGATCTAAGTATTTAATGGCTTAAGGTCTTAGATGTACAAATTATTATTTTAAAATTTCATTATTTTGGTTTTATTGTTTGTTTATTTTATAGAGTTAAGTTAGCAAAACTAACTATAGGTCCATTTATGATGCTCTATACCCGGATCCGTTGGACAGGTCAGGCATGGGATGTTACAAGATTATTCGATTGGGACCTCCATTTCGTATGGATTTTAATTGAGTAATAATATTGAGTACTAAAATGTAATCTTAATATGACACCAAGAGTTAATCCTCTAACCTCATCATATTTTCTTCCAGGTATTTTTTTAATTATTTTTAGTTAATTCATTTCGTTGATATTTATTTTTATTTCTAGTGTTTCTTGGTCTTACTTTCATCTTCGACACTCATTCCAATGTTAAGTGTTAAATATTTGTTCTAGCATAATACTTGTAATCTTGTAAGTTATAATCAAATTTCTTATGGATCGACCTCAAACTCTCGAGATTTTATCACTTAAATATAACTTGCACTTACACTACAGAAAATTAAGCTTTTAGCGGCGTTTGGATCAAAAACGCTGAAAAGGTTGAACTTTTAACGACGTTTATATTGAAAAAAGCCACAAAAATATACCATTAGTTATGCTAACCAAAAAACGCTGCAATAAGTCGTTCTATAGTGGCATTTGTGCAAATAGTACATATTTAGCAGCGTTTTATGCTATGCGCTTCAAAGGTACACAGAATGGTAGTAGCGTTAGCGGCGTTTTTCCATAAACACCGCGAATATTTTTAATTTTTATTGAAATAGCGCCATTTTGATATCTGACTCCTCAACCCTTATTCCCCCAAATCGTTTTCCCCAAATACCTAACTTAGTTTTTTCCCCAAATCCCTAGCTTAGTTTTTTTTCTCATCCGTCTGCTATTGTTCATTTGTCCAGTCATCCGTCTACTGCATCACCGTTGACAATGCATTTTTCATTGATCTCTGTCTCCTTCGTTGACGCTGCTCCATCCATCACTACTTGAAGTCCTCTACTCGTCTGACTCTTTTTTCGAAGCTTGACAGTCCTCTACCCCGTCCATCACTGCTCGATCTTTTCGAGTTTCAACAAATCAGTTCAATTCTTTTAACACCTTTGAATTTTAACTCTATAATTTAATTGAAAAATATTAGCAATCTCCATGTATCTTTGGCTTCCTGCTATGCTGGAAGTTGGTTTAGCAGCTGTTTTTCTTGTTTTTTAGGTCATTGTTTTAGTGTTGTTTGGAGTCAGTTGTGCTGCTACTTTAACGTTTGTTAGTAGTTATTTTCTTTGCTGTTTTGGCGTTGGTGTATGCTGCTATTTTGTTGTATGACTGATTAGTGTTAGATCTTTTAGATACAAACATAACCTGGTTAGTTGGCATTTTATGTGGTGATTTGCTTTATAATTTATGTTTGAGATTTGGACTGTGATTTGCTGATTTTATTTTATTTGTTATTTAATCATAATTAGCATTTCCTTTGTGAGAGTTTTTATTTGATTAGCAAAGCTTCCATGAATTTTGGATGATATTCCCCTCGATTAAACCTGTATTTTCAACCTATAATGAGGATCTTTATTAGTACTTCTAGTCTATCATTGTGTCTGTATTTGGGGAAGAGATATAGAGGCAGAGACTTAAAGACAACTCCATTTATTTATTATGTTTTTTTATTGAAATAGTGAATTGGATCCCTACAAAAGAAGTATTCGATAGGCTCATTTGAATTGCCTAATCAAACAACTCTTTTATGCTCTCCTTAATTGCATTTGTAAGTACCTCTTATTACTTACATGTTTTAATTTAATTAAATTAAAATTTGAAATTGCTTTTTATTTGATTTGGTTGTGGTAAATTTATTACTTATATGTTTTAAGTAGAAATAGAGAATTAGAAAACAACCGAATTGGATACTTGATATATATTATCTATTTTAGTACAATGACATGATTTAAATCTATTTAGAACACTTTAGTAACTGTAATTTATTGTCAACTTTAGACTTCAAAAACTACGAAATGGATAAGAGTTGGATGGATTTGTCAAGGGTAAGCAACGACTTTTGAAATGGAGTGCAAACTTTTCTAAATTTTGCATTTTAAAATGCAAGCCAAGAGAATATGATTCTCTGCCCGTGTAAGAAGTGTGGCAACATCAATCGGCATATTCGTGAAGTTGTCTACGAACATCTAATTGTTGATGGCTTTAGTCGAGGTATAAAAATTGGATTTTCCATGGAGAGTGTACACATCGTAGAACCTCTTTAATGATTAATCCAGCTTATCTTTATAATGCTCACCATCAATCTGTTAGAGAAGATGACATGGAAGGTATGTTGCGGGATATATTTAATATGCACAATCATGGTTTGCAATTGTTTCCACCTGAAATTATTGCATCCGATGATTGTGATATTGGTGGAAATGCTTTTGCCAAAACAGGAAGAAGTACACCTGATCAAGAGCTAAATGAAGAAGCGAGAAAGTTCTACAAGTTACTTAATGAAATGAATGAAGAACTTTATAAGGGATCGAAATTTTTAAAACTGTCCTTCTGTATTCATTTTTTTCACTTAAAATGTTTGAGAGGGTGGACCAAAAACTCTTTTATGCTGCTGTTAGAGTTTTTGAGAGATATGTTTCCGTTTGCAAAAATCCATCATTCATGCAAAGATATGAAAAAACTGATAAAAGATTTAGGCCTTGGGTACGACAAAATTTATAGTTGCCCAAATGACTGCATGCTGTATTAGGTGATCGGAAAAACCAACAGTCTTGTCATGTTTGCGGTAAATCTCATTGGATGAATAGGAATGCAAAAGATGTGAATAAGAATGAAGGTGAGGCACAGTCAAGAAAGAAGCTAGTAAAGATTTTGCGATATTTTCCACTAATACCAAGGCTTCAAAAGCTTTTCATGTCGTCAAAGACAACCGAGTCCATGAGGTGGCATCATGATGAACGAAATGGTGATGGATTATTAAGGCATCCTGCGGATTCTTTAACTTAGAAATCATTTGACATGAAATTTCTAAGCTTTGCAAGCAATCTTCGGAATGTGAGGCTTAGGCTAGCATCTGATGGATTTAATCCTTTTAAAATCATAAGTACTTTGTACAATACTTGGCCTGTAGTGCTTGTTTCTTACAATTTGGCTTCGTGGATTTGCATGAAATAATCTGCTTTTATCTTGTCTATGATTATCCTTAGAGAGAAAGGTCCTGAGAATGATATTGACATTAACATTTATATGTGGCCACTTATTGAAGAGTTGAAACAGTTATGGGTTGGTGTTGAAACATATGATGTCTTGAGAAATGAGAATTTTTATTATGTGCAGCTTTGTTGTGGACTATTAATGATTTCCTAGATTATGTCAATTTATTCAATTGGAGTATCAAAAGACATTATGCTTGTCCTTGTTGGGTTGCACAAACTTGTTCAAAGTGGTTATATAATGGGAACAAATTCTCTTATATGGGGCATCGTCGATGGTTAGATGGAAATCATAGATTTAGATTTCAGAGGACTCTTAGAGTTCGAGTTCAGAGAAGCTTATGAGAAGACCATTAAATCTGAAATCTTGTTCATGTTAAAACATATCAATTTCAGTTATGGGAAGATGAATCAACCACCCAACAGGCAAACAAAGAAAAAACCCAGGGAGGAGTATGTTGGTGATGTTGACTGGCAGAGTGATCATGAATCTAATGAAGATGATGATCGTAATGAGGCGGACTTGTGGAAAAAAAGAAGTATTTTTTTTAGTTACCTTATTAGGAATATCACATTTTGCGACACATTCTTGATGTCATGCATATTGAAAAAAATGTTTGAAAGAACATCATTGGGACAATTCTCAATGTTGATAGAAAATTGAAAGACAATCTTAAGAGTCGACTTGATCTAGTTGACATAGGAATTCGACGTGATCTTCATCCCCAATTACTTTTGATTGGAAAATCTCGGTTGACGCCTTCTATTTTTGCAATGTCGAAGAAAGGAAAATAAGTGTTCTGCATGGTGTTGAAGGGTATAAAGGTCCCAGATGCGTATGCATCAAATATATCTCAATGTGTGAGTCTTAAAGATCGAAGACTATATTCCCTAAAATCACATGATTATCACATCTTGATGCAAGATTTACTGCTAGTTGCTTTATGTTGTTGTATGTAAAAAAGGCGACGTCTTGTATAATTGAACTATCCAATATAATGAAAGCAATTTGTCGCAAATTTTTTATTGTTGAAGAACTTGGGAAAGTACAACATCAAGCCACCTTGACTTTATGCAACTTGGAGAAGATCTTTCGACCTTCGTTCTTCACAATTATGGTGCACTTGCTAATCCATCTCCCTCATGAATCAAAACTTGAAGGACCAATTTTCTGTCGGTGAATGTATCCTATAGAGAGGTGCTAATTTATTTGCAAAGTTTTACAATGGTGAACTTCTATCGATTAATTCACACTGGAC
Organism: Gossypium rotundifolium; assembly: GCA_025506655.1. Taxonomy (NCBI): domain Eukaryota; kingdom Viridiplantae; phylum Streptophyta; class Magnoliopsida; order Malvales; family Malvaceae; genus Gossypium; species Gossypium rotundifolium. The sequence goes on from CP106726.1 coordinate 64,168,637, forward strand.
AACAATTGATAGATGAGCCGTATGTATTTTCTTCTCAAGTCAAACAAGTTTTTTACTCGAAAGATCCAACTGATGAGGGTTGGTACGTTGTACTCTGTAACACCCCTAGAGACTTGTTTGACATGGGCAATGAAAGTAGAGATTACATCGACGAAAGATCAGAAACTTTGTCTTTTATAGAACAAAACTTAAATGAAACTATCCCTAGTACTGGTGCACAATTTCAATTGGTTCGCCAGGATGTAGATGAAGACATTTACGAATCATGATGTAGTGGGAGTTTATGATTTTTTTAATTATATGTACTATTATAATTTAAATATTGATCTTGTTAAATATATCCATTACTATTATTGTTGTAATTAATTACTAATATTTCAACTATTTTATGTGTATTGAAGATAATATGCCTAGAAGAAGATTGCAAGATCTAAATATGTTTCTCTAGAAGAAACAAATAGTGATCAACAGACTGCTATTGGATCTTCGGATGTTCCAAATATAGTTGACGAACCTATAAAAATTCAAAGTAATGTTAACTTTAATTTACATGCATGTTGACTTTTATTATTGACTTTTGTTTCAAATTCTTATATTATCATATTCAATTTTTTTAGTTGAAAATGGTGGGAGGCGCAAAACTCGAGGACGTACGCTATTAAAGGGTTTATACAATCTAAATTATGTGGAGCGTGTCAAAGTATCTCAAAATAGTCATGGTCAGCCTATTGGATCCGAAGCTCGAGTTTTAGCAGGATACTTAGGCATTCTAGCATGAAATGCCAATTTGTTGCCAATCAACTACGAGTCATGGCATCATATGCATGATAGTAACAAAAATCATGCTCTGGATAATATTAAGGTAATAGATTGAATGTAATTTATGATACTTTGGTTTAATTTTCATTTACATTTACTTTCTAAACTTGTGTTATTTGCAGGAGAGATTTGCTTTAGAGGTCTCCGATAATTATGTGAAGAAAGCATTAGCAAATAAATGGAGAGACCATAAAAGTACTTTAAAAAAAATATTTTAAGAAAAATATAAGTCTCGAAGAGAATTTGCTAAATGTCCCGCTGGGAATACTGAGGTACCAATGAGAAGATGCAATTAGATTTTGGAATTCAAAGAAAGGAGAGGTATTATGTACTTCCAAACTCTTATAATTATTTTGGTTTATAGTATTTACTATATACGTAATAATAATTTCATAATGTAGGACCATGAGCGAGTTGGAACTGCAAGTAGGCAAAAACAAAAATTCATGCACACAGTTGGGTCGAAAAGTTTTGCTTGTGTAGCTGATGACAATGTATTTTGAATTTATTAATTGTGTCAAATATTAATTACTTTCTACTAAATAATATTTTTCCCAGTATATTGTAGGAACTGTCACTTGGTTAAAAAGTTGGACGCCTTCAGCTTTTTGACATTACACATAGAAAGAAAGATGGATCTCTTATGACTACTGAAGCTGCAGAAATTATGGTATATTTACTTAATAAAATTTGAATTATTTTAAATATTTATCATGTTTAATTATAATGGTTTAATTCATCGTTTGTAATGCAAATAATGCCAACTTATGTTGCATTTGCTTCATTATATATTTCGTTTATAACTCCTTAATTGATTTATTAGGAGAAACTAAATAATAAAAAGGCAGAGTATGAAGCTACTACTTCAAGTGATAGTTCTGTTAATATGGACGATATTGATAACTGAGCTATTACTGAAGTTTTGGGTCCTGAAAGGTATGGAGGGTTCGATTTCAAGGATCTTTTGTTAGCCCAACCCAATATTTTGGATCTAGCTCACAACAGTACATGTCTTCTGCGAATCAAGCTCAAGCTGAAGTTCAAAGGTTAAGAGTCCAAATGGCTAAAATGCAAGTGAGCACAGTTGAGCAAATTGCTTAAATTAAAGAGGAGGCAGCAACAAGGGCAGTAGAGGCAATAAGAAAATATGACGAACTCCAGCTACAGCTTCAAAATATGATGAAAATGTTTCAACAGAATCAATCATAGAATCCGCCATCTTAGACTTTTGTTTTCTTATTGTGAGAATGTAATATCCCAGAATAGGGCTTATGCACTATGGCTAAAATTACATGAAATAGTATGCCTTATGTGTTGTGAATGTGTTGTGTGCATTTTAGAACCTTGGAAATGTAAGGAAATGCTTTAGAAAATATTAAGTCTTAGAGGAAGCTTGGAAATGTAAGGAAAATGTAAGGAAATGTAAGGAAATGTAAGGAAATGTAAGGAAATGTAAGGAAATGTAAGGAAATGCTTTAGAAAATATTAAGTCTTAAGAGGAAGCTTGGAAATGTAAGGAAATGTAAGGTAAATGCTTTAGAAAATATTAAATCTTAAGAGGAAGCTTGGAAATGTAAGGAAAAGTAAGGAAATGCTTTAGAAAATATTAAGTCTTAAGAGGAAGCTTGGAAATGTAAGGAAATGTAAGGAAATGTAAGGAAATGTAAGGAAATGTAAGGAAATGCTTTAGAAAATATTAAGTCTTAAGAGGAAGCTTGGAAATGTAAGGAAATGTAAGGTAAATGCTTTAGAAAATATTAAGTCTTAAGAGGAAGCTTGGAAATGTAAGGAAATGTAAGGAAATGTAAGGAACCTTGAAATGTGACAAAATCGGGCTTGGAAAATGGCAGAAGATGCCACTTAGGGCTCGAAATGACGCCATATGCTAGGATAACTTGGGCCTAGTATGGTCACATGAAGCCCAAAATAATGGGTTAAAATTCGGCACTCCTAAGGTAAGGAGATGGACGGCATAGGGAGACTAAGGTAGGAGTTTAAGTTGAAGTCAAATTCTTTTAGAATTTCGGCTAAGCTAGGAAAATAAAGATATGAGAGTGATGGCCAAGAAAGGGGACTCTCTAGGCTTAGTAATTTTGGCAAAAGGAGGAAAACTAAGGCCATCCAACATTCTTTCTTCTCTTATTTAAATCTCTGCCGAATTCTCTCTGCCATTATTCTTCTTTTTTCTTTTCAATTCTCCACAAAGCCGAAAACAAAATCCCCTAGTCTTGCCGAATTTCTCTAAGTTCTATATCTTCCTTTTCTTTCCTTGTAAAATCGAAATACCCTGTGCTTCCCATCATCAATTCTTTTTCCTTTGCAAAACCAATCAAAAGCTGAAGATAAGTTTCAAGCCTATAGCCGAATCTCTCTAAGCCTCAAAGCCAAATCTACAAGGGTGTTTTAGTTTCCTGAAGGTGCACCATAGGCCGCAAGTTCTTTAGTGATTCGGTAAGTTTCGGGATTTCTTTTCCTCACGATTTCTTCCTCTCTTCTCATCAAGATCTAACCCGAATCAATTTTCTATGCCTATCAATTTCTCTTCTTTAGCCCTGAAGTTTAATCCCTTTATAATAAGCCGTAAGTCGATTTTAGAAAAGCCGAAGGTGAGTAATTAATGGTAGGTGGTCGAATGGCCCTTTTCTATTCTTTTCTTTTTGGCCGAATACCATATGGGCTAAGATAATTGAGAATTTCAGGTTGTTGAATAAGTGGAGGATTTCCGAATGTAGTAAAAATTAGGTGACTTCAGTTTTTAGGAGGAAGGCGACAGAAGTAAGCTGAGGTTTTCGGGAATTTAGATTCATAAAGGTAAGTGAATCTGACATTTGGCCAAGGCCCTATTGTGGTATTTAGATCTAATTCTTATTTGTTTAAAAAGCCAAAACTAACTAGTTCAATGATTAAGGGTATAGCCGATTGCAATAAAGAAGCATCACAAAGTTTCGAGATTTAATTTTTAATCCAATCGGCACCAAGGTAAGAATTTGATTACAACAATCCTACTAGGATTGGGATTTATAGCCGAATAGCTCTTTACTAAGTATTAAATGATTGATTAAATGTAGAGATTTAAGATCTAAGGCATTAGATCAAGCTTTTCGGGATTTGGATTGGAAACCTTAAGCAAATCAGGTGTGTACCCCACACTATTTCTTAATAAGTTTTATGGCAATGTTTAATATAAGTATGTGTATAAGAATGTGAATATGGCTAAAGTACCATGCTATGGTACAAAGTACTCAGGTGCGTTTCCTACTCCTACTAGGATTATGTTAAATATCTGTTACGACACACATATGACATTATAAGAATGTGAAATAAGAATTTGGCATGTTAATGCATGATATGTATGATATGGGGCATATGGGTTATATGAAAAGGGGAAGTGAATGTGGTGACCTAAGACCACGATATCTGAATGTGGTGACCTAAGACCATGATAACTGAATGTGGTGACCTAAGACCACGATATCTGAATGTGGTGACTTAAGACCACGATATCTGAATGTGGTGACCTAAGACCACAAATTTTTATAAGGGCGATGAGCATATCGACTGCAGCTACTGCCTTCGATGGCGTGTAGCGGATGGAGGGTTGACTTAGTAGTCCCCACGGTGTGCAGGATGGTACGGGTGATGTGTAGCGGATGGCATCTAGGTTTGGGTTCGGGTTGCATCATTATTTCCTATCTGTTATATGAATATGCATGTAATATGTGAACATATGCCTAAATTGTTAAATTTTAGTGTTGGTTACACATTGAGTCTATTTGACTCACCCCTTGTGGGATTATTTTTCGTGTAACGATCGAGTAATAGACCAGGTTGGCGAGCTTAAAGGTGGCCATGCACAAGAAGGAATTTATTTAATTTGAAATTTTATTTCATTAAGTACTTTGAATTTATTTTTTTTTGGGAATTATTTGATGTAATAAGGCCACAGTAGAACTACTTTACTTTGCTTTTATTTTATTAAGCTTACAAACTTTTATCTATTAAAAGATTAAGTAAATTTATTTTAAAACAAAGCCTAAACGTTTTGTCACCTAAAGTAAAGGATTTTAATAATGAAATAAACTTGTTTTCAACTCAAGCCCAACCCAAAACAATCTTTCTTTCAAAACACACAAGTTTTTCCTAAGTAACAAAAGAATTTGAAACGATTTACACCGGGGAACATACCAGATCCGGTCAAGGCTCGTGGGCTGGGTTTGGGGTGTTTTAGTTTGGAATCAGAGCCCAGTTTTAAACTCTCGGTCTTGGGTTTAAGGCCCAAAACATTTTCAAAGTTAAGCCTAAAAGGAATTTTGTGAGTTAATCAGGTTTTCTGGCATGGCCCACTAAGTCTCCGACCCGAAGTCCACTAGGTAAGTACTCCGATCTCTTGTGTGATTTATATTATGACTTGTAGAAGGGGTAGAAATGGAACATAGAATAGAGATTTAGTACTTGAACCCTAGGGCTAGTTACCCCAACAATTACATAAGACTTACATGCCTAATTGAATAAACCTGTGGTTAAGTCGCCGAGTTAGGGTGTGGCAACCATGGTGCGCATGTCTAGGATTGGTTTCGATGGGAGCTTGGTATTTAAGCGATCGCGTGACTCACCTCCTCTCCACTCGAATCCTACCTGTGCGTAGCTTCGGTTCACCCTAACCAAGAGGACTTAGTCACGGGCTAAACCCAATAATTAAAACTCGAAAGGGACTAGCCACATTTTTATGGAAACCCTAGTTTTAAAAAGTCAACAAACTACCCTTTTGAAATTATGAAAATTATTATTTTGGAAAAACTTTCTAAGAATTTTTAAATTTATAAATTACCTAAATACCCTTAGTGGTAAAATTACTAAAATGCCCTTGATTTTCCAAAATTACCATACTACCCCCGATTTCAATAACAATTTCTGATTTCGCACAAGTATTCAAAAACTTTACAAAATATCAAAGACACCTTGATTTGAAAATTTTATGAAATTACCCCTGATTTGCAAAATTACCGAATTACCCCTAACCTATACAAATGACCAAAATACCCTCAGTAAGGAAAATCACCGAAGTACCCTCAAATTAGAAATCTTTAAAAATGCCCTTGTTTTGAAGATCACCAGGAACCATATCTTTGCGAAAAAATTATCGAAATGACCCTGACTTGTAAAATTACAAAAATACCCCAGTGTATAAATTACCATTTTACCCTTGAAATTTTTCCAACAAGTATTTTAATTTTGTAAAATATCAACAACCTCTATTTTGCAACATTTTCAAATACCTTAATTTGAAAAATTACCAAAATACCCCTATAGGACAAAATTACGAAATACCCCAGGTAGTGGAAAACAACAAACAACGACAACATTTCTCTGTAATGAACGCAAGTTCATGTGTGTGACTAAATGAATGATGTGACAATGGGTAAGTCCTTACTTTTGGAATACCCTTCATTGCCTTGTTTGTTATAGAGTTAGTTCATTCTTGTAATGCTAGTGAAGTGTATGAAACCTTGGATGTAAATTTTTGTAGGAAATGTGTTAGTTTTAAATCAGAGTGCGCAGCAGTAGTGTAGTGTGGTGAGTTAGGATGTACAATTTTTCGTTAGTAAGTAATTTCGAGGATGAAATTATTTTAAGGGGGTAGAACTATAATATCCCGGAATAGGGCTTATGCACTATGGTTAAAATTACATGAAATAGTATGCCTTATGTGTTGTGAATGTGTTGTGTGCATTTTAGAACCTTGGAAATGTAAGGAAATGCTTTATAAAATATTAAGTCTTAAGAGGAAGCTTGGAAATGTAAGGAAAATGTAAGTAAAAATGTAAATGCTTTAGAAAATATTAAGTCTTAAGAGGAAGCTTGGAAATGTAAGGAAATGTAAGGAAATGTAAGGAAATGCTTTAAAAATATTAAGTCTTAAGAGGAAGCTTGGAAATGTAAGGAAATGGAAATGTAAGGAAATGTAAGGAAATGCTTTAAAAATATTAAGTCTTAAGAGAAAGCTTGGAAATGTAAGGAAATGTAAAGAAATGTAAGGAAATGCTTTAGAAAATATTAAGTCTTAAGAGGAAGCTTGGAAATGTAAGGAAATGTAAGGAAATGCTTTAGAAAATATTAAGTCTTAAAAGAAGCTTGGAAATGTAAGGAAATGTAAGGAAATCTAAGGAACCTTGAAATGTGACAAAATCAGGCTTGGAAAATGGCTTGAGACTCCACTTAGGGCTCGGAAATGACGCCATATGCTAGGATAACTTGGGCCTAGTATGGCCACATGAAGCCCAAAATAATAGGTTAAAATTCGGCACTCCTAAGGTAAGGAGATGGACGGCATAGGGAGACTAAGGTAGGAGTTTAAGTTGAAGTCAAATTCTTTTAAATTTTCATTAAGCTAGGAAAATAAAGATATGAGAGTGATGGCCAAGAAAGGGACTCTCTAGGCTTAGTAATTTCAAAGAAAATGAGGAAAACTAAGGCCATTCAACATTCTTTCTTCTCTTTTTTAAATCTCTGCCGAATTCTCTCTACCATTATTCTTCTTTTTTCTTTTCAATTCTCCACAAAGCCGAAAATAAAATCCCCTAGTCTTGTCGAATTTCTCTAAGTTCTATATCTTCCTCTTCTTTCCTTGTAAAACTGAAATACCCTGTGTTTCCCATCATCAATTCTTTTTCCTTTGCAAAACCAATCAAAAGCTAAAGATAAGTTTCAAGCCTATAGCGGAATCTCTCTAAGCCTCAAAGCTGAATCTACAAGGGTGTTTTAGTTTCCCGAAGGTGCACCATAGGCCGCATGTTCTTTAGTGATTCCGTAAGTTTTGGGATTTCTTTTCCTCACGATTTTTTCCTCTCTTCTCATCAAGATCTAACCTGAATCAATTGTCTATGCCTATCAATTTCTCTTCTTTAGCCCTAGAAGCCGAATCCTGCTTTATAATAAGCCAGAAGTGCCGATTTTGGAAAAGCCGAAGGTGAGTAATTAATGGTAGGTGGCCGAATGGCCCTTTTCTATTCTTTTCTTTTTGGTGAATACCATATGGGCTAAGATAATTGAGAATTTTGGTTTGTTGAATAAGTGGAGGATTGCCGAATGTAGGTAAAAATTAGGTGACTTCGGTTTTTAGGAGGAAGGCGACAGAAGTAAGCTGAGGTTTCCGGGAATTTAGATTCATAAAGGTAAGTGAATCTGACATTCGGCCAAGGCCCTATTGTGGTATTTAGATCTAATTCTTATTTGTTTAAAAAGCCAAAACTAACTAGTTCAATGATTAAGGGTATAGCCGATTGCAATAAAGAAGCATTACAAAGTTTCGGGATTTAATTTTTAATCCAATCGGCACCAAGGTAAGAATTTGATTACAACAATCCTACTAGTATTGGGATTTATAGCCAAATGGCTCTTTACTAAGTATTAAATGATTGATTAAATGTAGAGATTTAAGATCTAAGGCATTAGATCAAGCTTTTCGGGATTTGGATTGGAAACCTTAAGCGAATCAGGTGTGTACCCCACACTATTTCTTAATAAGTTTTATGGCAATGTTTAATATAAGTATGTGTATAAGAATGTGAATATGGCTAAAGTACCATGCTATGGTACAAAGTACTCAGGTACGTTTCCTACTCCTACTAGGATTATGTTAAATATCTGTTACGACACACATATGACTTTATAAGAATGTGAAATAAGAATTTGGCATGTTAATCCATGATATGTATGATATGGGGCATATGGGTTATATGAAAAGGGGAAGTGAATGTGGTGACCACGATATCTGAATGTGGTGACCTAAGACCACGATAACTGAATGTAGTGACCTAAGACCACGATATCTAAATGTGGTGACCTAAGACCACGAATTTTGGTGATAAGACCACGATTTTATAAGGGCGACGTCGATTGCAATGACGCCTTCGATGGTGTGTAGCGGATGGAGGGTTGACTTAGTAGTCCCCACGGTGTGCAGGATGGTACGGGTGATGTGTAGCGGATGGCATCTAGGTTTGGGTTCGGGTTGCATCATTATTTCCTATCTGTTATATGAATATGCATGTAATATGTGAACATATGCCTAAATTGTTAAATTTTAGTGTTGGTTACACATTGAGTCTGTTTGACTCACCCCTTGTGGGATTATTTTTCGTAATGATCAAGAATGGACCAGGTTGGCGGGAGCTTAAAGGTGGCCATGCACAAGAAGGAATTTATTTAATTTGGAATTTTATTTCATTAAGTACTTTGAATTTATTTTTTTTGGGAATTATTTGATGTAATAAGGCCACAAGAGAACTACTTTACTTTGCTTTTATTTTATTAAGCTTACAAACTTTTATCTATTAAAAGATTAAGTAAATTTATTTTAAAACAAAGCCTAAACGTTTTGTCACCTAAAGTAAAGGATTTTAATAATGAAATAAACTTGTTTTCAACTCAAGCCCAACCCAAAACAATCTTTCTTTCAAAACACACAAGTTTTTCCTAAGTAACAAAAGAATTTGAAACGGTTTACATCGGGGAACATACCAGATCCGGTCAAGGCTCGTGGGTCGGGTTTGGGGTGTTTCAGAGAATATCTTAACAATATAACTTTTGAATATATTTTGTTATTTCACTTATTAATTTAGGTCATATACATATTTCTTTCGTGATAGTATCATTTAGATTTGAAGTTTGTTGTTGGATTTGAAACTACAGGAAAATATGGTAAAAATTTGGGTTCTATATGAAATAAAATGGGTTGGTAAAATCTGTTAATATTAGTGACGTTTTCCAACAAACACCGCTATAGTTCTTTAGCGACGCTTTTACTACAAATGCCACAACATGCTCGACTCTCTTGCGGTGTTTTTTCACATAAATGCAACAATTTTGCTATAGTGTTAGGTTGTAGACCTAAAAAGTCCCTGTTAGTGGAAGCATGAGACTGGATTAAAAAGAGTAATTATGCTATCAATCATTGGTTTATTTTAAAAATTTCTACTTATACATTGTATGGTTTATGGTGATTGCTTTCATGTAAGGTTTTCTAATGGTGAAATACTTAATTATTTGGCAAAAAATCTTAAAAAGCTGATTGAGGTAAAGTAGACTTTTTGAGAGGGATTTTACATAATCTTGAGGGCATGATATATGAAAGTATGTGCTATGTATTGTGCTAAAGTTTTGGTTACTAACTTGATGATAATCCTTATAATTTATTTGCTAATTTATAGTTGATTTAAATTATCATTGATTTAAGATACAAAATTATATTTTTGAAGAGACAAATCTTATAATAAAATGAGATACTTCGAATCTCATGGAAATTTCATATAGAGAGTCTCCAAATTTAGATGATGGCAGCCTTGCGAAAAGCTCTCATTTGGATACTTTAACTTCTTTGGAATTTGTTGATGATCTAATTGAAAAAAGTTCTAAAAACATGCATGGATCTAATGAAATCAATAAATAACTAGGAGACCTAATTGGAGAAAACATATCTGTTCAATACCTAATTATAACAAAAAGTGCATCAGAGTAGACTACAATAGAAAAACCTTCTTTGATAGAGAAATCTGGTTTAGTTAATTGAGTTATTTTCAAACCTCCTTCTGAGTTTAATACTAATGGTGCTATTGAACACATAGATGACACTAGTAGGACACTTGTTGAATTATTCAAGGTTGCAAAATGGGAAAGAAAAATGCATTAGCAAATGTTCATGTTAATTTGGTTGTTTTTCTGGTTGGTTGTTGCTTTGCTAAATTGTTGTTGTTGAATTGCATATTTCTTATTTGATCTTATTCTATTTTGTTGGCTTCTTACATGGTGCTGGCTTTGTTTGAACTTCCTTCAAACCCAATACTTTGGGATATTTATGCACTTTGCTGAGATAATTTGTTACCTGGAGAAGATTACATGGTATTGAGGGGTGTCTTTGGCATCTTTGCCAAAAAAGGGAGAAAATTGACAATAAATAAGCTTTGTTCATGCTTTTTATGGAGCTGCTTACTCTTGTATTAAGCATGATACACGGTGATGCATTTTCTTAGGGGGAGTTGTAATCTAGTTCCCTTGTTTATGTATGTTAATCATTTGCTACATGGTTTTGTTAAAATGTCAAAGGGGGAGATTATTAGGAACTTAAACTATTTGTCTAATATAATTGTTCCGTTCTCTATTCAAACATCACCTAAAATAATAGCTCAAGACAATCAAAGTGTATCTTGTTTTGTTGACAATTTTGACTTATATAAAATTAACGTTGGTTATTTATTTTTCATTAAGCAACAAATGCACAGCATGCTATAATGTACAAGGGAACTAGATTTAAAATAGTTTGCGTCCTTATTTGGGTTATCTCTCATGTAGTGACAATTTTAAAAGAATTAGATATTCAACTTTGACTAAGACTCCTTACTATTTTAAAGGATATAGAGTTGGTCAGATTTACTTCAAGTTAGAAACTTATTTCAAGTGGAGTTATTTTCTAAAGAGCTTATCAAAGTTTATTTTGAGTGGGATTGAACTTGTTGAAGGCTCACTTATTTTATTTTGATTTAGATGAAAATTTTCAAGGCCTATTTAAAGGGGTGTTTTTCTTAAGATTTTGAGTATTGATTATTGTGTATTCAAAACACCTTTTACTTAAGCATTTATTAAAGAGTTACTCTTGATTTTATTGTGAGGTATTTGGAGAGATTGATTGTAACAAATTGGGTATGACTTTTAGGCTGCAATTATCCATTGTTGTGAATGTGGATTAGGCTTAATTAAGAGTTGTATTGTGCCAATTGTTGAATAAAATTATTCTATATGTGAAACTTCATAGAGGTAGGATCGGTGTATCTAAACTATGTTAATTGTTAGAATTAAGTGACCCGAATCCTTATTTAAATAAAATACAGTGGTAAAATAAAATAAAAGTAAAATCCATATAGAACTACACTTCTTTTATTTTATTTTAGAATAAGGTTTTTTAAACCTTATTAAACTCAATCTATTTGATATTGATTAAAATAAGGTGTTTCAATCTTACTACACTTCTACTAGAATATGGTTTTACAATCCTATAAATAGACATAGTCTACTCATCTTGTAATCATTTGAATTCGACATAGTAAATTTTTTTCTCCTCTGCTCGTGGTTTTTCCCCCGAAAAGGTTTCCATGTAAAAATCTATGTGTTCTTTATTTTATTTCTCTTTTCATTGTGATATATTATCATTACCGACATTCTATTTATTTTACAAATTGGTATCAGAGCTTCCAGGTTGTTCATCTCGATCACAGTAATGGCTTCTTTGAAGTATGAAATTTCGCTGTTGGATTGCAACATCAAATTAAGATACAAGTAGTTTGAAACGCCCCAAACCCGGTCAATATGTTATGACCGAATTTAGAGTGTTACAGGAGAAGAAATTTGAAAAGATTAAAGTGTAGTACCAAAGTTTGAAAAAACATCTTTGATTAGAGAGTTCAAGTCAGGCAAATAGAAAATTTGGTTAAATTGTACAATACACACTATCATCTTGTAGAGTTAATTAGGTGTGGGAAACAAGTTTGTTTTATCAAAATCGGACTTAGAAAATTTTTAAAAGCGATAATCAATATGATGGTTGAGGGCGTAATCTTTGAAAAATAATTGTATTGCTAAGAAAATCCTAAGTTTTAGTTATTTACGGCTTACCATTCATATGTTGAAACTTTGGAAAACCTTTATTTATGTTTTTAAGAAAACTCCGTTTTTCGATAAATCATGATATACATAAAATCAGCATATAAACGAAATCCCGCAAAATAGAAATAAAGTTAAAGCGACCTTATTACAGATTAAATTCCCAAAATAGAAATAAGTTTAAGTAAAGTTTGAGTTTACTAAAGAAAGCGCAACGCATGGCCACCTCGAGTCCGTCTCGGCCCAAAATCCGCCATCTACTGATTACCTGCAAAATTATCAAAAGGGGTGAGTCATTGAGACTCAGTGTGTAAATCCCTAAGTAACGCAATCTGGGCCTTAGCCCACACAATATGGCATATGTCACATGCATGCAATGCTACCCAACCCAGATTATCTCTTCTTCCAAACACCCGTGGCATTATGCCACTCGTGGTTCATGACCACCGTGGTCCTAGACCACTCGTGACATTAGTCACTCGTGAAAATAGTCACTCGATATATATATCCGTGGGGCCAACCCACTGTGGTCATAGACCACCGTGATGATCTCTGATAATTAAGCATACGTGGGGCCAACCCACTGTGGTACTTGACGACCGAGATAAGTCACTTGTGACCGTAGTCACTAATTAGAATGTTTGTGGTTTCAACCACCATGGTACTTGGACCACTCGTGACAATAGTCACTCGTGACCTTAGTCACTGATTCTCCCTCCTTCTTTCATTCAATCTAGAGCCCATGCTCTTTACATCGTGCACAATATGTATGCAACCAATATCAATGTATAAAGAATCATATTTTATGCATGCATAACATCAAAATATACATACTTGCATTTTAACAAAAATATCAATATCGAGAACTTACCCGGTGTCTCCAACCTTACCCCTAAGGGTATTTTGCCTATCACATTAATTATTTCAGCTTTTAGCCTTACAGTTAATAACAAAACAATAGAGAATGCGTGTAAGCAATACACACCTGATAACGCGTAATACCAAACTATCTATGTTAGAGCTCTCGTTAGCAGGGACGACGGCAATTTGCCTATCCCAAACGGGCGTTGGCTCTCTACCACAGCCTCGACGAAAAATTTTGAACTGTCGACACAGCACGCTTCTTAAACTTAGGAATAGGGATTACGGACACACTCCCCTCCCTGGCTTGATTGTTTCTTGCATCCATGAATAGCCTTGATCAGTACACAAGGAGGCGTAGATTGACTAAATAACAGGATTTGGTTAAGGCATATCATATCTGAAAGAAATGAATAACCGAAAAACCACGAGATGACCCCTTACCTTAAGATCCCAAATAGAGTGATCCAACTCGGCAAACAACAACTCACCGCCTTCAAACTACAAGCACTTCGACTAGAGGAGTTTCCCGGAGTATTGTCCCAACACGAGAGAAGATAAAGGGAGGAAAAGATTAGTCGTAAATCATAACTCACGAGCAGCATAGCCTTTTCGGCTAAGGCCTACTAGCACGGAAAAGAAAAGAAATAAGAAAGAGATTCGACTTTTTGCAATCAGAGGGAAAAGAAATATTACCTACAACGAAAATCCAGAGACAGCGTGAAACCGATTCGCTTGGGGTTACAAGAACTCTTTGACTAAAAGAAATAAAAACAATCGAGAGGATGTCAAAAGAACAGATGCAAGGTTACGGCTAGAAGAAGGAATAAAGGAGAATAAAGGAGAGGGGAGTTTCAGCCAAAAGAATCAAAGAATAATAGATGGAAAAAGAAGATAAAAGGAGAAGTGTTATGATCAAGTAAAAGTTCGGTTATGGTGTTTAAGAGAAAGGCAAGGGAGGTGACAAGGTTTCGGCAAGAGAGGTGGCTTCAGAGGGTTTCACTTGTGAAGAAAGTAGCAAAAGAAAATGATACCAAAATGTGAAGGGTGGATGGTAATGGAAGATTCGGCTATTATGGAAAATATTGGGGTGAGTGTTTCAATTTTGGTTGCAAAAGAAATAAGTGCAAAAGTGATAACAATGATGGTGGTTTCGGTTTTGGTAAATGAGAAGAGAATGAGAAATACTACAAAAGTGAAAAAGAGAAAAAAATAAGAGTGCTTCAAGCTAACTTTGGCTATACAAAACTCAAGAATGCCCACAAGAGGGATATGGCACACCCTTATGACTACATTACTCAACCACAAAGTCTAGGAGCTACCAAAGAAGGTTTGGCCCCCACCTAGCCAAGCTAACCCATACACCCACACACACTCCTTCCCAAATTTGGCCAACCAACTTCTCCTCTCTCCAAATCCCACAACTTCCTCCACCTTTCACTCTCCACTCTACATTCAAACTTGTTGACCCACTCTTGCTCCACCAATTCCTCTCCTCCCTTCAATTCAAAAGTGTTGACTCATTCAACTCCCACACTCCAAAGTCCTAGCCGAATCCACCACTCTAGCTCCCTAGCGCAAAAATATAAAGCTTCTCTTTGCTGACGATGCAACTCGAACACCTTCCCCCTGCAGCTCCCATGTGACGCCACTTCCATGCACTCTAAGTGGCGTCACCTTACCACTTTACCACCTCCTTCCTTGTGGTAACAAGACACAACTAAATACCCTTAAGGCCTACCTCTGCTAGCTCTCCCCTAAAGTGCCTAAAATAAATTTTTACCAAGGCCCGAGCTTGACCCCAAGCCTTCCCGGAACCACCAAACACACCAAAATAACAACCAAAGCATACCAAACACACAGTAATCATACACAATAATGCAGGGCCCCTAATTCCAGGATGTTACAGTTCTACCGTCCTTAAAACAAATTTTGGCCTTGAAATTTACCTAGTCAAAAGAGGTGAGCGTATTATTGTCACATCACATCCTCTAGCTCCCACGTGGCTTCCTCAGAACCATGATTCCGCCACAACACTTTAACAAATGGAACCATCTTTCTCCGTAACACCTTAACATCTCGATCTAGGATTTGAACTGTTCCTCCTCAAAAGATAAATCAGGTCTTACCTCAATTTCTTCCACTGGCACTATGTGAGATGGGTCCGAACGGTAGCGCCTTAGCATCGAGACATGGAATACATCATGGATCTGTCTCAACTCCGAAGGTAGCTCAAGCTGATAAGCTACTGGTCCCACACACTTTAACACACGATAAAGCCCGATAAACCTGGGGCTCAGCTTGCCCTTCCGCCCAAACCTTAGGACTTTCTTCCATGGTGAAACCTTTAAGAAAACCTGATCCCCTACTGCAAATTTTATATCTTTACGTTTTAGATCCGCATAAGATTTCTGTCTGTCAGAAGCTTCCTTCAACCGAGTTTGAATCAACTTAACCTTTTCCTCTATTTCAGAAATCAATTTTGGACCCAACAACTGTCGCTCACCCAACTCTATCCAGCAAGTAAGAGTGCAACATTTTCGACCATACAACGCTTCATGGGGCGCCATCATAATGCTAGCTTGGTAGCTATTGTTGTATGCAAATTCTACCAACAGTAGAAACTTCTCCCAACTACCCCTGAAGTTGATGACGCAACCTCTCAACACGTCTTCTAAGATCTAAATTACCTCTCTCTGACTGACCATCGATCTGTGGATGAAACGCTGTGCTGAAATCCAGTCTTGTACCCAAAGCTTGATGCAACGCCTTCCAGAACCTTGATGTAAACTTGAGGTCTCTGTCTGATATGATAGACACGGGTACCCCATGCAACCTCACAATCTTCGCTACATAAAGCTTGGCTAACTTCTGCAAAGAGTAACCAATTCGAACCAGTATGAAGTGAGCAGACTTCATCAACCGATCGATAATTACCCATACAAAATCTTTTTTCGTAGGTGAAGAGGTAGCCCACTTACGAAATCTATCGTTATCCTTTCCCACATCCAGAGTGGAATCTTTACTGGCTGTAGTAATCCCGAAGGCAATTGATACTCCGCCTTTACCTGCTGACACGTCAAACATCTACTCACAAATTCAGTTACCTCCGCTTTAGACCTGGCTACCAAAACTATTCCCGCAGATCCCTATACATCTTACTTCCACCAGGATGCATAACATATGGATTACTATGCGCTTCCTGCAGAATCTTCTGCCTTAGCTCAGAATCCTTCGGCATACAAGCCTTACCTCGAAAGTATAATACCCATTACTGTTCACACTAAAATTCGTTACCCCATCACTTGTCACTAACTGAAACTTCGAACTTAACAATCCATCAAGCAACTGCTTCTCTTTAATTTGACTGACCCAAGAAGGCTTCACTTGAAGTTCAGCTAGCAAACTTCCGTCGTCATACAAGCTGAGATGAACAAACATTGCTTTCAAGTCCGATATCACCTTACGACTCAACGCGTCTGCCACCACGTTAGCTTTACCTGAGTGGTACTCGATCGAGCAATCATAGTCTTTCAATAACTCAGTCCACCTTCGCTATCTTAAATTTAATTCCTTCTGGGTAAGAAGATACTTCAGACTTTTGTGGTCAGTATAGATAATGGACTTCTCCCCATACAGATAGTGTCTCCAAATCTTCAAAGCGAACACTACCGTAGCTAACTCCAGATCATGTATGGGATAATTCACTTCATGCGGTCTCAACTGCCGAGATACATACGCCACCACCTTCCCTTCCTGTATCAACACACATCCCAAACCCATATGCGATGCATCACAGTAGACAACAAACTCCTTCCCAGTCTTAGGTTGAATCAACACTGGAGCCTCAGTCAAGATTCTCTTCAGCTTCTCAAAACTCTCCCGTTGCTCATCCGACCAGAAAAACGGTACCTCCTTCCGTAACAACTTGTTAAAATTACAACTATTAATGAAAATCCCTCAACAAACCTTCTGTAATACCCGGCCAAACCCAAAAAACTTCAAATTTTTGCCACAGATTTAGGCGGTTACCAGTCCAACACGGCTTTAATTTTCTGAGGATCTACCCTAATCCCTTCGGCAGACACAACATGACCCAGAAAGGTAACTTCCTTAGCCAGAATTCACACTTACTAAATTTGGCGTATAGTTGCTTCTCTCTCAAATTTCTCGAACCACTCGAAGATGCGAATCATGCTCCTCTTCCGATCTTGAATAAACCATGATATCATCTATAAACACCACGACAAACTAATCCAGATAGGGTTAGAATACCTGGTTCATCATGTCCATAAATGTAGCTGGTGCATTGGTCAACCCGAATGGCATCACCAAGAACTTGTAATGACCACAACGAGTTTGAAAAGCTGTCTTATAGATATTTGCCTCTTTAACCTTAAGTTGGTGATTACCTGACCTCAAATCTATCTTAGAAAAGACCGAAGTGCCTCGCAACTGATCGAACAGATTGTCTATCCTAGGCAACGGGTATTTGTTCTTAATCGTCAACTTGTTTAACTGTCTGTAGTCGATACACATCCGCATCGACCCATCCTTCTTTTTAACAAATAACACTGGAGCTCCCCAAGGTGACACACTGGGCCGGATGAAACCCCAGTCCAACAGTTCTTGAATTTGAGCTTTCAGTTCCACTAACTTTTTCGGCGACATTCTATATGGGACAATAGACACTGGCGCTATTCCTGAAAGAAGATCAATACCGAATTCCACCTCGCGATCCGGAGGTATCCTTGAAAGTTCTTTTGGAAAAATATCAGAAAATTCCTTCACCGTTCTGACATCCCTTGCAGTCAACTCCTTGGCCTCCAGAGCACAAACATAAATTAAGAAAGCCTCGCATCCTTTTCTCACCATTCTTTCAGCCTTTAAAGCGGACACTACATTAGACAATTAGTTCCTCCTTTCTCCTATCACCATCACCTCATCATCCTCAAGAGTTTTTAACACCATACGTTTGACAGCACAATCCAAGTTTGCTCAATACCTTACTAACCAGTCCATACCTAAGATTAAATCGAACTCCCCAAACAGTAGTTCCATCAGATCAGTCGGGAAGACTATCCCTTGAACTTCTAGAGGCAGACCCCTAAAGAGTTTGTTCACCACTACAGATTGTCCTAAAGGGCTAAGTACAGCCATCTCCCTAGAAGTAATCTCAGAGTCTATGTTCAGAGTTCCAGACACAGTACTAGAAACATAGGAGTGTGTTGATCCAATATCAATCAGTGTAGAAAAAGGCAATCCATAAATAAGGAACGTACTAGTTATAACGTCCGATACATCGCCCTCCTCTTGGCGTCTAGCTGCATAGACCAACCCAGGCTATCCTACATCTGTGCTCCCTGCACCTCTGCCCGGTGCTCCACGGCTCTGACCAAAATTATTTTTTCCCCTGGCCGGACCACGACCTCTCTGCAGTTGCGGACCACCTCTACCAGGCTGTACATAATTCTGATCTTGCTCTATTGGGCTCCTGCGACAGTCTTTTACTTGATGGTCCACTGATCCACATCGGAAGCAACCATTACTTCTTGCCCAGTATTCCCCAAAATGGGACTTCCCACATATAGCACATTGCTGTGGCCGACCAGTGGCGACAAACCTCATAGCTCGACCCGGCCCATCCAACCTAGGCCTTTTCTAAAAATTCCCAGTGGATCTTAACGGTCCAAAACTTCTTTTATTTCTACTCTTGTCCCTATCCTGATTCTGTCTTTCAGACCGCATTGCCTCCTCGGCTATCTTAGCCTTCTCAACCAGAACAGTGAATTCCCTTTCTCGTTGTGGAACTATCAGTACTCGTAACTCATCCCTCAGACCATCCTCGAATCGAGCACAATGCTCATGATCTGTAGACACAATACCACGAGCATACTGGCTTAGGCGCAAGAATTTTGCCTCATACTCGCCCACCGACTTACTCCCCTAAACCAGGTTTAGGAATGCCTTATGCTGAGCGTCCACATAACTCGACCCAATGTATTTCCCCTGGAACATAGACTTAAAGAAGTCCCAGGTAACACGGTCCGCTACTGTGCCATCTCTGACCATGAGCCACCATTGGTAAGCCTCATCTCGGAGAAGAGACACAACTCCTTTCAATTTTTCCTTTACGATGCAGTCAAGATCATCCATAATCTGTTCCAATGCTTCCAACCAATACTCAGCCACATTAGGAGCTACACCAGAAACACCCCTAAACATTTCAGCCCTATTAGCCCTAAGTTGCTCAGGCACAGATTTTCGAGCCCCAGATCTCGTGCTCGCTCTCGCAACACTTTCTAAAACACGTAACATAGCCCGAGACACAACATCGTCTCCACCAGTTTGATCCTGAAACTCCGTTTCTGCAACTGGTGATGCAGGCACTTCCTCTTTTAGCCTATGCCTAGATTTCGCAGGCTCAGCCCCAATATCTCATCCCCTTCCACGACCTCGCATACCGCGTTCACGTCCTCTAGTACTCATTACTACTAATGCGACTTAATCTAATTAAAATTTTTATGAGTTAGTATTTTCTTCCACTGTTTATTGTAGAGTAGTTTTATGACAATACTATTATGAGTAATTCTCGCCAAATCATGCATACCTAAGGTTTCAGTCTCTAAAGTTGTGTTTCTCAGTACAAGTAATCATAGGATCATACACTTAGTTCATGTAAAACAAGAAGAAGTCAAAAGACTTACCGTGCAAATTTGGTGCCGGAGACTCGGGTGCCATGCTTCCAAAAGACATATATATTTCTAAATCATTTTCTAGCCATCTTTTTAAAACATTTTAAACCCCATACCCACAGCCGAGTTTTTGAACCTGGCTCAGATGCCAAAATTGAAACGCCCCAAACCTGGTCAATACGTTACGACCGAATTTGGATTGTTACAGGAGAAGAAATTTGAAAAGATTAAAGTGTAGTACCAAAGTTTGGAAAAACATCTTTGATTAGAGAGTTCAAGTCGGGCAAATAGAAAATTTGATTAAATTATACAATACACACTATCATCCTGTAGAGTTAATTAGGTGTGGGAAATGAGTTTGTTTTATCAAAATCAGACTTAAAAAATTTTGGAAAGGCGATAATCAATATGATGGTTGAGGGCGTAATATTTGAAAAATAAATGAATTGCTAAGAAATCCTAAGTTTTAGTTATTTACGGCTTACCATTCATATGTTGAAACTTTGGAAAACCTTTATTTACGTTTTTAAGAAAACTCCGTTTTTCGATAAATCATGACATACATAAAATCATCATATAAACGAAATCCCCAAAATAGAAATAAAGTTAAAGCGGCCTTATTACAGATTAAATTCCCAAAATAGAAATAAGTTTAAGTAAAGTTCGAGTTTACTAAAGAAAGCGCAATGCATGGCCACCTCAAGTCCGTCTCGGCCCAAAATTCGCCATTTACTGATTACCTACAAAATTATCAAAAGGGGTGAGTCGTCAAGACTCAGTGTGTAAATCCCCAAGTAACGCAATCTGGGCCTTAGGCTACACAATATGGCATATGTCACATGCATGCAATGCTGCCCAACCCAGATTATCACTTTCTCCAAACACCCGTGGCATTATGCCACTCGTGGTTCATGACCACCATGGTCCTAGACCACTCGTGACATTAGTCACCCGTGACAATAGTCACTCGATATATATATCCATGAGGCCAACCCACTATGGTCATAGTCCACTGTGACGATCTCTGATAATTACGCATACTTGGGGCCAACCCACTGTGGTACTTGACCACCGAGATAAGTCACTCGTGACCGTAGTCACTAATTAGAATGTTTGTGGTTTCAACCACTGTGGTACTTAGACCACTCGTGATAATAGTCACTCGTGACTGTAGTCAGTAACTCTCCCTCCTTCTTTCATTCAATCTTGAGCCCATGCTCTTTACATCGTGCACAATATGTATGCAACCAATATCAATATATAAAGAATCATATTTCATGCATGCATAACATCAAAATATACATACTTGCATTTTAACAAAAATATCAATATCGAGAACTTACCCGGCGTCTCCAACCTTACCCCTAAGGGTATTTTGCCTATCACATTAGTTATTTCGACTTTCAGCCTTACAGTTAATAACAAAACAATAGAGAAGGGGTGTGAGCAATACACACCTGATAACGCGTAATACCAAACTATCTATGTTAGCGCTCTCGTTAGTAGAGACGACGACAATTTGCCTATCCCAAACGGGCATTGGCTCTCTACCACAGCCCAAAAAAATCTTGAACTGCCAACACAGCACGCTTCTTAAACTTAGAAATAGGGATTACTGACACTTCCCTCTCTGGCTTGATCATTTCTTGCATCCATGAATAGCCTTGATCAGTACACAAGGAGACGTAGATTGACTAAATAACAGGATTTGGTTAAGGTATAACATATCTGAAAGAAATGAATAATTTGAAAAACCACGAGATGACCCCTTACCTTAAGATCCCGAATGGAGTGATCCAACTCGAAAAATAACAACTCCGCCTTCGAACTATAAGCACTTTGACTAGAGGAGTTTCCCGGAGCAATGTCCGAACACGAGAGAAGATAAAGGGAGGAAAAGATTAGTCGCAAATCATAACTCACGAGCAATATAGTCTTTTCGGCTATAGCCTACTAGCACCAAAAAGAAAAGAAATAAGAAAGAGATTCAACTTTTCGCAATCAGAGGGAAAAGAAATATTACCTACAATGAAAATCCAGAGACAGCATGAAACCGATTCACTTAGGGTTACAAGAACTCTTCGACTAAAAGAAAGAAAAATAATCGAAAGGAGGTCAAAAGAACAGATGCAAGGTTACCGCTAGAAGAAGGAATAAAGGAGATGGGAGTTTCGGCCAAAAGAATCAAAGAATAATAGAAAGAAAAAAGAAGATGAAAGGAGAAGTGTTATGATCAAGTAGAAGTTCGGCTATGGCGTTTAAGAGAAAGGCAAGGGAGGTGACAAGGTTTTGGCAAGAGAGTTGGCTTCAGAGGGTTTCGGCTTGTGAAGAAAGTAGCAAAAGAAAATGATACCAAAATGTGAAGGGTGGATGGTAATGGAAGATTCGTCTATGAAGGAAAATAATGGGGTGAGTGTTTCTGTTTTGGTTGCAAAAGAAATAAGTGCAAAAGTGATAACAATGATGGTGGCTTTGGTTTTGGTAAATGAGAAGAGAAGGAAAATACTCTAAAAGTGCAAAAGTGAAAAAAATGAGAGCACTTCAAGCTAACTTTGGCTATACAAAACTCAAGAATGCCCACAAGAGGGATACGACACTCTCTTATGACTATATTGCTCAACCACAAAGTCTAAGAGCTACCAAAGAAGGTTCGGCCCCCACCTAGCCAAGCTAACCCATGCACCCACACACACTCCTTCCCAAATTCGGCCAACCAACTCCTCTCTCCAAATTCCACAACTTCCTCCACCTTTCACTCTCCATTCCACATTCAAACTTGTTGACCCATTCTTGCTCCACCAATTCCTCTCCTCCCTTCAATTCAAAAGTGTTGACTCATTCAACTCTCACACTCTAAAGTCCTAGCCGAATCCACCACTCTAGCTCCCTAGCGCAAAAATATAAAGCTTCTCTTTGCTGACAGTGCAACTCAAACCCCTTCCCCCTGCAGAGCCCATATGACGCCACTTCCATACACTCTAGGTGGCGTCACCTTACCACTTTACCACCTCTTTCCTTGTGCTAGCAAGACACAACTAAATACCCTTAAAGCCTGCCTCTACTAGCTCTCCCCTAAAGTGCCTAAAAATAAATTTTTTACCAAGGCCCGAGCTTAACCCCAAGCCTTCCCAGAACCCCCAAACACACCAAAATAACAACCAAAGCATACCAAACACACAGTAATCACACATAATAATGCAGGGCCCCTAATTCCAGGATGTTACATAGTTGTTGCACAGATGGATTTGTAGGACCTGCTAGGGATAGATAAGATGCCTTCGACATTAACGGCTAAAGAGAAGAAGCATAATGATAGATAGGTGTTAACACAATTACATCTGATTTGTCTAATAAAATTTTACAGGATATGATGAAGGAGAAGACCGCTGCTTCATTATGGAAGAGGCTAGAATAAATATGTATGTCGAAAACTCTAACCAGCAAGTTGCATATGAAACATTGTCTTTAGACTCATCATTTGGAGGAATGTATGTCTGTGCATGAACACTTAATAGCGTTTAAAGAAATTCTCTCAAACTTAGAGGTCATGGAGGTTCAATATGAAAGGAAGATCTAGGGTTGATTCTACTTTGTTTGTTGCCCCCATCTTATTCAACCTTTAGAGACACGATTTTATATAGCCACGAATCTCTCACAGATAATGAGGTTTATGATTCTTTAACCTCGTATGATAAGATGAAGCATTTTGTGGTTAAAATCAACTCTTAGGGAGAGGGTTTCATTATTCGTAGGAGACAAGATCAGAATGCTGATGATGATCGTGGAAGGACACAAGAACAAAATCCTTGCGGTAAATCTAAGGGTAGATCGAAGTCTTCAAATAGAGGTAAAACTTGTAACTTCTGCAAGAAGAAAGGATACATTAAATCTGAGTACTATAAGCTACAGAATAAGATCAAAAGGGAGGCTACGAATCAAAAGGGAAAACAACTAGAAAATTTTGATGACGTTGATGTTGTAGAAGACTACAGCGATGGTGAACTTCTAGTCGCTTCTATCAACAATTCTAAAGTGAGCGAGGAGTTGATCTTGATTCAGGCTGCACCTTCTACATGAGTCCCAATCGGGATTGGTTTACAACTTACGAAATAGTGTTTGAAAGTGTTATTTTGATGGGAAATAAAACTTTGTGTAAAATTGTAGGTGTTGGAACAATTAAAGTTAAGATGTTTGATGGAGTTGTCAGAACACTTAGTGATGTGCTACATGTTCCAGAATTGAAGAGAAATTTAATTTCATTGAGTACTCTTGATTTAAAAAAGTACAAAAACACAGCTGAAAGTAGGGTTTTGAATATTTCTAAAAGTTCCCTAGTTGTGATGAAAGGGCAGGGAAAGGCTGCCAAGTTATATGTTTTGCAGGGTTCTATTGTTACTAATGATGCATGTAACGCCCCAAATTTTGGGGCTAGAAGTTTTGGGTTCTATGGTTAAGGTCAGAGGCAGGAGTGTGCTATTGTGTATAGTTTCACGTCTAAGTGCAAGATGGGCCTGCTGGTCTGGTGGTTTGGTTGTGTGTAGTTAATCTCAAGTTCTGGGTTCGAGTCTCTGTGTTTGCATTTGTAGTAACATTTTATTTTGTTTCTGTTTTAAGTAAAATATTTAATTATTTGTTTTTATTTTGGGGACGTTCTCCTATTCTATTCTGTCTTTTATTTTTTTCTTTTTCTTTTTGTTTTTTACTTCTCTTCCCTTTAAAAAATGATGGTGGTGTTTTATTGAATGGCTTCCATTTACTGGTCGTCGAATCGGCATATAAACGTTTTCGATCACGAGTCAAGTGTGGGATTCAAAACTCCTTTATTTTTTTATTTACAAAACTGTTAAATTGCTGTAGGATTTTGGAAATCTTTTAGAGTGGTGGTAATTGGGCATGTTAGACTCGTGTTGATTGAAATCGTCTAGAGGGTTGTGTGTTAAGGTAGGTTCTAGAAGTGGCGTGACTGGAGGTCTTCTTAATGACTGGAAAACTTGGTTTTTTAGGTTGTTTAGCGGTGGTTTCATGGCCACTAGAGATTCCACATTGGCGTGTGCCAGTTCATACGGTCATGTGCTTTTGAGAATTAGGGTTTTTGGGCCAATTTTGGTGCCACAAGGTCATGTGGCTGACTTGGGGATTTTATCGTTTCTCACACGGCCGTGTCCCTCGGGCACATGGGCGTGTGAGTTTGGGGATCAAGGTTTGTGTGATTTTATGCCACACGACCTGGCCACATGGCTTCATGGCTAATTTAGGGATTTAGGGATTCCACACGGGCATGTGTTTTGGACACATGGCCGTGTCTAGTGGGCACACGCGTGTAAGACACGATCGTGTATTTAAATTTTAGTGCAAATGGACAGAGAGTTACACGGTCTGTCCCAACGACCATGTTCCTGGTCCACATGGCTGTGTGCCTCTCTTCACACAGGCGTGTGCTTCTGTCACATGGGCGTGTGGTCCTAAGGCACTTAAATTGGTTCCAAGTGCGTTTTTAATCCGAAAATGTATTTGTGTGTGCTCCGATCCTTAACTAAGTTTAGTGAGGGTGTTCAAGACACGATATTTGTGATGATTGTGTGTGACGTATGATTTTGAATCTGGTCTGTAGAGTGTGATACATAACTGTTCTGACTGACTGTCTGTTAAGTCTCTGTTCTGTGAGCTTGAATGCATTCATGCATTTGCATAAAGTATTTTGGGTTGGGTTGCGAAGAGAAGGAAGATCAGATCATTACGATCAGTAGTTTATCGCAAGTTTATACATCTGACGATTTATCGCCTTTGTATCGCTTGTGTGTTAGCTTTGCTTTTACTATTATCTCGATCTGGCGCTTTAATCGCAACATGTCGGTACAACAAATTATCACATTGCATTGTACTATATGTACGTCAGCTCAGCTACGCACTATTATTTGATCTAGTAGTTTTAACTACAACATGTCGGTATAGCGGATTACCACATTGCACTGTACTGTATATACGTCAGCTCGGCTGCGTACCATTATCTGATCTGGCAATTTAAACTGCAACTTGCCTGTACAGCGGTCTATTGTATTGTACAGTACAGCATATACGCTAGCTCTACCGTGTATTATTATCTAAGTGGCTTAGTCCATATATTGAGTGTGTAGGGTTGGATGAGCTTTAACAACTCTTTTGGGTGTGATCGGAGGACAGAGAGGTGTGTTGGATGGATGGGTGGGTTTTTATTTGACTGCATTTCATCCTCTTCTGCCGGTATGTGTGTTCTGACTGAAATACTAGTTATCTATAATCTGATTGTCTGTTTAGCACTTGTGCTGAGACTTTTGTGTGAATTTGGTGTGCTATGGTTGTTAAGTTCTGTTGGGTCGTTAGTTCCAAGTGTGCTTTTTGACTCCGTGGGTAACTGGAAATCCGTTGTGCTACTGTTTTGAATTTTGTATCTTTGTTTTAGACTTGTATCGTACTCATACTAAGCTCGAGTAGCTTCACCCTCTTAGTGTTTCTTTTGCAGGTACATTTCAAAATTTTGATGCTGGATTCGGTATGTGGAGGTCTCAGACAGTTTTGAGGGAAATAAATTATTATCAATTTATATTTAGCTAAACGATTTTTGAACTGTAAGATTTTATAAAGCTGTGGTACAAATTTTGAGTTAGTTTTTAATCGTTTCATTTCTGCTTACATATACATATACTATCTTAACTGAAATTTTAATAACTGGTTCTAAACGATCAAGTATTACGATTCAACATGAAAATTGTTTTGTAAAAATTTACCTACGATCACTTCGGTGATCAATGTAGCATTCGAGATTTGGTCTAAACTTTTAGGTCGAGTTTCGGGTGTTACAATACAGCTGTCGCTTCCTCTTCCTTGTCAGATGATGATATTACTAAACTTTGGCATATGCGCCTACGGCATATGAGTGAGAATAGCATGGCAGAATTTAGCAAAAGACAACTTCTTGATGGGCAATGAATTTGCAAACTGAAGTTCTGTGAGCATTGCATTTTTGGGAAGCAAAAGAGAGTTTGATTCACCAGAGGAATTCATAACACGAAGGGAACATTAGAGTATATTCATTCTGATCTGTGGAGGCCATCAAGAGTGCCTTCGAGAGGTGGAGCTAATTATATGCTAACTTTTACTGATAATTTTTCCAAAAAAATTTGGGCATTCTTCCTGAAGCAGAAGAGTGATGTTTTTTTCGCATTTAAGTCTTAGAAAACTATGATTGAAAAATAGATGGGAAAACAAATAAAATACCTCAGCACAAACAATGGCATAGAGTTCTATTCTGATGAGTTTAATGAACTGTGCAAGTCAGAAGGGATCGTGAGACACTTGACAGTTCGTCATTCTCCACAGCAAAACAGTGTTGCAGAACGGATGAACAGAACTATCAAGGAGAAGGTTCGATGTATGTTGTTAAATTGTAACTTACCAAAGTCGTTTTGGGCCGAAACAGCATCTACTGCATGTTTTTTTATTAACCGATCTCCATCCGTTACCATTAAGAAAAAGACTCCACAAGAGGTATGGTCTGGTAATCCTGCTGACTATTCTGATTTAAAGATCTGTGGGTGTCCTACGTATGCTCATGTTGATAATGGAAAATTGGAACCGAGATCTATTAAATGTGTTTTTCTTGGTTATAAAGCTGGTATAAAAGGGTATAAGTTGTGGTGTTCTGAAAATAGAAAAGTTGTGATTAGCAGAGATGTTATTTTTGATGAAACTGCTATGTTACCTAACTTATCTCTTAAAGACTCTTCCAATAAAGAAAATCAAAAGCAGGTGGAGCATCAGATTAATCCAGAATCTACAACAGAGTCGACTCCTCAAGCCAGTACAAAAATTCAGAATAGAGTTATTTCTTCACCATAATACTCTATCGCCAAAAACAGAACTAGAAGAGAAATTAAACCTCCAAAGAAGTATGCTGAGGCTGATCTATTTGCTTATACTTTGAATATAGCTGAAGATATAGATGCAAACCAAGAGCCATCTAATTATTCTGAGGCAGTTAGCTGTGAAGACTTAGAAAAGTGGATGTTTGCTATGCAATAGGAGATGGAATCATTCCACAAAAATAGAACATGAGATCTTGTGAAA
The DNA here is from genome assembly GCA_025506655.1 of Gossypium rotundifolium. Taxonomy (NCBI): domain Eukaryota; kingdom Viridiplantae; phylum Streptophyta; class Magnoliopsida; order Malvales; family Malvaceae; genus Gossypium; species Gossypium rotundifolium. The sequence goes on from CP106726.1 coordinate 64,196,767, forward strand.
CTTCCTAAAGGGAAAAAGGTTATTCATTGTAAATGGGTATTTAAAAAGAAAGAAGGGTCTCATGGAGTTGAAGAACCTAGATATAAAGCACGGCTTGTTGCAAAGGGTTACAGTCAAATTCCAGGAGTGGACTTCACAGATGTGTTCTCCCCAGTTGTGAAGCATAGTTCGACTTGGGCTTTGCTTGGTATTGTGGCCATGCATGATTTGGAGCTTGAGCAGTTAGATGTAAAAACTGCATTTTTGCATGGAGAACTTGAGGAGGATATTTACATGCAACAACTAGAGGGTTTTACAGTTTCAAAAAAAGAGGACTATGTTTGCTTGCTGAAAAAGTCCCTTTACGGTTTGAAACAGTCACCAAGACAGTGGTACAAGAGGTTTGATTCCTTTATAACTTCTCATGATTTTAAAAAAAGTAGCTTTGACAGTTGTGTTTACTTTAAGAAAAACAGTGATGGTTCTTTTGTGTATCTACTCCTTTATATTGATGACATATTGATAGTAGTGAAAAATAAATGAGAGATAAGAAAGATCAAAACCCAACTAAGTGAAGAATTTGAGATGAAAGATTTGGGACCAGCAAAGAAAATACTTGGTATGGAGATTCTCAAATATAGAAAAACAAGTAAATTATATCTAAGTTAGAAAGGGTACATCGAGAAAGTTCTTTGCAGGTTCAATATACAGAGTGCTAAGCTTGTTAGTACTCCTTTAGTAGCCCATTTCAGACTTTCATTGGCTTTATCTCTACAATCAAATGATGAGATTGAGTACATGTCACATGTTCCATACTCTAGGACAGTGGGATCTCTCATGTATGCTATGGTTTGTTCACGTCTAGATTTATCATATGCAGTTAGTGCAGTTAGTAGATACATGGCGAATCCCGGTAAAGAACATTAGAAAGTAGTTCAGTAGATTTTAAGATACTTATGAGGTGCTACTAATGTTTGCTTACAGTTTGGAAGAACTAGAGATAGAGTCATTGGGTATGTTGATGCTGATTTTGCTGGAGACTTTGATAGAAGAAGATCTCTCACTAGTTATGTCTTTACAATCGGAGGTTGTGCAATTAGTTGGAAAGCCACTTTGCAAACTACAGTCGCTTTGTCTACCACTGAAGCTGAGTATATGGTGATTACTGAAGCTTGTAAAGAAGCTATTTGGTTGAAGGGACTCTTTAGTGAACTCAATGAAGACCTTCAAATCAGTACAGTATTTTGTGACAGTCAGAATGCCATCTTCCTTACAAAAGATCAAATGTTTCATGAGAAAACAAAACACATTGATGTTCAGTATCATTTTGTTCGTGATATTATTGCTCGTGATGATATTGTTGTGAGCAAAATTAGTACTCATGAAAATCCTGCAGATATGATGACTAAGTCACTTCCTATAACCAAATTTGAGCATTGCTTAGACTTGGTTGGTGTTCATTGTTGAAGCTAAGCCCTTAAGGGGTTTTATGGAAGAGGTGGAGAACTTGTTCATTGAGAGTTAGCGATGAAGAACTTGTTCATTGACAATTCGTGTCAAGGTGGAGATTGTTAGAATCAAGTGACCCGAATCCTTATTTAAATAAAATACAGTGGTAAAATAAAATAAAAGTAAAATCCATATAGAACTACGTTTCTTTTATTTTATTTTAGAATAAGGTTTTTTAAACCTTATTAAACTCCATCTATTTGATATTGATTTGAATAAAGTGTTTCAATCGTACCACACTTCTATTAGAATATGGTTTTACAAGCTTATAAATAGACATAGTCTACTCCTCTTGTAATCATTTGAATTTGACATAGTAAATTTTCTTTTACTTTGCCCGTAGTTTTTTTCTTGAAAAGGTTTCCATGTAAAAATTTGTGTTTTTTATTTTTATTTCTCTTTTCTTTGCGATGTATTGTCATTACCGACATTCTATTTATTTTACATTAATAAACTTCTTGATTTTCTTTCTCTCCTTACATATTTTTGCAGACTGCTTTGTCCCTCCTCCTTGTCCTAACTCTTATTGTAACAACGAAAGGAATAATGAAACAAGTAGAAATGAAAGATAATTTCAAAGATTATACTCGGATTCTCATATTATACAACACAAATATCTTGTATGCTATATTATATGCTATTTTGGGTTGACCGGGTATTCTGAAATGGTGTAGGAGGATAAAATTGATTGAAGAAAATAGGACCCATGTTTGTTTGACTTTCCATCCTTGGAGATTGGATTTGTAATAATTAATAATGAAAAAAAAAAAAAAAAGAGAGGAAAGATTTGTTTGGTGCTTCTTGTTGGGTTTCTATTTCTCACCTCGATTCATGCACGTAACCTGCTATAAATAAAAAAACGTGATAAATTTGTACTTTTAATCTACAAAATCCACAAAAAATCTTAAGTATTAGGTTAGGTATTGCATTTTTATTTTGTAACTTCTAATCAAATACAATTTGTACAAGAAAAAGAAGAAGAAAACTCGTAAATGTCAATTTGTTTGTTTTATTTTTTAAGTTATTATTTTTAAATACGTTAAAAAGAAGTTGTTGTTTTGAAAATAGTAATGAATTTCTCGTATAATTTTAATATTTCAATAATATTTGTTATATAAAATTATTTTTGTTATTTTTATTTGATATTTTAATAATTTTTCATGTTGTATTTATATTTTGACTTATCTATATTATTATTTAATAATTTGATTGTATTAATGTCATCCATTAACCAGATTCTAGAATTATAAAAATTCATATTTTTATAAAAAAATAAATATTATTTTGAGGATTAACATAAAATCTAGATAAATGCTAAGTTGAATCCAAAACATAATAATCTTCCTTTTTTAATTAAAGACATCATATTTTCACCAGAAAGTAATAAATATTTTATTGTAGATTTTAAGTTACAAGTTTCTACATCCATAGAACATAGGGCATGTTATATTATATTCATTATATTTGCGTGATTCCAAAATAAATATTCAGATGGTATTTGAACTTATTATGTGTGGTGATACATTCCTGGACTCAAATAATACTTTATTGCTTGGGCTGCCGTTGTTTGAATAAAGGCTTCAATCAGCCCATTCTCTATGGGATAGTTTGTTTTGGCAGATCTCCCGACGTGAGAGAGAAATATCTAACATCATTACTGATTCAATTAAAAACTTCCGAGTTTCATTTGTAATGAAGTTATGCTTCACAATTTCTTTTTTAAGATAAATTATTGTAATTTTTATTTTAGTCACATTAATTTTTTTATTAATTTAATCACCTAAAAAAAATCGATCACTCTATTGAAATGTTGACAGTGCATTTTCTATTTTGTCCCTCTAAATAGGGGTTATTTCTATTTTAATCATTCTATATCTGATTATTCACTCTAAATAGGAGTTATTTTTATTTTGATCACCTACAAAAATATGTGAAAATGCACAATTAATCTTTCATTATCATTTTAATAAAAGACCAATTTAATCAATTTCTTTTGAGCGATGAAATTAAAAAATAATTAAAATAGGAATAACTCTATTTAAAATATCTAACGATGCAGTTTTTCTTTTATTGCTGATCTTCACATAAGTGAGAATTTGCAGTTGCAATAAGCATAATTGTTAATAGAAATAACAAAATATATGACGAAGCGAACAAAATAGTCTACTTTAAATTGAAATCCAATTTCGCTTGTGTCTAATAATTTTAAATTAGTCTACTTTAAAATTTTCAATTGTATATTATATCGAGTTAATAATTTTAAATTGAAATCCAATTTCACTTGTGTCTAATTTATTACTCCTAAGAACAATTTCAATAAACCAATTTTATTAGATTGAATTTTGTTTGAATTTGGGATTTGGGCTTGGTTTTGGTTTTGGCTTTATTTGTTTCGTTAAAAGGATTTTAGAAAATAATTTTTGGTATTTAGATAAATTTGTATAAAATATTTTTTGTTGTTTGACAGATTTTTAAAAATATTTCATAAAAGTTGTTTTCAATAAAACATACATTTAAGATTTTTTTTTTTATCTTTTCATTGAGTTTATCTTATATTTAGAAACTTATATTTTACATTGTTTTTATAAAACAATCACGACATAAATATATTTATTATAAAATATTATAGTGAAATTTTCTTTTAACAATCAAAATTTATTTTATAATAAGAAAATATTTTGTAATAATCAATGTAGTATATAAACTTAATAATAATGCTTAATTTAAATTTAATTTAAATTACATATATGAGAGTGCATATTGACATATTAGAGTTGTAAAAGAGAAATGAAGCTAAGCATTGTTTAAACAAATACTCCTATTTATATAATTAAAATATTCATATTTTTATATTAGATTAAAATATGTCATATTTTGTTAAATTCATGTTAATTATAACATAATTTTTAGTTACAAGAATACCGAGTATTTTTATTGAAAATGTGACATCAACAAAATTGATGAACAAAATTAACAATGTTAACAATTAGACTTGATTTTCAAATCTGAAAAGTAGAGGGACTAAACTCTAGAAAATAAAAGTACAGGGACTAAATTTTAAATTTGTGAAGAGTACATAGGTTTATGACATATTTAACCTTTATACTATAAACCATTTATTATTAATATATTTATAATTGTAATAAATATTTATTATTAAAATATTAATATTAAATATTTTTAATAATATATGAAAAATATTATTTGAAATTATTGTTTTAAAACTTATTATTAAAATAAAATTGAAATATTAAATAATTTATAATAAATTATTAATAAATTAATTAGATATAGATAATTAAATATGCATATTTAATAATATTAAAATTAAAAAATATTTTATTAATTTTAAATATTTTAAAATAAAATAAAAATTTATTATTAATATAATAATATTAAACTTGAGTGAACTTAATTTTGTTATAAAAATAAAATCGTGCATAAAGGAATCCATCGAGGTAAATCAAAATATTATGAATGACTAATTTGTATAATTATTTTATTTAGAGTAGATTTGTTTATTGGTCGGGTTATTTGTAAGGCTTAAAGGTCAGTTTGAAATTTGGGATAATTTAGGCAAAAAATTAGACTCGAAAATGGGCATGTGTAAAAAAATTAGACCCGTTTAAAATATGAGTGGGCTTGGGTTTAACATTCAAGCCTCGAGTCCGGTCCAACCTGTTTTTAAAGTTAGTAATACTTTATATTATGTAATTTATAACACAAAAAATAAATTTATACTAAATATATAATACTACTATAATGTAAACATTAAAAAATGTTAAAATGACTATATAAAAATTTTTAATATATAAAATTATTAAATATTAAATTAAATTAATATAAATATAAATATTTTAAAAAAATCTAAAAAAATACTATGAGCGGGCCTAAAATGTGCTTGAGTTAGCTATTTACAAATATGGTCGAGCTTGGACAAAATTCTAATATCATATTTTTTGTCGGGTCAGGCTTGAGTAAGCATAAAGTGTGTTAATATCATACTTAGACCCAATCCGAACTTGATTTGGACCATGAACACCATTGAGAAAAAAAAATTCGAGTGACCAAAATAAGATAAATTCTATTTTTGAGTGACCATGAGTGTAGTTTACCTTAAAAAAACTAATAACTTAATAAGTTTTAAAATAAAAATATGTTATGAATATCTTATTAAGTTGATGTCCATCATTTATCAAGATAAAGTTTTAATGTACTTTAAATTCTAATAATTATTAGAATTAGATCCCTACTTCTTTTATACTTCTTATGCTTATAAATAGAGACTCTGATGAAACATTGTAATCATCCATTTTTATCAATAAAGTACATTTTCTATTGCTTTCATATTTTCTTTGTTCTTTATTCTCTCCATCTTTCTTTATTTTATAACACGTTATCAACACGATCTTACACAAAGTGATAGTTCCTTTTATCAACGATCAAATTCATCCTATATGATTTCTAATATCTTTGATGACTATATGCAAAGTTTTTACAGGAAGTTTCTTTTATTTGATGTTTCATATCTGATTATTATTTTTCATTCTTTCATTCTATGTTATCATTGTTTTGATTAACTTATTTTATTTTTTGTTCTTAAGGATGGTGAAAGATTTGATACTGTTATCTATATGAAATTGAGAAATAAGATTCACTCTCAAAGTTTGCTTTTTGATATTTGCTTGGGGATGATCTATTTTTTTTTTTTTCATTACAAAGGATGTTTATAATCACTACTTCTCATCCATGGTAACGTAAGTCAATCTAATCAACTTCTTTTGAAATTTGATTTGATTTTTATTAAAAAGTTCAACTTATATAATTCATTATTTGTATCTCTATGAATTTCTAAAACCCTTCACGCATTTAGTTATTGGGATTTTGATGGAGATAAATATTTTTTTATTTTTAATAGAATTGATTGGTTTAATTTTAATTTTGATTAAGATATATGATTATTGTGGGATGTGACTAAAATACTTACTTGTTTGGGATATTCACCTGTCTGTGATAATTCCATATCATTGTAAAATTTGAGATGAAATTATGTCATAACATGTAGATGTTAAAAATGTTTATGTTTAAACTTTTATAGTTGTAACGTTATTTTAATTTGAAATTATAATATTTTATATTTTGTTGTGGTATGATATATAAAATATATATTATCTAACCACAATGATTTATTAGTGACATGAATTTATTATTTATTACGTTTAATATATGTTTTATTTATACCTATTCATTTTATTTTTATATGAATAAATAAAATTTTATTTAAATTAAATTAAGTATTCACTAAGGTTATACAATAAAATGATTATATGCTCTGAAGAGCTAATATTGCATTAAAGCGTAAAAAGCTTTTAAAAGCTTATATTTTAGTTCCTTGTGATGGAAAATTTTATGAAATATAATATTATTTTTCAGATCAAGAAGATATATGTTGAATAAAACCTTCATGTACATTAAACCACATATATAAATAACATAAGATACTCGTGTATTTGTATTATATATATTCCTCGAAGGAATACATTATACTCTATGACTGAAATATCTAATGTGCTTCTGCAGTAGCAATATTGTGAAAATGACTTGTAGGACCCAAAATTTGCCCGGCCTATTAACCAAATATTAACCAAAAACCAATAAAATAATAAAAACTAGAAAGTCCAGATTAAATAGTCTTTTTACAAACCCACACTCAAGGCCCAAAATTTCGGCCCAAATAAATAAACCACTACCTAATTTCTAAACCCAAACCTACAAGCCCGAATTAAACCCAAACCTAACCCTTGACCCAGTTGAAGCCTAAAACCAGACCTCAGCCCAAAACCAAAGAGCACAGCAGAAACCCTAGGAGGGCTTCCAGAGGGTTCCAGCGCCGCAACCTAGCCAAACGTTTGGACTGCCTCGATCCTCACACGCAGCAATATCCACGTCCGCTTGTTCGGCTTCAGACGACGCCACATCTGCAATGACCTCCGTAGCTACATCAAATGATGGACTAACAAAGACAAACAAATGCGAAAGAAAAGCAGTTGTATTTTACATTATTTTCATTTTATTTCGTTTCGACTTTAAAAGAGCCCAAAATCAATCACCGGAGGGACACTTTTCACGATTTGAATCTGAATCTGAAGAAAATAAAAAAAGAAATAGAAATCCAGTTTTGAGAGGTGATTTTCGGTGTTTTCTTTTTCTTTCATCTTCTTTTGTTGGTACTTATTTGTAAATAAAAGAAAGAGTGAGGAAATAAGAGATTACATCTTTGGATCCTCGCCTCGTTCTCTCCGTCACAATCGGAGTTGAGCGAAGAGGTGGTTGAGGCAAGTCGGATCGTTCATGGGCTGCTCTTCGCTAGTTATGGTGGCGATTGGGAGGTAAACGAGGATATGGGTTGCGGTTGAGGAAGAGAGCAGCGGAGATTAGGGTTTCAGTTAGGGAAGAATGATGGTTTATTTTTTTTATTTTTTTAATATGTTTTTAAGAGTGTTAAAGGAACGGCACTGTTCTCTTCTATTTTAATGAGGTTGAAATGATGCCGTGTGGCTCAGCCCCGACCCGATCTATTTTATGAGCGCAAGATCCGCGCCTTTTTGCAATAATGGAGTATTTATGCAATTAGTCCTTCTTTATTATATTGTCTTTCGATTAAGTTTATTATATAATTTTCTTTGCATTTCGATTGAGCTCTGTGATTTGCTTCTTTTTTTTTATCTGATCCTATCAACACATTGCGTTTTGGCTATAAGATTATTTGTACTTTTAATCCCTGATTACTTGCTTGTATTACAATTAAATCCTTGATTTTGATAGTTTTATTTACTGTTGATTTTGTTTTTTATTCAATTGAGTTATATTTTTGTGTTATTGAATTAATTGTTTTTAATAAAGTATTTTGAGATAACCTATTAATCTTTAAATTATTTTATTATATGATTTATTTCCTTGTAAAAATGTTATTTCTAAATCCCCTTTTAAATATTCATACGAATCAAATTTAATATGATTTAGACTATAAATATCTTATCACTATATTACATGAACATTTTTTATATATAAAATTTTATTTAAATTATTTTTCTCCTATGTATATATAAATTATAGATATTATACTATTCTATATATATATATATATATATTATGTGTATAATTTGCTTCTTCTAAATTATATTTAACTTATCCAATATATGCTTATATATTATTATAATTCTTATATGTACATTATTTTATATTAAGTTTTTTATTGATTTACATATATTATTTTAATTTGTTTTCAATTAATTATATTTTTAGCTTTCGTTACTTCTTAATAATAATGTTGGAATTTCCAAAATAAGAAATTGTAAGATCATTGTTTGTGTATATTTTGAATCATATGATCATATTATTCTTCTTATCATCCATTTGCATAAAGTTGTATTCACATATTATTATCCTATGCTCGATGTTATATTCTTATTATCAAATATTGATTCAATAAAAGCACATTTTAAATCAATTTCAAAATCGTTATTATTATTTATTTCAAACTCAAATGCATTCAAATTCTTTCTAAATGTATTCTTTCGTTAAAAGCGTGCATTGAACTAATTTTAAGATTGCGTATTTGAAAAACAAGGCAATATTTGTGCGCTTAGAAGTACGGAAAATTACATCCTAACGTGCTGGGTGTCCATTTTTCGTTCGACTAATTAACCAAATACCCTTTTCATATGTTTTGAAGATCAAAGATGATCCGGTGTTAGAGTATAAATGTGTTATACCCTAACGTGCTGTGTATGATACTTTTATTCATTTGAAACGAGTTAATCTTGAGATTCAATTCCGATTTAATGAAAAACAAGGCAATATTTGTGTGTTTAGAAGTACGGAAAATTACATCCTAACGTGCTGGGTGTTGATTTTTTCGTTCAACTAAATAACCAAATACCCTTTTCATATGTTTTGAAGATCAAAGATGATCTCGACGTCAGAGTATAAAGGTGTTATATCCTAACGTGCTGAGTATGATTCTTTTATTCCTTTGAAACGAGTTAATCTTGAGATTCAATTCTGATTTAACAAATTCTTTTAAAATTTTTTTACACTAAATATTTTCAAGTTTTCGACATTAGGACAACGTTAATCAATTTGGTACCAACTTTGGGCATTGCAAGGATGCTAACCCTTCCTTGCACGTAACCCACTCCCGAACCTATTTTCTCAAATTTCGCAGACCAAGATATTGTTATAGGTGACCTGATCACACCTGAACAAAAAGGATCGGTGGCGACTCCATTTTCATATTTTTAAAGTCGATCCTCGTTTTTTAAAACTCGATAAAAAAATGGTTTTGACAGCTTGGCGACTCCACTGGGGACTGGTTGAGAGTCAGGCCATAAATTGATTAATTTTTGTCCTTTTGATTGAAAATTTGGAAAATTATTTGAAGAATCATGTTTTAGTACATTTTTGGTGTTATGATGTTGAGACTCGTAGAATATTGGCATCTGCATTGCATGACCATTGTGGTCATACCTTTAAGTGGGAGTGAGAAACTAAGCTTTCGTGAGGTTTTCACCTCCACATGGGCTAGTGGATTGCTTCCGGGATACATCTGTACCTATGTGCTTCGTGAGGTTTTCATCTCAGCATGGTCATAGGGAAATTTATTCCCCTGAACCGAACTCGATCTATATGAGCCTATAATGGGTGAGGATTGAGGACTCTGCAGGTTCAGGTACCCATTCTTTAGAACCAAGCCGCATATAGCAGCCCTAGGCGCCTACCCTAGATAGAGCCACGCCAAGCCCTAGTGGTCATCCGGTCAGGTGTTCTATGATTGTTTATCTCTTGCACTAATATGTTTTCTATTGTTTTGATTGCATTGCATTGCATTCATTCCATGCATTTGCATTGCATTACATCATACGCATTAGATTTCATGAGAAGACCCTGCTTGGTTAAAGTTATTTCAACATTAACCTAGACACCGGCAAAACCGAACATCCCTACGGTACATGAACCAGGACGAAAGATATGGATCAGATATTAAAGAAGCTTGAGCAACTCCAAAGGGAGATGCAGGATAAACTTCAGCTACAAATACAAGAGCGGCTTGCTAAGATCCAGCAGGATATGATGGACAAAATGATAGAATCGCAGAGAAATATGATGACTCAGATGACGCAGCTATTGAAGGGGCATATGGATAAAGGAAAGAGTTTCATGGCTAATGTTGATGGGAATACTGAGTATCATCAAAATCCCCCTGATTATACTCCACCACACGTGCAAACACTACCTAAAGTGACTGTACAAAGGCCATCTGTCACGATCAGGCCTCAACAATTCCAAGCTGATGCTTTAGTGAACCTCTAAACCGGCTTAAGTTTAGGAAATAATCCAATCATTACTAACGTCCCTGATTTGGATGAAATAGCTGAAGGAGAGAGGACAAATGTAGAATTGCCAAAACAGCTAGAATATAGATATAAACGGTTAGAGGAGAAGTTTAAAGCGATTGAAAGTACTGATAACTGTTATGGAATTGATGCCAAAGATTTAAGCTTGGTCCTAGACTTGGTGCTCCCATACAAGTTCAAAATTCCTAAATTTGATAAGTATAATGGGACAAGTTGCCCCGAGGCTCATATTACCATGTTTTGTAGAAGAATGACGGGGTACATTAATAATGACCAACTGTTGATCCATTGCTTCCAAGATAGCCTGGTGGGAGTAGCAGCCAAATGGTATAACCAGTTGAGTCGTGCCAGAGTTGGTTCATGGAGAGATTTAGCCCAAGCATTCATGAAACAGTACAGTCATGTGACAGACATGACTCCTGACAGAATCACTCTTAAAACATAGAGAAAAGGGCGAATGAAAGTTTTAGACAGTATGCGCAGCGGTGGAGAGAGGTTGCCATCCAAGTCCAGCCACCACTTTTGGAGAAAGAGACCACAATGCTCTCTATTAATACGCTGAAGGCCCCGTTTATTACTCATATGCTAGAGAGCGCCACAAAGAGCTTATCAGACATCGTAATGACTGGAGAAATGATTGAAAATGCCATAAAGAGTGGAAAGATAGATGCGGGAGAAAGTGCCAAAAGATCAGCCCCGAGAAGTATGGAAAATAAAGTGAACAGCTTGAGCAAGCGTTCCAAATTAGTCACTGTAGGTCAAGCGAGGGCTGTGACTACTGATCATCAGGGCTCATCAAGACAAGAATTCAGTGCAAAGCAACTCTAATTTACACCAATTCCAATGACATATAGGGAGTTGTATCAAAGCCTATTCGATGCACATATGGTGGCTCCTCATTACATGGAACCAATACAACCCCCATACCCCAAATGGTATAATTTGAATGCTCAATGCGAGTATCACGCGGGGATAATGGGTCATTCAATCAATAATTGCATTGCATTTAAGAAATTGGTGGAGAAGCTTATTAAAATGGGGGTTTTGAAGTTCGATGAGTCGATCGGAACAGTAATTTGTGATAATTGAATGAAGGGACAAGAGAGTTGCGATTCCTTAAAGAAGTCATCAGAAGCCTAGAAATTGAGAAGTCAGAATACCAATGGCGTATCAAAAGAGTGAACCAAGGAATAAAAGTTTTCCAAGCATTGGCCTTTATATACTTGAGAGTGTTTTGAGCAATAGGACTCTGGAAGAGATGTGTATTTTAAGGCTAATCTAGAGTAATATTCAAAACATGCTTATTGCTTTTAGCCTAGAAGTGATAAGAGTCATTTTGTGAAATAGGCTTGTGTTCAGAATCCTTATTTCAATGAGATGCTTCTTTTTGTTTATAGATTCTTTTGTACTTTGATTACTATCCAAATATTCTTTCATTCTTTATTCATGATTATACATACAAATAATCATTCATAAGTTTATTCGTTCTTTCCATATTCTTTTAACTTACAATAGGTCCCCAGATATCAATGACATGGGCGACGCTGTTACTGACTCCCTTTTTGAGTGAAATAGGGGTGTAAGGGATCTTAGAACTTTGAAGATGATAGAAAATGTAACATATCTTCTAATTTGTTAATAATGGATGAAAAATAGATCTTGCGTCGGAAGCCAAAAAAGGAGATGAAGATCAAAGCCTAGCTCAATGCAGAAATAAGATTTCATATATGTGGCGCATGGATGTTATCAAGTCAATCTCATCAAAAGCTTCTGGCCAATGTCGATTCATTTTTGTGGAAGTCGGGTACTTTAATAAGATGGTAAAAGTCACTTCATATGCCAATATTATAAAGTCGATAGTCATCAGATCAAAAAAAAAAAAGAAAGACTATTGACACAAAAAAATGTCAAAAAGATCATATTTAACCGCACAATGTCAAAAGTTTGCAGTCTGTTCAAAGATCAGGTGCCACATCACAGTAAAGGTAGCCAAAAAGAAAAACAAAAGATCAAAAAAGGAAAAAGAAAAAGAAAAAATCAAGACCGGTAAAGATTGGCATATAGAAGTTACTATTTACCCTCTATGCTTATCAAACATTGGCCAGGGCGGTCACCGTTTCTCATTGGTTTCGCCTATTGAAGTCAAATTTCCTTTTTCCTAGTCTTATCAGAACTGAAGATGGATGAGGTAGAATGCGTTTAATCTGAATATGATTAGTTGAATTTGAAGAGAATATGTTAAAAGCTATCTATCACGGTCAGATGGTGTGAACTCACAACAAAAACGATTCGTCCTAGAAAATTTCATGATAGGGCTTTGAAGAAGATTCTTTCCCATACAAAAGGGACTTCAGAAGAAAGAGGATGCCAAACTGAGAAAGACCTTAGGCAGCAAAGAAGGACTGTTCTAGGGAAGCATGGATATTGTCTGAGATAGATGACAATGACCTACGCAATCCGGAGAATTCAGATTCAATAAAAAGAATTCAAAAAAAAAAAACAAACAAACAAAAAAAAACAAAAAAAAAAAAAATTCAAAAAAATAAAAAATAATAATAGAAATTTTCAAAAAAAAAAAAGAAAGAAAAGGAGTGGCCAAGGCGAAAACCCACAAAGGGCGCTTTGAGACCAAAGGGGATTTGAGTTGAAAACCCGAAAAGGGTGGCTCAAATTTTGATCAAAGGGGGCATACAACAGTCTTGCTATGCCTCAATTAACAATGAGGGAGTATGCTACATCTTGGGGCATCGACAAAGTACTTCAGATCCCTAAACACATGTTGAGCTTAAAATGGTCCTCAAGAAGTTTGAACAGAGAAGCTCAGGCTGTGATATCTGGGGCACCTAGTTTCCACTATATCCATTTCAAATTTATTATTTGTGATTATTTTCAAAATATGTTCACAATAAATTTCCTTCTTGATTGTGATTGCTATCTTTGCTTAGCTTATTTGTTCCGAGCTATGCTCCTAATTAATTTCTTCCTTTATGATCTTTTTCAAGCACTTCGCAGTGAAATAACGATTAGTGGACTAATAATATTTTTATAAAATGAGTTTTGTACATTGCTCTGGAAATTTCTGAATAAATACAAGAACTCGAAATAGGACTATTGTTTAAAACTCACCAAGCTTAGTGAAGAGTCTAAATTGAGGCTATCTCATTGGATTTTCTGTTAAAAATAGTTGGTGATACAATCTCGACGAAAATAAGAAATGTTAACCCAAGTGTAAAAAGGGGAATCATTCACAAGAAAATGATATTCTGCATCTATGCGAGTTTCACGCATACACATCTGGTTGGGTCACCCGAGGAGTGATCAGTTGATGGAACAAGCTACAGGCCCTATACCTGTAACATCCTAGATTAGGGGTTATGCGTTTGTGCGTAATTCATGAGATAGTGGGATCAGTGGGTGTGTTGGATGTGTTCTGAAGAGTTTCAAGAACCCTAAGATGTAAGGAAATATAAGGAAATGTAAGGAAATGTAAGGAAATGTAAGGAAATGTAAGGAAATGTAAGGAAATATAAGGAAATGTAAGGAAATGAAAGGAAATGTATGGAAATGTAAGGAAATGTATGGAAATGTATGGAAATATATGGAAATGTATGGAGATGTAAGGAAATGAATGGAAATGTAAGGAAATGTATGGAAATGTATGGAAATGAATGGAAATGAATGGAAATGTAAGGAAATGTATGGAACGATTAGCTAAAAGAGGAAAGTGAACATTTTGGAAACCTAAGCTAAAAGAGGAAAGTAAACATTTTGGAAACTAAGCCAAAATAGGAAAGTAAACATTTTGGAAACCTAGGAAATGTCAAGTTTACAGAGCCGCGCGAAAATTTTTGGAAACTTAAAAATGACCCCGAAATGTCGAATTTCAAAGTTCAAAAGGGAACTTAGGGCCAGGTGACCCTAAAATAAAAAGCCCGTGAAATTTGACCCATTAACGGACTTGGAAAAGTGGCCTGAAGATGCCACTTAAGGCCTCAGGAAATGGCCCACATGCAAGGGTGTTGGGCTTGAGTTTGAGTCACATAAGAAGCAAATAAAAAAAGCTTTATTTTGCTTCTAGAAGCCCAAGAGGTGGACAGCACAAGGCTTGCAAAAGAGGAAGTTTCACTCTCTTTAAAACTCGGCTAATTAGAAGATCATAAGGACTCCTAAGGGAAGAGTTTAATTCTCTTTAAAATTCGGCTAAATAGGTGGATAAATGAAGAATTATTCTTTAATTAGGAAAATAAGGAAGAGTGGTGGCCAAGTTAAGGATTCTTGGCCTAGTAATTTCGGCTATAAAAGGATGAGATTAGGGCCATTCATTATTCATTCTCCTCTCTTTTTATCTGCCGAATATTCTTCTTGAGCCTCTATTCTTTTCTTCTTTTCTTTTAGCCTCCTAGCCGATTTCTTCTAAGCCTATTATTCCTCTCTTCTTTCATCTTTGAAACTGAATACATAAGGGAATCATAGCCGATTGTTCATCAAGTCTCTAAGCCAAATCTCTGAAGGTTGAAGTGAAGTTGTAATCGATTCCTTCAAATAAGGGTAAGATCCAAGTTTGGTTTCCATTCTTTTTAGACTTATCGAAATCTAGGGCTAATCCCATTAATGTTCATGGTTGCGAAACTTTGAAGAGATCTTTCGGGATTTACTAAGTGTAGGCTACAAGGAAGGAGAAGTTCTTTTCCCGAAGGTACACCATAAGCCGCGTGTTCCCTAGTTATTCGATGAGTTTCGGGATTTAAAATCCATAAGGTAAGTATCTATAGCTTTCGGCTAAGGCCTATTTTGATAATTAGATCTAATTCTTGTTTGTTTAAAAAGTCGAAACTAACCCCGATGAGATTTAGTGCTTGGCGAATACAAGGAGGAGCATAGCATAGATTTGAGATTTGATTAGTATTGAAATCAGCAACAAGGTAAGTTTTAAGAATACTAATCCTACTAGGATTTGGATTTATGGTCAAATGGTTATTTTATTAAAGTAGTAAGTGATTAATCAAATGTAGGAATTGAGATCTAAAGCAATAGATCGGATTTTCGAGATTTCAAGGAATTGATAAGCAAATCGGTGTGTACCTACACTAAATCTTAATAGATTTATGGCTTAAACTTGATATATGTGTTAATATGAAAATGTAAGAATATGGCTAAGGTACAGTGTATATTACACTAACTTCGATATTTCATATGGCAATTATTTTATTATATGATTATACGTAAGAATATGAATATGGCTAAGTACCCTAATGTGGTACAAAAGTACTCGATGCACGTTTCCTACTTACGATAGGAATATGAAATATGTTATCTTATAACATGTGAATATATGTATATGATTATGAAATTAAGTATGTTATGCATGATATATATATATATTTGGGGCATTCGGGATTTATGTAAAAGGGGAAGAGGTGTTGACTTCGGTCTCACCAACGTTATATTTGAAGGTGTTGACTTCGGTCTCACCAACGTTATATTTGAAGGTGTTGACTTGGTCTCACCAACGTTATATGGTGACTACGGTCACAAATATTTGAATTTGGTAACCGGTTACACTATTTGAATATAGTGTCTAATGACACAAATTATATGGGCGATGAGCACGTCATTGCAATGACGCCTTTGATGGTGTGTAGCGGATGGAGGTTGACTTAATAGTCCCACGGTGTGCGAGGATGGTACGGGTGGTGTGTAGCGGATGGCTATATAGGTTTGGGTTCGGGTTTGCATCATTATCTTGAATTTTATATGAATATGATATGTATGGTGTGCCTATTTCTATTATGTTTTGGTGTTGGTTACACATTGAGTCTATCGACTCACCCGTTGTGGAACATGTTATGGTGATGAGCAATAATGGATGGGATGGCGAGAACTTGTGGTGGCCATGTTCAACGAAGTTTAATTTTATTTTGAATCTTTATTTTATTTTAAGTCTTGTACAATTTTATTTTGGGTTTCATTTTATGTAATAAGGCCATCGTGACATTTTATTTACGCTTTAATTACTATGTTATGAATTTAGGGCTTCACAAAGAATAAGCCTATTTAATTTAAAAAAGTTTAAATATTTTGTCACCAAACAAATGGGTTTTGTTATAAGATAAATCATTTTCAACTCGAGCCCAACCCACAACAAACTATCTTTCAAAACACACAGCTTTCAAAGTATTGAAAGAATTTTGAACAAGGTTATTTCGAGGAACATACCAGATCCGGTCCATTCTCGTGGGCGGTGTGGGTGTTTCAATACCCCCGAGTTATAGTGGGATAGATGGAAGCTGATACAAGTCTGTACCCTTGAATAGCAATGGGATGGATTGAAGAAGAAACAAATCTTACATTTTGGAGTCGTAGTGGGATGGATGGAAGAGATTCAGATCCTATACCCCTAAGTCACAATGAGATGAACCTTAAAGTTACAGTGGGGCAAGTCTGTTGAGCAAGATATTTGTTTTCTCGGGTTTTCTGTCAAGAATACCAGCCGAACAAGAGGGTAGCATATTACCCTGATGAAAAATGAACGATGACACCTTAAACAGGGATCATTCTCATGAAATTCTGCATTCATGCAAAACACATTTAGTTAGGAGCATTAGATTCATTTCGATCATTGCATCCTAATCATTGTAGGAAATCATTCTCATGACATTCTGCATTCATACAAATGCCATCCATAAGACACATTTAGTTAGGAGCATTAGATTCATTCCAATCATTGCATCCTAAGCTTTGTCAAAAGGGATCATTCTTATGACATTTTGCATTCTTACAAATGTCATCCATAAGACACATTTATTTAGGGGCATTTGATTCATTCTGATCATTGCATCCTAATTGTTGTAAGAAATCATTCTCATGACATTCTGCATTCATACAAATGTCATCCATAAGACATGTTTAGTTAGGAGCATTAGATTCATTCCGATCATTGCATCCTAATCATTGTAGGAAATCATTCTCATGACATTCTGCATTCATACAAATGTCATCCATAATACATTTTGTTAAGAGCATTAGATTCATTCTGATTATTGTATCCCAACCATTTTGCATAGACATAAACACAAAACTGATTTTACAGAATAGGTCCCCTAAAAGACGTTGTCGCAATATCGGTAAATTCGAAGATCTTGCCTTTCTGAGTAAAGCGGATCGAAGATAGCAGATCTGGCAATTCTAAAGTTACAGGAGCAAATCGGATACATCAGCCCTATCTCCACGACCAGTAGTGGAATAGGTTAAAAATTATAGATCTTGTCACCCTAAACAGTAGTGGACCAAGATCGAATGGCAAATCTTGTCTCCCTAAGCAATAGTGGAATAGATTTACACCACCAGCCCTATCTCCATGACCAGCAGTGGAATAGGTCGAAGATTGTAGATCTTGTCACCCTAAGCAGTAGGGAACCAAGATCGAACGGAAAATCTTGTCTCCCTAAGCAATAGTGGAATAGATTTAAGCCACCAGCCCTATCTCTATGACCAGCAGTGGAATAGGTCAAAGATTGTAGATCTTGTCGCCCTAAGTAGTAGCGAACCAAGATCGAACGATAAATCTTGTCCCTCTAAGAAGTAGTGGAATAGATTTAAGCCACCAGCCCTATCTCCATGACTAGCAGTGGAATAGATAAAAATTGTAGACCTTGTTACCCTAAGCAGTAGTGGACCAAGATCGAACGACAAATCTTGTCCCCCTAAGCAGTAGTGGAACAGATTTAAGCCACCAGCCCTTTTTCTATTACTAGCAGTGGAATAGGTCAAAGATTGTAGGTCTTGTCACCCTAAGCAGTAGTGGACCAAGATCGAACGGCAAATCTGGTCTCCCTAAGCAGTAGTGGAACCGATCTAAGCCACCAGCCCTATCTCCCTGACCAGTAGTGGAATAGGTAAAAAACTGTAGATCTTGTCACCCTAAGCAGTAGTGGACCAAGATCGAAAGGCAAATCTGGTCTTCCTAAGTAGTAGTGAAATAGATTTAAGCTACCAGTTTGGCATTCCTGAGTTTGCAGTAGAGCAGATTGAGGATAGCAAATCTTGCCTTCTTGAACGAAGTGGATTGAAGATACAAATCTTATCACCTCGAAGTCTCAGTGGAGTAGATGGAGGATACAAATTCCTTTTCCCTAAGGTTATTGAGGATCAAACTATATTTCCGAGAAGTTCAGTAAGAAGATCGAAGTTACAAATCTCTTCTCTCTGAATTCCTATCACCCCGAAGTCCCAGTGGAGTAGATGGAGGCTACAAATCCCTTCTCCCTGAGGCTATTGGGGATCAAACTATATTTTCGAGAAGTTTCAATAAGAAGATTGAAGTTACAAATCTCTTCTCCCCGAAATTCTGCTGGAGCAAGTTGAGACATCATTTCCCATGTAACACCCCAAACCCGGTCTATGCATTAAGACCAGACTTGGTATGCCACACAAATCGTACATACATCTAGTCATCTAATGATTTAAGGAAAACAAGTCTTCAAAAACTATTTTGGAGATGGATTTTATCAAAAACTGAGGTTAATTTGAAATCTATGAATTTTAAAACATAGGAGTTTATAATTTGATCTTAGAGAAATAATTGATTAAATTTTATAAGAAGTTTAAAAGAATTCAAAAGGAATTTGAAAACAGAATTCATAACAGAGTCTTCATAGAAATTCTTACGAGCTAGTGATTTTTAAGAAAAACCCCTTTAATTATATGTAAATTAAAGAAAACATTTATAAAGTTAAAATAGTCTCCTTTTAGTATCTAAAACATATTAAAAGCCATCCACGAGTAAAAATCTATAAAAATAATACCAAAGGCCTTATTACATCACAACTGAAAAATTAATTAAGTAAAAATACTTAAAGAGTAATTCAAAGTTCATCAAAACCATCATTTGAAGTATGGCCCCCGCGAAGTCACCCCCGGCCCAAGCCTCCATCAATTATCATTACCTGAAAAGGGTAAGAAAATGGGGTGAGTTATTTAGAACTCAATGTGTAACCCACTTACCAAGTCCACTGGGCCAAATCATCAAAGCATTTTATTGGGCTTGAGCCTATTTATGAATTTAACAATATAGTAATTAAAAAAAAAAATGTGCAATGCAATTCCCAACCAAGCCTAAATTTCTATCCGCTACACACCACCCATACCAACCAGCACACCTGTGGGGATAAGTCAACCCACCCCACCAACACACCAATCGCAGGCATAAAACCATTTAAAATGTTTGTGGCACAGCCAGCCGAACTAGATTGTGGCAGAGCCACCCGAACTAGATTGTGGCAGAGCCACCAGGACTTCTCTTCAATTTTATCCCAACCCATGCAATCATGTATAAATATACAAGGCATAACAATATTCATATGATAATTTCAACATAAGGCCCATACTACAAGTTGGTCCATTTCTCATTTTGGCCCATATGGTAATTTATCAAATTGGCTCCTTAAGCAATCTAGCAATTCGGCCTATTAAGCAATCTAGCAATTCGGCCAATTAATCAATCTAGCAAATTGGCCCATTAAGTAATCTAGCAATTCAGCCCATTAAGCACATGAGGCCCAAAAATTACTTTTTATCAAATTAGCCCATCAAGGGCGATTTCGTAATTTCCACGACTTTAATACCGATTTCATGCATTTACACAAAAAGTGTTAATATACCGTATTTTTTGATTTTACCAACTTTACGAATTTTATTCTAATGCATACGGTATAACATCTAACCCATGTGATAAATGTGAAATTACACATTTGATTACGGTGAGCACTATACTTTCTCGCTCGTCGAAACCTAAATACGTGTCACGCTTGATTAGAACACTAATACTTAATATAAATCTATACTAAAGATAAGCGATCTAGATCTTTACCCTCAGAATCTCGAACAACAACTATTTGTTGTTTCTCCCCGATTGACGGTTCACAACCCGATGGAAAATCTCGAACAGCTAATGGCTCCGAACTACGAACAACTTCGAATAATCGATTCTCCTCGAATGAGGGTCCACAACCCGGTGGAAAGTCTCAGATTGTGAAACAACCCTTCACTTGAATCTAGAGGGAATAGCGAAACCGCCCCTCTTCAATCACTATTCACCACTCTTTTCGACCCTATCTTGTTTGCCTTAAAGTCTCGAACAATTTCCAAAGGATCCCTATATAAAACTTTCGGTTATAACAAACCCAATTGAAAATCATTAATAATATCGAGGGTGATCATGAAATCCATGAAGAGTTCCCTTTTTTTTTTACCTTGATAGATGATCCGAACTTGAATAACTTCAAGATAACTTTTGACGAGATGGTGATTCGGCCCTCCACTATATCACTAAAAAAACAAAAGGAAATCGTATAAGAGGATGAATGATTATCGATTTAAAGGCTCTTCTAAGCCTACCTAAAGATTCGGCCAAGGTGACCAAATAGAAAAAGAAAACAAGGAAGATGGTTCTTACTGGTTGTCCAAAGTTGAATAGAAAAATGATCGAGAATAAAGTCTATGAGGAAAAGAAGATTTGGCTATGATTTAATGGTAATGGAAAAATAATTTTGGCTATGGAGGTGGTCTCTAACATTTGGCCATGGAAGAAATAAGAAGGAAAAAAATGTGTTTGAAAGATGACTAAAATGGAGAAGAAAGGAGAATAGAGATGAGATGTTTATGATTTGGTTTTCAAGGGTGAGAAAAGAGCAAAAAGTAAGGTTTGGAACAATGTGCATTCGACAATGGGGAATAAAGAAGAAAAAGAAATGGTCTTTTTGTGTTTGATGATTTCGGCACTAGGAGAGAAGCACAAAATGAAGCACTTGGGAGGTTGGCAAAAATGACCAAATGAAACAAAACAAAGTTGTTTTCTCCAAGCATATGGCACATTCGTCTAAGAGAGAAAAAGATGAGAGGAAAAAGGTGTTTTCGGAGAGCAAAAATGACCAAATGTGATTCTATCTAGCTGCCATCCTTACCCAAAGCTTACCACCAAAATTCGGCTCCCCTTTAGTCCACAAAGCCGTCCAAGTTCATAGACAAGTTAGCCAATCTAAGTTTCCAAAACATAACCCTTAAGATATGCCTTGTGTCCCCCCTACATGCCATATTCTCATGGTTCCCTACCTTAAGTTTGTACTTGCCTTTTCTCTTAGCCACCTTACCATAAAAATAAAAGTCTAACTTACCAAAAATTTGATGCTTGGCTGACACTTGCTAGGAAAGAGCAAAAATAAATGTCACAAAATGCATTCCTAAAGATTGAACCTCTTCCTCAAGCAACACTTATAGCGCCAACTCCACTTTACTACTAGCTCATCTTATGCTAGTTTTTTACACTTAATTTCCTTAAACATCAAGGTCACTTGATCCACTTCAATAAAGTATTCATTACTAAAATTTATTCTAATTCCAAATAAATCCCGAGCCTTTTCAAGACTATAGTAAGCACACAAATTGAATCATTCACAAGCTAAGCACCAAAAACATGCAACATATCGATACTCAAATTTTAGGATGTTACAATTCTACCCCCTTAAAGAAAATTTCGTCCTCGAAATTTACCTGGTTAAAAGAGGTGAGGATATTGTTGCTGAATTGCATCCTCAGGCTCCCACGTAGCTTCCTCCGCTCCGTGATTACGCCATAGAATCTTAACCAACGGCACAATCTTCTTTCTTAGCACCTTAACATCACGGTCTAAAATTTTCACTGGTTCCTCCTCGAAAGACAAGTCTGGCCTTAACACCACTTCTTCTACCGGTACTATGTGAGATGGATCCGATCTATAATGCCTCAACATAGAAACAAGGAAAACACTATGAATCTGACTCAACTCCGGAGGTAATTCAAGCTGATAGGCCGCTGGTCCTACACACTTCAACACACCGTACGGTCCAATGAACCTAGGGCTCAACTTGCCCTTCCTTCCAAATCTAAAAATCTTCTTCCAAGGTGAGACTTTCAGAAAGACCTGATCTCCCACTACAAACTCAATATCCTTACGCTTCAGATCTGCATACGACTTTTGTCTATCCGAAGCTTCCTTTAACCGTGCTTGAATCACCTTTACCTTTTCTTCCGTCTCAGATACCAATTCAGGACCCAACAACTGCCGTTCCCCCAATTCAGTCTAACAAGTAGGGTACGACACCTATGACCGTATAACGCTTCATAGGGCGCCATTTGGATACTGGATTGGTAACTGTTATTATACGCAAACTCTGCCACCACGTTAGCCTTTCCAGGATAGTACTCGATTGAGAAGTCATAATCCTTTAACAACTCTATCTATCTCCGTTGTCTCAAGTTCAACTCCTTTTGGGTAAGGAGGTACTTAAGACTCTTATGGTCCGTATAAATGATTGACTTCTCACCGTAGAGATAGTGCCTCCAAATCTTTAAAGAAAACACCACCGCAGCCAACTCCAAGTCATGAGTAGGATAGTTAACTTCGTGCGGCCTTAACGACGAGAAGCATAAGCCACCACTTTTCCTCTTTGCATCAGCACACATCCTAAACCCATGTGTAACGCATCACAGTAAACGATAAACTCTTTTCTAGCCTCAGGTTGAATCACTACTGGCACTTCCTTCGAAATCTTCTTTAGTTTCTCGAAACTTTCTTGTTGTTTATCGGTCCACACATACGGTACTCCCTTTCGCAATAGCTTAGTTAGGGGTGCAGCAATCAACGAAAACCCCTCAACAAAGCGTCTATAGTAACCAGCCAAACCCAAGAAACTCCGAATCTCAGCCACTGACTTCAGTGGTTTCCAATCCAACATAGCCTCTACCTTCCGATGATCAACTCTTATTCATTCGACTGACACCACATGACCCAAGAAAGTCACTTCCTTCAACCAAAATTCGCATTTACTGAATTTGGCATAGAGTTGCTTATCTCGCAATATTTGCAACATAATACGCAAATGTGAGTCATGCTCTTTTTCATTCCTCGAATATACCAAGATATCATCTATGAACACCACTACGAACTGGTCTAGATAGGGTTGAAAGACTCGATTCATCATATCCATAAATGCAGCTGGTGCATTGGTCAAACCAAACGGCATCACCAAAAACTCATAATGTCCATAACGAGTTCGGAATGCCGTCTTATGAATATCTGCCTCTTTAACCTTGAGTTGATGATAACCCGATCTCAAATCAATCTTGGAGAAAACTAAAGCTCCTCTCAATTGATCAAATAGGTCATCGATTCTCGCAATGGATACCTATTCTTGATCGTCAATTTATTCAACTGCCTATAATCAATGCACATACGCATCGACCCATCCTTCTTCTTGACGAACAAAACCAGTGCTCCCCACGGAGACACACTCGGTCGGATAAATCCCCGATCTAACAATTCTTGAATTTGAGCTTTAAGCTCTGCTAACTCCTTCGGCGCCATTCTATAAGGAGCAATAAACACTGGAGCCGTTTCGAGTAAAAGCTCAATACCAAATTCTACTTCCTGATTTGGAGGTAGACCCAGAAGTTCTTCAAGAAAGACATCTGGAAATTCTTTCACTGTTCTCACACCTTCCACCGATAGTTCCTTGGCATCCAAAGCACTAATGAAGGCTAGGAACGCTCCATACCCTTTCCGCACCAACTTCTCTGCCTTTAAAGCAGATACCACATTTGCCAAAAAGTTCCTTCGTTCGCCTATCATTACTACTTCCACATCATCCACAGTCCTTATTGACATTCATTTTTCAGCACAATCCAATTACGCCCGGTGCTCCACCAACCAATCCATGCCTAAAATAAGATCAAACTCGCCGAAAGGAAATTCCATCAAATCCGCTAAAAATATTTCTCTTTGGATTTCCAAAGGCACGTCTCTATACAATTTATTCACGATTACAGACTGTCCTAAAGGACTAATTACCGTCATCTCTTTATCGGTAATCTCAGATCTAATATTCAGGTTTCCAGATATGGCACTAGTAACATACGAGTGGGTAGACCCGATATCTATCAAAGCGGTAACAGGTTTATCAAAGATGAAGAACGTACCAGTTATCATATTAGGTGCATCGCCATCTTTACGACGTCTAACCACATAGACCAACCCCGACTGTCTTGCCTCCGTGTTACTTCTAAAGCCATTACCTCGACCCGGTGTACCTTGACCACGTCCATCACCATTACCACCACGACTGGTCCACGGCCTCTCGGTGGCTGTTGAGCACCTCTGGCTGGCTGTGCATCAGGGTTATGAGCTTCCTGAGTCAGAGCAGTCCGTCGAGGGTAATTCCTATATTCATGATCCTTGGAACCACATTTATAACAACCATCAATTTTCTTCTAGCATTCCCCGGGATGTCATTTCCCACAGTCGGCACAGTCTCGACTCTGATTGGTAGTCACAGGTGCTCTAGCTTGAGCTGACTCATCATTTTGAGGCCTCTTTTGAAACCTTTTAGAAGAACACGAGTACTTAAAGTCCCTCTTGCCTTTAACTCTTTCCCGGTTCTAGCGTTCTGAGTTCTTAGCCTCTTTGACTATCTTGGCTTTCTCCACAAGCGTGGCAAAAGTCCTTACTTGTTGTGGAGCTATCAGTACCCGCAACTCATCATTCAGCCCATCTTCAAAGCGTACATAGCGCTCATGATCCATTGGCGCTATAGTTCGAGCATAACGACTCAAGCGTAGAAATTCTGCCTCATAAGTTGCCACCATCTTATTTCCTTGAACCAGATTTAGGAATTCCTTCCTCCAGGCATCCACATAACTTGTCCCTACATACTTCTCTTGGAAAGTAACTTTGAAGAAATCCCAAGTGACAAATGTAGCCTCAGTGCCTTCTCGAACCGTAAGCCACCATTGATGTGCCTCATCCCTTAGCAAGGACAACGCTCCTCTCAGTTTCTGCTCGACGGTGCACTCTAGATCATCCATAATCTGCTCTACAGCCTCGAGCCAATATTCCGCAACATTCGGAGCTACACTAGAGACACCTCTAAAAACCTCGGCACCACTTGATTTAAGTCGTTTCGATATTGATTCACGAACTGCTGGGCCAGTTCTAGTCCCAGTAACCCTTTCTAGGACTCGCAACATTGCTTGAGTCAAAGCATTGTCCTCTTTCATATAGTCATGTGATCCAGTCTCACTCCCGGGTAACGCAGGTGTGTCCATTTCCAGCATATGACCCGACGCTTCAAAAAAAATCCTAGCACCTCGTCCTCTACCACGGCCACGTCTACCGCCTCCACGTCCATGTCCATGTCCTCTAGTGCTCATACTGACTATTTCGGTTTAATCTGATTACAAGTTTTATGAATCAGAATACTATTTCAGTGTTTATTAACAATATTTTATGAGATATAAGAGATATAGTTGTTTTCGTAATCACATCTTATAGTCTCGATCTCTACCATTTTTAACACCTAATACTAAAAGTTCTAGATTGTTCCTATGATCATATCACAATAATAAACATTTAATATACAAATACTTACTTGACTTGGTGCCAGATTCTCGTGGTGTCATACTACCTTTAAAACATAAAGTCTAGAAATTTAAATAGTTTTAAACAAAAATATTGTTAAACCAAAACCACAGTCGAGTTTTGAAACTGGCTCTGATACCATAAAATGTAACACCCCAAACCCGGTCTATGCGTTAAGACCAGACTTGGTATGCCACACAAATCGTACATACATCTAGTCATCTAATGATTTAAGGAAAACAAGTCTTCAAAAACTATTTTGGAGATGGAGTTTATCAAAAACTGAGGTTAATTTGAAATCTATGAATTTTAAAACATAGGAGTTTATAATTTGATCTCAGAGAAATAATTGATTAAATTTTATAAGAAGTTTAAAAGAATTCAAAAGGAATTTGAAAACAGAATTCATAAAAGAGTTTTCACAGAAATTCTTACGAGTTAGTGATTTTTAAGAAAAACCCTTTAATTATATGTAAATTAAAGAAAACATTTATAAAGTTAAAATAGTCTCCTTTTAGTATCTAAAACATATTAAAAGCCATCCACGAGTAAAAATCTATAAAATAATACCAAAAGCCTTATTACATCACAACTGAAAAATAATTAAGTAAAAATACTTAAAGAGTAATTCAAAGTTCATCAAAACCATCATTTGAAGTATGGCCCTATGAAGTCATCCCCTACCAAGCCTCCATCAATTATCATTACGAAAAGGGTAAGAAAATGAGGTGAGTTACTTAGAACTCGATTGTAACCCACTTACCAAGTCCATGGGCCAAATCATCAAAGCATTTTATTGGGCTTGAGCCCATTTACGAATTTAACAATATAGTAATTAAAAAAATGCATGTGAAATGCAATTCTCAACCAAGCCTAAATTTCCATCCGCTACACATCACCCATACCAACCAGCACACCTGTGGGGATCAAGTCAACCCACCCCGCCAACACACCAATCGCAGGCATAAAGCCATTTAAAATGTTTGTCGCAGAGCCACCCAAACTAGATTGTGGCAGAGCTACCAGAACTTCTCTTCAATTTTATCCCAACCCATGCAATCATGTATACATATACAAGGCATAACAATATTCATATGATAATTTCAACATAAGGCCCATACTACAAGTTGGCCATTTCTCTTTTTGGCCCATATGATAATTTATCAAATCGGCTCCTTAAGCAATCTAGCAATTCGGCCTATTAAGCAATCTAGCAATTCAGCCAATTAATCAATCTAGCAAATTGGCCCATTAAGTAATCTAGCAATTCAGCCCATTAAGCACATGTGGCCCAAAAATTACTTTTTATCAAATTATCCCATCGAGGGCGATTCCATAATTTCTACGACTTTAATACCGATTTCATGCATTTACACAAAAAGTGTTAATATACCATATTTTCTAATTTTACCAACTTTACGATTTTTATTCTAATGCTTACGGTATAACATCTAACCCATGTGATAAATGTGAAATTACACACTTGATTACGGTGAGAACTATACTTTCCCACTCGTCGATACCTAGATACGTGTCACGCTTGATTAGAACACTAATACTTAATATAAATCTATACTAAAGATAAGTGATCTAGATCATTACCCTCAGAATCTCGAACAACAACTATTTGTTGTTTCTCCCCGGTTGACGGTTCACAACCCGATGGAAAATCCCAAACAGTTAATGGCTCCGAACTATGAACAACTTTGAATAATTGATTCTCCTCGGATGAGGGTCCACAACCCGGTGGAAAGTCTAGGATTGCTGAAATAGCCCTTCGCTTGAATCTAGAGGGAATAGCGAAACCGCCCCTCTTTCGATCACTATTCACCACTCTTTTCGACCCTATCTTGTTTGCCTTAAAGTTTCAAGCAATTTCCAAAGGATCCCTATATAAAACTTTCGGTTATAACAAACCCAATTGAAAATCGTTGATAATATCGAGGGTGATCATGAAATCCATGAAGAGTTCCCCTTTTTTTTTTACCTTGATAGATGATCCGAACTTGAATAACTTCAAGATAACTTTTGACGAGATGGTGATTTGGCCCTCCACTATATCACTAAAAAAAAAATGAAATCGTCTAAGAGGATAAACGATTATCGATTTAAAGGCTCTTCTAAGCCAACCTAAAGATTCGGCCAAGGTGACCAAATAGCAAAAGAAAACAAGGAAGATGATTCTTATCGGTTGTCCAAAGTTGAATAGAAGAAATGATCGAGAATAAAGTCTATGAGGAAAAGAAGATTTGGCTATGATTTAATGGTAATGGAAAAATAATTTTGGCTATGGAGGCGGTTTCTAACATTCGGCCATGGAAGAAATAAGAAGGAAAAAAAATGTGTTTGAAAGATGAGTAAAATGGAGAAGAAAGGAGAATAGAGATGAGATGTTTATGATTCAGTTTTCAAGGGTAAGAAAAAAGCTAAAAGTAAGGTTTGGAACAATGTGCATTCGGCAATAGGGAATAAAGAAGAAAAAGAAATGGTCTTTTTGTGTTTGATGATTTCGGCACTAGGAGAGAAGCACAAAATGAAGCACTTGAGAGGTTGGCAAAAATGACCAAATGAAACAAAACAAAGTTGTTTTCTCCAAGCATATGGCACATTCGACTAAGAGAAAAAAAGATGAAAGGAAAAAGGTGTTTTGGGAGAGCAAAAATGACCAAATGTGATTCTATCTAGCTACCATCCTTACCCAAAGCTTACCACCAAAATTCAGCTCCCCTTTAGTCTACAAAGCCGTCCAAGTTCATAGACAAGTTAGCCATTCTATGTTTCCAAAACATAACCCTTAAGATATGCCTTGTGTCCCCCCTACATGCCATATTCTCATGATTCCCTACCTTAAGTTTGTACTTGCCTTTTCTCTTAGCCACCTTACCATAAAAATAAAAGTCTAACTTACCAAAATTTGATGCTTGGTGACACTTGCTAGGAAAGAGCAAAATAAATGTCACAAAATGCATTCCTAAAGATTCAACCTCTTCCTCAAGCAACACTTATAGCGCCAACTCCACTTTACTACTAGCTCATCTTATGCTAGTTTTTGACACTTAATTTCTTTAAACATCAAGGTCACTTGATCCACTTCAATAAAGTACTCATTACTAAAATTTATTCTAATTCCGAATAAATCCCGAGCCTTCTCAAGACTATATTAAGCACACAAATTGAATCATTCACCAGCTAAGCACCAAAAACATACAACATATCGATACTCAATTTTTAGGATGTTACATCCCATACCCTGGAAGACGCAGTGAGGCTACTTGAAGAAAAGAGGTGCCAAGAAGTCAAGATCTTACAAGACCATGCAAATTTGGCACTCTTTAAAGTCTTTGCTCTATTCTCGTTATACGACATTGAGCAAAGAGGGGCAGCTGTAGGGCCCAAAATTTGCCCGGCCTATTAACCAAATATTAACCAAAAACCAATAAAATAATAAAAACTAGAAAGTCCAGATTAAATAGTCTTTTTACAAGCCCACACTCAAGGCCCAAAATTTCGGCCCAAATAAATAAACCACTACCTAATTTCTAAACCCAAACCTATAAGCCCAAATTAAACCCAAACCTAACCCTTGACCCAGTTGAAGCCCAAAACCAGACCTCAGCCCAAAACTAAAGAGCATAGCAGAAACCCTAGAAGGGCTTCCAGAGGGTTCAGCGCCGCAACCTAGCCAAACGTTTGGACTGCCTCGATCCTCACACGCGCACAGCGCCACGTCCGCGCGTACGACTTCCATACGATGCCACATCTGCAATAGCCTCCGTACCTGCATCAAATGATGGACGAATAGCACAGCAAACAAAAAGAAAACAGTTGTATTTTTACATTATTTTCATTTTTATTTTGTTTTCGGCTTTAAAAGAGCCTGAAATCAATCACTGTAGGGACACTTTTCATGATTTCGAATGCAGAATATAGAAAGAAAATTAAAAAAAAGTAATAGAAATCCAGTTTTGAGAGGTGATTTTCTGGTGTTTTCTTTTTCTTTTTGTCTTCTCTTTTTGGTACTTATTTGTAAATAAAAGAAATGTAACATCCTAAAAATTTGAGTATCAATATGTTACTTGTCTTTGGTGTTAGCTCGGGTATGATTTTATTGTGTGCTTAATATAGTCTTGAGAAGGCTCGGGTTTACTTGGAATTAGAATAACTTTTAGTAAAAAGTACTTTACTGTAGAGGAATCAGGTGACCTTGAAGTTTAAGTTAATTAAGTGATAAAAGATGGAATGAGATGAGTAATTGGCAAAGTGGTGATGGCACCATAAGTTGGACTTGAGGGGAGAGGTTCGAATCTCCTAGCATGCAAATTGGGAGCTTTTATTTTTGCTTTTTCCTAGAAAGTGTCGGCCAAGCATCATTCATGGATAAGATGGACTAAATTTTTATGGTAATGAGACTTAAGGTTATGGCAAGCATGAATTAGGGATAGAATTGCTTAATTTTGGGGATAGGATTTCTCAAACTTTTGGAAAATGGAGGATTGCAAGGCTTGAATCAAGGTTGATGTTTTGGAAACTTTTTCATAGCCATTTTGACCATGAATATGGACGGCATTATAAACAAAAGGGGGGAGCCGAAATTTGGTGGTTAGCTTGGGGTAGGATGGTAGCTTGTTAGAATTCTTTTGGTCATTTTTGTTTTGTTTGAAGACACTTTTTCTCCATCCATCTTTTCCTTCCCTTGGCTGAATGTATTGGTGTAGAAGAAAACAACATTTGCTTTGTTTCTTTTGGTCATCTTTTCGACCATTTGGTTATTTTTGCTAATCATTCTAGTGTCTTTCTCCTAGTGCCGAAACTACCAACACAAAAAGCCATTCTTTTTCCTTCTCCTTTCCCATTTTCGAATGCATTTTGCTCCTAAATTCATCTCTTTCCTCATTCTCTTTTCTTCTCTTTGAAAACTGAATTATAACACCTTCTTCCCATTCTCTCTTGTTCTTCATTTTTTTTATTTATCATTCAAACACTTTCTTCATTATTTTTCTCTCATGGCCGAATGGTATTAATACCATTTTCTCCAATTTTCCTTCAAAGTCGAATCTCCTATTTATCTATATTGTCTTGTTGGTTATTCTTTCAACCCTCGTTTAAGCAGTAGGTAAGATCTTTCTTTTTGGTTCTTATGTTGGCGTAAGGGATGTCTTGGTTGAATCTTAATGGTGGTAAGAAGAATCTCTTTGATCGAAATCATCGTTCATTCTATTAAACGTTTTCTTTCGTTATATTTTAGTGTGATAGTGGAGGGCCGAAACTCAAGTGTTCGTGAGCATCGTGAATCGTTGGAATCGATTTAAGGTGTTAAGGTAAGGGTTTATTAAGGACTCTCATATTACTCGTCATATTGATATAGATGGATTATTAATCGATTTCATTTTAGGGGACGTTATCGCTCGATTTTCATATTGTGGAACAAGGATATTTGTGGTAAGCCAATCTCACCCTTAAAACCGTTAGTCATAATTTTGATATATTATTTAGTCGGACTAATGATCTTTTGTCAATGGAGACAATCAAGATAGGGATGAAAAGGGTGGTAAATAGTGTTCGAAAGAGGGGTGGTTCGGCTATTCCCCCTAAGTTTAAGTGAAGGGCTATTTCGGGAATCCGAGATTTTCCACCGGGTTGTGGACCCTCATCCGAGGAGAACCAGTTGTTTGAAGTCATTCGTACTCCTGAACCTTTGTTTGTTCGTGGATTTTCATCGAGTAACGAACCAACAATCGGGGAGAAATCGCAAATAGAAGTGGTTCGAAATTCTGAGGGTAAAAGTCTAGATCGTTATTTCTAAGATTCAATTTGTAAATAAATAATAGTGTTCTAAATTATCGTGATGCATTTAGGTATCGACGAGCGGGAAAGTCTAGTTCTCACAGTAACCAGGTGTGTAACTTCACACTTATCTCGGGTTAGATACTATACCGTAAGGATTGGAATAAAATCGTAAAGATGGCAAAATCGAAAAATGCATAATAATTAACATTTTTGTGTAAATGCATGAAAACAGTTAAAGTCATGAAATTTACGAAAATGCCCTCAATGAGTTAATTGGTAAATAGTAAATTTTATGCCTCATGTGATAAATGGGCCGAAAAATTGCTAGATCGATAAATGGGCCAAAAATTGCTAGATTGATAAATGGGCCGAAAAACTGCTAGATCGATAAATGGGTCGAAAAACTGTTAGATCGATAAATGGGTCGAAAAACTGCTAGATCGATATATGGGCCAAAGTTTGCTAGATCGTTAAATGGGATAAAATGCTATTTTGTCTTATGGGCCAAAATGAAAATTTGAATTTTTGGACTCACATGTATTATGGGCTTTTGTTAAATTATCATATGGATATATATTGTTATGCATACATGATTGCATGGGTTGGGATAATTGACGAAGAGAAGAAAGGCCTGTTGCCAAAAATCTAGTTCGATGGCTCTGCCACAAATATATTTTAAATGGCTTAATGCCTCTAGTTCGGTGGTGTGTCACAATCTAGTTCAATGATGCATCACAATATTATTTAAAATGGCTTTATGCCTACGATTGGTGTGTTGGTGGGGTGGGTTGACTTGATCCCTACAGTGTCTTTGGTTGGTACGGGTGGTGTGTAGCGGATGGAAATTAGGTTTGGTTGGGAATTTCATTTTACATGCATTTTATTTATTATATTGTTAAATCCGTAAATGGGCTCAAGCCCAAAATAATGTCTTGATGATCTGGCCCAATGAATGTGGTAAGTGAGTTATACACTGAGTTCTAAGTAACTCACTCTGTTTAACTATCCATCTCAGGTAATGGCAATTGACGGAGGCTTGGGCCGAGGATGACTTCGTGGAGGCCATACTTCGAACATGGGTTTTATAAACTATGAACTTTTATTAAGTATTTTTATTTAATTACTATTTTGGGTATGATGTAATAAGGCCTTTATTAATATTTTATGGATTTTTATGTGTGGATGGATTTAAATTTTGTTTTAGACACTTAATATGGGCTGATGTTAATTCAATAATGTTTCCTTAAATATTTTGTTTTAAAACATATGAGATTCTTTAAATATTCTTGTTTCTAAAATTCTTTTTGAACTCTTTTTAAAAAAAAACTTCTTAAAGTGTTTTTGACAATTAAATACTAAATGATAAAATTTCAAACTAGTATTTCTTTATTCATCGATTTTAAATCAAATTCTTGATTTTTACTAAACTTCACTTTCAAAAGGTTTTGTAGAACTGTTTTACCTAAATCATTAGAGAATTAATTGGATGTTCGATTTGTGTGACAAACCCAATCTTGTCTTAACGCATAGACCTAGTTTGGGGTGTTACAAGAAAGAGTGAGGGAAATAAGAGATTACCTGTGCTGGATCCTGCCCTCGTTCTCTCCGTCGCAATCGGAGTTGAGGGAAGAGGTGGTTGAGGCAAGTCAGATCGTTCGTGAGCAGCTCTTCGCTAGTTATGGTGGCGATTGGGAGGTAAACGAAAGAGGATTTGGGTTGCGGTTGAGAAAGAGAGCAGCGTGGATTAGGGTTTCAGTTAGGGGAAGAATGATGGTTTATTTTTTTTTTTTTAATGTGTTTTTAAGAGTGTTAAAGGAACGGCACCGTTCTCTGCTATTTTAATGAGGTTGAAACGATGCCGTGTGGCTCAGCCCCGACCCGATCCATTTTATAAGCGCACGATCCGCGCCTTTTTGCAATAATGGAGTATTTACGCAATTAGTCCTTCTTTATTATATTGTCTTTTGATTAAGTTTATTATATAATTTTCTTTGCATTTCGATTGAGCTCTGTGATTTGCATTTTTTTATCTAATCCTATCAACACACTGCGTTTTGGCTATAAGATTATTTGTACTTTTAATCCATGATTACTTGCTTGTATTACAATTAAATCCTTGTTATATTTGATAGTTTTATTAACTCGTTGATTTTGTTTTTTATTCAATTGAGTTATATTTTTGTGTGTTATTGAATTAATTGTTTTTAATAAAGTATTTTGAGATAACCTATTAATCTTTAAATTATTTTATTATATGATTTATTTCCTTGTAAAAAATGTTATTTCTAAATCCCCTTTTAAATACTCATACGATTCAAATTTAATATGATTTAGACTATAAATATCTTATCACTATATTACATGAACATTTTTTATATATAAAATTTTATTTAAATTATTTTTCTCCTATGTATATATATATTATTGATATTATACTATTCTATATATATATATATATATATATATATATATGTGTATAATTTGCTTCTTCTAAATTATATTTAACTTATCCAATATATGCTTATATATTATTATAATTCTTATATGTACATTATTTTATATTAAGTTTTTTATTGATTTACGTATATTATTTTAATTTATTTTCAATTAGTTATATTTTTAGCTTTCGTTATTTCTTAATTAATAATGTTGGAATTTCCAAAATAAGAAATTGTAAGATCCTTGTTTATGTATATTTTGAATCATATGATCATATTATTCTTCTTATCATCCATTTGCATAAAGTTGTATTCACATAATATTATCTTATGCTCGATGTTATGTTCTTATTATCAAATATTGATTCAATAAAAGCACATTTTAAATCAATTTCAAAATCGTTATTATTATTTATTTCAAACTCAAATGCATTCAAATTCTTTCTAAATGTATTCTTTCGTTAAAAGCGTGCATTGAACTAATTTTAAGATTGCGTATTTGAAAAATAAGGCAATATTTGTGCGTTTAGAAGTACGAAAAATTACATCCTAACGTGCTGGGTGTCAATTTTTCGTTCGACTAAATAACCAAATACCCTTTTCATATGTTTTGAAGATCAAAGATGATCTCGATGTCAGAGTATAAATGTGTTATATCCTAACGTGCTGTGTATGATACTTTTATTCCTTTGAAACGAGTTAATCTTGAGATTCAATTCCGATTTAATGAAAAACAAGGCAATATTTGTGTGTTTAGAAGTACGGAAAATTACATCCTAACGTGCTGGGTGTTGATTTTTTCGTTCAACTAAATAACCAAATACCCTTTTCATATGTTTTGAAGATCAAAAATGATCTCGACGTCAGAGTATAAAGGTGTTATATCCTAACATGATGGGTATGATACTTTTATTCCTTTGAAACGAGTTAATCTTGAGATCCAATTCCGATTTAACAAATTCTTTTAAAATTTTTTTACCCTAAATATTTTCAAGTTTTCGACATTAGGACAACGTTAATCAATTTGGTACCAACTTTGGGCGTTGCAAGGGTGCTAACCCTTCCTTGCACGTAACCGACTCCCGAACCCGTTTTCTCAAATTTCGTAGACCAAGATATTATTATAGGTGACCTGATCACACCTGAACAAAAAGGATCAATGGCGACTCCATTTCCATATTTTTAAAGTCGATCTCCATTTTTAAAACTCGATAAAAAAATGGTTTCGACATGACTTTAAAAGTGTTTTCAAACGATCTTATACCTTTTAGTGGCTAAGCAAAATAACAAGTTACTAATGAAAAACTATAAAATTATTGGCACTAGTTTGGCTTCATTCCCTAAAGTGAATGAAGCAATATAGAACAATTATGAAAAATAAAAATATAGAGATCATAATTGTTGTTATAATTGAGGATATGATTGGAGAATAATCATGACAACATGAATGGATAGATTCTGATTTAAAATCCACGTATGTTTACGATGGTGATTATGAAATAAAAAATCAATACAGGTGTTTAGAAGTCTGTCCTACTAGCTAGATTTGTTACATTCCCTGAAGTAAATGCAAATATAAAGAAAATAAAATATATAATTATGGACCACTAAAGGTGGGACCATAGTAATAAATAAGAGAACAATTAGAGTTCTTAAGATAACTCTTCAAAGGGTAAAGATAACTTATGTTATCAAAATGATATGAAATATTATTGGCCACATATGTGGCATATGTCCAAATATTTTGTTTCTGTTAATATTCTTTGAGGAAGGATATGAAAATGTAATAATGAATTCTATCATTACAGATAGAAAATATTTATCTTATTTGATACTAAAACAAACAAATATTATTCAAATATTTAATGGTACAAAATTAGTCGAAAGCTCTAGAAGAGTTAATATATTAATATCTTGTGATGGTTAATCAATTGGTTTTAAATCGTATTTATAATGGATCCTATATTGAGATTGTGAATGAGAAAATATTATATTTTATATGAATTACTATTACTATAAATATCTATTTTGAAAAGATGAAAAGAGATGGTTGGATTATTAATTTATATTTATTTTATAATCTTTGTGATTTTCTTTTGTCATCATCCTATTAAGGGTTGGAAGCAAAATATTCGATAGTGAAAGATCTATTTATGAGCAATAAAATATGATAATTCTATCTAAAGCTCGTTATGGTTGGATGCACCTGAAGTTGTAATTTTTTTTTAGATATTTGAATATTTTGGGTAAATATCCTAAATATACTAAAAAATAAAAAAAATTACGGAATTGGGCCAATTTTTAGAAAATTTACGAAAAAGGGTCATTTCTCATTAAAAGCGTCCACGTCGGTAGCGTTTTGAGGAAAATACCGAAGAAAGCGCTCCCAGGGACGCGCTTTGTGTCCACATAACCAAAGCGCGCTTACGTGGGCGCCGCTTTGTTGGCGTGGACACAAAAGCGCGTCTGAGGGAGCGCTTTCTTCGAAAATTTATTTTAATTTAAAAACTAAATTATAAAAAATAAAAATAAAAATAACTTTTATTTATTTAAAATAATAAAACTAAATTATAATAAAATAAAAATAAAAAACAACTTCTTATTTTAATACAAATATTAAAATTAAATTACAAAAAAAAAGAAAACTTCTTATTTATTTAATATATTAAAACTAAATTATAATAAAATAAAAATAAAGAAAACTTATTTTTATTTAAAATATTAAAACTAAATTATAATAAAATAAAAATAAAGAAAATTATTTTTTAATATATTAAAACTAAATTATAATAAAATAAAAATAACTTCTTATTTTATTACATATATTAAAATTAAATTACCAAAAATAAAAAATAAAGAAAACTTCTTATAGTTTTAATATATTAAAACTAATTTACAAAAAAATAAAAAAAAGAAAACTTCTTATTTTATTACATATATTAAAATTAAATTACAATAAAAATTAAACAATTTCTAATTTATTAAAGATATTAAAATTAAATTACAATAAAAATTAAACAACTATTATTTTATTAAATATATTAAAACTAAATTACAATAAAATAAAAATAACTTCTTATTTTATTAAAAATTTAAATTAAATTATATACAAAAAATAAACAACTTCTATTTTAGTGAAGATATTAAAATTAAATTAAAACACAAATAAAAACAACTTTTTTATTAAAAATAAAAAATTTATTACAATTTAAAATAAAAAACCCAATCCGAATCAATGTTGATCTTTGGTGGAATCGAGTGCCACAGGCGGTGGCGATTCGTGCTAGATTCTTCCTTCTTCTAGCTTCCTGATGGGTCGTGGAACCTTGGCGGGATTTGGTTCCTCCCCTTGGAGGTGCAGTTGTGGGTGTTGCAAAGATGACCCACCTTGATAAAATAACGACCCCGGAGGTGTTTGCATAAACCACGGCGGGGGTGTCTGAATCTCGTATAGCGAAGGAGGCTGGTAGAAAGAAGTGCTCCTCGACAGCGCCTCCTGTGATCCCTCACGTGACGACGGCCTCAAGATCGGCTGGCCAGTCGGAGTAGTTGGGAACGGACTCGAACCCGGCTATGCATTCGAATCTGGGGTGGGATTGGGAAAAGGAAACATATACGGGTTAGGATACATATAAGGGGTAGGGTACGCACCTGGCATAAAGGGTGAAGGCTGTGATGTCGGTGTCGTTAATTTGGTGATGGGCTCGGTGATCGTGTGGTATTTATTCTTGGGCCCGATGGTATCGTCGTCGTATTGTTGATGGTCTCGTGTCATCACCCCTTCTCCTTGGATTTAAGGGACCCGACGTTCCCTTTGTTGACGAAGTTGTCGTCGCCTCTCTTCTTCCGACAACAGATATGGCTTACCATGGATCCTAAACTATGGCATGTATTCCGGCACACACACTAACTCAGGGATGATGATTAGTTGCCGGAATAGGTAAGTAGTCATACCGATTCTCCCACGTCTCGATATGTTCTAACCAAAATCGTGGCCAATCCATGTGCAACTGTCATAAGTCCACTTTGTGCTCATCATCGAGCACCTCAGGTGGCACGAGAATCGGTTGCCGAAATCCAAATTGTCGCAGAACCCGATCTGACTGGTGCATCTCCGCGGTCGCATAGGTGATCAATGGGACCTTCGCGTGCCAGCAGTTTGGATTTTGGAAGAACTCCTCCTGAATTACTGCCCGAATTGCCGGATCCTCATACGGTGTCCATTGAAAATATATTAACATTACAAAAATATTAGTTATATACATAATATTAAACACTAAATACAAAATATTAAATTATAAATACGAAATTCGAAACTTACTTGTGATTCCGACCGTTGGTCCAATAGAAGCCGTATATCTTCAAACGAGGTAGGAATTCCAGCATGACTCGCCGAATGGTTCCACCTAATTAAATAAATTTTTAGCATACAATTATACTATAAATCTACATAATAATTGTAAAATATAAATTAAATTTACCTCGTTATCAGTGGGAATGATATGGTTGGTCGAGTCGAGGACGTAAAAATGGAAATCGAAACCATGCCCATGAATGCAGTAGTGATAGGCAACCTCCGATTTTCGCTTTACTCGGCCGTGTCGCCCCGCACATCTCCAGATACAACCTCGATAGCATGACAGACCCCCAACTCAATTCACCGGTTGCTCTAAAATCAACAAGTTTTAGCAGCCATCTCAAGTGTACGAGGTTTCTAGAAAGGTCCGACATCAGATAGCCTCCAATTATCTAAAGAATGTATGCCCAAGAATGATGTATTCGCTTTATTTCGGTCAAACCCTCATTCGGCTCTGGGAATGTGTCTCGTAACCAGGCCATCTTGATCTGACCTCCTTGAATTTTATCCGGAATGGCACCCAGAAGCTCGTAGCATATGACCATCCAATCACCAGAAGTTGTAGACCCGGTGACTACCGAATTCGGCCCACCTAAGCAATCCTAATCAGAATCGCACATCTTCCAGAGTGATGGTACACTCTCCGCATGGAAGATGGAAAGTGTGCGTCTCGGGTCTCCACCTCTCGATCAATGCACTGATCAAAGGCGGCTCCAACTTGAACCCTCGGCCTATCGTCGCCACGTGCCAAAAACTCGCTTCCCGCAGGTAATTCTCGATCAACGACGATGGGGGACCATGCATGTTGCGAATATAACATTGCAACACCCGATCTACAGACTGTTTAAAAAATTATAAAAAAATGAATTAAAATTGCATAATTGTAAAAAATATTAAATAATATTGACAAATTAAAATTAAAACTTACCATTTGCATTTGCTCGACGGAGATGTGCTTGTTGTCTAGACGAAGTAATTCCCTACCATTGTAATACAATCGAAAATTTTAAAATTTTCCAAAAAATATATTAAAAAAATTAAAAGGGCTTTTTGAAAATAGTAAGGACTATTTTGAAATTTGAGAGTAAATTTCAAGGACTTTGAGAGAAAATTGAGAGAAGGATTAAAGTGTGAAAAAAATAAAAGGGTTGGGGGTTTTTATAGGAAAAAATTTTGACCGTTGGCCAGAAAAGCGCTTCCCTGGGGACGCGCTTTGTGTCCATCGTCGACAAAGCGCGTCCACATAGGCGCACTTTGCGACGTGGACACAAAGCGCATCCTAAGGGCGCTTTGCTGGCATTTCCCCTCAAAATGCGTTGACGTGGACGCGTTTTGATGGAAAATGGTCCTTTTTCGTAAATTTTCTAAAAATTGGCCCAATTCCGTAATTTTTTTTATTTTTTGGTATATTTAGGATATTTACCCTTAGATTTTGGCATATAATTGTTTGGAAATTATATTTATTTTGTTGACTTAGTAACATTATAATATTCGCATTGATTAGACATTTCCAGTAGTAAATGTCACAATAGCACTTATATGTGGATACAAAGTAAAAAGAACGATAGAAAAATTATTAATTTGTTACAATTTAGTACAATTGAAACACCTGTTAAAGTAAACTAGAAGTTTACTAATACAAATGCATTTAATACTTGGCGTGACCTGTTAGACCATCCTGAATCATATATGATGTAAAAATTAATTAAGAATTCATATGGGCATTCATTAAAGAACCAGAAGATTCTTTAATTTAAAAGAATTATCATATGTTGCTTATTCTCAATGAAAATTGATTATTAGAAACTCACTAGCTAAAGTTGAGATTTAATGTCTTGCATTTCTGAAACGAATATGGGTCCATTCATCCACCATGTGGATGGTTTTGATATTATATGATTTTGGTAGATGCATCTACAAAATAATCATATATGTGTTATCAATTTGCAACCTGTTGTTTGCAAGATTGCTTGTTTAAATAATTAATTTCAGATCATGCAATTAAGACAATTCATCTTGCTAATACTGATGAGTTTATATCTCAGTCTTTTATTGATTGAGTTTGAAAAACTTTTGTAAAGTTTGTTACTTATGCGTATCATGGTTTAGAGAAATTATTGATTGAATGCCTCTGATAAATGTCTAAACCATTTGTCGAAACCATTTTTTGAAAACGGAAATCGACTTTGGTTTTGAAGATGAAAACAAAAAAAGGGAGTCACCACCGATCTTTATTAGGTGTGATCGGATCACCTTTGTTTTAATAAAACGTTTTGGTTTACTGAAACGGTATTTTTGGTCTACGAAATTCGAAAAAAGGGGTTCGGGAGTCGGTTACGTGCGAGGAAGGATTAGCACCCTCGTCACGCCCAAAATTGGTACCGAATTGATTAATTAGCTTCTTAATATTGAAAATTGGAAACCGAGAACCAATTTAAAATACGATCCTTTTTTATTAATGTTGATTTTAAAACACTTGAATGGGTTGGAATAATCATTAAAGACCATCTCATCTCAAGGTGACGAAGTGCCACATCCAGTAAGTTAGGACACGGTACCCCTGAATCCTTGAGAATAAACCCGCCTTTTTATTTAAAAGCACGTGTATTTTAATTTTAAAAGAATATTCAGTTATTTAGATTAAACGAGAAAAAAACGAAACCTAGTAAGTTAGGGCAGGATCTCTCGAATTTCTAAATACGAAATATTGTCATTTTTAGAAATTCTTATCTCGAGGTAACAAGATGTCACACTCAATAAGTTAGGGCACAACACTTTGTACTCTCGAGAATAAGCTTTTTATTTTAAACTTGTATTTTGTTTTAAAAGGATATTCCATTATTTAGGCTAAACGAGAAAAGTCGAAACCCAGTAAGTTAGGGCACGGTTTTCTCGAATTTCCAAAACGCGAAATATT
The DNA here is from genome assembly GCA_025506655.1 of Gossypium rotundifolium. NCBI lineage: Eukaryota > Viridiplantae > Streptophyta > Magnoliopsida > Malvales > Malvaceae > Gossypium > Gossypium rotundifolium. The sequence goes on from CP106726.1 coordinate 64,238,618, forward strand.
ACATTATTTTGAAAAATTTCGTTATTGAATAATAGCGAATACGACATTTAAAAGCATACATTTATTTTGTTTGGAGTAAAATCGACGATCTAAGTTGGATAAATGTGTTAGGATTTAATGCACAATGTGATGGCATAATATGAAAATAGCAACAATCATGGAATAATAATACATGAATAAAATACTATATGAATGAACAACAATGGTATGAAAATACGAATAAGCAAATCATAATACATGCAAGGATGATAATCACATAACGTGCACTATTTAAAAGTTAACAACGTCAATAATCAAAGACGAATAAATTAAACAACATATACAACAATTTACAACAAGTGAAAAGAAAGTTAAAATAAATAAATGTACAAACATACACTTTGAAATGATAATAAATAAGTTTAAGATAGATAATGTAAAAAGATTTTAAAATCAATAATGTATAAAACAATTTTAAGAGATGGTATAAAAACTTTAAATAAGATAGTGCATATATATCTATAGGTAAAAACATAAAATAATAATGTGAAGAAAGCTTAAAATAAATAATAACAATTTAAATAATATGATTTTTAAAGAAAAAAAATAGATGAACAAACTTATTAAGCAAATCAAGGACTGCATTGAAAACAGAATAAGGGTTAAGGGGTTAAATTTGCAATAAATCAAAAAGGGGCGAACAAGGACCACAACGCCGCACGCATAAACTCGTGAGGACCAAATGGGTGAATAACCCAGTCCCTAATGCGCAGTGTTTCAGTTCAGACTGAATTAAAATGGCGCGTAATGTTCGGGTCAAAATTAAAATTTAAAAAATGAAATCAGGTACGATTAAATGATGGCGCAACATGGGAGGACCAAATGCGCAATTTACCCATTCAAGGTAAAAACGTGTGGATCCCCTGCTATACGGGTCGGGTCGCACGGGTTCCCCCAAAACGACGCTGTTTTGGTGCCTAGGGGAACCCCATGAAATGGTGTCATTTTTGGGGGGTATGTGAACCCAAGTTTTACCCTTTTTTTCTCATTTCAGAACCCCCCTTTTCTTCAAAAACTCTAAAAAAAAAAATTCTCTCCCCTTCCCTTTCGTTCCCGACGATCGGGCTTCCTCAGCCACCCCTCGCACCACCATGCCACCATCGTATCGTTGGCCGGTGATGCCCAAAATCAGGCCATTTAAACCTTTCTCGAAACCCTTTTGAAACCCCAAAAGCCCCAGAGAAGAAACCCCCTTTTCTTTGCCTTCATTTGGCTTCGACGACGGAGACGAGGCTCCGACGACGCACCCCGACGGCTCAAGTATGGTCTCCTCACTCTTTTCTTTTTGAGTTTGTTTGTGAAAGTTTTAAAACAATAAAAATAAAATAAAGATAAAAAATAGCAAACAGTAATAGCAAAATAAAATCGGAATCAACCTCTGATGCTTTTCGATTTCTAATAGTTCGTAAAGTAAAAAAAATACAATAGCGTTGGTTTCAGTTTTTATAACTGAGTGATAGATTCCTATTTTGTTTCATTTCATTTTGTTTTTGTGTTATGTTTGTCATTTTCTTTCTCGTTTGTTTGTGCTTGCGTGCTGTTGTGTGTTTCTTTTGTCCTGCAGGTGTTAGAGGCGGAGGCGTGGGCTGCTGGTGCTCAGAAGACGAAAGGTCGGCGACGCTTAGCTCTTGAGGCTGGGGTTTCTGGCTGCTATTTCTTTTTCTGAAATGGGCTGTAATGTTGGGCTTAGGGTTTAATTTTTGGTCTTAGGGTTTAATTTTTGGGCTTCGGGTCTGTTGAATTTGGACATTTGTTGGACTATTTTATTTTTGGGCTAATTTTGGGTTTTTTAATTTCATTTTTGGATTGGGCCAAAATTGGCTACTACACTATTACTTATGAGAACTAAACTTCCTATTTCAACATGAGAATATGTTGATTTACATGTTGTACACATCAAACCAATAAGTTATAAATACTCTCCATTACAATTGGTTTTTGATCAAGAGCTAAAGATTTCTCATCTTTGAATGTTTATATGTGCGTATATGTTCCAATTGCTCCACCACAACGCACAAAAATGAGTGACTCTTCAATAAAAGTTGGGAAAATATATTAATTAGAAGTTTCTTTATATTGTTCGAGATTCAATTATGACATGATTTGTGATTACAATTTTGATTCGGTAGTTTTCCTGACATTAGGGGGAGAGAAATAATAACTTGTAATGAGTTAGGGGAGAGTAATTTGAACCAGAAGTTTAATAAGGATAACTCATTACAAGTTAACTATTAGATGTATTTAAAAACTTAATGAGAATAACCAAGTTTTATATACTATCTAATATTTTAATTTGAATCAAAGTCCCAGTAGGACAATCATTTAGAATAAATAATATATTGATCAGTTCAAAAGATGAAAATTCTTCTAGATGGTCATATAGTAGAGGTGGGTGCTCCAAAAGAGACTTAATACATAACTAATAAGTAAAACTCCAGAAGAGATTCAGGTACATGAAAATAAATTTTAAAATAATGAAAATAAGAGATCTCGATAAGTTATGTCAATTCGAGAAAATGTGGAACCGAATAATAAAAGTGGTCGACAATGATTTTGCATGCAATATTATTATTAAAATAATGAAATAAAAGGAAGGTCTTGAATAAATTTATTGAGAAATATAGATATAATTGATCAAAATAGAAAGACGCAACTCAAGTACAATTAAATTCGTAGAGTTTTTGGACCAGTAGTCCAAATATCTAAAGGTATAAAGCCAGTGAGAGTGCAAATGAAAATGTTTTGCAAAAGCAGAATAAAATTATGAAGTTTTTCGCTAAGTACTGACATTGATTATGAAAAGATATAATATTTTTTCGTGGTGGATGCAATAACATTTAGACATATTATTTTGACAATTTATAAAATATTTAACTTGCGTCTAATGGTTATCGTTACAACCTTTATGAATCACTATATAGTAAAGTTTATATTTAAATCCTTGAAGGATTTAGAATGCTAGAAGTATATTGAAATTCTAGAGAAATTGTTCATTTATATGAATTGAAATAATTTAAACATATGTGATAAATTTGACTTAGTGAATAGCAGTTGAAGGAGATTATAAAATGATTCAAAATACCTATTTGTGTTTTTATAAAAGAACCATTATTAAAGTTTGTTGTGATTATTGTTGAATCTCCTCAAGAGATCAAAATATATTTCCCCAAATTTTTCTCACTTTTGACTTTTAAAAGAATGGTAATATAAATGCTTAGGAAAAACATTCAAATAGTCATTTGAAAAACTAGTATTTAAGATTGAATACGTTGAATATGAGAAAATATGTGATGTTTTCATGAGGGGGAGTAAATACACGTTGCACTCTTTTTTTCTTAACCGAGGTTTTATCCCATTAGGTTTTCTTGGTAAGGTTTTTAATGAGGCAACATATTATGCGTATTATAGATTGTGTACTCTTTTTCCTTCATTAGATTTTTATCCCACGGGGTTTTTCCTAATAATATTTTAACGAGACATATTATCTACGACATTTAAAGGGGAGTATTATGAATATTTTATTAAGTGGATGTCTATCATTTATCAAGATAAAGTTTTAATGTACTTTAAATTCTAATTGTTATTAGAATTAGATCTCTACTTCTTTTATACTTCTTATGCCTTTAAATAGAGACTACGATGAAGTATTGTAATAATCCTTTTGATCAATAAAATACATTCTCTATTGATTTCATATTTTCATTCTTTATTCTCTCCATCTCTCTTTAATTTATAACAAAATAAACAATTTTAAACTTAAATGTCATTTTTATGCATTTATATATTTTTTTTGTGGTAAAAGAAATAAAACAAAGGTTTCAAGCTGCCCGTTTATAATTTTTTCTGAAAACCGTTTTATAAATTTTAATAAACATTTTAAGTTTAAATATATTTGATAAATTTGAATTTCAAATATTTAGTAATTAGTTTTTATTATTTGTCAATTATTATGTTTAAATTTCATTATGATATTACCAGAGGTGGGTGGTTATTAAGATTTAGGGTGTTGTTCCGAAATTTTCATTAAAATTTTTAATTTTTTAAATTTTAGTTTCACCACTCAAATTTAATGTCAATATATGCATATTGTATGTACAATTTATTCAAATAAATAAATTTAAATAAAAGAAAATGTAATATACTTTTATTAATAAATATAATTAACTAGTACATTTCATGCAATAAAAATTAGTATATAGAAAAAAAAATGCTTCCTAAGCAGCGGCAATGATTCCAAAGGGTTCAAAACCATAATAAAAATGGTAACAAATGGACTTCACTATTGGGCTAAAAAAGGACCCCGGATGTGCTTTTGAAATTGGGCTACAACTAGGCCATAAAATGGGCTGAAATTGACCTTAAATTATATTGATATTGGGACTGACTTTAGATCTTGTATTTGGACTCTCCAATTGGACCGAAAACTAGTTTTTAAATGGACTTATTTTGGACTATTTAGCTAAACTTAAAACCCTTAATGGACTCTCTAATTGGGGCTCTTTAACCAAATTTTCATTTTCAAAAAGTCTAATTTATTTTAAATTAATTTCTAATTATTTTTTTCTTTCCAAAAGCATTTAAAGCCTAAATGTCTTTATATTGAGTTTTCATTAAGTTAAAATTTAAGACCAATAAAAATTGAAATTATTGGAGTGTTTTTGAGTATATGTCCTCTTCAAAAAGGTTAAATTGTGTATTTATATGATATGGTTACTGTTTATTAACGTGACGTCGTAGATAGGTCTCCATGCATGCCAACACGTACCCTACTCTAGGGTTAAGATATGTTTTCTTGATAGGGGTTTGCCTATATGGTGGTGTGAACCCACATTGTGCGGTCTCATAGAGTATGCGAACACCCGACGTGCGGACTTAAAGTACAAACCACGAAGAGTATGGGTCAGGACCCAATCGAGTAACCGGGTAGCAGGTCGGCACTAGCAAGTATCATAACAATTTGTCCCCCAACTAGTTCAAAAAAGAGTTACAAAGCGACTCTTCAGAGAACTTGACTTCACAAAGCGAGAGATTGCTGAAGAAGGAGCTTATCGAGTACGTTTTTACTTTAAAGTGTAACACCCCAAACCCGGCCCATACGTCATGACCGGATCTGGTATGTTACGGGTTGAATATTGAAAACTTTGCTTTGAAGGGTTTTGAAAATCTCAGTTTATTTTAACCGATTAATCATTAGTTGTGACATTTTTGAAGAAACTTTAACATTTGCGTTGAACATGCTGGAAAAACCCATTTTCCTTTCACTTTATAATTAAGACTTTGAAAACATAAGTTTATAAGACGTAACATGAAAAAAAAGTTTTATAACCTAAGTTATGGAGGCTTTATTACAAAAATAATCCCAAAATTGAAACGTAAAGAAAAATCGAAAATAGCCTATGAAGATAAAAGACTTGATGGCCCATCGAGTCCGCCTCGGCTCCCATGTCCATGATCTACTGCTCATCTGAAAAGTTGGGAAAAATAAAAGGGGTGAGTCACCAAGACTTAGTGTGCAAATCCCGAAAACACATAAAAGCCTTGAGGCCCACAAACACATTATGGTCCTTGGCCTATACACAATGGCAACAGAATATTTACATCCAACATGTCCCCTCCCAAACCTAAGAGTCCATCTTCTACACACCCCTGTACCAACCATCACACCGTGGGGATTTCTACAATCAACCCTCCATCTGCTACACACCATATCGACAGTTGTGCTGCCTGTCATAAAGACCGATCACTATGTGACCTATGTGGCGAAGCCACCGATCGCCATACGACCTTAATAATATATTGTGGTATTTCGACAACTGTGCTGCCTGTCATAAAGACCGATCGCTATGCGACCTTCTTCCCCTTCATCATATCAATCCCATCATATCCATACATACATGCAAGAATCAGAACATTATACTATCTAAACAGATCACAGACTTTCACATACTCCGATACACATAGAGAAATTTCTATGATTACATACCTGGCATCCCTTACCTACCCTTTCTGGGTAATACAACTGTTCATACAGCCTCATTTTCTGGCTTTTAGCCCATAACATACATATAATACAGATTAACTATTGTGATAAAGATCTACACCGACATCGACAAGACGACATCGTGTTAAGTCGACACTATCGGCCACTGCCACGATCGCTAATGCCTAAGGTTTTGTTCGCTTCGGTTCACAACCTCGTGGCCAATCCTGCATCACGACACCGCTTCTTAAACTTAAAGATTGGTTTAATAGATCCAATCCCGTCCTTCGCCTGATCGATATTTGATTCCATCAAAAGACCTTATCAGTTGCTACCATCATAACATATGGTTAAGATCACAATTATGATAGCGAATCTAACGGAAATCTAAAGAGAACCCCTTGCCTTGAAATCCTGAAAAGAGATATATGAGGTTCAGAGACTAACGGTTTTGGCTTTTAGATCTACGCGATCTACTTCACTTCTCGAATTTCGCCCAACACGTAGACACAAGAAACCAACAATCCATTAGCCTTTCGGCTTTATCTTCTAAAAATCGAAAGAGAAAGAAAAAGAAAAAAATAGAAGAAATCGGCACCTACCTTTATAGAGAATTCAGCAACCCCTTGAAGATTTCGGATTAATGGAGAAATAGGCACAAGAGAAAAAAGAATGAAGAAGAGAGTGAAATAAGAGGTTTCGGCTTCTGAAGAAATAAAAAAAAAGATTGCAGAGATTGACTGGGGTTTTGGCTTGTAGAAGATTGACTGGGGTTTTGGCTTGTAGAAGAGAGCAGAGAATGAGAGAAAAGATTAAGAGAATGGGGTTCAAATGCCAAAATTGAAGAGATATCCCCCCTAATTAAAGAGAATTTCGGCACCTACCTCTCAAAAGCCAAAAATGCCCCTTCCTCGAACTAAAAACTAATCAATTAATGAGGGAAATTTCGGCACCCCTCTGGCATATTGAAACCAATTTCTTCCCCCCTCCAAGAGATGGAAATTCGCCACCACCGGTCATTCAATGATAACTCCTATTCTTTCTCCCTTATCTTTATCTATTCACACCTCCAAAAGAGGCCTAAATAACACCACCTCTTCCCTCCTTTATCAGCACATTATCCACATTATCCAAGTCATTTAATCCCTCCTAATTTTAAGCCTTATTGCCGTCCCACTTGCTCCTCCTTTAAGTGCTGAAAATGGCCCAAATACATGGGCTCCAAGCGGCCATAACTTGGGCCTCTTCACCTGCTAATGACGCCACCTTATAGTTCCTTTGCAGCGCCCCTTGCTAGTGGGCCACAAGCCCATTTTGTAATTTAAACCATAGATACCATCTTTTAAACCCTATAGTGTCCAAACAAAAAATTTAACCAAGGCCTCGGCCCTATCCTGAGCCCAATCTGGACCCCTAACACTCTAATTAACATATTACACATAACCACACATTAAACGATAGGCCCTTAATTCGTGATGTTGCGCTTCTACCCCTTAAAGAAATTTCTACCTCAAAATTACCTTATCGGAATAGATCACGTATCTCGCCGCATCGTCTCCTCTGGTTCCCATGTAGCCTCCTCAGAACTGTGATTCTGCCATAGAACCTTAACCAATGGAACCGTCTTCCTTCGCAACACTTTGACATCACGATCCAAGATTTCCACTGGTTCCTTTTCAAAAGATAGGTTAGGTCTTACCTCGATTTCCTCCACAAGCACCACATGAGACGGATCTGAACGATATCGTCTCAACATAAAAACGTGGAATACATTGTGAATCTGGCTTAGCTTAGAAGGTAACTCTAGCTGATAGTCTACCGGCCCCACTCGTTTTAACACCCGATAAGGTCCGATAAATCTGGGACTCAATTTACCCTTCCGTCCAAACCTCAGCACTTTCTTCCATGGCGACACCTTCAAGAACACCTTGTCACCCATTGCAAACTCTATGTCCTTACGCTTCAAGTCTACATAGGACTTCTGCCGGTCCGACGCTTCCTTTAGTCGAGCTCGAATTAACTCAACCTTCTCTTCTGTCTCGGTAACTAACTTCGGACCCAAAATTCGACATTCCCTTAATTTTGTCCAATAGGTAAGAGTACGGCACTTCCGCCCGTACAATGCTTCATAGGGCGCCATCTGAATACTAAACTAGTAGTTGTTGTTGTAAGCAAACTCATGCGGTAAAACTCTTCCCAATTACCTTCAAATCAATGACACATCCCTTAACATGTCCTCCAAGATCTAAATTACCCGCCAGTCAGTCCATCCGTCTCAAGATGAAACGTCAGATCTTGAAATCCAACTGCACCCAATGCTTGATGCAAAGCCTTTCGAATCGCGACGTGAACCTCGTGTCCTCGTCGATATGATTGATACTGGTACCCCATGCAACCTCACTACCTCCCCTATATATAACCTAGCCAGCTTTTGCAGAGAGTAATCGACCTGTACTGGTATGAAATGAGTAGATTTTGTCAAGCGATCATCAATCACCCAGACTAAATCTTTCTTAGTAGGCGTGAGGGGTAGCCCACTAACAAAGTCCATTGTGATCCTTTCCTACTTCCATTGTGGAATCTTCATTGGCTGCAACAACCCTAATGGTAACTGATGCTCCGCCTTTACCTGCTGACAGGTCAAACACTTACTCACCAATTTAGTTACCTCACGCTTCAAGCCCGCCACCGTAATCGATCCCGCAAACTCGATACATCTTACTCCCTCCGAGGTGCATAGCGTATGAACTTCCATGCGCTTCTTGCAAAATCCTATGCCTTAATTCCGGATCTTTTGGCATGCAAACTCTCCCTTGAAAACATAATAGTCCTTCCTCATTCATATTGAAGTCCGTCGATCCATCACTTGATCCTACATGAAACTTCTCCTTTAGCAACTCATCGGTCTGCTATTTCTCCTTAACTTGACTGACCCAAGAGGGTTTCACTTGAAGTTCATCCAATAAGCTCCCATCATCATACAGACTAAGGTGAGCAAACATTGCCCTCAAGCCAGAGATTACTTTACGACTTAAGGCATCCGCCACTAAATTAGCTTTACCCGGATGGTACTCGATCGAGCAATCATAATCCTTTAACAACTCGATCCACCTCCTCTGCCTTAAATTCAACTCCTTCTGGGTCAAAAGGTATTTTAAGCTTTTATGATCTGTATAAATAACAGATTTCTCACCGTACAGATAATGTCTCCAAATCTTTAAAGTAAAAACCACTGCCGCCAACTCCAAATCATGGGTGGGATAATTTGCTTTGTGCGGTCTTAACTGCCAAGATGCATACGTAACAACCTTTCCATCTTGTATCAACATGCATCCTAGTCTCGTGTATGATGCATCATAGTAAATCACGAATTCCTTTCCAGCCTCCGGTTGAATTAATATCGGAGCCTTCGTCAAAATTCTTTTCAACTTCTCGAAACTCTCTGCTGCTTACTAGACCAAATAAACGGAACTCCTTTCCGTAATAACTTAGTTAATGGTGCCGTTATTGAAGAAAATCCTTCAACAAACCTTCGATAGTACTCGGCCAGTCCAAGAAAACTCTGAATTTTTACCATGGACTTGGGCGGCTTCCAATCCAATACCGCTTCAATTTTTCGAGGGTCAACCCTAATCTCCTCTGCCGACACAACGTGGCCTAGAAAAGTAACTTCACTTAGCCAAAATTCGCACTTACTGAATTTAGCATACAACTGCTTCTCCCTAAGAATCTGCAAAACCACTCACAGATGTGAATCATGCTCCTCTTCCGATCTTGAGTACACCAAGATATCATCTATAAATACCACAAAAAATCGATCTAAGTAGGGTTGGAACACTCCGTTCATCAAATCCATAAACGCCGCTGGTGCGTTAGTCAACCTAAATGGCATTACCAAAAATTCGTAATAGCCATAATGGGTCCTGAAAACTGTCTTATGAATATCTGATTCTTTGACCTTAAGCTGATGGTATCCTGATCTCAAATCTATCTTTGAGAACACTGACGCCCTTTCAGTTGATCGAACAAGTCATCAATCCTTGGCAATGAATACTTGTTCTTGATTGTCAACTTGCTCAGCTGACGGTAGTCAATGTACATACGCATTGATCCATCCTTCTTCTTAGCAAATAACACTGGCGCTCCCCAAGGTGACACACTTGGTCAGATAAATCTTTTATCAATAACTCTTGTATTTGTGCTTTCAACTCTACCAACTCCTTTGGTGTAATCCTATATGGAGCGATAGACACTGGTGCTGTTCCCGGAAGAAGATCGATACCAAACTCTATTTCACGATCCGGAGGTAATCCCAGAAGCTCTTCTGGGAAAACATCAGGAAATTTCTTCACCGTCCTAATGTCCCCAACAGTTAGGTCCTTGGCTTCCAGAGCCCGAACAAACATTAATACCGCATCGCATCCTTTTCTCACCATCCTTTCTGCTCTTAGGGTAGTCACCACATTCGAAAAATAGTTCCCCCTTTCTCCTATCACTAACACTTCACCACTTTTGGGGGTTTTTAACACCATACGCTTGGCTGCACAATCTATATTAGCTTGGTACTTCACCAGCCAATCCATGCCTAAAATTAAATCAAACTCTCCCAACGGTAATTCCATCAGATCAATCAGGAAAACTATTCCCTGAACTTCTAAAGGTACCTCCCGATGGAGTTTATCTACTACCACATCGGCTAATTACAGTTATCGCTCTAGGGGTAATCTTGGAATCTAAACTTAAAGTTTCAGACACACTACTAGCAACATATGAATGTGTCGACCTAATGTCAATCAATGCAGTGTAAGGCAAACCAAATATTAAAACGCGTCTTTGGTTATAACATCCGGTCGTCGACCTCACGACGTCTAGTAGCATAGACTAACCCCGACTGTCTCGCCTCAGTGTTTTCTACACCTCGACCTGGTGCTCTACGACCCCGACTGAAATCGTTACCACCTCTACCTAGACCACGACCCCTTTGCGACTCTTCGCCTCCTACCGGTGAGCATTTCCACACTCGGGTCCTACATCGCTCCGTGGCTGTGGACAGTCCCTAATCTGATGGCCTAAAGACCCACACCTAAAGCACTTTCCATTGCCTACCCAACACTCACCTACATGGAATTTACCACAATAACACACCTCCGGTATGCGGTTAGCGAGAGTTTTTCCACCCGGTTCGACCCATCCGACCTAGGTCTTTTCTGAGTACGCCCAGCTGCTCCTGACGATCCAAAATTCCTCTTACTTCTACTTCTATCTTTATCCCGATTCAGCTTTTTCGTTCGCTTTACCTCCTCAGCTATCTTAGCCTTCTCCACAAGCACAGCAAATTTCCTCTCCCACTGTGGAGCTATCAAAACAAGTAAATCATCCTTCAGGCCATCTTCAAATTGAACATACCGTTCATGTTTTGTGGCCACTATCCCTCGAGCATAACGGCTCAAGCGTAAGAATTTCGCTTCATTCGCCACCACCGACCTACTTCCCTGAACCAAATTCAAAATACTCTACGCTGCGCGTCCACATAACTTGTTCCAATGTACCTACTTTGGAATGCCGTTCTGAAGTAATCCCAGGTGATACGGTTAGCCACTGTACCATCTTTAACCGTAAGCCACCATTAATAAGCTTTGTCCCGGATAAGAGACACTACTCCTTTCATCTTCTCTTCTTCCGTGAAATCTAGATCATCCATTATGCGTTCGACCGCCTCCAACCAATACTCACCGTACTCGGGGCAATACCAGAAATTCCTCTAAACACTTCTGCCCCATTAGCTCTAAGTCGCTCTGACACAGATTTCCAGGCTCCTGTGCTCATGCCTACCCCAGCAACCCTCTCTAACACCCTCAACATCGCCTGAGATACCGCATCATTTCTGGCTGTCTGATCCTGAAATTTTGCCTCCACAGCTGGTGACACTGGCACCTCATTCCTCGACTCATGACCAGACCCTACCGGTTCCGACACAGCAATCTTGCCTCTACCTCGGCCACGCACACCACGCCCTCTAGTGTTCATTCTACCGATTCGCGTTTATCTGATTGGAAATTTTATGAATTATTAATTTTTCCACTAATTAATAACGAACAATCTTATGGAAAATAGTTTTAACAGTATTTCTTTCGAATTCGAACTCTATCTACAATGTTCAGTTCTCAGGTCTGTATTTTCTAGCTCTAGACTCCACATACATTCAACCATCACACATCAACGTACAAGTAGCATCCATGAACTCACATTCATCACATAAGGGTATTTTTGTCATTTCATTACCTAGGGGTGCTTTCGTAATTTTTCCTATAGGGGTATTTCTATAATTTTTCAAAATAAGGTATCTTGGTGATTTTACAAAATAAGGGTATTTTGGTAATTTTGCAATCTGGGGGTATTTCGATAATTTTGCCAATTGGGGATATTTCAGTAATTTTTTCAAATTTTGGTAATTTTTACAAATCTAGGGGATTTCAGAAATTTTACAAAACTAGGAATATAAGTAATTTTACAAAAATAGGGTGGCTAGTCTCTTTCGGGTTTTAGTTATAAATTTTGTCCCGTCAACAAGCCCTCTCGGTTAGAGTGAACAAACACTACGCACCAGGTAGGATTCCAGTGAATAGGAGGTGAGCCGCTAGGGCTGCTTAAATACCAAGCTCTCCCTGAATCTAATCCTAGACATGCGTATGCCTGTTACCACACCCTAACCCTGTGACTTGTTCACAGACATGTTTAATTAGAAATTCAGTCTTATGAGATTTGAAGAATTGTTTATACTAAACCTAAAGTCCATAAACTCTAGCATACTAGCCTACGTCCCTAGAGAGCCCATCAAGCCCAACATGCATATCACACAATGAGTTTAGAATACTTACCTGCGTGGATTGGGTGCCGATAGACTCGGAGGCCATATCTCAACCGAATTTTTCTCAAACTTACATCACTTTTACAAATCACCACTAGACCCATTTCACAGCCTGAGTTTTGAACTGAGCTCTGATACCAAAATGTAACACCCCAAACCCGGCCCATACGTCATGACCAAATCTGGTATATTACTGGTTGAATGTTGAAAACTTTGCTTTGAAGGGTTTTGAAAATCTCAGTTTATTTTAACCGATTAATCATTAGTTGTGACATTTTTAAAGAAACTTTAACATTTGTGTTGAACATGCTGGAAAAACCCATTTTCCTTTCATTTTATAATTAAGACTTTGAAAACATAAGTTTATAAGACGTAACATGCAAAAAAAAATATAGTTTGATACCCTAAGTTATGGAGGCCTTATTACAAAAATAATCCTAAAATTGAAACGTAAAGAAAAACCGAAAATAGCCTATGAAGATAAAAGACTTGATGGCCCCTCGAGTCTGCCTCGGCTCCCATGTCCACGATCTATTGCTCATCATAAAAGTTGGGAAAAATAAAAGGGGTGAGTCACTAAGACTCAGTATGCAAATCCCGAAAACACATAAAAGCCTTGAGGCCCACAAACACATTATGGTCCTTGGCCCATACACAATGGAAACAGAATATTTACATGCAACATGTCCCCTTCCAAACCTAAGAGTCCATCCTCTACACACCCCCGTACCAACCATCGCACCATGGGGATTTTTACAATCAACCCTCCATCCGCTACACACCATATCGACAGCTATGCTGCTTGTCATAAAGACCGATCACTAGGTGACCTATGTGGAGAAGCCACCGATCGCCATGCGACCTTAATAATATATTGTGGTATTTCGACAGCTGTGCTGCCTGTCATAAAGACCGATCACTGTGTGACCTATGTGGCAAAGCCACCGATCGCTAAGCGACCTTCTTCCCCTTCATCATATCAATCCCATCCCATGCATACATACATGCAAGAATCAGAACATTATACTATCTAAACAGATCACAGACTTTCACATACTCCGATACACATAGAAGTTTCTATGATTACGTGTTCGTATCCCTTGCCTACCCTTTCGGGTAATCTGATCGCTCATACAAAGATCATTTTCCCGCTTTTAGCCCATAACATACATATAATACTGATTAATTAGTGTGATAAAGATCTACACACTGACATTCGACAAGACGATCTCGTTTAAGTCGACACTATCGAGAGTCGCTCGACTACTAACGATCTAAGGTTTTGTTCTGAAGTCGGTCCACAACCCGGTGGCCAATCCTGAACTGCTGACACCGCTCACTTCTTAAACTTAGGGATTGGTTTAACAGATCCAATCCCCTCCTTCACCTGATCTATATTTGATTACATCAAAAGACCTTATCAGTTGCTACCATCATAACATGTGGTTAAGATCACAATTACAATAGCGAATCTAACGAAAATCTAAAGAGAACCCCTTACCTTGAAATCCTAAAAAAGAGATATGAGGTTCTGAGACTAACGGTTCTGGCTTTTAGATCTACGCGATCTACTTCACTTCTCGAATGTCGCCCAACACGTAGACACAAGAAACCAACAATCCATTAGCCTTTTGGCTTTGTCTTCTAAAAATCGAAAGAGAAAGGAAAAAGAAAAAATAGATCAGAAGAAATTGGCACCTACCTTTACAGAGAATTCGGTAACCCCTTGAAGATTTCGGCTTAATGGAAAAATCGGTACAAGAGGAAAAAAAATGAAGAAGAGAGTGAAATAAGAGGTTTCGGCCTCTAAAGAAATAAAAAAAAGATTGCAGAGATTGATTGGGGTTTCCGCTTGTAGAAGAGAACAGAGAATGAGAGAAAAGATTAAGAGAATGTGGTTCAAATATCGAAATTGAAGAGATATCCCCCCTAATTAAAGAGAATTTCGACACCTACCTCTCAAAAGCCAAAAATACCCCTTCCTAGAACTAAAAACTAATCAATTAATGAGGGAAATTTCGACACCCCTCTGGCATATTGAAACCGATTTCTTCCCCCTCCAAGAGATGGAAATTCGCCACCACCAGGTCGCTCAAAGATAACTCCTATTCTTTCTCCCTTATCGTTATCCATTCACACCTCCAAAAGAGGCCTAAATAACACTACCTCTTCCCTCCTTTATCAACACATTATCCATATTATCCAAGTCATTTAATCCTTCCTAATTTTAAGCCTTATTATCGTCCCACTTGCTCCTCTTTTAAGTGCTGAAAATGGCCCAAATGTATGGGCTCCAAACGGCCATAACTTGGGCCTCTTCACCTGCTAATAGCGCCACCTTATAGTTCCTTTGCAGCGCCCCTTGCTACTAGGCCACAAGCCCATTTTGTAATTTAAACCACAGATACCAGCTTTTAAACCCTATAGTGTCCAAACAAAAAATTTAACCAAGGTCTCGGCCCTATCCTGAGCGCAATCTGGACCCCTAACACTCTAATTAACACATTACACATAACCACACATTAAACGCATAGGCCCCTTAATTCAGGATGTTACATAAAGTGTCACATACACTTCACCTCGTGTTGGGGAATGGTACAGTTGTATACAACTAATTGTGCATTTATTCTCGAATACATGAATGGTTAATGTGCAAAAATCTTTTAAAAGGAGGTTCTCTGAACCCTAAAAATCAAACCATTTGAACTTAAAATTTTAAGAAGGATTACTGTCAATGAGAATAATCGCGTTTCAGAGGTAATTTTCTTGAAATTTCCCACTTGCTTTTGTGGGTTTTCTAGGTTTATTCAAGTACAATGGTTAGGGCGAGAGGAAGTGGTCGTATTATTCAAGGCGTCTCCTCATAACGCCGTGAAGTGAATGCTCTGATGGGGGCAAAAGCTTATGTTTACACCACCAAAGAGGAAGAAATGAGTTGTTGTAATATCCAAAATATAGGGGTTATGCATTTTAACTTAATTGTATGTAGTAGCATGCCTATGTGTGGTTTGAGTGTGCTTTGCGAGTTTTAGGAACTTCAGTATGTAGGAGAATGCCTTAGAAAAATATTAGATTTTTTTAAGTCTTAAGATGGACCTAGGCAAGATAGGCCTTAAGAAAAATTGGTATGAGGTTCTAATCACAACAAGTCAATTGGCAAAGTGGTGTTGGCGCATGGGTGAATGCATGAGGGAGAGGTTCAATCCTTGGTTAGCAATTGGAAAGATTTTTATTTTGTTCTCTTTCCTATTGTGTCGGTCAAGCTCTATTTTTGGTATGGATGGATTTTCTTTCATTTTGGATAGTAGACCAAAGGAAAAGGCAAGTTATTAGTTAAGGTATGGAATCAAGGTGTTATGGAAGGATAAGGGACATAAGGCTTGATGAATGGGTGATGTTTTGAAATTTTCATGGTCATTTTGACCATGAATGTGGACGGTTTGGGAGCCTAGGGGGGTGACCGAATTTTGATGAGGGTTTTGGTAGGTTAGTAGCTAATTGGTCACTTTGGCAATTGAGTTATTTTGTACTTTCTCTAAAGCAAATTTTCTTTCTCTCCACCTTTCCTCTCCTAGCGAATGCATTCTTGCAATAGGTAAACATATTTTATTCTTTTCTCTTTTCTATTGGTCATTCCATTTTGACCATTTTGGTTTAATTTGCCTATTCTCTCAAGTTTCTTTTCCCTATTGCAAAAACACCAAAAGCCTTGAAGACATTTTCTCTTTTCTTTTCTTCCTCTCTAGTCCAAATCATCACAAAGACTAAGGTCATTTTTCATCTCTTTCTTTTCTTCTTCTTTCTCTTGTAATAGCCAAACCTTCCTTCCATTTTCACCATAGCCATAACACCTAAAACCTCCCATCTCTATTCTCTTTTGAAAAGGTGAATCTTTTCTTATCATCATGTCAATCACATCACACCCCATTCTCTTCTCTTTCTTCTTTAAAGTCAATCATTCTCCTATATAGCCAATCTCTTTGTAATATCAAGTAAGGGTGCAATCGATTTTAGCGTTAATGGTAAGGTTTAACTGCTATTACTTTTCTTCCTTTTTCTTCTTTTGGATTAGCCGATTTTAGGACTCTAATCCTTTAATCCTCTTTGGTAAAACCTTAAAGGAGGATTTCAGAATTCTTTTGTAGCCAACGATTAAGGAGAGATCCATCGGATTTAAATATTCAAGGTAAAGGATTTTTATATTACTTGTTATATTGTTTTAGATAGACTACTAATCGATTTCGTTTTAGGGGACTCTATCGTTCGATTATTATTTTTTCGTGAACGTAAGATTTTCGGGCAAACAAAATAGGTTTGAAAAGAGCGGTAAGGAGTGTTTGGAAGAGGGGTGGTTCTGCTATACCCTCAAATTTCAAACGAAGGCTGTATCGGGGATCCGAGACTTTCCACCGGGTTGTGGACCCTTTGCCAATGAATTGAAGCCGTGCGTACACCCGAGCCATTATTTGTTCGTGGTTTTTCATCGGGTTATAAACCACCTATCGGAGAGAAATCGCATATAATTGTTGTTCGAGATTCCGAGGGTAAGGATTTAGAATACTTATCAATTATATAATTTTATAAGTATTAGTGTTCTAATCAAGCGTGATAAATATTTAGGTATCGACGAGCGGGAAAGTATAGTTCTCACTGTTATAAGGTGTGTAACACTACACTAAATTTCTAATAGATCAATAATATTAATGATTTGCATGTGTTAAGAAAATATGTATGATAATGGTTGCGGGTACCATTCAATGGTACATGATATTCAGGTATGTTTACCCCCTAATACTTTGTTAATAATGCTATAAGCATGAATATGAAATGTGTATGATTTTGTTATGATTTTGGGGGTATATGGCATAATATCAAAATAATATGTTTATTGCATAGGCATATGGGTGATTTTGATAAAGGGGAAGTGTTCTGGTGTTTTTTACCACATTATCCGGTGACTTCGGTCACAATATTATGAATCCGGTGACTTCGGTCACATATTATAAATCCGGTGACTCATCACAATTATCCGATGGCTATGCCACAATTTATAAGGCGATGTGTAGTTGACTACAATGATCGCCTTCGATGGTGTATAGCGGATGGAGGGTCGATTTTGTAATCCCCATGGTGTGATTGGTAGGTACGGTGGTATGTAGCGGATGGATATTTAGGTGGGCTCGGATTGCATCTCATTTTATATGTACATGTGATTTAATCAATTATTATCTGATTTGCTATATAATGGGCTTATGGCTAAATGCTATTTAAATGGGCTTTATTGCTATGATCGATTGGGCTTTTAGCGTAATGTTTCACATTGAGTCTGTTGACTCACCCTTTATGGGATATATTTTCAGATGACGCTTAATGTGATAGATCGGGTCAGCGAGGACTATGTGGTGGCCATTGCTCAACTCAGTATTTCGGTTTCCTTTTAATTAAACTTACTACATTTTTCATTTAACATTTTTGGATTTATTTTTGGGCTATGTTTTTGTAATAAGACCGCTATAAACTGTTTAAATTTTTACGTTTTAGATTTTTATTCTGCTACGATCAAATGTTTACTAAATAATTAAATGATTTCGAAAAAACAACTTAAATTGTTTTGAAACCTAAATACCTATGGTTTTCACAGTAATAATAAGTTTTAAATTTGGTTAACTTTTAACTTATAATCTTTCTCATAAAGATAACGTTTTAATGAGACATCAACTTAATTAAACACCATTTACAACGCGATCTCTAAATAGACTTATTTTCTACAGAACCAACATATTATTTATTAAAAACAAGATTTATTTGAACTTTTTACTCGAGGAACATACCAGATCCGGTCAGGGCTTGTGGGTCGGGTTTGGGGTGTTTTAACTTGGTATCAGAGCCCAGTTTTAAACACTCGGCCTTGGGTTTTGAAGCCCACAACGTTTTCAAAATTAGGCCCAAATGACTTTTTGAAATTTTTTTTAGTTAAACTGGTTTTTATGGAAGCATGGCACCCTAGTTCTCGGCCCAGGTCCGCCAGGTAAGTTCTTTTGTTGATAAATTGATGTGAGTATGCTAATGTATGATACTTTAGTTGATAAGCCTAAGGAAACTATACTTTAGAGACATGGGCCCTAGATATATGTGTACTTCTACGGAAAAACCACTGATTAAAACTCTGTTGCATAAAATTTTCTTTAAACAAGAAAGTGAAAAGACTTTCTAATGCATAAAATTTTCGTAAAAACAGATAAGACGCAAAGTAGACATGAGTTCTAGGGGACGTGGTCGTCGTGGATGCGGTAGAGGCAGAATGGCTGTGTCGGAACCAGTTAGGTCTGGTCAGGGTTCCGAAAATAAAGCATCGCCACCAGCCGTTGGGGTGGAATTTCAAGAGCAAACTGGAGGAGATGACGCAGTATCGCAGGCTATGCTGCGAGTTTTAGAGCGAGTAGCAGGAGCTAGTATGGGTAATAGGGCTCGAAAGTCTGTAGCTGAGAGACTTAGATCGAATGGAGCCGAGATTTTTAGGGGAGTATCTGGGGTAGCTCCGAATGTAGCGAAGTACTGGTTAGAGGCAGTCGAGAGGATCGTGGATGATTTGGACTGCACTACTGAGGAAAAGCTTAAATGTGCTGTTTCGCTGCTTCGAGATGAGGCGTACCAGTGGTGGCTCACTGTTAAGGAAAGTATTCCTGCAAATCGAGTGGATTGGAGGTACTTTAAGGTTAAGTTTGAAGGGAAATACGTTGGAGTGAGCTATATCGAGTCTCAAAGAAAGGCGTTTCTGGATTTAGTATAAGGAAATAAGTCGGTAGCTGAGTATGAAGCGGAGTTTTTGCGACTTAGTCGGTATGCGGAGGATAGTAGTTCTCGATTATGAACGAATTATCGATTCGAGGATAGGCCGAGAGATGAGTCATGAGTGTTGATTGCTCCGCACCGGGAAAGAGACTTTGCAATCTTAATGGATAGGGCACGAATAGCTGAAGAAGTTAAGCGGACTGAAAGACAAAACCGGATCGAGGTCAGAATAAGAATAAGAGGAGCTATGGGTCTTCAGGGTCATCCGGGAACTTTCAAAAGAGACCTAGAGTTGATGGGCCGCGAGGTCAGCAGGTTGCTATGGGAGGACAATATCGTAATTGTGCTCAGTGTGGAAAAATGCACCTGGGAGAATATTGGAAAAAAATAGGGGGATGTTTTAAATGCGGGTCCAAGGACCATATGATTAAGGATTGTCCGATGGATACAGATAGGAATCGTCCAGCAGGTCAGGGTTTTAATCAAGCTGGCAAAGGTGGTCAGCAGAATATGAGGGGTCGTGGTCCGAATGGTAGAGGTAATGGTTCTGGTAGAGGTCGCAGGACCCCAGGCAGAGGCAGTGGTAGCACTGAGGCGAGACAGGCAGGTCTGGTATATGCAGTTCGTCGCAGAGAGGATAGTGATGCACCTGATGTTATAACAGGTACATTTCTTATTTCTAGGTTGCCCTTTATTGCTTTGATAGATATAAGGTTAACTCATTCATACATCGCTAGTGAAGTATCTGGAACTCTGCATGTGACTTCTGAGATTGTACCTAGGAAGATGACTGTACTTAGTCCTTTAGGACAGACTGTCATAGTAGATAAGCTCTTTAAGGAAGTGCCTTTAGAAGTGCAAGAGACGCAATTTTTGACTGACTTAATGGAGTTTCCATTCGGGGAATTTGACCTGATCTTAGGCTTGGATTGGCTAGTGAAGTACCATGCAAATGTTGATTGTGCTGTTAAGCGGATGTCACTAAGAACTATTAATGATAAGGAAGTTGTGGTGATGGGCGAGAGACGAACTATTTATCAAATGTGGTATCTGCTCTTAAGCCAGAGAAGATGGTAAGGAAGGGATGTGTAGCTTTTCTGATGTTGGTTAGTGCCTTGGAGGTTAAGGAAGCAACTGTTAAATGAGTCAAGACTATAAGAGAATTTGTGGATGTTTTTCCAAAAGAACTTCCAGGTTTGCCTTCGGATCGGGAGGTGGAATTTGGGATTGACTTGTTGCACATGCGGCGCCAAGATTCATCGCTTCGCATGTGATGGCACCGAAAGAGTTGGTTGAGCTTAGGGCTCAGATCCAGGAGTTGCTTGATCGTGGGTTTATCTGACCCAGTGTGTCTCCATGGGGAGCACCGGTCTTGTTCGTGAAGAAGAAGGACGGGACTATGCGAATGTGCATAGATTAACGACAGTTGAATAAGCTGACCATCAAGAACAAGTATCCGCTTCGAGGATCGACGACTTGTTCGATCGACTTAAAGGAGTCGGTATTCTTAAAGATAGATCTATGGTGGGATATCATCAACTTAAGGTGAAGGAAGTGGACATCCATAAGATGACTTTTCCTGGACAAGGTATGGCATTATGAGTTTTAGTAATGCCGTTCGGATTGACGAAACGCCCAAATGCGTTCATGGATATGATGAATCAGGTTTTCCAACCCTACTTGGATCAGTTCATCGTTGTGTTTATAGACGACATCCTAGTATATTCTAAATCTGAGATAGAGCATGATGAGCATCTCCGGATAGTGTTGCAAGTGTTAAGGGAGAAGAAGCTTTATGCCAAATTCAGCAAGTGTGAATTTTGGCTGAAAGAAGTTGCGTTTTTAGGCCATGTAGTGTCTGCAGAAGGGATAAGGGTAGATCCTCGGAAGATTGAGGCAGTATTAGATTGGAAATCACCTAAGTTCGTAATTGAGGTTCGTAGTTTCTTGGGATTAGCAGGCTACTATAGAAGATTCGTCGAAGGATTTTCATCGATAGCGGCACCTTTAACGAAATTATTGAGAAATGAGGTACCTTTCGTATGGGCAGCTAAGCAGCAAGAGAGCTTTGAGAAACTTAAGAGGGTTTTGACTGAAGCTTCGGTTTTGATTCAGCCTGAGGCAGGGAAGGATTTCGTGGTGTATTGTGATGCTTCTCACACAGGATTAGGATGTGTTTTGATGCAAGACGGGAAGGTAATTGCGTATGCGTCTCGACAATTGAGGCCACACGAGGTTAACTATCTGACGCATGACTTGGAGTTAGCAGCGGTAGTCTTTACTTTTAAAGTTTGGAGGCATTATTTATATAGGGAAAAGTCAATGATATATACGGACCATAAGAGTCTAAAATATCTACTGACTCAGAAGGAGCTAAATTTGAGACAGCGAAGATGGGTGGAGTTGTTGAAAGACTACGACTGTTCTATAGAGTACCACCCGGGCAAGGCGAATGTGGTGGCAGACGCTTTAAGTCGGAAAGTGGTGTCAGATCTAAGGGCGATGTTTGCACATCTTAGTCTTTATGACGACGGAAGTTTGTTAGCAGAGTTACAAGTAAAGCCGACATAGTTGAGTCAGGTGAAAGAAAAACAATTGGTAGAAGATGATTTGAGTGCTAAGCTACGGCATGTGCAGAATGGGGAGCTAGAAGATTATGGTGTTAATAGTGATGGAGTATTGTGTTTCAAGGGTAAGGTCTCAGATGTCAAGGATCGGGGAGTTGAGGCAAAGGATTCTTCAGAGTCGCATGGTAGCCCTTATGCTATGCATCCCGGAGGAAGTAAGTTATACCGAGATTTACGGATCGGTTTGGTGGCACGGTCTTAAGCGGAAGTTACGTAAATCGTAGGGAAGTGCTTAACGTGTCAGCAAGTCAAGGCTGAACATCAAGTGCCTTCGGGATTGCTTCAGCCGATAAAGATTCTGCAGTGAAAGTGGGAGAGAATCACCATAGACTTTGTTAGTGGGCTTCCCCTTACGCCTACTAAGAAAGACTCGGTATAGGTGATAGTGGATCGATTGACGAAGTCTGCAGATTTCATACCAGTGAGGATTGATTACTCTTTGCAGAAATTGGCGAAGTTGTATGTGGCTGAGATTGTGAGATTGCATGGAGTGCCGGTGTCGATTATTTCGGATAGGGATCCGAGGTTTACGTCTCGATTTTGGAAAGCATTACATCATGCTTTGGGCACCAGATTGGACTTCAAGATGCGATTTCATCCATAGTCGAGGCGGCGGTCGGCGAGTAATCCAAGTTTTAGAGGATATGTTAAGGGGATGTGTGATAGATTTCAGAGGAAGCTGGGAGGAGTTCTTACCTTTAGCGGAATTTGCATACAACAACAGTTACCAAGCCAGTATTCGGATGGCACCGTATGAAGCACTATATGGACGGAAGTGTCGCACTCCTACGTGTTGGACAGAATTGGGGGAACGTCATGTTTTGGGTCCAGAGATTGTGGCAGAATCCGAAGAAAAGGTTAAGGTAATTCGGACTCAGTTAAAGGAAGCATTTGACAGGCAAAAGTCGTACGCAGATCTTAAGCGAAAGGAAATAGAGTTTGCTGTGGGGGATCAAGTGTTCCTAAAGGTTTCACCTTGGAAAAAGGTGATGAGAATTGGTCGCAAAGGGAAGTTAAGTCCCAGGTTTATAGGGCCTTATCGGGTTTTGAAGCGGGTTGGACCAGTGGCATATCAGTTAGAGTTGCCTACGGAATTGAAGCAAATGCACGATGTGTTTCAATGTTACGTCATTACCGGTCGGATCCATCTCATGTAGTGCCAGTTGGGGAAGTGGAATTAAGACCATATTTGTCTTACGAAGAGGAGCCAATTCAAATTCTAGAACCGGATGTGAAGGTGTTACGGAAGGAAACCAGTTCCTCTCGTCAAAGTGTTATGGCGTAATCATGGATCGGAAGAAGCTTCGTGGGAGCCGGAGGAAGCAATGTGACAGCAATACCCTCACTTGTTCTAGCCAGGTAATTTTGAGGTCGAAATTATTTTTAAGGGGGTAGAACTGTAATATCTGGAATATAGGGGTTATGCATTTTAACTTAATTGTATGTAGTAGCATGCCTATGTGTGGTTTGAGTGTGCTTTGGGAGTTTTAGGAACTTTAGTATGTAGAAGAATGCCTTAGAAAAATATTAGATTTTTTAAGTCTTAAGATGGACCTAGGCAAGATAGGCCTTAAGAAAAATTGGTATGAGGTTTTAATCACAACAAGTCAATTGGAAAAGTGGTGTTGGCGCATGGGTGAATGCATGAGGGAGAGGTTCAATCCTTGGTTAGCAATTGGAAGGATTTTTATTTTGTTCTCTTTCCTATTGTGTCACCAAGCTCTATTTTTGGTATGGATCGATTTTCTTTCATTTTTATATAGTAGACCAAAGGAAAAAGGCAAGTTATTAGTTAAGGTATGGAATCAAGGTGTTATGGAAGGATAATGGGACATAAGGCTTGATGAATAGGTGATGTTTTGGAAATTTTTCATGGTCATTTTGACCATGAATGTGGACGGTTTGGGAGTCTAGGGGGGTGATCGAATTTTGATGAGGGTTTTGGTAGGTTAGTAGCTAATTGGTCACTTTGGAAATTGAGTTATTTTGTACTTTCTCTAAAGCAAATTTTCTTTCTCTCCACCTTTCCTCTCCTAGCCGAATGCATTCTTAGCAATAGGTAAACATCTTTTATTCTTTTTCTCTTTTCTATTGGTCATTCTATTTTGACCATTTTGGTTTAATTTGCCTATTCTCTCAAGTTTCTTTTCCCCTATTGCCAAAAACACCAAAAGCCTTGAAGACATTTTCTTTTTTCTTTTCTTCCTCTCTAGTGCCGAAATCATCATAGTACTAAGGTCATTTTTCATCTCTTTCTTTTCTTCTTCCTTCTCTTGTAATAGCAAAAACCTTCCTCCATTTTCACCATAGCCATAACACCTAAAACCTCCCATCTCTATTCTCTTTTGAAAAGGTCAATCTTTTCTTGTCATCAAGTCAATCACATCACACCCCATTCTCTTCTCTTTCTTCTTCAAAGTCAATCATTCTCTTATATAGTCGAATCTCTTTGTAATATCAAGTAAGGTGCAATCGATTTTAACGTTAATGGTAAGGTTTAACTGCCTATTGCTTTTCTTCCTTTTTCTTCTTTTGGATTAGCCGATTTTAGGACTCTAATCCTTTTATCCTCTTTGGCGAAACCTTAAAGGAGGATTTCGAATTCTTTTGCGCCAACGATTAAGGAGAGATCCATCGGGATTTAAATATTCAAGGTAAAGGATTTTTATATTACTTGTTATATTGTTTTGGATAGACTACTAATCGATTTCGTTTTAGGGGACTCTATCGTTCGATTATTATTTTTTCGTGAACGTAAGATTTTGGGGCAAACAAAATAGGTTCGAAAAGAGCGGTAAGGAGTGTTTGGAAGAGGGGTGGTTCTGCTATACCCTCAAATTTCAAACGAAGGGCTGTATTGGGGATCCGAGACTTTCCACCAGGTTGTGGACCTTTTTCCAACGAAGATCGATTATTTGAAGTCGATGCATACACCGAGCCATTATTTGGTCGTGGTTTTCATCAGTTATGAACCACCTATCGGAGAAATCGCATATAATTGTTGTTCGAGATTAGAGGGTAAGGATTTAGAATACTTATCAATTATATAGTTTTATAAGTATTAGTGTTCTAATCAAACTTGATAAATATTTAGGTATCGACGAGCGGGAAAGTATAGTTCTCACTATTATAAGGTGTGTAACACTACGCTAAATTTCTAATAGATTGATAATATTAATGATTTGCATGTGTTAAGAAAATATGTATGATAATGGTTGCGGGTACCATTCAGTGGTACATGATATTCAGGTATGTTTACCCCCTAATACTTTGTTAATAATGCTATAAGCATGAATATGAAATGTGTATGATTCCGTTATGATTTTGGGGGTATATGGCATAATATCGAAATAATATGTTTATTGCATAGGCATATGGGTGATTTTGATAAAGGGAAGTGTTCCTGGTTTTACCACATTATCCGGTGACTTCGTCACAATATTATGAATCCATGACTTCGGTCACATATTATAAATCCGTGACTCATTCACAATTATCCGATGGCTATGCCACAATTTATAAGGCGATGTGTAGTTGATATGTAGCGACGCCTTGATGGTGTGTAGCGGATGGAGGGTCGATTTAGTAATCCCACGGTGTGATTGGTAGGTACGGTGGTGTGTAGCAGATGGATATTTAGGTGGGCTCGGATTGCATCTCATTTTATATGTACATGTGATTTAATCGATTATTATCGATTTGCTATATAATGGGCTTATGGCTAAATGCTATTTAAATGGGCTTTATTGCTATGATCGATTGGGCTTTTAGCGTAATGTTTCACATTGAGCTCATTGACTCACCCTTTATGGGATATATTTTAGTGACACTTAATGTGATAGATCGGGTCAATGAGGACTATGTGGTGGCCATTGCTCAACTCAAGATTTGATTCCTTTTAATTAAACTTACTACATTTTCCATTTAACATTTTCGGATTTATTTTGGGCTATGTTTTTGTAATAAGGCCGCTATAAACCTGCTTAAATTTTTACGTTTTAGATTTTTATTCGCTACGATCAAATGTTTACTAAATAATTAAATGATTTGAAAAAACAACTTAAATTGTTTTGACACCTAAATTCCTATGGTTTTCACAATAATAATAAGTTTTAAATTTGGTTTTTAAATTTGGTTAACTTTTAACTTATAATCTTTCTCATAAAGATAACGTTTTAATGAAACATCAACTTAATTAAACACCATTTACAACGCGATCTCTAAATAGACTTATTTTCTACAGAACCAACATATTTTTTATTAAAAACAAGGTTTATTTGAACTTTTTACTCGAGGAACATACCAGATCCGGTCAGGGCTTGTGGGCCGCGTTTGGGGTGTTTCAGCTGTGTTTTGGTTGCTCGGGGAATTCAAATACCCAATTTTGCCTATGACTTCTCAATCATTTAAGGGTCGAACCGATTAAGTGCCACCATTGACAGGAGTTTTCTACTTTCATTGCACATGTTGGAAGCGGGTTTCCATCTACCACTCCACCCTTTCTTTGTCCATCTTCTTGATGAATACAAGATAGCCCCAAGATAATTATCTGGTTTCTCATGGTAGGTCGCAATAGCCTATTTCGTCGAATGTATTCAGCAGGAGGAAATGCCATTGATTGTCATTTTCCAAATTTTTTATCAGTAAAGCGTGTAATCGAGGAGGTTCGAAGGGCCTTTTTTTTTTCTCTTTGCGAAAGGGTGGAATCAATTATCTCCAATTGGTTATCAGACATTCGCTTAAACTACTGTAAATACATACGAGTTAAGTGCAAGTTTGGAACTGGTTTTGATTTTCCAATCAAATGGTCGATACCTAGTGAGAACATGTTCTTGCGAAAATGAAATATATCTAAAGTAGGGTGGGGTCAATATTATAGGCTTCGCAAGGGTCGCGTGTTAGATTTGGAGGAAGTGCTAACTGTTAGAAATGTGTTTTAGCATTGTCTCTTAAATTCGAGTCTCAATGGATAACAACCAATTAGTGATAATAATGGTGCAAACACTGTGACTGTGTTGCCTGCGCAGTTTGCATGGCTACATAGAGCTACTAATGATTTAGGGCTTATTTTCTCAGGAAAGAAGGAAGAGCCTAAGAATTATTTTTATACCTTTTGTAAATTAAAGCCTCTCCTATGGTCTTCTAAACCTGTAGGGGATTCAGAAAGTGCTGCGAACTCCCTTATGATAATTGTTGGTACTGGTAATACACTTGTTGATGATGCAAGTACAGTTTGCATTGTTGAAAAGAACTCAGAAAAATCCATAAGTTTATCCAAGGAGATCAACAAATACATGAATGTTTGATCCTTCATGCAAAATGTGCGAGGTGATCCCTCTAATACTTCTATTGGGGAAGGAAGTACAAGTAGTAAAAAGAAACAAAAAACTATTGTTGGAGTTGATAATATTGTTTTAAACAGCGAAGATGAAGGTAGTCCTTTAAAGGTGCTACGTCAAAAGAAAGGGAAAGATCGCACTGCGACATCTGGTGATCTGGCCAACATTGTTACAGTCTCTGTTATGATTCATTCTCCCCCTAGTTCTCCTCTTGGATCACTTTCTCCATAAAGACCACCTACAGGAGATACTTTTGGTTCAATTTTTTATTATGGTCCTCTTGAAGGTTCAATGAGATTTATGTCTACTAGTGGTGAGACACAGATGTTGTTCCTGTGGCACGAGCACCTAAGTATGCAAAAATTTCTCTATTTCCCTATTGAGGTAAACAAGCGGTGGAGAGATTGTATACCCCAAGAAGTGAAGGAACATGATTGTCCCACTACATCATCCAACTATGTGAAGAAACCATTGGTAAAAGAGATAAAACTATCTCTTCAAGTGGATTTGGCTGAAGCTAGTATGGTAAGTGTGGGGATCACTGAAGGCATTAATGAAAAGGATTTAAAGAAGGTGGAATTTGAAAATGTTCACAAATCTACCATGGGGGCTCTAAAGAGGGCTTACGAGTTACATAAGCAGCTAGGATGAGGAAAATAGAAACCGGTGGAGCAAAAGAAGAGGTTACATGATTGTTTCTTGTTCGTTGAAAAAGATATTGATAAATTGCATGGAGAGATTGTAAGTGAGTGATCTAATAAGGTTGTTTTGGAGGCGACCATGAAAAGCATGGAAGAATGGCAGAACCTTTCAATGACTAATCTAGAGAAGAATCATGAAGATGCTTTGGAAAGTACAAGACTGATACCATGCAAAGCTTTCAAGATTATTTGTTAGATTTGAAATCTAACTTCCTGTTGCACGCTCAATTAGTTGGTGGTCCCTTTAATGCCTACAGGGTAAACTTCAATGCCCTCAAAGACCTCATAGGTGCCCAGTTGGACTTCGATGTGCACTTTCCTTCTGGAGTTAATTGAAAGAAATTTGTAGAAGAATGGAAGAACTCCAGCAGGCTTTACTTTGTTGATAATCCAGTTGAGACCTGTGTAGCTCCTATTGCTAGGCGTGAATGAGATGGAAACGACGGAAAGAATGAATGAGAAGCTGAAGAGCTTGTCAAACCCTAGGCTACCAGTGCTAATTCATGATTTCATTGTTTTCATTGTACTTGTTTCTCTCTCTTTTTGAAACAGTGTGGTGTTTGATTGTGAATTTGAGCGAATTGTATAACCATGTTGTTACCAAAAATTTATTAACGAATATAATTTAACTAGTAATTAGGAAATCAACTAACACAGATGAGTTGTTCATGATGTTAAATCAAATAAACCTAGGCTGCGATCTTGAATCAACGAGCTTTAACAATATCAGTTGTGATATTAAATCAGCGAGATGTTTAGAGTAGTGATAGTAAATTAGCTAAATTAGAGAAAATTATTCAATATGTTAAATCAAATGAACTTAGGTTGCGATCTTAAATCAGTGAGCCGTTTGGAGCAGCTATGTTAAATAAGCTAACTCAGAGAAAATTGTTCATGAAGTTAAATCGAATGAACTTAGGCTGCGATCTTAAATCAACAAGCCGTTTGGAGCAGTGATGTTAAATCAACTAACTCAGAGAAGATTGTTTATGATGTTAAATCAAATAACCTTAAGTTGCGATTTTAAATCATTGAGCCATTTGGACCAGCGATGTTAAATCAACTAACTCAGAGAAAATTGTTCATGATGTTAAATTGATGAACTTAGGTTGAAATCTTAAATCAGCGAGCCGTTTGGAGCAATAATGTTAAATCAACTAACTCAGAGAAGATTGTTCATGATCTTAAATTGAAAGAACTTAGGTTGTGATCTTAAATTTGTGAACCTTAACAATATCAGCTGCGATATTAAATCAATGAGTTGTTTAGAGTAGCGATAGTTAATTAGCTAGCTCTAAAAAAATTTTTCATGTTAGTTAAACTAAACAACATTTGCAAATAGTGTATTTTTATTGAAAAAAGGGGTAGATTAGTCATACATAACATTTCTTTATATGGCATGTATTCCATGTACGAGGTAGAACAAGGCCATCCATTTTTGCATTCTATAAGCTTCATAGCCTATTTTTTCAACAACTTTATAGGGGGCCATTTTTCTTGTTGTGACGCTGGGAAATTGGCTTCAGTGTTTCTCAAAACTAAATTGCCCACTTGAAACTGCTTGTTCTTCACTCTGGAATTATAGTATCGAGCAACTTGTTAAGCTCGCGTAAAATTTTTTATTTCTATTGTCTCCGTAACCTCATCAATAAGATCTAAGTTGAGTCAAATAGCCTTCTGGTTGACACTTTCATCAAAATAGGATGTCCTGTGAGATCACAAGCCTACCTTAGCCAACATACATTTTCATTATTATCCATAAAGCAAAAATTAGAGGAATATATGTCATCAAGATGCACCAGAAAAATATTACCTACCCTATGTCCTACAAAAAGAATCATATTATTTATAATATCTACAACTTTGCACCCATTAGACTCAAATATTACTTTGAATCCCTTGTCACAAAGTTGACTAATGCTAAGAAGGTTATGCTTTAGATCATTGATATAAAGAACATTTTTAATGAGGGTAGAAGAATTAATACATATAGGACCAATACCTTCAATAAGCCCTTTGGAGTTATCACCAAATGCAACTTATCCTCCATTCTTTGGCATTAGTTCCATGAAATGGATTTTGTCACCGATCATGTGTCTAAAGCATTCTCTATCAAGGTACCATGAGTTCTTCTTAGAGTTGCTTGCCTTGAAGCAATGCTCTTCCTCCTACAAACACAAAGTTAAAGTTTGGATTTTGGTACCCAAACATTCTTGGGTCCATTAGCATTAGCATTAGTCTTAAAAAATGTTTCCCCTCAGGAATCTACTTCTTTAAAGCATCCTTATTTGAGATGTGTTTAATTCTTTTGGAATCCATACACTCTTAGTGAGTTTGCTCCTAGATGTGAGCTTTCTTAAAGGACATACTTGTCTATCATGCCCTTTTTTTTGTGACAATGTGTGCATGAAAGTGAGGCATAATAAATATAGTTTGGGTTCTTAAATAAATTTTTAAATTGTTTTTCCTTTTGTAAATGTATAAAACCTAAGCCACTCTTGTCAAAGAAGGCTCTTTTAGATTCAAGCATATTATTTAGTTTTTGTTACCCCATATGAAACATAGAAAAGTAATTATGCAAGTTCTTAATCTTTAAAATCAAATCATCAATTTGAGCTTGCATATCTTTAAATTTCTTTTCTATTTCCTTTTTAGCTATGATTAGAGCCTTATTTTTCTCCTTTAATTTTGAAATCGTTTTCTTATATTTGGAGTTCATAGTATTAAAATCTATAGCTAATTCATCAAAGGCATCTTGTAATTATTCAAATGTATATTCATTTAATTCACTAGAATTTAGGATTACCTTTGGTTCTTCAATAGCCATAAAACATAAGTTGGCAACTTCATTGTCTTCATCACTATCGGATGAATCGCTATTGCTCCAAGTTGCCATCATTGCTTCTTTTATTTCAATGCCGCATTTCTTCTTCAATTGTGGGCAATGAAATTTAATGTGACCCAGATTTTTGCACTCATAGCAAATGATTGGGTCATTTTCCTTCTTACTTGGTTCACCCTTGATGATGTCTCTTCTTGGGAATCTTTTGACTTTTTTGAACTTCATGAACTTTTTGAATTTCTTTGCAAACATAGTCATCTCCTCCTCCTCCTCCTCCTCCTCCTCCTCTTCCTCATTACTAGAGTCTTCATCCTTTTCGAAAGTTGTTTATTTGAAGGCAACTCCTACTTTCTTTGAAGTTTTTTTAATTTCTTGTACATTATGGTTGATCTTCATTTTATATGTCAACAAGGAACAGATGAGCTCATTAAGGGAAAGTGAGTTGAGATCCTTTAATTCTTCTATTGTCGTCACTTCAGCTTCCCAAGATGTTGGGAGACTATTCAACATCTTCTTCACCATCTCCTTGTTGGAATAGATTTTCCCTAAGGGCTTTATGACATTGATGATGTGGGTGAAGCGATCGGACATCTCATTTATTTCTTCTTCTAGTTTTGCCTTAAAAAACTCATAATCAAGGGTGAGAAGACTTATCCTGGACTCCTTAACTCTACTTGTCCTTTCATGCGTGACTTCAAGCTTGTCCCATATCTCTTTTGCATTGTCACACAAGGAGACTCTATTGTACTCATTTGGACTAAGAGCACAAAATAGAGTGTGCATAGCTTTTGCATTTAATTGCACCTTCATGATATCATTACCATCCCATTGACTCTCTTCCTTTGGGATAATAACACATTCAACCCTCTTTATTAGAATGGATGGCTCATTTGTAATTATCCTCCAAACTTCGTAATCGTTAGCTTGGATGAATAACTTCATTCTTGTTCTACAATATGAGTAGTTGGTGCCATTGAATAAGGGAGGCCTCATGGTGGAATACCCTTCTCTAAATATGGGGGAATTTTGCTCCAATGCCATGAAACAAACTTATTGACTTGTAGCTTCTATTTGGATAACTTGAGGATCTTTTCTCTCGGTGATAAAACTGTCTTTAGAATTCTAGCTTTGATACCAATTGTTTAGATCAAAATACACGAAGAGGGGGGTGAATTGAAATTTTAAAAGGTTTTCGAGAAATGATAAAAATCAAGAGACTCAAGAAATTGTAGTGGTTCGACCTTAATTGCCTACATCCTGTAACACCCCAAACCCGGCCCAAACACCACGATCGGATCTGGTATGTCACTAAGGAAATTTTTGTAAAACAAATCGTGTTGTCAGAAAGCCCAAATGTAATTTATATAAAATATGCCTTTATGAATAAAGCCCAAACTTAATTACATGCCTTAGTTTAATTAAAATAAATGTTTGAATAACTAAAAATAATTTATCCCATAATAAAACAAGATATAAACTAGTGGCCCATGGGCTTATTACTATGTATTTTAAATCCATCATATAAAGTACTTTAAAAAAACTAATATGGGGAAACTTTGTCGCCGGATCCACCTTCTTTTGCATGGCCACCTTGCGTTCCACTCTGGCCCGGTCCGATACACTAAGCGTCACCTGAAAGGTTAGTTTGAAGGGGGTGAGTCGCGAGACTCAGTGTGCAACCCTTATACACCACTAGATTTGCGCCTCATTAAACATAATAATAAATTCATTTACATGGAAACATATAATATGCAAACCCAACCCAATTGCCTAGGTTTCCATCAGCACACACCCCCGTACCAACCATTCACACCATTGGGGATTTCTACAATCGACCCACACCGCTACACACCATGATGGCGGTCATCTTTGCTCATCCGTATATGATGGTCAAGCCCTTATAACATATAATGGTCAAGCTTGTAATAGATTCACGGTATTAGCCGCTACATCGATCATGGTAAAAACGCTACACATATAACGATAACTTCCTCCGCCATCAATCCCACCCCATGCAATCACAAAATCAATACACTTATAACATATCATCGTAATATTCACCGACCGGTGATTCGCTTTACCCTCTTTGGGCTTCCATCTTTATGTTTGGGATTTTGGCATTTATCACAACATATAATACTTATAAATGTATTTAATGATGATCTAAATGGTGGGAAGTATTACACACCGACATCGATAAAATGAGGCTTTCTATATCGACGCTATCCTTAGTCGACACAACTACTATCCGCCTAAGGTGTTGTTCGAAGCCACCCACAACCAATTGGCCAATCTCAAACAATGACATCGCTTCGCTTTCTTAAACTCGAGGATTCTTTCTTTGTCCGATCCATATTTAATTCCATCAAATCCTTATCGAGCTACTATAACAATATTTAATTGTTAATCCTCCTTTTAGAGTTAAGATCATATATATATTGAACGAATCTAATAAAAATCTAGGATAATCTTCTTACCTTAAAATCCCAAATTGGAGACTTATGATTTTCGCTTTTAGATCTAGTCGACTAAGCCACCTTCAAACTCGAATTGTCGCCCATCATAAAACCATTAACTATTAGCTTTCACTTTTTCCTTTCTAAAATAGATTATGAGAACTAATCAAAATTTGACTCTTACCTTAGCTTAGAGATTCTTGCTAGCACTAGGAGAGGATTCTGTAATGCCGATGGAAGATTTAAATGCCGAAAGTGTAGAACAATTTCTCAAATAGGATGAAAAAAAGCGATGGATGCTTCGGCTTTTTAGAGAAATTGGAGAAAAGAAGCTAAGGAATTTTGGCACAAAAGGGAGAGGATTTAATGTCGAAACAAGGAGCTAGCCCCTTATTTATAGGAAATTGCAACCCTTTGCCATGTAGTAGCCGGTTTCTTTACTCCTCTCAAGGATGGATTCTTGGCCATCACTCTCTTTGTAGATAAATTCTAACTTTTCTCCTTTATCTTAATCTACTAGCTCATCTAAAAGAGACCTAATTATCTCTAACTCCTCCTCCTTTATCAAAGATATTATCCACATATTTTAATCATAAAATCCCTAGATCTTAGCCTTTATATGCTTATTATCCACATAAAATAAATTCCTAAATAATAGCCTTTATCTGCTTATTATCCACATATTTTAAACATTAAAACCCCTAAATTTTAGCCTTGTTGCCATCCACTCCACCTAATCCTAATGCCCAAAATTTAGCTAATTTAAATTAAAAGAATTGGGCTCCATGAAACTTAAATTTGGGCCCCTTACTCCTTGTGTGTGGC
This sequence comes from Gossypium rotundifolium, assembly GCA_025506655.1. Lineage (NCBI taxonomy): Eukaryota > Viridiplantae > Streptophyta > Magnoliopsida > Malvales > Malvaceae > Gossypium > Gossypium rotundifolium. The sequence goes on from CP106726.1 coordinate 64,273,087, forward strand.
GTCACCTCCTAAGATTGGGCCACAAGCCCACTTTGGTATTTTAAACATAGATACTACCTTTTAAACCCTATAATGCCCAAACAGATAATTTTAATCAAGGCCTCGCCTAAGCTCGAGCCCAATTTGGACCCCTAACACTTAAATTAACTCATTCCACATATTCACTCATTAAACGCATAGGCCCAAAAATTTAGGATGTTACACATCCACTACCTTAGCTTTCCTCAACTAAGAATTTCCCAAATCCACTAGATTTGAACATTTAAGAATAAGGTTTAACCTTACAAATCCCTATATTTTTAAAGGTAAGATAGAACCACTTCCCCTTAAAGTTTTCTACCCAAAACCTTAAGTAACACCTCACAAATGAGAGAAAAATAATGATGAATAAGATGATACCTCTACAAGGTAGATAATTAACAATTAAGCACTCTCACACAAAGTTACAACACTTGAAAGAATATAGAAAACTTAACCCACAAGTGTGTACAAGAAATATTTAGTAAAAGATTGAGAAATATTGAAAATTTGAGTTATTGAAAGTTAGGCACTTGTTTCTTGTCTTTTGTTTGACTTCAATAGGGAGCCTTGACCTTATATTTAAGTCTTCTAACAACATTGTGGACTTTTGTAGCCGTTAGAAACAAATTAGAGTCGTTGTAGCCATAAAAACTAGCATTAATTGCAGTATGCAGCTTCGTTTGTACCTGTAGAAGTAATCTTGTATCGGTAGAAGTCTTTCCAAAATATGACCATTGAGCTCGTTCTATCAGTAGAAGTTCTCCTGTATCAGTAGAACTTTGAGGGTTTCATTTGGTATCAGTAAAACCTATCAAAGTATCAGTAGAAGTGTAGGGAAAGCTGAACTTTGGCTACTGTTTTGACTTGTTTTGGTAGAAGACCTCAAGGAAGCAGTAGAACTCTAGTGGTTTCAACTGATATCAATAGAACCCAACAGAGTATCAGTAGAAGTGTAGGAGGGGCTAAACTTTGGCTACTGTTTTAACTTGTTTTGGTAAAAGTCCTCAAGGTATCGATATAACTCTGGTTGTATTGATAGATTGGACCAAGGTATCGGTAGATCTTCGAGGCCAAAATTACCTTACATTATAACAGCCCTTTTTTCAGTGGTGGTAGAAACAGTGGTTTTGGGGCCACCAAATCCGACGAGTAAGTTTATAAATATTATTATTTAATATTTACGAGTCAAACATGATTTTAAAATGGTTTTTGATATAGTGATTTTTGTTATATAAGCTATTTATTAAGGTCAAGTGGTTTGACCTTAATGTCAAGTGGTTTTAGAAAATAAAGTATCGAGACCTCATTTCTATAAACCGAAAAAATATTTACAAAGTGCCATTAAGGAGGTATTCAAGTTTCGTTGAAAAATTTTAACATTTTGATAGTTAATTAATTAAAAAGGACTAAATAGTGAAAGATGTAAAATTTGATCGCTATTTGATTTGAGTGATTAAATGGCTTAATGAATGAAATTATATGGGCTAATATAGTAAATATACCATATTATATATGAGTGGGCAGTTGGCTTTGTCTTATTATGAAAATATGTATGTTTTGTTAATTATATTACAAGGTAGTAAAATAAAATTAAAGATGTCATATTTTTCCTATTATTGTTTTGCCAAATTTGAGAAAGAAGAAAGCCATTGATAGACCTTCAAGCTTCAGCCAAGATTCATAGGTTGCATGTAAGTCCATTTTAGCCCTGTTTCTAGTAATTTTTATGTTTTTGAAATCGTTACAATTAGGTCCAGCTAGCTTGTACCTTTGATTTTGAAACTGTTAAAGATTTTAAATGTTGTCATTGATGAATATTGTGATTTTTTATGTTAGATGATGAATTTGGAATGTTGATTGATAGTTGAAAGTATTTTGTTAAGTGATTTTTAATGAATTTATCGATGATGGACTAATTTGTTAAAATAATAAAAGTTCAAGGATTTAAGGTGAAATTTTTGTAAATGTGGGCTGATATGGGTGCCATGAAAATTCAGCTATTATAATTTGGCATTAAAAATGGTTAATTTGCATGTTTTGGGCTCAGGGACTAAATTGAATAAAAGTAAAATTTTAGGGGTAATTTTGTAAAAAATTCAAAAATTACTAAATTGCATAAAATACATTATTTTACTGTCTAAATTAATAGATTGAATGGAATTATTAATTTAGATCAAGATCAGGTGGAAAATTAAGGAGAATGGAAAATTACCAAAATGCCCTTGTACTTTGACATTTCTGTAATTTAGCCAGGTAAGTTCGTATGAACTATAAACACTTAAATGTGAGTTAAATTGGTTGTTTAATGTGCTATTCTGTTGTACATGAATTAATATATAAATGTTATTATGCAATTTATTATGTCATGAAATGATAGAAATTTAACGACGTATGACGGCTACCAAGCCTCATTTGAACCTTAGAAACTCGTAGGATACAAATGACATATAATTAGGGTTTACATGATTTGGGTGCTAGTCTTGAACGTCATACCGATGGCTGAGGTCCGGCATATGTTGCGGATACTCTACAACTAGTGTGATCAGCATCTTGTAGCTACGTTCCAACCCACAACTCGTGTAAGCATACTTATTCATAGCTCGTGTGAGCATATATGTAAAGGAATTGACAGATTATAGTTATATGAGTTAGCACACTTTGTATGAGCTATCTTAGGTATCCAACGGTATTCTAAACGGTTCAACAGGCATGAATTAGAAGGGAAACGGTAAATGTTCAATACGAACAAATACATTTATATATGAAATACATTGAAATGATGAGAAATATGGAAAGCATGTTATGTTATGAAGCATGTTATATCCAATTGAATCATATTCAAGTATAATGGTTATCGATGTTGAATTCATATAAAATATATTCAAGTATGCTAACATATGTTGTTGTTTGATGCTTAGGCATGTGCCAAGCTATTGGTTGGATTGTATTATGTTTACTTATAAAGTTATGCATTGAAATGGTAAGTGCCCAAATGGAAATATGCTTGTGTTCATGAAATAATGGTAATGTTTAAATTATGTAATTTCTTATGAAATGGTTTATCATGTGGTTAATTCCAAAAGAGTTATGTTTAAATGCACTAGCTTATGCCTATGGTTGATGATATGCTCATGTCTTGTGTGTTATGCATATGAAATGGGTGTGGAAAGGTAATGAAATAGTAAGTTCATACTTGAAGTGTAAAATGATGAAAAAAGGAATGATAAGTTAAACTGATATTGTTATTTAAGTTAAAGAAAGTAAATGCAATGGAAAGTAATGAAGTGCAAATAAAAGTAAGAAAATTTGAAAAAGGGTTTAAAGTTTTATAAAATCTCACGATGCTAGGGATGATATGTATATGTGATGCTGTGGATTTATTCACTTTGTGAGTTGTGTATATGGTTTCATGAATCTTGCGGTATTGGTATAAGATCATTCTTGACATGTATAAATTTCATATTTGAAATGAATTGATATGACTAAAGTTTATACGAGCTTACTAAGCATTCATTGCTTACATAGTTGTTTGTCCTTTACTTTCAGATTATCGAAAGCTCGACCGGGTTGGAAGCTTGTCGAAGATTTATCACACTATCCAGCGATTATATAGGTAGATTTTGATGTCTTGGTTAAGGTTATAATGGCATGTATAGGTGGACTATGTCTAATGTTTAATTGATGAGTTTGGTATATATATGTCATCTTGGTTGATGATTATGGCATGAAATGTTGTCTTGGATTTGAGGTACTTAATATCTTGTTGGTTGTGGTTAATATGGTCAAATTGGTGTATGTTTTGAAATGACCAAAATTGGTATGGTTGTTATGTATCAATTATGTTATGTTTTGGCATGAAAACAAGTTAAGTGAAAATTGTTTAAATATCTACATGTATAGGTGTTTTGGTTGAGATTATAGCCATTATGTTTTGGTTTATAATTATGGTATTTTGAGTGATTGAAATGGTTGTTAGATTGATATATGTATGTGGCCTTATGATAGTAGATTTTGTAGCCTTTATGATGCTTAAATGATGGAAGTTGAAATGGTATTTAAAATGTATATAATAGTACATTCTTTGACATGGTTAAATGTGGTCATTTTGGTATATGGAATGTAGTTGACATATATGGCTAATGGTGGTAAATGTTAAATGGTCAATTTGGTAGTAGGAGTGTGGATTTAATATGTGAACAAAATGGTAAGTTTTGGCTAAACTATGCATATGGTTATACATGTTTAATTGTTGTGATTGAGGTGTCTTTTGGGCATATTGGTTGTATGAACATATACCTTATTGATCTAGCTTGTTGATACATTATTTGGTGGATTTTGAATGTTTGTTTACATTTGGAAAATTTGTTGTAGGTGTGTGCATGATTGGGTGAGAAAAATGGCTCGGAAATGGCCTATTTTTCGTCCACACGGTTGTGTCTCAACCGTGTGTGACACATGGCCATGCGACACGGCCGTGTATCCCCTGTAGCTTACAAGGGGTTGCAAGTCGGGTAGTTACATGGCCTAGCACACGGTTCGGGACACGGGCGTGTGAAGGCGTTTTGAAGGTATACGGCCTGGCACACAGGCGTGTGGCTTGGCCGTGTGACCCAAGTTAGAGAGTTACACGAGCACGGACACGGGCTGGGACACGGCCGTGTGTCCCTGCTTCGAATGTACACATGGCCTGAGACACGGGTGTGTGTCATATCCGTGTAAGTCACACGGCCGTGTGACCCTTGCAGTTTGAAAATTTTCTTCTTTTCCCTAAAAATTCTATGTGATTCATATTTAGTCCCGACTTATTTCTAACGTGTTTTTAGGGCCTCGAGGGCTCGTAAAAGTGACAATATGTCTTTTATTGGTTTTGCTATGATTGATGATGTGAATTAAATGTTTTAAAACTCTGTTAGTTTTGAAACGTAAACTCCGATAACGCTCCGTAATCCTATTTTGGTGACTGATACGGGTTAGGGGTGTTACATTTAGTGGTATTAGAGCTATGTTTAGTCGGTTCTCGGACTGAACGTAGCATGTGTGAAGTCTAGAAATACATGTCATTATATAACCTATGACAGTGTGATATCTTCAAACTCTAATGAGATTTGTTTCATTTTTAGACAAAGATGTTTTCCAACTGAGCTAATTCCTATAATGCTGAATGCGATACTCAACTATTTGAGTAAAAATGTTGCTAAGGATGAGTAGAAACACATAAAGGTATGAATAAATGTTTTATAATATATGCTAATGATGAATTCTATGTTATGTGTATTTATATAAAAATCAAATTTAAAGGCTTTACGACCTTCACCCCCTTACATGTACAGTCTTATACAACGGAATTCACAAGATTTATCTTGATTAAGCTCACAAGTGTGAAATTGAAGAGTTCAGTGGATGAATGAATAATAATGTGGTTAGAGTCAAGAATGGGTTAGCAAATAAAGATAGTTCTAGAAGAGATATTAGATTTTTTTGAAGATCATTTGGGATACGCAATGTCGCTGTTAAAAAAGAGGTTATTCTTGGGCAATCAACTTATTCAGGTATGGTATCTAAAGAATGTATTAACCGAAATTTCTTCTGAATTGATTTTTTTAATGAATGAGGTAATGTGGGATTAATGATAATTGTAGTAGTCAGTGGAATACTGGTTGAATTTCAAATATATCTGAATGCAGCGGTTATAGTCGAGTAGGTTACGACGATCTCTTCTGAGTATTCTATATGTTCATTTATTCTTCGAGGTTTATGCAATTGTTCATCTTCAGAGGTGATTCTTATCATATAGAAATGCTGGCTAATCATAATATTGACAGAGGTATTGTTAGTCTGGTTGATTATGAACCGCATTTCTTTATTTTTTTCTTTGGCATTCTTTTCCCATTATGTTCGATAGAAGATTCAACGATAAGATTCATCTGATATTATTTTATTTCTTTTACTGGTTGATGCTTTGAATTATATATAAATGCAATTTATGTTGTCTCTGTCACGACTGATTTCAGTATGTATGAGTGATATTTTTCTTCTGGATTTTCTCTAAGGGATTATCGATCTTTTTATTATTCAATATGGGTTGTATTCTCAGAAATTCAGCAGAGCTTCAAATCTTGAATTTCATTATCTCGATTTTCTTATCATTCTTATGGTCTAATCTTATCTATCAAACATGGTTCATTTGTAAAGGATATTCATTGGCCGGAAGTAATTACATTTATTACGGTTTTAAATCCTGGTTCGATCAAGAGAGCACGGTGATATAGATCTTAGATTATAGAGGTTGTGTTATTGCATTGGTTGTTATTGGGACTACTTTCGGTTTTCCTCTTCTATTTAGGAGTGCACTATTGATCTTGAGGTATTGTTCTATCCATACGGTTGAAATGTCAGTTTTATTATAGCATTATGGTTTTAATCTATTTGATGGTTGTGGCTCCAGTATGGTTCAAAGGTTCGATGTTAATAATTGAAATAACTTTATTATATTTTCTTTCTAGCTTTCGTTAAGGGGTAGGCATTGGTAAAAGTGTAGACGATGGAAGATTGAGCTTAAACTTGTATATTGGTTCTCATTTATCAAGTAATCTCGATTTATGTCAATGAGTTAAAATGGGATGTTATATTGCGTTTGAGTTAATGCATTTTGTAGAAATCTTTGATTGGTATTCTGAGTGAATTATGATAGATTGTATGTTTGGGTTGTCTTGACAACAAAAAGAAGAATTATTCTGAAATGTTATTATCCAATAGATAAAATCGACTTAGTTAATTTAATCAAAGCGGGTTATTCATTTGAAAAGTCAATTGAGTTATACCCATTAGAGTTTATCCTCAGGCTCGGGAATAAATTTTGTGCATTCACGGGTAAATAGACAGATAGTCTGAATGAAGAATTCATATTCTAGAAAACATGATACATAAATATATCTATCAAATCAGTTCTAATCAGGAAATTTCATTATGGGTTAAAGTTGTCTTGATAGTTGAAGTTATTGCAGTTGTGTTAAATGATATTGCTTGACGCTTATCAGGAAAAATGGAACAAATATTAGTTGAAAGTTACAAATGCAAACATGTCAGAAGCATCAGTCAGAGTTTGATAATCCGGTTTTGACAGACGATCACTAAGGAATTTCTTGGTAGTTATACTTTTAATGATAAAGTTATGACAGGAGAACATTATAGCTGTTCAGTTAAGTTCAAACATAATATCAAGTTCTTATGTGACTTCTGATACGAGTTCTAAATCGAAATCAATCATAATTAATTTATATATGAATTACCATTAAGAAGATGACAGAAAGACTCAACTTGATGGCTTGTATCAGGTGAGAAATTTCGAGGACGAAATTTTCGTAAGAGGGGAAAGTTGTAATAGCCCGTTTTTCAGTGGTGTCGAAAACAGTGGTTTCTGGCGATCAAATTTGATTGGTATGTTCGTAAATATTATTATTTAATATTTACGAGTTAAACATGGTTTTAAAAAGGTTTTTGGTATAGTGATTTTTGTTATATAAGCGATTTATTAAGTTCTTTGACCCTAAGGTCAAGTAGTTTTAAAAAATGAGGTATCGAAAGCTTGTTTCTATAAACCAAGCTGTAAATATTTTTATAAATATTTACGGAGTGTCATTAAGGTGACATTCAAGTTTCGTTAAAAAATTTTAACGTTTTGATAGTTAATTAATTAAAAGGACTAAATTATAAAAGATGTAAAATTTGATTACTATTTGATTTGAGTGATTAAATGACTTAATGAAAGAAATTTTATGGACTAATATGGTAAATATACCATTTTATATATGAGTGGGCAGTTATTGTCTTATTATGAAAATATGTATGTTTTATTAATTAAAATAAAACATATTAAAAGGAAGTAAAAAAAATTAAAGAAATCATATTTTTCCTTTTATTGTTTTGCTAAATTTGAGAAAGAAGGAAGCCATTGATAGACCATTAGGCAATAATAATTTGATATTGTGGTTTTATAGGGTATAGAGAATTTATGAATTATTGATAAACCATTAAGCAATAATAATTTATTTACTTATAGGAAATCGATTTGTCGTAATTTGATATGTCAAATTAGGCTTTCTCAAATATTTGATGAGTTTGTTCTCAAGAAATTTACAAGTCTTTTCAATATTTTTTTATATTTAGTTTTTAGTGTTAATGATAACTTTTTTTTTTACATTTTACTCTTTCTGAAACCTAAATTGACAAAACTATAGCCAAACCTCAAGAAAAACATCAACTGTTGTAGGTGTCGTGACATTGATGCATGTGTACCGTAACACTAACCCTTTATTGCCTCAGAGGAGCAAAACTTCAACGAAAAACGAATCTAGAGCAGTCTGCCACGGAAGTTGCGATACTAGGTATGCTATGTCGCGACACCGAGCCTTGATGTTCCGAACCTCAAGCCGATGGTTGAAGTGAAAGAAGCCTAGTGTCACTATCAAGGATGTCGCAACACTAGCTAGTTTGTGTCGTGACATCAAGAGCCCCAACTGCACCTACTGCCAAAAATGTTGCGACACCAAAGCTTGGGTGTCAAGACACTAAAGTCTGATGAGGTGAAAAAAACTATAGGGGCAATTTTGTGTCCAACATCAACTCAAGTCAAATATTTTTCTCCAAGGGCATTTTTTTCAAATGTTAATGTTATAGAATTTGTTGTATTAAAGGTTATATGATGCCAAAAAAAGAAAAGAAAAGAAAAAAGAGAGGTTCTTTTATCATCTTTTTGGTTATCTCTTTTATTCATTTCACCATTTTTAGTTTTCTAGGTTTTCCTTTCTTAGCTTAGTTAGTTAGTGGTTGTTAGTTTCTTCATTTTTACTATAGTTTTAGTTTCTTTGCAATTAAATACAAAACTTGCTCTTGTTATTTTGAGTTCTGTTCAAAGTATTCAATAGATTTTATTCTTATTAACTTTCAGAAAAGCAAAAATATCATCTTTGACTGTGGTTTCATCACCTTTCTTGCTGTTATCATCTTCAACAAAGACTCCCTCAAGAATCACTAAGAGCTTCTAAACCTTGTCTTTTTTATGTTTTCTTTGATGAATCATCCAAGCATGAATTTGACTGATATTTGTATGTTAAAGATGAATAGGCAATAAATCTTATAGTGGTTAGTTGATTGAAACGTTGCATGGTTAATTTTTGGGTCAGGAGACTAAATCATAAAAATTAAATTAAATCGAATAGGCTTCAAAACCTATAATTGACATCTCTAGGTGAACATTTAGATAGGTGAGATCGAGAAGAGAACCTATTGCGAACCAATTTGATTTTCCCAATCTAGTTTAGTGAGGTCGAGAGATAACCAGACTAAATCGTCTAATTGGGTAAAATGGTTACCGAAAGGTAAAATTGAACCAATTTGAAGTTTAAGCAATTCAGGTCCCTAATCTAAGAATTAACTAGCAACATGGATATCAACCAATCACTTTGTCTCATTGAAATGATATTTGTGTACTTTTTATTGTTATTCAATTTAGTCATCTTGGGTGTTGTTTAGTGTAATTAACTTTGAATGATGACTTGTCGTAATATAGTACTTAGTGATTAGTTAGCTAGACTTCTTAATTGCATGCATTATCATTGTTATTCACCTTGTCACCCGATCTCTCTTGGATTTGATCCTTGGAATGTCTAAGTCTTCTATTGTAACACTTAAAATATTACACCTGACCTCTTACACTTGTAGTCAAGTTGCTTTAATTCCTAATATTTTGTGTTGATTCTTTGCTCAACATTCATATACCGTAGTGCGGTAAAAAATATAACACTACCCATCTACAACACAAACCAATGAAAAAAAAATGTAAATTAAAAAATCCACAAGAATAATACCAAAAATGGAAACAATGAATTGAAGTCGTAGATATAAGTGAACAAGAGAATAAAAGTGATTATATTTTTTACGATGAATATAAGTTAACATGCTAAACCCAAACAAAAGAAATGTTAATTTTGTTTTCACATTTATTTTCACTTTTCGTTGATTATAAAAAAGTAACTCCTAAAGAAATGTTATATTTTCAAGAAAGTAAATTAATTTTTAATACCAAAGGTTGGAATCACATTCCAACTAATTAAATTCCTTAAAAAGTAGAAACTTTCAATCATACTAAACATCTTTTAATTGCTGGAATAAAAATATATTTTTTAAAAACTAATTAATAATTAAACCTATAAAATTAAATACATCGCATGTGACATTAAAATTTCATTATCATAAAAGGAAGGATGTAGGAAGAGAGGAAGCTACCAGAGTCTAAGAGACTTCTCCTTCACATTTTTAATTTAATTTTTTATAATATATTTTACATTTTTTATGTTCTTAGAATTTTATTTTGATGCAAGCTTGACAAATAAGACGATTGAAGAAAATTTTCACAAAATATATCTAAAGAGGTGATAGCAAATCATTGATATTAGAGGTGTTCAAATTTTAAAAATTGAATTAGTTGATTGAATCAATTAATTTATTTATTTAATTAGTCTAAATTTAATTTAATCAAGGAGATTAATAATTTTTTTAAATTTCAATTATTGATTAATTTGATTCAAAATGGAATGATTAACCAAATTAATTGATTAACTAAAATTAATAATATATTATATATCTATTACACTACTTCTATATGCCTAATATATATTATAAATATTCATATAACGGATAAAAATAATAAGAAAAATAAAATAAAAGTAAAAATTTGACCATATATATGGGAGTTAAATTTTAAGAAGATGGCAATTTAATAAAATGGCCATATTTTAAAATTTTTGAATTAAAAAATTAATAAAAGAAAATTGTTCAGATTTTTTTTCCCATTTGGAGAGCATGTCAACAACAAGCGACAAATCATAAAAAAGAAAAAGAAAAAACATATTGCTAAAAATCAAATTGTAAGTCCAACTTACTTTGATCTGCTCACTAACTTTTCTTTCTCTTTTATAAAGTTTTTTAAAAGAAAAATATTGTGGAATGAATAAAATATTTAAATTTATAGAACTATTTATAAATCCGTTCTTGATATTTTTAGAGTTATAGACAAAACAACAAAATGAAATTTTAGATTTCTTAAAAGTTAAAAAAAAATTTTAAGTTCTTTAAAGTTGGTAACTAAAAAACTTTTGGGACTCTTTAAAAGTTAGTAATTTTTTTTTTTTACTTTTAAAAGTTAAAAGTTTTTTGGATCATTTAAAAATTAAAAAATAATATTTTAAATGGGAAAATATCTAAAATATTCCCAAATATTTGAAAAATTACGGAAATGAGCCAGTTTGTAGAAAATTTACGGGAAAGGGCCATTTCTCCCAAAAACGCGTCCACGTCGGTAGCGTTTTTGGGGATAAAGGCTAAAGCGCTGTAGATGGGGCGCACTTTTGTCCACCTCAGCAAAGCGCCTACATGGACGCTTTTTTTGCTTGAGGTGGACAAAAGCGCCCCACGAGGCCCGCTTAGCCCGTGTTTTTTTAAAAAACTATTCTCGAATATTTTAAAATTTACGAGAATAAACCTTTATAAAGGCTCAAAGTGACAACACCATTTTTTTAAGGTGTCATCAATTAATAAGGAAATATAACTTACAAAGGAAATCTTTATATAGACCCAAAGTCTCATTTCCCTTGTTTTGAATAAAGTGGGATATGAGATATGTGTATTTATAGACTCATGAATAGTTTTGCAACTTGTTCCTAAACAATGTGGGATTCTTTCCTCTTTTAACTAACAATATGAGATGATATGCTACACTATATATGATTTTTTACAAAACAATTTTTCTTTTTTTAAATTTATTTAACATTTTCTTATATTATAAAAACAAAAACAAAACAACTCAAATATATTTTTCATAGATCACATGACAATTTACTGAAATTCATGTAAGAAAGATGAAACGAGGCAATCAACAAAGAACAAAGATGACTAGTACTACAATGATCATTACACCTTGATCTTCAATAAAAACTCTCTCAGTAAAATTTGCTTCTTTCTCAACAAGATGAAATATAATTTTCTATAAAGCTTGAGTAAACAAAGCTTAATCCTAACATAAATTATAAATATCTTTTGTTTAGCTTATCTGCGCTTACTTAACCTTTGATTCGCATGGTTATTGTTTGTTTAATATTTTAGCTTGAAGATGAACTGCATTCATTAATTTGTAAACTTTACAAAGAAAGGAAGAAAAGTCTCAATACATTGAAATTAAACTCAAAGATATACAAATTAATTCTAAGGAAACCATATTAATCCTAAGGAAAAACATTAAAAGAAAGCCACCAAATCCACCATTCAAGCTACGATAAATTCAATTGGAAGATAATTAAAAATTATTATTTTATAAAAATAAATTATATTATTACTCTTTTAAAAAGTTCACTCATATCATGATGTGACCATTTAATTTTAACATTACTTATTTATAAAATTATATTAAAATATATTTATAAAATATTTATTCATTTAATTTAAAAACATATTAAAATTCTATAATCAAGCATATCTGGAAGAAAAATTTAATAGAGGACCATTTTGTTGATCTTTGAAATATTTAAATATTAACTTACTTATTTTTCGGTACTAATAGAGAGAAGTGTCTCTCACAACGAACCATCTTTCATTAGTTATCCATAAAAGATTGCTTGACATAAACAAAAATAAGTAAATAATGACATATATTAAATATATTGGGTAAATATCCCAAGTATAAGCATCAAAATACTTTATACAATATGAAAAATTATCATGTGATCTATGAAAATATATTTGAGTTGTTTTGTTTCTTGTTTTTATAATATAAGAAAATGTTAAATAAATTTAAAAAAAAAAGATAAATTGTTTTGTAAAAAAAATCAAATATAGTGTAGCATGTCATCTCATGTTGTTAGTCAAAAGAGGAAAGAATCTCACATTGTTTAGGAACAAGCTGCAAAACTATTCATGAGTCTATAAATACACATATCTCATATCCCACTTTACTCAAGAAAATAAGGGAAATGAGACTTTGGGTCTATATAAAGATTTCATTTGTAAGTTATATTTTCTTATTACTTGATGACACCTTAAAAAAATGGTGTTGTCACTTTAAGCCTTATAAAGGTTTATTCTCGTAAATTTTTAAAATATTAGAGAATAATTTTTTTTAAAAACACGGCTAGTAAGCCCGTGAGATTGCGCTTTTGCCACCTCAACAAAAGCACGCCTACGTGGACGTGTTTTTGCTGAGGTGGCAAAAGCACGCCCTATGTATGCCGCTTTTTTTTATCCCCAAAAACGCTACCGACGTGACGCGCTTTTGGGGAAATGGCCCTTTTCCCGTAAATTTTCTACAAATTAGCCCATTTTCGTAATTTTTTAAATATTTGAGCATATTTTGGATATTTGCCCATTTTAAATTCTTTTAGTCTTAGATTTTGAGCGGCCGCTCCAAACAACCTTAAGACCAGCCCTCACTATGAGAAAAGAAAGAAAACAAAATTTACAAAAATTAAAACCATAATCCTAAAAAGAGAAATATTGATTTAGAAGAAAGGAGTCTAATGGTTGATTAACATTAATGAGCACTTGAAAACAAAAATGAAAACTCTAAGTTTGAAATATAACAAATAAGCTATAGAAAAAAAATTATAAGTTAAATTTAAAATTTTGCCATGTGTTATCATTCCTATCAAACCATTACCATTGATGTTGTTTTCCTAAAGTGAGGTAATGGTGTGAGAGAAATAGAGATAAAATAAAAGTTTGGTTGATATTAATTGTAAATTTAGGCTCTGTTTGTTTGGCAGTAAAATGTTTTCCGGAAAATGATTTCTGGAAAATGATTTACTTTTCTGGAAAATGATTTACAAAAAATATTTTCTGGTGTTTGGATGAATCTGTGTAAAATATTTTCATTGTTTGGTAGATTTCAAAAATATTTTCCTAAAAGTTGATTTTACATATATATTAATAAATTTATTTACATATTAATAATTTTTATATTTTAAATTGTTTTTGCATATATTGCAATGATTTATTTATTATAAATAAATTAGATTAAATATATAATAATACTGAATTATTAAGTTACATTATTAACCGTCATATTGAAAACAACCAAAGTCAAATAAATTATTTGTAATTGTGTTAAAAAAAAAAAAAGGATTGAATAATTATAAATTAATACAACTGCATCTCTAGCATTAATTTCAATACTACCTGTTGCACACCTTTTAATGAGATATTCTTATTATACTTGGGTATAGTTCACATCAATAGGGAAGTCAACAAATTTGCAGGCTAAGTTGGTGCAGACTATCTTGAGCTTATTTCACTTATTGCTTTGAGCAATGAGTTGCTATTTCTTTTAGCACTGATTTGCAATTGAAGGAAGTGTTTAGAAGTTCGCTTATTTTGTTTTACGTCTTTTGACTTGAGTATTTATGGGATAATTTTATGCTTTGCCTTTGATTTGTTTTATCTTTATAGTTGACTCGCCATTTTGTTTTGTGTTACGCTTCATTTTGTTGTAATCGTATCTAGATTAATATAAGACTTTTTCCTTTCATTTATAGGCCAGTGTCATTTATGGTTTTATTCTTGTAATTATTACAAGAAGAATTTGAAGTAGATATTGAAGTGAAAATAATCAAGAAAAAGTTACTTAGAAGAATATAAACAAATCAATAGCTCTGCCAGCAGTTTTGTACATTGATCTCTGTGTTTATTAATTATTCCTTTATAATTTGCACCAAATTTGAAAGTTTGGTGGAAAAATTAACACCCTATAACCACTCAATCTCAAAAATAATAATACTAAAGTCGAATCATACATCTAATAAGTTTATTATCAGTAGAGATAGAATCAGAGATGAACGAAGAGTCCTGCAGCAAGCTAAATGTGATCCGATAGAAGATATTGTGAAATACAAAATCTTCATAGAAACAATAAGTTTAATTAATTATTAAGAAGTTGCTCAATGGTTTTCTTCTATCGAACAATGTCTAACATAAACGGCATGCAACTATATGTTGTTCAGAGAGCGAAGTTATTCAAAATAATTTTCATAAATAATTAATCCGTTGTCTCCGGTAAGTAAACATTTTCATTAGTATCATAATGTCATCTTCAATGTAACAAATCCTATAACTATTTCACCTTAGTAGATCTATGACAAAGAAGAGCGAGTTGGTCATGCAAAACCAACTATTTCACATGATACTCACAACATATGCAATGTCACTTGAAATGCCTTTTGAGCACTTTTTCCTATTCGGCAAGCCTTTCCAGGTTGTTCCAGATTCAAACCTAGAGGCAAGAGAAAGAAGCAACACTAGAATCCCAAAGCCTATTTTCTTTAAAGCTATTAGTACCGCTAACAAAGAAACATGTAAGGAAAGTAGCTTGCATCAAGAGGACACAGATGCTTTGTTGAAGGTCCGTATTAAAACAACACACTTTCACCACAAAATTTACATGCAAAAGTCACAAGGCGCTTTCAATCCAACAACATAGGCCATAATGTTTTAGCAATGAAGAAGCTTAAGATCCTTTTCAAATAAAGCAACAAGCATTTTATAGGGTTTAGGCTTTAAGGTAAAGTACAAAAGAAAACAAAAGCCAAATGTCAAGACCAAAGAAAAACATTACAATTGCACGGTGAGCAATTACAAGATGATATCTATATACTTGTATTGATATACTCAGTATAATCACAAAATCAATCTAGGGTCTAGCCCGAAAGTTAAAGACACAAAGAAAATCTACATTAGTAACACACTCTACCAATGTTTCTTAAACCAATCTAAATGCAAGTTCAACATCCATCTTCATATTATTGGGCAAAATAATGAACTACACTATCACCGTAAAGCTCATTAAAGTAGGTAAGTAGTAGCAATAGGAAGACAAAAGAATCACCACAAGACATAAAACTCATCACTAGCCACATGTTTGATAATGGATATTTAAGACATTCAATAAAGATCCCATAGATTTAGTCAACACCTTTTAACCAAGTAGACAACAAAATAGGATAAGCAAAATAATGATCTAGAAGAAAAAAAACAATGAATGCATTAACTTAAAAAAGCTAAAAGGCAAGATATTCAATAATGTAAAGTTTTAAATTAGGAAATGATAGAAATTAAGAATAGAAATCAATCAAAATGAAAACGCACTAGCTACCAAAGCATGAGTTTTGAAAATATTACCGTAACAATATTATGAAAACCTAAGATTACCTCACTGACCGTAAGATTTTGTACAAGCATTCGATAATCAAAAGGAGATGAACACTTGCTTGGATTGCAATGATATTTAAAGGTGACCCCCGCAATTTTAAAAAGTAAGCTAAGCATAAGAGAGGATCGGCATGGCTAATGCAAAAGCGTAAGCATTGAAATCTAGCAAATGAACTCAAGAAGGATGATAAATTAACTTATTTCAACACATAACATCAAATTGCATTGTAAAAGAGCCAAGAATGTTGTGAAGACAAACTAATTACCAACATTTTCCATCCCAACTAAAGTTCACTCTTCTCCACCACAACCATCGCCAAGAGAAAGGGGGAAGAGGTTAACCATTTCCAATCAAATAAAATGTACATCACTCACAAAATCATACATCGAAATGTTCTTACATTTTGAAATATTTTGGGAAAATGCATACGCTTTCAACTCCCTACACGGCCAAAATTCCGTCACCAAAATCCCGAACATCCTCGCCAACAATCCCAAGCTCACCTCCTTCAACAACTTGACAGAACATCTACGTCTACTCGATTGACACCTAGAAACTATCACACAAGAGAAAAATTTCAAGTCACAACATAATTTAAAACAATATTGACAATTTATTTATCTATTTATTAATTTATGATCAACAAAAGGTAAACAAAAAAATGCAACAAACAAATTCAACTCTGGAAATACTACTTCAAGAATGTTACAGAAAAGAGCATCAAAGTAGTTGACAAGCATTTTAGCCAAAAAAGAGAAGTGCTTGACAAGAACGCTTTTCGTTGCCTTTTCTTAGAGCAAAAAAGAAAGCTAAATAACCACTAAAGTATCGGTAGGAAAGGTAAAAGAACGATGGCCAAGCCTGTCTATTTTCTGAAAAAGAAATCAAATGAAAATGAAATGTCAAGGGCATGCAATGCAACCAAGATTTAGAAAACAAAGAAATCACGCCAAATTCACACTTATCGAATCATGAATCAAAAGAAAAGAAAATCAATTCAGATCAAAACAATGGGACGTAAGAATGCAAGAGGAAAATCCTAAAGTAAGATCCAGAGTCGGCGATAGGTAAGCAGAAATAGCTATTTAATGTTTAATCAAAGAGGATAATAGATTTAGATCTGAAATAGTAATTTACAGACCTTGGAGAAGAGGTGAGGCAGCGAGGAGTAGAACAAAGAAGAAAACCCTGAAACTTTCCATAGCCATCTTCGAGAGTTTCATATTTGATTAAAGAAAATGATAGTAATAAAAAGAAAGAAACGATGGTCTGCAAGAAGTATGTACCAATGAAGGCTGGCTGGCTGAGGTTTCCAACTGATTTGCAATCGAAAGGGAAGGGGAAGGGGAAGGGGAAGGGGAAAGGGAAGGGGAGAAGAAGGCGACATTTTCCGGAAAATGTCTTACCGAAATCAAAACGGTAAGACATTTTCCTAAAAAAAGGCTCTCATTTCCCCGTGTTTTGTAAAATATTTTCCCATGTAAAATCATTTACAACCTACCAAACACCAGAAAAACTTGAAAAGCTTTTACGGAAAAGCTTTTACAAGCTATCAAACAGACCTTGTGTAACAAAAGATTTAATTTTAAACTTTTTAGATTATATATCATTACATATAAGATAACAATTTTATTACATATAAGATAACAATTGTGGTCATATATATATATTACTATATTTAATCTCTCCAAAAACTTTCTATATCACTAATTTAAAACCTTAAAAAAATGCCGAAACTGTCGTTTACATCTAACACAAAAATAGAAAAAAAAAAAGTAATTTAGCTTTAAAATAATATAAATAAATAATTGTTTTTATTTTTATTTTTTAATTTCACCGCTACCAAGTACTAATCCTTTTCATTCTGTTTTTTCGACACTCCAAATTTTCAGATTTCCTTTCCTTTTCTCACCGGAAAATGAAAAACATGGGCGACTTTCCGACGTTTCTAGTCGTCGGACTTTTGATCTTCAGTTGTCTTTCCTATGTTAGATCCGACGCTTCCGATCACCGTTACAAGGACGGTGACGCTGTACCTCTTTACGCCAATAAGGTTGGCCCCTTTCACAACCCCAGGTAATCCTATCATTTCAGGTTTCTGTTTAATAAATCTGATTTTAGATCTGGAAGTTGTATATCTTTCGGGTCCCAAATCAACGCTCTTTTTTCCAATTCATAGGATCGTGTTTGGAACATTTAAATTAAATTAAACTTAATTCAAATCTCATTGCTTTAAGCTTATTGTTGAATTAGCTGTTTTAATTTGGTTTGTTTGATTCCAGTGAAACCTATCGCTACTTCGATCTACCCTTCTGTTCTCCAGGTTCTTTTTTGGGTTTTTAATTTTGTGTTAAATTTTACATCTTAACCAATTGTGCTTCGATTTCAATAAAATGTTATATAATTTTTCCATGGAATTTAGATCATGTAACGGAGAAGAGAGAAGCTTTAGGTGAGGTTTTGAATGGAGATCGACTCGTGAGTGCTCCTTATAAATTGAATTTTAAAGAGGAAAAAGATTCTTCTGTTGTTTGTAAGAAGAAGCTTTCAAAAGATGAGGTTGCCTTTTTCCGAAAGGCTGTTGACAAGGACTATTATTTCCAAATGTACTATGATGATTTGCCAATCTGGGGTTTTATCGGAAAAGTTGATAAGGAAGGAAAAACTGATCTGAGCGAGTACAAATATTTCCTTTTCAAGCATATCCAGTTCGATGTCCTTTATAACAAGGACCGTGTTATTGAGGTTAATGCAAGGATGGATCCTCACTCGCTCGTGGACTTGACCGAGGATAAGGAAGTTGATGCTGAGTTCATGTATTCCGTGAAATGGAAGGAAACTGATACTCCTTTTGAAAAAAGGATGGACAAGTACTCAATGTCTTCTTCTTTGCCACATCATTTGGAGATTCATTGGTTTTCGATTATCAACTCTTGCGTCACAGTTCTCCTTTTGACTGGTTTCCTTGCAACGATTCTCCTGCGGGTTTTGAAGAATGATTTCATCAAGTGAGATCTATTCAAATCTATTTGTACATTTTCTCATATTTTTGTTATTTCTTTTTGGTCATTGGTTGCTGTGAATGTTTGATTTCTTATGAAAGGTATGGTCAAGATGAAGAAGCAGCTGATGACCAAGAAGAAACTGGATGGAAATATATTCACGGAGATGTATTCCGGTTCCCAAAGTACAAATCTTTGTTTGCTGCTGCTCTTGGATCTGGAACTCAGCTGTTTACTTTGTAAGGATCCCATTGATTTGGTATTTGTGTTTCTTTCAGATTTGTGAACTCGAGTAATTATATTGTGATCTATATGTCACATATAGATGTTTGTCTTCTCTAATTTCTTTTGAATCTTTGAATGACTGCCAGAACGGTTTTCATTTTTATGCTTGCATTGGTTGGTGTCTTTTATCCGTACAATCGAGGAGCTCTATTCACTGCCCTTGTGGTCATATATGCACTTACATCAGGAATTGCAGGATATACTGCAACTTCTTTCTATTGTCAGCTTGAAGGAAACAACTGGGTATGTATATATGGAGTCTGTCTGCTAGTATTGAAATGTTAAAAGTGATGCTTCTAAAATTTAGGCCTGTAAGTGTGCTAATCTATTTATTTCATGGAATGACAGGTTAGGAATCTCTTATTGACTGGCTGTCTTTTCTGTGGTCCGTTGTTTCTCACATTCTGCTTCCTTAACACGGTTGCTATTGTATACAGTGCAACTGCTGCACTGCCTTTTGGAACTATTGTAGTAATAGTCCTTATATGGACACTAGTGACATCTCCATTGCTTGTTCTGGGTGGAATTGCTGGAAAAAATAGCAAGGCTGAGTTCCAAGCTCCTTGCCGCACCACAAAATATCCTCGAGAGATTCCACCATTGCCGTGGTACAGGAGTGCCATTCCTCAGATGGCAATGGCTGGATTTCTTCCTTTCAGTGCCATCTACATTGAGCTTTACTACATATTCGCCAGCGTTTGGGGCCACAGGATCTATACTATATACAGCATCTTGTTTATTGTCTTCATCATCCTTCTGATTGTCACGGCTTTTATAACTGTGGCTTTGACATACTTCCAACTCGCTGCTGAAGATCATGAATGGTGGTGGAGGTACATAATTTCTCTAATTCTGCATTTACCTCTCCATTGTTTTCTAGCCTTGCACTTTGAAAATATTAGAAAATTTGCAATTTGATAGCATTATTCTCACCTGCTTCTCTTCCAATTTGTGGTTCACGACAATTAAATTTTCATGCCATTTGATGAATGTTGTGCAATTTAAGAACTGTTTACAGAAAATTGAATGCTGGTTAGACTCATGCTACCTTTGGGGTTGGTTTCATTTGTACTTTCACTTTATGGCGTTTGGTTGTTAAATCTGTTTGATCACAAGTTTGTTCTGTTGAAACTTTTAGTTTATAATGAGATCCAAGTGTTACATTTTTTCATTTTTACCCATCCGAGTGCTTAATTTGTTACAGGTCTTTCCTCTGTGGTGGATCAACCGGTATCTTTATCTACGCCTACTGCTTGTATTATTACTATGCTCGATCCGACATGTCTGGATTTATGCAAACCTCGTTTTTCTTTGGTTATATGGCCTGCATCTGCTACGGATTCTTCCTCATGCTCGGGACAGTTGGTTTTCGTGCCTCACTACTCTTTGTCCGTCACATATACAGGTCTATCAAATGCGAGTGACAGGTTATTTTTCATTTCCTTCCATTCTGTCATAGAAAATATTCTATGATTTTTGTTAGATATTTAGCAGGAACTGGAGAAGTGCCTTAAATTGTCAGCTAGCAAATTGTTGATGCATATGGGTGGCAGAGGGCCTTGGATTAAGTTTTAGGCATCATCTGTTTATTAATATTTGGGTTCTATATAAACACCATGAGACAGATTTGTTTAGGATGCTGTTATTTTTATACTTTTATCATATAAAATCGATCTTTTTTTTTTTTTACTTGATGATTCAAAATCTAGTTTTCTTTTTATCAACTACCTTAATTTTACTGTAAAATAATTATTATTTCCCTACAGTATGTGTAAAAAGAAAAGAAAAGAAAACCTGGAACGGTCCGTCAGATAGATACTGTTCTAATGAACCTGGTTATTATTTGCCTTGGTTTTAATTAACATGATTAGATATATGAATTTTGTAATTGCAGAAATAAAACAGATTTAGACAGCAAATTTATTTTAGGTTGGTCTATATTATTTTTTAAATTTTTGTTAAATATAATTTTAATTTAGGTAATTTGACGTTTTTCTAATATTTATAGTATTATCGTACTACTAGAGTTAATATTTATATAATATATATAAATAATTTAATAAATATAATATTCCGAACTTTCTTAAAACAATAATTAAACTGGGGATGTGGTTGCAACTTAAATGTTTAAAGCTCAAACTATACTAAATGGGTTTACTGTTTTTGAGTCAATACTTTTTATCAATATTCTCTCAAATTTTGGGTAAATCTTTTAATTTAGACAGATAATTTAACCCTTAACAAGTTTTATTATATAAATAATATTAACTAATTGGGTGTTAGAGACTATATAAGCAACAATAGTTAATGATGAAAGCAGTATTTTAATTTAATGAAAACCATAATTAAAGATGAAAAGTGAATTTGATGAACGTAGTTAGGCAAATGGAAGTAAATATAAATTTCAATAAACGTCTAATATACAACTTTCCTATTGATTAAGAGTATTTAATGCATTTCAAAATTATATGATCTACCTGATAGTTTAAGTGAAAGCTGGATTCTAATATTCCTTAATATTCTTCTTTCATTTTTATTTCAATTTCAAGGTTTAAATCGGTAATTTTGGGGTTTTTTTTGAAAAATTAGTACTTAATTATTTCAATTAATATATATTTTACCTCCTAAACTTGTTCATTTGTACTTAGTTGATATATAAACTTGTATTTCATCACATAGTTTGATAATTCCGCACTAACACCATTTGTTTGTATTGCTATGACATTAATATCCAGTCAGACGGTGACACGTGATAGTCTCAACATGTCATATGACAAGCATAAATAAATAAAAAAACTTTGAAAATATTTAAATGAATAAAAAAATCACATCAAGAATGAATCTTGACAATAATTCATCCAGATTCATGATGTGGTTTTAGTAATTTTATATATTTTTATTTTTTAATATTAGGTTATCAAATTTTGAAAATATATAAATTATAAAATTATAAAATATAAAAAGATATAAAATTTTGAAACAAATTTAAAAATTATAATAAATATAAATAATTACTAAACACACCATCTGTCCAAGTTCATTCTAGATGTGAAAATTCTTTTATACTTTTTATTAATTTATATATTTTAGTTTTTTAAATTATATATTTTTAATTTCAAAATAATAATATAAATTACCTAATATTTTAATAAAAAATGACTTATAGATATAAAATGCTCTTAAGAAAAACCAAAACAAATAATTAATTCCCTTGACTTAATTCGCACCCAATTAAGGTATTGTTGTTAACCTAAAAAAAAAAAAAAATCAATTTTGGGCCCTCTTTAACGGTTTTCATATTTGATCATGTTAATAGTTAAAATCATCTAATACACCAATCGGATGACGACATGTAGTAACTTTGCTTTAATATTTTATTTTTAATAAAATTATAAAAATCATAAAAATCATAAAAACTTAAATAAATTTATAAAATATAAAACTTATAAATATTATAATAAATTATAATAAATTATAAAAATAATAAAACATATTAAAAATATTTACAAATATAAACTTAAAAGATATATAAAATCATAAAAACTTATAAATATTATAAAAGTATAAAAAGCTCTAATAAATTATAATTTTTTATAAAACTAAAAAGTCATTTATTTCTTCCTAAAATCATAAAAACTTATAAATATTATAAAAGTATAAAAAGCTCTAATAAATTATAAATTTTTTATAAAACTAAAAAGTCATTTATTTCTTCCTCATTTTAGAAATTAAACCCTAAACTGAAAATAAACATATTTTTTCGTACTTTCCAAGTCCATTTTACGATTCATGTTTAAGGTTCATATTAAAACTTATATAAAGTTATAAAAGTTATAACAAATATAAAATTTATAAATATTATAAAACTTATAATAAATTATGAAAATAATAAAACATATTTAAAATATTTAAAAAACATAAACTTATAAAAGTTTATAAAATCATAAAACTTATAAATACTATAAAATTACAAAAGCTCTAATAAATTCTAATAAATTATAAAAATTTATAAAACTATAAAATGTCATTTATTAATTTCTCATTTTAGAAATTAACCCCCCAAAATAAAAATAAACACGTTTTTTGGTACTTTCCAAATTCATTTTATTGTCCATGTTTAAGGTTTATAATTGCTCTACTCAACAATATTGTCTCTAAGGTTCGAACCTCATTTTCCCTTGAGAGTGCAATATGTTTTTCCATTGCACCCAACCATTTGTTAGTATCAACATGAGATATTTTGACAACTATTCTCATTATCCAACGATTAGTCTAATACCACATGTTCATTATGATTTTAGAGGTTTAATTTTCAAAATGAGGAATCAATAAATGAATTTTTAATAATTAATATATATGTTAATATTTTATATTTTTTTAAAATTATAATTTTTATAATTCATTATAATTCATTATAAATTTTATGATTTTTTATTTGTTTTATAAATTTATAAATTTTAATTTTGTATAATTTTATACATATTTATGATTTTTATAATTTTTAGTATTTTTATAAAATTTTAGCATTTTTATTAGAAAATGAAAGATTAAAATAGGGAATAACACATGTTGCCTTTTGATTGTTCTGTTAGTTAATTTTAACGGTCAATATGGTTAAAAATGAAAAAAATTTAAAGTGCTTAATTGGACAAAAAACCCTTAAATGCCAATTTGAAACTGAAATAAAATTTAAGTACCAAAATACATATTTACCCAAAAAATCCTACATTAAAAGGTGGGGATAAGAGTGAAGAGGAAGAAGTGGTTGCGGTCCCAACCTAAGTATTGCCAAAGCCTAAACTTAAAACAGGCCTGGGCCTAGAGGTCGTCTGAAGGTGTGGCCCACTGCCCAAGGCTGAAAGAGGTTTAAAATATTTTTTTCAATTGTTAAGGGATCCCCAAATTTTTTTTAAGCTTTTAAGGGTTTAAATTTTTTTGTTTAGATTTTAAGGGTCTAAGAATTTTTTTTTTTAACTTTTAAGTAGGGGTGAGTAAAATCCGTTTCGATTCGAAAAATTCGATAAAAAATTCAAATTTTGAATTAAATAGTTTGAGTTATTTGAGTTAATCAAGTTATTCGGATCAACTCGAATAAAAAATTAAGTTTTTCAGTTTAACTCGAATATGAATTACACAATTCGAGTTATCCAAAATCCGAATAAGAAAAGACAAAACTACGTCGTTTTGATAAATTTTTACTTTTTTAAAAGTTAAAATTCAAAATAATTAAGTTAAAAGGCAAAACTACGTCGTTTTAATAAATGTTTACCCATTAAGTTAAAATGCAAAATCATTATATTGTTCATGTAGTTAAATAATCTTGTACTTCGTCTACTAGTTAAATAATCGGTCCATTTAATCGCAACATTAAGTATAAATAATAGGATTTGTTAACTCGATTCGATTTCACTCGAAATTTTTTGACTCGATTCAATTCGATTAGAAAAAAATTCAAATTGAGTTCGGTTGCTAAATAGGATTTGTTAACTCGACTAACTCGAAAATTTTTGACTCGGTTAGACTCGATTCGATCGAATACTCACCCCTACTTTTAAGGAACTTAAAACCTCATTTTATTATTTTGCTTATGGTCCAAAAATATCAAAGACGGGCTGCCTTGAAAACCTAATATTAAGAAAATTATACATGGAGGTTAAAATATATCCAACCTCAAGTTTTCAGTTCAAAATTTTAGTATTTTAATAGTAAAATAAAATAATTAATAAATATATATATATATAGGTTAATGATATTATTTTTCATATAAAATTGAGAGTTTGCATGTAACTTATTAATTACAAGTAAGAATTTGAATATTTATAAAATTTTCATTCAAAAATTAATTGGACATTAACTCAATTAAAAATATATTAAAATTAAATTCTTAAAAAATAAATTTTATTATAATGATATTCATATCTTTTAATAATTATATATCTTTTAAAATTAACTACTTAAAAGTACATTCATTAATACTATAATTTTAAAATAGATCTCAACAATGAATGATTGGTTAAGTTGAAAGATTAACTTTTTTTTTAATGTAATTTCAGTCATTGATGTTGATTTTATATATCGTTTTTAGGGGTGAGTATTCGATTGAGTTGAGTCGAATCGAATTAAAAAATTTTGAGTTAGTCGAGTTGACGATATTTTCGCAACTGAATTCAATTTGATTTTTTTACGAATCGGATCTAATCGAGTCAAAAAATTTCGAGTCAAGTCGAGTCGAGTTAACGAATCCTACTATTTATACTTAATGTTGCATTTACATGAACCAATTATTTAACTAGTAAATGAAGTATAAAGTTATTTAACTACATAAATAATATAATAGTTTTGCCTTTAACTTAATATTTATCAAAACAACGTAGTTTTGACTTTTAACTTAATGATTTTGACTTTTAACTTTAGAAAAGGTAAACATTTATCAAAATGGCGTAGTTTTGCCTTTTATTATTCGGATTTTCGGATAACCCGAATTGTGTAATTCATATTCGAGTTAAACCGAAAAACTTAATTTTTTATTCAAGTTGATCCAAAAAACTTGATTAACTCAAATAACTTGAACTATTTAATTCAAAATTTAAAAATTCTATCGAGTTTTTCGAATCGAATCGAATTTTGTTCACCCCTAATCGTTTTACAGAAAAAAATATTTTAGAAGTTTTACTGAAATTTTATAAATTTATTGATTTATGTTGTTTTTAGAGAGAGAAATGAAAACACGTCCTATAAGGAATGTTTTCACTGCCGCATCAGTGAAAATGCGTCACATAGGATGCATTTTTACTGATGTGGCAACGAAAACGCTCCATGTAGAGCGTGTTTTCATTTTGCTAATTTTTTTTTTTTTTTTCTTGTGTTTGGAAATTAGAAGTTTGTAAATTTATTTTTATCTATTTTTGAGATAGATGCGATTATAATTTTAAACAATGTTTGAATTTACGGTGGTGTCATGGAGCTAGGTGACCTACAAATTTCATCTTTCATGCGAGTATGGAGCCATCTTTCGGGAAGTTGGATTGCATTGCAACTCAAAGTCCTAGTTGATGGTGATTACAAGTTATGGGGTTGAAGTGTAACTAGCGCTTCAAGTTTACAAGTGTTATGCTGTCAAGGGATGAATCATAAATGGGCCTTAGTTAACGGTGGTTATGCAGGCACGACAACGAGTTTCTTATTAGAAGATGATGCTTTATAAAACTCAAATATAAATACGAGGAAGAAAAACACAGTGACATTTCAATACAATCAACTAAGGCATCTTATCCACTATCACCGAAGAAAGTGACCTCGTTATTATAACCTGTGACAGCATTGGAGTGTAGCAGATTATACTAACAAGGTCACCACTTTCGGTGGTGGTGGGAAACATGAATAACTTAATTATACTGGAAGACCCCTTGCGTTTTCCTTCCTCACACCTATGTTTGAGTTTTATAAAACATGCTCTTATTATGAGAAGACTTGTTGTCGTGCCCGCATTAGCATCGTCAACTACGACCCAATTTATGCTTAATCCCTTGACATCATAACCTTTGTAAACTTGAAGCCTTAGTTACACTTTAACTTGAGACGATATAATCACCATAAACTTGGACCTCAAGTTGAAAAGCGATCCTGACTTCTTAGGTGATGGAACCTTACTTACATGACAGGTGAAATTTGTAGGTTACCGTGCTCCATGACATCACCGTAAACTAAAACAAAACTTTAAACTATGACTACTCTTCCCTCAAAGCAAGAGAGAAATCAATCTTTAAACCCAAAAATTTCAACACTTAAGAAGAAGAAAAAATTAAAAGGAGATTGAGATGTGGTGAGTACGGGTAAAGAAGGGGAGTTTATATAGGGGATGGGTTGGGGTATAAAGGGGGAAAATTATCCTAGGAATCTCGAGTTGCAGAGCTCAGAAGCAATCAAGCTGGGGTGGTTGAAATGGCCACAGAGAAAATGCTTCTTGTAGGGGACATTTTCATCTGACATGGCAGTGAAAATGCTTCCTGTATGGGGTGTTTTCCTCTAACATGTCAGATATGTGGCTTGAAAACGCATCTTTTAGGAAGCGTTTCCACTACCATGTTAGATGAAAATGCCCCATGTAAGGAGTATTTTCTCTCTGGCCATTTCAACCATAGAACTTGATTGCTTCTTAGCCTCTGCAACCTGAGATCAACTTGATTGAGGAAAATGTAGAAATCGCACGTGTCCTATTTTATCATCCTAAATTGATTGAATCAAGTGAAAAAAATTCGAGTTAATCGAGTCAACGAGTCCTAGTTTATCATCCTAACTAGACATGAAATTTTTCTGAATCAAGTAAAGTGAAATGAAGTTCGACTCGACTCGAATCGAATCGAGTGAAAGTGTTCGAGTTAAATTAAAAAAAATTCAACATGTCAAGTTAAAAACTTGTGCCAGTATAACTAATAACATGTTAGAGTACATAAATTTGAAACCATATATATTTGAAAACTTTTTAAAGAAAATAAAAAAACACTTTAGTATGATAAACTTGAATCGTTAATTAACTAAATTAGGTCCCCTAAAATTATTATTCTAGAAAGTTTTTAATTTTTTTAACTTTCTTTGTATAATTTTTTTTAGAATTTTTATAATTTTACATATAAAATCATTATTCAATTAATTTATTTATTCAAATTGTAAAATTCAACTCGAATTGTAAATTTTAAACTCACAACTTGATTGCATACAAATCAAACAAATTTAATAAATTGTCTAGGGTTTCATCGCACTATTTGGTTTGGTGACTGGTCATCGACTTCAGCTGCACGTTGACATGGATGTCGGGGTTGATCGCTGACTTCGTCTCCTTCCTTTGTGGTTGAACTCGATCGTGTCCTAGCTGCTCATCGTGGATCCCCTTGGGCTGAGTCTGCAGTTGCGAGGATGACCCACCTCAGTAGAACAACGATGCTAGGAGTGTTTACGACACTATTGGCGGGCCACTATATGGTGTTGCCTAACCCTCCTACGGATATAAGGTGGGAATTAAAGGCGATACTATTTGCGTCGGTATTGTTGGCAAGATTGGCATGTAATATGGCACGGTGGGTGGCAGTTGTGCATAGTATATACCTAGAGAAGGTGTTGATGTAGGGAATGGAAGAGTATGCTGTGGTGCTTGCATAAAATAAATTGGTGCTGAGTGTTGTGGTGGTTGTGTAAAATAAAATGGAACTAAAGGTGATAATGTGGGGAATGAGTGTGTGATACGATCTCGAGTTTGCGAATGTATTCGAGTCGTAGTTGTGCCTAATCGTTAAATGGAGAAGTATCATTCTTAGTTTGAGTTTAAAGGAATTCGGCTAAGTATGGGTGTAAGCAATGGGTTC
Organism: Gossypium rotundifolium; assembly: GCA_025506655.1. Classification (NCBI taxonomy): domain Eukaryota; kingdom Viridiplantae; phylum Streptophyta; class Magnoliopsida; order Malvales; family Malvaceae; genus Gossypium; species Gossypium rotundifolium. The sequence continues at coordinate 64,302,003 of CP106726.1, forward strand.
AAAAAGGGTTTAGGAAGAAGATGGATAATAGTTCAACTAGAAATGAAACGAAGCAAAGTAACGATGAAAGTTAGAATGGATAAGTAAGCTTAAGGTCAAGAATGAACCAATACTATAAATGAGTATTGACCCGAGACTTATAAGATACTTAAGGTAATGGAAGGTTGATAGAAAGGACCTTGACCCACTATCTATGAAGAGACAGGAACCAGAGGTATAAAGGGTTGAATGCCACACTCAATGAGTGATAAGTTCACAAGGAAAACAAATTTGACGCTACTAGCAAGCTAGATAAGTCAAGTTGAGTCTTGAACAAAAATTGAGAGTTGAATAAACTCAAAAATATATTAAAATTCATCAAACTATCAAAAGTTTGAAATACAACTAAAGAGCTTCATATTTATAGCTCAATTACATGGCTAGCTGAATAGACACTTAGGGAACCGAATGGGCAGCATGTGTTCAGCTTAATGGAGCTGGAAACTTCCTTGAACCTTCTTTGAACCTTCTCTAGAATTGGTGACACCATTAGACAAGTCCCTTGATGTTTCCAATCAGCTTAAATTAAATGAAATTAAGTGAGGAGCTGAATGGAGCTAAATGGACTAGGCTAGATTTGGCCAAGAGGTGTGAAAGGCTTTTAATGGGCTACCTTGAATATTTGGAGAGTCTTGGACTTTAAATGGTAGTTTGGGGCACTTCAACAGCCTTGGAGTGTGAACAAATGAATTTGAGCAGCCTTTGAGTGTAAAAGCTCAAAACCAAATAGCCATGAGTGTGAAAGAAACCTCCAGCAAATGTGAAAGCACTTAAGCAACTAAATGGACAGCTTGGGGAAGAGAAATCAGCAGCTCAATGGCTCTTAGCATACATGAAGAGGTGCTTGGAGCATCTCAATCATCAGCACACCACTTTTAACCTGTCCATGCATGTACCCGAAACAAATAAACTCAGCTAGGACAAATTAATTGAAATATGAAATTAATTTGTCTCAAACTTAGACACATTAAAAGCAACTATTAAACATGTATTAAACTAAGACAAATTAAACCTTAATTAAAATGCCCAGATTATGACACATTAAAACACAACATTAATTATTTGAGCTAAATAAACTAATTTAACTAAAACCAAATTAAATGTTCATTCCAGCAACGAAATAACACTAAGTTAAAAAATGAGCTGGAGATTGAGCTCAATGAGCTACAAATAAGCTAAATCAGCTTGTAAGAGGTTGCAAGGCCGACTTGGTTGACTTGTCCAAGATTGATCGATAAGCCCCGCAACGGTTTCTCCCCACAATCAATCAATTAGAGTAGAAAAAGCCTCCTTGAAATGTTTGGCTCGTGCTCGAGTTATAGGTCCTAAGGGCAACTCCAAAGGTTCCTTGTTAGCACTTGGTGAGTCTCGGACCGTGGCCGTATCATTCCCCCTCTTCAAAGTGATTTTTTCCCAAATCGTCGCCTACATCATTGGGAGATAAGTTAGACACATTAAAACTGGCACTGATATTATACTCACCTGGAAGGTCGAGCTTATAAGAGTTCTCGTTGATCCGTTCTAGCACTTGAAATCGACCATCTCCTCTCGGCAATAACTTGGACCTTCGTTGGGCTGGGAAACACTCATTTCTCATGTGAACCCAAACCCAATCTTCGGGTTCGAACACAACATGTTTTCGTCCCTTATTTGCCTTGTGCGTGTAGCTTTTGGTTCTAGCCTCAATATTGGCCATCACTTTTTGATATAGCTGCTTCACGTACTCAACCTTCCGCTCAGCATCTACATGAATAAGTTGATCGTTAGGCAAAGGAACTAAGGGCTAGTTTGGATGGGCGGTGTGTTTACCTCCTGTGAGGTTAAAAACAATGGCGGTGAGATTAGTTCTTGAATGGTGAGATTGGACATCATGCAGAGTGAGATTAAAAACAATGATGGAGTGTGTGTTTGGATTCAAACGCAATGTATGTGGTGAGGTGAAAATAAAAATGACCATTAAGGACATCATATTAGAATTGATATATAATAGTTGTTTTAAATTATTTTACTTATGTAAAATTATTAAAGTATGTGAATTTATGAAATCATTTAATAAAATATTAAAATGTATCTTCCAATATTTTATTATAAATATTTTAATAAATTATATAATCAATTTAAATTATTTATTAGATAAAATAAAAATTATTTTAATTTTTATAGTTAAATATATTTTATAACACAAAAGATTGATCACAAACTTCAAATAAACATGTTAATATATGAATTTGCATCAACAAATCATCACGGCATTGTTATAAAGAAAGGAAAAAGTGATTGCTACATACATCATATTCTTCAAATTCATGGTCCTCAATAGTCACAATGCTAGGCCCGACACTTGGGGTGGACGAAGCAAGTCCTGCTTCTTCCCATGTGAGCCTTAACTCCAACGCATCTACACTATGCATCAACAACCTCTTACTTTTGGATCCAATATTTCTAGCCTTCTTCTTCTCTGCATTCATTGCTAGTTGATGCACGAATTCTCATTTGCCCGACTCCATGGTTCTCATCTCTCTGCAACTAATATTTCCATCGTAAACCAAAATGTTCGACGAGCATTTCCAAGAAGATCCTTTCCTCCTTTGGGGTCCGAAAAAGACCAGAGTAAGCACTCACCGTAGACAAATACTCAATTAAGTTTGAAAATCTTCATAATGATTCCAAAAGGTTTGCATGGAGCTTGACCTGTATCGAGTTTGCCGCCTTAGGAACCCCATAACAAGTTTACCCCGTGATCTATTCGACTAAATGTAATCGCAACGGGAGAAAAAAATTATTACTAGTAAATAAGAGAAAGAAAACTTTAGGTCGCAATGCAAGTTGACTTCCCACTAGCATTATAAAGCTATCGATTATCAAGGAAAGAGGATACATAAATACACTAAAGATCTCAAAATTAATAAAATTTCACACAAGGAAGTCGACATATAACGTGAAACAAACAATCCAAAACCATGAAGCACAAAAAAATGCAAAGCGGGAGGAAAAGAAGAAGCAAGTACTAGTTTTGCTCTTGATTCTAATGGAAAAGAATGTCACACAACCTAACTGGAGAAATCTAGTGTTTTCTTTTCCTGCTCCACATCATAAATAACTATTACAAAATGAATATAGATGGAGAGCAATGTTATAACTTTCATAGCTATGCATGTACCATGAGGAAAAATAAAGTTCCTCAAATAGGATGTAATACCTAAAAACATAGAAGGGACATCCAAGCTATTAATTGGAGTCAAGGAAACTAACTCTAGACACAACATAAAAGCAACAGATTCAGACACCTACAAGGGATTACGGTCCATATAGAAACCAAGTGATGGAGGGTTTTATCCCTTTAAGAATCATAAAGGGACAGTTCCTAGTTATAGCCTCCACAACCGAGATCCTTTAAAGAGAAAATTATCTTTTAACATTTTCAGATAAAGACACATAATAGAAGTGCATAAAGTGATCACTCGTAAGGCTTGAACCATTGTCTTTTGTTCTCGGATCTATAACCTAGAGGTACATTTCACCAAGCAAATTGCATTCAAGTTCTAATTCTTGGGAAGTTGTTTCATTAGACATAGAAGTATTCCCACTACAAAACCATGAGCTATTCTGCATACGAGCACCATTAAAAGGATTCCTTTTCTATCACAATAAAATTATCAATACAAAATCAAATAAGGAATAATAGCATAGATATCAAGCAAGATTATACATCATGCTCTCAAGATAAAATAACAGATTATACCAAGATCGCTCGCTCAGTAGTTGCATGGATCGGATACAAGGAGTAACACCTCCAAAACATACATCCTACTATTGTTATTTGGCCAAAATCGAATCGAAATGTCCATTCTTTCCCATTTACATCTTGAATCCTTAGAGGAAGGCCTTGATTGTGAAATTGAGGAAAATATGCCTGCATTGATTTCTAGTTCATACAAATGCAATGCCAGACAAGAATGAAGGGTAGATAGGGGACTTTGTTGCAGAGGTGGGGTGCAATGAAAAGGCACGAAAGTGAGTATATTGAAAAACTTACTTCAAAGACATGCTTTTGGGAGCACTAATCGACCAATTCGACCGATTCATCATGTTGAGTCGAATAAGGGAAGACAAATCGGAATGTCTCATCATTAGGGACTGAAGAAAGTTAAGAGGCAAAAAAGAGTTTAACGAGTGAGATTTAAGTTTTCAGTGAGCAAACTCCAGAACCATAGTCGACGAGAAGTAAATGTATATGATCCGACACATCGTTCATATAATATTACGGATAGGATGTAATCCGACATATTACACAATAAAAAGAACCTTATAAGTAAAGCGAAGTTAATAAAATTTACCTAAGCTCGTGGATGTGTACTATAAAAACGACTTCTTTAACCTCCGAAAATTCCCAAAAGGCAACGGATTATGCGAATCTTGTTGATCAAATGCTCCGTAATAAGTTCTTCATTTGTAGGTAAAACTGAAACCCAATCGAATCGGATTATCCAATTCAGAAAGATCTTCTTCACAATCTTCTTCGATTGGATTTTTAAGACCTAATCGAATAATCTTCTTCGACTCGATTTTGTGGTAGAATCGAATAATCCCATTTGTGAAGATCTTCTTTGACTGGTTTTCGACTTTAGAAACCCTTGTTTGACTGCTGGCGTGCTTCTTGCGATAACAAAATCGTCTGCGAGACTTTAGCTACCACCCAAAACGATCCAGACGACCACCTCCACACGTAGACACATCTCGACGATGAAATCCCTACCGATTTCCCTTTGAATCCTTTTGGTTATCCAAAGACTCCGAGTTCGACCGGTTCGATCGCAATGCTTTTACCAACGGAAAGAGTCGCATAAAGGAAACTCAGCTCCCAACTCTACCAATCTTAATCCTAATTTAAACCCCGACTCAATTCTCAACGCTTTTACGTGAGAAAGCCTAGAGCTTCCATCATCGGATTGCCCAAACCGCGAAATCTTGCTTTCTTGGACGAACAACGGGAAGAATACTAAGGTATTTTTGTCCGAGGATAAATTCTAACCGCCACCGACCTTTAAACTCCAGTTGATTTTCAGCTCTCCAACGGTAGAGATGAATTTTGATCGAACCTCACGGTGAACCAACGGCACAAAGCGGTCTGATGAGCGGCAATTTTGACGCCAATCTCACCACACCTGAGGCAAACGGTGAACCAAAGGGACCTAAGTCTAGTGGAGTTAAGGGATTAAAACCATAGACAATTTCAAAAGGTGAGTGTTTGGTTACCGAATGAATGGATCGATTGTAAACGAACTCGATGTGCGGTAAACACTTCTCCCACAACTTTAGATTCTTTCGGATGATAGCTTGCAACAAGGTTGACAAAACACGATTCACCACCTCCGTTTGGCCATTCGTTTGGGGTGACAAGTTGTCAAAAATAATATCTTCATTCCAAGCTTTCCCCACAACGACCTCCAAAAGTGACTAAGGAATTTCATGTCTCGGTCAAAAAAATTATTCTCGAGATTCCATGCAATCTAACAACTTCCCTAAACAACAAATTAGAAATATGAATAGCATTGTCAATTTTCGTGCAGGCTATAAAATGAGACATCTTAGAAAATCTATCTACAATAATAAAAATCGAATCCTTTCTCATTTTAGTCCTAGGTAACTCAAGGACAAAGTCTATAGAAATGTCGACCCAAGGTGCTTCGGGTATTGGAAGTGGCGTGTATAGCCTATATGTGGCTTGATCTTTGATTTTTTGCCTTCTTGCACATCACGCATAGAGCACAAACTCTCTCGACATCCCTTTTCATCCTTGGCCAAAAGAAATGCTCTTGAAGCATTGCCAAGGTTTTCCCCAACTCCAAAATGGCTTATAGGCCCCCACTATGTGCCTCGTTCACCAATAAGTCCCGAACTGAACTTTGCGGAATGCAAAGCTTGTCTTCTCTAAAAAGGAAGCCTTCGTACCTAAAAAAATTGTCAATAACAACATTTTCACAAGAAGCATACAACTCACCAAAATCAGGATCAGAAGCATACAAATATTTAAAAAATACAAATCCAAGTAGTTTTGAATCTAAGTAAGACAAAAGAGTATACCTCCTCGAAAGTGCATCATCAACGATATTTCCCCTACCTTTCTTATATTTTATAACATAAGGAAAAGATTCTAAATACTCTACCCACTTGGCATGGCGCTTATTCAACTTATTTTGGCCCTTGAGGTGCTTCAACGCCTCATAATCCGAGTGGATTACAAACTTCTTGGGCCACAAGTAGTGCTGCCAAGTCTCCAAAGCTCGAATGAGTGCATACATTTCCTTGTCATAGGTCGGGTAGTTCAACGCGGCTCCATTTAGTTTCTCACTAAAGTATGCAATGGGCCTCCCATCTTGAGTTAGAACGGCTTCGATTCCTACACCTGAGGCATCACATTCAATTTCAAATGTTTTAGGAAATTCAGGAAAAATAAGCAAAAGTGCATTAGTAAGACAATCTTTAATGGAGTTAAAGGCTTTCTCTTGTTCTTCGTTCCATTGAAAGGCTGAAGTCTTCTTGATCACACTTGTCAAAGGTGTGCCCAAGGTGCTGAAATTTGGTACGAAATGCCTATAGAAGCTCGCCAAACCATGGAAGCTCCTCACTTGGCTTATGCTCGTTGGTCTAGGCCAATCTCGGATTGCCTTAACTTTTTCTTGGTCCACCTCGAGTCCATCCGAGCTAACCAAAAACCTAAAAAGATAACTTTTTTAGTACGAAATGTACATTTTTTAAGGTTTGCATACAAGGTCTCCTTTTGAAGAACCTCCAAAACAAATTTAAGACGCAACACATGTTCATCCAAAGTCTTGCTATAGACAAGGATATCATCAAAATACACAATACAAAACTTACCAATAAAGGCCCGCAAAACATAATTCATAAGGCGCATAAATGTACTAGGCACGTTGGTTAGGTCAAATGCCATGACCAACCATTCATACAAATCATATTTAGTTTTAAAAGCGGTCTTCCACTTGTCACCTTCACGCATCCGAATATGGTGATATCCGCTTTTAAGATCAATTTTAGAAAATAAATTAGCACCACTCAACTCATCAAGCATGTCATCTAAACGTGGTAAAGGATGCCTATACTTGATTGTTATTTTGTTCACCGCACGACAGTCAACACACATGCGCCAAGTTCCATCCTTCTTTGGCACCAACAACACAGGCATGATGCATGGGCTAAGGCTTTCGTGGATGTAACCCCTTTTTTATAAGTTCGTTAACTTGTCTTAGTAACTCTTTGGTTTCCTCAGGGTTGCTCCGGTAAGCTGGCCGATTAGGAATGACGGCTTTAGGAACAAAATCAATTTGGTGCTCAATCCCTCGAATGGGTGGCAACTGCTAGGGACTTCATCCGGGAAGACATCATTAAAATCTTACAAAAGAGACACACCAGAAGAAGGGAGATTTTCAACCAAGCCATTAGTATTCAAAAAGTTTTCCTTGTACCTTAACACAAGGATCGACTGTCTCATTAAGTAGGATTTTCAAAACTCTCTCTCTTTTGCATACACGTTTAATTTTCTCTCTTTTTCTTCCTTTTCATCTTTTTCTTTTCTCACTTTCTTTGCTCTTTTCTCTCATTTTTCCTTTCTTTTTTTCAATTTTCTTTTCTTTTTCATTCGCACTCTTTTCTTTTCCTCGCTTGATCAATAGAATTTTTCAATTTGATTTGGTTTTCATATACTTATTTTGGCGTCAAGGGAGCCAAAGTTACATTTTCACCCAAATGTTTAAAAGTATACCGGTTGGTATAGCCGTTGTGAATAACTCGCCTATCAAATTGCCATGGTCATCCTAGCAGCAAGTGTCTCGCATTCATGGGAACCATATCACATAGGACTTCATCCGTATACTTTTTAATCGAAAATGCCACGAGCACTTGTTTGGTCACCTTCAACTTGCCACCATCATTAAGCCATTGAAGCTTGTACGGATGTGGGTGCTTAGTTGTTGGCAATCCTAATTTTCCACCATCAAAATACTGGCCACATTGGTGCAACTCTCACCATCAATAATAACGCAACACACTTTACCTTGTACTTAGCAACGGGTGTGAAAGATATTTTCTCTTTGCTGCTCGTTCTCCATACATTGAAGACTTAGGCTTCTTTTGATGACAAGGATTTCGCCATCAATAGCATACTCTAATTCCTCCTCCTCATCAATAGTGGCATTGGGTTCTTCTCTATTCTCCTCCTCCGACTCAACCTCTCCGTTTGTGCGAACCACTGTGTTACATTGGTTAGGACATTGGCTGGTGATATGCCCCCTCCCAAGGCATTTAAAACATTTTATATCCCTTGACCGATTGGGGAATGATTCGGCCTTGCCTTTGCTAGATTCATCCATAGGTTTGTTCGACTTTATTGGCACCATTTGCTCTTTGGCACGGCTTGGTGGATATTTCTTGCTAGCGTCTTGGCCCCATTTTGAGGCATTGGGGTTGGAATAGCATCGAACGGAACCTTTGTGCTTAAGTTGCTTCTCCACCTTGATGGCCATGTGCACCATGTTAACTATTTCAACGTAGTGTTGAAGCTCCACAATGTTGGCAATATCTCGGTTAAGTCTGGCTAAGAAACGCACCATGGTCACCTTGCGATCTTTTTAGACATCTACTCGAATCATAGCGATCTCTATTTCTTTAAAATAGTCTTCCACGGTCCTAGTGCCTTGAGTAAGGTTTGGAGCTTTTGGTAGAGCTCTCGGTGATAGTAGGATGGAATGAAATGCCTACGCATCACAGCCTTCATTTTGGCCTAAGTGGATATTGGCCGTTCACCATTTCTTCTCTAACTTGTAGTGAATTGATCCCACCAGATCATGGCATAGTCAGAAAACTCGATTGCCACCAACTTTACTTTTTTAGTTTTCGAGTAATTGTGGCACTCGAAAACTAACTCAATCTTCTTCTCCCATTCAAGGTACGCCTCCGGATTTGATTTATCTTGGAATGGTGAAATGGATAACTTTATATTCTTCAAATTGTCGTCCACTCGTTCTTGCTCTCGAGGACCTCGATTTCTTTGACCTTTACGTCTTTCGCTTAGGTTCGACCATTGGTCACTTTCCGCATCACTTGGGTCATAGAGGTCGTCTTGGTTGAACCTCGATTGGCCTTGATCTTTTTGTGGACCTTTGGGAGTCCTCTCTCGTTGGCCCCTTTCCTCGACACATTCCAAATGTTCGTTGAAGGACTCTAACTCATTTTCGAGCATCCGTTGAAATTCTCGCAAGAGGGCTTGTTGAGCCAAATCAGGCACTCTTCTTCTAGCCGTTACATTTTGAACAGGTCACAAAACACTGCTTTTCGCCACGTTTCTCTCCGGGCTTCGTGACATGATAATTTCAATTTCTCACCACAAGCCCTCACGTTTCACTCATAAAGAAGAAAAGATGACACTTTACTAATGTTTGTACTCACTTTTTGGGTTTTTTTCTCACTCTAATGAGCTCACACTCTCGTGCCTTTTACCACCCAATTCTCCTCTCGAAGTTCGTAGAAGACTCCTTTAAACTAACTACTAGTCTAGGGGTCGGCTTTAAGGGGTTTACAAGGGTAAATGATGAACTTGGTGCAAGGTAGGCTAGAAAGAATGAATATAGTGCTAAGTGTGACGATTGGCTCGTTTTGAAAGGAAGAAAACTTTTTGAAGATCGGGAAAAACTATGATCACTTTCAAAACACTTTTTTTTAACTTTCAAATTTATTTATTTTTATTCTAGAAATATGTTGAATATATGTATATCCCTTTTTTGTTCACGAAATATTTATATATATATTTTATTTTTTTTCAAATACTTACTCTAAGATAGCTAAAAGCGTCCGTACTCCTCATTTTACTAGCTCTGATACCAAATATTGTGATCTTGAGTTTGTGAAAGTATTCGAGTCGTAGTTATGTCAGATCGTTAAATGGAGAAGTATTATTCTTAGTTTGAGTTTAAGGGAATTCGGCTAAGTATGGGTGAAGGAATGGGTTCAAAAAGGGTTTAGGAATAAGATGGATAATAGTTCAGCTAGGAATGAAATGAAACAAGGCAACGATAAAAGTTAGAATGGATAAGTAAGCTTAAGGTCAAGAATGAACCAATATTATGAAGGAGTATTAACCCAAGACTTATAAGACACTTAAGGTGATGGAAGGTTGATAGAAAGAACCTTGACCCATTATCTATGAAGAGATAGGAACCAGAGGTATAAAGGGTTGAATGCCAAACTTAATGAGTAATAAGTTCACAAGGAAAACAAAGTTGACGCCACTAGCAAGCTAGATAAGTCAAGTTGAGTCTTGAATGAAAATTGAGAGTTGAATAAACTCACAAATATATTAAAATTCATCAAACTATCAAAAGTTTGAAATACAACTAAAGAGCTTCATATTTATAGCTTAATTACATGTCTAGTCGAATAGACACTTAGGGAATCGAATGGGCAGCATGTGTTTAGCTTAATGGAGCTGAAAACTTCCTTGAACCTTCTCTAGCATTGGTGACGCCATTAGACAAGTCCCTTGATGTTTCCAATCAGCTTAAATTAAATGAAATTAAGTAAGGAGCTAAATGGAGCTGAATGGGCTAGGCTAGATTTGGCCAAGAGGTGTGAAAGGCTTTTAAGGGGCTACCTTGAATATTTGGAGAGTCTTGGACTTTAAATGGCAGTTTGGGGCACTTCAACAACCATAAAGTGTGAACAAATGAATTTGAGCAGCCTTTGAGTGTGAAAGCTCAAAACCGAACAGCCATGAGTGTGAAAGGAACCTCCAGCAAATGTGAAAGCACTTAAACAACTAAATGGACAGCTTGGGGACAAGAAATCAACAGCTTAATGGCTCTTGGCATACATGAAGAGGTGCTTGGAGGATCTCAATCATCAGCACACCACTTTTAACCCGTCCATACATGCACCTGAAATAAATAAATTTATCTAATTAAATTTAGTTAGGACAAATTAATTGAAATACGAAATTAATTAGTCTCAAACTTAGACACATTAAAGCAACTATTAAACATGTATTAAACTAAGATAAATTAAACCTTAATTAAAATGTCCAGATTATGACACATTTAAACACAACATTAATTATTTGAGCTAATTAAGCTAATTTAACTAAAACCAAATTAAATGTTCATTCCAGCAACGAAATAACACTAAGTTAAAAAATGAGCTAGAGATTGAGCTCAATGAGCTACAAATGAGCTAAATCAGCTTGTAGGAGGATGTAAGGCTGACTTGGTTGACTTGTCCAAGATTGATTGATAAGCCCCGCAACGGTTTCTCCCCACACTCGATCAATTAGAGCCGAAACAGCCTCCTTGAAATGTTTGGCTCGTGCTCGAGTTATAGATTCTAAGGGAAGCTCTAAAGGTTTTTTGTTAGCACTTGGTGAGTTTCGGACCATGGCCGTATCAGTGTGTGTATTGTGATGGTTATAACAAAAAAAACTGGGTTAGAAGTAAAAATAAATGAACCACATTGGCTGGGAGGTTGTATGGCAATCGGGCCCTCTAATACAGATGGATTATATGTCGATTCCGCCGCATCTCCATCTCATGACCTAGGATTGATGGGCCCTTATCTTGGCTTTCTACGTCGATATTGCCTACTCCTCTTTGAATCCAACAGTAGATACGACTTGCGTTAAGCTTGAATCAACTCATGTAATCCAGAGATGTTGCTATCTTTGGTGTGAGAAATGATTCACGCGTTGGCAAGAACTCGTACCTACGCTCCTACATCTCGATATACTTTTTATGGAAGGATGACCAATCTTCCTCGAGTCTCCCCTGCAAGTCGATCTTGTGTAGGTTACCGAGCTCTTGAGGTGGCAGCAAAACACGTTGCATACACGCAAACTACCGCATGACTCGATTGAATTCATGTAATTTGACCATTGTAAAAATGACCAATGACACTTTAATGTTCCAGATGTTGTGATTAACTAAAAATTCGTTTGGGACGCATTCTTGAATTCTCATATCTGCATATGGCATCTATACAAACTTCATTATGAATTTATAATTTTTAGTATGTGCGTAATATTTAATTTCAAGTGCTAGGATACATATTATATAACTCTGAAATTCATAAACTAACCTCGTCTTTGATTTCTTGATCTAGAGCTAGCCAGATATCCTCGAGCTCGATCGGTATATCGCTACGTCTCGCGGGGTTGTTCCACCTATTCAAATAATATGTTATTTTAAAATTACAAAAATGAAAAATAAAAAATGGTAATGCTTTTGTGGAATAAATTTTTACCATATGACAAGTGGGAATTTATAAAGGAGTTTCATTCGGGGGTGTAAAAATGGTAACCGGTACCATGCCTACGATTGGAGAAGGAGCATGAAACTGCTGATTTTGGCTTAACTTTATATCATGGCTCAACACATTTCTCGGTACAATATCGCCAGCACCGCTGATCCCTAACTCTCGATTCCTTCAAGTTAGCTAGTACTAGTAGCCATCTTAAATGCACTAGATTGTGAGATTTATCTAACATTAACAGACCCCCGATCAACCTCAAGATGGATGCGCGTGTGAATTGTTCCTTTTCGATGTCACTCATTAAAGCTTTGATAGTTTGGAAGTTGTCCTCCAATCATCTCATCTCGATCCAGCTACCCCCTAAATTTGTTCAGCACCTTCCCTAATAGTTGCTCGCATGTTGCACTCCAATCAACACTAACAACTAGCCCTGTAATGGCATCCCCACTGATCGGTAGACTGAGTTGTACACTTACGTCATCGAGTGTAATTGTACACTCACTGCAGTGGAGATGGAACGTGTGTCTTCGGCCTTTATCTCTTGATGAAAGTACTGATGAGTGGGGGATCCAAATTAGTCCCCCCGAGCATGAGAGCTACGAATAAAAAGTCTACATCTCGCAAGTGTCCATGAACGACCTGCGGTGCACATTTGTTTAAGTTATTTATGTACCTCTCCAAAATTTGATCTTCGGGCTGAGTATATAAGCATAAAAAATTAATAATCTAAACAAAATAATAATTAACTATTTAAATTTAAATAATTTAATAAATTTACTTACCAATTGTAATTGAATGCCGAATATATGCTTGTCGTCCAAACGAATAAGTTGAGAATTGATGAGAATAAAATCGAAGAGAATAAAATTCAAAAAAGGAAATTAAAAAAATTTTTGAGGATTGAGGATTGAGGATTGAAATTAAAAATTAGAAATTAGAAATTGGGGATTGAAGATTGAAGATTGAAGATTGAAGATTGAGAATTTAGGAAGAAAGAATGAGTATGAAATATTTGGGTGAAAAGAATGAATGTTTGAGGGGTTTATATAGGAATTTTTATGGCTGTTGAACCCTAGTAGTTGTTGGAAAAGTTACCGTTGAAGGAAAATGCATCTTGCAGCATGTTTTCACTTATGTGGCAATGAAAATGCGTCCTGTAGGATGCGTTTTTGTTCTCTCTCCTAAAAACGCGTTCTACATGGTGCGTTTTCACTGATGTGGCAATGAAAATGTGCTCTATAGGACATATTTTCCTTTCTCATTTCAAAAACAGCATAAATTGACAAATCTTTAATAATCTAAACAACATAATAATTAACTATTTAAACTTAAATAATTTAAGAAATTTACTTACCATTTGTAATTGAACATTGGAGATATGCTTGTTATCCAAACGAATAAGTTGATTTGTCATTTAAAATTTTATAAGAAAAGAATAAAATCTAAGAGAATAAAATTCAACAAAAAGAATTTAAAAAATATTTGTAGATTGAGGATTGAGGATTGAAAATTAAAATTTAAATTTGAATATTGAAAATATAAAATTGAAAATTGGAGATTGAAAATTGAGAATTTAAGAAGAAACGAGTATGGGGTATTTGGGTGAAAAGAATGAATGTTTGAAGGGTTTATATAAGATTTTTTATGTCTGTTGGACCCTAGTAGCTGTTGAAATAGTAACGTTGAAGGAAAACATTCTATAAGGCACGTTTTTACTTATGTGATGGTAAAAATACGTTCTATAAGATGTGTTTGTCTGTCTCTCTTTTAAAACAACGTAAATCAATAATTTTTAAAATTTTAACCTAATTTCTCGAATAACTTTTTTCCAGCATATTAATATAAATTAACTATATTTTTTCTCAAGTATATAGTAGGAAAAAGAAAACAAAAGAAAAGGTATATATTAGTTGTTTGTTCAATCGGTAGTCATTTATTTTTGGATAAAAGTAATTTAATGAAAAAGGCACTGTGTCCCTCCCTCTGCTAACACTGCAACTGCAACCTCTTCTGAAAAAGGGTGTGTGTCTGTTAAAGAGAGAGAGAGATTGTTCTTTTAATATGAATATATGTAAAATGCATGTGTGTATATATATTGTTTTTGTTTGAGATGGGACTATGGTTTCAAAACCATTGGCACTGAAAAATATGGTGTTTTTATAACCATTTAAAGTGTTACAAATGCTATGATAACGACATTTCTGTCCACTTTCCCCTTAAATTATTTTTTCGTTTTGGATTTAAAATTTCTTCTCTCCAAACATTGAATTTGGGGATGAATTCCATAGGTCCTGCATCTTTCAACCGTTGTTCCTATTTTCTAGCTAAAATAGGTCCCAAGAAATGTATGTCTTCCTTAGAATAATCTACATCTTCATATTATTTTCATCTCACTGTTTTGATGGTTGTGACAAAAGGTAAAAGTATTCTCAGGCCTAAAATAAGAAAGATAAAAAGTTAAAAAATCTGATATCCACAATATGTAATTGAATGTGTGGATATTCAAATTTCACTGTGAACTATATTGTCCAGTATATGTTTTAGTGCAATTAAGAATTGTTCAAATTCGTAATTTAGTTTATAGCAATAATTTAATTTTATATTTAGTGGTTACTTAATCATACATCTATACTTAATTTAATTGTATTATATCAAAAATAAAATAAAAATAAATAATGGTTGAAATATGGTTCGGCCAAGTGCCTGCCTTCTAACCTTAAATTTTGTTTACATTCGTTTTTAAAATTTATTCGAATCATCACTTTCATCCCACCTTAATATTTAAAAAAAAAATACAATCACACACATGGCATGATTTTGCAATGGGAAATTGCGATACTGAACTTCATTGCTTTTTAATTAAATTGAATCGTGAAGCTGAGCATTGAGTTTATTGGTAAAAGGTGTTCAACTCATCATCCTCAATATGTGTGCTGTTATGTGTGACTTGAAAGATATAAAAGAACTTAAATTGCTTTATCTGTTTTCTATTCATCAAATAAGGGTATATTAAAATCATATTAAACCGCTTACAAAGACTTTTATACCAAAAAGAAACTCATCATGCAGTTCAAAAATAAGAAGATTTACAAATGAGGATTAGAACCCTTAAAATAAAATTTGAGGATTGATTCTTGTAAACCGTGAAAATAAAAGTTGGTTTTGTTTGACTGGGGAAATAATTGTATGATGGAGTTGCGGTCACTCTCCTTCCCCTTCAGTTGTGGCTGAAGACATGTAACTCATTGCAAGTGAGGTCTCATCATCAGCTGTGGCTGCTCGGAGTTGATGCTTGCAAGCTCCGCAAGTGATCTGCATGGTTATAGCATTTATCTTCTTTGTTGCTTCATCTTTCAAGGCTTGAGCTTTCTCTAGTTCACTTTGCGCTTGTTGCCATATCCTCTTTGCACTTGATAACTCCAGCTCCGCCATCTCGATTTGCCTCTTTGCTTCTAGCCTAGCCTTTTCGGCGTAAGTCTTCTCCACAATGGCCAACTCTTTCAAAGCTTCCAATGCTGTTTCTGTAGCATTAGCAAGCTTGTTTGCTTCAATCTTCTCAACACTCTCGCTTGACCCTATCGATAGCTTCAAATTAGTTGCGCGGTTCTCATTCTCATCTGAATTCCACCATGTTGAGTGAGCGCTTGAGGATGGCAGAAGTTGAAGTTCAAGATCATGTTGCAGAAGGCGGTGGTGCCGGTGGTGGTCGAGAGTAGGCGCCTGACTGTACAAGAAAACAGGCTCAGTTGACCTTGGCATTGGCAATCCAAGCAACGGCGTCCCCGTCGGGCTATGCTAAAGTTTAAGTTGGTATCACTTGATGGACTAGTACTTGGAGCTGTTCGAGAAGAGCAGGAAGGCAGCACCGCCGTCAGTAATTCCTGTTGAATTCGCCGAGCACTGCAAGAATCTTGGTGCTCAATGAAACTCTCCACTCTGAAACGAAAAATTGAGTTCAAAAGAGACCATAATAATATCAAATGCTGAAACTAACCAAGTCAAGGAAGATATTTCATGATGTAGGGTTAGAAGCGAACAAACAAAGCAATATGAAATTGATTTAATTATATATATATATATATATATATGGATTATGTGACTAAAATTCACACAATAACTGTTTTGGTAATTGGGTTTTAATTAAGCCGAACAAAAACTGAAACTTTGAGAAATCCAAAAAGAACAAGAGAATATGTAGGGTTTGAATAAGAAAAACAAAAACTAATCATAATTACTTGAAAAAAAAACATGTAGCTTGTTGTTAATGAAAAAGAGGGCAATTGCGGGGAGGCTTTCATAGCCAAACTGACCTGGAAAAAACACGACCACAGTCACAAGAATGGCCTCGGGTGCCACAGATTTTGAGATGAGCTTTGAAATCAGACTGGACAGCATACCCTTTGCAGCACTTATCACAAACCCGCTGTTTTTGCTTACTGTGTTTCCTTCTGAAATGCTTCTTTATCCCAACCAGATCTCCAGGGATCATGGTGCAAACAGCTTGGCTCAAGGCAAACAAATACTCTCTTTTTCACCTCTTGGTTCTCCCTCTTCAGCAACTTCCATGGCACCTTGTGCCTTCTTCTATGCATTTGAAGGTTCTGGTCTCTTTGGAACCCTTGGCTACAGATCTCACACACATACCTGTCAGATTCCAACAATGTTTTTGGAGACAAAGAAACTACTTCTGCATCTGGATTCTGGATCTATGTTAAATAACAAACATACAAAAAAAAAAAAAAAATCAATTCAATTAAGAAAAAGGGTATTGTTTATATTTATGTTTGTAATTGTAATATTAGGTAAAGTTTGTTTATACCAGGGGTGCCTGCTGGCTTTCTTTTTCTTTTCTGAGTGACCCCATTTTCTAAAGGACTGAGTGGATCAGATGAAGAAGATGGAAGTGCAGAAGCACTTGTGGTGTAACCCAACATATTGTTTGCTTGAAAAAAGACTATTTATGTTAATTAGAGATTGTTTAACCAAGCTAATCAAAGGTTTTGGGGGGTGTAAAAATGGTGGAAAGCTTGGAATAGTGGGGGAAAGGAAAAAATGGTTCAAAATTCAGGTTTTGATAAACACAAAGGACATAAAAAAGAAAAAAAAACTTATATTCTAGAAGAAAGAAGGAAATGAAAAGCTTTTGCTTTCTGCAATGCTTCTTTTGATTTTTACTGGTATTTTTGTGTTTCATTGACCCCCACCAGTAGCAGGTATGGTCGAGAGGGCTTGAGGCAGGTGTTATAAAACTTTGGATACGATTATACTATATGAAATTCCGTATATTATAATAAAAATAATATGAAAATATGATAAGATAAGAGTATTAATAAGTTAGAATTTACAAATACTATACGAATTTATAATGGAAACCCTCGCACAGGGCATGGGACAGAAACAAAAGAACATCCCTTCTACATGAAAACAAAACATCCATTATTTCATATTCTCAGAGTAATTTTGCATGTATTTATTATATATTCAAGCAATGCAGACCACACCCACCTGATCCCATCCCTCCCTCACGTGATCTCTTCTTTGCTTCTATTTCTATGTATTCCATTCGCATTATGTTCATATTATGCTTTAGTTATGTAATCCATTTGTTCATAATAAAAATTTTTAGTTTCATAATGCCGCATTTAACCTTCATTATTTATATCTTTGTCAATTTAATTTTTATTTTTAGTTAAATTTAATTATTAATTTTAAAAGAAAGTCAAATCGTTTTAAAATAAAAATAGAATTGCTCATGAAAATATTATTATTTTTAACCATATTGGTATGATAACCTACGTGACAGTCACATATATTTTATGTTAATATGACACTATTTATTTTATATGTCACGTTAATAAATAATTTAAAATTATAAAATATTCAAAAATATAAAGTTCATTAAAAATTTAAAAATAGTATGGAATATATGTGGATTGCAATGCATTGAAATGTTTAAAATGTAATATTTTAGTCTATAACAATTTGATTTTTTAAAACTTAATGATCAAATTTGACACTTTTTAAAAGGTTAAGAGTCAAATTTAACTAAAAAGAGGAATAAGGATCAAATTGAAAAATGATATAAATGTCGAAGGTTAAATTTAATATTATGTTTATTAAAATAATTAAGGTGATATATACAAAATATAATTAATGCATTAAAATTTTAAAACATAAAAATTTATATCATATAGTAACACTCTATATTGTATTTTAACTATTTTATAATATTGATACCTATAATATGTCATACTTAAAGTTATCAAATAAATAAATACAGGAAAAATATATTATTTGAATGAATAAGTAAAACTTGAATTTAATCGACAACCAACTAGGAACTACGATCTTAGATTAAGTTAATTTAATTCTTAAAAACTTTATAAAATAATATTTGTTAATTTTCATATTTGATATTTATTAATCTATTTTTATATGATATATATATTCATAAACAACGAAGCCAATTTTAAACCTGATTATCACTGTTACCTTTGTGGCAGCTTTTCTAAAGGTCAAAGAAGCAAGGATTAGTGACGTACAAGAAGTCTCTCTAATCATTCCTAGAGAAGACTTTATTTTCTGCCTGAATTTTGGTAAACCTTCCATGATTAATCTCTCCTGGTTTTGCATATTAATTAAAATACAGAATATCCTAAAATTAGAAAAAGAAAACTTTAATTTATTATGTCATTCGAAATTTTGTTCCTCTTCTTTTATCTAGCTTGATAAAGAAATAAGTTAATTATTTATCAAATATTATATGCATTATCTGTTGGAAGGAGATTAAACTAATGAAATTGATAAGAAAAGATTGGGTTTGACCTATAAAGCATAGAGGAGATCAAAATAGTGCCTGATTTGGGCTTTGAAGTGGACAATAATGTACAAGTCAATAAAGGTAGGTGAAGAAAACTAGGTTTCAAGGTGTATTTCAATATGTAAGCAATCAAAGGTGTAGACTTTGGAATGCTCTTCAATCTATAAGTAGTGGTGGTTCCGAGAGTTTTTCAAGTAGGCAAGAGGAATGTTGTAAGAGGTGAATGTTTACTTATGTAGAAAGCTTTACGTGAACATCGTTTATGTATTTTTATATTAAATTTGTTAGTGTGAGTTCCATATTTCAGATGTAATGCTAGTTGCAACTTGCTTTATAATTGAATTACTATGCAGCTTGTCATATTTGTTGGCATCATTTTAAAAAAATTATCTTGAATTTTTTCATATATATCTTGGAAGATTTTTAACAACACTTTATTGGGTTGGACCATGTTAAATTTAAAGTCAAGCAAAGACTCTTTCGAAGACCTTTAACGAGATTGAGTTTCCTTGATTATAGAGTGTTAAATGTAACATCCATAATGACAATATAGAACGAAAGCAAAACAAAAAGAAAAGAAAAATAAAACACACAGATTTTATGTGGAAAACTTTTCGGGAAAAAATCATGGGGGAGAAATTCACTAATGTTGAAAACTGAATGATACAAGAGGAGTTTCAACTACATCTATTTAAAGGTTGAAAACCTTATTCTATTTTAATTACACATATCCCCCTTGTTTTACCACTATATTTATTTAACAAGGATTTGGGTCACACAACTCTAACAATCTCCATCTTGACATGAATTCTCAACGAATAAGTTCTTCACCACAAACTCTCAATGAACAAGTTCTCCACCTCTTCCACAAAACCCTAAAAGGATATTATTCAATAATAAACACCAACCAAGTCCAAGCAATGCTAGTTATAGGAAGTGACTTAGTCATCATATCTGCAGGATTATCATGAGTACTAACTTTGCTCACAACAATATCACCACGAGCAATAATTTCACACACCAAAAGATATAGAACATCAATATGCTTTGTTCTTTCATGAAACATTTGATTCTTCGTGAGGAAGATGACATTCTAACTAACACAAAACACTATACTAATTTGAAGGTCTTTACTGATTTCACCAAAGAGTCCTTTTAACCAAATAGCTTCTTTATAAGCCCCAGTAATCGCCATGTACTCGGCTTTAGTAGTAGACAAATCAATTGTAGTTTGCAAAGTGGTTTTCTAACTAATTGCACAACTCCCAATAGTAAAGACATACATTGTGAGAGATCTTCCTTAATTAAGGTATTCGACAAAATCAGAATCAACATACCTAATGAATCCATCTTTAGTTCCTCCAAACTGTAAGCAAACATCAGTAGTACCTCGTAAGTATCTGAAAATTCACTGAACTACTTTCTAGTGTTCTTTACCGAGATTCACCATGTATCCACTAACTACACTAACTGCATATGATAAATCTGGATGTGAGCAAACCATAGCATACATGAAAGATCCCACTGCACTAGAATATGGAACACGTGACATTTAGTCAATCTCATCATCTAATTATTGAGATAAAACTGATGAAAGTCTGAAGTGGGCTGCTAATGGAGTACTAACAGGCTTGACACTCTGCATATTGAACCTGCAAAGAACTTTCTCAATGAACCCTTTCTAATTTAGGTACAATTTATATGCTTTTCTATCTCTGAGAATCTCCATCCCAAATATCTTCTTTGCTACTCCCAAATCTTTCATGTCAAATTCTTTACTAAGCTGGGCTTTGACCTTTCTTATCTTTCTTTTATCTTTCGCTACAATCAACATTTCATCAACATGAAGGGATAGATATATAAATGAACCATCACTGTTTTTCTTAAAACAAACACAACTGTCAAAGCTAATTCTTTTGAAATCACGAGTAGTCATAAATGAATCAAACCTCTTGTACCACTGCCTTGATGACTATGTTAGCCCATAAAGGGACTTTTTTAGTAAGCAAACATAGTCCTCCTTTTCTAAGATTAAAAAACCCTCTGGTTGTTGCATGTAAATATCTTCCTCAAGTTCTCCATGTAAGAATGTTGTTTTTACATCTAACTACTTAAGCTCCAAAATCATACATGTAACACCCCAAACCCGGCCCACAAGCCCTGACCGGATCTGGTATGTCACTACGAAAAAACGGTTGAAAATTTATTTTGACTTAAAATAAAACTTTAGAATCTGTGATCTTTTGGAAACCATGTCCAATTAAGATCTATTAAATAATATAAGCTTGATATAAAATATCCGAATTAAAACTTTATATATGTTTTAAGATATAGTTTGCCGAAAATAAACTGATTTCAAAATATTAATTTGATCGTCATTTCTCCTTTAACATAATAAAAATGTTCAAATAATTTAATTGGGCCTTATTGCAATAAACACTTATTCAAATACTTAAAGTACTGAAAATGATAAATTCTATTAAATAAGGAAAAACAACTTCTGTACGAAAATCTGCTTCTGCATGGCCACCTTTGTATCCACTCCAACCCGGTCCATTAATCACGAATCACCTGCGATGTTTAAGAAGTTGGGTGAGTCACATAGACTCAGTGTGTAATTAACCACTGAATTCCACCCACATGCTAACCACATAATAACCCATGCATCAGATATCATATATTATATTCAGATCATATCACATTCTGGGCTTGGCCCATACTCATAACACTTATCAAGTAACCGGGTAATTAGCCACATACCCTCCACATACTGGGCTTAGCCCATTTCTTATTCAAGTCCACAATCACATGTATTCACATACCACAATTATGCAATAATGAATCCCGACCCAAGCCTAAGGTCCATCCTCTACACACCTCCTTTTCCAGCCTACCACACACGAGGGGATTATTAAATGACCCTCTCCTTTTAACTCCACAAAGGCATTCAATGCCATCCACGTGCAATTAAGCACAAAATCCACAACGCGACCTCAGTCAGCGCCAATCCACGATGTAGCCGTAGCTAACACCAAAACCACGATGGGACACATAGTCACTCATCAATCCACGATATGGCACATAGCCGATATCAATCACGATGAGGCACATAGCTACTCATCAAACCACGTACTCGAAGTACACCCGTACCTTCTTTCATAACCCACCCATGCACATGCAACATAAAATAGTGCCATGATGATGCATGCACATGTTACTCATAACCATAAGCATACTTACATACAAGCCAATGATCATATTTCAACAGCTATGATACTAACCTGGTCATCGTCATACCCTTGAAGGGTATCAATATCACACTTATCACTGCACTTGTTAGTAAACAAATTACACATGCAAATATAAATCCCGGAAACAGTAGGCTAGCTACACACCTTATAACCTGAAGCTCTAGACCCTCGATCCTGACGCTATCGCTAAGCGAGACTACGGCTATCTGCCTATAGTTTTCTCCCGCTGCTGGCCCACACCCCGGTGGCCAATCCCGAACTACCGAGACAGCCCTTTTTCTTAAATTTCGGGATAGGGACTTTCCCTTACCTTCTTGACCGGCATCCATGACCATTTAATGATATCTTTAATCAGAACCAACCGGTTAACCGATAACATCGTAATCTAAATATACCAAATTTAACCATAAAATATTCTTACCAACGAATCGAATCCCGGAAGCTTCTGATTACCTTTGTCGAAATTCCTAAATGGCTACAGTCAGAATCGGTTATCACTTATTTACCAAATATGGCCTATGGTCGAATACCATGAATCACTTACCTTACTTACCAAAAATCCCGAATCACCACTTTGCTATGTAGCTGTTGAAAACCCTATATTCCATATGTTAAAATCAGCTAAAACATAATTCCAAAAATAATGGCCCTTGGCCGAATGTCACAAGTCACTTACTTTGATGACTTCAATTCCCGAAAGGCTCCCCTAATGTCGGCACTATACGTTGGTTACTCCTAGCGATCAATTTCCCGAATCACCCTCCTAGATGCGGCTACAACCAAGAAATAGAACTAGATCTTCAACCTTCGGCTTTTGAAACTTGTGACAGAAGAAAAGAATAAAGGCACTTCTAATAATCGACTATGGCTCTTTAATAACATATAAAAGAGAGTATGGTACTTACAAGGTTCGGCTATCACAAAGATTGGTATAGATACGAGGTTGAGAAGAAGAAAAGAAGTGTAAAAGAAAGTTAGTAGAATTCAGCAATGAAGAACAAAGATGGAGAGGTTTCGGCTAACATCAATTAAAAGAAAAAGCTTGGGAGAGGGATGAAGGTTCGGCCAAGCTAGCAAATAGGAGAAGAAAAAAAAATTATAAATGGCCTTAATGCTCTTGGAGTTTCGGTCAACAAACAAAAGAGAAAGAAAAGATGAATGCTCATAAA
Organism: Gossypium rotundifolium; assembly: GCA_025506655.1. Lineage (NCBI taxonomy): Eukaryota > Viridiplantae > Streptophyta > Magnoliopsida > Malvales > Malvaceae > Gossypium > Gossypium rotundifolium. The sequence continues at coordinate 64,325,591 of CP106726.1, forward strand.
ATAATTCGGCACTCTTTCCCCCTTCACTTGGCCGAATATTGCCTACCCAATGTCCTATCCTTGGCCACCACGTCTTTACTTATCCAACCCCAAGTTAATCTCCTAATTTACTTCATCAACATCCATAAAAAAAATTTAAAATAAATCCTTATCCCTTATCACTTCTTCAAATAAAAAATAAAAGATAAACTAATAATTATTCCCTCATCCAGCCGAATTTAAAAACAAAATTAACTTAATCTTTATCCCAATTGAAGGTCCCATGTGCCGTCCAACACCTTACCAATCTGCTGCAAAATAAGAATAAAAAATAAAACACCCCTTATGCTGCCATTAAGCTTCGAACCTGCAACCTCTAGGAACCATGAACTTCAGCTAGCGTCCCAGCCAATCTGCCAATGCACTATTTGTGATATAATCCACCCAAAACTTCTTTTAACACCTCACTCCCTAGCTCCTTTGTCTCAACGCCAAACCCAAAAAAATAAAACACCCTTGCTGCCGCCTTGATTCGAACCCAGGCCTTCATTGGCGTCACCACCAAGCCTTTAAGCAGCGCATTGAGCCACTTTACCAATGCCTTCCTTATGCTAAGAATGCCTACAAAAATTCCTCTAAAGCCTTCCTAGCCCAACCCCCTTTCTGACGCTAAAAAAAATAAAAAATAAAAACCCAACTGCTTCCCATGTTATTCGAACCCTCCCCTTGGCACTCCTTTGCACATAGCGCCCAAGCCACTTTGCCAATTCATTTCTTGTGTCCTTAACTCCACAAAATTCTTTTAAGGCCTTCTTGCCCGCTTCCCTTTTACACTTAAATCCAAATTTTTCCAAAGCATTCCCTTATAATTTAAAGTTCAAAACCCTTAAAACACATCCAAACTACTCTTAAAGCCTTCTAACTCATAAATTATGCACGAACGCATAACCCCTAATCTAGGATGTCACAATACATGACCATAATTCCAAGTAAGGCTTGAATCGAACTATACTTTACAACTGGAGAAAACACATCTGTGAAGTCTACACCTAGAATCTGACTGTAATCTTTTTCAACTACCCTTGTTTTATATTTAGGTTCTTCAACTCCTGAGTCATTTCTTTCTTATTGAACACCCATTTATAATGAACAACCTTTTTACCCTTAGGAAGCTTCACTAGGTCTTATTTTTTTTATTTTTATGGAGCGATTCCATATCTTCTTGCATGGAAAACATCCACTTTCTTGAATCTTCACAGCTAACCACCTCGGAATAAATAGATGGCTCTTAATTTGAATCTATATCTTCAGCCAGGTTTAAAGCATAAGCAACTAGATCATCTTCAGCAAACCTCTTTGGACGTTTAATTTCTCTTCTAGGTCTATTATTGGCACTATAATGTTATGGTGAAGAAGCAACTCTACTCTAAGTTTCTGTATTAACTTGAAGAGTAGGCTTTGTTGTAGATCCTAGCACCTGCTTCACATGTGTGTTTCAACTTTGTTGGTCTTTATTGGAAGAGTCTTTAAGAGATAAGTTAGATAGCATAATAGTTTCATAAAAAAAATAACATTTCTGATAATTACAACTTTCCTCGTTTCAGAACACCATAACTTACACCCTTTAACACCAACCTTATAACCAAGAAAAACACATTTAATGTATCTAGATTCCAACTATTCATTATCAACATGAGCATACGCAGGACACCCAAAAATCTTCAAATCAGAATAATAAGCAAGATTACCTGCAATAGCCTGATTTAGGGCCTAGTCAAAATAGTGGTTGTGAGACCACAAATTTGAAGTAGAAATATGTTTTTTATGACTTTTATGAGGCTTATGATATGTTTTCATGATTGTGTGAAAATTTCATGAGGAAATTTTATTAATTAGTGATCAATTTGTCCATTAGGACTAAATTGTAAAGATTAGAAAATATGAGATTCTAGAAGATTTAAGTATGAAATATCATTAGAAAAATTAATAGAGGTCTTTATTTATCAGTTAGACCAATATATGTCAAGATTGACAAAAATAGACATGGGAAGGAAAAATCTCAAGAAAAGGCCTTAAGAGCATTTTTGTCATTTAGTTAATAAAAGAATTAAAAGGGAAAAATAAGTCAAAATTGTGTCCATATTCATCCTCCATAGCTTAAAATCACAAGGACTCCATAGCTAGGGGTTTTTCATCTTTCAAGCTTGATTGTAAGTACCTCCTAGCCCTATTTTTAATGTTCTTCGTATTTTTGAAATCCTCGTAGCTCGATTTAGCTATTTCTAGCTATATTTTGAGTTAACGTTTATGTTAAAAAATTTACCCATGTATGTCATGCATGTATTTTGATGATTTATGGAAGAATATGAAAGTTTGATGTATGATAAACATCTTTTTCTAAGTAATTTTCATGAGAAATTTATAAAAGGACTAAATTGTAAAAATCATGAAAATGGTCATACATGAGTGAAATAGTGGAAATTGGGGGCTGTTGTAGTTAATAAAATGATTCATCTAGGCTTAAAATACAAGGTAGTTGAATAAAAATCATTTTACGAGCTTAGGGGCAAAATTATAAATATGTAATAGTTTAGGGGTAAAATTGTAATTTTTACAAAGTATGATTCATGGGTCAATTTAGTCAATGTGAGTATTAAACAAGTGAAATTGTTATTATAGATCAAAAAACACGAAGCCCGGACCTAAACCGAGGCAAGAATAAGGTTGTGGACTAAATCGAATATCAAGACACATTTTGAGTACCGAGGTAAGTTTGTATGAAATTAAAGCTACATAATGATTTTATATTTTTAATTGCCTGATATTATGTGAAATGAATATTACTTTTATGAAAATCTACTAATGATGCCTCGATGAGAATAAGATGAAAACATGTTATGCTGAAGTCCTAGTTGAAGATTCGAAATAACAAGGATACCTATGTCACAACATGAGATAAGGAATGTCCCATATAAGACCATGTCTGAGACATGGGATCGACGTCGAATGTAGGTACCGTATAAGATCGTGTTTGGGACATGGCATCGGCACCAAATAAAGGAGGTCCCGTATAAGATAATTTTTGGGACATGGCCTCGGCACCAAAGGAAGATCTCATGTAAGACCATGTCTAGGACATGGCATCGACATCTATATACGATCTTGTATAAGACCATATCTGGGATATGGCATCGACATCGTGATATGAGATCCCATGTAAGACCATATTCGGGATATGGCATCGGCATCAAGATGCGATCCCATGTAAGACCATATTTGGGATATGGCATTGGCATCGTAATACATGTATGATGAGATTGAGTATCCTTCGATATTCTGAGTAGTTCAATGGGCAAAGAGCTAAGTTTTCGTACAGATGACCAATAGCCAAGTTTATGTTTAAGAGATTAAAAGTTTTAAAGTTGTATGACGAAGTGCTATAGGTACTCATGAGCAATATGCGAGATATAAATGCGAAATGTGATGTGTAAATTGGTAACATTGTGCATGACTAAGTTATGTTGATGTATTTGAGAAATTGTGTTGCTATTATTCAATGAGATGAATGGAAGTCCTTATAAGTCTTTATGATGCTATTTATTTCATGCAAACTTACTAAGCTTAATGCTTACTCGTCTCTTTTCCCTTTTCCTTGTAGTATCGCCAAGCTAGCTTGAGGATTGTAGGTTGTCGGAGTATGGATCACACTATCAACTATTCTTTTGGTATAATAAAGTTGATTTATTTTTAGTATGGCATGTATAGGAACTTGGTCATTTTGTTATGTCATATTTGTTAGCCAAAGTGTGGGCTTTTAATGTCTTTCCTTTCATTTTGTAAATGGCCATTGGAAATTAGTCAATACTTGTTAAACTTAATATATCCAATGATGTTGATATTAATGAAGTGCAAATTAGTGCAATTGATTGAGTAAGTGTGAAGTGTATGCATGATGAATTAGTGATTCTTCATAGTGTATTATTGCTATGTAATGTATTGCTTGTGGTAGTTTATATGTGTTCGATATTCAGGGTGGCATTTGGCTTGGTAAATAGCCTTTTAATTTCCACACGGGTAGACACACAGGCGTGTATGACACACGGGCAACCCCATGGGTGTGTTGGTAGGCCATGTGTCCCATGTATCAACTTTGCAAGAATTCAATTCGTCACACGGGCCAGCACACGGGCGTGTGACAAGGCCGTGTGCCCTTAAGTGTTTGCTGACATCATAAACAAAATGCTAAGATTTTCACACACGGGTGAGGACACGGGCGTGTGTTGGCCGTGTGAGGGGCACGGGCCATAGACACAGGCATGTGTTTGGCCGTGTGAAAACCCCTGTAGGTTCAAAATAAAAAATAAATTCGCATGGGCTAGGAACATGGGCGTGTGTGACCATACGGCCTGCCCACACGGACATGTGGCCCGATTTTAAGAAAAAAATTTCTAAGTGTGTAAAAGTTTCTGATTTAGTCCCGAATCATTTTGTACGTATGTTTAGGGTCTCGTAGACCCATAATAGGGACACTATGTATATGAATGAAAAAGTTTTAAGTTGGAACAAAATTTTATGGCCCGATATTGTATGTTTAAGCAAGTTAAGTTTGGTAATGCCTGGTACTCAGTTCCGTCGTTGAATACGGGTAAGGGGTGTTACATTTAGTGGTATCAAAGTTATGGTTTAGTCGATTCTTGGAATAACATAGCATATGTATGAGTCTAGCTATACGTGCAATACGTATGATTATTTACCTAATGATTGTGTGACGACTCCTGACGATTTAAATTGTGTTTTTATATAGTAAATGGATCCCGATAGAGTTGTGGCGGATGATGTAGAAAGTAACGCACCAGATCCTGTCGAAGGGACGGTGCCGAATGAAAATGAGAATAGACCAGTGATTGTAAGTCAGAGAGGAGGAGAAGAGGCTAGGGAAGCCTTTCTCCATATGATGAATGCATGGTATACGAAGTTCGTTCGTACGAACCCGAATGCTCAACCCCCTCCACCCCTACCTATTCCTTAGCCTGCCCCTGTAACTCCCCAAGTGGTAGAAGTCGTAAGGACAGAAAAGCCTCCGGTGGATAGAATCCAAAAATAAGGAGCAGAGGAATTTCGAGCTAGTAAAGATGATTATCCGAAAAGGGAAAAATTTTGGCTTGAAAATACCATCAGAGTATTTGATGAATTATCTTGCACACTTGAAGAGTGCATGAAATGTGTGGTTTCTCTCTTGAGAGATTCCGCTTATCAGTGGTGGAACACCCTTGTGTCAGTTGTACCAAGGGAAATGATTACATGGGAGTTTTTCCATGAAGAGTTTCGGAAGAAGTACATTAGCCAAAGGTTTATCGACCAGAAAAGAAAGGAATTCCTTGAATTGAAACAAGGTAGAATGACAGTAACTGAGTACAAGCGTGAGTTCGTGAGGCTCAGTAAATATGCTCAAGAGTGTGTATCCACTGAAGCCATTATGTGCAAAAGGTTTGAAGACGGATTAAATGAAAATATCCGATTATTTTTTGGCGTCTTGGAATTAAAGGAATTTATTGTGTTAGTGGACTGGGCTTGTAAAGCCGAGGAGTTGGTTAAGGAGAAAAGAAAAGCTAAAATAGAGTCTCGTGACTCAAGAAAGAGACAACTGAACAAGTCATTTCAATCCTCATCCAAGAAGTCAAGAGACTTCCCTACTCGATCAGCTACTTCAGTTGGGTTTTTGAATAGAAGTAAGGGTAAGCAGTACTCGGGGTCTAAAGCTCAGACCACTTCAGTTGCTAGCATTGGGAACACTCTACCAAATAGACTGGAATACCCGCAGTGTGGCAGACGTCATCTCGGTGAGTGCCAAACACATAAGAGAGCCTGTTTTAAGTGTGGTTCCCAAGATCATTTTATTAGATAATGCCCTGAGATGGTTGAAAAAGAGAAAATTCAGAGTGTAAGATCAGGAAGTACTATTAGAGGGAAGCAGCAGAGGAACCCGAGAAGTGGAACAAGTAATAAGAGTACACCCAGAGAGCAGGCTACGAGATCTGAGGGTAGAGCGCCTGCGATGACATATGCCATTCGCGCTCGCGAAGAGGCTTCATCCCCTAAAGTAATTACGGGTACATTTTCTCTTTATGATGTTAATATTGTTGCTTTAATTGATCCGAGATCTACTTACTCATATATTTGCATGAAATTAGTATCTAGTATGAGCATGCTTGTAGAGTCTACATAATTTGTGAAAAAAGTGTCCAATCCCTTAGGTAAATGTGTATTAGTTGATAAGGTATGCAAAGATTGCCCATTGATGATTAGAGGTCATAATTTTAAGGCGAATCTCTTGCTATTGCCATTTGATGAATTCGACATAATTCTTGGTATGGATTGGTTAACCGCTCATGATGTGATAGTAAATTGTGAAAAGAAATACATTGAATTGAGATGTGAAAATGGGGACACTCTTCGTATTGAATCAGATGAACAGGACAAATCGCTTGTGATGATATCTCATATGTCTACTCAGAAATATGTAAGAAAGGGATATGAAGCATATCTTGCCTTCGTGATGAATACCAAAGAAACTGAGTTAAGAATTGAATCAGTGCCGATAGTATGTGAGTATCCAGATGTATTCCCAAAAGAATTGCCAGGGTTGCCTCCAGTTATGGAAATTAAATTCGGCATTGAGTTAGTCCCTGGTACTACACCTATATTGATTGCTCCATATAGAATGGCTCCAACTAAGTTGAAAGAATTGAAGGCACAGTTACAAGAGTTGACGGGCAAGGGCTTTGCACGACCGAGTTATTCTCCGTTGGGTGCTTCAGTGTTATTTGTGAAAAAAAAGATGGTTCCATGATATTATGTTTAAATTATCAGCAGCTTAATAAGGTAATCGTGAAGAACAAGTACCTATTGCCAAGGATCGACCATTTGTTTGATCAATTGAAGGGAGCCACTATATTTTCTGAAATAGACTTGAGGTCGGGATATTACCAGTTGAGAGTTAAAGACTCAGATGTGCCGAAGACTACATTTCGGATAAGGTATGGTCACTATGAGTTTTTAGTCATGCCTTTCGGTTTAACAAATGCCCCTACTGTGTTCGTGGATTTAATGAATCGTATCTTTCGGCCATACTTGAATAAATTTGTTGTGGTTTTTATTGATGACATATTGATTTATTCTCGTGATGAGAATGAGCACACCGAGCACTTGAGGACGATTTTATAGATTTTACGAGATAATCAATTGTATGCCAAGTTTAGTAAAATTGAATTTTGGCATAAATAAGTTGGGTTTTTGGGGCACATTGTCTTAGGGATGGAATCTGAGTTGACTCAGTAAGATTTCAGCTATTGTTGATTGAAAACCGTCGAGGAATGTATCCAAGGTTAGAAGTTTTCTGGGCCTAACTGGCTATTACCGACGATTTGTCAAAGGATTTTCCATGATAGAAACTCCGATGACGAGGTTATTACAAAAAGATGTGAAGTTTGAATGGACAGAAATGTGCCAACAGAGTTCGAGAAATTAAAAGCATTGTTGACTGACGCTCCTGTTTTAGTGCAACCTAAACCGAGAAAAGAATTTGTGATTTATAGTGATGCATTCTTGAATGGATTGTGCTGTGTGCTTATGTAAGAGGATAATGTGATAGCATATGCCTCTAGACAGTTAAAGCCGCATGAGAAGAATTACCCGACATATGATTTAGAGTTGGCTGCCATTGTGTTTGCATTGAAGATATGGAGACATCATTTGTATGGTGAAAAATGTTGGATATTCACTGATCATAAAAGCCTAAAGCACTTGATGAATCAAAAGGAATTGAACTTAAGACAACAAAGATAGTTAGAGATGATAAAATATTATGAGCTAGTGATTGACTACCATCCGGGAAAGGCGAATGTAATCACCGACGCTTTGAGTAGAAAATCCTTGTTTGCATTGAGAGCCATGAATACATGGATGAATTTGTCAGATGATGGTTCTATCCTAGATGAATTGAGAGCTAGACAGATGTTTCTCCAAGAGATTTGTGAAGCTCAAAAAGGAGATAGTGACTTGCAAGCCAAAAGAGTTCAGTGTGAGTCGGCTGTTGAATCAGATTTTAGAATCAATTCTGATGGATGTTTGATATTTCGAGATAGATTCTATGTACCAAGAGATGATGAGCTCATTTGGAAGGTTTTACACGAGGCACATAGCGGATGTCTATCTGTACATCCAGTAGCACAAAAATGTATAATGATTTGAAGAAATGGTATTGGTGGCCAATTAGGAAGAAATATATTTCTGAGTTTGTATCAAAATGCTTGATTTGTCAGCAAGTGAAGGCTGAACACCAAGTACCTTCGGGTTTACTTCAACCCATTATGGTTCCAGTGGAAATGGGACCGTATTACTATGGATTTTGTGACGAGTTTGTCACTGACACCGAGTAAGAAAGATGTCGTATGGGTTGTGGTAGATAGACTGACGAAGTCGACTTATTTCTTACTTGTACGCATTGATTATTCACTTGATAAATTGGCAGACTTGTATGTTTCAGAGATTGTAAGACTACATGGAGTGCCTTTGTTGATTATATCGGATAGAGATTCGAGATTCACATCCTAATTTTGGAAAAAAGTTGCAAGAAGCTTTGGTCACAAAGTTGAGTTTTAGTATAGCCTTTCACCCACAAAACGACGGACAGTCGGAGAGATTAATACAGATACTTGAAGATATACTCCGATGTTGTGTTCTTGAGTTTTAGAGCAGCTGGGAAAAGTACTTACCATTGGTAAAGTTTTCCTATAATAACAGTTTTCTTGAGTTTCAGAGCAGCTGGGAAAAGTACTTACCATTGGTAAAGTTTTCCTATAATAACAGTTTTTAGTCAAGTTTGAAAATGACACCTTGTGAGGCTTTGTATGGGCGTAAGTGCTGAATGGCTTTGTATTGGACTGAACTCAAAGAAAACCAGATTCACGGGGTTAACCTGGTTAGAGAAACTGAAGAGAAGGTAAAATAATTCGTGATTGTTTAAAAGCTATTCCGGATAGACAAAAATCCTACTCAGACTTGAAATGGAAAGAGATCAAATTTCAAGTGGGTGATAAGGTATTCTTGAAAGTGTCACCATGGAAGAAAGTTCCCAGATTTGGCTGGAAAGGCAAATTGAGTCCGCGTTTTATTGGACTGTATGAGATCACCGAGAGGATAGGGCCGGTAGGCCATTGATTGGCTTCGCTGTCCGAATTGGAAAAGATCCATGATGTGTTTCACGTGTCTATGTTACGACGTTACCAATCAGATCCTTCGCATGTGATTACTTTAACAGAGGTTGAAATTCAACTCGACATGACTTATGGCGAAGAACCGGTTAAGATTTTGGCACGAGAAGTTAATCAATTAAGAAACAAAAGTATAGCTCTTATGAAAGCACTATGGCAAAGACATAGGGTAGAAGAGGCTACATGGGAGCCCGATGAGGCTATAAGAAACCAATATTCAAACCTTTTTACTGGTAAGATTTTCAGGATGAAAATCCCTAAAGGGGGAGAATTGTAACAGCCTGATTTAGGGCCTAGTCAGAATAGTGGTTGTGAGACCACAAATCTGAAGTAGAAATATGTGTTTTATGACTTTTATGAGGCTTATGATATGTTTGCATGATTGTGTGAAAATTTCATGAGGAAATTTTATTAATCAGTGATCAATTTGTCAATTAGGACTAAATTACAAAGATCAAAAAAGAAGAGATTCTAGAATATTTTAAGTATGAAATAGCATTAGAAAAATTAATAGAGGTCCTTATTTAGCAATTAGACCAATATATGTCAAGATGGACAAAAATAGACATGGGAAGGAAAAATCTCAAGATAGGGCCTTAAGGGCTTTTTTATCATTTGGTTAATAAAAGAATTAAAAGGGAAAAAGAAGTCAAAATTGTGTCCATCTTCATCCTCCATAGTCGAAAATCACAAGGACTCCATAGCTAGGGTTTTGTCATCTTTCAAGCTTGATTGTAAGTACCTCCTAGCCCCATTTTTAATGTTCTTCGTATTTTTAAAATCATCCTAGCTTGATTTAGCTATTTCTAGCTATATTTTGAGCTAGGGTTTATGTTAAAAAATTTACCCATGTATGACATGCATGTATTTTGATGATTTATGGAAGAATATGAAAGTTTGATGTATGATAAACATATTTTTCTAAGTAATTTTCATGAGAAATTCATAAAAGGGACTAAATTGTAAAAGTCATGAAAATGGTCATACATGAGTGAAATAGTGGAAATTGGGGGCTATTGTAGTTAAGAAAATGATTCGGCTAGGCTTAAAATACAAGGAAGTTGAATAAAAAATCATTTTACGAGCCTAGGGAAAAAGTGTAAATATGTAAAAGTTTAGGGGTAAAATTATAGTTTTTCCAATGTATGATTCATGGGTCAATTTAGTCAATGTGAGTATTAATCAAGTGGATTTGTTATTATAGATCAAGAAACACGAAGCCCAGACCGAAACCGAGGCAAGAACAAGGTTGTGGACTAAATCAAATATCTACACACATTTTGAGAACCGAGGTAAGTTTGTGTGAAATTAAAGCTAGAATGATTTTATTTTTTAATTGCCTGATATTATGTGAAATGAATATTATTTCTATGAAAATCGACTAATGATACCTCGATGAGAATAAGATGAAAATATGTTATGTTGAAGTCCCGATTGAAGATTCGGAATAATAAGGATACCTATGTCGCAACATGAGATAAGGAAGGTCCCGTATAAGACCATGTTTGGGACATGACCTCGGAACCAAAGGAAGATCTCGTGTAAGACCATGTCTAGGACATGGCATCGACATCTATATACGATCTCGTATAAGACCATATCTGGATATGACATTGACATCGAGATATGAGATCCAGTGTAAGACCATACCCGGGATAGGCATCAGCATCAAGATGTGATCTTATGTAAGACCATATCTGGGATATGGCATTGGCATCGTAATACATGTATGATGAGATTGAGTATTCTTCGATATTCCAAGTAGTTCAACGGTAAAGAGCTAAGTTTATGTTTAAGAGGTTAAAAGTTCTAAAGTTGTATGACGAAGTGCTACCGGTACCCATGAGTAATATGCGAGATATAAATGCGAAATGTGATATATAAATTGGTAAGATTGTGCATGAGTAAGTTATGTTGATGTATTTGAGAATTTTCATTAGATTTGATGAATTCGATGCTCTTAATCCTTTAATTTCATGTTTTACACTCAAGAGAGCTTAGGGAGTCGAAAAGAATAATAAATGGGCCAAAAAGGGACAAAATGGGCCTACCTCAGAAATCAACACGACCTGGACTATAACACACGGGCAGATCACACGGCCGTGTGACGAGCAGAATCGAGCATGGTCTAAGCTATCGAACACGGGCGTGCCAGACAGGCGTGTCCCTGCCGAACCTAAGTTTAATTCTATTCGAAAAAGACCGCTTGTGGGCTAATAAAGGTGTTCCAAAGCCTATATAAACACCCCAAGGAGAACCTAAATGAAGACGCAGAGTAGGAAGTAGAAAATACTTGAAGACAGCCGTCAGGAGCAGCTCGGAAGAGGAATCTCCATCAAGACTGAAGATCTCCTATCAATTTCTCTTGAAGTTTTTGGGTTTTCTTATGTTTTGTAGTTTTCTTTATTTCAAGATGTTTCCCTCTATCAGTATGAACTAAATCCCTTAAATATCTAAGAGGATGAAGCCTAAGACGTATCTTATTGCCATTTGATTTATAAGATAAATACTTGTTCTTATTCTTAATTGTGAGTTCTTATTCTTGTTTTGATAAATCAGGTTACTGATTCAAATCGAATGTTTAAGAGTAGATCAACACAATTAAGCGGAGTTGATTGCAACCCTAGAAATAGATGACATAAATCTTCGGATTAGAGTCAAATCTAATACGAGAATCCATAGATCGAATTAATGCGACGATAGGGGTTTTGATTAGAAAGAGATTTCAATTAATCAACGTAGAGTTAGTTGTTTTTAGTCTTGAAAGAGATATTAACATAAATCAGGGATTTCTACTGATTAAGTCAAGTGAATAAATCGTATGAATCAAAAGTAATAAGTGAAGTCTAGGTGGATTCTTCCTTGGGTATTGCTTCTCTCATAAAGTTGTCTAAAAGGTATTTTCCCAATTCATTCTCTGTCGTGTTTTTAATTAATTTTAGTTTAAAAGAAATCACTCAAATTCTTCAGCTAGATAATAAGAAGGTAGTAATTACTAGTACTCTTGGTCCTTGTGGATACGATATTTTTGGTCTTACCATAACTATACTATTAAACGATAGGTGCGCTTGCCTTTATTGTGATCATAGTTAGTTAGAGACACATCAGTGTCCCCTGTATCAACTTTGTGCGAATTCAATTCGTCACACGGGCCAGCACACGGACGTGTGACCAGGCCGTGTGCCCTTAAGTGTTTGCTGACGTTAAAAAGAATGCTAAGGTTTTCACACACGGGTGAGGACACGGGCGTGTCTTGGCCGTATGAGGGACACGGGCCATAGACACGGGCGTGTGTTCGGTCGTGTGAAAACCCCTGTAGGTTCAAAATGAAAAATAAATTCTGCATGGGCTAGGAACATGGGCGTGTGTGACCACACGGCCTGCCCACATGGGCATGTTCCATTCCACACGGGCGTGTGGCCCTATTTTAAGCAAAAATTTTCTAAGTGTGTGAAAGTTTTCGGTTTAGCCCCGAATCATTTCGTACATATGTTTAGGGTCTCGTATACCCATAATAGAGATGTTATGTTTATGAATGAAAAAGTTTTAAGTTGGAATGGAATTTTATGGCTCGATATTGTATGTTTGAGCAAGTTAAGTTTGGTAATGCCTCGTACTCGGTTCCAGTGTTGAATATGGGCAAGGGGTGTTACATTACCAGACCATACCTCTTGTGGAGTCCTTTTCTTGATGGCAACGGATGGAGATCAGTTAATCAAAAATCATGTAGTAAAGGCTGCTTAAGCCCAAAACGACTTTGGTAAAAAAGCATTCGACAACATACTTTGAACCTTTTCCATGATTATTTTATTCATCTATTCTGCAACGTTGTTTTGCTTAGAGTATGGTGAATTGTAAAGTGTCTCACGATCCCTTCTAATTTGCACAATTCATTAAACTCATCATAACAAAATTCCAAGCCATTACCTGTTCAAAGGTGTTTTATTTGTTTTCTTGTCTGCTTCTTGATCTTAGTTTTTCAAGCCTTAAATGTGAAAAACACATCACTTTTCTGCTTCAGAAAAATGCCCAAACTTTTATGAAAAAACATCAATGATCGTCAACATATAATTAGTGCCACCCCTCGAAGGCAATCTAGCTGGTCCCCAAAGATCATTAGTATTTAAATATTTAGGAGTCAAATATGATATTAAAATAAATGTTGAATTGGTAATTTATGCTATTTGAGGGAACAATTAGGTTCAAGTGGTATGACCTTAAAGTCAAGTGGTTTTAGAAAATAAAGTATCTGGACCTCATTTCTATTAACCGAACCGTAAGTATTTTATTAAATATTTATGGAGTGTTATTAAGGTCGTATTAAAGTTTCTTTAAAAAGTTTTAGTGTTTAGATAGTTAATTAATTAAAAAGGACTAAATTGTAAAGAATGTATAACTTGATCACTATTAGATTTGAATGATTAAATGACTTAATGAATATAAATAGATGGTTTAATATGGAAAATTAATGATAATTTGTGATAGTGGACGACAATGTGGTTGATTATGAAGTTATTATTTGAATTGTTTTATTAATTAATGTTTAAAGTATTAAAACATTAAAACAAAAGTAAAAATGGATAATATTATCTTATTTTGTTCCTTCACCGAAAAGAGAAGGAAGAAACACCATTGAAAGTGCCATGGAGTTTCGGCAAGTTTTCTTTCCTTGCATGGTTGTGCTATTGAGGTTCGTTTTAAGTAATTTTTATGTTTTTGAGATCGTTGCAACTAGGTACAGTGAACCCGAGAATTAATTCATAAATTTGTTAAACTTTAAAATTTTTTCTATTGAAGATTTGAGTTTTTTTTTTATTTTTGGAGGATTATAAAGATTTGTTGTTAAATTTGATTAATTCGTAAGTAATTTTTAATGATTTAAATGTTTATGGATTAAATTACTAAAGTAATAATAATTCAAGGACTTGAAGTGAAATTGTTACAAATGTGGGCTGTAATGGAAGCTATTAATATTTTGGTGGCATGGGTTTTCAATAAAATTGGTTTTTTTGCATGATTCAGACATATGGACTAAATTGAATAAAAATGAAAAGTTGAGGGTAATCTTGTAAAAATGTCAAAAAGGACTAAATTACATAAAATGGATTGGTTTTACTATCTGAATTAATGAATTGAATAAAATTATTAATTTAGATCAATAACGAGTGGAAAATCGAGGAGAAGAGAAAATTACCAAATAGCCCCTATACTTAGCCATTACTGCAATTTAGCTAGGTAAGTTCGTAGGTATAGATTTGTACATATCTATATATACATAATGTTACTGCTGATTTATGGATGTATATATATATATATATATATATGATGTTTAATATGTGAGTTGGAAATTAAAATACTATAACTAAATATAAGGTGAGAAAGGATTTAATTGAAAAGTATTGAATCTTTATGAAATATGTTATATGTGACTTTGGAATGATTATGAATTGCTACAGCATGTGTATTGAGAAATATGGAAGTGCCTCTGATTCGTGAAAGTTATAATTTTGTTAAAATGGCTGTTTGGACATTGTAAACGATTAGGATACAATTGGTATGCCAATAGGGTTAGTATGCGTGCTTGTACGGGATTTGCACTTTGGTGCCCCTGTATACACTTCGATGTCCCTATTCGCAATACGGTGCCTCTGCCTGCACTTCAGTGCTCCTGTTATGCATTTGTGATGCCTCTAGTGTGGTGTAGTTACCTGAGTATCCGAGTCAAGTTACTAGTTCATCAGGCTGAATGTTAATGGAATTTATAAAATTATTTATGTGCTTAAAGGCTAATAAATAGTCAAGATATTAGTAAATGTTAAATGTTCGATGAATTACTTGATCGTATGTGAGTATAATTATATTAATGATTATACGGTTAAAGATGGACATTTATACACATATATGAAGGAGTTTGGATTGAATTATTATAGTATAGGAAGCATACGATGAACCATTTTCAGTACTAATCTTATAAGGGCTTCGTAAATGATTAACATGTATGATTAACATTATTTAGTTTTCACATTGTTTAGTGAAAGTAAGTGATTCCGTAATGACATGTTTATATTAAAGTTTGAGACGAAAGAGCAATTACACAATGATTATATGTTAGGTGTGTAGGTGTTTTGGTAAGAAGAAATATTTAAATGAAATGCTTATAAGGCAAAATACATGTATGTATATGCAAGAGTACACCAATTACCATTGAGAGGTGTAGTGAATAGAAAATGAAAGTTAGCTTAAAATATGATGAAAATTATGCTTAATTGTTTATTCTAATATGTTCAGTAGTTAAGTTGCCTTTATACGAACTTACTAAGCATAATTTCTTACTTTAGTTGTTTTCTTTTCCTGTAGATCATTGGAAAGCTCGATTTGGTTGGAAGCTTGTCGGAGACCTATCACACTAACCAGTAATTAATTCTGTAGTTTTTGAGCATTTTTGGCCAAGGTTTATAATGGCATGTATAGGATTTTATGTAATGGTGATTTGGTATGTTTTGCTTGAAGATTATGTTTGGTTGATGGATTGGTAATCTTTGCTAAGCTATGTCATTTTGGTCATTTGTTAAGGGTTGTAAATAAGGTTATTTTGGTATGTTTGAAATGGCTTGTTAATGGTCATTTGTGATGTATTTTGGAACTTATTTGAACTAGGTCTTTATGCAAGAAATGAGGTAAGGTTAACTTGATCTAGTAAATGATGTTTGATGAAATTATGGTGCTTATGAATGGTACATTGGTTAGATAATTTAAGATGAATGAAATGACATGTTTACATATGTTTGATTAGTGTTTGAAACCCTTTTATGTGTACCTATAGGGTTTAAATGAATAAGAATAAAATGGTCTTGTAACAGTTTGATTTTCGGTACATTTTGGGTCATCACGCCTGAGACACGGACGTGTGACTTAGCCATGTGAGACACATGGCCTGGTGACACAGCCATGTGAGATACACGGCCTAGTGACATAGCCGTGTGTCCCTAGTTCGAAGGTTACATAGTCTGAGACACGGGCATGTCTCTTAGCTGTGTGAGTCACACGGCTTGGCCACACGGCCGTGTGACCCTTATTTTGCAAATTTTGCATCTTTTTCCTAAACTTTTGATTTGTTTCAAATTGGTCCTAAATTGCTTCTAAGCTATTTTTTGGGCATCGAGGGCTCAATTTAGGGACAAAATGCATTTATATGAACGATTTATGATATGGTTAAATTATTGAATGATATTATATCTAAATGTTTCAATTATTCAATAATGCTCCGTAACCTTAATTAGGCGATGGAGACAGGTTAGGGATGTTTGATTTAGTGGTATTAGGATTTAGAGTTTAGGGTTTAGGGTTTAGTAGTATTAGAGCTATAGTTTAGTTGGTTCTAGGACTTAACGTAGCATATATAGAGTCCAGAAATACATACCACTATATAACTTGTGATAGTGTGATACCTCCTGACTCAAAATGAATTATGTTTTCATATAGATAAAGATATCTTCCAATCGAGCTAATTCTGATGATGCTTAAAGCAATATTCAAGCCTACGATAAAAAAGTTTTAAATGATATGCATAATTTATAAAGTTTAGAGTAGATATTTATAGTGTTTATGTTAATAATGAATGTTATTTTTTATGTGTATACATAAGAATTAAATTTTGTGGCAATACGATCTCTACCCCTCATTTTAAAAATTTTATATCACGGAATGTCTATAGTTTTCTGTTGTGGAAAGTCTAAAAGTGTGAAGCTAAAGAGTTTAGTGGTTGAATGAATAATAACATATCTAGAGCTAAAGGTTGGTTAGTAAATAAAGAGAGTTCTAGTTGAGATATTAAGTCTTACTGAAGATTATTTAGGATGCGCAACATCATTGTGGAAAGAAGAAATTATTCACCAATAATCGAATTTAAGTGCTATGGTATCTAAAGAACGGGTTAGCCAGGATTTCTTCTGAATTGATTACTTTAGCGGAAGAGTATAATGTGGGATCACCGATGAATTTAGTAGTCAACGGGTAGCGTTCGAACTGTAAAATATCTGAATGTTGCCGTTATGGCTGAGTATCTCACAATGATCTTCTCTGGGTATTCTATGTGCTCTTTTATCTTTAGAGACATATGCGATTGTTTATTTTCAGATGTGGTTCTTACCATGTGGGAATGGTTGCTAATCATAAAGTTAGGTAGAGGTATTGTTAGTCTGGTTGATTAATGATCGCATTGCTCTATTTTTCTTTGGCATTCTATTCCATTATGTTTTGGTAGAGGACTCGATGACAAAATTCATGAGTTATTATTTTTCTACTTCTACTAGTTGTTATTTTGCTTTATGCATATGAAATTGGTGTTGTTTGTCACAGCTGGTTCTAGTGTGTCGAGTGATATTCTCCTTCTGGATTTTCTTTAGCGTATCATTTATCTCTTTAACAATCAATATTGGTTATATTCTTGAAAATTCAGTAGAGCTTTACATCTTGGACTACATTATTTTGGCTTTCTTATTGTTCTTATTATTTATTCTATCAAATATGGTCTATCTACAAAGAATACATTGACTTGGGATTATTATATCTATTACAGTTATAGTTCTTGGCTGGATCATGGGAGCATGTTGATACAGATATCAGGTTTATAGAGGTTGTGTTGCTGCACTGGTTGTTACTGGAACTATATTTGGTTTTTTTCTCTTTTGTTTCGGAGTGCACTATTGATATTTGAAGTATTGTTCTATTTATATGGTTGTAACATCAGTCTTATTAGAACACTGTGGTCCGTCTAAGGGAAAGTATTTGTGAAAGAAGCAAAATAATCCTTCTAATTCATCTGATGGTTGTGGCTTCGGTATGGTTCAAAGCTTCGATGATAATAATTGAAATAGTTTCATTAATTATCCCATTTCTAGCTTTCATGAAGGGGATAAATAATGACAAAATTATTAATGGTGGAAGATCGAGCTTAATCTCATATATTGGTTCTCATTACTCAAGTAATCTTGAATTATATCAACAAGTCAAAACTAGATGTCATATTTCGTATGAGTTAACACAGTTAGTGGTGATCTTTGGTTGGTATTCTGAGGGAATTATGATAGACTATATGTCTAGATTATCTTAACAACAAGAAGAAAGAATTATTCTGAATTGTTATTATCAGGTTAATAAGATCGGCTCATTTGTTTTAGTTAGAATAGATTATTCACTTGAAAAGTTAATTGAGTGTATGCATTTGAGTTTATCCTTAAGTTCAGGATTTTTTTTTTTGCGAATTCAAGGGTAAATAGACAGACAATCAAAATGAGAAATTTATATTCTAAAAGACATGATACGGAAATATATCAACCAGATCAGTGATAATCGGGAAATATTATTATGGGTTACAAATGCAGATGTGTCTGAAACATCAGTTAGAGTCTGTTATGAAATTACGAACTATAGCTAAACACTATGAATTATCTAATGTATCTGTAATCTAATGATCTGGGTTTTCTTCAGTTATGCTTCAATAGATGATTACTGGGAATTTCTCGGTAGTTGTACTACTATGGTAAAGTTATGACAGGAAAGCATCAAAGTTGTTCAATTAAGTCAGGTATCTACTTCAGCCTCAACCAGAGAAGAATTTGTTGTTTATAGTAACATTTCATTTAGATGATCTTGAATTAAGGTGGGTTGAATATCATGAAGAACTGCTAATTCTTTAGAGAATTTTAAGATGTAGGGAAAAATATTCAAATTTGTGCACCGAATAATTCTAGGATATATGATACATCTTATATGAGGTAGTTCATAGTTTATTTTATTTACATTAGACAATGAAAAAAGTGTATCATGTTTTGAGACAAGGCTACTGGTATACATGATTAGAACGGGAAATTTCAGATTTAATTTGGAGATATCTGTTATGTCTATAAGTTAAGGTATCATATCAATTTTTTGTATGAAGTCTGATTGGGAACGGGTTATGATAGATTCTGATTGGGAATGGGTTATGATAGATTCTGATTGGGAACGGTTTATGATAGATTTTTTTATTGGACTACTCTTGAAAAAGTGAAAGAAAGACTTGATCTGAATAACCATTATCAGGTGAGAAATTTCGAGGACGAAATTTTTGTAAGGGGGAGAGTTGTAACAGCTCGTTTTTCAGTGGTGTCAGAAACAGTGGTTTCAGGGCCACAAATCTAACGAGTAAGTTTATAAATATTATTATTTAATATTTACGAATCAAATATGGTATTAAAATAAATGTTGAATTGGTAATTTATTTTATTTGAAGGAACAATTAGGTTCAAGTGGTATGACCTTAAAGTCAAGTTGTTTTAAAAAATGAAGTATCGGGACCTCATTTCTATAAACCGATCCGTAAGTATTTTATTAAATATTTATGGAGTGTTATTAGTGTCGTATTAAATTTTCGTTAAAAATTTTTATGTTTAGATAGTAAATTAAAAGACTAAATCATAAAGAATGTAAAACTTTATCACTATTAGATTTGAATGACTAAATGACTTAATGAATATAAATGGATGGTTTAATATGGAAAATTAACGATAATTGGTGATAGTGGATGGCAATGTGGTTGATTATTAAGTTATTATTTGAATTGTTTTATTAATTAATGTTTAAAGTATTAAAACATTAAAACAAAATTAAAATAGATAATATTATCTTATTTTGTTCCTTCACCGAAAAGAGAAGGAAGAAACACCATTGAAGGAGCCATGGAGTTTCGACAAGTTTTCTTTCCTTGCATGGTTGTGCTATTGAGGTTCATTTTTAGTAATTTTTATTTTTTTTGATTTCGTTGCAACTAGGTCCAGCTAACTCAAGGATCAATTCGTAAAACTGTTAAACTTTAAAAATTTTTCCATTGAAGATTTGAGTTTTATTATTATTATTTATGGAGGATTATAAAGATTTGTTGTTAAAATTGATTAATTTATAAAGTAATTTTTAATGATTTAAATGTTTAGGGATTAAATTGCTAAAGTAATACTAATTCATGGACTTGAAGTGAAATTGTTACAAATGTAGGCTGTAATGGAAGCTATTAACATTCAGGTGGTATGGATTTTCAATAAAATTGGTTTATTTTCATGATTAGGACATAGGGACTAAATTGAATAAAAATAAAAAGTTGAGGGTAATTTTATAAAAATGTCAAAAAGGACTAAATTGCATAAAATGAATTGGTTTTACTATTTGAATTAATGAATTGACTAAAATTATTAATTTAGATCAAGAATGAGTGGAAAATCGAGGAGAAGAGAAAATTACCAAATAGCCCATATACTTAGTCATTGCTGCAATTTAGCCAGGTAAGTTCGTAGGTATAGATTTGTACATATATATACATAATGTTACTGCTGATTTATGAATGTATATATATATATGATGTTTAATATGTGAGCTGGAAATCGAAATACTATAACTGAATATAAAGTGAGAAATGATTTATTTGAAAAGTATTGAATCTTTATGAAATATGTTATATGTGATTTTGGAATGATTATGAATTGCTACAGCATGTGTATTGAGAAATATAGAAGTGCCTCTGATTCATGAAATTTATAATTTTGTTAAAATGCCCGTTTGGACATAGTAAACGATTAGTATACGATTGGTATGCCAATAGGGTTAGTATGCGCGCTTGTACGAGATTTGCACTTCGGTACCCCTGTATACACTTCGGTGTCCCTATTCGCACTATGGTGCCCCTGTCTACACTTCGGTGCTCCTGTTATGCATCTGTGATGCCTCTAGTGTGGTGTAGTTACCCGAGTATCCGAGTCAAGTTACTAGGTCATCAGGCTGAATGTTAATGGAATTTTATAAAATTATTTATGTGCTTAAATGCTAATGTATAGTCATGATATTAGTAAATGTTAAATCTTCGATGAATCACTTGATCATATGTGAGTATAATTATATTGATGATTATATGGTTAAAGAGAGACATTTATACACATATATGAATGAGTTTGGATTCGATTATTATAGTATAGGAAGCATATGATGAACCATTTTTAGTACTAATCTTATAAGGGCTTCGTAAATGATTAACATGTATGATTAATATTTATTTAGTTTTCACAGTGTTTAGTTTTCACATTTTCCATACAAGTTACCTGATATGGTTACATCGGCTCAAAGCTTGCTAGGCTCGAGGCCTGTTACAATCCATCGGCACGAAGCCTTTTAGGTTCAAAGCCTGATTCATTCCACCGGCACTAAGCCTGCTAAGCTCAATGGCCTGATTCAATTCATCGGCACCAAACCTGCTAGAGTTTTGGTCCGATTATATATATATATATATATCTAGTACAACTCAATTTCATCATTAATCTCCACAAGTCAACATCCAATAATTGTAAACTCTACATATATTAGTGTACAAAAAATACTAAGGAATTTAATTAGAATATAATTAAATATCATACGAACTTACCTGTGTAGTGACAGCTAGTATCCAACAACGTCTACTCAACTGCTTTTCCCTTCCCGCGTTTATCTACTGAACCGTTTGTTTCTTGATATGTAGCCCCTTAATCAGCCGAATATTAAACTTCCCAAAGCTAAAATTTTTCTTTTTTTCCTTTTGGTCAAAACCCGAAAGAACATGATGATGTTCATTTACTTTTGTTTAATTTAAAGTTTATTTTTTATTACTAAATTAACCTTTGATAATTAATCAAATTCCCTTAAAACTAAAGTCACAACTGTCCACCCAATATCAAATGTGTCTAATTGCCATTTTAGTTCGTTAGTTTTTATTTCCATAACTATTTAACTCATTTCACTTATACAACTAATTTTTACAACCATTATAATGTTGTCCTTTTTTACTTAATTAATTGTCTAAACATTAAAATTTCTTAACCAGATTTTTATACGACTTTCACGACCATTTATATTAAATTAAATAATACAAATAAACTCACTAACTGAAATTGTGGTCCCAAAACCATTGAAAAATAGACTGTTACATTTAGAACCCCACTTTCAACTGTGTATTTGTACCCTTTTGAATCATGAGTACTCGCCAAAATCAAATTTCTCTTCAATTCTAGTACATGTAGTATGCCACTAAGTGTTCTAACGAATCCATCAAACATTTTAATTTTGATTGTGCCAATACCTGCGATTCTACATTAAACATTATTTCCCAAGGAAACTACACATTGAGACACTGTTTCATATGTTGTAAACCAATCTCGATTGGGGCTGTAACACCCCTCACCTGTATTCAACGCCAGAATAGGGTTAAGGAGTATTACCGAACTTATTACACAATTAAACATACATTTCTCAAACATTTTTCAATTCAAATAGAAGTCATTCATGATCATTCATCAAGTCCCTAATATGAGCCCACGGGGCTCAAAACATGCATTCGGGAAGGTTCGGGACTAAACCGATAACTCAGGAAAATTTTGGAACACTTAGAAAATTTTTGAAAAATATAGGGGACAGACGCTTGTGTGGCCAGATCGTATGTCTCACACGGCCAAAGACACGCCCGTGTGGCCTGGCCGTGTGTCTCACACGACCAAAGACACGCCCATGTCACAGGCCGTGTGGACACTCGAAATGGGATCACATGGTCGTGTCCCAGCCTGTGTCCCACCCAGTGTAACTCACTAACTTGGGTCACACGGCTAACCACATGCCCGTGTGACTAGCCCTGTGCCCTTCGAAATGGCCTCACACACCAATGTGCCAGGCCGTGTGCTAGGCCGTGCCAAACTTGTAGGGTATATTGACTTATGCCACACGACCAAGTCACACGCCCGCATATTAGGCCATATGGAGCACACTAACTTGAATTTTAATTCAACACCAGGGGACACACGATCATGTAACCTGACCGTGTGTCACACACGGCTGAGACACACGGCCGTGTGGACAAAAATAGGCTATTTACCAAGCCATTTGCCACCCAAATTTGCATATACCTACCCCAATGCATAAAGACACTCAACAAGGCATAAATAGGCATTTAATCGAACCTCAATCCAAACTTAATTCATGCTAATTCTATACCAACAACAATAAGGCACACATATACCACAATTTACTATTCAATATCATTCCAAAACTCACTTACACAAACCATAAAAAAAACCAATTTTAAATATGCATTATTTGCCTAGTTTCACTAGCATACAAATATCCACAACTCAACCATTTGATACTCATAATACCTATTATCAACAAGCATCACATAACCATCATCCAACACATCACACAAGACATGAGCACACACACACATATATATATACATATACATATCACCAAATTAACCAAAATAAGCCAACTTTCATGGCTATATACAAACCAAACTTTAGACATTTACAAGCCAATTCAAATGGCTAAATTCATTATCAATCCATAACAAAATTGACCATAATCCTATACATGCCATATACTCAAAATACTTAAGTTCAAAAGTACCAAAGTGATAGTAGGATAGTGTGATGAAGTCTCCGACAATCCCGAATCCAAGCTAGCTTTGATTTCACCATAAAACACGGAAAATTAAACAAAGTAAGCTATAAAGCTTAGTAAGTTTGTATAATAATAATCTCAATTAACCATAAACATACAATTCAACCAATTGAATATATCAACATATAACTCATATTAGCTAACAAACCTTTCACATATTCAATCATAAGATTTAATGTAAAATTCACAGTTTTCTTCGATTCAAAGCTCATACGGTTCGTGTACATACCTGTACTATCTCATATCAAACTTATACTTAACCACATCTCTTACATATATATCCATTGAACCATTCAGAATACTATCGGATACTAGGGAAACTTGCACCCTATGTGCCACATACATAGCTGAAGCTATCTCAATCTCGTATCACATATAATGCACACACTAGAGCTATCAACTGGTTTGCTTACACAAGCTGACGGTCATGACGAAGCTACACGGTGCTGATCACACAAGCTGATGAGTATTCGCAACACATTTCAAATGATTCAACCACCGGTAGGACGTACGGACCAACATCCAAATCATATAACCCCTAATGACATGTGATTCATATCCTAATCTATTCCTAAGGTTCAACTGGGATTTCTCACTTGCCGAATCATCGTCGAATATGCTCTTAGTGTCGTATTCATAATTTATGCAATATCAAAGCATTTAAACCACAAGTACAATAATGTTTATTAAGTACGAACTTACCTCGAATGCAAAAACGGTGAATTAAGTCGTTTAGTCCAAAACCTTATTCTTTCCTCGATCTAAATCCGTATTTTGCCTTTCTTAATCTAAATATAATCAAAATTAACTTATTTAATAATCTCTCTATTCAATTTAGTCCAAAATACACATTAAGGTAAATTTACACTTTTACCCCTAACATTTCAACATTTTTATGATTTAGTCCTTATTTCATAAAATCACAAATTCATGCAATTCAACCATAACCCATGCCAGCCAATTTCAATTAGGTCCCTAGCAGTCCATATTTTTCATTTATTTCACAATTTAACCATAAAATTTACACATTTCACAATTTAACCCCTAATTGACAATTTTATCAAAAATCACTTTACAAATGTTGTTTATCTAACAACAAGCATGCATTTTCTACCATTCAACATCAAAATACATCAAAAGTCATCAATAGAAAAACCCTAAACCTTTAACAAGTTTGCAAAATAGTCCCTGGGCTAATTTGATTTAGTTGCAACGATCTTAAAAACATAGAAATAATTAAAAACGGGACAAAAACAAATTTACAATTACACCATGAAATAGCGAATGTTGAAACCCTAGAATGGATTTTATTCATTCAAAAATCAGTGGTAGAAGATGAAAATAGTGGGAATTTAGTTTTATTTTATTTTATTAACATTATTTACTAAATACCAAAATTAACCTTATTACTAATTCAAAATTTTAATAATGCCAATCCATTGACATACAATATCTAATTAATGGTCTATTTACCATATAAGGACCTCCCTTTAAAGTTCTATAGCTATTAGACACCTTTAGCTAATAGAACACAAGTTTTACACTTATGCAATTTAGTCCTTATTAAACACTCAAACAATAAAATTTCTTAACGAAACTTGCACACAATCATACTATCATGCTATAAATATTAAAATAATAATAAAATAATTATTTTGACCCCAGATTTGTGGTCCTGAAACCACTATTCTAATTTGACTAAAAATGTGTCGTTAGAGGGACTCATATGGAAGGTACAACCAGAATCGAGGATCCACTCCTCTCTCACTTTAGATTTGTAGGCAGAAGCAACTAGGAGTTCACCATCACTGTAGTCTTCTACAACATCAGCTTCACCGGATTGTTCTGGTTGTTTTCCCTTTTGATTCGCTGCCTCTCTTTTGATCTTATTTTGCAACTTATAGCACTCAGAATTACTTCGATTGACAATAGAATAATGTGCCATTTCTTTTTGCAGAAGTTACAGGTTTTACCTCTGTATAAAGATCTCAATCTACCCTTTACTATAAGGATTTTGTTCTTGTGTTCTCCCATGATTATCATCAGTATTTTGTTCTTGTCTCTCACGAACAATGAGACCCTCTCCCTGAGAGTCGGATCTAGCTACAAGATGTTTCATCTTGTCATATGAGGTTAAGAAAGCATAGAATTCATCAATTGTGAGAGATTCGTTGCTATACAAAATCGTATCTCTAAATGTTAAATAAGATGGGGGCAACAAAAAAAGTAGAATTAACTTTTAATCTTTTTTATCATAATGAACCTCCATAGCCTCTAGGTCTGAGAGAATTTCTTTAAACATAATTAAGTGTTTGTGCATAGATGCACCTTCTTCCAAACGATGAGCATAAAGACACTACTTTATATGTAACTTGCTAGTTAGGGTTTTTTACATGCATAGCTACTGCATCTTTGCTTATAATGTAGTTGCAGTCTTCTCCTTCAACACGACCTATAGAATTTCATTTGACAAATGCAGATGTAATTGCGTTTAAGCCTTTTAATTTTTACGCTTCTTCTCTTCCTCTGTTAATGTCGAAGGCATCTTATCTAACCATAGCAGGGCATCTTCCAAATCCATCTGCACAAGAATTGCCTGCATATTTTTCTGCCACCGATCTGGTGTTATGATCCAATAGCAGAATATCATACTTAATTTTTTCCATTATCGTGATCGAGACAAGTAACCCAAAAATCTCTGATACTAGTTTGTTAAATCTAACATCGATAATGGCAATATAGAACGACCGCAAAGAAAAAAGAAAAGAAAAATAAAACACACAGATTTCATGTGGAAACCCTTTTGAGAAAAAAACCACGGGGAAAGGAGGAAAAATTCACTAAATTTGAAAACTAAATGATACAAGAGGAGTTTTGACTACATCTATTTAAATGTTGAAAAACCTTATTCTATTTTAATTACATAGATCTCCCTATTTTATCATTGTATTTATTTAACAAGGATTCGGGTCACACAACTCTAACATAGAGATCTTTTTTCTAACATAAAACTACTCCTATGAAATCTCTAATATTTGTTTCTTTACTAAAGACCTACTTGAGCTATTTTGAAGGAGTTTAAAGTTCATGTTGATTAAAGATTTGACAAGCCAATAGATGCCTATTTAAAAGAAGGTTTGTTATAGTAATTAGTAAGAGAGTGGGAGTACTTATCTTGTTCATTGTGAGGAATTTATTTTGGTGCAACTTTTTGTAAACAAACTATTATTTTTTGCTAGTTTGTAAGAAAGCTTTCAAAGGGAAAGTCTTAGTGGGAAATCTGATCTAGTTAATGTACATGAGTGAGGTTAAAACTTGTTAAGTATGTTGAACTTAAATCACATCGTGTATTTTATATTGATAGTGGATTACTATTTAGGCAATGCCTCGCAGACAGAGGAAGTTTTTTCGTATCGAATAACCAAAATTTGTCCTTTTATTTTACTCTTTCAGTTAGTAAAGCTAGTTGTAATTAAATTTGCAATTGATAAAAAAATTCAATTAAATTTCAATTGGCATCAAAGATAGATATTTGCCAAACTAAGTAAAGATCCTATCATTTTATTGTAGAAGAGGTGGAAGGAACATCATTCTCAAGACCCCTAATATTGGATGACTCAAATTATGCCTACTAGAAGGAACAAATAAAAGATTTTATCAAGTCCATCAATGAGAGAACATGGATTTTTATATTAACCAAGCCTTCTTTAGTGGATGAAAGTGGTATAAAGACTCTTAAGCTAAAAACCACATAGACTACTAAAAAGAACAAGTTTGTTAATGCTAACTCTAAAGCCCTCAATGCAATTTTTAATAGAGTGGACCCCCAAGAGTTTAAGCATATCTCCAAGTACACTACTGCTAAAGAAGCCTTAACCATTCTTGAGAGTACTTATGAAGGAACAAATATTGTGAAGCAATCAAAGCTTTAAACACATTAACCACAAAGTTTGAGACTCTAAGAATGGTAGATAGTGAGTCCCTATTGGGGTCTTATGTCAAATTGTGTGGAATTACAATCCAAGCATTTGCTCTTGGAGAAAAGTACTAATATGTTAAACTGGTCAAAAAAGTCATAAGGTCTTTATCTGAACAATTTCCAATCAAGGCGACTGCTATAAAGGAAGCAAAGGAAATTAATACAATAAGGATTGATAAACTCAGTGGATCATTACAAACCTTCAATGTAACACCCTACACTCGACCTAATCGAGGATCCATATGCAAGACACCACAATCGTTGCCCGAGCAACTAAAACAAAAAAATCAATTAACTAATGAAACTAAAGAATATTAAGTTTGGCTATTAAAACATGATATACATGTGTAACAAACTAAAACAATCCCATATACAATAAATCAGGGTCAAAGACAGTTAAAAAATAGGGCCAACTTACGAATCTTAAGTCAAAATGGCTAAATGAAGGACAATGTCTTGAGATAGTGAAGCTATGTCACGAGACATGCCTCTCTTGAATGTCTATTTTTGCTTCAAAGTTTGAAGTCTCAAGACAATTGGACCATGTCTCGAGACATAGATTTTTTGAGATACTAACCCATATGTCTCAAGACCTTTGGTTGAAAGATCGTTAATTTAGCTTTGATGTTTTTTTTGTCTCAAGACAAAGACACTGATAAACCGTAATAGTAACATATTTTAATGCCACATTTAGCATGTTTTTGGATGATTTATCCCTTTAATTATGGAAATAGGTGCTCCTAATCCTTTGTTTTCATGTTTTATACTCGGTAGATATCGGAGGATGAAAAGAACGAGAAACGGGCCGAAAATGGAGAAAATGGGCCAAAGTACGAAATCCACACGGCCTGGGCCCAAGACCACACGGCCATGCCTCGCAAGAAAAGTCGATCATGGCCTGGACCCCGAAATACATGGTCGTGCCTCATCATAGGATCGAGCACGGTCTGGCCACGATTTACATGGGCGTGTGCCATGGACGTGTCCCTGCCGCAGGAAAATAGAATTCTATTCGGATAAGGGTACTTAGAGGCAAAGAAACATATTCCAAAAGCCTATATAAAGACCCTAGAGGCTAACCTTTAGGGGGCGTTTAGCTAGGCCAAAGAGCCAAGCTAGAGCAATTAATTTCAGGGATTTACTCGAAGAAAGCTAGTTGATTGATCTCAAGAAGCCGGAATCATACTCAAGACGAAGGATCTCTCCTTCAATTCCTTTAGGGGTTTTAGGGATTTCTTGTGTTTTGTTTTATCTTTTCTTCTAATATGTTTTCTTTTATAATTATGAACTAAACCCTCAGATACTTGAGGGGGATGAAACCTAAGACGGATCTTGTTATTGTTATCTGAACTGAATGATAAATATTTTATTTGTTCTTAACTATGTGTTCTTAATTCTTATTTTGGTATTTCCGGGATAATGATTCAAGTGTGATGTGCTTAGGCAGAGGATGAAGAGACCCTATCTAAGAGTAGATCTAGCATAGTTAAGTGAAGTTGCTCGCGCGCCTAGATATAGGGTGACAAAAATCTACTGAATTAGGGTCAAACCAAATATGGGAGTCCATAGATCGAGTTAATGCAATTCTAGGGGTTTTAATTAGAAAGAGATTTCAATTAATCAACCTTGGGTTAGACGTTAGTAGCCTTGAAGAGAGGTATTAATATAACTTAGGGAATCTTACGGATCAAGTCAAGTGAATAAATCGTCTAGTTCAGAGTTAGATAACAAGTGAAGTCTAGGTGGATTCTTCCTTAGGTATTGTCTAAATCAATCAGTTTTTCTCTCAAGTCCTTCCCCAAATTTCTTTTTTGTCTTAGCACCTTTAGCTTAGTTAATTAGTTAATTTAGATTAGATAAAAGATTCCCTTAATTCGTAGGCTAAATAATAGAAAGAGTGTTAATATTAGTACTTTTAGTTCCTTTGGGTTCGACAATCCGGTCTTGCCGCTAGCTATACTACTGCTCGATAGGTGCACTTGCCTCCATCGTTGTCTTAGTTAGTTTCCAGGTTCGATCATTCTTTTATAAATTTTTAAGACTCGGCAGACACGATCAGACACCATGTATCATGAGAGACTAGACATTCTATGTCTCGAGAGAAGCATGGTATGTCTCAATACCTCTACCAAGAAATGCATGAAATGTTCAAAAATGTTCTTATGCTGTAACAGCCCGATTTTGGGGCTAGTTGAAATAGTGGTTTCAAATCCACTAATTCGAGGTCAGAGAAATTATTTTTAATATTATTTTATGGGTTATAGCATGATTATATGAGTGCATGAAAATTTTGGTGCATTAATTTTAGCAATTTCATGCGTAATTGCGAAAAAGGACTAAATCGCATAAAGTGAAAAAGTATTGTTGTACAAGCTAAAGCTGTCTAATAACTATATAATATTAAATTAGAGGTCCTTAATGTGCAATTAGACCCTTAGGAAAGGGTTGGCCAACCATAGGGGACAAGAAAATAAGATTTTTCAAGAGTAGGTGAAGTTTTGGTGACTTAATTGACTTGTAATAATAAAATATAGATAAAATGATATCATCTTTTCATCTTCCTCATACCACCACTGAAAATACCAGTAAGAATTGGGGTTTGAAAGATTAAAATTTTCAACAACTTGTTCTCCTTGCAAGTAAGTGATTTTGGTGGTTTTTTTTTTTTGATAATTTTTTTTTTTACTTTTGGGGCCATTTTCAGCAACCAGTAAGTGGTTTTCCTTGCAAGTAGCAAGATATAGCTAATGAGGGGACTATTTTTCAAAATGGTTAAGATTCTAGGGTTTTTCCATGTGAGTATTCATGTTGATTTCTAAAATTTTATGAAAGAAAATGAGTCTTAGTTGTTAAATAAACAACTTCTTGAAAGGGGTTTCCATGAAAACACCTAAAAGGACCTTTTTGTAAAGGTTATAAACTAGGTGGTAAATGTGTGTAATAATTGAAATCTTGAGTTGCTATAAGAAGGAATATGAATCGGCTAAGGTTGGGTGTGTGAAAAATGAAAACATTTCATTTTACGAGCCTAAGGGTAAAATAGAAATTTTTTGAAAGTCTGGGGGTAAAATGGTAATGTAACACCCCAAACCCGACCTAGACGTTACGACTGGATCTGACGTGTCACATCAAAGTGTCGTTTGAAAATTGCTCCCATAGGATAATATTTATTACGGTAGGGACTACGTAAAATCATATTTGATTCTTTTCTGTGTTCAAATGCTTCATTAACAACCGGGATAATATTTATTACAGTAGTAAGGCCCAATGATTTCTATTTGGTTAAGGTGATTTCAGTATAATTCAGAGTTTCAATTATTAATATAGGAGATAGCTTCATTATAAACTCCCTTCTAGTTCTCGTGAAGGTTCGACATTGATAAAAGTGAAAAGGATAGAACATCAAGATCAATCTATATAATGATATGTTTGGGGTTATCCTTCTAATGAGAAGAAAAATTTCTTCAAAAAGACCGATTCAGGAGTTAGTATGATCTGAATTATTTGATTGAAAAGTTAATTGGGTTATATGTGTTTGAATCTATCTACTATCTGGAAATAAACTTTGAACGTACATGTATTTATTGAAGGATAGTCTGGATCTTTAAGACTTGATACAGAATTATATCTATCGAAATGATTCTATCTGAAAAATGTTGTGGTAAATTAAAGTTAGTTCGATTGTTGAAGCTTTCTTTTGCGCGAAGATATTTTCAACCGAAACATCAGTTCAGGTTCAGTCTGAGTTAAATAAGGAGATTATGAGTTTCGGCCATACGTTATCGAATGGTTCGAAATGTGTTCTAATACAGGAATATACAGAGATATCTTGTGATTCTATACAGTTGAAGCTGCATAAAAAGAGTTATGTGACATATTTGATGACTACAAGAGTTTAAAATGTTTAATGTCAGGGAAAGATCTGAATTTGGCACAAGAAGGTTAGCTCGAATCGTCGAAAAACTTTAAGTCTGTAAGTAATTATTATTTGAGGAAAACAATTATAATTTCGGATGTTCCGAATGTGAAACTCTTGTGTGCTTTATGAGCGATGAATACGTGATTGTTCTTATCAGATGATGAATAGTTGTTATCTGAGTTAGAAGCTAAATAGATGTTATTTAGCGAAGATGTGAAACTTAGAAACGTGTTATCAAATTATAAGTTAAAAAGGGGTTCAGCATTAATTAATTTCTGATTCAGAACTTCAGATGTGGAATCGATGATTATTTGTTGCTTCGAGATAAAGTGTCTATACTGAGAAGCTCTGAGATTGTATAACCATTGTTATAGGTAGCTCACAGTGTCAGTTAGTCTGTTCGTACAAGAGTAACATGATGCACGACATTCCTAGATATGGTATTTATGAATGAGTGTGAACTATGATATTTCTGACTTTGTTGATTATAGAAATAGAGTGTTGATGAATTCTGTATCGGGATTATCCTTATCATTGAAAAGGATAGAGTTATCTGTTCCTGAGATGATAAGTCTACATATGGTGCCAACCATCATTGTTTCATATGTGATTCTGAGGGAAATTATAGTAATCTGTGAGTATTAGATTGCATTGAAATCGAGAAACGCAATTCAAATTCTCGAAATATTTATTTGTCACTGCATTTTAGAGTTTCAAAGTAACTAAGAAAGACTATTTCTAATATAAGTAGTTACTGGACTCCATTATTTTAGGATCGAGCTTTGTGAGAAAATGATCCACAGGATTAATATCGTCAGAGAAATTAAGAAGATATAGGTATAAGCAGTCTCAGCGAGAGATGATGTATATCGAAAGTCAGATCAGAATTTTAGTTGTGAGATTAAAGAGATTTGAAATCCGGAGCTATGTGTGAATTTGAAATGTATTGTGTGGAAGCAAATCCTTAATCTACATATTGGTAAGATTTTCGGGGACGAAAATCTCTAAGGGGGAGAGTTGTAATAGCCTGACTTAAACCTTAGTCAGAACAGTGGTTTCGGGACCACAAATTTGAGTTAAAAAATATTTTAGTATTAATATTATTTTTTCATATTTATAATATATTATTAAGCATATGCGAAAGTTTCGTATGAAAATTTCATCGTTTGTGTGCTCGATTTGAAAAAAAGGGGCTAAATCGCATAAAATGCAAAAGATGTGTTCTATTTGATGAAGTGCCAAATTGCTAAGACATATTAGGTGTGAGGTCCTTATTAAGAAAATGGACCATTAACATGGTTAATGGAATTTTATGAACAACCATTAAGTGATGTTTTTATTTTTTAATTAAGGTTAATTTGGTAATTCATGAAATAAGTTCAATTAAATTAAAAGAAAACAAATGTTCATCTTTTATTCATGTTTCCACAACCAAAAATTGGAAAAGAAAGAAAGCTTAAGAGCAAGCTAGGGCTCGGCTAGGAAATTGGGTGATTAAGGTATATTCTTTGATTGGTTTTTGAATATTTTTACGTTTTTGAGATTGTTGCATCTTGTTCTAGCTAGCCCATGTCTTAATTCATGGAATTATTGATGTTTTCATGAGATCATATTGATGAAAATGTGAGTTTTGTGTTATTAAATGGTGAAATATGAAAGCTTGGTGATAGATGAATATGTTTTGTATTGGGATTTTTGATGAACTTGTTAATTATGGACTAATTTGTGAAAATGAGAAATTTAGGGGTTAAAATGTGAAACAAATGAAATATATGGGCTGCTAGAGACTACATGAATATTAGGTCAAGCATGGGAAATAAGGAATTTTATGTATTTTGTGATTTTATGAATTAGAGACTAAAATGTAAAAAATGTGAATTTAGGGGCTAAAGTGCAAATTTCCCTTTTATGTGTTTTTGGGTGAATTTGAATACATGTGTGAATAAGTAAGTTAATTTTGATATTAATTAGATTGGCAAAGGCGGAATTGGATCTAGATCGAGGGAAAGTCAAAATATTAGATTAGTCGACTTAATTTTTTATTACTACGAACGAGGTAAGTTCGTATTTTAATAGACATTTCAAAATCATGTTATAAATGCATATTATTTGTATGATTGAATTCAATACCGAATGTTAATGCAAACGTATGTATTTTGAATAAGTTATATATATGTTATTATGATACTGAATTGTTCGAGAAGTAGAGAATATGAATACGAGAAAGTTTCGATAACATGACGACGTCCAAAAAGCCCTGTACGAACCCTAGGAATAGTAGAAGATAGATAAGTCATGACATAGGATTCCGAGATATTATTTCGTGTAAGACCACATCTGGGACATTGGCAATGATTTGAGATATTGTGTAAGACCCTGTCTGGGACGCTGGTATCGATTAGAGATTACGTGTAAGACTATGTCTGGGACATCGACATCGTATATGATTTTGTATGTAACATCCGGGATTTAGGGGCTTCGCATTTATTTGGTATTTATGTGTTAGTATGCTCTGTATGGTTGTTTCAGTATGTTAAGGGCTTCGGGAAACCTTGGGCTAAGATTGGGCCTTAGTGAAAGTTTTTGGTTTTAAGCTTTTAGGGGAGAGCTAGTGGAGCCAGGCTTTAAGGGATTAAATGTGGTGAATATTGACATAAGGATTAGGGTGGTGTAGTGGCAAGGGGGCGCCACTTTGGAAGCCTGGAGGTTGCGTCAGAGGGAGTTATAAGGGGGAAGGAGTTCCAGCAGTAGGGATAGCATTTTGGGAGTTTTATTTTGGCGTCTGGAGAGGTAGGTGGTGGATTCGGCAAGGGATCTTGAGGAGGGAGTGTTGATTGGGTCAAACACTTTTGAATGGTTGATGGAGAGGGTTTTTAGGAGTTTAAAGTATTCAAACTTGTTTGAATATGTGAAGGAGAGGGAATTAAGGAGAGAAAGAAGGGATTTGGAGAGGGAAGGAGTGTTGGCCTAATATGGGGTTCTGGGAGGTAGGATTTTCGGTCATGCAAGAAGGGTGTGAGGGGGTGTTTCGGTTTAGGGGTATAGGTGCAGAATGTAGGTGTTTTAGTAGTTGGGGGAGTGCATCTTTTTCATTTTTCTCTCCATATGACCAACAGCCGAAACTAGAAGAGACCATTTGGTGCATTTTTGTTCATATTCTTTTCCCTCTACTTCTTCTCTAAAAGATGAACCTTACCCCTCTTTTCTCCTCTTTTTCACTTTGATAACCTTAAACCTTCACTTCTCTTTCAAAAGCCAAATCTTACCCTTCACTTTCTCCCATAGCCGAAACCTTTTAACCTCAACTCTCTCTTCCTCTCTTTCACCGATTACTTCACCTTCAAAACCCGAACAACCCTTCTCTTTTGTTTTGTAGCCGAATGAACCTTCCACTCATTTGAACCTTAGTCGAATCTCTATTTTTGGGTAGTGATTATTTTCATATGTTAATCTCTAGAGGAAGTGCCGTCACTCATCTCTTGTCAATTTTCCCAATCGATTTTAGTGGTTATGGTAAGGGTTCTTTTCCCTTTTGAATCTTTCTCATTTTTCTCTTTGGTGCCAAAACCAAAAGCCTAACTCTGTTTTTCATGTGGGGCCCAACCTATAGGGGCTTGATTTTGTGCCTTTCGTTTGTAGCCAGCGTGAGGGGGTGTTAGGGATCAGTTGGTTTCGATCAACCAAGGTAAGAAGGATACACCTTTCATTTGGCCAAAGGCCACTTTATTTGGATCATGAGTGTTAGGCCGAATCTAACATGGGTTTATGTAGGGACTTCGACGATCTTTTAGTTTAGGTGTAGACTCTTAGGGATCAGTCAACTTCGGTAAGGGAACACTTGATTGAAGTATTTACTTAGTTTCGTTATTTCCATAATCAACGTTTTAACTGGGTATTCTGGCCAAGTTTATATCCTATGGATTCGAGTACCAGTCAAGTAAAGAAAGGGGTTGGACACGTAGTCCCTACCTCTAAATTCAAGAAGCGAGCATTTTCAACGGTTAGGGATTGGCCACCGGGCTGTGGGCCAGCGTCTGAAAAGACAAGCAGATCGCCGTAATCTCTTCGAGTGAGGACGTGAGGGAGATTGATAGTTTAGTTCTCCAGGTTCACAGGTGTGTAATTATCACACAATTCCTTTAATTTTTATAAATATATGTGTGTTGCTTGAAAGCCAAAAACAGTGGCAATGGTGGGTGTATTACTTGTGATGGGTAATTGGTAATCAGGTTAGTTTACTATCTACATTAATGATTGTGGATAAGTGGTTGTGGATGCATATGAGTATGATTATATATATGAATATATATACATGTATGTTTCATCATGTGAACATTGCTATAATATGTTGCATATCATGGGTGGGAATATAAATGATTAAAAGGGGAAGTGTATATGTGGGTGACTTTGTCACGGTTAATGATGGCTTCAAGCCTCATTGTGGATATGGGGATTTAATCACGTGTGGATTCAGTGGCTAGACCACTTATGTGGACTTTGAGCAGTGTGTCTGTCAGCATGACTGCCAAAGAGGTGTGTAGCGGATGGAGGGTCGATTGTAGAAATCCCCCGGTGTGTATGAGGATGGATGTACGGAGTGGTGTGTAGAGGATGGATATTAAGTTGGGTTATGTTTTCATTTTAATATTTGTGCATGGTATGTGGATTTGAGGGCCAAGCCAACTTATGGAATGTGGTAGTATGATTGCACACTGAGTCTGGTGACTCACCCTATTTATTTTTCTTAACACATTGCAAGTAGCTCATGATACGTTGAACTGGGTTGGAACGGACTCGGGGTGGCCATGCAGGAGTTTATTTAGTAAACTTTATTTTAAAATATGAATTGCTATTTTCTATTGGGATATTTTTATTATGTAATAAGGCCACTATCAATTCGGTAAATTTTGGATTATTAAGTTGGTTTTATTATTTGGCAATTATTTAAAGAAATGTTTTACTATGTTAAATATAGGAGATAAAATAAAAAGAGCTTTCAAAAACTTGGGGTAGAGTAAAAACAACTATTTTCTTCTTATATCAGTAGGGGTAATAAATATAATTCAACTCAACTCTGAGGTTTTCTTTCAATGCGACCTCGATTTCAAAATCGCACCTCGGTGAGCAGTTTTTTAAAACTTACGATATTTTCTTACCTTGGATATAAAATTTGTTTACACCTCTTTCCCTAATGACATGTCAGACCCGGTCATGGTGTTTGGGCTGGGTTTGGGGTGTTACAATTTGGTATCAGAGCCAAGTTCAAAAGCTCGGCTTTGGGTTTTAGGTTCAAAACGTCTTCTGAAAATGGTTTTAAAACATAGTAGGATGAAATACATGTTTTTTTTTGCATGGCTCCTGCGTCTCCAACCCAAGTCCTCCAGGTAAGTATTCTAACTTTTGTTCTGATATGATATGGGGTTTGATAGGCTTTATGGGCGTAGACTAGTAGGATAGTGATAATGGGCCTTAAGGCTCGACTAAACAATTTTGCACACTTCATAAGATTTAATTTCCCTAATTAAACATGTCTGTGAACAAGTCGCTGGGTTAGGGTGTGGCAACGGGCATATGCATGTCTAGGATTGGATCTAGGGAGAGCTTCGTATTTAAGCGGCCCTAGTGGCCTACCTCCTCTTTTCTGGAATCCTACCTGGTGCGTAGTGTCTGTTCACCTTAGCCGCGAGGACTTGTTGATGGGCCAAAGTTATGTCTAAAACCCGAAAGGGACCAGTAACCTAATTTTTGTAAAACTACTTATATGTCCCTGATTTTGTAAATTATCTAAAGCACCTTAGGTTGAGAAAATTTACCGAAACACCCTTAATTTTGTAAAATGACCAAAATACCCTTGTTTGAGAAATTAGCAAAATACCCCCAGATTATAAAATTACCGAAATA
Source organism: Gossypium rotundifolium (assembly GCA_025506655.1). Classification (NCBI taxonomy): domain Eukaryota; kingdom Viridiplantae; phylum Streptophyta; class Magnoliopsida; order Malvales; family Malvaceae; genus Gossypium; species Gossypium rotundifolium. Next base: position 64,363,146 of record CP106726.1, read on the forward strand.
TCCCCAGATTACAAAAATTACCAAAATGCCCCTAAGTGATGAATGTGAGTTCATGGATGTTTACTTGTGTTTGATGTATGTATGTGATGCTCTACTTGATGTGGATTGAAGGTGAACTCTGGAATTAGGAAATACAGACTTGAGAACTGAATTTTGTAAATAGAATTCGAATTTGAAAGAACCACTGTTAAAACTCTTTTCCATAAGACTGTCCGTTGTTAAATGGTGGAAAGAAATGCTAATGCATAAAATTTCTAAATCAGATTAAATAGTGAACGCTAGTCATGAGTACTCGAGGATGTGGGCGAAATGTGCGTGGCCGTGGCAAGGGTAGGGTGACTGTGTCGGAACCAGTAGGGTTTGGTTATGGGTCAAAGAATGAGGTACCGCTACCACCTGCTGCAGAAGCAGAGTTTCAGGGTCAAACGGGTGGAGACAATGCAGTGTCTCAGGCAATGTTGCGTATGTTAGAGCGAGTGGCTGGGGCAAGCACAGGAACAGCAACACGGAAGTCCATCCCTGAGCGACTCCAAGCTAGTGGAGTCGAAATGTTTCGAGGCATCTCGGGAGTAGCTCCAAACGTGGCTGAATATTGGCTGGACGCGGTCGAGAGAATTATGGATGACTTGGATTGCACAGCTGAAGAGAAGCTGAAGGTGCGCTTTCTCTACTTCAGGATGAGGCCTACCAGTGGTGGCTCACTATCAGAGAGGGTTCTCCGGTAGACCGAGTGGATTGGAATTTCTTTAAGATAAAGTTTCAAGGAAATCTGGTAGCTAGTTATGTAAATCTTGAGAGGAAGGCATTCTTGAATTTAGTTCAAGGGGTAAGTCAAGAGCCAGTGTATGAGGCAAAATTTTGAGGTTAAGTCAGTGCATGGGGATTGTTGCAACTAACTACGAGCACTGTGTGAGATTTTGAAAATGGGCTGCGGGATGAGTGCTAGGTGTTGATAGCTCCTCAGCGAGAGAGAGATTTACTGTGTTGGTGGAAAAAGCCAAGATAGCTGAGGAGGTTAAGCGATCTGAGAAGCAGAATAGGGATAAGGATAGAGGCAGGAATAAAAGGAGTTATGGACCGTCAGGATCACCACCTGCTGTTGGGTAATTTTGACAGTGTGCTCATTGTGGGAGATCACATGCGAGGGAGTGCTGGGGAAGAAACAAGGAGTGTTTTAAGTGTGGGTCAAAGGATCATCTGATTGAGAATTGTCTGCAAGATATGGCTAGGGCGCGGATGGTAGGTCAGGGGTATGTGAAGCCAGGAAGGGGTGGTCAATAGATGTCGAGAGGTCGTGGTCCGAACCGGGGAGGGAATGGCTTTGGTCGAGGTTGTGGAGCACCAGGCAGAGGTACAGGGGGTACTGAGGCAAGACAGCCCGGGTTAGTTTATGCGGCCAGACGTCGCGAAGAGAGGGATGCACCAGATGTTATAACTGATACGTTTCTTATTTTTGGGTTACCTTTTATTGCACTAATTGATGTCGGGTCGACTCACTCTTATATTGCTAGTATGGTTTCTAGAACTTTGAGTATGATTCCCGAAACTGTCTCTAGGAAGATGATTGTACTTAGTCCTTTAGGGTAATCGATAGTGGTGGATAAACTCTTTAGAGGTGTGCCTTTAGAAATGCAAGGGTCAGTTTTCCCAGCTGACTTAATAGAGCTACCATTTAGGGAATTTGACTTGATCTTAGGCATGGATTGGTTAGTAAGGTATCGTGCGAATTTGGATTGTGCTGCTAAGCGCACTCCTGAGGATGATGAAGTTTTGGTGATAGGTGAAAGGAGAAACTACTTGTCTAATGTAGTGTCTGCTCTCAAGGCAGAAAGAATGGTGAAGAAAGGGTGCATGGCCTTCTTAACTTTTTTTAGTGCCTTGGATGCAAAGGAAGCGACTGTAGAGGAGGTTAGAATAGTAAAGGAGTTTTTGGATGTTTTTCCTGAAGAGCTTCCAGGGTTGCCTCCGAATCGAGAGGTGGAGTTTAAAATCGAGCTTCTACCAGGTACGGCTCCAGTGTCTATCGCCCCTTACAGGATGGCACCGAAGGAGCTGATTGAACTGAAAGCTCAAATCCAAGGGTTGTTAGATCGTGATTTTTTTCAACCTAGTGTATCTCCATGGGGAGCATCGGTCTTAGTTGTAACGAAGAAGGACGGATCTATGCATATGTACATTGATTACTGCCAGTTGAATAAGCTGACGATTAAGAACTAGTACCCGCTACCGAGGATAGACGACTTGTTCGATCAGCTCAAGGGGGCTTCAATCTTTTCGAAGATAGACTTGAGGTCTAGATATCACCAGCTTAAGGTAAAGGAAGCAGATATTCATAAGAAGACTTTCTTGACTCACTACGGGCACTATGAATTTTTGGTAATGTCGTTCGGGTTGACAAACGCACCAGCCGCATTCATGGATATGATGAATTGGGTTTTTCAACCCTATTTGGACCAGTTCGTGGTAGTGTTCATAGACGACATTCTAGTATACTCCAAGTCAGAAGAGGAGCATAATGCACATCTTCGGGTAGTTCTACAGATTTTAAGGGAGAAGAAATTGTATGCCAAATTTAGTAAGTGCGAATTTTGGCTAAGGGAAGTTACCTTTCTGGGCCATGTGGTATCTGTCGAAGGGATAAGAGTTGATCCTCGGAAGATCGAGGCGGTGCTGGATTGGAAACCACCTATGTCTATGGCAGAGATTCGAAGTTTCTTGGGGTTAGCGGGATATTACAGAAGGTTTGTCGAGGGTTTTTCCTCAATTGCGGCACCCTTGACTAAGTTGTTGAGAAAGGAGGTACCTTTTGTGTGGACGGACAAGCAGCAAGAGAGTTTCGAGAAGCTAAAAAGGATTTTGACAGAGGCTCCGGTATTAATTTAGCCTGAGGCTGGGAAGGATTTCGTAGTGTATTGTGATGCTTCTCACCCGAGGTTGGGTTGTGTGCTGATGCAGGAGGGGAAGGTTGTTGCCTATGCATCTCGATAGTTAAGATCGCATGAGATTAACTATCCCACGCATGATCTGGAGTTGGCTGCGGTGGTTTTCACTTTAAAAGTATGGAGACATTATTTGTATGGAGAGAAGTCTGTGATCTACACTGACCACTAGAGTCTGAAGTATCTGCTGACTCAGAAGGAGTTGAACTTGAGGCAGCGAAGGTGGGTGGAGCTGTTGAAAATTATGACTGCTCAATTGAATACCACTGGGTAAGGCAAATATGGTAGCAGATGTGTTAAGCCAAAAGTTAGTATCAGATTTGAGAGCGATGTTCGCTCATCTTAGTTTATATGATGATGGGAGTTTATTAGCTGAGCTGCAAGAGAAGCTGACCTGGATAAGTCAAGTAAAAGAGAAACAGTTATCGGATGATGTTCTGAGTGTTCGACTTCTACAAGTACAAGATGGGGGAATAGAGGATTACAGTTTGAACAACGACAGAGTTCTATGCTTCCGTGGGAAGGTTTGCATGCCGAAGGATGTGGAGTTAAGGCGGATGATTCTTCAGGAATCGCATAGTAGCCCTTACGCTATGCATCCTGGAGGAAGTAAGATGTATCGGGATTTACGGGAATAGTTTTGGTGGCCTGGATTGAAGCGAGAAGTTACAGAGTTTGTGGGAAAGTGTTTAACGTGTTAGCAGGTCAAAGCCAAGCACCAGTTGCCTTCGGGGTTGTTACAGCCGGTGAAGATTCCACAGTGGAAGTGGGAGAGAATCACGATGGACTTTGTTGGTGGGCTACCCCTTACGCCTACTAAGAAAGACTCTATATGGGTGATAGTGGATCGGTTGACAAAATTCGCTTATTTCATACTTGTTCGTGTCGACTATTCTCTTCAAAGGTTAGCTAAGTTGTATGTATCAGAAATTGTGAGACTCTATATGGTACCAGTATCAATCATATCAGATAGGGACCCTAGATTTACGTCGCGATTTTGGAGGGCGTTGCATCAAGCTTTGGGTACCAGGTTGGATTTTAGCAAGGCATTCCATCCGCAGACAGATGGCCAGTTGGAGCGGGTAATTCAGGTTTTGAAGGATATGTTGAGGGCATGTGTCATCGATTTCAAAGGCAGTTGGGAAAAATTCTTACCTCTGGCAGAGTTCGCGTACAACAACAGTTACCAAGCAAGTATTCAGATGGCACCGTATGAAGCGTTGTATGGGCGGAAGTGTCGCACTCCTACCTATTGGACGGAATTGGGTGAACGCCATATCTTGGGTCCAAAATGGTTGCAGAGACAGAGGAGAAGGTTAAGGTAATTCAAACTCGATTGAAGGAGGCATCAGATATGCAGAAATCGTATGCGGATATTAAGAGGAAAGAGATAGAGTTTGCAGTGGGTGATCGAGTTTTCTTAAAAGTTTCGTCATGGAAGAAGATGATGAGATTTGGACAGAAGGGTAAGCTGAGTCCTAGGTTTATAGGACCTTATCGAGTTTTGAGGCGAGTGGAGCCAGTAGCGTACCAGTTGGAGTTGCCTACAGAACTGAAGCAGATGCATGATGTGTTTCACGTCTCGATGCTAAGACGTTACCATTCGAATCCGTCTCACGTGGTGCCAGTAGAGGAAGTTGAGTTAAGGCCAGATTTGTCCTATGAGGAGGAACCAATTCAGATTCTGGAGCGAGACGTTAAGGTACTGCGGAAAAAATTAGTTCATTTGGTCAAAGTATTGTGGCGGAACCATGGTTCGAAAGAAGCATCGTGGGAGCCAGAGGAGGCGATGCGACAGTAATACCCTCATCTCTTTTGACCAGGTAATTTCGAGGCCGAAAGTTTTTTAAGGGGGTAGAACTGTAACATACAGGATTTAGGGGCTTCGTATTTATTTCGTATTTATGTGTTAGTATGCTCTGTATGGTTGTTTGAGTATGTTTAGGGCTTCGAGAAACCTTGGGGCTAAGACTGGGCCTTAGTGAAAGTTTTTGGTTTTAAGCTTTTAGGGGAGAGCTAGTGGAGCCAGGCTTTAAGGGATTAAATGTGGTGAATATTGACATAAGGATTAGGGTGGTGTAGTGGTAAGGGGGCACCACTTTCGAAGCCTAGAGGTTGCCTCAGGGGGAGTTATAAGGGGGAAGGAGTTCGAGCAGCAGGGATAGCATATTAGGAGTTTTATTTTGGCGTCTAGAGAGATAGGTGGTAGATTCGGCAAGGGCTCTTGAGGAGGGAGTGTTGATTGGGTCAAACACTTTTGAATGGTTGGTAGAGAGGGTTTTTAGGAGTTTGAAGCTTTCAAACTTGTTTGAATGTATGAAGGAGAGGGAATTAAGGAGAGAATGAAGGGATTTTGAGAGGGAAAGAGTGTTGGCCGAATATGGGGTTTTGAGAGGTAGGATTTTTGGTCATGCAAGAAGGGTGTGAGGGGGATGTTTCGGTTTAGGGGTATAGGTGCCAAATGTAGGTGTTTTAGTAGTTAGGGGTGTGCATCTTTTTCATTTTTCTCTCCATATGACCAAGAGCCGAAACTAGAAGAGACCATTTGGAGCATTTTTGTTCATCTTCTTTTACCTCTACTTCTTCTCTAAAAGCCGAACCTTACCCCTCTCTTCTCCTCTTTTTCACTTTGATAACCTTAAACCTTCACTTCTCTTTCAAAAGCCGAATCTTACCCTTCACTTTCTCCCATAGCTGAAACCTCTTAACCTCAACTCTCTCTTCCTCTCTTTCACCGATTACTTCACCTTCAAAAGCCGAACAACCCTTCTCTTTTGTTCTGTAACTGAATAAACCTTCCACTCATTTGAACTTTAGCCGAATCTCTATTTTTGGGTAGTGATTATTTTCATGTGTTAATCTCTAGAGGAAGTGCCGTCACTCATCTCCTGTCAATTTTCCCAATCGGTTTTAGTGGTTGTGGTAAAGGTTCTTTTCCCTTTTGAATCTTTCTCATTTTTCTTTTTGGTGCCGAAACCAAAAGCCTAACTCTGTTTTTCATGTGGGGCCGAACCTATGGGGGCTTGATTTCGTGCCTTTCATTTGTAGCCAGCGTGAGGGGTGTTAGGGATCAGTTGGTTTTGATCAACCAAGGTAAGAAGGATACACCTTTCGTTCGGCTGAAGGCCACTTCATTTGGACATGAGTGTTAGGCCGAATCTAACATAGGTTTATGTAGGGACTTCGATGATCTTTTAGTTTAGGTGTAGACTCTTCGGGATCAGTCAATTTCAGTAAGGGAACACTTGATTAAAGTATTTCCTTAGTTCTGTTATTTCCATAATCAACATTTTAACCGGGTATTCTGACCAAGATTATATCCTATGGATTCGAGTACCAGTCAAGTAAAGAAGGAGGTTGGACACGTAGTCCCTACCCCTAAATCAAACGACAATATAGACAATTCTTCATTAACATCTAGGCCCAATGATTCAAACTCATATTCTGACGTAGGGATATGGATTCGTACAGGACTTTCAGACATCGTAACTCGATCTATTCAAGCTCATAGACAATTCTTCCACACTTTAACCAATTCGAATTTCTCATATATTTACAAGTACTAATTCAATTTGGTACAAATAAATTATATACTAACGAATTTAACGACATTTATTTACTTATGAACTTACCTCAGATAATGACGAACGAAAACAAACGAATATTCAACGATTTTCCATTTTATACGATCCAATTCTGATTTTCTCTTTTCTTGATCTAAATTAGTATAAATCAAACTTATTTAATCACATATTCAATCAAATTCATCCAAAAACACATAAATGGGCAAATTACACTTTTGCCCCTGACATTTCATTTTTTCACAAATTAGTCCTTAATTCACAAAATACAAAATAAACATAATTTCATTACACAATAGCTTGGCCGAATATTCACTAATCTCATATAAGTCCTCAAATTTCATTTATTTTACATTTTAGTCCCTCAATTTATTATTTTCACAATTTAGCCCAAATTACTCAAATTCGTCAAAAATCCAAAGACAAAACATATTAATCTACCACATATCTTTTATTTTCCATCATCAAACAACAAAAACCACAAACTATCATCAATGGCAGTTCATGAATACATCATCAAATTTAAAAAATTCAAGCATTGGCAAGCTAAATCATAAAGCAACGATCTAAAAACATAAAAATCATCAAAAATCGAGCAAAACACTTACCTTAATTTAGCTTGAACATGGCCAAACCCTTAAAGCTCTTTTTCTTTTATTTTTCTTACAAGTTTCGGCTAATATGAACACAAATGCATGACATTTTAATGTTTTGTTTTATTTTATTACATTAATTTACTAAATTACCATACTAACCTTTACAATTTAAAATGAAAACATTATAACTTAAGCCTAATACCGTCCATCCCATTTATTAATGGTTAAATATCCACTTAAGGACTTCACCTTTAATAAGCCATGAAAATTTGGCATATAACTAATTAGAACACAACTTTTATCTTTTATGCAATTAAGTCCTTTTTAAAATTTAAATACACAAACTATCAAATTTAACCACGAAAATTTCACACATATCAATTCACATACTATAAACACAGAAAATAATATTAAAATATTTTTCTAACTCAGATTTTGTGGTCCCGAAACAACTGTTCTGACTAGGGTCTAAACTAGACTATTACATGAAAGGCTAGAGAAAAACTGCCAAGTTATATGTTCTGTAAGGTTCTACTGTTATTGGAGATGCAACTGTCACTTTCTCTTCCTTGTCAGATGAAGATATTACTAAACGTTGGCTTATGAGCCTAGGGCATATGAGTGAGAATGGCATGGCAGAATTGAGCAAAAGAGGACTTCTTGATGGGCAAGGAATTTCCAAACTGAAGTTTTGTGAGTACTACGTTTTTGGGAAGAAAAAGAGAGTTTAATTCACCAGAGGAATCCATAACATGAAGGGAAGGTTGGAGTATATTCATTCTGATCTGTGGGGGCCATCAAGAGTGCCTTCGAGGAGTAGAGCTAATTATATGCTAACTTTTATTGAAGATTTTTTCAGAAAATTTTGGGCATTCTTTTAAAAGCAAAACAACGATGTGTTTTCCGCATCTAAGTCTTGGAAAACTATGATTAAAAAATAGACGGGAAAACAAATAAAATACCTCCGTACAGACAATAGCTTAGAGTTTTGTTCTGATGAGTTTAATAAACTGTGCAAGTCAGAAGGGATCATGAGACACTTGATAGTTTTTCATACTTCACAGCAAAATAGATTTGTAGAACGAATGAACAGAATGATCATCTAGAAGGTTCGATCTATGTTTTCAAATACGAACTTACCAAAGTTTTTTTGGGCCGAAGCAGCCTCTACTGCATGTTTTTTGAACAACCGATCTCTATTCATTGCCATTGAGAAAAAGACTCCACAAGAGGTATGGTTTGGTAATCCTGTTGGCTATTCTAATTTAAAGATCTTTGGGTGTCCTGCGTATGCTCATGTTGATAATGGAAAATTGGAACTGAGATCCATTAAATGTGTTTTTCTTGGTTATAAAGCTGGTGTAAAAGGGTATAAGTTATGGTGTCTTGAAAATAGAAAAGTTGTGATTAGAAGAGATGTTGTTTTTGATGGAACTACTATGTTACCTAACTTATCTCTTAAAGACTCCTCCAAAAAAGAAAATCAAAAGCAGGTGGAGCATCAAATTAATCCAGAATCTATAACAGAGCCGACTTCTTAAGCCAGTACAAAAATTCAGGATAGAGTTGCTTCTTCACCACAATACTCTATAGCCAAAAATAGAACTAGAAGAGAAATTAAACCTCCAAATAAGTATGCTGAGGCTGATCTAGTTACTTATGCTTTAAATGTGGCTGAAGGTATAGATGTAAACCAAGAGCCATCTAATTATTCTGAGGCAGTTAGCTGGGAAGACTCAGAAAAGTGGATGTTTACCATGCAAGAGGAGTGGAATCACTCCACAAAAATAGAACATGGAATCTTGTGAAACTTTCTAAAGGTAAAAAGGCTGTTTGTTGTAAATGGGTGTTTAAAAAGAAAGAAGGGACTCCACGAGTTGAAGAACCCAGATATAAAGCAAGGCTTATTGTAAAGGGCTACAGTCAAATTCCAGGAGTGGACTTCACAGATGTGTTCTCTCCAGTTGTAAAGCATAGTTCGATTCGATTTTTACTTGGTATTGTGGCCATGCATGATTTGGAGCTTGAGTAGTTAGATGTAAAAACTTCATTTTTGCATGCAGAACTTGAGGAGGATATTTACATGCAACAACCTGAGGGTTTTACAGTCTCTAAAAAAGATGACTATGTTTGCTTGTTGAAAAAGTCCATTTACGATTTGAAACAGTCACCAAGATAGTGGTATAAGAGGTTTGATTCCTTTATGACTTCTCATGATTTAAAAAAAGTAGCTTTGACAATTGTGTTTACTTTAAGAAAAATAGTGATGGTTCTTTTATGTATCTACTCCTTTATGTTGATGACATGTTGATAGCAACGAAAGATAAAGGAGAGATAAAAAAGGTTAAAGCCTAACTAAGTGAAGAATTTGAGATGAAAGATTTGGGACCAGCAAAGAAGATACTTGGTATGGAGATTCTAAGAGATAGAAAAGTAAGTAAATTGTACCTAAGTCAGAAGGGGTACATTGAGAAAGTTCTTTGCAGGTTTAATATGCAGAGTGCTAAGCCTATTAATACTCCTTTAGCAGCCCATTTCAGACTTTCATTGGCTTTGTCTCCACAATCAGATGATGAGATTAAGTACATGTCACATGTTCCATACTCTAGTGCACTGGGATCTCTCATGTATGCTATAGTTTGTTTATGTCCAGGTTTATCATATGCAGTCAGTGTAGTTAGCAAATACATGGAGAATCCCAGTAAAGAATATTAGAAAGTAGTTCAATGGATTTTAAGATACTTACGAGGTACTACTGATGTTTGCTTACAGTTTGGAAGAACTAGAGATGGAGTCATTGGGTATGTTGATGCTGATTTTCCTGGAGACCTTGATAGAAGAAGATCTCTTACAGGTTATGTATTTACAATCAGAGGTTGTGCAATCAGTTGGAAAGCCACTTTGCAAACTACAGTCGCTTTTTCTGCCACTGAAGCTGAGTACATGGCGATTACTGAGGCTTGTAAAGAAGCTATTTGCTTAAAGGGACTCTTTAGTGAACTCAATAAAGACCTTCAAATCAGTACAGTATTTTGTGACAGTAAGAGTGCCATCTTCCTTACAAAACATCAAATGTTTCATGAGAGAACAAAACACATTGATGTTCGGTATCATTTTGTTCGTGATATTATTCCTCATGGCGATATTGTTGTGAGCAAAATTAGTACAAATGAAAATCCTACAGATATGATGACTAAGTCACTTCTTATAACTAAGTTTGAGCATTGCTTAGACTTGGTTGGTGTTTATTGTTGAAGTTAAACCCTTAAGGGGTTTTATGGAAGAGGTGGAGAACTTGTTCATTGAGAGTTTGCAATGAAAAACTTGTTCATTGAGAATTCATGTCAAGGTGGAGATTGTTAGAATTAAGTGACCCGAATCGTTATTTAAATAAAATACAGTGGTAAAATAAAAGTAAAATTCATATAGAACTACACTTCTTTTATTTTATTTTAGAATAAGGTTTTTTAATCCTTATTAAACTCGATCTATTTGATATTGATTAGAATAAGGTATATCAATCTTACTACACTCCTATTAGAATATGGTTTTACAAGCCTATAAATAAACATAGTCTATTCTTCTTGTAATTATGCAAATTCAACATAGTGAATTTTCTTCTCTTCTACCCGTGGTTTTTTTTCCCGAAAGGGTTTCCACGTAAAAATTTGTGTGTTCTTTATTTTATTTTTCTTTTCTTTGTGATATATTATCTTTACCGACATTCTATTTTTCACAAGTTAGCTGAGCCTGGTTTAGGCTAAGATTTAGTAATTGAAAAGTATTTTAAACTTAATCATAAGAAAGGAAAAATATTAGAAGAAAACTTTTTTTGTAGCATTTCATACATATTGAACATGAAATGAGGTTTTTTTTTGGATTGAATAGTCCAACTCATAATAACACTAATTATATATGTAACAGCCCGATTATGGGGCTAGTCAGAATAGTGGTTTTGAAACCACTAATCTGAGGTCATAGAAATTTTTTTAATATTAGTTTATGTGTTATAGCATGATTATATGAGTGCATGAAAATTTTGGTGCATTAATTTTGGTGATTTCATGCTTTATTCAGAAAAAGGACTAAATCGCATAAAGTGTAAAAGTTTTATTCTACAAGCTAAAGGTGTCAAATAGCTATAGAATATTAAATTGGAGGTCCTTAATGTGCAATTAGGCCCTTAGGAATGCGTTGGCCAGCCATAGAGACAAGAAAATGAGATTTTCAAAGGGTAGGTGAGGTTTTGGTGACAAATTGACTAGTAATAATAAAATAAAGAGAAAATGATATCATCTTTTCATCTTCTTCCTACAACCATCAAAATTTCAGCAAAGAGGAGCTTTGGAAAGCTTAAAATTTTCAGCAACTTAAACCTTTGCAAGTAAGTGTTTTTGATGGTCATTTTTGATAATTTTTGTACTTTTTGGAACCCCTATAGCTTAATCTAGTTAATGAGGGGACTATTTTGCAAAATGGTTGAGAGTCTAGGGTTTTACCATGTTAGTATTCATGTTTATTTCTGAAATCTTATGGAAGAAAATGAATCTTAGTTGTTAAATAAACAACTTTTGTGAAAAGGGTTTCCATGAAAACACCTAATACAGATCTTTTTGTAAAGGTTGTAAAATGGGTAGTAAAATGTGTGAAACGATTGAAATTTTGAGTTTTTATAAGAGTAATAAAGGTTCGACTAGGCTTTCTAAAGGAGGAAATTTGATTAAAATCGATTTACGAGCCTAGGGAGAAATTGTAATTATGTGAAAGTTTAGGGGCAAAATGGTAATTTTGCCAAAGTAGGAATTTTGAAATGTCTTGATTAATGTGGTGATTAAATGAGTGAATTTTATCATTATAGATCAAGAAAAATAGAGTCTGGACCTAGACCGGGGGAAAACCAAGCTAGTAGACTAATTCAATTTAGTTGCTCACTTTTTGTATATCAAGGTAAGTTGCACGTGAATAATGCAACTCTATTGTTATTATGCATTTAATAATTGATACTGCATAAAATGATTGATTATTGCTATGGTTATGAAGGACGAAATTGATGTGATATACCCCCAATTGAACTTTAGGAATAGATTGGATATCCATGCCATGACATTTAGGTGATATGTGTGCTAGTGGAAGATCATGTCTGGGATATAGCATCAGCCACGTTATGAAAGCTAGTGTAAGACCATTTCTGGGACATGGCAACGACGATGATATGTGTGGTAGTGTAAGACCATGTCTAGGACATGGCGTTGGCCACAATACGAGAGCTAGTGTAAGACTATGTCTGGGACATGGCATCGGGATTGAGACGAGAGCTAGTGTAAGACCATGTCTGGGAAATGGTATCAGCCTCGACATGTGAGCCAGTGTAAGACCATGTTTGGGACATGGCATCGTCATTTTACCCTCTTGTGTAAGGCTTATCATATATCCTTTGGTATTCCAATGTTGTGTCAAAAGTAAGAAAAGTGATGACAATGTTGTAAGTGATACAGGTACCTACATGAGATTCATGAGAAATGAGCTTGAATTATGTTGTATGATTAGTAAGGGAAAATGAGTAAGTTATGCCTTTATTCATTCGAGAATCATGTACAAGTTATAATATGTTATGAGTACGATAGTGCATGGCAATTGTTGTTAATTATTTACATGTGACTTATTAAGCTTTATGCTTACTTCCTTTCCTTTCCATTTTCTTATAGAGCCACCAAGTTAGCTCGGGGATCAAAGGCCGCCAGAGGCTCGATCACACTATCAATCTGAACATTTGGTATAGTTAGATTTAACATTTTGAATATGTCATGTATAGGGACTTAGTCTTTGTTAAGTGTCATATTGTTTTGGCCAAATGTGTTGGCTTGTTTTGAAGATGAATTCTTTTTGTATAAGGCCATAATTGATGGCTAATACTTATTATTGATATATGAAAATGATGATGTTTTTCATGGATGTGCAAATTGCATGGTTGAGTATTTGGTATATTAATGCAGGATTGAGTAGGTTATTTAATGTATCTTATTTTGGTGCAATAACGGTGGCAAAAAAGGCTTGGTAAATAGCTTTGTTATTGTCCTACGGGTAGACACACAGGAGTGTGTCTAGGTCGTGTGTGACACACGGTCTGTCCCATGGGCATGTAGTTCAGTCGTGTGTCACCCTGCACCCTAAGTTGGCAAAACAGAATGCCAAGTGGAAACCACACGTGCTAAGGCACGGCCGTGTGTCTCAACTGTGTGGCAGACACAGCTATAGGACATGGGCATGTACCCAGGCCATGTGAAGTCTGCACTTGAATTTAAGAATTTAATTCACCACACAGCCTAAGGACACGGGCGTGTGCCTTGGCCGTGTGACCATATTTGGTTGATGACGTCAGAAACAGAATGTTAAGGTTTTTACACACGAGCGTGTCATGCTCGTGTGAGGAACACGGACGTGTGTTAGGCTGTGTGAAAACCCTTGTGGGTTTGAATTGAGAAAATAAATTTACACGGGCACGGAACATGGATGTGTCCCTATATGTCTAGACCGTGTGAGTTACATGGTCTTTCAACATGGCCATGTTATCAAGTCACAAGGGTGTGTCGCCCTTCCACACCTGCATTTGCCCTTGTTTTAAGTGACATTTTCCAAAGTTTTCCAAAGAACTCGATTTGATCCCAAAACGTTTCTAAGATGTGTTTTGGGCCTCATAGGCCCTTATTAAGGACATTAAGAGGAAGTTTGAAAAGTTTTAAATTTGAACTAACTTTTACAACCCAAAAATGAATGTTAATATGTGTTTGAGCTAGGTAACGCCACGTACCCTATTCCGGCATTAAACACAGGTAAGGGGTGTTACATTTAGTGGTATTAGAGCTATGGTTTAGTTGATTCTCGGACTAACCTAGCATGTGTACGAGTCTAGCTATATATGCCATATATGAATTATGATAGTGTGACAACTCTTGACATTTTAAATGTGTTTTTATATAGTAAATGAATCCACGAGCGAAGGGCGAGATGATGTCGAGAGTAATATCTGGCTCTCATGAGAAAGGGTATGCTAGTTGAAAGTGGGCCCGTGAGACTGAGTCAGGGATGAGGGGCTAGAGAAGCCTTCCTCCTTTTGATGAATGTCTGGTATTCAGAGTTTGTTCATGCAAACCCGAACGCTCTACGTCCTCCACCCCCTTCAATTTCCCAGCCTGTCCCTACAGCTCCCCAAGTAGTGGAAATGATCAAAAGAGAAAAACCTCTGGTATACAGAATTCGAAAGCAAATGGATGAGGAATTTAGAGGGAATATTGATGATAACCCAGAGAGATCAGAATTCTAGGTAGAAAATACTATTAGGGTGTTCGATGAGTTGTCTTGCATACTTAAGGAGTGTATGAAGTGTGTTGTGTCACTCCTGCTAGACTCGGCCTATCAATGGTGGAACACCCTTGTGTCGGTGGTACCAAATGAAAGGATAACTTGGGAATTCTTCCAAGAAGAGTTCCGTAAAAAGTATATTAGTCAGAAGTTTAAAGACCAGAAGAGGAATGAATTTCTAGAATTGAAGCAAGGCCGAATGACAGTAACAGAGTATGAGCGTGAGTTCGTGAGACTTAGCAAATATGCTAGGTAGTGCGTATCTACCGAAGCCATTATGTGCAAGAGATTTGAAGATGGATTGAACGAAGACATCCGATTATTAATTGGCATCTTAGAGTTAAAGGAGTTTGTGGTGCTTGTTAAAAAAGCTTGTAAGGCTGAGGAATTGGCCAAAGAGAAAAGGAAAGCTGATATTGAGTCTCGTGACTCAAAGAAAAGACAGTTGGGGAAATAGTTTTAGTCCTCATCCAAGAAATCAAGAGAGTTCACTACTCAATCCAATGCTTCAGTTGGATTCTAGAACAGAAATAAGAATCTATAATACACGGCATCTAAGGCTCAGACCACTTCAATTGCGAGTGTTGGTAATGCTCGACCTAATAGATAGGAATGCTCACAGTGTGGTAGACGTCACTTCAGGGAATGCCGAGGAAATGAAAGAGGCTACTTCAAGTGCATTTCACTATACCACTTTATTCAAAACTGTCTTGAGATGGATGAGAAAGATAGAAAGCAAGATGTGAGTGCGAGTAATGCTCCTTCTAGAGGAAGACCATAGAAGTACCCAGGAAGTGGGGCTAGCAGTAGAGGTATTGTCACCGGATGTGATTATAGGTACTTTTTCTCTTCATGATATTTCTGTTGTTGCTTTGATTGATCCGGGGTCTACCCATTCGTATGTTTGTATAAAATTGGTGTCTAGTATGAATATGCCTGTTGAGTCCATAGAAATTATCATAAAAGTGTCAAACCCATTAGGCAAGCATGTGTTAGTTGACAAAGTGTGTAGAAATTGTCCTTTGGCAATTAGAGGTCATTGTTTTCCGGCTAATGTTATGCTGCTACCATTTGATGAATTTGACGTGATTCTTGGTATGGACTGATTAGCAGCTTATGATGTGATAGTAAATTTTGGGAGGAAATTTATTGAATTGAAATGTAAAAATGGGGATATCCTTCAGGTTGAATCAGGTGAATCGGATAGCTTACTCGTAGTGATTTCTTCTTTGGCAGCTGAGAAATGTATGAGAAAAGGGTATGAGTCCTATTTGCATTTGTGTTGAATACCCAAGAGTCGGAAGTAAAGATTGAGTCAGTGCTTGTGGTATGCGAGTATCCGGATGTGTTTCCAAAGAGTTACCTAGATTGCCTCAAGTTAGGGAAGTTGAGTTTGGTATTGAGTTGGTCCTTGGTACCGCACCTATTTTGATTACCCCGTATAGGATGGTACTGTTAGAGTTAAAGGAATTGAAGGCTCAGTTACAAGAGTTGACGGATAAAGGTTTGGCAAGACTGAGCTATTCTCTATGGGGTGCTCTGGTACTTTTTGTGAAAAAAAAAAGACAGGTCGATGAGGTTATATATAGACTACAGACAGCTCAACAAGGTGACTGTGAAGAACAAGTATCATTTGCCAAGGATCGGCGATTTGTTTGACCAATTGAAGGGAGCCACAGTGTTTTCTAAGATAGACCTGAGGTCCGGTTATTACCAGCTGAGAGTTAAGGAACAAGATGTACCGAAAACTGCATTTCGGACGAGGTATGGCCATTATGAGTTCCTCGTCATGCCCTTTGGTTTAACGAATACTCATGCCGTATTTATGGATTTAATGAACCATATTTTCTGACCGTACTTGGATAAGTTTGTAGTTATTTTTATTGATAACATATTAATTTATTCTCGGGATGAGAGTGAGCACGCGGAGCATTTGAGAACTATTTTGCAAACTTTAAGAGATAAACAGTTGTTTGCTAAGTTTAGCAAAAGTGAGTTTTGGCTCCGAGAGGTCGGATTCTTAGGACACATTGTGCTGGGTGATGGAATTAGATTTGACCCGTGTAAGATCTCTACTATTGTTGAGTGGAAATCGCCAAGGAATGTGTCAAAAATTACAAGCTTTTCGGGCTTAGCGGATACTACAGACGGTTTGTCAAAGGATTCTCCATGATTGCTACTCCTATGACGAGGTTGCTACAAAAATATGTTAAGTTCGAATGGACAGAGAAGTGCCAATAGAGTTTTGAGAAACTGAAAGCATTGTTGACTAAGCCCCAGTTTTAGTGCAATCGAAACCGGGAAATGAATTTTTGGTGTATGCGATGCGTTCTTAAATGGATTGGGGTGTGTACTTATGCAAGAAGGCAAAGTAATAGCTTATACTTCAAGACAATTGAAGCAACACGAAAAAAACTATCCGACTCACAATTTAGAGCTGGCTGCCATAGTGTTTGCACTAAAGATTTGGAGACACCATTTGTATGGTGAGAAATTGTAACACCCCAAACCCGGCCCAAAACACTACAGCCAGATTCGCAATGTCACGGGGAAAAGGTTTGTGATGAGTTTGATTTTAAAAAATAAAAATAAAACACATGTCAAGTCTTTAAGGAAAAACGGATATTTAGCTTTTACTGAGTAGTAGTTTGAAATGAGATCTGTCTTCAAGGGTGAAGTTAAGTTTGAAAACGTATATATATAGCTATAAGGGTTTATCGTTTTGAAAATCGTATTTTGCCGGGAAATAAAACTTACAAATTTGTATAAAAGTTGAGTTATTGTTTGGAAAGGATTTTAATAAACGAATTACTATCAAAAGTCTAAATTTGAAATCCTTAATTTGGTTTTTAGGTTGCAAGTGTCTCCAGTTATTTTTTTAATCCATAATCCGTTTTAATACCAAATTAAAACCATGATAAAAATTCCAAAATACTTAAAGCGGCCTTATTACAATAAAAATTAACCCAAAAGCAATAAAAAATCTAAAGTGCATGTATAATTAAAACAACTTCTACATGGCCACCTCGAATACACTCCAGCCCGATCCAAAAATCACGTATCACCTGCATTGTTTTTAGGAAAATAGGGTGAGTCAAACCGACTTAGTATGCAATTATTCCACACGTATTCCACAAATGGGCTTGGCCCACATCCACACATATATGCACATACCACGCATGATGATGCAAAATGCTAACCTAACCCCAACCTAGTATCCAACCGCTACACACCCCCGTATATCCTACCACCACACACCAGGGGATTACTAAATCGACCCTCCATTCGCTACACACCTCTTTGGCAGTCGTGCTGCTCAAAGTCCACTTAGTGGGCTAGCCACTGATCCACGTGATTAAATCACAATATCCACAGTGTGACTCGAGGTCATCACCAATCCACGATGAGGCACAAAGCCAACATCAATCCATGATGAGGCACAGAGCCAACAACAATCCACGATGTAGCTCAAGGCTAACATCAATCCACGAACATAAATGTACACCCTTTCCTTCATTAGATATATCCCAATCCCCATGCACAAATATTATATTATGATGAAATGACAATGTAATTATATGAACATATTAGGTGTGCAAACTTAGCATGCTTACGAAGATCCACATATATCCATCCACAATTTTGATATAAGAAAGATACTAACCTGGTACCAGATTACCCAAATCAGGTAATAGCATCACCACAGCCACTATTTTGATTACCACTCATGTTACTTAACTAATTTAAACAAGTAAAATAAATAGTGTGTTAATTACACACCTGATAACTCATAAAATCACGCCCTCTACGTCGATGCTATCCCTAACCGACACTTTCGCTATCTACCTACAATCTTGTTCCGATGCTAGCCCACACCCCGGAGGCCAATCTCGGACCGCAGAAACCGACCGCTTCTTATATTTAGGGGTAGGGACTATGTGTCTGACCCCTTTCTCCCCTTGGCTGGTACTCGAATCCATCAGTAATATCATAGTCAGAAAACCCCGTTAAGATATTGAATCAGATCTAAACGAAACCCAAACGAACACTTGACAAAAGAATACCCTTACCACAGTCGACTAGAACCCGAAGGCTATATGCTTGCATTTTGAGATTGTCGAAATCCCCTAAAAAAGCCATGTTAGATTCGACCTAATACCCATAGCCTAAGCAAAGTGGCCTTCGGCCAAACATTATAACCTCCTCACCTTAGAATAATCGGAACCCGATAGATTCTTAACGCTCCCTTACACTGGCTGCAAACGAAAGAGACACAAGGTTAAGGCCCTGAAAAGATTCGGCCACACCCAAGAACCAAAGTTAATCATTTGGTTTCGTCAAACCAAAATGGAAGGAGAAAGATTAAAAAGACCAAAGAACCCTTTACCACTATATTGGAAATCGATTGGAAGAGTTGGGATTGAACGAACGACAGCGCTCCCTCTGACAGAAAACCAACAGAAGTGTTACCACCGATAAGTGAAATATACGGCTTTGATAAAAACCAAAGATCAAACAAACCCCCACAAAATGAAATGAAAATAGATTCAAGAAGAAATAGTAGAAAGAGTTCGGTCAAGAAATGGCTTACAATCAATGAACAAAAGAAGGGTCAGCTATGATCAAAAGGGTTCAGTTATGGTAGAAAGTGAGGGGTAGAATTTGGCTCTTGAGATAAGAATAAAGGTTTAAGGCTATCGAGATGAAAAAGATGAAAAAGAAAAGAGAGGAGAAGGGAGAATTATGGTTCGGCTAGAGAGGCTACAAGAAAAGAATGGAACTTCAAATGGAAAGGAGAGGAAATATGGTACTTTCAGCTTTTGAAGAAGAGAAGTAAAAGTTGAACAAAAGTAATCCCAAGGGTCTTCCAAGGTTTCGGCTAAGAGACCAAAAAGAGAGAAAAAAAAACTCGAGATGCTCACCACTTTTTGGCACAAGACTTGAGAAAGAAAAAACAAAAGATGCACACTACCACTATTAAGCAAATTCAGCACTCACTTCCCCCATACATGACCAAAAATGCCACCACCAAGAACCCCTATTTTGGCCAACTCTCACACCCCTCACTTCATCCCTTATTTCCCTCCTAATTTTACTCATATCCACCCATTTAAAAGTGTTTGAATGCTTCAAACTCCATGCTTAGCTCTCCACCACACATTTGAAATGTTTGACCATTTCAAACCTCCTATCTTCAAGTGCCCATGCCAACTCTAGCTCCTCCTCCTCCTGACACAAAAACAAGCTCCAAAATGCTCTTCATGCTGTTCGAACCTCCTCCCCCTTGGAACACATTTGACGCAAACTCTCCCCCTTGCTCCCATGCATTACCTTGCCACTCTACCACTTGATTCCTTGTGTCAGCAAACACCACATAAAATCCTTTAAAGCCCAGCTCCCTTAGCTCCCCCCTAAAGGCTTAAAATCAAATATTTTTCCTAAGTCATGTACCTACACCCCAAGGTTCCTAAAGCCCCCAAACATATACAAACAGCACACACAGCACACTACCACATGAATATGAATTAAAACGTATAACCCCTAAATCCCGGATATTACAGAAATGCCGAGTATTCATCGACCATAAAAGTCTAAAGTATTTGATGACTCAAAAAGATTAAACCTATGACAGCGGAGATGGTTAGAGTTGATAAATGATTATGATTTGATAATTGACTATCACTCTGGGAAGGCGAATGTGGTCGCCGATGCTTTGAGTAGGAAATCATTATTTGCCTTGATGGCTATGAATACTCAGCTTGTCTGTGACTGATGATGGTTTGATTTTAGCCGAGTTGAGAGCAAAACCAATGTTTTTGCAAGATATTTGCGAAGCTCAAAAAGGTTATAAATAATTGCAAGCTAAAATAAATTAGTGTGAGACGAGTATGGAATTAGATTTTCGGATTGGTTCAGATGGTTGTTTAATTTTTCAAGACAAAATTTATGTACCCAAAAACGACGAGCTTATTCAGGAGATTTTGCATAAGGCATATTGTAGTTATATGTCTATCCACCCAGGTAGTGTGAAAATGTATAACGACTTGAAGAAAATGTATTGGTGGTCGGGAATGAAAAGAGACATCTCATAGTTTGTCTCTAAGTGTTTAATTTTTCAGCAAGTGAAAGCCGAACACCAAGTACCTTCGAGTTTACTTCAGCCCGTGATGGTTCTCGAGTGGAAATGGGACCGTATTACCATGGATTTTGTGTCTGGATTGTCGTTGACGCCAAAAAAGAAAGATGCCATTTGGGTTGTGGTTGATAGACTAACTAAGTCGGCTCATTTTATACCGGTGCGTACTGATTATCCACTTGATAAATTGGCTGATTTGTATGTTTCTGAAATTGTGAGACTTCATGGAGTGCCTTTGTCAATTATTTCGGATAGAGATCCGAGGCTTACCTTACGATTTTGGAAAAAGTTACAAGAAGCTTTGGGGACAAAGTTAAATTTTAGCACGACTTTCCATCTGCAAGCTTAAGGTCAGTCCGAAAGAGTAATCCAGATTCTTGAAGGTATGTTGCGGTGTTGTATTCTCAAGTTTCAAGGCAGTTGGGAAAGGAACTTACCGTTGGTAGAGTTTGCCTACAACAATAGCTATCAGTCGAGTTTGAAAATGGCGCCTTATGAGGCTTTGTATGGGCGTAAGTGCCGAACGCCCTTGTATTGGACCAAACTCAGAGAAAATCAGATACACTGGGTTGATTTAGTCAGAAAAATAGAAGAGAAAGTAAAAGTAATTTGTGGTTGTTTGAAGGCTGCTTGATAGACAGAAATCCTACACGGATTTGAAATGAAAAGAAATTGAGTTTCAAGTCGGTGATAAGTTGTTCTTAAAAGTATCTCTGTGGAAGAAAGTCCTCAGATTCAGTAAGAAAGGCAAATTAAGTCCACGTTTTATTGGACCTTATGAGGTGACTAAGAAAGTTGGACTGGTAGCTTATCGATTAGCCTTGTCATCCGAGTTAGAGAAGATCCACGATGTATTCTATGTGTCTATGTTACGCAGTTACCATTCTGACCCATCACATGTGATTTCACCAACAGAGGTTGAGATTTGTTCAGACATGACCTATGGTAAAGAGCCGGTTAAGATTTTAGATCGAGAGGTCAAGCAATTGAGAAATAAAATTATAGCACTTGTGAAAGTATTATGGCATAGACATGGGGTTGAAGAGACCACCTGGGAGCCCGAGGAATCTATGAGAGAGCAATACCCGAACCTTTTCACTGGTAAGATTTTCGGGGATGAAAATCCCTAGGGGAGAATTGTAACAGCCCGATTTTGGGGCTAGTCAGAACAGTGGTTTTGGAACCACTAATTCGAAGTCAGAGAAAATTTTTTTAATATTAGTTTATGTGTTATAGCATGATTATATGAGTGCATAAAAATTTTGGTGCATTAATTTTGGTGATTTCATGCTTGATTTTGAAAAGAGACTAAATCGCATAAAGTGCGAAAGTTTTGTTCTATAAGCTAAAGGTGTCAAATAGCTATAGAATAGTAAATTAGAGGTCCTTAATGTGCAATTAGGCCCTTAGAAATGTGTTGGCCGGCCATAGAGACAAGAAAATGAGATTTTCAAATGGTAGGTGAGGTTTTGGTGACAAATTGACTAGTAATAATAAAATAAGGAGAAAATGATATCATCTTTTCATCTTCTTCCTACAACCACCAAAAATTTCAACAAAGAAGAGCTTTGGAAAGCTTAAAATTTTCAGCAACTTAAACCTTTGCAAGTAAGTGTTTTTGATGGTCATTTTTGATAATTTTTGTACTTTTGGAACCCCCTATAGCTTAATCTAGCTAATGAGGGGACTATTTTGCAAAATGGTTGAGAGTATAGGGTTTTAGTATTCATGTTGATTTCAAAAATCTTATGGAAGAAAATGAATCTTAGTTGTTAAATAAACAACTTTTGTGAAAAGGGAAAAAATCGTAATTATGTGAAAGTCTAAGGGCAAAACGGTATGTAACACCCCTAACCCGTATCCGTCGCCAGAATAGGGTTAAAGGCATTACCGAAGAGATCAAAAACTTTTACAGACATTATATAATACAAATCATCATTCACAATCAAGTGTCTCTTTTTATAGGTCAACGAGACCTTAATCATGCTTCAGATAGGGTCAGGACTAAACCGAACATATATGAAAGTTCTAAAAATTTAAAACTTTTCTATATTACAGAGGTCACATGCCCGTGTGGACAGGCTGTGTGTCTTCCACATCTACTAGACACAACCATGTGTCCCAGCCGTACCAAAATAGAGCAAGTATACTGACTTATCCACACAGTCACCTGGCACACCCGTGCACCATGGTCGTGTTCTCATAAGCTATATACTGACTAAATCACATGGCTACGAGGCACATCCGTGTGCCAAGGCCGTGCACACTTAGGTTAGGTACTAACTTGATCCCACGGCCACTAGGCACGCCCATGTGCCACGGCTGTGTAGGCAAAATAGACCACTTGTAAGGTTCAAATGCCACCACCACAATAGTCAATCCTTACAAGCAAATTACCAATTCATTTCATACACAATTTACAACCAAAGACATTTTCAATAATCAATAAATCTTCACATTCAATCTCATTTCTAAACATGTTAATTTGTATACCAATTTGCACAACTAAAACATATATATGTTCAAGCATGATACATCCACATTGTACCATACATACAACCATTTCATTGATCAAACATGTGCACTTATGTTGCATTCATATACTTACCATAGTCTTGACCATTTCACTTTCCATCAAGCCATACAAAACATGCATCATATGCCATATTCATTCATACACATTTTCAACATTTACTTAGCCACATCACATGGCTATTTACACTTCCAAAAACATACCAAAATATCTAACCTATACATGCCATATTTAGTTATTTACACATTTTCAAAGTACCAAAATGAGCTTAGGTAGTATGATAATGATCCTCGACAGTCCCGAGCCTTCAGTAGCTTTAACGATCTATAAAATAGAGCAAATACACACAGAGTAAGCTTTCAAAAGCTTAGTAAGCCATATACAAATAAACTTAGCATACAATGCATGTAACCAAATTAATTCAATGGTACTTATGGTTCTCATAGTCAATTCACCGCATAATCTTTGGCACATTTGCTTATACAAAGCTTGCCATATACCTTTATTCACTTATCACATATGTATTCAGCTTATTCAAGCATATTTCCATTCCTGCATCTCATTCACATTCTCATATTCAAAAACACACTTCACCATAGTAAATTTATATAGATACTTACCTTTTATACACACTTAGTGTACATATCAAACGTACCTGAAACAAGATATACAGATCACATAATCGTTCGTATCTCAGATTTTCCCATTGAACCATACGAGATCTAATAGGATACTCAGAATACTCAGAATAGTCGTACAATGCCAACGTCCCAGACGAGGTCTTACAATAACTTAAATATTAATGCCACTGTCTTAGACAGGGTCTTGCATGAATCAAATACGATGCCAATGTCCCAGACATGGTCTTACACATAAATTTCATATCGGTGCCAACGTCCCAGACATGGTCTTTCACGAAATCTCAAATCAACGCCAACGTCCCAAATGTGGTCTTACATGATATTACATAACAGACACCTATGTCATGACATAGTTAATCCCATTTATTCCAAGGTTCGTACGGGACTTCTCGGATATTAACACTATATCAAATCTATCTCAGAGTTCATGTGTACATTATCTCATGTGCATTCAACATTGTCAACAGTCATATGAACATACATAATTCAATTCAAACACGTTTATTTGTATAATGACTTACCTCGGATTCGGATATTGGTTCGAACTCGGTTATTCAACTACTTTCACTTTCTCGTGACCTAAGTCTTATTTCTTTGGCTCTTGATCTATACATATTCAAATGTAATCCATTTGTTCACTAATTCATTCAATTTAATCCATGAACACACATTTAGGGTAATTTGAAATTTAGCCCTCACATTTGCACATTTTATCAATTTAGTCCATTTTTCTCAAAACATCAAATATACAAAATCACCACATATCCATGCTTATCCGAATGCCCATGTATCTCATACAAGTCCAAATATTTCATTAAATTTACAATTTAGTCCCTTAAATTGTTTTTTTCACAATTGAGTCCAAAATACTCAAATTCAACAAAATTCCAAATACAAACTATGATAATCAAACATATATCTTTCATATTTCACTATAAAACATCACAAATCTCACCATTTCATCAATGGCACATTTCACAATATCATCAATTTTCAAAATTACAACATGGGCTTGATAGTAGACTAAGCAACAATCTCAAAAACATAAAAATCATCAAAATTCAAAGTTAAAACATACCTTAATTTAGCTTGATTATGGCCGAAACCTATCTTATGTTTTCTTTTCTTCTTCTTTTCTAATTTCGGTCAAAAGATGAATGAATATAGCCATTTTTCATGTTTTATCATATTATAACATACATATTAATCTATTTACTTTATTAACCTTTCAATTAATATAAGAAACATACATAACACAAGGGCATATTTGAATTTTATCCATCCACTATCTAAATAGTGGTTTAATTGCCACATAAGGCCTCCCCACTTAAAAGCCATCTCAAATAGGTGTACTTTCATAAAGCATGCACATTTTGCATTCAATGCAATTAAATTCTTTTATCAAATTGAACACACAGACGGACAAATTAACTTACAGAAATTTAACACATGCTTACTCACATATCAATGGCATAGAAAATAATATTAAAAATTTCACTGACTTTGATTTGTGGTCCCGAAACCACTGTTCTGACTAGGGTCTAAACCAGACAGTTACATTTTAATTTTGCCAAAGTAGGAATTTTTAAATGTCTTGATTAATGTGGTGATTAAATGAGTGATTTTATCATTATAGATCAAGAAAAATAGAGTCCGGCTAGACCGGGGGAAAACCAAGCTAGTAGACTAATTCAATTTAGTCGCTCACTTTTTGTATACTGAGGTAAGTTGCACGTGAATAATGCAACTCTATTGTTATTATGCGTTTAATAATTGATATTGCATAAAATTATTGATTATTGCTATGATTATGCATGACGAAAGTTGATGTGATATACTCCCAGTTGAACCTTAGTAATAGACTAGATATCCATGCCATGACATTTGGGTGATATGTGTGCTAGAATAAGACCATGTCTAGGACATGGCATCAACCACGTTATGAAAGCAAGTGTAATACCATGTCTGAGACATGGCAACTGCGATGATATGTGTGCTAGTGTAAGACCATGTCTGGGACATGGCGTCGGCCACAATACGAGAGCTAGTATAAGAGCATGTCTGGGACATGTCATTGGCATTGAGATGAGAGCTAGTGTAAGACCATGTTTGGGACATGGCATCAGCCTCGACATGTGAGCCAGTGTAAGACCATGTCTGGGACATGACATCGGTATTTTAACCTCTTGTGTAAGGCTTATTAGATATCCTTTGGTATTCCAATAGGTTTAATGGGTAAATTAAATCTTGTGTCAAAAGTGAGAAAAGTGATGACAATGTTGTAAGTGATACAGGTACCTACATAAGATTCATGAGAAGTGATCTTGAATTATGTTGTATGATTAGTAAGGGGGAAAATGAGTAAGTTATGCCTTTATTCATTCGAGAATTATGTACAAGTTATAATATGTTATGAGTATGATAATGCATGGCAATTGTTGTTAATTATTTACATGTGACTTACTAAGCTTTATGCTTACTTCCTTTCCTTTCCATTTTCTTATAGAGCCGTCAAGTTAGCTCAGGGATCAAAGGACGTCGGAGGCTCGATCACACTATCAATCTGAACATTTGGTACTATTAGATTTAACATTTTGAATATGGCATGTATAGGGACTTAGTCTTTGTCAAGTGTCATATTGTTTTGGCCAAATGTGTTGGCTTGTTTTGAAGATGAATTCTTTTTGTATAATGCCATAGTTGATGGCTAATACTTATTATTGATATATGAAAATGATGATGTTTTTCATGGATGTGCAAATTGCATGGTTGAGTATTTGGTATATTAATGTAGGATTGAGTAGGCTATTTAATGTAGCTTTTTTTTGGTGCAAGTAAGGGTGGCAAAAATGGCTTGGTAAATAGCCTTGTTATTGTCCACACGGGTAGACACACAGGCATGTGTCTAGGTCGTGTGTGACACACGGTCTGTCCCATGGGCGTGTAGTTCAACCTTGTGTCCCCCTGCACCCTAAGTTGGCAAAATAGAATACCGAGTAGAAACCACACGGGTTGAGGCATGGTCGTGTGGCAGACACGGCTATAGGACATGGGCATGTACCCAGGCTGTGCAAAGTCTGCACTTGAATTTAGGACTTTGATTCGCCACACAGCCTAAGGACACGGGCGTGTGCCTTAACCGTGTGACCATGTTTGGTTGATGGCGTCAGAAACAAAATGTCAAGGTTTTTACACACGGGCGGAGACACGAGCGTGTCATGGCCTTGTGAGGAACACGAGCCATGAACACGGGCGTGTGCTAGGCCGTGTGAAAACCCCTGTAGGTTCAAATTGAGAAAATAAATCCACACGGGCACAGGACACGAATGTGTCCCTATATGTCTAGGCTGTGTGAGTTACACGGTCTTTCAACATGGCCACGTTATCAAGTCACAGGCGTGTGCCCCTGTTTTTGGTGACATTTTCCAAAGTTTTCCAAAGAACTTGATTTGATCCCGAAACATTTCTAAGATGTGTTTTGGGCCTCGTAGGCCCATATTAAGGACGTTAAGGGGCAGTTTGAAAATTTTTAAATTTGAACGAACTTTTACGACCCAAAAATGCATGTTAGTATGTGTTTGAGCTAGGTAACGCCACGTACCCTGTTCCGGCATTAAACACGAGTAAGGGGTGTTACAATATATATAA
This sequence comes from Gossypium rotundifolium, assembly GCA_025506655.1. NCBI lineage: Eukaryota > Viridiplantae > Streptophyta > Magnoliopsida > Malvales > Malvaceae > Gossypium > Gossypium rotundifolium. Next base: position 64,390,579 of record CP106726.1, read on the forward strand.
AATTTATTTTTTAATTTAATAAAATTAATGTTAAATATTTAACAGTAAGGAGGGTTGAAGGATAAATTTGGAGACTTACTAAAATTCTTGACGGTGAAAGGAGGTAATCATCATGTTTCTTCTTCTCAACCATCTCAAGCTTTTTCTATTTTCACAATTTTCGCAATTAATTGGATGCATTAAGGATATGGAGCATACGGTCATGATTCACGTTGAATCCATCATTCACCATAATAAGACTCGTCATTGTAATAATTTATTGTGATATGTATTATTTTACGATGCATGAACATCATAAATTTTTATTTTATGTAATAATTAAATAGTTAAATAGTTTGATATCTCAAAAAATATTATTATTTTAATTAAACCTTTCATCAAATTTTTTTCAATTTCATACATGAAATTAACAATTAAAGAGAGCTCTTAATAGCAAAACCCAATATGCGTAACAAGTATTTTATTGATCCATTAGAAACAAGATTTAATTTTCTAATGTTAAGGTTTCCAGGAGCAAATAAATTGATTAATGCTTGAACCTTTCCAAACACCTTTTATAGTTTTATTATATGCATTTTGTATAATTAGTATATTTGAATATATTAGATACATGCTCTAAAACAATGTCAGTAGTAATTTTTTATATTTTCTTGATCATAAATTAATTATATAAATAATTACAAAAATATGACGTGATACATTTGCGTAGTACTTATGAATATAATGTTAGATTAAAATCCTCAATTATGGGTATGTATGTATAATGTATAATATTATTATAAAGTGTGATACAAAATTAAGTGTCCAATTATGTTGTAAGTGTCATAAGTATTAAAGTATCATAGAAATAATGTGTAGGTACCATAAGTTGTATTTACAATTTGATGAGGGGCCAAATTATAAATATCTAAAATTAATTTAATAATCAGTTATTTAAAAGAGGTAGAGATCCCATATATATATATATATATATATATCGTATTTCATTTCCATCCCCATCAGACAGATATACAAAGAGAAAAACTATTTTCTTGGAAGATCAAAACTTCCTGGATAATCTTCAATAATGGATTCAGGTATGCTTCTGCATCTAGTTTTGGTCTTGATTTGTTCTTGATAATTATACATGAGAAATCCTATTTTATTAAATTTTATATCAGATTTTTGATTCTATCAAGCAATATTTGAGCCTCATCATGTAGAATCATTAAGAACCAATTTATATATATTGGATTGATTCATTATTAAGATTTTATAGATTTAGTATATTGAATAAAATATGAAGTTTTGGTTTGGATTGCTTGTGTATTAGGTTTTAAAGTTTTAATTTTTAATTTTTAATTTTGATTTTGATTTTGATGCATTGGATTCCATATATTAGAATTGAGGCTGATTGAATTCATATATATATTTACCAATGTTGCAAAAATTTGGTTTGGTGTGAATTGCTTTGATACCATCCATAAAAATTGCTTTGGTTTTTGATTTACTTTATATATATCATGTCGGTTGTAATTAAATACTTTGGTTAACTTATGTTTCTCAATCGATGGGATTAAGTTTTAATTTTTTTTTTATTTAAAAAAAGGCATTGAATTGTCAAAACGGCAATACCGAACCTATATTAATTAGTAGTGCTTGGTATGAACCTATATTAATTAGTAGTGCTTGGTATTTTTTACTCATAAAAATATGGAATTCATGAAAGACATGGATTTCTAATTAGTTTTGGAAGTGCATTCACATGATATTGAATGCATGCTGCTTTTTTTTAAGTCGTTTTATTTTTTAATCCCTAAATCTTATATATTTTGAGTATATAGTTTGGTTCATGGAGAATTGTCTATTCATCGATACTTTGTTATTTATATATTTTGAATGTTTTAGTGTAGATCCAAATGAATTATGTTTTTTAAGGATCAATCATGACATCGCAACGATGGAATTATCTAGTCAGTAAAAGAAATTGTTTTCCTTGTATGACTAATTCATCACTTTTATTTTTAATTAAGATAGTATAAATATTCAAAGAATTTTTTTTTTTTGCAAGGTAAGTGTTTATTCGCCGTTGTAGGAGCTGAGTTTTTCGTAATTAAATTTGATCGTCGTTAATTGTGCCAAATTAGTGAATCAGGTTTGCTAAAATCGTACTAATTAATTTTTTCTTAATTGCCATTTAGGAGTCTGTAAGTGTGTAGTAGCGACGCATATAAAAAATTCATTAAGTGTGTACAAAAAATCCAAAAAAAGCAAAGGGCGCAATGCCGATAAGCCCATTGTCAGCATCACACGTTCGTATGGGCTACATGGGTTGGGCCAATTGGGACATGTGGGCCACATGGGTGTGTGGGCATGTGGGCCACACGGTTGTGTGGGCCCATTTTCTAAAAATTTTACCTAGGGCCGTATTTGATGAGTGATTCAAATTTAGTCACTCCGCAAGGTTCATACTATATAAATAAGACTCTGAAGCATGAAATCACCAAACTTATGACTGGACGATGGGCGGAAACGTGGAAACTAGACTCTTTCAAAAAATTGGTTTTTAATAGACTTTGAATTTGGACTTTTTCTGAACTTTTAGGACTGTAATTTGTTTTGAAATTTTATCTTTCATTATGAACTGTTATATCGTATTTTAAAACTATAATTTTACAAACTGCAAAATCGCATGAATTATCAAACTAAAATTCGGTTTTTAAAACTAAAACTCTGAAAATTTTCGCTACAAAATTAAGTATCAAATTAAGTGCATTTTCGAAAAATAAATAAGTTCTGCACGTTTGTTTTTCTGTATAACATGTAATTGCAACATGATTTTTGCAACTAGATTTCAAATTTTGGGTTTTTTTTTTTTATTTTGTTTTAAACAAACTAATGTAATTCATCCATATTCGATCGTAACATCTAGGCTGGCTTTGACGTGTTATATAAATAATCTTTTATTGTTAATTGATAATGAGGAATTAAGCGAACTTATTATCATAAAATTTTGAAACCTAAGAATATGTGCATTCTTGATTTCATGAAAGTAAGTTTTAGTGTCATTCAATTGTAATAATATGTATTCAACAACTAAAATTATTTTTTAAATTTTGATTACCTATTTTACATAGTTTGAAATCAATGTTTCGAATCTTACGAAGAACACATTTGGTTATTAATTAATCTAAAACGAAATTTCAATAGGAGATCGACTTTGAAAATAATGGGTTTTAAATTGAATTAGGGTTGATTTGGAAAAAGGAAGAAATAGGAAGGGGCCAAAGGGAAAATAACTCAATTTTCAAAATGTGGTTAGCTATTTAAACACCCAACTGTCCCCTTCTCTCTCATTTTAGCTTCAGATTCAAAAACTTCCCAAATCCAAATCTGATAAATTCTCTCAAAATCAACTCATCCTTTCAGATCTATTAACCTCCTAAACACCAAAATGAGCTCCAATTTCAAAGAACAACTATGATTTCTCTATCAAATTCGTCAGAGACCTTTCCACGTTCATCTTCGAATTAGCTGCAGTTTTTGTTGTTTTCTTCAAATTGAGGTAATTTCTTGACTTATTATAGTTAGATTAAGGTGGTTGTTTTTCTAATTTGGAATTTAATCGAGTGTGTTGAGAGTTTTTAAGTTTTAAAAATTTTTAATTAAATTTTAGTTCAACAATGGTGAAATCTAAAATAATAAGTAAACCTATTATTTTTTATTGATTTCTAACCTATTTTGAACTAAATAGAAGGTATTTGAGCTCAATTTGATAGATCGATATCTAATTTTAAAGAATTTCGAGTTTCCCCTTTTGTGTGTTCATAAAAGCTTGATTTTCTAAATATTTCAAATTCATAAGACTTGTGGCACCCCAAACCCGACCGGAGCAAATTGACCCGAATTTAGAACGTCACATTAGCCACTTATGTGATTGTCCTTAACGGTCAGCCAACACAACACAAACCAACCAACACACCAATTTAAAACAAGCTTAAACGAGTAATTTCAATCAATCCTAAAACATGCTTCGATCATCATAATATAACGAAAAGTACCAAGGTAAAATTATCATTTTTGCACGACATAGACGTTAAATACGTAAATCATAAATTTGGATCAAATTGTGTTCTAGGTATTCTATTTTAATATAGAATCCACCATTTTAATTAGATTAAAATGAGTTAGAAATAAGTTTAAAACCTAAGCTCAATTAAGTAATACGGAATCCACCATTTTCAAACCAAAAATCAACTTAAAATCACTTGATCTATTTAAATCTGTTGGAAAAAATTGTAATTTTTGGTAACTTTGAGACATATTCTCAATTGGTAAAGGTGGAGAGTTGAATCATACAATTATGGTTTTATATTCTACTTCATGATACCTTTACAACGGTATATCATATGCTCAAAATGGTTGAGTGATTAATGAGAAATTGATGTTCAAAGTAAGCTACTTGAGAATTTTTGTTGAGGAAAAGAAAAACTTAGATCTCACATTGGTTAAATACCAAGTGTGAGGTGTGTTTTAGAACCCATTTGAAAGATGATTGAATGACTAAGCTTGGAACTTTACCTCGCGCACATGAGGGGTGCAAGTCCAAACCCATCGGGCTTGGGGCACACCCGCATGACGAGGGCGACGAGAAATTTTCAAATCAGTCGAGCCAAAAATGGGCCTCCAGATATTTTAGTCCAACACAAAAATTATTTTTTCCTCAGCAAACATACACAATCTGTTTTTAAAATGACATTTATCTTTATTTAATTGATTCCAACCAATTTGATTTAATGCCTATAAAAGGTTATGAATTCTAAAGAATTTTTTGACACTTATACTCTATCACACCGGATTTATTTTACTCACAAAATTCTCCTTTTCTCTCCGTATTTTCCAACGTTTCGGTGATAGAAAAAGACAATGTTTGTTCGTTGATCGCTGTAGAGGTGTTGTTGCTTTGATCATCACGTTGTTGTATCCTTGGAGACAGTCAACCAACGTTTCTCCAAGTACCGTAGGAGCGGCCGAATCTGTCTTAAGGAAACTATTTTAAACATGCCTCAATGTTTAGTAAATTTCTATTCTTCTTTTCGATTTCTGATTTTTCTTATGGTATTTATTGGTTTTCGTATATGACAATTTAATTAAAAATTATTATATTTTATATTTTATTTTATATATAAATATTTGTTTATTTATATTTATATATTTTGTTCACTAACATGTTTTGTCCAACAATCTTAAGACAAAACTTATTATTTTTGCAATTCTCTAATCCAAGACGAACAAGACATCAAGGTGAAAAGAATTTTTTTTATTTTGAAAATAAAAATTAAAGTTAAATAAAATTTATTTTGGGATTTATTCCCGCCGTTTAATAGATTTTATTCAATTTTTTTTCCAAATTAAAAGTGAATAAAATCTGTTTCGGGATTTATTATTTATTCCCGTCGTTCAACGAATTTTATTCCAATTTTGATTTATTTCCAAAATGAGTATTAAAATTAAAATAAAATTTGTTTAGAGATTTATTCCCGCCGTTCAACAAATTTTATTCTAATTTTGATTTTATTTCCAAAAAGAGTATTCAAATTAAAATAAAATTTATTTTGGTATTTATTCCCGTCGTTCAACAGATTTTATTCCATTTTTTATTTTATTTTCAAACGAGAAATTAAAGTTAAATAAAACCTGTTTTGGGATTTATTCCCGTCGTTCAGTGGATTTTATTACATTTCTTATTTTGTTGCCAAAACGAGAAATTAAAATTAAATAAAATCTGTTTCAGGATTTATCCATGCCATTTAACAGATTTTATTCTATTTTAAATTTTTTTCCAAAATAGAATTAAATTGAAAATCTGTTTCGAGATTTATTCCCGCCATTTAATAGATTTTATTTTGATTTAATTAAAAAATTTTGTTTCAAGATTTAATGTTGTCGTTTAATAAAATTTATTTTGATTTTGTTTCAGAATTTTAATTCTGCTGTTTAACAAATCAAAGGGAAATTTTTCTGTTTATGGTGGCTTTAATTGTGCCTTTAAATTGTGAAAGCTTAAATTGTAGCTTCAAAATTGTGATATCAAAGGAAAAAGGAAATTTATCAACGGTGAATTAAAAAGACAATATGAGAATGCATGTCTAAGATTGGTTCTTTGAAAGACTTGGTATTTAAGTGTGCCGAGTGCACTACCTCTCTCTTAGGGTTATCTATCTGGTGCATTATTTTATTGTATTTTTTATTAGACCATATAAACTTTTGTTTCATGTTTTATTAGATTCTTGCCATCTAACAAAAGTTGATAATTTTTCTAATTTTGTTTTGTTTCTTAACAGAAAATGGAAACTCCCACCAATTCAATCAAGTCGCAATCTGAAGCTTTGGTTCAAACACAACCTTCAATCCAAAACTCAATATTGCCACTGGCGGCTGTTGTAAGCCACGACGAGAAACATGCAAAATTCTTGGGACAAAATTTCATGACATGGAAATAGAAAATGTTGTTTTATTTAACCATGTTGAACTTGACCATATTTTTGAAAGATGACCCTCTTACTATTAAAGAGGGCGAGGTAGATGAAGTTACCACTATTACTGCTGTTGAAGCTTGGAAACATTCTGATTTCCAGTGCTGAAACTACATCCTGAATGGATTGTCAGATGCATTGTACGGAGTGCATAGTGTTAAGAAAATAGCTAAGGAATTATTGACATCATTGGACCATAAATACAAATCCGAAGATGTTGAAGCTAAAAAAAATTTAGTTGCTAAATTCTTGAATTTTGTAATGATTGATTCTAAATTAGTTGTGAATCAAGTGCAGGAACTTCAACTGATCATTCACAGAATTTTTACTGAAGGGATGATGATAAGTGAATCTTTCCAAGTGGCAGCCATTATTGAGAAGCTGCCTCCTACTTGGAATGACTTCAAAAATTACCTAAAGCACAAAAGAAAGGAAATGTAAGTGGAAGACTTAATTGTTAGACTTTAGATTGAAGAAGACAATAGAGGTACGAAAAGAAAGGCTCAACAAAGCAGCAAATGACAATGGCGCTAAGGCAAACGTCGTGGAATTCAATAAAGACTTCAAGAAGGGAAAATAACCTCAGAATGGGTCTAAACTAGGACCAAAAGGTGGTGTTTCCAAGAAGCAAAAATTTTAAGGAGATTGCTTCAATTGCAACAAGATGGGACGCAAGTCATCGGATTGTATGATCCTAAAGAAAGTTAAAGCAAACGAGGCCAATGTTGGAGAAGAAATCTCCAAGGAAATGTTCGATATGGACTTATGTGCCTAACATACGTACGTAAGAACTATGAATAAGAATGTTTCTTTCTAAAGGGGGAATGTTTGTGGGAAGGCGATATGTGTTAAACTAAATGCAATCTCTGTAAAAGCAAAACTATGAATAAAAATGTTGCTTCTTTTTCTGTTTCTATGCTCATGGCATAGTAGGCTAGGACATGTTAATTATGATACTTTATGTACATTAATTAACTTAGAGCATAGTCCTTCGTTTCACAATAATTATAAATATAAATGTGAAACATGTGTTGAGGAAAAAATTAACAAGGTGAAAAACCACTTGATCCAATACATAACAATGTTTGTTTAAACGAGAGGAATGAATAAATATTTTTATTACCTTCATTGCTACGTATATTTGCTTACGAGTAAAGAAGAAGCTATAGAGAAAATTATTCTCTATAAGCAAGAAGTTGAAAACCAACTTAATAAAAAGAATAAGTCATTGTGGTGGTGGATATGTTGAATCATTTGAATACTGTACACAACATGACATTATTCATGAAGTAACACCACCATACTTTCCTCAAATAGAGTAGCCAAGCAGAAAAATCAGACTCTAAAGGAAAAGATAAACATATTGCTAAAAAGCTCTGGGTTATCACAAGAAATGTGGAGGGAGTGTTTCAATGAGTTAATTACCTTTTAAATAAGGTGCCCCACAAGAAAAAGGACAAGACACCATATGATTATGGAAAGGAAGAAAATCATCCTACAACCAGTTGAAAGTGTGAGGGTGACTTGCTAACGTAACGTATAATGGTAAGTCGAGACATATGTGTCGCCTTCACAATACTATTAAACAACTAATCTCAAACGGAGTTATCTCTATTGATTTTGTAAAATCAAAAGATAACATTGTGGTTCCGCTAACTAAAGGCTTAAATTGAGATCATGTTGATAAAACATCGAAAGGAATGAAACTAAAGCCTATGAAAATAAAAGGCACTATGTGAAGAAAAACACTACCTAGTTCACTAGAGATCCCAAGATCTAGGTTCAAAGGGACAACCTAATTGCATAGACTTTGTGAGGTCACTGTGAAGGTCCTTATCCCAAGTATGTTCCTATGATGTAAACAGTGAGTAAAAAATGGGATAGGTTAAGCAATGCTTTTAATGACCATTGTGTGTTTTGATGAGCAGAGCAATATAAGTCACTTATGTAAGAGTGAAGTGGGGCAGCTTCGAGGAAACTATGGGGGCATATTTCTCTCAAACTCTTGTAGAACCAGGAGATGTTAATTGCTATATGAACAAACCCATGAGAACAAAAACCTTGCTAGTGAGGTAGTTGTGTGAGGCATATCATCGTTTACACAAACGACAGGATAGTTCAAGGACATCACGTCTACTGGTCAGCTAGTAAAGTAAATATACTTTCACAAGGGAGGGTTCAAGGGTGGATACCTACCTATCCTATGCAATTATCGATCATAGATTCTATTACCACATCGAGTCAACTTTTTTTCAATAAAACTATCAATTTTCATTTATGTGGGGGATTGTTGGAAAAATTGTAATTTTTGGTAACTTTGAGACATATTCTCAATTGGTAAAGATGGAAAGTTGAATCATAAAATTATGGTTTTATATTCTACTCCATGAGACCTTTACAACAGTATATCATATGCTCAAAATGGTTAAGTGATGAATGAGAAATTTAAATTCAAAGTAAGCTACTTGAGAATTTTTGTTGAGGAAAAGAAAAGCTTAGATCCCACATTGGTTAAATACCAAGTGTGAGATGTGTTTATATATGAGAACCCACTTGAAGGGTGATTGAATGACTAAGCTTGGAACCTACCTCGCATGTATGAGGGAGTACAAGTCCAAACTCGTCGGGGTTGGGGCACACCCGTACGACGTGGGTGACGCGAAATGTTGGGACCGGTCGGACACAAAATGGGCCTGCAGATATTTTAGCCCAATACACAAATTATTTTTTCCTCAGCAAATATACATAATTTGTTTGTAAAAGGACATTTATCTTGTTTTCTTTTATTCCAATCAATTTGATTTGAATTTAATCAAATTGATTTAATGGCTCCTTTAATGGCAGATTTTGTGGAAATTTCCAAAATTCCACCATATTGAATGCATATAAAAGGCTAATAAATTTGAAGAATTTTTTGACACTCATACTCTCTCACACCAGATTTATTTTTCTAAAAATTCTTCTTTTCCTCTCCATGCTTTCCAACTTTTTGGTGATAGAAAAAGGCAACGTTTGTTTGTTGATCGCTGCAGAGGTGCTACTGCTTTGATCATCGTGTTGTTGTATCTTGGGAAACAGTCGACCAATGTTTTTCCAAGTACCGTAGGAGCGGTCGAATCTTTCTTAAGGAAACTATGTTAAATAGGCCTCAACATTTAGTAAATCTCTATTCTTCTTTTCGATTTCTGGTTTTTGTTACTGCATTTATTGGTTTTCGTATCTAGGTATCCAAAAATTTAAATATAAATTATTCAATTTATATTTATTTTATATATAAATATTTTTTATTTATATTTATATATTTTGTTTGCTAACGTGTTTTGTCCAACAAAATCTTGATTAAATCATTTAAATCTAGAATTGAAATAACAAATCACTTAGTTTAATCATAAAAAGTTAGAATCTCACCTCATTTTTGCAAAATCAACAAACTAAGGGGCTAATTCGAGCTAAAACATGTGAATATATCTTGAGAAATTGAGGATGAAAATGTGTTAATATTTGAAATTGAATGAGGATTTTGTGTTTGGAGAGCTTGAAAATCATAAAGGATGAACTAATTTTGGGAGAAAAGCTTTGATTTGGTGTTTGGAAAATTTTTTAATGAGATATGTAACACCCTAAATTTGGAGTTAAAAGTTTTGAGTTTTGTGGTTAGGGTCAGAGAGAAGGGTGTGTTATTGTGTATGGTTTTGTGTTGTAGTGTTAGAATGGGCCTGCTGGTCTGGTGGATTAGTGAGTGTTAGTATACCTCAAGATTTTGGGTTCGAGTTTATTTTTATTATTTATTTATTTTATTATTTTTACTTTTTGGAAATTTTTCACGTTCTCCTCTTCCCTTTTCTTGGGTATTTCTTTTTCTTTTCTTTGTTGTTCTTCTTGATTTTGTTTTGAAAATGGTTTTGCTTGTGGATTTTGGAGAGCTTCGCTTCCTTTTCTTGTGTCTCTTGGGCACACGATCGTGTGTGTTTGGGAATTTGAAATTTAGTGATTTGGTGTCACACAGCGTGTGACTAATTTAGGGATTTAGGGATCCTGAATGGGCATGTGTTTTGGACACACGACCATGTTTGGTGGGCACACGGGTGTGTAAGATTCTCACACGGCCGTGTCAGCCCTCGTACTCTATTTTAGCACATTTGGATAGTGAGTTACACGGCCTGTTCACATGACCGTGTCCTTGGCTCACACGGACGTGTGCCTCAGTCACACGGTCGTGTGTCTCCCTCCATACAGTGTTTTGACCCCCACACGGCCTAGGCATTTCCACACGGCTGACCATATGGCCGTGTTGTCCTAAGTCACAAATTTTAGTTTGTGTATTTTTTTATCTGAAAATACGCCTGTGTATTTCGACCCTTGGCTAGGCTTTATTGGGGGTAATTAAGTCTCTATATCTGTGGCTATGTGTTCTGTTTATGTGTAATTTGTGACTGTTGTGTGTGAGATGTCTGATTTCTGAACTCGGTTAGCTGGGTGTGTGTGCGTCTCTATTTCTATTTAACTATCTGTGTAACAACCTCGTTTTTAGTCAAATCAGAACAGTGGTTTCAAGATCACAAATCCAAGGTCAAAATAATTGTTTTATTATTATTTTAATGTTTACAGCATGATATTATGATTGTACAAAAGTTTCGTTAAGAAATTTTCTCGTTTGAGTGTTTAATTCGATAAAAAGGACTAAATCGCTTAAAATGTAAAATGTATGTTCTAATAGCTAAAGGTATTAAATGGTTATGAAATTAAATTGTGGAGGTCCTTATGTGGTAATTAGACCATTATTAATGTTAGTGGACATTTAAGGACATTCATTAGGTGTTTATAATGGTTTATATTAAAGGTTAATATTGTAATTTACTTATTAAAGTAAATAAATAAAAACAAAAATAAAAATTTGAAGGCTATCATCTTCCTAGCCGATTTTTAGCAAGAAGAAAAGCCTTTTTTAGGGCTTGAAATTTGGCAAGCTTTTATCCTTCAATTAGGTATGCATTTTTAACTCGTTTTTAATGATTTCTATATTTTTGAGATCGTTGCAACTAGGGCTAGTTAGCCTAGGGACTATTTTGCAAAACTGTTAAAGATTCTAAATGTTTCCATTGATGAACAAGCATGTGTTTTGATGTTTGATGATAGATTATGAATGTTTGATGATAGTTATACAAGTTTTGTTAAGTGATATTTAGTGAAAATGCAAATTAGGGATTAAATTATGAAATGTGGAAACTTTATGGTTAAATGTGAAATAAATGGAAAATATGGGCTATTAGGGACCTAATTTTAATTTGGTTATCATGGGTTGTGGTTAAATTTCATGAATTTTTGTTTTAATGAAATAAGGACTAAATTGTAAAAATGTGAAACATTAGGGAAAAATGTATAAAAGTGCCCAAATATGAGTTTTGGACTAAATTGAATAGAGAGAGGATTAAATAAGTTAATTTTGATTATATATAGATCAAGAAAAGAGAAGTTCGGATCTAGATCAGGGGAAAAATAAAGTAATCGACTAATCGACCTGTTTCATTGTTTTTACATCTGAGGTAAGTTCGTATGTAATAAGCATTGTTATATTTATGTTTTAAATGAATTGATATTGTATGAATTGTGAATTTGACTCTATGGATATGTTCGATGATGATTCGGCATTGGAAATCCCGGTTGAACCTTAGGAATAGATTAGGATACAAATGACATGTCATTAGGGAATTCATTGATTTGGATTCGAGCCATGATATTGGCATTTCGGGTGTGAGCTTCATTATTTGGCTTCAGGCCATAATATCAGCACTTCGGGTGCGAGTTATATTGATTTGGCTTCGGGCCATGATACTGGCACTTCGGGTGCGAGATACATTGATTGGGCTTCGGGCCATGATATTAGCACTTAGGGTGCGAGATTCTTGAGTATCCGACATTTATTCTGAATGGTTCAACGGGTATATCGAAGGTGGAAAAATGAAAATTAGATACGTATCAGTATAGGTATGTATGGAAAATAATTCGAGCAATGACACAAAAGAAGTTATGAGTTTAAGATCAATTATGTGACGAAATTTCAGGTTAAATTTGTGATTAATGCTTTGATGCATATTATGTCATTTAATTTGAATGATAAATGAATGTTGAGACTTGCTTATTATTTTCATACGAGCTTACTAAGCTTTATAGCTTACTTTGTTTATTTTACCGTGTTTTATAATGATTTCAAATGTAACACCCCATACTCGGCCTAGACGTTATGGATGAATCTGGCGATGTCACATCACAGTGCTTTTGAAATTGTAGCCACGCTCAAACAATTTCTCCTTTTTAAAAGTTTTTTATCATTTTATTTTAATTCTAAATAGTGTCATTTGTTTCCAAAACACTGTCCGTTTTCCAAAACATTTATACTTTGCGGAAGCTTTTAAAACAGTTTGTGCAATTGTGGTGTTTTTGGTAAAACATTTGTTTCTTTTGAAAACCCACGCTTTCCTCCTTCTAGCAATTAAAACCATAAAACATTGCAAATCCTAAATTTAAACAAAAATCCGTAATGGCCATAATTACATAAAACTTTTTCCAGATATAATCAAAACCATAAATAAGTATAAAAATCGTGAATCTATTGTGAAGTAGAAGCAGTGGTCACATCGAGTCTTTCGCTGCACCAATCCGTCTAATGCTGGGGATTACCTGAACAGATTAAACAGGAAAGGGTGAGTTTTGCAACTCAGTGTGTAATCCCTACAGATATCAAACGTACAGAGTAATCATAAGAAATTAGAAATCACAGACTGGGTTAGAGCCCATTACATAAACAGTTTGGGCCTTAGCCCACTCAGATGAAGAATCAAATATTTATAACAAGGCCTCAACCCAATCATATACAGAGTTAGAAATATATTAGGGCCTCAGCCCAATCAGATACAAAATGCATATCAGAATATCAGAATCCTACCCACCAGCCTTTACACACCATCTTCGTCTAGCCCTACACACCATGTGGGGATATAATCAACCCAACCATCACTACACACCATACTGTACCGAAATGTGGCACAAAAACATAATATTGTAGCTGAGCTGCCAGATAACAGGCTTAAAGCCTTTTAGACACTTCCTCTGAAATATCATCAACCCTCCCCAATACAATGCAACATACCAAATATGACATGCAACATGCAATTAATCGATCATACACTCAGTTCAGTACAGATATCATGCTCAGTCAGATTTAATCAGATCACATAAATAGGGGTCTAAGTAACGCTTACCGACCCTACAGTAGGGCCCCAGTCGACTTGGGCGACCCGTGCAACCTTACAGATCATTTCAAAAAAATGGGCTCACATGCCCAAGTGTCCTGCCCGTGTGGGCCCACACGCCCGTGTGCCCCACACGGCCAGGCCAAGAATTCTACACGCCCGTGTGGTTCACTCGTGTGTCGCACTGTAACAGTCTGATTTATACCCTAGTCGGAACAGTGGTTTCAGGACCACAAATCCGAGTCTATATTGTACCTCTGATAAGTAACTATGCATGTGCTGAAGTTTCGTAAGATAATTTATCTGTCTGTGTGCTTAATTTGATAAAAGGACTAAATCGCGTAAAGTTTAAAAGTGATTTTTCATTTGGTTAATGACCAAATTGATGTGGCTTTATTATTGTGAAGTCCTTAAAAGAAAAATAGTCCATTTTTAGATATAGTGGACGACAAAGGTCATAAATAACCTTGTATCAATATGTTTTATATGTTTGATTAAAGGTTAAATATGTCATTTATGTAATAAATTATTTTTTGATTAAATAAAGCATGAAAATGGACATTAGTTCATCCATTTCTTCCACCGAAAACATAAAAGAAAAAGAAAGAACAAAAGCTGTAAGGGTTTCGGCCATTCCAAGCATTAATTAAGGTATGTTTTGGTTTTAGATTTTGATGATTTTTATGTTTTTGAGATTGTTGCTTAGTCTACTATTAAGCCCATATCTCAATTTGATGAATCGATGTTGTTCGTGAGATGTGCCATTGATGAAATGGTGAAAATTGTGATGAGCTTAGTTGTTAATTGAAAGATTTGTGCTAGATGAACATACTTTGTTCTTGATATTTTTGATGACTTTAGCTAATTAGGGCTAAATATAGAAAATAGTAACTTGAGGGACTAAATTGCAAATTTGATGGAAAATATGGCCTTGTATGAGATGTATGAACATTCGGCTAACCATGGTTAAATGATGATTTTGTAAATTTGATATTTTGAGAAAAATAGACTAAATTGATAAATTGTGCAAATGTGAGGGTTAAGTTGCAAATAACCCTAAATGTGTGTCCATGGATTGAATTGAATGAATTAGTGAATAAAAGGGTTATTTCTGAATATGTATAGATCAAGAATCGAGGAAAACAGATTTAGATTGCGAGAAAGCGAAAGTAACCAAGTAGCTGTTTCCATTTCCGTTAAATTGAATCCCAGGTAAGTCATTATGCACATAAATGTATTTGCATTGAATTGTGCATATTCATATGACTATTGATAACAGTGAATGCTTAGGAGATGCTATGTATATGAATTCCGAGATAAGATCAATATAGTGATAATGTTTGAGAAGTCTCGTACGAACCTAGGAATAGATAGGATTAGCTATGTCATGACATAGGTATCTTTTCTGTTTTATCATGTAATAACACGTCTCGGACGTTGGCATTGATTTGAGATTCATGTAAGACCACGTCTAGGATGTTGGCATCGATATGATCTTTACGTGTAAGACCATGTCTGAGACATTGGCATCGTATTGATTCGTGTAAGACCCTGTTTGGGGCAGTGGCATCAATATCTGATTACATGTAAGACCACGTCTGGGACATTGGCATTGTACAACAATTCTGAGTATTCTGTATATCCTATTAGATTCCGAGCAGTTCAATAGGCAAATCTGAGTTATGAACAATTACGTGAATGTATATTCATTTCAGGTACGTTTGGTATGTACACTAAGTGTGTATAAAAGGTAAGTACCTATGTGAATTTGATTTGAATAAATGTATGATTGAACGTGAGAATATGAATGAGTTATAAGAGTGGTTTGGAATAAGCTAAGTATATATGTGATATGTGATATGAAATATGAAGCAAGCTTTGAGTGAGTAAATGTGCCAAAGCCTATGAAATGAAATGGCTATGAGATTTATAAGTACCAATGATTCAATTTTAGTTATATGCATTGTGTATTAAGTTTATTTGTATATGACTTACTAAGCTTTTGGAAAGCTTACTCTATGTGTGTGTTTTCTCCGCTTTACAGATAGTTAAAGCTACCGAAGGCTCGGGGATCGTCGAGGATTGTCATCACACAACTCAACTCATTTTGGTACATTTTGGAAATGTATATAGCTAGATTTGGCATGTATAGGCTAGATATTTGTATATGAATATGAGATTTGAACTTAACCATGTGATTTGGCTAGTTATGTGTTGGTAATATGTTTTGATGAATGTGTTCTATGATATATGTTTTGGTATGGTTAAATAGCATTTTGAAATGGTCAAGATTTTGGGTAAGCAATAGATGAATTATGCTTGTGTTCATATGAGATTTAGTCATTATAAATTTGGTATGAATGGGATTGGTTAAGTAGGTATAGATTGGATGGATATTTTGGCATATTCATGGTAGATAAATGTGCATGGATTGTGATGGTATTGCTTGTAAGATATGACCCTAGGTGGGTGGCATTTTGGCCTTGCAAATGGCCTATAATGTCACACGGTTGTAGCACACGGGCGTGCCTAGTGACCGTGGGGCTAAGATAGCAGCTAGCTTAAGAGTACACGGCCATGGTACACGGGTGTACCTAGTAGCCGTGTGAAGAAGTCAGTATATGGCCTAAGAGTACACAGTCTTAGCACACAAGGGTGCTTGGTAGCCGTGGAGCCAAGTCAGGATCGACCACGGCCAGAGTACATAGGCGTGCTTGGTGGCCGTGGAGTTAAGTCAGGCTCGACCACGGGGAGGACACACGGGTGTGTCTAGCAGCCATGGGAGGCACACGATTTGCCCACACGGGCGTGTAATATCTGAAACTTTGAAAAGTTTTAAATTTTCGAGAATTTCTGTATGTGTTCCGGTTTAGTCCTGATCCTGTTACAAAGCATGATTTAGGTCTCGATGACCTACAAAGGGGACACTATGGTTGTAATTGATGATATACTTGATGAATTGTCTAATAAAATTTTTGATCTGTCAGGTAACGCTCTTAACCCTAATCTGGCGACGGATACGGGATTGAGGTGTTACACGTACATGGACTTGCCCAGCCATATCATGGCCGTGTCACTTGCGCACGGCCTAGCTCGTCGATCACACGGTCGTGTTGTGGCTCACAACCTTGCACACAGCCTACCACACGGCCGTGCGGCATCGACAAAATCATTTTTCGACTTTTGCCAATTCTTGTTTTTCATGGTTTCGGTTACACACCTATATCATTTTCGCTATTTTCGTAACCCTGAGATCATCAACACCGGTACCGAATGAACACGACTTCGATTCAGATCGACAAAAAGTGATTTCCAGCCATACAGCCTCCTCCACCTACCACACAATGCAATTAGCCTTGCAAGAAAAACGAAAAAGGTGTATTAGGACACAAAGGAGAAGGGAGAAGAGGAAAAAAAAGGGAATTTCGACTGCAAGGGCGAAGGAAACGACAGAGAGAGAAGAGAAGCAAAGAGGAAAAAACACTAAGAAGAAAAGCAAAATTGAGAGGGAGAGGGAGATAGCTGAATTTTTCCAATCCAAACCAACTAATCAGATTCTGATAACTACCCCATCCACTCTCTTTAATTTTCTCCCTCAACCACTCTACTATCAGCATTTCACTCCCTCTCAAACTCATACACATCACTGGCAGCAAAAATCAATTCCCTTATAAACACAAGGGTTCGAACTCACGACCTTTAGCACCCTAGCACCACTTAACCACCAGACCAGCAGGCCCATTCTGATATAATTCTACCAACATTTAATTAAAAGCCTATTGAACAAGAGCAAAACTTTATTCACAAAAAAAAAAAAAAAAATTGCTCAAGTCAAGGCTTGAACTTAAGACTTCTCAGACAATCTCAGAACACTTAACCCCTAAAGCAGACAGACATTTATGTCAATTAATATCAGAAACACATACAGATATTTTTGTGCTCCAAATCATATAAGCCGAAATTAAAGAAACTTTGGGCATTACAACTCTACCCCCTAAAAGGAAATTTCATCCTCGAAATTTTACCTAATTAGAAAAGGTGAGGATACTGCTGGCGCATCGAATCCTCTGGCTCCCAAGTGGCCTTCTCAGTGCTATGATTCCGCCACAGCACTTTCACTAAGGGGATAGATTTCCTTCGTAGAACCTTAATGTCGTGATATAAAATCTGAATCGACTCTTCTTCAAACGTCAGATCCGGCCTCACCTCTATCTCCTCAATAGGAACAACATGCGTGGGATCAGAGCGGTAGCATCTCAACATTGAGACGTGGAACACATCATGAATGCGATCCAACTCTGAGGAAGTTCCAACTAATATGTGACTGGCCCCACTTGTTTCAAAATATGATACGGCCCAATAAACTGAGGGCTCAGCTTACCCTTGCGACCGAACCTCAAAACCTTCTTCCAAGTTGAGACCTTGAGAAAAACTAAGTCCCCCACAGAATACTCAATATCATTTCTCTTCAGATTAGCATAGGACTTCTGCCTATCAGATGCCGCTTTCAATCGATCTCGAATCAATCGGACCTTATCTTCAGTTTCAGAAACCAACTCTGGACCCAGAACACGTCGCTCACCCAACTCAGTCCAACATAAGGGAGTGTGACACTTACGACCATATAGGGCCTCGTAATGTGCCATCTAAATGCTAGATTGATAGCTATTTTTGTAGGCGAACTCTGCCAATGGCAAATACTCCTCCCAACTACCTTGAAAATCTATAACACATCTCCTCAACATATCTTCCAGTACTTGAATCACCCTCTTTGACTGACCATCTGTCTGAGGATGGAAAGTAGTACTGAAGTCTAACCTTGAACCCAGAGCCTCATGCAATTTCTTCTAGAATCGAGACGTGAAGAAAGGATCCCTATCGGAGATGATCGAGATAGGAACCCCATGCAGTCTCACTATTTTAGATATATATAGCTTAGCCAATTTTGAAGGGAGAAGTTTGTTCTGACCTGAATGAAGTGAGCAGACTTGGTCAATCGATCTACAATGACCCAGACAGAATCCTTCTTAGTGGGTGCTAAAGGCAACCCACTAACAAAGTCCATCATTACTCGCTCACATTTCCACATCGGTATCTTTATCGGCTGCAGCAACCCCGAAGGCAACTGATGCTCAGCCTTAACCTGCTGACAAATCAGATAGCGAGCAACGAAGTCAGTAACCTCACGCTTCAACCCTGGCCACTAGTACAACTCTCGGAGATCCCAGTACATATTGATCCTACCGGGATGCATAGCATAGGGACTACTATGCGCCTCTCTCAGAATCGACTGCCGCAACTCCTCATCACTTGGTACACAAATCCAACCGCGGAAACAAATTACCCCATCACTATTAATCACAAAATCAGTAGCATTGCCAGTCCCAACTCAAGGAAATGCAACTCAAAAGACTTATCCCCTATATGTTTACCTCTAATCTGATCAATCCATGTAAGGTTAAACTGAAGTTCCGCTAACAGACTCCAATTGTCAAATAAACTGAGTCGAGCAAACATCGCTCTCAGATCGATCATAGCCCTATGGCTCAATGTATCCACCACTACATTCGCCTTACCAGGATGGTACTTGATGGTACAGTCAAAGTCCTTAAGCAGTTCTACCGATCTACGTTGCCTAAGGTTTAACTCCTTCTAAGTGAGGAGATATTTGAGGCTTTTATGATCAGTGTAGATAGTACACTTCTCACTGTATAGGTAATTGCTCCAAATATTTAAAGTGAAGACTACAACAGTTAGTTCCAAATCATGAGTAGGATAGTTTACCTTATGCATCTTAAGCTGATGTGACGTATAAGCTACAACCTTACTGTCCTGCATCAGTACACAATTCAAACCTACATGCAACGCATCACTGTATACGATAAAATCCTTCCTAGATTTAGGTTGTATCAGAACCGGAGCCTGAGTCAAAACAAATTTAAGCTTCTCGAAGCTCTCTTTTTGCTTATTAGTTTAGACAAGGGAACTCCCTTACGCAGAAGCTTGGTTAATGGTGATGCGATCATTAAGAACCCTTATACGAAGCGTCGATAATAACCTACCAGCCCTAGAAAGCTGTGAATTTTGGACACATTCTTCGGTTGTTTCCAATCCAACACAGCTTCAATCTTACGAAGATCAACATGAATCCCCTCCGTAGAAACCACATGTCCCAAAAAGGTTACTTTCTGGAGCCAGAACTCACACTTACTGAACTTCATATACAACTGTTTCTCATGAAGAGTCTTTAGTACCACTCTGAGATGCTCATCGTGCTCATCCTCAGTCTTAGAATACACTAGGATATCATCGATATATACCACCACAAACTAGTTTAGATAAGGCTAGAACACACGGTTCATCAAATCTATAATTGCCGTTGGTGCATTGGTTAACCCAAAAGGCATAACCAGGAACTCGTAATGTCCATAACGAGTCCTAAATGCCGTCTTATACACATTAGCCTCCTTAACCTTCAATTGATGACATCCTGAACGTAGATCAATCTTGGAGAACAAAGGAGCCCCTCTGAACTAGTTGAAAAGATCATCTATCCTCGGAAGTGGGTACTTATTCTTAATTGTCAGTTCGTTCAACTGTCGATAATCGATGCGCATCCGCATTGTCCCATCCTTTTCTTAATAAACAGAACCGGTTCTCCCCATAGAGACACACTTGGACGGATGAACCCACGATCTAACAGTTCTTAAATTTGAGCCTTAAGCTCTGTAAGCTTCTTCGGTGCCATTCAGCAGGGCGCGATAGACACCGGAGCTATACCCGAAATGAGCTCAATCCCAAATTCCACTTTTTGACTCAGAGGCAGACCCGATGGTTCCTCAGGAAAAACATTCGAAAAGTCCCTCACGGTTCTGATGTCTTTAATCGAAGAGTCCCCAGAGTTAGAAATGCAGATCCAGAATGCCTCACACCCTTTCCTTACTAACTTTTTCGCTACCAAAGCTGAAATTACATTAGTCAAATAGTTTCATCGCTCCTCAATCACAACTACCTTGTTGTCCCCCTCGGTTCTTAAAATGACCCTTTCTGTCACAAAGTCCAAACTTACCCGGTGCTTAACTAGCCAATCCATTCCTAGAATCAAATAAAACTCCCCAAATGAAAGTTCCATCAGATCAGCCAGAAATATTGTCCCTTGAACCTCTAACGGGACATCTCTAAACAATTTACTCACTCGAATAGACTGCCCCAACGGACTTACAACAGTTACCTAACTAGAGGTACTATCAACCAGAATCCCCAAGCTTTCAGACACAATACTGGCTATGTAAGAGTGTGTAGAGCCTATGTTTATCAATTCCCAATAGTGCACATTATAAATTAAAAACGTACCTGTGATAACGTCCGGTGCATCTCAGTCCTCACGGCAATGGGCAGCATAAACCAGTGTGAGATGCCTCACCTCTATCGGTCCAGCACTTCTGGATGGTGCTCTCTATCCTCGACCCATGCCGTTACCACCTTGGCCTGACCTCAGCCCCTAGGTGGCCGCTGAACTACTCTTGGAGGTTGCGTACCACTAATAACTGGAGCTTGCATCTGATTAGTTCTCAACAGACAATCTTGAACACGGTGCTCAATCGACCCACATCTCAAATATGCCTCAGTCGTCCTCTAACACTCGTCTGGATGGCGTCTACTATAGTGCCCACAAAGCGCCACCCCAGTAGGTGCAACAGGAGGCCCAACTCTCACTGGCCCATCAAATCTGACCTTTTTCTTAGGCCTCATCACAGAACTTAAGGGCTTTGATTCACTTTTACTCTTTCTTCTCTCTTGGTTTTGGCACTCAGCGCGCTTACCTTCCTCGGTGATCTTTACCTTTTCAACCAGTGTAGCAAACTCACGCTCCCTTTGTAGAGCTATCAGAACTCGCAAACTATCCCTAAGTCCATCCTTAAAATGGACGCATCTCTCATACTCGGTCACCACCATGCCCCGCGCATAAAGGTTCAATCATAGAAACTCGCCCTCATACATGGCCACTGAACGGTCCCCTTATGTAAGATTAATAAACTCACGTCTCTTAGCATCGATATAGCTGGCTCCCATATACTTACTCTAGAACACAGTCTTAAAGTAATCCCAAGTCAGTCGGTCGAGCTGAGTGCCCTCCTTTACCATCAACCACCACTAGTAGGCTTCCTCGCGAAGCAGAGAAACAGCCCCCTTAAGCTTTTGCTCAGCAGTAAAATCCAGGTCGTCCATAATTCTTTCTAAGTCCTCCATCCAATATTCAACCACATTAGGGACGATTACACTAACACCTCAATAACTCAAATTTCATTGGACCGGAGTTGTTCAGATGGCGACCTTCGCCCCGACCTGTGTTAGGCCAAGTGACCTTCTCTAAAATCTGTAACATGGCTCTGGACAGTGCATCGTCCCCAGCCGTATGATCATGAGGCCCAGTCTTTGTAGCAGGTGAGACCGGTGTCTCGCTCGTATCCAGATTAGGTAGATTTCCAAATGATGAGGGCCCAACTCGAGCCCCTCTATGGCCTCTACCATGGCCCTTTGTACCCCGTCTACGAGTACCTCGTGTGCTCATCATAAATTCAGAGTTATCTATATTAATAGTTTTATGCATTAGTCTATAGTTTCGATATTTATTAACAAATATTTTATACAAACAGTATCAAAAGTTTAAAATTTGTTATCGCGAATCGTAGTCTCACTACGGTTTTTAGTTTCGCTACAGTTTTCAGTTTACACTACTTAGAGTGTTTTCAATACAGTATACTACCTATTGGCTGTTTCAAGCATGCTAGTAGTATTTTCAGAAAAATCTAAACAGAGTTTCAGAACACTTACAGGATCGGCGTCGGAGACTCAGTGTACCACATAATCAGTCCAACAACATTTCAAATTACTTAAAAATCATTTCTTAAAACCAATCTTTATAACCCACATCTACAGTCGTGTTTTGTAACCCAACTCTGATACCATAAAATGCAACATCCCATACTCGGCCTAGATGTTATGGTCGAATCTGGCGATGTCATATGATAGTGCTTTTGAAACCGTAGCCGCACTCAAACCATTTCTCCTTTTTAAAAGTTTTTCATCATTTTATGTTAATTCTAAATAGTGCCATTTGTTTCCAAAACACTGTCCATTTCCCAAAACATTTATACTTTGCAGAAGCTTTGAAAACAGTTTGCATAATTGTGGTGTTTTTGGTAAAACATTTGTTTCTTTTGAAAACCCGCACTTTCCTACTTTTAGCAATTAAAACCATAAAACATTGCAAATCCTAAATTTAAACAAAAAATCCGTAATGGACATAATTACATAGAACTTTTCCCAGATAAAATCAAAACCATAAATAAGTATAATAACCGTGAATCTATTATGAAGTAGAAGCAATGGTCACCTTCGAGTACTCTGTTGCACTAATCCATTTAATGCTGGGGATTACTTGAACAGATGAAACAAAAAAGGGTGAGTTTCACCACTCAGTGTGGAATCCCCAATGATATCAAACGTACAGAGTAATCATCAAAAATAAAAAATCACAGACTGGGTCGAAGCCTATTACATAAACAGTTTGGGCCTTAGCCCAGTCGGATGCAAAATTAGATATTTATAACAGGGCCTCAGCCCAATCAGATACAGAGTAAGAAATATATTAGGGCCTCAGCCCAATCAGATATAGAATACATATATGAATATCAGAATCCTACCCACCAGCCTCTACACACCATCTTCGTCTAGCCCAACACACCATGTGGGGATATAATTAACCCACCCATCCCTAAACACCATACTATACCAAAATACGGCACATAAATAGAATACTACAGTTGAGCTGCCAGATAATAGGCTTAAAGCCTTTCAGACACTTCCTCCGAAATATCATCAACCCTCCCCGATGTAATGCAACATACCAAATATGATATGTAACATGCAATTAACCGATCATACACTCAGTTCAGTACAGATATCATTCTCAGTCAGACACCATATAATCATATCACATAAATAGGGGTCTAAGTAATGATTACTGACCCTACAGTAGGTCCACAGTCAACTTAGGTGACCCGTGCAACCTTACAGATCATTTTAGAAAAATGGGCTCACATGCCCAAGTGGCTTGCCTGCGTGGGCCCACATGCCCGTGTGGCTCATACGGCCCAAATTGGCGTTGGCTGTGTGACACAAAATTCCACATGCCTGTGTGGTTCACTCGTGTAGGCCCACACCTCCGTGTGGCCCACACGGCCCAATAGGTTGAGCCTGTGTGTCACACGGCCTTGCCCTGCCATCACATGGTCGTTTCACTTGAAAATAGCCTAGCTCGTCAATCACACGACAGTGTTGTGGATCACAGCCTTGCACACGGCCTACCATACGGCCGTGTAGCGTTGACAGAATTATTTTTGGCTTTCACTGATTCTGGTTTTTTGTGGTTTCGGTTACACGCTTGTACCATTTTTGCTATTTTTGCAACTCTAAGATCGCCAACACTGATGCTAAATGAATATGACTCTGAATCAGACTGATAAGAGTAATTTCTAGCTACACAGCCTCCTCCACCTACCACACAACATAATTAGCCTTGTAGGAAAAACAGGAAAGGTGTATTGGGACACAAAGGAGGAGGGAGAAGAGGAAAACAAAAGGGGAATTTTGATATCAAGGGGGAAGGAAATGAAAGAGAGAGAAGAGAAGGGAAGAGGGAAAAACTCTAGGAAGAAAAGCAAAATTGAGAGGGAGAGGGAGATAGTCGAATTTTGCCTATCCAAACCAGCTGATCAGATTCTGATAACTTTCCCGTCCACTCTTCTTAATTTTCTCCCTCAACCACTCTACTATCAGTATTTCACTCCCTCTCAAACTCCTACACGCCACTGGCAGCAAAAATCAATTCCCTTATACGCACAGGGATTCAAACTCACGACCTTTAGCACCCCAACACCACTTAACCACCAGACCGGTAGTCCTATTCTGATATAATTCTACCAACATTTAAATAAAAGCCTACTGAACAAGAGCAAGACTTTATTCATAGAAAAAAACAAAAATTTTGCTCAAGTCAAGTCTTGAACCCAAGACTTCTCAGACACTCCCTGAACACTTAACCACTAAAGTAGACAGACATTTATGTCAATTAATTTCAGAAACACATAGAGATATTTTTGTGCTCCAAAATCACATAAGCTGGAATTAAAGAAACTTGGGGTGTTACATCAAAGCTAGCTCAGATTCGGGGATTGTCGGAGACTATATGACACTATCTAACTATCACTTGGTACTTTTGAACTTTGATATTTTGGTATATGGCATGTATAGGATATTAGTTATTTTGATATGTATTTTGGTAGTGAGTTTTTCTATTTGAGTTGGCTTGTGAATGTCTATGTTTTGGTTTGTATATATAGCCATAAGAGTTGGCTTAATTTGGTTGGTTTGGTTATGTATATATATGTGAAAATATGGTTTGTATTGTGAGTTCATGGATGGATATATGATGCTTGTGAATTGTAAAGATTTTGATGTTAAATGGTTGATATTAGAGTAGTTATATGCTTGTGATTTTGATGCATAATGATGCATGTTTTGAAGTGTATAAATAGTTGAATTATAAATGTGAATTTGGTATAAATGGTATGGCATGTTTTATGATTTTTGTGTATAGAGAATAGGAGTATAGAATGTGCATGAATTATGTTAGAATTGGTTGATTAAATTGCCTATTGATGCTATATATTGGTGCCTTTGAGTTAGATGTAGGTGAGCACAAGTTTGGGTGGCAAATTGGCTTGGTAAATTGCCTATTTTTGTCCATACGGGCAGAGACACGGGCGTGTGTTTCAACCGTGTGTGACACACGATAATGTACACGGCCGTATGTCCCTAGTGTTGAAATTAGAAACCAACTCAGTATGCTACACACAGCCTTACACACGGGTGTGTGACTTGGCCGTGTGGCATAAGTCAATATTCCTTATAGGTTTGGCACGGCCTAGCACACGGGCGTGTATGGCCAGGTTTAGGGCACATGGGCTAGCCACACGGGCATCTGTGTTGGTTGTGTGACCCAAGTCAGAGAGTTACTATAACACCCCTAACTCGTACTCGTCGCTGGAACATGGTTTCGGAGCATTACCAGAACATTCAGAACATTTTTCACATAATTCATACAATTACTATTCATTTATCGAGATTATCCATAACGTCCCTTGATCAGGCCCTCGAGGCCCAATACGAGCAATAAAATTGAATCGGGACTTAATCGGAACCTCTAAGAATTTTTTGCAAATTTATAAAAAAAATTAAGGTGCAGGACTCACACACCGTGTGGTGCAAGCGACACGCCCGTGCCTCAGGCCGTGTCTGATTTAAGGTGCTCTCTGACTTGCACCACACGGCCATGCTACATGCTTGTGTGGTAATTTAATTTAGTTCAAATTAGGTACAGGTTTCATATGGCAAAGACATACGCCCGTGTTCTAGGCCGTGTGGCCCACACGATTATGACACACACCCGTGTCTCTATCCATGTGCTCAATTTTGATCATTCTATTTCTCAAAATTTAGTTGCAGGGGACACACGGCCTAACTATATGCCCATGTTACCAGGCCGTGTGTCATACACGGTCTAGACACACGCCCGCGTGGACAAAATAAAGCCATTTCCAGCTTCATTTCTCACCCAAAATTTCACCCAAAACCTGCACTTGAAACACACACCCAATACCAACTAATTCAAGCATTCAAACTAAGCAATTCCATCATTCAACATGGCATATCATTTCAAGCACAAGTGTTTATAAACTTACCTTGATTTAACTTATGCAATAACAACATTAAACCACATATACTCAATATAACACTTGAGTATTTATGTATCAAAATAATCTACTTAGTTATACCAAAATGAACCATTACTAGCCATTCCAATGGCTAGATTACAAAACATCATTTTCAAGCCACTATTGGCCAAGTTGTCCTATACATGCCATTGTACCAAAATGATTTTTACTAAGTATACCCAAAATGCTAGTTTATAGTGTGACGATACTCCAATGATCTTCCAACCTTCACAAGCTTTTGAGCACTATAAAATAAGGAAAAAAATAAATGGAGTAAGCATTACATGCTTAGTAAGTTCATATAACGGAAACTAAACTTACCAATCCTGTTATTAAATTTAAACACACAACATCATGTTTTCCATCCATTAGCAAAATTTCCTAAGCACATGCCTTCAATCAAACATGTTAGTCACAACACTTACAAACATGTCAAGTAAAAATAGATGAGCTCATCATAGAATGTTCTTTCAAGTCATTATCATTACATCTCACAATTTTCATGCCAAGTCAAGGGATACATTTCCATTAAATCATTGAATTCTGATGGTTGCTCAGGTAGTACACTTGAAGTGTATAGTTCCATAATCCGTCAATATCTTATTCAAGGGTACCTTTTAGGGCATTTTTAACAACCCTATTTTGGGTCTAGTCGGAACAGTTATTTCGGAATAAAAAATCCAACACAGAGAAATTTATTTTTATATTTTTATGGTCTACAGTTTTATGAAATGATTTTTGAAAATTTCGTTTGAAAATTTTGACGTTTGGGCACTCAATTTAGTCAAAAGGACTAAATTGCAAAAAAGTAAAAAACTTGAATTATATATGTTAAAGGTGTCCAATTGCTATGAAATTTTAAAATAGAGGTCCTTAAATGGTATTTAGACCATTTTTTAAGTTGGTGGACAAAAATGGACATGGTTTGGTATGTTTCTAAAGTTTTTCATTAAGGGCGTTTTAGTAATTTGGTAATTAAAATGAATTAAAAAGTAAAATAAAAGCCAATTTTTTCCCATCTTCTTCCCCTTGGCTGGATTTTACATGGAGAAGACATGGCTAGGGTTTTCCAAGCTTCCAAGCTCGATTGTAAGTTTGTTCTAGCCCCATTTTTCATGTTTTTTATGTTTTTGAAATCCTTGTAACATGATCTATCTATTTCTACCACTAATTTGAAGAGATGTCTAAGTCTAAAATTTTACCCATGTTGGACATTTTTGTATTTTGATTTTTGATGGTAGAAAGTGCATGTTTGTTGTTTGTTAAACTACTTTTGCTAAGTGATTTTCAGCAAAAATGTCAAAAAGGACTATTTGTAAAAGTTATAAAATGGGTAGAAAATGTGAATAAATGAGAAATTTTTGCTGTTATAAGTATGAAAATGGTTCAGATAGGCTTGGGTTTTAAAGAAATTGAATGAAATTCATTTTACGAGCCAAGGGAATAAATTGTAAAAATGTCAAACTTTAGGGGTAAAAATGTAATTTTTGCCATAATGTTGGCTGATTTGAATAGTATAATGATTAAATAAGTTTAAATGTGATATTATAGATTGAGAAAAATGACCTAGAACGGGGAAAACGAGTATTTAACGATTTAGTCCTTTTTACCATTTCTATGTCGAGGTAAGTTCGTATGTTTAATAAGCATTAAATTATATGTGTATAAATGTTTGATTGATATAATTATGGTAAATGTTATATTATTTAAACAAAATGTGAATGCTATTGAGTACGATACTACAGAAATGACCGATAGAGATTCGGTACAGCGAAAGTCCCGGTTGAACCTTAAGAATAGATAGGATATAAATGTCATGACATTAGGGTTACTGTGATTTCATGTAAGACCATATCTGGGATATGGCATGGATATGAGATTTCGTGTAAGACCATAGCTGGGCTATTAGCATCGATACGAGATAACTTGTAAGACCATATTTGGGATATGGCATTGGTATGTTACTGTGGGTACGAAATCCCATAGTATCCTTTAGTATTCCAATGGTTCAATGGGAAATTCAATGAGGATGTCAAAGAAGAGAAAGAGTATGTGTAACAGTCCAGTTTAGTGTCTGTTTGTATATTTAAATTGATAAAAGGACTAAATCGCATAAAAGGTAAAAGTGGCCTTTTAATTAACTAAGTGTTGAATTGATAATGTTCTTATTATGTGAAGTCCTTAAAGTGGAAATATGCCATAAATATGATAGTGGATGGCTAATGGACAGTTTTAGACATAGTTTATATGTTTTTCCAATTTAATTATAAAGGTTAAATAAGTAAAATAATAAATAAGTAATATTAAATAAAAGAA
Organism: Gossypium rotundifolium; assembly: GCA_025506655.1. NCBI lineage: Eukaryota > Viridiplantae > Streptophyta > Magnoliopsida > Malvales > Malvaceae > Gossypium > Gossypium rotundifolium. Next base: position 64,419,499 of record CP106726.1, read on the forward strand.
AAAGTTAAATTATGTCCTTATTCATCATCCACCATCGATTCTTGAAAGAAAAAGAAATAGTTTGAAGCTTTCAAACATTTAGCTCTTGCTCTAGTAAATTAAGGTATGAGTTTTGTTCAGTTTTTGATAATTTCTACGTTTTTGTAATCGTTGCTTCGTATTCTTTGAAACCCATGTCTTAATTTTGTGAATTAATGAATATTTTGAAATGTTCCATTGATGAAACACATGAAATTTGTGATGTTTGAAGATGAATTATGAAAGATATGTGTTAGATTAGCATAGTTTGTCTTTGAATTTTTGATGAATTTGAGTATTTTGGACTTAATTGAGAAAATAATATTTTGAGGGACTAAATTATGAAATAAATGAAAAATATGGATTGCTAGGGACCTATAGAGAATTCGGCTAAGCATGGGTATATTGAGATTTTGTGTATTTTGTGATTTTGTGAAATAGGGACTAAAATGTCAAAATGTAAAAATATGAGGGCTAATTTGTAAATTTCCCTAAATATGTGTTTTTGGATTGAATTGAATGAATTAGTGAATAAATGAGTTAAATTTGAATATGCATAGATCAAGAACCGAAGAAAAAGGACTTAGATCGCGGGAAATTAAAAGTAATTGAGTAGCCAAGTTCATTTCCGTATATCCAAATCCGAGGTAAGTTTATATACAAATAAATGTGTTTACATGGGTATATGTATATTTATATGAAAATTTATGATGATGAATGTATACGAGATGATGAGGACATGAAATCCGAGATAGTATCAACATGTTGTCAGCATCCGAAAAAGTCCCGTACGAACTTAGGAATAGATAGGATTGCATATGTCATGACATAGGTGTCTGATATGTGATATCGTGCAAGATCACGTCTGGGACGTTGGCATCGATTTGAGATTTATGTGTAAGACCATGTCTGGGGCATTGTCATCGTAATTGATTTGTGTAAGACCCTGTCTGGGATAATGGCATCGATATCTGAGTACATGTAAGACCTCGTCTGGGACGTTGGCATTGTATGACTATTCCGAGCACTCTGAGTATCCTATTAGATTCAGAACGGTTCAACGGGCAAGTCTGAGAAATTGAAGTCTACGTGAAATGTATAAACGAATTAGGTACGTATGATAAGTACACTATGTAGGTGTATGAAAGGTAAATGTGTATATAAACTTATCAAGATGAATATATATATATATATAGATGTGATAGATAAAATGTGATATATGCTTGAAGGTGCTATGTGCAAAGTGATACTTTGAGCCATGAAATGTGGGTAAGTAATGGCTAAACAAATGAGCCAAAGGATATGTGATGAATTTTGCAAATGAGACACATTAATGTTATTGTATCAATGTGGTTATGTGCATTTTATACTAAGTTTATTTGTATATGGCTTACTAAGCTTTTGAAAGCTTACTTTGTATGTGTTTGTTCTGTTTTATAGATCGTCAAGCTACTAAAGGCTCGGGGAATCGTCGATGATCGTCATCACACTACTCAATCATATTTTGGTACCTTTGAAAATGTGTATATAGCTAAATATGGCATGTATAGGCTAGTTACCTTGAGTTATGTTTGAAATATGTGTATAGCCATGTGATTTGGCTAGTTAAATGGTTGTGTAATGAATGAAGAGTCATTCTATATGATGTTTGGTTTTGGTATGATTCCATGGTTGTGAAATGGTCAAGGTAATGGTAAGTTTATTGATGAATAACTATCACATTATTGATAGTAAGTTTCTGATGGATTTGTCTTGAAGTGCTTGTGGTTATGTTGAGTTAAATAGCTATTAATTTGGTATGGTTGTTAGGCTCCTAATTGAGTAGATATGGTGTACAATTTGATGTGTTTTGGTAGCCAAATGTGTATAGGATGATGCTTGAATGTGCATGGAAGAATGACCCAAGTGTGGGTGGCATTTTGGCCTTGCAAATGGCCTATATTTGCCTACACGGTTGAGCACACGAGCGTGTGGCTCAACCGTGTCCCTCATGGTTATATTTCAAAACAAGTCAGGCTTGACCACGGGCTGGACACACGGGCGTGTGACTGGCCGTGTGGTGCAAGTCAGTGTCGACCACGGGTGAGACACATGGGCGTGTCCACGGCCGTGTGAACAAGTCAGTATGTATGCCCTATTTTGACACGGCTTAGACACACGGGTGTCTCGAGGTCATGGGAGGCACATGACACCCCACACCAGGCAGTGTGACCTCTGTAACTTTGAAAATTTTTTAAATTTCTAAGAATTTTCGTATGTGTTCGGTTTAGTCACGGCCCTATTCTAAAGTATGTTTAAGGTCTTGTAGACCTACTCAAGGGACACTTTGATTTGATTCATTGAATAACATTATGAAATGTCTGTAAAAGTTTTTGATTATTCGGTATCGCCTTTTAACCCTATACCGGCAACGGTTATGGGTTAGGGGTGGTACAGTATGTAAGTATTACGAATTGATCCAGGTATGTACGTAAAGTTTATAAGCATTGACTTCATGAAATTGTGAGTTCATGATTTTTCCATGATAATGATTTTATGAAAACCTTGTGATTATTGGTCTATACTTGTGATGTATGAAATACATGGTAAATCTGATTGATGATTTTGTGATTGGCCTTTGAGCCAAATTGAGTTATGATATAGCATGTCTTATTCATGCAAATTGTGATTTATTGGATATGAGAAAAAGGAATGATTGGCATACTTTCCTATTAAAATGATTATGGAAGTATGAAAAGATATGAGCTTTAAACAATTGAAAGATGTTAAAGTATATGCTTGAAAGGTGAATACTAGTAATTAATGTGCATGTTTATTATGAGGTATAAAATGATTGGTTGATTGTCGTAATTTGTTATAATGGAGAGATTACGGCTATTAGGCTAATGTTGAAACATGTTAAAATATGCTTGCAAATTGATAAAGCAAACAATGTAACTGAATAAATTATAATTGTGAGTTTTATAGCAATTTATATTATCTTGTGTTTATATTATCGGACTTGGTAAATGATTGGTAAAAGTTGCTTATTACTTTCATATGGACTTACTAAGCTATATAGCTTACCCCCTTCCTTTCCAATGTCTCATATGGTCATTGAGCTAGCTCGAGTTGAAAATCGCTAGAGATCCCATCACACTATTAAGCTATCATTTTGGGTATAAATGAATTCAAGTATTTTAAGTCTATGGGATGTATAGGGACTTAGTCATTTTGTTAAATGTGTTATTGTGATTGTAGCCAATGTGTTGGCTTGTGATTGTCAAAGGCTTGTTTTGATAATTGGCCATGTAGATTGGATTATTTGGGCTATCATGGTTGTAATGCTAAGTATATATGTATGTGTCAATGTTTTTGGTGATATGGTCATGGTATAATTGGTGAATGATATAAATGTGGTTTATGACATGAATGTGAAATGTTTCGCAATGTGGTCTATTGATGAGATGATAAATTGGTGTACAATTAGGTACCTTGAAAGTAGTCAATTGTGGCTTAATAATTGTTGTGAGTATGATAGATGTTGTTATTGTGTTGGCCATAATTGTAGATGTTTTGGTTATCTAAGTATGTTATGTATGTCCCTTGAATTGGTGTAAGTGTATATGTGTACAAGGGTGGCAAATGGCTTGATAAATTGCCTTTAATTTGTCCACACGGGTAGACACACGGGCATGTGTCTAGGCCATCGGTCTGCCCTACGGGCATGTGTTCCGGTCATGTGTCCCTTGCACCTTAATTTTGAAAAATAGAATGTCTAGAATTGAGCATACGGGCATGTGACATGGCCGTGTGGAATAAGTTAGAGAGCACCCTAATTTGAACATGGCCTGAAGCACGGGCGTGTCCCAGGGTCACACGGGCGTGTCCCTTAGACCACACAGCGTTGTGAGCCCTATAACATGAAAAAATTTCTAAGTTTTGTAAATTTTTCTAAAGTTCTCGGTTTAGTCCTGAACCACCTCTAAAGCATGTTTTGGGCCTCGTAGGCTCGTAATAGGGACTTCATAATCGAATATGAATGGTTTTAATTTGGGCGCAAATTTTATGAATCAAAATTTTATGTTTTTTTGTGATATGAGTCCGATAATGCCTCGTACCCTGTTCCGGCGTTGAATACGGGTAATGAGTGTTACAGAACTCAACCAAGGAACACACTCTTGAGCCACAAATCGTGTAACAGGATTACCAGTCCAGGCTAAATCTTTTATATAACGTAAGCTCAGAGGAGCTCGATTAGGATTACCAGTCCAAGCTAAACCCTAATCTTAATGCATACTCGAGAGGTATTATATTTGGATTACCCGTCCGGGCTAAATCCTTTATATAATAAGGTCAATGGGATTACTCATCCGAGCTAAATCTTGTCCGCAAGAAATACATGACCTTATTAATTTTGGGAAAGCGCACATAATCATCGAAATTCAACATCCAATCGGGACTAACCCTTTATCACCATTTCAAGCATGTAACAAATTTTCCATCATAGCATACAAGTAAAGCATATTAACATAAATCACATTATATACAAACATAACATTAAATTAACATAGTTTCATGTCTGATTAAGTTACACGATCTAACACCCCTTACCCGTGTTCAACGCCAGAATAGGGTATGAGGCTTTACCAGACAATAACACTTGCAACTGAATAAATTCAAGGCACAAATTTTCGTTTAAAATTTAAAACTTTTATCTTATATCATCAAGTCCCTAAAATGGGCCTACGAGGCCCAAAACATGCTTTGGGAGCGAGAACTTTTAAAACTATTGGAACATTTAGAAAATTTCCTTGTTTTAGAGAGTCACATGCCCGTATGGGTAGGCCGTGTGGTTACACCCGCCCGTGTGGCCCAGGACATGCCCGTGTCCTCCACCCGTGTAACTCTTTGTTTATGACATCATCATTCGTTTTGGATCACACGACCAAGTCACATACCCTTGTGCTAGACCGTGTCCTCCACACGGCTGAGACTCACGGCTGTGTCTCTGCCTGTGTGGTCAAGAAGTTGGCTATTTTCCAAGCCAATTTCTACCCTATCCTGCCCATACTTGAGTATAACTTGAATGACACATTTCATGACATATTAAAGCTACCAAAACATCCACCACACACACATAACAAGTCATAGCATACAATTTATTGGCCACATTAAATGGCCTTATACAACATTGAACTCTAAATATCATGGGTCATTATTCTAGGACAACTAATAGTAACAAATACACATGACCAAGTTCCCTATACATGCCATAACCTTAAGTATAAAATCATCGATACCTAAATTGTAAGCTTAATAGTGTGATAGGTTCTCCGGCAACTTCCAACCCGAGCTAACCTGAGTACATTGTAAACACGGAAAACAACGGAGTAAGCTATAAATCTTAGTAAGTATGTATGTAAATAATAAACAATTTATTACCATGCTTTTAACAATCCTCATTATAAGCTCTCAAGATAATACCATCATTATTGGATAAAATTTCACAATTTATTTATGTTCATCTTGAGCTATTTACTCGAGTTATAGTCACTAAATTATTTTTATCTGGAGCTATGGAACTCCAAATTAAGATCCACTAATTTTCCTGAAACTAGACTCACATATCTTCTTACCACAAAATTTCCAAAATTTTTCGTTCAGCCAATAAGTATAGTTTATTCTTTAAAGTCTCCCCTATTTTGTTGTTCGACAGTTCCGATTCCTCTTCACTAAAATTTAATTATCTCATTGTAAAGAACTTGAATGACGTTACTATTTGTTTCTCTTAAAAATAGACTAATTAATAATTTCAAGCATATAAATTTATTCCCATTAGTAATTTTTTAAAATTTTTAATGAATTTCCCAAGTCAGAACAGAGGATTCTGAAATCATTCTGACCCTGTCTCACTAAAATCCAATTGTCTCACAATATGAAATTATTTTCCTTATTACACTTATTTTATGTAGAAATATACTCAACAAGCTTTAGTTTCATATCTCATTAACCTCTAATTCAATTTCCACCATTTTTTGTGATTTTTCAAAGTGATACAACTGCTGCTGTCCAAACTGTTTTATTGCTAATTTTACTCTTTCATGTTTCCTTTATATTAATTATTCATTTACACACATATTCATACATCATAAGAATGGACTTATAATCACAAGGTCATTCTCATAAGTATAACTTACTCATTTACATTCTTACCAAAATTTGATGACATACCGAGCACATTGCTCATGAGTGTATACATACATATACTTGCACTTAATCGTCACATAATCACATTCATTTACACTTTAGTCATTTTCCATCTTTAACATAAACTTTAATTCTTTACCCAATGAACCACTTGGAATATCGAAGGATACTCAAAAATTGTCATACACGTAGTAAGATGCCAATGTCATATCCCAGATATGGTCTTACATGGGATCACATGTCGATGCCGATGCCATATCCCAGATATGGTCTTATACGGGATCTCATATCGATGTTGACTCCATATCCCATATATGGTCTTACACGAGATCGTATGTCGATGCCATGTCCCTGACATGGTCTTACACGATTTCATACTGAAGCCAGGTCCCAGACGTGGTCTTACACTGAATCACTATTTGATTTTGATGCCATGTCCCAGACATGGTCTTACACTAGCACACATATTTCCATGGTCCAACCATGGTCTTTACCGTCAATTCCTCACATGTTGAAATTCGATCATACTCCGCCCTACATTTCTCTTGATTTGATCTTTCAATACAATCTCATAAATTTTATATTATTCATGATACAATAATAACATACAAAATAACACATGATATCGGTTAAGCATTTAAACATATCAAATTTAATGCTTATTAACATACGAACTTACCTCAGTATGAAACGACGAAATAAATCAATTACTCGATTATCTTGCTTTTCTCCCAATCTAATTCCGAATCTCATCTTTCTTGATCTATAACAACACATTTAATTTATTTATTCATCATGCTACTCAAATTAGCCCAATTTCACATTTTTGGTTAAATTATATTTTTACCCCTAAACTTTGTCATATTTACACTTTTGTACCTTAGGCTCGTTAAATGAAATGTGTTCAATTTCTTTACTACCCATGCATAGACGAATCTTTTTCATGCTTATAGCAGCCCACATTTCCCATTATTTCACACATTTACTACCTATTTTACAACTTTTACAAAATGGTCCATTTTAGGTGTTTTCATGAAAATCACTCAACAAAATTCGTTTATTTAACAACTAAGATTCATTTTCTTCCATAAAAATGCAGCAAAAAATATGAATATTCTCATGGAAAAAGCCTATACTTTCAACAATTTTGCAAAATAGTCCCCTCATTAGCTAGATTAAGATACAAGGGTTCCAAAAATACAAAAATCATCAAAAATAATCATCAAAGTCACTTACTTGTGAGAGTTAGAAGTTGCTGAAATTTTCAAGCTTCCATGGCCATTTCCTTGGGTAAGAATCAGTGGAGAAGAAAGAGAAATAAAAAAGATGTTGCTTATGCTATGTTGTCTTATTATACCTATTAACTTATTTACCAATTTAACCTTTTAATAACTTCACCAAATCCACCTACTACATGTCCATCTTTGTCTCCTCACTTTTCTATTGGTATAATTACCATGTAAGTGCTCATATTTTTCAATTCTATAGCTATTTAACGCCTTTATAATTAGACCTCAAGTTTTGCACCTTACGCTGTTTAGTCCTTTTTATCAAATTGAGCACTCAAACAAGGAAATTTCTTTATGAAAATTCCACACAACTTTAGTATCATACTGTGGACATCAAAATAATAACAAAATAATTTTTTTGATGTCAGATTTTTGGTCTCGCAACCACTATTCCGTCTTGGCCAAAAATCAAGATGTTACACACGAACTTACCTCGACACTTCTTCGCGTTAATAATCTCCTAATCTGAAATATTTTCTTTTCCTCGATCTAGCCTTGAGTTTGTGTTTTTATGATCTATTTAAATAGATTTAATCATCAATTTCTCATTTTTCATAATCATAGGGACTCAATTTACATCCTAGGCAAAATTACCATTTTTCTCCTAACTTTTACATAAATTTTGATTTCGTCCTTAGGCCCGAAAAATGAAACTTGTGCAAATTACTCCCTATTCAAAATCTAACCAAAGCCTCATTACAAAATTTACAGCACATGTATAAATAAAATTTCAAAATTTTTCCTTCAATTTCACAAGTTTACATTTTAGTCCTTAAATCAGATTCAGATGAGCTTAGCAAAGAAAAGAGAAAAGCAGATTCAGAGGCTAGAGACTCGAGAAAAAGATCGATAAATAAATCGTACCAATCTTCGTCAAAGAAATCCAGAGATTCGTACACTCGTCCAAATGCTATAGTGGGATATCCAAATAGAGATCGAGGAAAGCAATACTCAATTCCTAAAACTCAAGCCACATCGGTGTCGAGTGTTGGCAACGTGAGAAATAACAAACCCTAGTGTCAATAGTGTGGGAGACGACATTTTGGAGAATGCCGAATAAAAATAATGAAGCTTGTTACCAATGTTTTTCGCCAGATCATTTTATTCAGGATTGTCCTGAGTTATCTGAGAAAGACAAATATCAGAGTACAAGACCGAGCAATATGACTGCTAGAGGAAGGCCACCTAAAAATGCGGGGAATGTGTCTAGTGAAAAATGTAAGACGAAAGACTCTACTATGAAATCCGAGGCTAGAGCACCAGCCAGAGCTTACGCTATTCACGCTCGCTAAGACGCGTCAACACCAGATGTTATCACTAGTACATTTTTTCTTTATGACACTAATGTGGTTGCTTTAAATGATCCTGGATCGACTCATTCATATATATGTATGAATTTGGTGTCTAATAAAATTTTGCCTGTTGAGTCTATTGAATTTGTGATTAAAGTATCGAACCCCTTAGGCAAGTATGTTCTAGTTGATAAAGTTTGCAAGAATTGTCCTTTAATGACTCGGGCTTACTGTTTTCTGGCTAATTTGATACTTTTTTCTTTTGATGAATTTGATGTAATCTTGGGTATGAATTGGTTGACGTTACATGATGCCGTGGTGAATTGTAAATGAAAGACAGTTGAATTTAAATGTCAAAATAGTGAAATTCTTCGAATTGAATCAGATGAGTCGAGTGAATTGCTGATTGTAATTTCGTCTATGTCAGCTCAGAGATGTCTGAGAAAAGGTTGTGAAGCTTGTCTTGCTTATGTTTTGGATACAAAAGTGTCAAAATCTAACACTGAATTAGTGCCAGTTGTCTGTGAGTATGCGGATGTATTTCCAAAAGAATTATCGGGGTTACCACCGATAAGAGAGGTTGAATTTTCTATTGAGTTAGTACCGGGAACTTCACCAATATGGATAGCTCTGTACAGAATGGCTTTGACAGAATTGAAAGAGTTGAAATCTCATTTGCAAGAGTTAACAAATAGAGGTTTTGCACGACCTAGTTTTTCACCCTGGGGTGCACCAGTGTTATTCATAAAGAAGAAAGATAGATAAAAGGGAATGTGTATTAACTATCGTCAGCTCAATAAGGTTACGATAAAGAACAATAATTTTTACCAAGAATAGATGGTTTATTTGATCAGTTGAAAGCAGCAATAGTGTTTTCAAAGATTGATTTGAGATCTGGATCTTATCAGTTGCGAGTTAAAGATTCAGATGTGCCAAAAATTACATTCAGAATGAGGTACGAACATTATGAATTTCTTGTTATGCCTTTCGAATTGGCTAATGCTCCTATCGTTTTTATGGATTTGATAAATTGGATTTTTAGACCATATTTAGATAGATTCATTGTTGTATTCATTGACGACATTCTAATTTATTCATGAGATGAGTCTGAGCATGCTGAGCATTTGAGAATTATGCTACAAATATTAAGAGATGAGCAATTGTTTGCTAAATTCAGTAAATGTGAGTTTTGGCTCAAAAAAGTCAAATTTTTGGGGCACATTATTTCAACAAAAAGTATATGAGTTGATCCGAGCAAGATTTCAGCAGTTGTTGACTGGAAACCATCGAGGAATGAATCCGAAGTTAGAAGTTTTCTAGGGTTAGCTAGTTATTATCGATGTTTTGTTAAGGGATTCTTGATGATTACTACACCGATGACCAGATTGCTACAAAAAGATGTGAAATTTGAGTGGTCAAAAAATGTCAATAGAGTTTTGATCAATTGGAAGCATTGTTAATTGAGGCACCAGTGTTGGTTCAACCTGAGTCGGATAAAGAATTTGTGATTTTCAGCGACGCGTCATTGAATGGTTTAGGTTACGTTTTAATGCAAGAAGGAAAAGTGATAGCTTATGCCTCCAGACAGTTAAAGCTGCATGAAAAGAATTATTCGACGCATGATTTAGAGTTGGCCGCTATTATTTTCGCATTGAAAATTTGATGACATCATTTGTACGGTGAAATGTGTCACATCTTTACCGATCACAAGAGTTTGAAATATATAATAACTCAGAAAGATCTGAATTTGTGACAATGAAGGTGGCTCTAATTACTAAAAGATTATGAGTTGGTGATTGATTATCATCCAGGGAAAGCGACAGTAGTCGTAGATGCTTTGAGTAAAAAAATCATTATTTGCTTTGAGAGCGATGAATACACAGTTAACCTTATTTGATGATTGTTCGATTCTAGCAAGTTGAAAACTAAACTGATATTTTTTCAGCAAATTTGTGAAGCTTAGAAGTTTGATAATGAATTGTAAGCCAAAAGAATGCAATGTGAGTCAACTAGTGATTCAGACTTTAAGATTGGATCCGATGATTGGTTGTTGTTCCGAGATAGAGTTTACATACCGAGAGATCTAGAGCTTATACAGAAAATTCTGAACGAAGCACACAGTGGTTGTCTATCTATTCACCCGGGGAGTACTAAAATGTACAATGATTTAAAACAGTTGTATTGGTGGTCGGGTATGAAACGGGACATTTTAGAGTCTTTATCAAGATGTTTAGTTTGTCAACAAGTAAAATTGAACATCATGTACCTTCAGGATTACTACAGCCTGTGATGATACCGGAATGGAAATGGGATAAAGTTGTAATGGATTTCATATCGAGATTGCCCCTATCTCCGAAAAAGAAAGATGCTATTTGGGTTGTCGTTGATCGACTAACGAAATCAGCACATTTCATTCCTGTATGTACAAACTATTCACTCGAAAAATTTGCTGAATAGTACATTTTAGAGATCGTTAGATTGCACGGTGTGCCAATTTCAATTATTTCAGATAGAGATTCGAGGTTTACGTTGCGATTTTAGAAGAAGTTGCAAGATGCAAGAAGCTCTAGGTACGAGGTTGAATTTTAGTACAATATTTCATCTACAAACTGATGGTCAATCTGAAAGAGTGATACAAATTTTTGAAGATATACTTCATTGTTGTGTTTTAGAATTTGAAGGCAACTGGGAGAAATATTTGTCGTTGGTTGAATTCACATATAACAACACTTTTCAATCTAGCATAAAGATGGCACCGTACGAAGCTTTGTATGGTCACAAATGTCAAACTTTATTGTACTGGACTGAGCTGAGTGAGAAAAATATTCACGAGGTTGATTTGATCCGAGAGACTGAAGATAAAGTGAAATTAATTCGCGATAGTTTGAAAGTAGCTTCAGACCGACAGAAATCGTACGCGGATTTAAAATAAAAAGACATTGAATTTCAGATTAGTGAAAAAGTATTTTTGAAAGTTTCTCCTCACAAAGGCAAATTGAGTCCGCATTTCATCGGGCCGTACGAGATCATTGAAAGGATAAGGCCAGTGGCATATCGGTTAGCTTTACCGTCAGAATTAGAAAAGATTCATAATGTATTTCATGTATCGATGTTGTGCCAATATAGATCAAATCCATCACACGTAATTTCTCCGAAGAGAATGAAATTCAACCCGATATGACATATAACAAAGAACCGATCAAAATTTTAGCTCGAGAGGTTAAAGAATTGAGAAATAAGCACATAGCTTTAGTGAAAGTACTTTGGCAACGACATGGTGTCGAAGAGGCTACGTGGGAACCCGAGGAAGCTATGAGAAAACAGTATCCTAACCTCTTTTCTGGTAAGATTTTTGACTAATCGACTAAGGGGGGAGAGTTGTAACAAAGTAATCGACTAATCGACCTGTTTCATCATTTTTACATCCAAGGTAAGTTCATATGTAATAAGCATTGTTATATTTATGTTTTAAATGTATTGATATTGTATGAATTGTGAATTTGACTCTACGGATATGTTCGACGATGATTCGACATTGGAAATCCCGGTTGAACCTTAGGAATAGATTAGGAAACGAATAACATGTCATTAGGGAATTCCTTGATTTGGCTTCTGGCCATTATATCGGCACTTCGGGTGCGAGATACATTGATTTGGCTTTGGGCCATGATATTAGCACATAGGGTACGAGACTCCCAAGTATCCGACTTTTATTCTGAATGGTTCAATGAGTATATTGAAGGTGAAAAAATGATAATTAGATACGTATCGGTACAAGTATGTATGAAAAATTGTTTGAGCAATGAGTCAAAAAAAGTTATGAGTTTATGATCAATTATGTGACTAAATTTCATTTTAACTTTGTGATTAATGCTTTGATGCATATTATGTCATTTAATTTTAATGATAAATGAACGTTGAGACTTGCTTATTATTTTCATACGAGCTTACTAAGCTTTATAGCTTACTTTGTTTACTTTACCATGTTTTATAGTGATTTCAAAGTTAGCTCGGATTCGGGGATTATCGGAGACTACATGACACTATCTTACTATCACTTGGTAGTTTTGAACTTTGATATTTTGGTATATGGCATGTATAGGATATTGGTCATTTTGATACGTATTTTGGTAGTGAGTTTTGCCATTTGAAATTGACTTGTGAATGTCTATGTTTTGGTTTGTGTATATAGCCATGAGAGTTGGCTTAATTTGGTTGGTTTGGTTATGTATATATATGTGAAAATATGGTTTGTATTGTGAGTTCATGGATGGATATATGATGCTTGTGAATTGTAAAGATTTTGGATGTTAAATGGTTGATATTAGAGTAGTTATATGCTTGTGATTTTGATGCATAATGATGCATGTTTTGAAGTGTATAAATAGTTGAATTATAAATATGAATTTGGTATAAATGGTATGGCATGTTTTGTGATTTTTTTGTATGGAGAATGGGAGTATAGAATGTGCATGAATTATGTTTGAATTGGTTGATTAAATTGCCTATTGATGCTATGTGTTAGTGCCTTTGAGTTTGATGTAGGTGAGCACAAGTTTGGGTGGCAAATTGGCTTGGTAAATAGCCTATTTTTGTCCACATGGGCAGAGACACAGGCGTGTGTTTCAACCGTGTGTGACACATGGTCATGTACATAACCGTATGTCCCCTGGCATTGAAAGTAGAAACCAAGTCAGTATGCTTCACACGGCTCTACACACGGGCGTGTGACTTGGCCGTGTGGCTTAAGTTAATATACCTTATAGGTCTGGCATGGCCTAGCACACGGCCTAGCACACGGGCGTGTATGGCCATTTTCAGGGCACATGAGCTAGCCACACGGGCGTGTGTTTTGCCGTGTGACCCAAGTTAGAGAGTTACACGGGGTCGGGCACGGGCTGGGACACGATCATGTGCTTCCATTTCGAATGTCCACACAGCCTGCGACACGAGCGTGTCTATGGCCGTGTGAGACACACGGCAGGGCCACATGGGCGTGTGTCCCCTGTTTTTGGCAAAAAATTTCTAAGTGTTCTAAGAGTTTCCAAAGTTATCGGTTTAGTCCCGAACCACTCCTAAAGCATGTTTAGATCCTCGTAGGCTCATATTAGGAATAATGTGATTGAAATAAATGATGTTTTCTATGAATTTAAGATATGTGAAATGTTTGAATATTGTGTTATAAGTTTGGTAACGCTTCGAAACCCTATTCTGGCGTTGAATATGGGTGTGGGGTGTTACAATCTGTCAATGTGTTCATTATTTCTGTGAGATTGTATACATACATACATTTGCAAAAGTAAATTTTGGGTTGGATGCGAAAAGAAGGAAGACTAAATCTGATCTGGCAATTGTATTGTAACCTATTCAGATGCAATGTTTATCAGACTGCATCGCATGTACGCCACTTTGTTGCATACTATTATCCGATCCGTAGTATATATGCTAGCCTCATTGCAGACACTATCTGAGTGGCTTAGTCCACATTCATGGTGTGTAGGGTTGGATGGGCCTTTCGAGGTCCTAATTGGTGTGTTTGGTTGGATGAGCTCTGACAGCTCTTTTGGGGTGTGATCGGGGGATAGAGAGGTATGTTGGCTAGATTGGTGGGTTTTAGTACTTGACTGCATTCATATGCATCTGTTTGGGTGTTAGATTATTTGACCGAAATTTGTTTGACTGATCAACACTTGTGTTGAGTATTCTGTGTGTGCTTGGTGTGCTTTGACTGTTACATGTGTTAGGGCATTGGTTCCATGTTAGATTTTTTATTCTGCATATATCTGTAAATATGTTTTGCTACTGAGTTGCTATATGGAGTTCTGTTCTTTAAATGTGTTGTTTATTGTTTTGAACTCACACTGAGCTCATGTAGTTTACCCCCTTGGTGTTTCCCCTTTCAGGTATCTTTTTTAATTTTAATGCTGGATTCAGTAGGCAGAGGTCTCGGGCAGTCACGGTTAAAAATAAAATAACAATTCTTCTTTTCAGTTTACGTTTCAATATACTATTTGAAATTATAAGATTTTATTGAAACTGTGGTACAAGTTCTATTTTTGATTTTTCTCGTAAATCTAATTTTATTCGTAAATTAAACTTAATTGCAATATTTCTGTTTGAAATCTAAAAGATTAAATATTCTTGGTTTGTAAAGAGATAAATATGTTGGTAATGGAATTTGAGATAACTTGTAAAATATTCCTACTATCATTTCGGTGATCAATGTAACCTCCGGGATTCGGTCTAAACTTCTAGGTCGGGTTTTGGAGTGTTACAAGATATGAAAATGAGAGGGAAGGGATGGTGGGGTTTTTAAATAGGCAACCAATTTTTAAAAATTGGGACATTGCCCATTTAACCACTTCCATTTTCTTCCCTTTTTGAAATAGATCCTTATTTTCAATTAAAACTTATTTTCTAAATTATTTTCAAATCAGATCTGGGTTTTTAAAATCCATTTTAACCAAAATAATTCCCGGGCACTTAATTTCAATTTCTTAACCTATAATTTTTAATTCTAATTATTTTAATATTTTATTTAATTAATTCCTAATTATTTAATTATCTAACCTAATTATAGCTCCCAGTTCACTAACCCCTGATTTACTCTCTCGATTCTAGTAGCTTAATTTTTGGGGTGTGACAAGATTAGGTAAAATTAAAGGTTTATATTTTTAATAATAGGTTAAATAGGATGCTTAGAAACTTAATTAAGGTTTAGGAACAAAATTAAAGTGTGGAAACCTTATATCTTTACAAAACGAGTTGATTTTTGGCATGAGAAAAGTGACCTTAGAGAGGTAATTTTGTTGTTGTTTGTTTGAATTTATGGTTGTTAATAATGATGTTACATTGTATTTAATGTATATGCAAAGTGTCAAACTCGATAGGAGCTTCTACGAGCAAGGCGAAAGGGAAAGAAAAGCTCATTTGAGATCATTGTGCTAAAGGCGTCGACTAAGAGAGTGGTTGGAATTGTAGCTCTTAGGCACGATTCCTAAGGTTGAATGGGAGCTTAGGTTGGTCAAAACACCTAATCTAAGTCCAAGAGTAAGTAATTCTACTTGAAATAGATCTTATTACATATGATGCTTGTATGTGAGGTTGTGAAAAATCATGTGAAATATTTAAGCAAGTGATATGTGAATATGGCAATGTTTGTTAAGTATATTGCTAAATTTATGCAAACTATTATGTTTTAGAGTGATTATGGCTCTTTTGAACAAGCGTGTTAGCATTTGAGAGGGAGTGTAATGAGTTGTGAAAGTGTTATTAACAAGTGAGTATGTGCATAAACTGGTATGTAAATGTGCATTTAAGTGGATATGTTGGCATAGTGAACACTTGGAACCATTGGATATCATTGGCATGCCATAGGATAGTGAGTACTCATCTTTATTGTTATGATGGGGCATTGTTGCCCAAAGATAGAGATAGAGGGATAAGGGAATGTAGAGCATAGCTCCATTCGTCGAAGATAGTGTGGAGTGTTTGGAGAGTGTTAGCATTTGTGCTACACTTATATGAAGATAGTGGAGGACTCTTTAATTCATTTGGATTTTTTTGTATATTTGATTATCCAATGCATTACTGATTATATATATGCTTCCTTGTCACATTATACCAATATATAATTATGAGTGTAATGAGATATGCTCGATGCTATACCATGATTTCTTGACTTAGTATGCTTTCTTCCAGCTATGGATTTTATGCCTACTGGTTGCAAACCATGAGCACTCACTGAGCTTGAAAAAGCTCATACTCCCTTATGTTTATTTTGCAGAAAATTAGCTTATGTGAGGAGGGGATAGTGTGTAAGTGGTGATCCGAAGCAAGGCAATCTTTTGAGTAGGTGACTCAGTTTGATTTTGCAAATAATAAAGTTAACATGGGACTCATCCATAGAGGGAATTAGACTTTATTTTGTTTGGATTGTAATCGGACATTATGGACTCATGTAGAAAACAAAATCTCATGGAACTACTATAGATAAAGTAGTTAGTAACCAAAAACAAGCATCTATATAGTTTGTTTTGTTTTGCTTGACTCTGCCCTGAAAGGACAGTTTACTTGAATTCAACTTTCAAAGTAGAAGATGCATCTGTTGAAAAATGTTTTGATGATTTGTTGTCATTACTTTCTATTGATTTTTCCTTGTACTCTAACACTCATTTCATACGCATTATTTGTGAGAGGTTAAACTATTTGTAAGTGAGTATATGGGTGAGTGGTTCTAACAAGTTGGGGTATCTATTGGGGCTACAATTGCTTCTTTTGTAAGGATACATTGGGCTTTAGCCTATAAGTGGTTGGACCAAGTTGAATAAACCATTCATTAAGCTAGGCTATGGAGAGTAGGATTGTTTCTGAACTACATTAACAAACGTTGTGTGATTATCTCTCCTTATTTTCACTGCTTTTATTTATGTTTATTACCTTGTTTAAACATGTCTAAACAACCTATTTAGATAGCAGTTTGAACAAGTTGCAAACTATCTAGTTATTTTCAGCAAACATGATGGATTTTTTATTATCAAAATACATATAGTTTTGATACAATCCTCGTTGAGTTCTTTTTTTAAAACTTTGCATAAGCATGTTAAGAAACTGTTACGTGTTTTAAGTTGTTTAAAAAAGAAGAAGTTAAAAACCAAATAAATGAGACACATATCTATTACTTAATTTTACTTGTAGAATTAAAAAAAAAAAGTCAACATCTATGGAAAAATCAACACTTAATTTTTTTATTTATCAAGGAATGCCTTAATTCAATATTTTTATTTATAAGTTTATCTTATTTTCTATCTTTCTTTTAAATATATACAATTAAGTACGAATAATCAATTGTTGATAGCTATTAAACTCCCGTTTATAGATTAGATGCAAATAGATTCAATTTACAACTTGTTAATAGTGTTTTTAAATTTTATTATGAATAAAATATTATATAGTATGATAAACGATTTAAAAAAATTATGATTATATGAACACAAATGTTTTACATTACCATAACAATAATACCTATATTATCTATAATAGCTATAATCATAATGCAAAATCCACCCAATAAAACATAATAAAATTAAAATATAATTTATGATGGTAATTTAAATCCAAGAGACTAGACTCAAAGAGATTGACGGACAAATTTTCTTTCAATTTTCAATTGAAAAGGAACCTGCCAAACAAGAGAGTATTGAGTGCAATACATAATCCAAAAGAGATATGCATGGATTTCTTCAATAATTTCATTGCCCTGAAAACCTGAGGGCCTTTGTCTGGTTTAATTTTGTTGGTATCCAAGGAATTGGCATCTATAATTATGTTACTCAAAAATCATACAAATATACATAATAACAAATTTGTTTGTGTGTTTCCCACTTCATTCAATTTTCACTTGTAGTTATTTTGAATTTTAATATTACTATATTTATTTATTATCTAATATATTAGTGCTGAATTTTTTTTAATTCTACATATGCTGTTAAAATTTACCATATATCTTATTATTATTTTTCAATTAAAATATGTGATAATTTTTAGTAAAAAGAAAAGCAAAACCAAGAATAAAACAGAATTAATACTGTATTTTTAATCTGAAATTAATTTTTTTTATCATTAGCATACCAAATCTTCAAACATTTTTAATATGCAATAGAGTATTTTCGCTCTTCATTGAATTTTTGTTTTTATTGACTCGAATATTCTAAAAAATTTTTTATACAATGAACTACATATAATTAGGGATGTAACCGAGTCGAGTCAAGCTTGAATACTATCGAGTTTGAGCTCGATCAATTATATTTTTTTAAGCTCGAGTTCGGCTCGAGATATAATATTCAAGTTCGAACTC
The DNA here is from genome assembly GCA_025506655.1 of Gossypium rotundifolium. Taxonomy (NCBI): domain Eukaryota; kingdom Viridiplantae; phylum Streptophyta; class Magnoliopsida; order Malvales; family Malvaceae; genus Gossypium; species Gossypium rotundifolium. The sequence goes on from CP106726.1 coordinate 64,438,143, forward strand.
CAGTTCGATTAATAATTAAGCTTAGAGTTAATAATTTATATTAAGAAAAATAACGTAAATTAATAATATAAAAATATAAAAAAGCTTGATAAGGCTCGTATTCGTTTGAATCAAGTATTACTAAGCTCAAATTCAACTTGATTGATAGCTCGAGCTTGAGTGGATCATTACTGAATCACGTTCGAAATTTTGTTTTAGTCAAACTTGATCAGCTTACGAGTATCAATATCTCATTTACACTCATACCCATACTCCTTAACCTATAAGTAAGAGGATAAACACACTTGAGCATGCTTGAATTCACGTTTTCTTACATTAGCAACAAATCAAATACAAACAAAATTAATTCTCAATCTACTTACATGAATATTTTATTATTGATGTATTGGTTTCATATTTAATATCGTCAGTATTGATTAAAAAAATATAATTCCATATAATATTTAATAAATTTTATTAGTGAATTGAGGCTTAAATTGTAGTCTAATTTTCATATAAGTTGTTAATTTTTTTAGAAGTGATGTGAAAATTATCAAAATTGTCTCATTTTCTTTTTAAAGGATGTAGGGTCCAAAATTTGTCCGGGGCCCATTAACAAGTCCATACCCAATTAACCAAACACAAAAATCAAAAAACCAAATAACATAACAAATAAATAAAACCAAAACCAGAGTCCTTTAAATAGTCCGTTTTTACAGGCCCAAACACTAAACACCTAGCCCACTTACAATTAAATAAATCCCAATTACAGACCCAATTTCATGGCCCATATGGCCCAAATAATTTCAGCAGGACAGAAACCCTAGAGAATTCCAGAGGCTTCCAGTGCCGCGTGTGTGCCTCCACGCTCGTCACCACGGGCACGCCACGCGCGAGCCTTCACCAGCTTGTGTCTCCTTACGTCCCATCGCCACCTCACCTCCAGACACCACGCACGCCTCCGCACTGCAATGATTGAAAAACAATGACAGCAAATAGGAGAATAACAGAAAAGAGAAAATGATAATGTATTTTTTTGGGATTTATTTCTGGATTTTTCGGCTTTATAAAGCCAAATGCAAATCAGTAAAAAGGGTTACGACCACTGTTTTTACGAATACAAAGAAATACAAAAATCGAAGGTGATTAACCTTTTTTCGTCTGTGTTCTTATTGAGTGTTTCCATTTTTTATTTTATTTTCTTTATTTTTTATATATATTAATAAAAAAGAGAAAGAAAGGGTTTACTAGGTGAATATGTCATCCTCGTTTTCTCTCGTTGCAATCGGAGTTCGACGAAGATGATGGTCGGATAGCGAGGCTTTAAGATCAGCGTTTATAGAAGAAAATCGAATCTCCGTGTACCAATATTCACCGATTACAGTGGTGCTTTAATGGTAGAACGGAGAGATTGCAATGGCGGCTGAGGGCAAAAGACTAAGGGCTAGTTTGGATGGGCGGTGTGTTTACCTCCGGTGAGGTTAAAAATAGCGGTGGCGGTGAGATTAGTTACTGTAGTGGTGAGATTGGATACTGTAGCAGTGAGATTAAAAACAGCGGTGGAGTGTGTGTTTGGATTCAATCGCAGCTGTAGCGGTGAGGTGAAAATAAAAAATGACCATTAAGGACATCATATTAGAATTGGCTATAAGAAATTTTTTCAACATCTCTCAAAAAATGAATTTAAAAATATAATAAAATATACTTTTAAGTACTAAATTGAAAATTTAAATATACTTTAAATACTGAAATTGAAAAGTCTCTAACTACTAAAGTGAGAGAATTAAGCCAAAATTTTAAAATGCAAAGATCAAATAAGATTAATCTAAATGAGGATGACACTTGATAAATATAAAATTATTCAATTTGTTCAAACCATTTTAATTTCCTGATCACTTGGATGATATTCTTTAATTATTATTTGGACAACAATAAACAACCATCGACCAGGCCACCTAAATTGGTAAGAAGTTAGAAAGCATGCATGCAAACCGCATGCTTCAAAGAATCCTCGACAACTAGAAATTTCACTAAAATTTCACTTAGGCTCGCTTGTTTAGCGAAGAAATGTTTTTCGAAAATAATTTCGAAAATGATTTACAAAAATATTTTCGTGTTTGGATAAATCTGTAAAATATTTTCATTGCTTGATGCTTTTCCTTAAAATATTTTCCGTAAAAGTCGCTTTTACATATATTAATAAATTTTATATACATATTAATAAATTTTATATTTTAAATTGTTTTTACATATATTGCAATGATTTTTATAAATAAATAAATTAAATTAAATATATAATAATACTCAATTATTAAGCTACATTATTAACCGTCATAAAATGAAAACAACCAAAGTCAAGTTTTGTAATTATGTTAAAAAAATAAAAAAAGGATTGAATAAAAAATAAAAACATTAAATATTACAAGGTGTTCAATAATCCTTCACAAATGAAGGGTGAGAAAGATGCTTGTCGATGCATAAATCTATTAAACTCATCCACAAATGTAAAATATCAACTATGACTCCTAACGTTGATACCACGAGAAAAAGAAAAACAAATAAAGAATATTACAAGCCCTTAAAGCATCAAGAAGGATAGTGGTATTGCCTACATTGAAAATGCTACTCTCGCATTAACCTTTTCATAAAGAACCGCTTTAAACTATTGCATTAACCTTTCCATGCATACTTGGCGAAATCGATACTTGTACATATTCTTCTTCAATGTAAGAATAAACCACATAAAACCTAATCCCAATAACCCAACACAAAAGGAAAAGATATCAATGACCATAGGTATTATTTTATATAAAAGGAAAATTCAAGGGGCAATCACCATATAAAAAGTAAGAAAAGCATCTAGCATATAAGAAAACAATATAGGCATTCCGAAATAATAAACTAGTTCCACTTTGGTCAAAATGATATAGGCATTCACACATAAAAAGAAATGCTTAACCAACTCGCAATGTACAAGAAGTAACAGATAGCCATTTGATACTTGATAAGGTCATTGCTAACAAACCGATACAAAAATTTGTCCGAGTAATGAATTGACGAGTGGTTGACCGAGAAGGCGCCATATACAAATAACATTGCAAAGAAGAAGAAATGCCCGCCATAAAAGTAGATGAATACATGTTAGTAAGATTGAACACTAATGTCTATGGCACAACAAATATTGAAGGAAAATGTAGTATTCTCACCAATTTAATAGCCTAAATCTCGGAAGATGCTCATCTTCATGTGCTTTTCTCGAGTAGATTAAACAACTTTTTTGCCATAAATATTTGGATAACCACCACCATAGCCGTGATATAGAGATGACCCATGTAGACAACTAATGCAAAACCCCAATCATCCAAACAAGAAAGTATGTCCTAATCCACATTGATTTGTACTTGTTACGGTCATCAACAAGCAAAGTTCCACCATTTGGTTTGCTAGGTTCGAATAACCAAAAAGAATATTTGGATTTTTATTAAGTTAAAGATAAAAGAACAGTTTTGCTTGCATAGAGGAATCTCCCTTTCAACGTCTGAGTACCTAACCTCATTAGAACATTTACGCTGCCGAACACGAGAAGTACCAGCTGATGATAGGGCTATATTATTCTCCTTTTCCATGGCTATTTAGTCAAATGTCAATCGTCAAACAAAAACACATGCATATACTTGTGAAGCAGGAAAGAATTGTTACTTGTCAAGCTACCAAATTACACACACTTGAAAGAGATCATATCATGATCATATTAGGAACACTATATCATGATAATATTAGGAACACTTCCCTGCAATCTTTAAGGTGATAGAAAGCATCCGAACTAGTAGTAAGCAACATCAAGTATGTATTGACTGTCACAAGAAAGTAGTTTGTTACCCTAGTCTTGTAGGCATGACCAACATAGAGCAAAAGATGATAGAATTGCATGACGAGAATTTGCATAAAACTAATGTCCAAATCGCCACTCACATCAAAAAATGCACATAAGCATACAAAATGCCATAGGATTATATCTTGGTAAACAAATTGGTGAAAATGATTCTCATCATCCGCATAAACCATGTAGATGTGATAAGAACAAAAGGCCCGTGCAATCATCAATATAAATACAATACTAAGTCACCACGTCTTTACGTAAGAGAAAGAAAAGAGAATAAAAGAAATGAAGAGAGGACAATGCAAAGAATCAAGACTTGATTGTTTAAGTTCACAATTATCAAGATATTCATTCCTCGCTTATCAATTGTAATATTGGGATGTTAAGAACCTTTAACATGACCACAATACAACAAAAGAACTGCAAACATGTTAGGGAGACCCTTCAGTTAAGATGCAATGGTAATGAGGTTGTTCATTTGCCAAACAATACTTAGCTAGAAATCCACATAAATTAACCGACCATCCAAGCCAAATGGGTCACCATTATCGCTTCCCACTACCTTACTAAGGAGGACATTGCAAAGGAAGGTACCGAACGTAACAATCATATCCCACATTTTCATGCTTTAGATTTGACCAAATAAAACAAGGATTAAATGAACTACTAATGTTATTTCTATGTACCTAAATGACTCGATGATAACACAAAGTTTGAAAGTAGCAACATATCGTCGGGATGAAGAGAGACTTTTGTGCACCAACAAGACTGATAACTCAAATTGACCTTCAATTTATTAAAATAAGCCGAAAGTAGTAAAAGCATTATTTTTGGGGTTAAACCATTTCAGGGAAAGGAAGAAAAAGAGAATGAGAGAATTTTACCTTGTGTTTACACATTAGTATTGCAAATAGAACCCCGAATCAAGAACATCTTGCAATATAGCACTGCAGACTTGCCTTCTTTGCCGCAAAAGCAAGCTAAGACAAGTGTATGCGTGAAGAAATGTAGCCGGGTTCTGAAAGAAGGGAAAAAAGGTTTAGGAGGTACCATTCGTAAAATATGAAAGGAGGAATGTTGTGACTCACATGTAATTAATAGAAGTAACAAAATGTGAAAAAGCAAATACATATTATCCTTGTTCGAATGCGAGCCATTATATACTACCAGAAAATGTGAAAAATTGTTAAAATCTAGCAATTGACATAAAATAAGTAAAAATCAAGTAGTTCATTTTCAAGGGTTAAGCAAGAAAGCAAAAGAAAGGAGTTAGCGGAGGGGTGAGAAGAGGAGATATAACATCATTAGACATGCAAGAAAACCCCAATGAAATGCCCCAACCGATGGAGTGGATGAGGAAGGGAAAACAAAGGGTGGGGTGAATTGAGGAAAATCCAACATTATTAGACATGCAAGAAAAACCCAATAAAACGCACTAACCGAACAAGTGGATGAGAGAAGAGAAACAACATCTGTTCCTCCAAGCAAAGGTGTCATATCAAACTTGGATTCTTCTCAAAGCACCTATTTATTGACTTTGTTAAGATAAGTATCATCTGCAACCATTTCATAAGCAAGCAAACGTTACAATAATAAGTACTTTTGGGTTACTCCATAAGCAAACAATATAAAAAGGGCCAAAAATGATAATGGGAAATTTGCAAGGCTCGAATAGGCAAGTGGCAACCAAATTCATCTGTCTAGAAGTAGAGATTTGCAAGGAGACTATGAGATACCGATCGTAAATAAGCTCCAATTGTCCTTTTAATGATTCAAAGGGCTCCTCCGCAAATGATGCAAACTAAATAGATTGGTCCCTTCACAAGAAAGACCATCTAAACAAACAAATATGTCATTGCAGATCTTATTAAATTGATCAAAAAATAAGCTAGATTCACGAGTTGAAGTAATAAGAAATTAGTGGCGCTTTGTAAGAAGCTAAGCTTTATTGATGAGGTCAAGAGGAAAACTTGTCATGTAAACGCGCCTATTTTAAACTAGCACCAAACATTCGCTATCACGTCACCACTTTTATTTAAAAAACAAAACTTAACATTAACGTGCCTTTCCAACTGCAACAATAATAATTTTGAAGATTTCGCCACATCTAATGAACTAAAATAATCGATTAAATTGCAGCTTCTCAATGTTTATTTTGAAGCATTCAAGATGCAAAAAGAAAATTCAAAGGTCTACTTAAAAGCTCTATCACTAGTTCAAATGCAAGAAATGTAATAAAACTGATTGTAGAGCTAAAACTAAAAAAAAAAAAAAGGGATAACTTCCGCTTTAGAGAAATAGGAAATATAACAATACCGGTGTTTCCAAATTTGACCAATTTGACACGATCTCCCGAAAAGCAATGAATGAAATAGTTAAATTCTTCCAAAGAATGAAATAAAATGGAGAAAGTAACCCAAATAATTGCACTCGATAAAGCACGAATCTCCACTAAAATCCAAGTAAGCTAAATGCGACCAAGTACCCATTCTCCACGAAGGAAATAATGGCTTGTAGTGTTATGGAAAAACCAGCTAGCTTGTGCTCATCCCCGTGTCTCATTAGTCAAATATACAAAATAGGATACATATAAGCAAGTAGTTCATATTAAATTTCCACAATGCACCTTTGATTGCTGGCATTTTGAGGAACTAGTGACAAACCCGAATATATTGGTTTGCGAATTACTCAAAATGAAGAAGTGCTTCTTCCTCTTTCTCCAAGATATTGAAGCATCATCCTGCATTTCGATTATAAATCCAACGTGACACGATATGGGAAGAATTTAAAATAACTTTTTTTCTTTTCAAGTGAGTGATGCCCATGAAAGGCAAATAATCCTAATATTAAAACAAGAAAATCGTTATCGGAAAATCGAACTTCATAAATATTCCTAACGGAAATTTAGTTAATTTATACGCACGACAATGAATGAAGATTTGCGATAACTAAGAACAAGTTAAACCAAAATGAAATGGCTCACCTCATCGACGTATGCGTTCATCGGTAACCCAGAGGAAGCTCGAATCGGAGATTCCTTCAAAGGAACCATCATTCCTTAGTTCCTAGATCTCATTATCGCCAATTTCACTCGCTTCATCAATCCTCGACGGGCTAGTGGTGCTGCTACTCCCTCTCCCACCGCATATCCACTCATCGCTTGGACTCGAAAGCCCTTCGTCGTCGAAAGTTTCTCGATCCTCCACCGCAATCGATCATCATCTTCAGCCGTTGTCGTTTCTATCGGATTCAACAATCCATCGGCGATTTCGCTCTCGCTTCCACGATGATTACGTTCTAATTCGGTCGGTTCATTCAATGTCAAGAAAGCGAATCGTTCATCGACCACTTGGGATCAGAATTAGGGTCAGCTTTCTTGCCTCTCGTACTTCAGACTCCTGATGAAAACCCACAATCAAAAGCAGAAGGGAAAGAAGTCATGAAAAACATCAGGAAAAGATAAAAGGAGATATGAACGTTAAGGTTATAGTGGGAAAATAGCTTTCTCCTGCAGGTGAGTTTTTTCCCACTGGTAGCTTTAGCTCCAGTCAAAAATAAGACCAGCAGTGAGATGAGAATTTTTAAACTCACCTCACCATTAGATATCCAAACAACATTTCAGTGAGTTTCATACCTTCAGCTGCACCTCACTGGCACCAACTGGTGAACCAAAGGCAGCCTAAGAAGGCTAAGGTTCTATTTGAAACGAGGGTTAATTCGTTTTTTAAACCTGTTTTAATTCATTAAAGAAACGGTGCCATTTGAGTTCATATTAATAGCCTAAAACGACACCATATAGGGCCATCTAACCCGCGCGAGTGACTCGACCCGGGAAAGGATCCGCGCGCATTTTATGGAACTGGGTTATTTATTCTTTTAACCCTTCCGCATTTTATTTCCTTTTAATTAAGTTTTATTTTATTTTAATTTCGCCCGTAACTTTTGTTTTGTTTTCATTCCAATCCTCATCTAAGTGCAGCGTTTTCGCGACTGGGAATATTTGCTAGTTTAATCCCCGCTCATTTATGCGCGTTTTTATTTAAGTCTTGGATGCTGTTTTTATTTGTTCAAAAATTATTCTTTTGATTTTACTTTTTTTTCAATTGGGTCTGTTTTAATTTTAGGTTTTTGTTCCTTATCATTTATTCATTTTTTAAAAAAATAAAAAAATAGTTTTAATAAAATGCTTTGAAATATTTTATTAATTTTACATTGTTTTAATATTTTTATATTTCCATATGTGTATATTGTATTAGTTTTATTATAAATCATCTTCAAATTCTCTTTTATATAAAGTTTTATTCAATTTCCTTAGTTTTATTTATTTTATTTTATATATATATATATACACTATTAATTTGTCATTTATTTTATATTTTTATTTGTTTATTTATTTTCCCAAGATTTAGATTGTCTTATTTTTATTATTATTTTCATGTTCACATTGGTGTTGCCTTGATGATTTTATATTATTCCTTCTCTTGATTGTCTATATTAGTGTTGAATGTTAATATATCATGCAATTTTTGTGAATTGTTCTTTTAGTATTTGTGCTTTGTAATTTGTTAGTACAAAATTGTAATCATATATTAGTATTTCATTGCACCTTATGAAAAATGTTGTGTTTTAATATCACTTTAGTTTTAAAGATCATTTTTCTTATTATTCAAAGTTTTTTTGAAATGAGGCGATGCTCGTGTTTAGGGGTTTCGAGAAAATTGTGCCCTAACTTACTGGGTTTCGATTTTCCTCGTTGAAACCTAGCAACCGAGTACCCTTTTTCTCTTAAATTCAAATGCACAATATTCCAAATAAAAAATTTATTCTCGGGAATTTGAGGCATTGCGCCCTAACTCACTGGGTGTGATATTTTATCATCTCAAGATAAGAATCTCAAAAGAACAAAGGCAATATTCCGTATTCGGGAATTTTGAGAAATAGTGCCCTAACTTACTAGACTTCGATTTTTCATTTGACCCAAATAATTAAATATCCTTCTTAATTTTAAATGTACGAGTATTGAATGTCGAAGGATAAGCATATTTTCGAGGATTCGAAATGTTGTATCCTAACTCACTGGGTACGATACTTTGTTCTTTCAAAATAAGTGGGTCTCGGCATCAGGCTTAATTTCTTCAAGTTTTTCCTAACAAAAAGGATCGTATTTTAAAATCTTTTCAATTTTTCGACGTCAAGACATTAATTAATCAATTTGGTACCGATTTTGGGCGTTGCGAGGGTGCTAATCCTTCCTCGCACGTAACCGACTCTCGAACTTATTTTTTTAGACTTCGTAGACCAAAATTATCATTTTAATAAATCAAAATATTTTATTAAAATAATTCATCTCAAGGTGATCCGATCACACCTCGAATAAAAGATCAGTGGCGACTCTATTTCCATATTTTAAAAGTCGATCCCCATTTTTTAAACTCGTAAAAAATGGTTTCGACAAAAGATAATCCATTAATAAAGCTTATTTTATAGCATCCCCTATCTCAACTGGATACCCATTTATCGAAATTTTGAATATGGGATTTGTAATTCAAAGTTTTCATGTTTCATCTCTCCATGGGAAAGAGGTTAGGCTGACAAGCTGTTTAGTGGGTACAGTACAACTCTGATGTTGGGTTGACAAAATCTGAATTACAAAAGAAATAGCAAATTAAAAATATTAGAATTTAAATTTATATAAATTAACTGGCGTGTTGGTTAAAGTAAAAGTTTTGGATTCTCGAGAATTTAAGTTTCATTTATTTGATTTAAACATTGGTAGCTACAAAGAAACAAAAGCCCAAGCGGTGACATGTAATTTATAGATCCAAATACAGAAAGCTTATAAAAAGCATCAAATCCCATGGTTTTGAAATTCCTTTTCCATCCATACAAGTCAGACGACAGCTAAACCCTTCTTTCTCACCTTCTTTCTTTTTTTTTTTTTTTTTTTTTTTTGTTCACTTAAAAAGTTCAGGTTTAAAATTTGTTGGATTTAGAACTAAATTGCCCACTGCATCAAATTGGTTAGGGTTTACTTATAAATTATTCATTATAATTAGCTTAATTTTGTTTACCTTTCTAATTAATCAACTTGCTTATTTTTGTTAATATTTTTATTCTATACTCATAATGAAAATTTTAAAAATTAAACTATTAAGATATTTAATAAAATTCAACATTAGATTGAAATCTTATGCTTTTTAACCATGCTTTTTGTTTTATAATATTAATATGCAATTTAATACGTAATTTAGTTATTTTAATTAGATTATAATTGAAACTTATCAATTATAAAATTTCTTAAATATGCAACCGTCAACGTAATTTATATTAATGTTTCAAATTTTAACTAAAATTTTACCATTAGTTTCTTACTAGACAATGCATGAGTTATAGATTTAGTCTTGGTACTTTAATTTAATCATTTTGATGTTATGTATTTTTCAAATTTTAAAATTTTAATCCTAATTCAAATAGTCATCTTTAAATCCATTGAAATGACAACTTTTTTTTGTCAATATTATGCAGAAATAGTTAACTGACATGGTATCGCATATGCAAGACAATATGGTCGCTGCTTAAGATTTTGAAATTAATAGAACATAACTTAAAAAATTTAATGACTTCGTTTAGTAGGATTGATATCTCAAAATTCAAAAGTATAAAGATTAAAATATCAAATTAGAGTACAAGGACTAAATTTGTAACGTATGCACATTACAAGGATAACGGCATAATTTAACTAAAAATTTAAGAAATTATTTCATTCAAAGTTTTTTTTTTTTTTTAATGCTATGTTTTCATAATAAAAGTGTTCATATTCAGTTTAGAACTAATTAAGATTTTTTCCCTTATCTTAGCCTAATCTAGCATGTTTGATCTTTAAAGACGTTTTATTCAACAAAAGTCTTTAGGATGTTTATAATTGTTATTAAAAAGCATTTTGAATTAAAAATAAATACAAGTCACTCTAAACTTCGAAAAAAAAAAAAAGAAAAGAAAAGAAATCGGATTGAGCTATCTCTATATACACATGTATATATATGGACAAACAGTACACATATACATCCACTCACACATATAGTACTTTCAGCATACATGTCGGTCCCCTAACAGTAATCATAGCTTCGTCTTTGTCGGATAATTTACATATTTGATCACTGAGTTTAGTATAAACTTTATTCAAGCCACAAACTTTTAGATTTATCAAATTATACTATTAGACTTGTGTATGGATAAAGACTGTGATGAGTAGTAATTCCAATAAAAAAAACTAATTCAGCATACATATGAATATTCATGGTTTCAATATATCAATCAATTGTTTCATAATTATTCGCTTAAATTTAATGAGTATTGAAACATGCCTCAGAAACATAATTCTCGATGCCAGCCTCTACTTTGATTAGCATTATTTTAATTTATTATGGCTATATATAACTTTTATTTCCTTTGTTTTGGTATCCATGTCGCCATGCACTTGTCTTTTCCCTAAGAGATGTATATGCAGAGAGATGATGAATGATAAAAATAAAACCGACCAAACAAATTTGAAAAATCTTAAAGACAAAATCCTAAGAAATTTGGGAAGTAATTAAGGTGGTCGTTAGGTCAATTTATGTCTCGAGAAAGTTAATGGATTCGACCCCACAGCAGTGATTCGTTTTCATGGATCAGTCGCATGAATAAAAGCTAGCCATATCATCAGAAAAGCTTCTTGCAGTTGCAATCGATGCAAAAGTCTTAAGCTTTTTGTTTTTTAATATATGGAGTAAATGTAACCACTTTGAAGCTTCAATATTCATTGTTGCAATTTTTCTGGGTTTTGTTTGATAATTCAGTGCTCTTTTCTGAGAAATTTAAAGCTGGACAAACCATAATCATATAACCTGGGTTTATCTTCTGTTTTCCAGGAAAATCTGGAAGGAAAACGAGAGGTTATGGTAGAAATGTTGGTGATGAGAGGTCTGTGAAGGTATTATAGTGAAGGAGACTTTTCCCAACTAATAATTGAGGGGCATCAAATCAAATATGTACTAAGATCCTTTCTTTATATATATATATAATCAAAATCATTTGATTAGAGTATAAATAGCAAACTTATGATTGTAAGTTATTATTTGGTTGAATTTGGGTAAAAAATGATTTTGAATTCGGTTGGACCATTATCAAGTTAGACAATCAATTAAATGTGTGTTAGATTCCTTCATTTAATTAGATGCAAAACGAGAAACTTAACACTTGCAAGTTATAATTTGGATTTATCTAAAATAAACACTCAAATTCCATCCTATCATTGTAAGTTATCGAGCAAACACAGTTTAAATATCTCACATAATTGAATTTCTTATATTCAAATATTCATTGATTTTGAATTTTAATTTAATTGATATTAACCTTATTATTAATATAAAAAAAGTGAGTTTAATTACGCTAATTTGCCTTTTATTCTCCTTTAAAATTTAATCAAGTTTAATGAATGCTTAATTATAGCATCAGTTAGGGCTATCTAGATAAGGAGGGCCCAATAAAAAGATTTCATGCATAAATATTTTCTTTCAAATCAGACCCACCAATATAAACCAAGATAATAAATTATGATAATTTAAGTATATACTTTTCTTAATCAGACATTTATCAACATGTATACATATAACTACACCTTCTCTTATCCTCGAATAAACAGACATGCTACTACTGAGCTCCATACCAAAACTTCTACATAAGTTCTGGATTCATCAACATGCACATTCTATCTCAAGGTAACAATAATAACAGAAATCTTATCCGACCTGAATTTTAACATCGAAAACAACTCACTCTGAACTTACTTCAATTGCCATTCATTATCTCACTTCTAAATTCCTTTATCTAAAAGGAAAACTCGCTTTACCCATTAACTTCGCTAAAACTAGGATATTATCAATTAAGGTCAATCAAGTGAGTAACTCACATTGATTAAATAGGGATTTTCCATCCAGACATCTGTATTATGTCCAATATCTGAGAAGTGTTTCAATAACTATACACACTCTTGTAATAGTTCAAGTCAATTTTACTGTCTCACATTCATATTTTTCTGCAACATTCAATACTTTAATTCATCAAAATTCAGAAAGCACATATCATTCTTTTTCCATGAATCATACTATATCATCAAGTTCACGACACAGAATAAAATTGATCGTCTCTAAAGCACAAGTCCAACAACTCTTTTTGCTGCAACTCTACCCATCTAAAGATGTAAACTATCTCTTTATGCTCTGGTATTGAAACATATTTCCATTTATTCATTAGCGCATCACTAAATACCATAAATTCTTTTTTCTCGATTCAAACTGAACTCAGTACTAGAACATTCAGTTAATAGTGCTTTCAATAGCTTTCGATTTTTTCATTCCACAATAAACCATTTAAACTTTCATAAATGTGATAACCTTTCAATCAGAACAACTTCAACTCAAAATTAATGTTTCCCGGTTAGAATTTTCAATAAGCATATCTCTGTATTATGCTTTCTATAATCTAATTTCCTCATTCAGACTATCCATCTACCTACTCATGAACACACAGAATTTATTCTCTCGTTGAAGCATGTGTAAATATACACATAACTTGAATCATATTTCAACACATCAATCTATTCTTTTCTCCACATTGAGAATACATTTCAAATACACAATCATTTAAATTTCTCTTGTTATGCTAATCGAAAACCTTTACTATCGTCTTATTACAAGGTAACAGGGATATCTCAAGTGAATGCATTAACTCTATTCGGCTTACCTGAAAAATCCATCGCACAATTTGAAACTTGTGACTTTACTTCTTATACTAGAATGATCACTTTTCTATGATCAAATTAAAAGCGCAATCATGGTAGATACACTATGTCAACTGAAGAATGCGCTTTAAAGATAAATCATGATTAGTAGGGACATAAGAATAGTCTCATATACGATTTTTATCACCGACTTCATTTCAAAATACCAAAATAGAAATACGAAGAGATAAGGGAATGTCGATTGCAATCAACCAAATCGAAAACAGTTTCGTCTGATTTTATAGTCAGCTAACATTCTCACGCGATCGTAATTTCATAAAAAGAACAACTACATAACCCTTGAAGGGAAACGGATATCCTTACAGAATACTCAAAGAGGTCATTATAATCCGTTCAAATATGGTTGTCATAATCAAACACTTTCACAGTTTGAATATTGTTTCTCTAACCATTTTCGTCATCATAAACTCCTCTAATATTCCTTTCACTAATAAACATCAATTCGGGAAGATCTAGGTAAGTACACACCTCAGGCTTCCTACTCAATTGAGTCAATTAGCCGAGGCCAACTTTCTATTTGCTCGTAACATTGCATAATCAGTACAATCTTTAAAACATTCAGATATTCTTCCTAAAACTTTTCTCACCTTTCAACTACTTTCATCTCTATACACATTACTGATTGTTTCACCACTGAACTCTTTTATTTCATACTCATGAACTTGTTTAACTTGACTCTCGTATAAATTATCATTATAAAACAACAGTGGTAAAGGGGTGAGGTCGTAAAGCCTCTAACTTGACTCTCAAGATGACACACATATGACTTAACATTCATTATTAATGAAATATCATCGTAATTGCACAACTCGCTCCAAGAGAGTTTTCACACTTACTCATGTTACAAATGTTTCTATCATTCATAATTTCAAACAGTGGTCTTACTTACTCAAACTCCATATTAATATCTATTCAAGTATTCATCATTTAACCCTATTTTCTCTTACAGTTGCTTATCAAATTAGAGAACGCCTTACAAGTTTGAGTACGTCGTTTACTTGAGTGCCATAGTCCAACTATGGTCTTACTCATATCACAATATCATAGCCCAGTTATAATCTTACATGTCATCACAATGCCATAGCCTCGCTATGGTCTTACACGAAATCTCATATCGTTACCAATGCCATATCCCAGATATGGTCTTACATGGAAACACCTGTTGATACTGATGCCATATCCTAGATATGGTCTTGCACAGAATCTTATATCGATGTCGACGCCATATCCCAGATATGGTCTTACACGATTTCATGCTGAAGCCAGGTCCTAGACGTGGTCTTACATGGAATCATGTATCGTTGCCAATGCCATGTCCCTGACATGGTCTTATATGGGATCACATGTACTGCCATGGTCCAACCATGGTCTTATTCATCAATTCATTATTAAACGACCGTAATCATCTCCTGGGTTCAACTTAATTTGACTCTCCGGTTCAACTTCCATACTATTATAATAGTTATGGCTTCATAGCAGAGTCATAAAACAAAACATTATACATCCTCTACTTTAACAGTCACACATGAGATTCAACTATGTGGACGTACTGATTATACATTATTCCAATAAACGTACATACATACATATCCCGTTCACTAGGTAAGTTTACTTATCACATTCACTTAATCAAACATGTTGAGCATATTACGCCATATGCATGTCGAACCAACATGGATAGACTTATCACCATATAACTTTCATTCATGCCTTTCTAAATTTCATCACATCATAAGCACATTTCAATTACCTCATTATCACTTACAACATTATCGAAAGTAGCTCGATTGGGAATCATCTCTGTCTTAACAAAATAATTTCATTAGAGCCGAGAGATATCACACTATCGCAAGTAGTAATATGTCATGTATAGCTAAACTCTCGTACGCTATGTTAGTTTGAGAACTGACTAAACCATAGCTCTAATACCACTAAATGTAAGACCCCTTATCCGTATTTAGCGTCGAAATAGGGTACGAGGCATTACCGGACTTAACTTGCTTGAACATTCTACTTTGGGCTATAAAATTCGTTTCAATTTAAAACTTTTTCATTAACAATCGTAACGTCCCTATCATGGGTCTACAAGACCCTATACATATACTAGGGATGTTAAGGGACCAAACCGAAACTTTTGAACACTTAGGAAATTTTGACATAAAACAGGGCCATACGCCCGTGTGACATATCACACACTCGTGTTCCATGCCTGTGTAGAATTATTTTCTTTTTAAACTTATAGGGGTTTTGACACGACCAGACACACGCCCGTGTCAATGGCCCGTGTCCTTCACATGGCCTAGACATGCCCGTCTCAATGGCCCGCGTCCCTCACATGGCCTAGACACGCTCGTGTCCTCACTCGTGTGTGAAAACTATGGGTATTCTGTTTATGATGTCATCAACCCCTTAAGGAACATACGGCTTAGGCACACGCCCATGTGCTAGCCCGTGTAATGATTCAAATTCTCGTAACAAAATACAGGGGACACATGGCCTATCAACATACCCATGGGAGTTGATTATGTGTCACACATGGCCCAGACACACGCCCGTGTGTCTACCTGTGTGGACTAATTCAAGGCTATTTTCCAAGCCATTTAGCTACCCTAACTTGTATACATTCACACACTATCACATAACATTCTCAATTCATCAATTATAACTCTTGGATTATCACATTTGAATCCTGAAAATCAAACTATCTTCCCATAAACGAGGGAGAGCTATTACTAGCACCATTACAATCGACAGGAGCCATCATCTATGGCTATACACAACCAACCCATAACTCTTTTAGGCCAACACATTTGGCACTTTAACTATGACTTAATCAAACTAAAATAAGATCCCTATACATGCCATATCTCAAAAAGACTTGTAATCTCATACCCAAATAACTGCTCGATAGTGTGAAAACATTTATGGCAGTCTTTAACTCGAGCTAGTTAAGTTAACCTAAAAGAGATAGGAAAAGGAAAAATAGTAAGCAATAATGCTTAGTAAGTTCATATGCACATAATAATCAAGTATTGACATTTATTGATTATACTCAACCACAAAGGTATTTTAATGAGATTTACCCTTAAACTCATGGTTACCCATTCAATCGTTCATAATGCTCACTCATTCCGTCTCTTACCACATTTCAACCATGTGAAAATTATAGCACTATCATTTATTAGTACATAATCCTTGAATCTATCAACAAAATAATCCATGAAACATTTACTTAAACAATTTCTCTATGATTTATTCAGGATAATACCAAACTCTCGGTGGTTCCGCACACAGCCCACCATTTAATAATTTATAAGGTGGTATCGCACATAGCCCACCATTTAACAATTTATAAGGTGGTATTGCACATAGCCCACCATTTAATACTAAGCACGATGGTATCGCACAAAGTCTATCGGTAACAAATAATATGGTGGTAACGCACACAATCCACCATTTATAATATTGGCGATGGTATCGTACACAACCCATCGCTAACAATTAATGAGGTAGTAACGCACACAGCGCACCATTGATTACACATTCACAGATATTTACCCGCACACCTTTTTTCTATTCTTGATGTTCCTTTAAGAATATCCTCACACACTATCCTTCATAAATAGGTTTCTATAGTAATCATTTGCATTCACACAATGCATTAATAAATATGACAAATGCAATCAGGATGCATTATTTACACATAATTCACCATGGGTTCATCATATACCAAATTCACCTCAATTGATTTTTGGAACATACTTGTACATCTCATGATATAACCACATACTTTCTATTTTTCAACATACCTGTTGAATCACTCAAATTGCTAAATAACACTCTTGAGTCATCATACACATAATATCATATCAACATCATACCCCTGATAGGGTCTTACATGAAATATCATATCGATGCCATGTCCTTGATATGGTCTTATACAAAATCTCACACCGAGGCCATATTCCAAATATAGTCTTACACGGGACCTTAATTATCATAGTATCATGCTATTTGCATTTCTTCTATTCTTAGATTCAATTCAATTCTTGACATCTCGTCAAGACGTATTTAATATATTCATAAAGTCAATACACAATTCATACATCATCAAAATATTAAATACTTCACTATAGTTTCCTTATGAGCATACGAACTTACCTTGATACCGAAAAGGATAGAAAGGGGCCTATTTGTCCGTATTTCTCTTTTCTCCCATTCTAGGTTTGAATCCCGTTTTCTTTGATCTAGAAAAACAAAATTTACTCATTTAATCATTTTATGATCATATTACTTCATAATCTCTACTTAGGCAAAAAATGACCATTTTGCCCTTAGACTTTGGCAAAAATAACGATTTTTCCCCTAGGCTCGTATATCGATTTTCATCACATTTTATTATCAAACAAGCCTAGCTGACCATTTAATCCTCTTACAACTACTCACAAATCCAAATATTTCATGTATTCGTTACCAAATTACAACATTTACAATTTAGTCCCATTTAGGTGTTTTTCATGACAACACCTTTCACAAAAGTTGTTTCTCATCTCCCTAACATTCATTTTCTTCCATAAAAACTCAGCAAACAACATAAACTCACTCATGGCAAGTCCCTAGACTTTCAACCATATTGCAAATTAGTCCCCTCATTAGCTAGCTTAAGCTTTGGGGACTCCAAAAGTATAAAAACTATCAAATAAAACCACCAAACTTACTTGTAAGGGATTTATTTTGCTCAAAATTTGAGCTTCAAAACCCCTATTCTCTCTTTAATTTTCGGTGGAGAAGAAATGTGAATAGTAAAAGATGACAACATATTTTATTCATCTTATTTTATTCATTTTTAACACCTAATTTCCACCAAATTTGACCAACATTTAATATCTTGTCTCCCTAGCCTCTATATGGCCGGCCATCACATATCCATGGTCTAATTTTACTTTAAGGACCTCCAATTAATATTCCTTAGCTAATTGACACCTCTAGCAATTAAAATAGAACTTTCGCATTATATGCGATTTAGTCCTTTTTCGAATTAAGCGTGAAATCGCTAAAATTAAAACACCAAAATTTCCATGCACCCTTATAATCATACTATAATCTATAAAATAAAATAAAAATAAATTTTCTCCGACCTCAGATTAGTGGTCTCGAGATCACTGTTTCAACTAGCCCCTAATTCGGGCTGTTACAGCGGGCACTCTAGTCTACTCGGTCGAGCGTTGCCAACACTAGCAGCTGATGTAGTCTGAGTATTAGACCTAGAGTACTGTTTACTCTTGCCTCTCCTTGAAAACTCGACTGAAGTAGCCGATCGGTAGAGAAATCTCACGACTTCTTAGACGAGGACTGAAATGACTTTCTCCATTGTCTCTTTCTTGAATCACGAGATTCTATCTTAGCTTTTCTTTTCTCTTTTACTAATTCTTTAGCTTTACAAGCCCGGTCCACTAGTACAATAAATTCCTTTAACTCGAGGACATCGACAAACAATTTAATATCTTCATTTAGTCTGTCCTCAAACGTCGTACACATGATAGCTAGCAAAGGACACACATTCCCAAGCGTACTTCCTGAGTCTTACAAACTTGCACTCGTACTCAGTTACTGCCATCTTTCCTTGTTTCAGTTCAAGGAATTCCTTTCTTTTCTGGTCATTAAACCTCGAATTGATATACTTCTTTCGAAACTCTTCCTTAAAGAACTCCCATGTAATCCTTTCCCTTGGTACTACCAACACAAGGGTATTCCACCACTGATAAACGAAATCTCTCAAAAGAGAAACCACGCACTTCATGCACTCTTCAGGTTTGCAAGATAATTCATCAAATACCCTGATGGTATTTTCAACCCAAAATTCAGCTATTTTCGGATCATCATCTTTACTAGCCCTAAATTCTTCGGCTTTTTATTTTCGGATTCTATCAATCGAAGGCATTTCTCTTCTCACTACTTCTACCACTTGGGGAGCTACATGTGTAGGTTGAGGAATAGGCGGGGGTGGATGAGGTTAAGCATTAGTATTTGCTCGAATGTACTCAGTGTACCAGTCGCTCATCATACAGAGAAAGGCTTTTCGGGCCTCTTCTCCCTAGCCCAAAGTCTCGGGTCTTCTCTCTACTGGTGCGGTCCCTTGCATGGGAGCCAGCGCATTACTTGCAACATCATCGGCTGCAGCTCGGTCAGGATCAGGATCCATTTACTAAATAAAAACACAATTCAAATCGCTAGGAGTCGTCACACTATCATTACACAAATACTCTTACGTATGACATGTATAGCTAGACTTATGCTTACACTATGTTAGTCCTAGAGCTGACTAAACTGTAAGCTCTAATACCACTAAATGTAACACCTCTTACCCATTCCGACGCTAGGATAGGATACGAGGCATTACCGTACTTAACCTTACTTGAACATGCATTTTTGGGCTATAAAATTTCGTTCCAACTTAAAACTTTTTCTTCTTAATCATAACGTGTACATTGTGGGCCTACAATGCCTTAAACTTACTTTCGAAAGTTTTGGGGTTCATCCGAAAACTTTGGTACCCTTTAAAAATTTTTACTCAAATAGGGGTCACACGCCCGTGTGACATGGGACACGCCCATGTGGGCAGGCCATGTGATCTCACTCGCCCATGTCCCTAACCCGTGTAGAATTTATTTTCTTTTTGAACCTACAAGCATTTTCACACGGCCGAACACATGCCCGTGTCAATAGCCCGTGTCCCTTACACGGCCTAGACACGCCCGTGTCCTTTACTCGTAGAGCTCTCTATTTATGACATCATCAATCCCTTAATAGCACATGGCCAAGGCACACGCCCGTGTGGTGGCCTGTGTGACGAATCAAATTCTCACAATTAAAATGCAGGGGACATACGGCCTATCAACACACCCATATGGGTTGACCGTGTGTCACACATGACCTAGACACACACCCGTGTGTCTACCCGTGTGGACACTTAGAGGCTATTTACCAAGCCTCATTGCCACCCTGAAACATAGACTCATTCATTTCATCACAAGTAGCACATAACATGGCAATTATCAAACTACTAAGAATCCTTAATTATCATTTATTTCACCCATACTTTACTCAATTACTTGCATGAACACTCGATTCATCAAACTCATCAACTTTATAACATAAACTTGGCAATATTGGCCAATTCATCATGGCCGTTTACAAAAGGAAGGTGGAACATTAATAGCTAACCCTTTGGCCTTCAAATATGACATGACACAAAATGATTAAGTTTCTATACATGCCATACTCAAAATGAATTAACTTTACTATACCAAAAGAATGATTGATAGTGTGATCCGAGCTCTGATGTTCTATAATCCCCGAGCTAACTTGGCAAAACTGTAATAGTTCGGTTTATACCCTAGTCGGAACAGTGGTTTTAGATAACAAATCTGAGTTTGAATAATATTTTAATATTATTTTCTGTGTCGTTGATATGTGACTAAGCATGTGGTAAATTTTCATAAGTTAATTTGTCCTTCTGTGTGTTCAATTTGACAAAAGGATGGAATTGCATTAAATGTGAAAGTTGCTTTCTATTTGTTAAAGTATCAATGTGTTGTGGCTTTGTTAAGGTGGAGGCCTTATGTTGCTATTATACCAAATTATAGATAGTGGATGGATAAAAGTCTTAAATGCCCATATTGTATAATTGTTTTAATTATATGAATGAAGGCTATTTTGGTAATTGAATAGTTAACATTAGATTAATGAAACCAAAAAGATGAGTGTTCATCTTTTATTTCTCTCCCTTTGCCGAAAATCAAAAAAGAAAAGAAAGAAAATTTAGTTAGGGCATTCAGCCATTTGAGGGCTTATTTCAAGGTATGTTTGATTTTAGTTTTTGATAATTTTTACGTTTTTGTAATAGTTGCTTTGTCTACTATCAAGCCCATGTCTCAATTTTGTGAACTGATGTTGTTCATGAGAAGTGCCATTGATGTTATTTTGAGCTTTGTGATGTGTGATATTGATAAATGAAAGATTTGAGCTAGATGAACATACTTTGTTCTTGAACTGTTGATGAATTTAGCTAATTAGAGCTAAATTGAGAAAATAGTAATTTAAGGGACTAAATTGCAAATTTGATGGAAAATATAGACTTGTATGGTCCCTAGGGAGATTCAGCTATGCATGTGTGTGAACAAATTTTGTATATTTGATGTTTTGAGAAAAATGGACTAAATTGATAAATTGTGCAAGTATGAGGGTTAATTTACAAAGAGCCCCAAATGTGTGTCATTGGATTGAATTGAATGAATTAGTGAATAAAAGGGTTAATTCTGAAAATGTCTAGATCAAAAATCGAGGAAAAGGGACTTAGATCGCGGGAAAGTGAAAGTAACTGAGTAGCCGTTTCCATTTCGATAAATCGAATTCGAGGTAAGTCACTATGCAAATAAACGTACTTGTACAAAATTGTGGTTGCTCATATGACTAATTTTGATAATAAATGCTTATGAGAGGTTATGCACATTAATTCCGAGATAAGTTTAATATAGTGACAATGTCCGAGAAGTCTCGCACGAACCTAGGAATAGATAGTATTATCTATGTCATGACATAGGTATCTATTCTATTTTATCATGTAAGACCACGTCTGGGATGTTGGTGTTGATTTTAGATTTTGTGTAAGACCATGCCTAGGATGTTGGCATCGATACGAACTTTACGAGTAAGACCACGTCTGGGACGTTGGCATCGATATGAGCTATACGTAAAAGACCATGTCTGGGACATTAGCATCATATTGATTCGTATAAGACCCTGTTCGGGACAGTGGCATCGATATCCGAGTGCATGTAAGACCTGGTTTGGGATGTTGGCATTGTACGACTATTTCGATCTTTCTGATCATCCTAATAGATTTCTAAAGGTTCAACGGGCAAGTCCGTGATACGAATTGCAAATCCGAGCTAGGATCAATTAAATGAACGAATGTCTATTTCAGGTATGTTTGGTATATACACAAAGTGTGTATAAAAAGGTAAGTACTTATGTGATTTTGATTTTAAGAAATGTATGCTTAAATGTGAGAATGTGATTCTTAAAATGATGAATGTGGCAAATGTGGCCACAAGTATATGAACCAAAGCATATATGTGATAGTATGTTAAATGATTGGGATGTGCCAATGTATCTACTTGCATAATATGCATTCTATGCTAAGTTTGTTTGTTTATTGACTTACTAAGCTTTTGGAAAGCTTACTCTGTGTGTCTATTTTCTCTGTTTTATAGGTCGTCAAAACTACTGAAGGCTCGGGATCGTTAAGGATCGTCATCACACTACTAAACTCTTTTGGTACTCTTTGAAAAATGTATATAGCTAAATATGGCATGTATAGGCTAGATATGTGTATATGTTTATGAAGTGAACTTGGCCATGGTTTTGGCTAGTTTTGAGTTGATAAAATGCTTGAATGAATGAGTTATATAGTGCATATTTTTGGTATGGTTTGGAACATAAGAAATGGTCAAGTTTTTGAGTAAGTTTTGGATGAATTATACTTGTGAGGATATGAGTTTTAGTTTTGTAATTTGGCATGAATGAAATTGGTATTGAATGTATAGATTGATTAGACAATTTGGTATGTTTTTTGTTGCCATATATATATGATATGATTTGATAAATATTGCTTGTAGGTATGACCCAATTGGGTGGCATTTTGGTCTTGCAAATGACCTATAATGTCACACGGCCATGGCACACGGGCGTGCCTAGAAGCCGTGTGAGAAAGTCAGTATATGGCTTAGTAATACACGATCTTAGCATATGGGGGTGGTTGGTAGCCGTGTGGGTTTGGCAGGATTGACCATAGTTAGGGTACACGAGTGTGCTTGGTGGTCGTGGTGAGAAGTCTGGTTTGACCATGGGGAGGACACACGGGTGTGTCTAGCAGCCGTGGAGGGCACACGATTGGCTCCCATGGGCGTGTATCCCCTGTATTTTAAAAAAGTTTTTAAGTTCCTGAGGACTTTTGTATATGTTTCATTTTAGTCCCGACTCGGTTTATAAGCATGCTTAGTGTCTCGATGACTCACTTAAGGGACATTGCGCGTATGATTGATGAATGAAATGAATGAAATATTATAGAAGTTTCTAATCTATCTGGTAATGCCTTTAACCCTAGTCCGGCGATGGTTACGGGTTTGGCGTGTTACAGAAACTCCAAGGGAAAGGGAAAAGAGAGGGGTAAGCATATAGCTTAGTAAGTTTGCATGAAATTCTAAAGCAACATAATTGTTCAAACCAAATTCGTCCTTTTCATGAAATAATAGCAACATATGTCTCAAATGCTTAAACATACTTACATTATGATTTAGAAACTTGTACTTACTCATAGTACCTGTATCAATTAATCACATGACTTAGCACATATGCTAACATAAACATAAACTCAAATCTTCATCATTCTTATTATGAATGAAACTTAAGGCCATCCATAAACGGATTTGGCTCTATACCATTTCAAATACATAACTCTTTTGCCTATGAACGAATTAGATTATCGTAGGATTTTCAAACTCATCGTGCATAAATCTTGGTGCCAACGCCACATCCCTGATATGGTCTTACATGGGATCACCCCTTGATGCCGATTCCATATCCCAGATATGGTCTTACACGAGATCTTATAGCTCGATGTCGGTACCATATCCCAGATATGGTCATATACGAGATCGTACATTAATATTGATGCTATGTCCTAGACATTGTCTTATACAAGATCTTCTTTTGGTGCCGAGGCCATATCCCAGACATGGTCTTACACGAGACCTTCTTTATCCAATGCTAAACATGGGTAACCTCATTATTCCGAATCTTTATTCAGGATTTCACATAATTTATTTTCACCATTTCCTCGTCGAGGCTTTATCGCTCGATTATTCATAGCAATAACATATTGTCGTAATATTAAGTAGTTTCAAACATCAAAACATTATGAAACTTCAACTTCATACAAACTTACCTCAAATATCAAAATGTGTTTCGATGCTCGATTTAGTCCTCGATTTTGTTCTTGCCTCAGTTTCGATCCGGGCTTCGCATTTCTTGATCTATAATAGCAATTTCATTTGTTAAATACACACATTGACTAAATTGACTCATAATTCATATTTTGGCAAAATTACAAATTTGCCTCCAAACTTTTACATAATTACACTTTTACCCTTATGCTCGTAAAATGATTTTCATTCAACTTTCTTGCATTTCAAGCCTAGCTGAATCATATTCTCAACTATAGCAACCTTCAATTTCTACTATTTTCACTCATGTATGACCATTTTCATAACTTTTACAATTTGGTCCTTACATGCATTTTTCATGAAAATCACTTAGAAAAAGATGTTATCATACATCAAACTTTCATATTCTTCCATAAAACATCAAAATACATGCATGTCAAATATGGGTAAATTTTTGAATATGAACCTTAGCTCAAAATATAGATAGAAATAGATAAACCGAGCTACGAGGGTTTCAAAAATACGAAGAACATGAAAAACGGGGCTAGGATGCACTTACTATCAAGCTTGGAAGTTGAAGAAACCCTAGCTATGGAGAGCTTGAGAATTTTGGCTATGGTGAAGAAGATGGACATCAATTTTGGCTTTATTTTCCCTTTTAATTTTTTATTAACCAAATGACCAAAATGCCCTTAATGGTCCTTTATTGAGATTTTTCCTTCCCATGTCCATTTTTGTCTATCATCAAATATAATGGTCTAATTTCTAAAGAAGGACCTTTATTAATTTTCATAATTCTATTTTATACTTAAATCTTCTAGAATCTCATATTTTCCATTCTTTGCAATTTAGTCCTAATGGACAATTTAATCACTAATTAATAAAATTTCTTCATGAGATTTTCACAAAATCATGAAATCATCTCATATACTTTATAGAAATCATAAAACTCATATTTCTACTTTAAATTTGTGGTCTCGTACCACTATTTCGACTAGGCCCTAAGTCAAGCTGTTACAATGAATGTGCTAGAATGTTCTAGAATGAAACCATTAAAAGACTAAGGCTAGGTTCGATTGAATTGGAACACCATTGGGCAGCTTCTTGATTAAGTAAATCAGCTTGCATGAAATTGGAAGCTTAAGGAGTGCAATGCACTAGTCTAGGTTTGGCCATGAGCATAAATGAGGCATTCAATAGGTGTTGATTGGCCGAATAAGTATGAGCCTTTAAGAGGGGTCTTGAACAACCATTTAAGGTGTGAAAAGTCAGCCTTGAAAAGCTTCTTGCATGTGAACACTCCATCCGAATGGACACTAGGTTTGAACACTTGGTGTGAACGGCATTAATGGTACATTGGGGAGACATTCGACCACATTGGGAAATTTAGTGTGGAAGCACCTCTTGGCCGAATGGATGCTTGGAAAAGCCAAACAATCAGCCACCATTCATTGAAGCAAGTCATGAATGAACCATCCCATCCATTGAACCAAGCCGTGCATGAATCTTGGCTTTAATGCATCTCACATTTGGCTGCACCAACAAAAGGCATGAACCAAATTAAAGCAAGCCAAATTCGGCTGAACCAAGCATTAACATATTTTAGACACTTTAATTACACATTAAACTAAGAAAAATTTAATATTGACTTAACAAGACATAATAAATTCGGCTAGGACAAAACAAATTAAAAACATGTAATAAGCTGAAATGTATTTATGAGCTGTAACAAAATTAACTAATTTAATTAAACACTTTAAATTATTCTAACTATAAAATAAATGAGGTGGAAAGGAATAGAAACGAGCTCAAACGAGCTGAATTAAGCTCAAGTGAGCTAATTCGAGCTACATGGAGCTCAGGGAGCTAAAATTAAGCTAAAATTAGCTTGCATTAAGGTGCGAGGAGTCTTTAAGGTGCTGGCATGAGCTCGCTTTGTTGGGATATTAAACATCTTCATGAGGTCTTTGCTCGAGTTGGATAAGCTCCCGACCGTGCTCACATCATTCCCCCATTCTTCAAAATGACTTGTCCTCATGTCGAGCCGTTTGTTCACTTCAAAACTTATAATCTTACTCGGCTCGTTATGGACGAATGGGGTGAATGGCCTCTCAAAAATTTGATTAGATGGAATCTCCATATTCGGTAATATATTAGGCATAAGAGTCAATTCAAAAGGCATGAAGAAATTATTCAAACATATCACTTGATCAAATTGACTCAAACACACATAATCCATACAGCCAGGCTAGTTTGATATACCATCACCAAACAAATTTTCACCAAACAGACGAATCAAAGGAAATGTAGACACATGTATTTTTAAACGTTTATTTGCCTCGAATCCCTTCCACACATCATTGTGAAAGAAAATTAATTTCTCACAACAATTCAATGAACACAGATTTTCTTCATGATTAGGTAAATGAGAAAATTCATTTGTTTCACATTCTTGCACAATTAAACCTTGCAATGGACGATTGACTATTGACTCACAAAAAATGCATCAACATCACATTTTCCAAAAGTGAGAGTCTTCTTGCCATCAATCAAAACAAATTTATTATCATCACATTTGTCACAAACAAGAATCTTCTTATCATTATAAAGCAAAGTAGAACAATTAACCATAGTAGGATTCAAGCAATTTTCAAAAGCCAAAACATCAACAAGGTTTTCGTCATCTTCCAAATAGAGTAGAGATGTTTTAAAAATTTCAAGAGTCATACTTTGTTTATCTTTAAGAGTAGGAAAGTAAGGGTCAATTATACCTTTTTCAATCAACACAAACCTTCTCTCCTACGGTGTATAGTGAAGAACAAACTTTTTATTTCGATTAACCTGAAATGTTGATGAAGCACAAAGACAACTTGCGCTTTTCAAAGTGCTGCGTTCACAATAAAGAAAGGGGTTAATGTCACCAGGGATGATAGACTCAAAGGAACTTCTTGAAATGTTATTTACAAATGGAACATATGAATCGTTACCAAGTTCAAAAACATGAGTTGATCTTACCCTTTAGGGATGAAATATGAATTTCATGTACAACCACATAAAATGATCAAGGAATGATTTTAAATTGTAATCAAAATTGTCAAATTTCGTTCCCTTAGTCAAAGACCAACCATCAAACAAATATAAATTATTCACACAAAATTTAGGATGCATTCTTCCACATATTGAACCAAAATAACAAATTCCAGGTTTGAACACACGAGTTTGATGACTTGTTCTAAAGTGTAGCAAAGGTTTTATTTTTTTCATTAAATCAAACATGCCAAACTAAAAGGATTTGTGCATATTTGTCATTAAATCAAACATGCCGAACCAAAAGGATTTGTGCATACACAGAAACAAACAATCAAACCTCTTTACTTTCATCAGAACAAATTTGCACAAATTCAAAGATTTCACACAAGGCGGTACATGATTCAGATAATCACCACAATCGAACAAATTGGGATGTTTATATGAAAATTCATTGTCATACCTGACCGAGTTTTGCATTTGCTGATTAAACGCTACTTCACTTTCACACTTGTCAACGCAAAGATTGTTGTTGGAAAAGCTCTTCTTACCACCATTTAAAACATCAACATTAATCAAACAAGGAAAATTAACCATATTAAGGCACAGAGTTTTTCAAAGACAAAGCCATCGGCAATATTTTTACCAACATTCAAGTGAAATTGTGGAGACTTAAAGACTACAGTATCCTTACCTAACTTACCTTTAGGCACGTGTGGATTAAGGTCACCTACGTCCCTAGCCTTACTGACCAACTTAAATCGCCTCTTGTCAGGAAAGTATTGTAGTTGATGCTCGTCACATTGATTTTTAGGAACCTGTAAAGAAGGCACAGATTAAAAACAACTCTCATGTAGGTTAGTTAAAACAAAACTCATTTTTTCTTGTTCTCGCTCATTATCATATTTTTCTTTCGTTTCTTTTTCTTTTTCAATTTTCTCTTCTTTCTCACATTTTTGTTCAATCTCAATTTCATTTTTCTTTTTCTCACTCTCATTTTCTTTTTCTTTTTCAATTTCTTTTTCTTTCATCTCTTTTTTTCTTCTCTCGAGTTCGTTTAGGATCCGCTCATTGTTTCTCATGATCTTCTCTTGTCTCTCTTTTCTTTTTATTTCTTTTTCTCTCGTTTTTTCTTTACAACATGAAGATAAAACAAAAGAATCAGAATGATAAATGTTTTGTTCAAAGGAAGAGAAAGAATTCACATAGGTATCACGATCAATTCTTCGTGAATGATCCTCCGTGAATGGATTCTTTGGAGCACTTGAAGAGATCTGAGACTCGAGGTTTGCTTCTCTTTGTCTTGATTTCTTGGACGAATATGAATCTCGATAACAATCTCTTCTCAAATAGTCATAGGATATGTGTCTCCGTGATGGTCTTGACTCTGTTTTTTGACTTGGTGAAATTATTTGGTTGAGCGTGCACTCCATATCTTTTAACAAATATTGAAATTCAAATATGGAATACTCTTCTCGAGACATGATTAATTAATGAAAAGAAAAAGTGTTAAAAAAAATAGAAAATGAGTACCTCACCAAAAACCTCACTAGTCACTCGGAAAGAAAAATAAAATTTCACTCACACTTGTGTTTCACTTTTTAGGTTTTTTTTTTCTACACTCTATTGCACTCACTCTCTCTTGCTTTTACCACTCAACCTCACTCTCTTAATTTCGTATTCTGTCTCATTTAGACCTATTTGTTGCTTTGGGTCGGTTTCAAAGTGGTTACAAGGATATTTCGTGTATGGTGTAGGTAGGCTGAAATAAAGAAAAATTCGGTTTGAGTGTGGCGTAGGGGAGGGAAATTGATGGTAGATTGAACAACGTGATGATTGGGAATTCAAATGGATGAAAACAAAAACAAGAACTTCAATACTTTACTTTCTTTTTTTTATATTGAATAATTTTTTTTTTAACTTTGTATACTTTTTTTTAACTTGAATACAATGGAATGAATACGAAATAATTTTGAAGACAAATTTTTTTTAATTCAAACTTTTTTATTTTTTTTTCATAAACCTATTCTGAGATTGCTACGAATGTCGATGCTTCTCGTTTTAGCAACTCGATACCAAATGATGTGATCCGACTCGGTTTGGTTGAGTCGATTCACTTAAGTGCCTGATCGTTGACGAGGACATTATTCATAATGTCGAAAAGGGTTGATTTCGGTTAAGGATAAGCGTAAGTTTAATAAGAAAAGGATAGGTTAAGGATGAAAGAAATAGGCTCGATTTAGCAATACAATAAGGATGGTTAAATTTGGAATAAAGGATGGATTGGAATTCAAACTTAACTTCAAGAATGATTCAACACTATATAATAGTGTCACCCCGATTCTTATATCGTTAAGGTGGTTGGATGGAAAGGTAATTGGATACGTGAACGCTACACTGGTGAAGGTGATAAGTTTAAGAAACAAGTTCGATAGACGCCACTAGCAAGCTAGATAAGTCACACGAGACTCATACGGAAATTTGAGAGGGAGTAACCTCACTTAATAACACAATGTTCATATATTAAAAATGGAAAAAGTCCATTACAATTGAAAATGGCTAAGTATTTGTAACCTAACTTAGGATAGCCGAATAGACAAAATCACAAACTTAATGGCTAAGAAATTTGGCTATGAATGTGCTAGAATGTTCTAGAATGAAACCATTAAAAGACTAAGGGTAGTTGCAGCTGAATTGGAACACTATTGGGTAGCTTCTTGATTAACTAAATCAGCTTACATGAACTTGGAAGCTTGAGAAGTGTAATGCACTAGTCTAGGTTCGGCCATGAGCATAAATGAGGCATTCAATAGGTGTTGATTGGCCAAATAGGTATGAGCCTTTAAGAGGGGTCTTGAGCAGCCATTTAAGGTGTGAAAAGTCGACCTTGAAAAGCTTCTTGCATGTGAACACTCCAGTCGAATGGACACTAGGTGTGAACACTTGGTGTGAACGGCATTGATGGTGCATTGGGGAGACATT
Source organism: Gossypium rotundifolium (assembly GCA_025506655.1). Classification (NCBI taxonomy): domain Eukaryota; kingdom Viridiplantae; phylum Streptophyta; class Magnoliopsida; order Malvales; family Malvaceae; genus Gossypium; species Gossypium rotundifolium. Next base: position 64,468,858 of record CP106726.1, read on the forward strand.
CGACCACCTTGGGAAATTTAGTGTGGAAGCACCTCTTGGCTGAATAGATGCTTGGAGAAGCCAAACAATCAGCCACCATTCATTGAAGCAAGTCATGCATGAACCGTCCCATGCATTGAACCAAGTCGTGCATGAATCTTGGCTTTAATGCACCTAACATTTGGCTGCACCTACAAAAGGTATGAACCAGATTAAAGCAAGCCAAATTTGGCAGAACCAAGCATTAACATATTTTAGACACTTTAATCAAGCATTAAACTAAGGGAAATTTAATATTGACTTAACAAGACATATTAAATTCGACTAGGACAAAAAGAATTTAAAAAATGTAATAAGCTGAAATGTAATTATGAACTATAACAAAATTAACTAATTTAATTAAACATTTTAAATTATTCTAACTATAAAATAAATGAGGTGGAAAGAAATAGAAACGAGCTCAAATGAGCTAAATTAAGCTCAAGTGAGCTGATTCGAGCTACACGGAGCTCGGGGAGCTGAAATTTAGCTAAAATTACCTTGCATTAAGGTGCGAGGAGCCTTTAAGGTGCTAGCTCGAGCTTGCTTTTTTAGGATATTGAACAGCTTCGTGAGGTCCTTGCTCGAGTTGGATAAGCTCCCGACCGTGCTGACATCATTAATCGTGTGTTGTCATGTGTGTGTGTGAATGTGTTGGCTGAATGTATTAGGGTTTATTTGTGCATATTTGGTTGTTAATTTTATCTATTGGTGTTAGTATGATATATTAATAGTTTTAGTTGTGGCTAGTAGCATTAGATCTGAAAACATATCTTCTGTTAAGGCACTGAAAAACCATGAGTACTGTTTGGTTGTAAACCCTACTGTGTCGTAAGTATAGATGTACTATGCTTTTATTTTTTGAATTTGTGTTGTTGGGTATATTTGGTGATGTTCCCGTGATATCTCTGCCCATACCATTAATGCATGCCTACTATTATTACTTAAACAATAAACAGTTACCTTTAGCCTGGTAATAGCCTAATAACACTGTTACTGTTATTGTTTTCTGATATTGATTGCATGCCATATTGTTGCATTGGGAATTGGGTTGTTGAAGGAGGAAGTTGAGGTTTTAAAAGTCAGATCGGTTCACTGATCAAATTACTGATATACTGGCAGCTCATCCAAAGGACTATTTTGGTGTGTAGTGATGGACGACTTTTAGGGAACTCTTACTATGATGTGTAGGGCTGGATTGGGTAGTGTATTGCATTGACATTCATAAGAATGCTTGTAGTTACTGTGCTTTTTGTGAATATTGTGATACTGACCTGTGTTGTATGCTATTAATTACTACTTAATATGATCTCTGCTCACATGTTAAGACCACATTGAGCTTTATAGCTCACTCCTTTAGTTTTCCCATCTTTTCAGATAACTCGTGAGATTAGGCTCGGACTCGACACTCGAAACATGATCATTGGATTTTATATATAAACATATTTTAAACTTAGTTTTATAAACTCTATTGGATTTTACATTGTCTTAAATTGACTGTGGCATGGACTCGAATTTTCATATGGGCATTTTATTGGGATTTAGCAATACATGTTTTGATATCAAACTCAAACATGGCTAAGAATTTTGGTGTGTCATTGAAAGCACTAAAAATAACTTATCCTTATGAAATAAAGAAAAGAATAGTATAAGGGAAATAGAGCCAAATCGTCAAGGACTGGATTGCTACAACTTCTTATTCCTCGAAATTCTGGGCACAGTCGTGCCCAAGAAAAATGAGGTACCTGGAAAAAAAATAAAACTGAATTAAAAATATGGACGAATTGAAATTGTAAAAAACCAGAATTGAGGAAAGGGATTCTTCGTTTTAAGGGATTCTAGCCTCCAGTTTTCTTGATCCTCCTTGGGTTCAATCTTAGGCTTATAGGTGTAGAATAAGCCAGTTATAGTGGAAAAGGACGCCTATGACCACCAGCTCCACTTAGATTTTAGACTTACGATTTAGAGGAACTTAACTCTAGCCAATTGTCACTTTTGTGGGACCGTTTTACACTAGATCATCATTTATCAATGGTGAATGCCATGCCATTTCGTCCCTTAGGCTCGACAACCACTGACGCAGTAATTTAGCGAACCGGCTGTGCAACCTTCCCAAAACATACAAAGCAGCTGTTCCTTGCACAAGATGAAAAGTTCACTTTTGGAAGGACATGGATAGAAGCATCAGTCTCGTAATGCGGAGAAACGATAAATACTCGTTAAGAAGGCTAAGTACGGGTTCTAAGCCTCATGAACCTTTTTGGGGAATCTCGAAAACCTTTGGTTAGATGAGTTTAGTGGCTCATGCTTTTATGGAAAAAAATAAATAAGTGTAATGGAATGGAATTTTTATTGAAAAATAGAAGGAACAAAAAGGCTAGAGCCATAGGGAGAGGGATTGTTTGCAGAAGATGATGAGTGAATATCTATTTATAGTACATAGAAAACCTAGTTTGTTCCTATTTAAACTCTACAAGTTAAATAAAAATATAATCTGAAATTAAATGTAAATAATTTCATAATAATCCTAACAATATTCCTAAAAATAAAATTCAAATTTAAATAGAGTCTTCTGTTCATAAATCTCTTCTTTGAATTTTTTCCCCAAGTCTTTTGCACTTTTGTATTTTCAGCACCATTTCTTCCTTATTCGCATGCTGACCCATTTTTCCTTTAATTTCACGCTTTTGCCTTCAATTCAGTCTCTACATGATAAAAACCCATAAAAAGCCCAAATTAGTAGGATCATACTCAAAATATATATGCAATTAATACATAAAAATATGTCATTTAAAAGTATTATCAAATTTTAAGGTTGTTAAATTATTTTAAAACTATTCAAAATAAGATTTTTCTCACAACTTTGAAACTAAAATTAAATAAAAGAAAGCACTAAAACAAACCGATGTTTTCTTAAAATGGGTTAAATTGATACGTGCTTTTGAAATTAAAATGAAATAGTTTTCTAAAAGTGATTTTCACCAATTTTGAAATAAAATATCGATACCTTTGCATTAAGTATTGATACTTGAACGTATAAATAGTTTTCAAAAGAAATAAAATGCCAAATTGGTATCAATACCTTTAAACTGTATCGATACCTACAAATAATGTATTGTTTTAAAATAAAAATAAAAAAATTGGCAGAATGCCCAAATCGTATCGATTCTTAAACAAGTATCGATACCTTTCTAATAAGTATCAATTTCTTTTATGAAAATTTGAAATCTCTACATCTTAATCCTTTTAACTAAAATGATTATTTTAATGGGCCATTCTGGTGGCTAGTGTGACCTTCATAATTCAGCTATAATGTTTGGGCCGGGTTGGGGAGGTTACATTTGGTGGTATCAGAGTTGAGTTTTAAAACTCGAATTGTGGGTTAAGTATAGTTGGCATGCATTTAAAAAAAAAAGGGTTTTGTCAGGTACCATGCTACATATATTTTTACGATGTTTTTATAAAACAAATGATTTTATAAAGCAATATTAAAGGTGCAGTTTTACTGCAAGTGTACATGTTAGTTATAATATTTATAGTGTTACCAAGGATCAAACTCAAATAAGTCAACTGATTTAATGATTTCTATTCAAAGACTCACGCAAGAAAAGAGTTTAACTAGCTACTCAATATTCTCTATAGTATGAATCGCACCACTATTCTGACTATGCCCTAAATCGGGCTATTACAAGAAAGGTAAGAATAAAAGGGAGGCTGAGTTTTCTGGTGCGGGGCAAAGGCCTAGAGCAAAGGCCAGAGTTGATGGGCCAATTGGAGCAGGGCCTGACGGCAACTGATGTTCAGCCTTGACTTGCTGACAAGTCAGACACTTACCCACAAATTCCATTACCTCCTGCTTAAGGCCCGGCCACCAGAACTGCTCTCGCAAATCTCGGTACATTTTACTACCTCCCGGATGCATAGCATATGGACTGCTATGTTCCTCCTGCAAAATATTCTACCTTAACTCCAACTCCTTAGGCATACACACTTTTCCCCGAAAACATAACACTCCATCGCTGCTCAGACTATACCCCTCCAATCCATCATTCTGCACTTGTAACCTTCGTGCGCTCAAAATTTCATCCACCAATTATTTTTCATTAACCTCATTAATCCATGTTGGCTTCACTAGCAATTCCGCTAACAGGCTTCCATCATCATACAGACTAAGGTGAGCAAACATGGCTCTTAACTCTGCCACCACCTTATGATTCAAGGCGTCCGCTACTACATTAGCCTTTCCCGGTGATAGTCAATCGAGTAGTAACAGATCAATCCACCTTCTCTGCCTCAAATTTAACTCTTTCTGCGTAAGAAGGTACTTCAAACTATTGTGGTCCGTATACACGATAGACTTTTCTCCAAATAAGTAATGTCGCCAAATCTTTAGGGAAAAACCTACTGTAGCCACTTCCAGATCATGCGTTGGGTAGTTTACTTCGTGAGGTCTTAACTGCCGAGAAGCATACACTACTACTTTCCCCTCTTGCATCAGTACACATCCCAATCCTGTATGGGACGCGTCACAATAAACCGTAAACTCCTTCCCGACTTTCGGTTCAATCAACACTGGAGCTTCCGTCAAAATCCTTTTCAACTTCTCAAAACTTTCATGTTGCTTATCCGTCCACACAAACGAGACCCCTTTCCTCAGCAACTTGGTCAATGGTGCTGCAATCAAAGAAAACCCTTCTACAAACCTTCCGTAATACCCTGCTAAACCTAGAAAACTCCAAATCTCCGCTACAGACTTTGATGGCTTCTAATCCAAAATTGCCTCAATCTTCCGAGGGTCCACTCTAATCCCCTCCGCTGACACCACATGACCCAAGAAGGTAACTTCCTTCAACCAGAACTCGCACCTACTAAACTTGGCATATAACTGCTTCTCCCTAAGAATCTGCAACCCCACTCGTAAATGCGCGTCATGCTCCTCCTCCGATTTTGAGTACACCAAAATATCATCTATAAATACTACGATGAACCGATCCAAATACCGCTAAAACACCTGGTTCATCATATCCATAAATGCTACTGGTGCGTTCATCAACCCGAACGGCATTACCAGAAATTCATAGTGCCCGTATCGAGTACTAAACACCGTCTTATGGATATCTGCCTCCTTTACCTTAAGTTGGTGATACCCCGACCTAAAATTTATCTTGGAAAAGACCGATGCTCCCTTAAGCTGGTCAAATAAGTCATCTATCCTAGGCAACAGATACTTGTTCCTAATCGTCAATTTATTCAACTGACGGTAATCTATACACATTCACATCGACCCGTCTTTTTCTTAACAAAAAGCACAGGCGCTCCCTATGGTGAAACACTTGGCCGAATAAAACCCCGATCCAACAGCTCCTGAATCTGTGCTTTCAACCCCACCAATTCCTTTGGCGCCATCCTATACGGGGCAATAGACACTGGCACTATACCCGGTAAAAGGTCTATACTGAACTCCACTTCTCGATCCGGAGGCAAACCCGAAAGCTCTTCTGGAAAGACATCAACAAACTCATTCACTACTTGAACACTTCTTACCTTCTAAAGCACAAACATAAACTACAAACGCCTCACATCCTTTCCTTACCATCTTCTCCACTTTCAGCGCGGTCACCACATTAGATAGGTAATTCCATCTCTTACCTATCATTACCACCTCTACACCCTCGACCGTTTTCAGCACCATGTGCTTAGCCGCACAGTCTAATTCTACCTGGTACTTAACCAACCAATCCATTCCTAAGATTAAATCGAACTCCCCAAAGGGTAGTTCCATCAAATCTGCTTGAAACACGACCCTTTGAAGTTCTAGGGGTACATCCCTATATAGTTTGTCTACCACCACAGTGTGTCTTAGAGGGCTAACTACTGTCATCTTCCTAGCAGATATCTCATAGGCTAAGTTCAGAGTTCCTACCACACATCTAGCAACATACGTGTGTGTCGAACCAATATCAATTAAAGAATGTAAGGCAGCCTAGAAATTATAAACATACCAGTTATGACGTCTGGTGCGTCGCCCTCCTCTCGACGTTTGGCTGCGTAGACCAACCCAGGCTGTCTAGCATTACCACCTCCAGCACCTCGGCCAGGTGCTTCACGTCCCCGTCCGTTACCATTTCCACCCCTACCTACACCTCGACCCCTCTGTGGTTGCTGGCCATCTCTCCTAAATTGACCACGTCCTTGACCCTCAGCTTGAGTCCTGGCTAACTTTCGCGGATAGTCCCTTACCCGATGCTCCAATGATTCGCACTCAAAACATCCTCTATTACCTGCCCAACATTCACCCGAATGAGACTTCCCACATCAAGCACACTAGGGTGGCCACTGAGTAGCAGTAGCAGGCCTCGCAGCTTGATCGGGCCCACCAAATCTAGTCCTTTTTTGAGCACTTCCTCCGGACCCTGATGGCCTAAAACTCCTTTTATCCTTGCCCCTATCCTGATTCCGTTTCTCGGTCCGCTTCACCTTCTTAGCTATTTTGGCCTTTTCCACGAGAACGGTAAATTCCCTTTCACGCTGAGCTGCAATCAACACGGGTAGCTCATTTCTCAGCCCGTCCTCGAACCTAACATAGTGTTCATGTTCCGTAGCCTCCATACCCCGAGCATACCTACTCAACCTCAAAAATTTAGCCTCGTACTCGGTGCGACCTATTCCCTTGTACCAACTTTAGGAACGCCCTACGTTGCGCATCAATATAGCCAGTCCCCATATACTTCTTCTGATAGGCTACCCTAAAATAATCCCAGGTGATATCACCTTGCACTGCAGCATCCCTAACCGTGAGCCACCACTAGTACGACTCATCCCGGAGAAGAGATACTATCCCCTTCAACTTATCCTCAGCTGAGAAGTCCAAGTCATCCATTATTCACTCTGTTACCTCCAACCAATACTCAGCAATATTGGGAGCTATACCGGACACCCCCTAAACACCTCCGCTCCGTTAGCTCGAGTCGCCACCACCAATTTACGGCTCCTCGCACCTGTTCGCCTTGGGTGACTCTCTCTAAAACTCGCAGTACTACTTGAGATACTACATCGTTACCACCCGTCTGATCCTAAAACTCAGCTTCCGTTGCCGGCAGATCCGACATCACATTTTCGGACCCATGGCCAGACCTTGCTGGCTTCGACAAGGCCATCCTACCCCTACCACGGCCATGCGATAGACGTCCACATCCTTGTGAACTCATTCTTCTAGTTCAGTTTATCTGATTAAGAATTTAATGAATTATTAACTCTGTTCACTGTCTATCCACGAATAATTTTATGAAAAATAGTCTTTCAAGTGATTCTTTCGAATTTGAACCTATCTAAAGTTTTAGTTTCAAGCTTATCTCTTAATTCTAAGTACATTTATCACACAAACAACATCCACAGACCATATTCCATGAGCATGGTTTTTTTTTTTTAGCATTTCACTACCCAGGGGTATTTTCATAATTTTAACCTATAGAGGTATTTTCGTAATTTTCCAAAATATAGTTTTGGGTGATTTTTTCCAAAAAAGGGTGTTTTGGTAATTTTACAAAGTAAGGGTATTTTGGTAATTTTGCAACTCAGGGGTGTTTCGGTAATTTTGTAAGTTAGGGGTAATTTGGTAATTTTACAAATCAGGGGCACTTTGGTCATTTTCCAAATCTAAGGTAGTTTTCACAAATCTAGGGGTAATTTGGTAGTTTCAAAGCTAAGGTTCTTACAAAACAGTGTGGCTGGTCCCTTTCGGGTTTTAATTATTGGATTTAGCCTGTGAACGAGTCCTCATGGTTAGTGTGAACAGTCACTACGCACCAGGTAGGGTTCGAGCGAAGAGGAGGTGAGTCACTAGGACTGCTTAAATACCAAGCTCTCCCTGAATCCAATCCTAGGCATGCGCATGGCGGTTGCCACACCGTAACTCGGTGACTTACTCACAGGTTTGTTTGATTGGACTTAAATCTTATGTTATTTTAAAAGTTGTATAAACTAGCCCTAAGGTCCATCAATACTAACATGCTTAGCTACGTCTAAAGCTCAAAAGCCCAACATATAAATATCACATCAAAAGTTAGGGTACTTACCTGGATGGATCGGTGTCGGAGACTTAGGTACCATGCTTTCCCGAAAATAACCTTTTTAGCAACTCTTAAAACATACTTTGGGTCCTAAGCCCACAACTGAGCTTTTGAACCGGGCTCTGATACCAAAATGTAACACCCTAAACTCGGTCCAAACACTACAACCGAATCTGGCATGCCATGGAGAAGAAAACGTTTCGAAAACCAATTTGTCAACTTTATTTTCGAAAGAAAACCAACGTGAGATTTTAGAGAAAACGAAGTTGAATCTTGTGACATCTAGAACGTGTTAGAACTTGTTTTAGAATTTCTTAATTGCCTAATTGTTACCTCATAACTATTATTTAGTCATCACTTTAGAAAACAGGTGTTTTATTAGGTTTCCAAAACAACCACTTCATAATGTTTGAATATGCTTAACACAAATTAAAGAACCAATTAAATAAAACATCCCAAAAATTAAACTTGAGCAGCCTTATTACAGTATTGAAAACCAAAATTAAATAAAACAACCAAGTTTGAATGGAAAAATGCGTAATAAACCAAATGTTGAGCATGGCCACCTCGAGTCCACTCCGGCTCCATATCCACGATCTAAGGATTATCTGCAAAATATAATGGAAGGGGTGAGTCACCTAGACTCAGTGTAAAAGTCCCCATCCCAAATGGAAATATGCTCTTACATAAATTCAGATAGAAATATGCATGTCATGCAACCCATCAACCTAGGTATCCATCTGTATCTCCCAAAACTACCCCTTGTGGTACCAAACCACTGGTGGTGCCAAACCACTGGTAACCGAAGTTACAGAGATATTATATGTGGTACTAAACCACTTGTAACCGAAGTTACGAAAAGTATATGGTACCAAACCACTGGTGGTGCCAAACCACTGAGACTTAGTCACAATTTATTAATAATATGTGGGACCAACCCACTGTGTGATACCAAATCACTTGTGACAGTCTGATAGATTATACTTTTCCCTCCTCTCATCACCCATAACACATATATATGCCAACAATATCAGTATGATCATGCTTAACATACAAGATTTATGAATACAAAATAACATGCTTTCATAGATCTCAATTACCGCGAGAAACAATAACAACTTACTCGGCATCTTCGCTTTTACTCACAGGGGTATTTAGTAACCATTGCCGTCATTCCGGCTTTTAACAACACATAACATATAACATATTTAGCATAGAAAGCGTGTAAGAGTTACACACCTGGTTTTCGTACTAACGCTTTTACTGCTTCTACGCCATCACACTCGACACTACCACTATCGGCCTACGATTTACTTCGATGTCGGCCCACACTCCAAAGGCCAATCTCGCACTCCCGATATTGATCGTCTCTTGTATTTCGGCATTGGGTCTATAGATCCAACTTCCTTTGGTTGACTTTTATTCGAGTCCATAACAATCCCTTAATCACTAAACCATTTAAATGATGAGATCTAATTACTCAAACAATTATAATGCTTAACATGAACTCTTACCTGATTAATCGAATCCCGAATGTCCTTGAGAAAACACCACTACCAACCTACCTACATTCGGCCATTCCCCAAATATTAAACGAATCGAAAATCACAACCATCCCAACCTATATGTCATTCGGCTAAATGGAAAGAATCAAGAAAGGCCTTTCGGTCAAACCTACCACCATCTACCTTCGGCTTTTCCACCAAATTGGCACTTCTGACTATAGATAGGCAGGATTCGGCTTCTATGGACAAAGAGGGGAAATCGATAGAGCCTAAGTACAAGTGATTCGGATTAGAAACTCAATAGAAATAGAGAAATCACAGAGGAAAGAAATCCCAAAACTCACCGGATTACAGAGGAGTATTTGGCTTACTTGTGCACTTCGGAAATAGAGATCCCACCGATGATTCACAAAGAGAAAGAAAATGTGCAAGGAGTATTCGATTTTCAAAGGGTTTTCGAGAAGAGGAGAAACAATTAGGGAGTTTCAGTTTTGGGAAGAACTAAAGAAAATGGAAGAAAGAATTCGGCTTCAGAGAAAAGATGAGAAAAACAAATGAAAAGAGATGATAACTGGCTACCAATTTCGGCTACACATGCACACACCTCAGAGTTGTAGTTTCAGCCAACTCTCCCCCTATCCTGATAGCCCCCATCCCCTATCTCCTCCATCTATAATCACATCCTTATCTCACCCTTTGAAGAGCCCACAATAGAACCAACACTTCCCTCTTAACTATCATCTTTTAATTACATAAAATAAAAGAATTTAAGGCTCCTAAATTAAAACCAATGTGTCATCCACCCCCTTCCCTTTTTAGTGCCGAAATTGACCCATCCATTTGGGCTTCAAGTGGTACACATGGCCCAATAATCCCCCTAAGTGGCGCCACCTTAATGCCCACTCAAAGCACTCCAAATTTTTGGGCCACGAGCCCAGCTTGCTGCCAAACATAACTATTTAGATTTAATTACTACTAACACTTTTTTAAACAATCTATCCCCGATTTTAAAGCCTAAATATGAGCCCAATTCACACCTTAAAGCCTTAACCTACTAATTTAGACATGCAACATACCAAATGCACAGACTCACAAAATCAGGATATTACAGTTCTACCCCCTTAAAATAAATTTCGGCCTCGAAATTTACCTGGTCAAAAGAGTTAAGGGTATTGCTGATGCATAATATCCTTCGGCTCCCATGTTGCTTCCTCTGATCCATGGTTCGCCATAATGCCTTTACCAAAGGAACTGATTTTCTACGTAAAACCTTAACATCTCGATCCAGGATCTGCACAGGTTCCTCCTCAAAAGACAAGTCTGGGCTCATCTCAATCTCTCCACTGGCACAACATGCGACGCATCCAAGCGATAGCGTCTAAGCATAGAAACATGGAACACGTCGTGGATTTGACTCAACTCTAGTGGAAACTCGAGCTAATAAGCCACCAGTCCTACTCACTTCAACACCCGATAAGGCCCGATAAATCTAGGGCTCAACTTGCCTTTCCTACCAAATCTCAGAACCTTCTTCCACGGCGACACCTTCAAGAAAACCTTGTCACCTTCCGTAAACTATATATCCTTTCGTTTAAGATCGACGTAAGACTTTTGCCTGTCTGTCGCTTCTTTCAACCGAGCTCGAATCACTTTCACCTTATCTTCTGTCTTAGCAACCAACTCCGGACCCAACAACTGCCGCTCCCCCAACTCCGTCCAACGTGTAGGGGTACGACACTTTTGACCATATAGAGCTTCGTAAGGTGCCATCTGAATACTTGCATGATAACTATTGTTATACGCAAATTTTGCCAACGGTAAGAATTCTTCCCAACTGCCTTTGAAATCTAAGACACAACCCCTTAGCATGTCCTCTAAAACTTGAATCACCCTCTCTGATTGTCTATCTGACTGGGGATGGAACGCTGTACTGAAATCCAATCTTATGCCTAGTGCCTGGTGCAAAGCCTTCCAGAACCTTGACGTAAATCTAGGGTCTCTATCAGAAATAATCGACACTGGCACCCCGTGCAGCCTCACAATCTCCGCTACATATAGTCTTGCTAACTTCTGAAGAGAATAATCCGTACGTACAGGTATGAAATGAGCAGACTTCGTCAGACGGTCCACAATTACCCAAATTGAATCCTTATTAGTTGGCGTAAGGGGTAGCCCACTCACAAAATCCATGGTAATCCTCTCCTACTTCCATTGTGGAATCTTAATCGGTTGCAACAGACTTGACGGCAACTGATGTTCAGCCTTGACTTGCTGACAAGTCAGACACTTACCCACAAATTTCATTACCTCCCACTTAAGGCCCGGCCACCAGAACTGCTCCCGTAAATCTCGGTACATCTTCCTACCTCTCGGATGCATAGCATAAGGACTACTATGTGCCTCCTGCAAAATCTTCTGCCTTAACTCCACATCCTTAGGCATACACACTTTTCCCCGAAAACATAACACTCCATCGCTGCTCAGAATATACCCCTCCAATCCATCATTCTGCACTTGTAACCTTCGTGCGCTCAAAATTTCATCCACCAATTGTTTTTTATTAACCTCATTAATCCATGTTGGCTTCACTAGCAATTCTGCTAACAGGCTTCCATCATCATACAGACTAAGGTGAGCAAACATAGCTCTTAACTCTGCCACCACCTTACGACTCAAGGCGTCCGCTACTACATTAGTCTTTCCCGGGTGATACTCAATCGAGCAGTCATAGTCCTCTAATAGCTCCACCTTTTCTGCCTCAAATTTAACTCTTTCTGCATAAGAAGGTACTTCAAACTCTTATGGTCCGTATACACGACAGACTTTTCTCCATACAAGTAATGTCCCTAATTCTTTAGGGCAAAAACCACTGCAGCCAATTCCAGATCATGCGTTGGGTAGTTTACTTCATGAAGTCTTAACTGCCAAGAAGCATACACTACTACTTTCCCTTCTTGCATCAGCACACATCCCAATCATGTATGGGACGCGTCATAATAAATCGTAAACTCCTTCCCGGCTTTCGGTTGAATCAACACTGGAGCTTTCATCAAAATCCTTTTCAACTTCTCAAAACTTCCCTGTTGCTTATCCGTCCACACAAACAAGACCCCTTTCCTCAGCAACTTGGTCAATGGTGCTGCAATCAAAGAAAACCCTTCTACAAACCTTCCGTAATACCCTGCTAAACCTAAAAAACTCCGAATCTCCGCTACAAACTTCGGTGGCTTCAAATCCAATATTGCCTCAATCTTCCAAGGGCTCACTCTAATCCCCTCCGCTACCACCACATGACCCTAGAAGGTAACTTCCTTCAACCAGAACTCGCATTTACTAAACTTGGTGTATAACTGCTTTTCCCTAAGAATCTGCAACCCCACTCGTAAATGCGCGTCACGCTCCTCCTCTGATTTTGAGTACACCAAAATATCATCTATAAATACTACGACGAACCGATCCAAATACGGCTGAAACTTCCGGTTTATCATATCCATAAACACTGCTAGTGCGTTCGTCAACCCGAACGGTATTACCAAAATTTATAGTGCCCGTAACGAGTACGAAACGCCGTCTTATGGATATCCGCCTCCTTTACCTTAAGTTGGTGATACCCCGACCTCAAATCTATCTTGGAAAAGACCGATGCTCCCTTAAGCTGGTCAAATAATTCATCTATCCTAGGCAACGGATACTTGTTCTTAATCGTCACTTTATTCAACTGACGGTAATCTATATACATTCGTATCGACCCGTCCTTTTTCTTAACGAAAAGCACATGCGCTCCCCATGGTGAAACACTTGGCCGAATAAAACCCTGATCCAGCAGCTCCTAAATCTGTGCTTTCAACTCCACCAATTCCTTTGGCGCCATCCTATACAAGGTAATAGACACTGGCGCAGTTCCCGATAAAAGGTCTATACTGAACTCCACTTCTCGATCCAGGGGCAAACCCGGAAGCTCTTCTGGAAAGACATCAACAAACTCATTCACTGCTCGAACACTTCCTATAGATGGTTCCTTACCTTCCAAAGCAAAAACATAAACTACAAATGCCTCACATCCTTTCCTTACCATCTTCTCCGCTTTCAGCGCGATCACCACATTAGATAGGTAATTTCTTCACTCACCTATCATTACCACCTCTACACCTCGACTGCCAAAGCACCATGCGCTTAGCAAGACAAATCTAATGCACTGTACTTAACCAACCAATCCATTCCTAAGATTAAATCGAACTCCCCAAAGGGTGGTTCCATCAAATTTGCTTGAAACACGACCCCTTGAAGTTCTAGGGGTACATCCCTATATAGTTTGTCTACCACGACAGAGTGTCCTAGAGGGCTAACTACTGTCATATTCCTAGTAGATATCTCATAGGCTAAGTTCAGAGTTCCTACCACACTACTAGCAATATACGAGTGTGTCAAACCAATATCAATTAAAGCAATATAAGGCAGCCTAGAAATTATAAACGTACCGGTTATGATGTCCGGTGCATCGACCTTCTCTCGATGTTTGGCTGCGTAGACCAACCCAGGCTGTCTAGCATTAGCAACTCCAGCACCTCGGCCAGGTGCTCCACAGCCTCGTCCTTTACCATTTCCACCTCTACCTGTACCTCGACCCCTCTGTGGTTGCTGGCCATCTCTCCTAAATTGACCACGTCCTTGACCCTCAGCTTAAGTCCTGCCTAACTTCCGCGGACAGTCCCTTACCCGATGCTCCAACGACCCGCACTCAAAACATCCTCTATTGTCAGCCCACCCGAATGAGACTTCCCACATCGAGCACACTGGGGTAGCCACTGAGTAGCAGCAGCAGGCCTCGCAGCTTGATCTGGCCCACCAAATCTAGTCCTTTTTTGAGCACTTCCTCCAGACCGTGATGGCCCAAAACTCCTTTTATCATTGCTCCTATCCTGATTCCGTTTCTCGGTCCGCTTCACCTCCTCAGCTATTTTGGCCTTTTTCACGAGAACGGTAAATTCACTTTCACGCTGAGGTGCAATCAGCACTCGCAGCTCATCTCTTAGACCGTCCTCGAACCTAACACAGCGTTCATGTTCCGTAGCCACCATACCCTGAGCATACCTACTCAACCTTAAAAATTTAGCCTCGTACTCGGGTACCGACCTATTCCCTTGTACCAACTTTGGGAATGCCCTACGTTGCGCATCAGTATAGCCAATCCCCATATACTTCCTCTGATAGGCTACCCTAAAATAATCCCAGGTGATATCACCTTGCACTGCAGCATCCCTAACCGTGAGCCACCACTGGTACGACTCATCCTAAAGAAGAGATACTATCCCCTTCAACTTCCCCTCAGCCGAGAAATCTAAGTCATCCATTATTCGCTCTGTTGCCTCCAACCAATACTCAGCAGTATTGAGAGCTACACCGAACATCCCCTAAACACCTCCGCTCTATTAGCTCGAAGTCGCTCAGCCACCAATTTTTGGGCTCCTACACCGTGCTCGCCTCGACTCTCTAAAACCCACAAGATTTGCTCGAGATATCGCATCATTTCCACCCGTCTGATCCTGAAACTCAGCTTCCGTCGCTGGCAGATCTGGCATCACATTTTCGGATCCATGGCCAGACCCTGCTGGCTCTAACAAGGCCATCCTACCCCTACCACGGCTACGCGGTGGACGTCCACGACCTCGTGTACTCATTCTTCTCATTTGATTTATCTGATTAAGAATTTTATGAATTATTAACTCTGTTTACTGTTTATCCACGAATAATTTTATGAAAAATAGTTTTTAAAATGATTCTTTCGAATTCGAACCTATCTAAAGTTTTAGTTTCAAGCTTATCTCCTAATTCTAAGTACATTTGTCATACAAACAACATCCACAGACCACATTCCATGAGCAGGGGTATTTTTTTTGTCATTTCACTACCCAGGGGTATTTTCGTAATTTTAACCTATAGAGGTATTTTTGTAATTTTCCAAAACACAGTTTCGAGTGATTTTTTTCCAAAATAAGGGTGTTTTGGTAATTTTACAAAGTAGGGGTATTTTGGTAATTTTGTAACTTGGGGGTGTTTGGTAATTTTATAAGTTAGGGGTAATTTGGTAATTTTACAAATCAGGGGTACTTTGGTCATTTTCCAAATCTAAGGTAGTTTTCACAAATCCAGGGGTAATTTGGTAGTTTCAAAGCTAAGGTTCTTACAAAACAAGGTAATGGTCCCTTTCGGGTTTTAATTATTGGATTTAGCTTTGTGAACGAGTCCTCATGGTTAGGGTGAGCAGTCCTCACGCACTGTGTAGGGTTCGAGAAGAGGAGGTGAGTCACTAGGACTGCTTAAATACCAAGCTCTCCCTGAATCCAATCCTAGATATGCGCATGGCGGTTGCCACACCGTAACTCGACGACTTACTCACAGGTCTGTTTGATTGGACTTAAATCTTATGTTATTTTAAAAGTTGTATAAACTAGCCCCAAGGTCCATCAATACTAAAATGCTTAGCTACGTCTAAAGCCCAAAAGCCCAACATATAAATATCACATCAAAAGTTAGGGTACTTACCTGGGTGGATCGGCGCCGGAGACTCAGGTACCATGCTTTCCGGAAAATAACCTTTTTACCAACTCTTAAAACATACTTTAGGCCCTAAGCCCACAACCGAGCTTTTGAACCAGGCTCTGATACCAAAATGTAACACCCCAAACTCGGTCCAAACACTACAACCGAATGTGGCATGCCACAGAGAAGAAAATGTTTGGAAAACCAATTTGTCGACTTTATTTTCGAAAGAAAACCAATGTGAGATTTTAGAGAAAACGAAGTTGAATCTTGTGACATCTAGAACGTGTTAGAACTTGTTTTAGAATTTCTTAATTGCCTAATTGTTACCTCATAACTATTACTTAGTCATCACTTTAGAAAATAGGTGTTTTATTAGGTTTCCAAAACAACCATTTCATAACGTTTGAATATGCTTAACACAAACTAAAGAACCAATTAAATAAAACATCCCAAAAATTAAACTTGAGCGGCCTTATTACAGTATTGAAAACCAAAATTAAATAAAACAACTAAGTCCGAATGGAAAAATGCGTAATAAACCAAATGCTAAGCATGACCACCTCGAGTCCACTCCGACTCCATATCCACGATCTAAGGATTATCTGCAAAATATAATGGAAGGAGTGAGTCACCTAGACTCAGTGTGTAAGTCCTCATCCCAAATGGAAATATGCTCTTACACAAATTCAGATACAAATATGCATGTCATGCAACCCATCAACCTAGGTATCCATCCGTATCTCCCAAAACTACCCCTTGTGGTACCAAACCACTGGTGGTGCCAAACCACTGGTAATCGAAGTTACAGATATATTATATGTGGTACCAAACCACTGGTAACCGAACTTACGAAAATAGCGTATGTGGTACCAAACCACTGGTGGTGCCAAACCACTGAGACTTAGTCACAATTTATTTATAATATGTGGGGCCAACCCACTGTGTGATACCAAATCACTGGTGACAGTCTGACATGTAACACCCCAAACCCAGCTCAAAAACACTATGGCCGAATTCGGAATGCTACTGAAAAAAAACTTTAGGTTGAAAAACAATTTGAAGTTCGGAGTTAATTGGAAACGAGTCTTTTTTTTTAAATTCTTAAGAAAATCCAAGTAAAACGCCTTTTTTTTAAAGTCCTAAGAAAATCCGAGTAAAACCTTAAATAAGTTTTTAAGTGATAAGAGCGTCACAATTTGAAACTTCGTTTGTAACTATGAATCCATGTCTAGTCTAATGTAAACCACAATGAAAACCCAAAATAGTTAAATGGCCTTATTACATCAAAATATCCCAAATAACTGAAAATTAAAAGTAAAGTCTTTAAATATAGAAATCTAGGCGTGCATGGCCATCTCGAATCCCATCCAAGCTCGGTCCAACATTACAAATCACCGCATAGTTTGGTAAAATTTGGTGAGTCAATGACTCGATGTGTAATTAGTCCACGATTTCCACAAATGGGCTTGGCCCAAAACCACACCAATCCACATAAGAGAATAATGCAAAATGCACCCAACCCAACCTAGGGTCCATCCTCTACACACCCCGTATCCAACCACCACACACCAGGGGATTACTAAATTGACCCTTCGGCCTCTACACACCAATTCAAAAAGTCATGCCATCCACCAAGTGGTCGAGCCACTTGCCCACGTGATCAAGTCACAATATAATCCACAACGTGACCGTAGTCAGCGTCAATCCACGATAAGGCACATAGCCATCACCAACCACAATATGGCACAAAGTCGATACCAACCATGATGAGGCATCGAAACGATCATCAATCCATGTGAGGCTCAGAGCCATCACTAAACCACGCACATAAATGTACACCTGTCCTTCTTTCAAATATACAAATCCGCCCCATGATTATGCAACATACGATAGAGATATAATGATATAATGCATGAACATGCTAATCAAAACACACAACACATACATACAGCAATAACCACAATTTTATCAGCATTTAACACTGACCTGATTATCGACATACCCCCTAAGGGTATCCATCTCATTATTGCCACTACACTAATCATCACACTTATAACAAATATTTTATATATGCTCGGGAAATCGCGTAATAATCACACACCTTTTTGGCACAGTCAACTAGATCCCGAAACCCAGCACCTAAACGATTTGCACCCGAACTTGTCGAAACCCTCCTACGCAACCCTATGTTAGATTCGGCTCAACCCAAAAGAACACAAAGAATGGCCTTCAGCCCAATGACATACCCTGCTTACCTTGATCACTCAAATCCCGAAAGATCTCTACTCCTTTAACATTTAGCCTATAAAAATCCTGATATCACTTTTCATGGATTCGGCCATAACAGTGAGGATGAAGTTAGTCTTCCTGATTTGATACCTTAATAAAATAACTGAGACTCAAATAAGAAAGAATCCTCTTACCACAATACTTAAAACCGATTAGAAGATTGATGGCAAATGAGTGCCGACACCTCCCCCTCTACAGGCTCTAGTAGATTCGGCCACAGAGAATAGAAGAGATTAGAGTTTTGCTCTTCAATAGTCAGAGGAAAAGTAAGGAAAAGAAATCAACCCAGAAGAGATTCTTACCGAAAATAATGATCAAAATGCAAATGGTCACTAAACTCCAAGAAATCGGCAATGAACACCTGATATAGAGAAACTGGTTTAAATGAGACAGATGATAGACTTCTGATCTAGTGAATAAATCTACAGGGAGTAAGGATGTAATCGATTTTGACCCCTTAATAATCTCTTGAAGTTTCAGCCCAAGTAAAGAAAAGATGAGAGAAACACCCTTGATAGTCTCCCTAATTTCGGCTAGTGGTAACAAGGAAAGGAAAAGAGTTGAACCCCTAAGAGTTTTCGGCACAAATGAGAGAGTGAGATGAGAGAACAAATTTTCAGCAAAAAGAGACCTAAAGGAGAAAAGAAATGCCAAAAAGATGATCACTCCCCTTTTCACTACACAATTTTGCACACACCCTACTACAACCCAAAAACCAAAAAAACCACCCTCTAGAGCCCCACATTCGGCCAACTCTTCTCCCACTCCCTTATCCCTTGATCCCCTCCATCTTAACCGAATCCTCAAGCTCTCCAGCCCCATCTATATCTCATCCTTCCTAGAGTCCACATGCCGTCCAACTCTCCCTCCTTCTTGATGCAAAAAGCATCACAAAATGCTATCCTCGCAGCTCGAACCTTGGTCCTCATTGCTCCTAGTGGCGTCACCTCCCTTGTGACTTAAGTGGCGCCTCCTTGCCACTTTACCAAGGCACTTCTTGTGTCATAAGTCCTACACTAATATTCTTAAGGCTCAGCTCCCCTGTTTCCCCTAACTCAGGTTAGAACAAAATTTTTCCTATGCCTTCTACCGAAGCCCAAGGTTTTTCAAAGCCCCCAAATACTTCCAATTAACATACAGTGCACACCAACACACAAATACAAATTAAATTGCACAACCCCCGAACCTTGGATATTACAGTTCTACCCCCCTTAAAAATAATTTCGGCCTCAGAATTACCTAGTCAAAATAAGTGAGGGTATTGCTGCCGCATCACTGCCTCTGGTTCCCATGAAGCTTCCTCCAATCCATGGTTACGCCATAACACCTTAACTAGAGGAACTGATTTCCTACGCAAGACTTTCACATCACGTTCCAAAATCTGAATTGGTTCTTCCTCGTAGGACAAGTCTGGTCTCAACTCCACTTCTTCAACTGGAATCACGTGAGATGGATCTGACTGGTAATAACGTAGCATCGAGACGTAGAATACATCGTGCAACTACTTTGACTTCGAAGGCAACTCCAATTGATACGCTACTGGTCCAACCCGCTTCAAAACCCTATAAGGCCCTATAAATCGGGGACTCAGCTTTCCCTTTCGACCAAATCTCATTACCTTCTTCCACGGTGACACCTTTAAAAACACATAGTCATCTACTGTAAACTCTATATCTTTTCTTTTAAGATCTGCGTATGACTTTTTCCTATCAGATGCTTCCTTCAACCGTGCCCGAATTACCTTAACCTTTTCTTCTGACTCTGCCACCATCTCTAGTCCCAAAACACGACGCTCACCCAGTTCTGTCTAACAAGTAGGTGTCTGACACTTTCGTCCATACAATGCTTCGTACAGTGCCTTTTGAATGCTCGCTTGGTAGCTGTTGTTGTATGCAAACTCCGCTAAAGGCAAGAATTCCTCCCAGCTTCCTCTGAAATCTATCACACATCCCCTCAACATATCCTCTAATACTTGGATTACTCGCTCCGACTGGCCATCCGACTGTGGATGAAATGCCGTACTGAAGTCTAACCTAGTGCCCAATGACTGATGTAGTGCCTTCCAAAACTGAGACGTAAACCTCGGGTCCCTATCCGAGATAATCGACACTGGCACCCTATGCAGTCTCACAATTTTTGCCACATATAGCTTCGCCAACTTCTGCAAAGAATAATCAACCCGCACTGGGATGAAATGTACAGACTTTGTCAATCGATCTACTACTACCCATAACGAGTCTTTCTTTGTAGGCGTAAGGGGAAGCCCACTAACAAAGTCCATGGCAATTCTCTCCCACTTCCACTGCGAAATCTTTATCGGCCGAAGTAACCCCGAGGGTACCTGGTGTTCGGCCTTAACTTGTTGACACGTCAAGCACTTCCCTACAAACTCTGTGACTTCTCGCTTAAGACTAGGCCACCAAAATTGATCCCGTAGATCTCTGTATAACTTGCTTCCTCCAGGATGCATAGCAAAAGGGCTACCATGCGATTCTTGAAGAATCCTCTGCATAAGCTCCTCATCCTTCGGCAAAACACAACGCTCCGTCATTGTTCACACCATAACTTTCCAATCCCCCATCCTGTACTTGTTGTAGCTTAGCACTTAGATCATCGTCTACCAACTGTCTTTCTTTCACCTGACTCAAACATGTCGGCTTTACTTGTAACTCTACTAGCAAACTTCCGTCGTCATACAGGCTAAGATGTGCAAACATCGTCCTCAGATCCGACACTACTTTTTGACTTAGGGTATCTGCCACCACATTCGCCTTGCCCGGGTGATACTCTATAGAATAATCATAATCTTTCAACAACTCCACCCACCTTCGCTGTCTCAGATTCAGCTCCTTCTAGGTTAGCAGATACTTAAGACTCTTGTGGTCCGTATAAATCACTGACTTCTCTCCATATAAGTAGTGCCTCCACACCTTTAGTGTAAAAACCACAGCAGCCAACTCCAAGTCGTGCGTCGGATAATCAACCTCATAAGGCCTTAACTGCCGAGACGCATAGGCAACCACCTTCGCTTCTTGCATAAGGACACATCCCAATCCTATATGGGAAGCATCACAATACACCACAAAGTCCTTTCCTGCCTCAAGCTGTACTAAAATCGGAGCTTCAGTCAAAACCTTCTTCAATCTCTCAAAACTTCCCTGCTGCTTGTCCGTCCACACGAAAGGTACCTCATTCCTTAACAATTTCGTCAATGGTGCTGCTATAGACGAGAACCCTTCTACAAATCTCCTGTAGTAGCCTGCTAATCCCAAGAAACTGCGAACCTCTGCCACTGACCTAGGTGGTTTCCAATCTAACACCGCCTCAATCTTCTTGGGATCTACCCTTATCCCTTCCGCAGACACCACATGACCTAGAAAAGCAACCTATCTTAGCCAGAATTCACACTTGCTGAATTTAGCATACAACTTCTTTTCCCTTAACACTTGCAACACCACCCGGAGATGCTCATCATGTTCCTCATCAGACTTGGAATACACCAAGCTGTCATCTATGAACACGACGACGAATCGATCCAGGTAGGGTTGGAAAGCCCGATTCATCATATCCATGAACGCAGCTGGGGTGTTTGTCAACCCGAACGGCATTACTAGGAATTCATAATGTCTGTATCGAGTTCAAAAAGCTATTTTATGGATATCCGCTTCCTTCACCTTGAGTTGGTGGTATCCCGACCTTAGATCTATTTTCGAAAATACTACAGCCCCCTTAAGCTGATCGAACAAATCATCTATTCTTGGCAATGGATACTTGTTCTTGATGGTCAGCTTATTCAGCTACCGGTAATCTATGCACATCCGTATAGACCCGTCCTTCTTCTTTACGAATAAGACCGGTGCTTCCCCATGGAGACACACTGGGTCGGATAAACCCACGATCAAGCAATTCCTGGATCTGAGCCTTGAGCTCAACCAACTCCTTTGGTGCCATTCTGTACGGAGTGATAGATACTAGCGCTATACCTGGCAACAAATTAATCCCAAATTCCACCTCGCGATCTGGAGGCAACCCCAACAGTTCCTCGAAAAACATCCCCAAACTCTTTCACTATCCTGACCTCACCTACCGCTGCTCCCTTAGCCTCCAAGGCACTAAAAAGCATCAGAAAAGCCACACATCCTTTCCTCACCATCTTCTCTGCCTTACGAGTGGACACTACATTCGACAAGTAATTTCTCTGTTCCCCTATCACTACAATCTCTTTGTCATCTAGAGTTTTCAACGACATGCGCTTATCAGTACAGTCCAGATTCGCATGATACCTCATTAGCCAATCCATGCCTAATATTAGGTCAAACTCCCCGAATGGTAGTTCCATTAAGTCAGCTGGAAGCACTACCCCTTGAACTTCTAAAGGCACGTCTCTAAAGAGTTTATCTACCACTATAGATTGCCGTAAAGGATCGAAAGTATACCATTTTCCTCTGCATAATTTCGAGTTCACCTCAAAAGTTCTAGACACCACACTAGCAATGTACGAATGAGTTGACCCAACATCAATTAAAGCCATAAAGGATAATCCATAGATAAGGAACGTACCCGTGATAACATCTGATGTATCTCCCTCTTCACGATGTTTGGCGGTATACACCAACCCTGGCTGTCTCGCACCTGAACCCCCAGCACCTCTGCCTGGTGCTCTACGACCTCGGCTGGAACCATTCCTTCCATGGTTCGAACCACGACCCTAAATCGCTCACCACCACCTCTCGCTCATTTGCACATATCCTCGCCTCTTGTCAGAACCCTTTCTATCTCCTGAGGACAGTTCCTAACCAAATAAGCCTTGGACTCACACCGAAAACATTCCTTATTCTGTCCCCAGCACTCTTCTGCATGAGCTCTCCCACATTTAGCACATGGATGACTCGGTCCCGGCAACTGGTACCGGTGCACGAATAGAATTCTCAACCCTTGGTCTTTTCGGTAACCCACAGATGCTGCTAACGGCCCAAAACTCCTCTTATTTCGGTTTCTATCTCTATCCCTATTCTGTCTCTCGGTCCTCTTGACCTCTTCAACTATCCGAGCTTTCTCTACTATAATTGCAAAGTCCCTTTCTCTCTGTCGAGCAATCAGCACTCGCAGCTCATCTCTCAATCCATCTTTGAATCAGACACACCTCTCATAATCGGTAGCCACGATGCCCCGAGCATACCTACTCAATCGCAGAAATTCTACCTCGTATTCAGCTACCAATTTGCCACCCTGTACTAGATTGAGAAACGCCTTCCTCTGTGCGTCCACATAACTAGCTCCTACGTACTTTCCCTCAAACTTGATCTTAAAATAACCCAGTCCACTTAGTCCGCAGGGGTACCTTCCCTGACTGTGAGCCACCATTGGTAAGTCTCGTCCTGGAGCAACGAGATAACACCTTTTAGCTTCTCCTCAGCAGTGAAATCCAAATCGTCCATGATCCGTTCAACTGCCTCTAACCAGTACTCCACCACATTCGAGCTACTCCCGATACTCCTCTAAAAACCTCAGCTCCATTCGCTCTAAGTCTCTCGAATCGACTTTCGAGCCCATTTCTCATACTTGCTCCATTACTCGCTTAAACTCACGGCAGATAGCTCTGCGATCTCGCGTCATCTCCTCCTATCTGCTCTTGAAATTCTGCCTCTACAGCTGGTGGCGGTGCTTTATTTTCGGAACCCTGACTAGACCCAACTGGTTCTGACACAGTCATTCTGCCTCTACCACGCCCTCGCACGTTGCGTCTACATCCCCTAGAGCTCATGTCTACGTTCGTGATTTAGTCTGCTTAAAAATTTTATGAATCAATTTTTGTTCCACTGATTTATTGCGAACAGTCTTATGTTTAATAGTTCTAAAAAGTGGTTCTTTCGAATTCATACATACACACAGTCTTAGTCTATTTATTTAATCATCACCATTCATGAACTTGCGTTCATCATAAAAAAGTGTTGTGGTTTTATTGTTGTTGTTCTTCACTACCCAATGGTATTTTTGTAATTTGTCCTATAGGGGTATTTTAGTAATTTTCCAAATCAAGGTATTTGAAAATTCTGCAAAATAAAGATTTTTAATGTTTTTACAAAATAAGCATACTTGGTAAAAAGATTCAAGGGTAATGTGGTAATTTTATATACTGAGGGTATTTTTGTAATTTTACAAATCAGGGGTATTTCGGTTATTTTGCAAAATATGGTTCCAGGTGGTTTTTTGAAATAAGGGTATTTTGGAAATTTTTAATTCGGGGGTACCTTGGTAACTTTCCTTACTGGGGGTATTTCGGTAATTTGTACAGTTTAGGGGTAATTTGGTCAATTTGCAAATCAGAGGTATTTTGGTCATTTATGAATCAAGGGCTCTTTGGAAATTTTGAAACCCAGGTTTAATTTTAGGGTTGTACAAAACAAGGTGACTGGTCCCTTTCGGGTTTTAGTTATTAAATTTAGCCTGTGAATAGGTCCTCTTGGTTAGGGTGAACCATCACTACGCACCAGGCAGGATTCGAGCGGAGAGGAGGTGAGTCACTAGGACTGCTTAAATACCAAGCTCCCCCTGAATCTAATCCTAGACATGCGCACAGCGGTTGCCACACCCTTAACTCGACAACTCATTCACATGTTTGTTTGGTTAGACTTTAAATTTTATGTGATTCGGTGTTGAAGTAAGCTAATCCTAGAGTTCAATAATCTCCTAATCTACTAGTCTATGTCCCTATAATCCCACATACCATTCACACAAGGGTTAGGGGTACTTACCTGGTGGATTCGGGCTGGACTATTCGAGTGCCATGCTTCACAAAACCCCTTTTTCCTGAAAATTTTCTTTGACCCACTAAAACACAAAATGAAAACGTTTATGGGCTTCAAAAATCCATAGGCCGAGTGTAGAAACTGGGCTTTGATACCAATTTGTAACACCCCAAACCCGGCCTAAAAACACTACGGCTAAATTCGGAATGCTACTAAAAAAAACTTTAGGTTGAAAAATAATTTGAAGTTCGGAGTTAATTAGAAACGAGTTTTTTTAAAATTCTTAAGAAAATCCGAGTAAAACATCTTTTTTTTTAAAAATTCTTAAGAAAATCTGAGTAAAACCTTAAATAAGTTTTTAAGTGATAAGAGCGTCACAATTTGAAACTTTGTTTGCAACTATGAATCTATGTCTAGTCTAATGTAAACCACAAAGAAAACCCAAAAAAGTTAAATGGCCTTATTACATCAAAATATCCCAAATAACTGAAAATTAAAAGTAAAGTCTTTAAATATAGAAATTGTGTCTGCATGACCATTTCGAATCCCATCCAAGCCCGATCCAACATCACGAATCACCTGCATAGTTTGGTAAAAATTTGGTGAGTCAACAGACTCAGTGTGTAATTAGTCTACGGATTTCCACATATGGGCTTGGCCCAAAACCACACCAATCCACATAACAGAGAATAATGCAAAATGCACCCAACCCAACCTAGGGTCCATCCTCTACACACCCCCGTATCCAACCACCATACACCAGGGGATTACTAAATCGACCTTCCGCCTCTACACACTAATTCGGCATGTCATGCCATCCACCAAGTGGTCGAGCCACTGGCCCACGTGATCAAGTCACAATATAATCCACAATGTGACCGTAGTCAGCGTCAATCCACGATGAGGCACATAGCCATCACCAACCATGATATGGCACAAAGCCGATACCAACCATGATGAGGCACTGAGTCGATCATCAATCCATGTGAGGCTCGTTGCCATCACTAAACCACGTACATAAATGTACACCCTGTCCTTCTTTCAAATATACAAATCCTGCCCCATGATTATGCAACATACGATAGAGATATAATGATATAATGCATGAACATGCTAATCAAAACACACAACACATACATACAGCAATAACCACAATTTTATCGGCATTTAACACTGACCTGATTATCGACATACCCACTAAGGGTATCCATCTCATTATTGCCACTACACTAATCATCACACTTATAACAAATATTTATATATGCTCGGGAAATCGTGTAATAATCACACACTTTTTGGCACAGTCGACTAGATCCCGAAACCCAACGCCTAAACGATTTGCACCCGAACTTGCCGAAACCCTCCTACACAACCCTATGTTAGATTTGGTTCAACCTAAAAGAACACAAAGAATGGCCTTCAGCCCAATGACATACCCTGCTTACCTTGATCACTCAAATCCCGAAAGATCTCTACTCCTTTAACGTTTAGCCTACAAAAATCCTGATATCACTTTTCATGGATTCGGCCATAACAGTGAGGATGAAGTTAGTCTTCCTGATTTGATACCTTAATAAAATAACTGAGACTCAAATAAGAAAGAATCCTCTTACCACAATACTTAAAACCGATTAGAAGATTGATGGCAATGAGTGTCGACACCTCCCCCTCTACAGGCTCTAGTAGATTCGGCCACAGAGAACAGAAGAGATTAGAGTTTTGCTCTTCAATAGTCAGAGAAAAAGTAAGGAAAAGAAATCAACCTAGAAGAGGTTCTTACCGAAAATAATGACCAAAACACAAATGGTCACTAAACTCCAAGAAATCAGCAAGGAACACCTGAAGTAGAGAAACCGGTTTAAATGAGACAGATGATAGACTTCTGATCTAGTGAATAAATCAACAGGGAGTAAAGATGTAATTGGTTCTGACCCCTTAATAATCTCTTGAATTTTTGGCCAAGGTGAACAAGTAAAGAAAAGATGAGAGAAACACCCTTGATAGTCTCCCTAAATTCGGCTAGTGGTAACAAGGAAAGGAAAAGAGTTGAACCCCTAAGAGTTTTTGGCACAAATGAGAGAGTGAGATGAGAGAACAAATTTTCAGCAAAAAGAGACCTAAAGGAGAAAAGAAATGCCAAAAAGATGATCACTCCCATTTTCATTACCCAATTTTGGCACACCCCCACTACAACCCAAAAATCGAAAAAAACCACCCTCTAGAGCCCCACATTCGACCAACCCTTCTCCCACTCCCTTATCCCTTGATCCCCTCCATCTTAGCCGAATCCTCAAGCTCTCCAACCCCATCTATACCTTATCCTTCCTAGAGTCTACATGCCGTCCAACTCTCCCTCCTCCTTGACTCAAAAAACATTACAAAATGCTATCCTCGCAGCTCAAACCTAGGTCCTCCTTGCTCCTAGTGGCGTCACCTCCCTTGTGACTTAAGTGGCGCCTCCTTGCCACTTTACCAAGGCACTTCTTGTGTCATAAGTCCTACACTAATGTTCTTAAGGCTTAGCTCCCCTGTTTCCCCCTAACTCAGGTTAGAACAAAATTTTTCCTATGCCTTCTACCAAAGCCCAAGGTTTCCCGAAGCCCCCAAATTCTTCCAATTAACATACAGTGCACACCAACACACAAATACAAATTAAAATGTGCAACCCCCGAACCTTGGATATTACATGACTGATCATACTTCCCCCTCCTCTCATCACCCATAACACATATATATGCCAACAATATCAGTATGATCATGCTTAACATACAAGGTTTATGAATACAAATAACATGCTTTCATAGATCTCAATTACCGCGAGAAACAATAACAACTTCCTCTGCATCCTCGCTTTTATTCACAGGGGTATTTAGTAACCATTGCCGTCATTCTGGCTTTTAACAACACATAACATATAACATATTTAGCATAGAAAGTGTGTAAGAGTTACACACCTGGTTTTCGTACTAACGCTTTTACTGCTTCTACGCTACTGTCACTAGACACTACCACTATCGGTCTACGATCTACTTTCGATGCTTGCCCACACTCCAAAGGCCAATCTCGCACTCCCGATACTGATCGTCTCTTGTATTTCGGCGTTGGGTCTACAGATCCAACTTCGTTTGCTTGACTATTATTCGAGTCCATAACAATCCCTTAATCACTAAACCATTTAAACGATGAGATCTAATACTCAAACAATTATAACGCTTAAAATGAACTCTTACCTAATTAATCGAATCCTGAATGTCCTTGAGAAAACACCACTACCAACCTACCTACATTTGGCCATGCCCCAAATATTAAACGAATCAAAAATCACAACCATCCCAACCTATATGTCATTCGGGTAAATGGAAAGAATCAAGAAAGGCCTTTCGGTCAAACCTACCACCACCTACCTTCGGCTTTTCCACCAAATCGGCACTTCGACTATAGATAGACAGGATTCGGCTTCTATGGATAGAGAGGGGAAATCGACAGAGCCTAAGTACAAGTGATTCGAATTAGAAGCTCGATAGAAATAGAGAAATCATAGAGGAAAGAAATCTCAAAACTCACCGGATTACAGAGGACTATTTGGCTTACGGTGCACCTTCGGGAAATAGAGATCCCACCTAATGAGTCGGCTTAAAGAGAAAGAAAATGTGCACAATGAGTATTCGATTTTC
Organism: Gossypium rotundifolium; assembly: GCA_025506655.1. Classification (NCBI taxonomy): domain Eukaryota; kingdom Viridiplantae; phylum Streptophyta; class Magnoliopsida; order Malvales; family Malvaceae; genus Gossypium; species Gossypium rotundifolium. The sequence goes on from CP106726.1 coordinate 64,497,705, forward strand.
AAAGGGTTTTAGAGAAGAGGAGAAAGAATTAGGGAGTTTTGGTTTTGGGAAGAACTAAAGAAAATGGAAGAAAGAATTCAGCTTCAGAGAAAAGATGAGAAAAACAAATGAAAAGAGATGATAACTGGCTACCAATTTCGGCTACACATGCACACATATCAGAGTTGTAGTTTCAGCCAACTCTCCCCCTATCCTGATAGCCCTTATCCTCTATCTCCTCCATCTACTATCACATCCCTATCTCACCCTTTGAAGAGCCCACTATAGAACCAACTCTTCCCTCTTAACTATCATCTTTTAATTACACAAAATAAAAGAATTTAAGGCTCCTAAATTAAAACCAATGTGCCGTCCACCCCCTTCCCTTCTTAGTGCTAAAATTAACCCATCCATTTGGGCTTCAAGTGGCCACACTTGGCCCAATAATCCCCTAAGTGGTGCCATTTTAATGCCCACTCAAAGCACTCCAGATTTTTGGGCCACGAGCCCAGCTTACTGCCAAACATAACTATTTAGATTTAATTACTACTAACACTATTTTTAAACAATCTATCCCCGATTTTAAAGCCCAAATTTGAGCCCAATTCACACATTAAAGCATTAACATACTAATTTAGCCATGCAACATACCAAATGTATAGACCCACAAAATCATGATATTACAAGGTGAGTGTTGGAAGAGGATATAAGCTTGTCTAGCTTGCGGATCTATGGAGCATAGGATCAAGAATTTCCCTAGAATGTCAACGCAGGTGCCAGCCGTGGGCTAGGGTAATGATCAACCACCAAGGGTTGATCAGCTACCGCCAAGGGGCCGTGGGTAGGCCAGGGGTGATAATGGAAATGGACGTAGACGTGGAGCACCGGGTAGAGGTGCAGGTCATACTGAGGCAAGGCAGCCATCTTTGGCTTATGCTGCTCGTCGCTGGAAGATGGGGATGCCCAAATGTGATATAGGGTATTTTTTGTGTGGATGCGATATTTTGGGTGTAGAAACTGTATGCGTGCAATGTTTATCTACTCCAGTGGGTAGGTTTTTTCTTGGGTAAGTGTAAGAGGGTTCAATTAGAGTTAAAGTGGGTTAGTGTTCTTAAAATCAGAGTGCATAGTGAAAGCATAGTGGTGTGACTTGAGCGATTTGATTAATAGTTAGTTTGAAATTTCGAGGACAAATTTTCTTTAAGGGGGTAGAATTGTAACGCCTTAAATTTTTGGGCCTAGATAAATTGGGCTTTGGGTCTCATAATTTTTTTTAAGCAAGAAAATGACAAATGACATGTTGGCTTTAAGGGTTTAATAAACTTGGAGTGTCTAAGGGTGTTGGAGAAGTTCTGGGTTTGAACTTTAAGGAGAAGGAATTTCTAATTATTAAAGGAACAGGGCAGTGAGTAGTTGGGCTTTAAAATAAAAAATAGGGAAAAATGGCATCAAAGAGCCTTGTGGTGGAGTGGATAAGTGACGCCACTTAGGGTATAGGAAGGTGGTGTTATGGGCTAGCAAGGAGATCTTAGGTTCGAATTCTAGCTTAGTATTTTTTTTAGGAGTTTAATTTTGGCATCCATAGAAGGTTGGAAGTAGTGTGATGATGGAATCTAAGGAGAGTGATCAGAAGAGGAAATTTAGAAAAAGGATTAGGGAGTTATTAGGGAGAAAAATAAGAAGACGAGATAAGGAAGAGTTGGAGCCAATTGGGACTTTGGGGGGGTAGGTAGAGTTTTGGTTTTGTGTATAAATAAGGGGTGCCAAATTCCCTCTGTGCTATTTTGGCAATTGGAATCCCCTTTGTGCTATTTCGGCAACTATAGTAATCTACCGAATCCCCTTTCACTTTTTCTGTTATAAACCTCGCCTCTTCCTTATATGTTTTCTTTTCTTCTCTCCTAAAGCCTTAAATCGAATATCATTCTCTTCTTTCTCCATTGCTTGTGTCGTCCCACCTTCATCTCAATTGTTGGGGACCGAATATTCGTGACTTCAAAAGCTGAAAACCTTTGCTTTTGGTGTCGATTTCTTCATCACCCCAAACCTTGTGCCGAATACTCTAGTGACCAAATCTCTGTCGTGCTGTCATCATTCCTTTGATTTTTGGTGGATCAAATCTTGGAAAAATTAGAATCAAGCTTGGATCTACAAGTCTCTGTAGGAAAGTTATCCATACGATTCGGCTTTTGGGTAAGTGTTCTTGATTTTGGGATAAGTTGGCTGAATAGTCCATTGTAAGGGAATGGGTGACTTAAGTGGATATAAGTCACCTATTATTTTGTCTTTAACAATTAAGATTTGCAGATCTAGGGAATATTCGTGAGTAGTAGCTAAGAAAGGGCTATTATGACTAATGGCACACGGAAAGGTTATGGTAAAGCTTCGGTTTTTGGTAAATATTGTGGTTAAGTGTGTGATTGATTAGAGGTTGGTATTGGTTGTAGGTTCAAGGCTGAGGATAGTGTAACACGTCTCATTTACCAGGTGTGTACATAACTATACACACACAATGGATTGGGAAATCCCGAAATCCCAAAAGTTTGGCTTTGGTAGTCTTGTGAGTGTGTGAACACTCGTATGAGGGAAATGGAATCGATAATAGAGACCCTATGAGTGATCTCATGGACTTGGGTCGTGTTGTGGCCGACTGGGTCAGAATGGGCAAATGGGCCCAATGGGCCGTAGGCAAAATAGGCGAATTTGATGATTTGGTAATAAGTGATGAGCTAGTTACACGGCTTGGAATTGATTTAGGCCAGATGGGCCATATGAATGCGATTTGGGCCTAATGGGCCATAAGAATAAGATTGGGCCTAGTGGGCCATATGAACGTATGTGAATTTGTTTGGGCTTTGTAAGGGTCTTGGGCTTAGTATTTGGTAAATTGCTTAACCTTGCATAAAACTTTAATAATTAACTAATTGTAACCATGGACAAGTTATAAGGTTAAGGTGTGGCAATGGGTATATGCATGTCTAGGATTGGATCTAAGGAGAGCTTGGTACTTAAGCGGTCTTAATGACTCACCTCCTCTTCTCTGGAATCCTACCTGGTACATAGTATCTGTTCACTTTAGCCAACGAGGACTTGATAATGGGCCAAGGTAAGTAATAGATCCATAATAATGGGAAAGGACAGAAATGCCCCTAAGGGCAAAAATGACTAAAATACCCCTATGTGTTGAATGTAAGATTTATGGATGTTACTTGTACATTTGCTGCATTCATATGATATTCTGTTTAGGTTACATATGGGTGGGAATTATGGAATGGAGGAAGTATATGAGGATCGCATGGTTGTTTGACAACTGTGGATCCACCGATGGCTTTTTAAGCCTATTATATGATCAGCAGCTTTGCTGCAACGTTAGGTAGTACTGCAACCGGGCTACCCTTGATGTGTATCGGATAGGTGGGTCGATTTAGAATTTCCCACAGATGTGTTTCGGTAGGACGAAGATGATGTGTACTGGATGGATTATTTGGGGAGGGTTTGCATTGCATTGAATGTATGATATTACTATGTTAATAATATGATATGTATGCTATTTGTTTTGACGAGGGTCGTACACAGTGAGTTTTTGAAAACTCACTCCCTCTTTTATTTTTCTCAAGTGATCCTCAATAGGCGGTTCGACGGATGGAGGGACTCAGAGGTGGCCAACTAGCAAGACGGTTAGACCTATTTTTCTTAATATCTAAATTCTAGATTTTGAGTTATTTATTTTAAGTTATTTTATTTCGGATTGTAATAAGGTTTTCCCTCTAGTTATTATTCCATTACTTCCACTATGCATTATAATTTTGAAACGGAACCTGAGTTTATTTCTTTTAAGTATATTTCAAGTTTTTTGAAAATAATTATGTTTTAAGAACGAGCTTCCGCTGTCAAAGGAAATTTTTACATAGTAACAAGGAAATGGTTTTTGGCTACACCTCGTTTTGAAAGCAAACTGGATTTTACTTAACTTTTCTCTAGAACGGTTTTCAATGAAAATAAGGTTTTTGCAAAAACACTTCAATGTGACACGCCGAATTTGGGCCTAGCTTCTAGGTCAATTTTGGGGTGTTACATTAAGAATTCTTCCACTTGTTTCAACGCTTGTTGTAGCTTTCTTCAACAGTGTAGTTGGGACAAGAGAGGGAAATATTCATCACAATTGAATATCATCATCTATCACTGCCTCAAGAGCATAGTAATCGTTCATTGAACTATAAGGTTCATCTCAAAACCCCCTTTCTCTACATTTGTGTTCTTAACTTATTATTCAATGAAATGAGCTTAATGGAACCCTCAAATGCTTCGAATGAGCCCTTTGAAGTTGATAATCGAAAATGTGCCAGCAAATGAAAAAGTTTTCTTCAAAGAACTTTTGGGACAATTATTTGTCTACAAATGTGGGTTTGACCTCAAAGCCTCTTTCGAAAAGGAGTTTTGGGACATTATGAAACTTAATCACTGGCAAGAATTTTGCCTCCAACCTTAGAAACATGTAGTGCCATCTGTGGCAGTTGAATTTTATGCTAATTTGAAATTTTCTCATAAAGATAAAGTCTACGTTAGGGGGAAAGAGGTTGAATCTCCCCATCTATAATCTCCAATTATTATAAGGTTCCTTCCTATGTAGACAATGATATTAAAGTGTTAGAACTGAAAAATTTCAATAGCCTATATTTGGATTCTATAATGTATTATCTAATGAAAGGACGAGGTAGGTGAGAGCGAGAGATGTACACAAATCTTCCTCTATTATTTAATTAGGTCCTACTCACCCCTCTAGCCAATATATGGATGCATTTCCTCCGTACAAGAATCATCCCCACTTCTACTTCCAAAATTGTTAACCCTTTTTAGGTGATTTTATTAGTTACAAATTTTTCAGAAGAAGCAAGTTTATGTAGGAATGTGGATCTACAAATTCATGCTACGTTGCGTAATTAGGAACAAAATCAGAATGTTCTTCCCATATCTGGTCACATACCTTTTCTTCGACTGACCATGCATTTGATAATTGATTCGATATATTAGAAATTCAAGGAAATCCAACAAGAACAATGGAAGCAAAGACGTGAGTTGTGAAGAGAGCAAACACAATCATTCTTACCAACATTAGAGATAAAAAGCATGCTCGAAAACATTTAAAAACAACTGGATGAGTTAGTTGAGGCAAGAGGTCATGATTCAGAAATAATTGAGATGATGAAGACATACATGGAGAATTAGGTTGATAATTAAGGAAAAGAAAAGCCAAGGTGGATGGTTCAAGAAAGGTGTGGAAGGAAGAACAAACCTAACAGATGTTGAAACATTATTGATGCAATGTTTGTATTGACACCGAGAGTAGGGATTAACTTCAAATAACTAGGAGAAGGAATAAACAACGGTTCTGGAATGTCTAACATAAGGGAAAAGGGGAAACATCCCATGGAACCTGAGTTGATCTCGAATGATTCAGATTAGTTACATGTCTTTGCATTTTTTTTTTTTTAATGTGGCATGTAAACTATTAAACACTTTTGAGTTATATTTTTGGACGTTTTTATTTTTACGTTGTAATTGTTTGTTTTATTTTTTTCTAATGTGCAGTGAGTTACCTTGAAAGACTGCACAACATTTAGAGCTTTAACGAGGAGGTGGACGCTCGAGCTAGTCTGATGCTTTATTCTAGGGAAGTCTAGTAACTTCCTAACTTTTATTTTATACACATTTCGGGCAATGTGTAGTTTGCGTGTATGGGGGTGCTCATAAGTTTTTATGTGTGTTTAATTTTGTGTTTATTTTAGTTCTATGCATTTTCAAAAATAAAAAATAAAAAATTCAAAAATTCCCAAAAATATTTTCTGTTTTTGTTTTTAAATGTTCAAAAATCGAAAAATATTTTTCTTCTTTGTTTTTATTTTTTGTTATTGCGTGGTGCTTGGACTAATATTAAGTAATAAGTTAGTAGTTGTACATATTAAATGCATATATATGATTGCAAAACTTGAAAATTTTGAATGATGGTAATTAATTACTTGCTATTAATTGTAGATTAATTAGCTCACTTAATTAATAGGTATAATAAATTAAAAGCAATAATCAAAACAAAAATGTATACAATGTACCATAGGATGGAAAAAAGATATGAATCCTTGTAGATAAATAATTCGAATTGCTAATTGTTCATTTAAATAGATGCATGCTTAAAGAATTATTGTTAGGTGACTAATCAGGGAAAGACCTCAGGCATTATTTGTATAGTCTTGAGCTTAAAGGACAAACCTTAAACATTACATTATCCCTAGTTCCCGAATTTGAGCCTTATATTACCCTTCTTAAAGAACCTCTATGTTTGAAACCTTGAGCCAAAATTGAGTTCGCAACTCAACCCTTCACAGTCCTTGTACTTTGTAGCGCACTATTGAATGGACATCAAGCCATGGACATTGAAGGTTAGTTACAGAGGTTTCTCACAAAAATGTACTCGAGTGATTAGTAAAGAGGGGTCGAGTTAGCTCGTAATTGCTTCTTGCTAGAAATAGTGCTTAAAAAGAAAAGAAAAATTTGAAAGAAATGAAAGTGAGGATCAAAAGCATTGAGAGAAAAGAATTACAAAGTATAAAAATGCTCAAAAATAAGAAAATTAAAGTAGAATAAATAGTCTCAAAATCATAATGAGCAAAAACAAGCTAATATTGACTAGTCTCTTCAACATTATTGGAGAAATAAGGGGATGAGATATAATGATCACATTTGGGGGGAATTGAGAATAATGTCATGTGCTATACTATTCATAATGCTTAAACCATTTTGAGATGAAATTTTATTGAATCCGTACCAACCTCAACCTCAGAACGTTACAAGCATAAAAGACATTTGGGACCCGAATAAGTCACCAGCACATTAATTTGTATATAACTTGCATTTGTTAGAATGACTATGAACAATTCTATTTAAATATTTATGAGCAATCCGTATAATTTATTTTGATGGATAATATTTGTACATGGATTCATTTACATTACCTTTTCCTCTACTAACACTTTAACTTCTTCAACTAATAATGTTTACAGTAGGGGTAAGAAAATTAGCTAGATATCATTCTTAAATTGTATTTGAAGTAATTCTTGTACAAATTTGTTGTTGTACAACAATATAACTTAATTAACTAATGTAGTCCAATGGTCGTATTTTTGCAAGTTTTGTGTGTTTGCTTGAGGACAAGCAAAGACTTGAGTGTGGTGGAGTTGATCTGCCACAAATGGACGTGGCAGATTAGGCTTTTCCAACACACTTAATGAGCTTTTTCTCCAACAAAATAGAGTTTTAAAATAGTTTTTCATTGTTTTCATTATTTTCATATTTTTGGATAATAAGTGAAAATATATCAATCTTGTCTAATTTTTTACCCAATTTGTAACACCCCTAACCCATATCCGTCGCTAGAATAGGGTTATGGAGCCATACCTGAGTTTACAAAATAAAAACAATTAATTCATGTTATTTACTATTCACATCCGAAATCAATCATATTCAATCATACTATCCCGTAAATGAACCCTTGAGGTCCAATTTATGCATTTTAAACAAGTCGGGACTAAATCGAGAACTCAGGAATTTTTTTACAAAATTTCAAAGTTTTTCCAAGGTACAGGAGACACACGCCCGTGTAGTCAAGTTGTGTGGCTCACACGGGCATGTGACACACCCATGTCCCAGGCTGTGTGGGCATTCGATGTGAGGCATACGAGTGTGTCCCAGCTCGTGTCTATACCCTTGTAACTCTCTGACTTGAGTCACACGGCCAGCCACAAACTTATGTGCTAGGCCATATGGACAATTTAATTTTTGAAAATTAAGTGCAGGGGTCACACGACCAAGTCACACGCCTATGTGCTAGGCCATGTGACACACACGACTGAGACACACGCCCGTGTCTCTGCCCGTGTGAACAATTCGAAGCATTCTATTTCTCAAATTTTAAGATGTAGGGGACAAACAACCAAACTACACGCCTGTGCACACACGACTGAGACACACGCCCGTGTCTCTACCTGTGTGGACAAAATAAGACCATTTCCAAGCCTTATTTCTCACCCAACCTGACATCAACCTATTCAACCAATTTTTGTACCATTACAAGTCACAATAATACCTTCAATTCATGTCATAACATCCCATTTATCTAAGTATTTAATCTTACCTAATTGGCCATATAAACATATAAGTCTATTTATGTAACTTCCATCATTCAACCATTTCAATACACACATCAAGCATGATAAGGCCTTATATAACTACATCAAAATATGATTAACAGTAGCCATTTTAGTGGCTAGTTACAACCAAAACATTTCATCATTATGCCTACTTAGCTAATACATGCCATTATACCAAAAGTTAGCTTGCTTTATATACCGAGAAGTCCGAGGGATAGTTTGATGTGTCTCTAACCAAGTTCCAACCTTCACGAGCTTTCGAGTACTATAAAATAGAGTAAAGAAAATAGAGTAAGCATATTATGCTTAGTAAGTTCATATAACTGAAAATCAACTTACCAATCATTTATTTTTAAGATAACCATACAAAATTTATCCAAAGAAATTTGGTAATTTTCCTAAACACATATAATCTAAAGAAATTTGTTAGTTAGATATTATATATAAACATCAAGAATCTAGGATGAGCTTATCTTGTAATAACTTTCATAAGCATATCTTTTCATATCATATTTCCATTTAACATTTGCATTTCCATCACAAATCATTTTAAGCTCAGCTTAACCATGTCAGAACTTTGCCCGTTAAATTATTTGAAATTTCAATGGATACACATGTAGTACACTCTAAGTGTACAAAACTGTAATCCGTCAACTCATTTTTAGGGGTACCCATTAGGGCACATAATTAAGAAGCACTCTCTCAAGCATATAACAGGATGATCATGTGAGCCATGTAACGGGAAACTTATTCGGGCTATAACAGGAAACTTGTAAGAGTTTAAAATAGGAAGCTCATTAAGCTTAACAGGTAACTCCGAAGAGTTATTATCAGGGAGCTCCGGATAGCCATATAATAGGAAGTTTAAGCGATCCATATCAGGAAGCTCACAAAGAGCCTATATCAGGATGCTCATAAAGAGCCGCGGTATGTCATCATTATATGCAGGATCCATATCGATCATATAATAGGACACTCACAAAGAGTTACGGTATGATCGCAACACATGCAGGGTCAATACCAATCGAGATGCTCGCAAGAACCATATAACGGGACACTCGAGAGGGCTTATAATAGGATGCTCGTAAGAGCTATGGTGTGTCCGCAACATATGTAGTGTAACACCCCAAACCCAACCTAGACGTTTTGATCGAATCTGACGTGTCACATTGAAGTCTTTCAAAATCAAGGCTTGTTGATAGAAAACCATTTTTAAGTAAAAACCAATTTATTTTTTATAGCTTGAGAAAACTTTTTGGCAAATTAAGTTATTAAGTTTGAAAAAAATCACTTATTAAAACGATTGCCATGTTTGGCACCGTTTGTTTCTTAATTAATTAAAATTCGCGGAAGCTACTCTAATTAAAAACATCTTGCAGTTTGAAAATGCGTGTTTGTCTTCAAGACAGTTATTTTTTTTAAGACTTGTTTGTAATAGGTTGACAGTTCAAAATAAGAAATTAAAAACCCAATCAAAAAGAAAATTAAATCCACCAAAGGCCTTATTACCAAAATCAATAGCCCAATATGAAAGAAATATATAAGTCTAAAACAACCATCAGCGAATGTGTGGCCACCTCCGAGCCCCTCGTGGCTCCAAATCGTATAAGACTGGGGATTACCTGTACAGTTAAAAGAAAGGGTGAGTTTATGAAAACTCAGTGTGTAATCCCCTATTATTCAATCAGTAGTATATACAGTATTAGTTTGGGCTTGAGCCCATTTGTAACAGTCCGGTTTAGACCCTATTCAGAATAATAGTTTCGAGACCACAAATTTGAGTTAGAAAAATATTTTAATATTATTTTTCGTGCCTATGATACGTGATTTAGCATGTGTGAAATTTCTGTGAATTAATTTGTCTGTTTGTGTGCTTAATTTGAGCAAATGACTAAATCACATAAATCGTAAAAATAGCTTTTTGTTTGATTAATGGCTGAATTGATATGGCTTTTAAATGTGGAGGCCTTATGAGGCAATTAAGCCAATACTTAGATTAGTGTATGGTTAAATGACAAACTAACCTTAATGTTTATTTTTCTTATATGATTAACAAAAGGCTAAAATAAGGCATTTAGTTAATGTTCATCCACCGAAAATTGAAAGAAAAACAAGGGTTTTAAGATTTGAGAATTTTGGCCCTTGTTCATCTTGATTCAAGGTATGTTTTGCTTCGGTTGTTGATAATTTCTACGTTTTTGTAATCGTTGCTTTGTATACTTCAAAACCCATGTCTCAATTTTGTGAATTGATGATGTTTATGAAATGAGCCATTGATGAATTCATGATTTTTATGATGTTTGAGGATGAATTATGAAAGATATGTGTTTGAATAACATAGTTTGTCTTTGGAGTTTTGATGATTTTGAGTAATTTAGATTAAATTGAAAGAATAAAATTTTGAGGGACTAAATTATAAAATAAATGAAATGTATGGACTCATATGAACATGAGTAAAATTTGGCTAGGCATGGGTAATATGAAATTATGTGTATTTTGTAATTTTGTGAAATAGGGACTAAAATGTCAAAATGTGAAAATGTGGGGGCTAATTTGTAAATTGCACTAAATGTGTGTTCTTGGATTGAATTGAATGAATTGGTGAATAAATGGATTAAATTTGAATATGTATAGATCAAGAACCGAAGAAAACAGACTTAGATCGAGGGAAATCGAAAGTAATTGAGTAGCCGAGTCCGTTTCTGTTAAACCGAATCCGAGGTAAGTCAATATACAGTAAATGTATTTGAATTGAGTTACTTACGCATATATGAAAATTTGGATAGATATGAATAATAATCAATATGGAATGTATGTGAAATCTGAGGATATATATTTATATCAACAAGTTGTTAATGCCCGAGAAGTTCCGTTTGAACCTAGGAATAGAGAGGAATGTATATGTCATAACATAGGTGTCCGATATGTGATATCATGTAAGATCACGTCTGGGACGTTGGCATTGATTTGCGATATCGTGTAAGACCACATCTGGGACATTGACATCGATATAAGATTTACGTGTAAGACCATGTTTGGGATTTTGGCTTCATATTGATTCGTGTAAGACCCTATCTGGGACAGTGGCATCGATATCTGAGTACATGTAAGACCTCGTCTGGGACGTTGGCATTGTACGACTATTTCAAGCACTCTGAGTATCCTATTAAATTTCGAATGGTTCAACAGGAAAATCTGAGATGTGAATGGCTACGTGAAATGTACAATGATTCAGGTATGTGTGAAAAGTACACAATGTATGTGTACAAAAAGGTAAGTATATATATGAACTTATTATGGTGAATATGTGTATTGAAATGATGAGAAGTTATGTGATATACATGCTTAAATGAGTTATGAGCAAATATGATATTGAGTTGAGGAATATGGTAAGCTATAGCTAAGTAAATGAGCCAAAGATTATGTGATGAATTTGCATATAAGAAGCATTAATGTTGTTGCAACAATGTGGCTATGTGCATTTTATGCTAAGTTTATTTGTATATGGCTTACTAAGATTTTGGAAAGCTTACTCTGTGTGTGTGTTTACTACAGGTCGTCAAAGCCACGAAAGGCTCGGGGATTGTCGAGGATTGTCATCACACTACTCAATCTTGTTTTGGTACCTTTTTAAAGTGTAAATATTAAGTATGGCATGTATAGACTAGTTACTTTAAGTTATGTTTGATATGTGTCTATAGCCATGTGATTTGGCTAGTTAAATGCTTGAGTAATGAATGATGAGTCATGCTATATGATGCTCGATTTTGGTATGATCTTATGTTTATGAATTGGTAAAATTGTGGATGATTCATGTTTGGTTATACTTATGATTTAGTTGTGCAATTTGGCATATAAGATGATATGCATGGGAAATAAAATTGAATGGGATGATATGATATCCATTTGGTATGTTTTTGGTTACCAATTGTGTGTGGAATTAGGCTTGTTTGTGCTTGTAAGAATGACCCATGTGTGGGTGGCAATTTGGACTTGAAAATGGCCTATATTTCCCCACACGGTTGAGCATACGGACGTGTGGCTCGACCGTGTCCTTCGAAGTTGCAATTCAAAACAAGTCAGGCTCAACCACGGGCTGGACACACGGGCGTGTGACTGGCCGTGTAGTGCAAGACAGTGTCAACCACGGGTGAGACACACGTGCGTGTCTTAGGCCGTGGGGACAAGTCAGTATGTATGCCCTGTTTTGGCACGACTTAGACACACGGGCGTGTCTGAGGCCGTGGGAGGCACATGGCTTGCCCACATGGGCGTGTGACCTTTGTAACTTAGAAAAAATTTTAAATTTCTGAGAATTTCTGCATGTGTTCAATTCAGTCTCGGCCCTATTCTAAAGCATGTTTAAGGTATTGTTAACCTATTTAAAGGACATTTTGATTTGATTCGTTGAATATTATTATGAAATATAAGTTTTTGATTGTCCGATAATGCCTCTTAACCCTAAACTTACGATGGTTGCGGGTTAAGGGTGTTACATTTGATTGGTATCAGAGCTACGATTTAGTCGATTCTCAGACTAATGTAGCGTGTAAGAGTCTAGATATACATGCCATATATATGAAATGTGATAGTGTGACGAATCCTAACATATAAAATGTGTTTATCGTATAGTAATGGATATCGAAAGAGCCGTAGATGACGGCGTTGAAAGTAATACACCTACTCCCGCTCAAGGGACAGCGCCATCTGATTCCAGACCAGCTATTAGCGGTCAAGAGGGAGAAGCTAAACAAGCTTTCTTCCAAATGATGAGTGAGTGGTTCACTCAATTTGTAAGGAATAATCCGACTGCTTCACAATTAATAACCTCCGCCTCGCCTAATCCCCCTCAGACTTCTGCTATACCTCCGGTTATGAATATGAATCTGTTGAACAAGCCTCCGGTTGACAAAATCCATAAATATGGGGCTGAAGAGTTCAGGGCTACTAGTGCTGACGATGCCGAGAAAGTCAAGTTTTGGCTTGAGAACATGATTAGGGTATTTGATGAAATGATATTGACCCTTGAAGAATGCATAAAATGTGCTATTTCTTTACTACGAGATGCACCTTATCAGTGGTGGAAGACTCTGATTTCTGTTGTTCTAAAGGAACGGGTTACTTGGGATTTCTTTCAGTCTGAGTTTAGAAAGAAATACATCAGTCAAAGATTCAGTGATCAGAAACGCAAGGAATTACTGGAATTGAAACAAGGTCGCATGTTTGTCATCGAGTATGAAAGAGAATTTGCAAGATTATGTCAGTATGCTCGTGAATGTTTATCCATCGAGGAAATAATGTGTAAAAGATTTGAAGATGGCCTTAATAAAGATATCCGCTTGCTAGTTGGGATTTTGAAGGTAACAGAATTCATGGTGCTTGTTGATCAAGCATGGAAAGCTAAGGCACTCATGAAAGATAAAAGAAAAGTTGAGTATGAAGTTAGAGATGTGAGAAAGAGATTTCTGAGTAAATCATTTCAGTCTGCATCAAAGAAATTTAGAGAAGAACATAGCCGTTCTAGGGCAAATATGGGACAATCGAATAGAGATCGAGTTAGATCACAATCGAATTCTAAAGCTCCAGCAACTTTGATGGTTAGTGTTAAAATTGTACGATTCGAGCAACCTGAATGTAAGCATTGTGGTAAAAGACATCCGAGTAGTTGTAGATTGAATGATCGAGCTTGTTTCAGATGTGGATCCTTAGATCATTTCATCTGAGATTACCCAGAGTCTGTTGAGCAAGAGATTGTTCAGAATTCGAGTTTTGATAATACTTCAGCGAGAGGTAGACCTTCCCAAAATACAAGGAATGTTAGTGTAGTCAGATAGCTACAAAAGACTCAGTTGCAAGATTTGAAGCCAGAGCACCTGCCAGAGCATATGCCATCCGAGCTCGTGAGGAAGCTTCATTTTCACATGTTATAACATGTACATTTACTTTTTATGATACTTCTGTGATTGCATTGATAGACCCAGGTTCTACACATTCGTACATATGCACGAACTTAGTATCCAGTAAGACTTTGCCTGTAGAGTCTACTGAGTTTGTTATAAAAGTATCGAACCCTTTAGGTCAAAGTGTTCTGATTGATAAAATATTGAAGAACTGTCAGTTGATGTTCTGAGATGTTTATTTTTCAGCTGATCTGATGTTATTACCTTTTGATGAGTTTGATATAATTTTGGGAATGGACTAGTTGATGTTGCATGATGTTGTTGTGAATTGCAAGAGAAAGACCATTGATTTGAGATGTCAGAATGATTAAATAGTTCGAGTTGAGTCTAATGATTTGACTGGGTTACCTGCAGTGATATATGTCTTGAAAGCTCAGAATTATTTGAGAAAAGGTTATGAAGCTTATTTTGCTTATATGATTGACTCAAAAGTGTGTGAAAGGAAAGTTGAATCAGTGTCAGTTGTTTGTGAGTTCCCTGATGTGTTTCCTGAAGAATTATCGAGATTACCTCCGATACGTGAAGTTGAATTTGGTATTGATCTGTTACCAGGAATGACTCCTATTTCAATAGCTCTGTATAGAATGGCACCAACAGAATATAAAGAGTTGAAATCACAGTTGCAAGAGTTGACCGATAGAGGATTTGTACGACCGAGTTTTTCACCTTGGGGTCCTCCTATTCTGTTTGTGAAAAAGAAAGATGGCATGGTGAGAATGTGTATTGACTATCGTCAGTTGAATAAAGTGACTATAAAGAATAAATATCCTCTATCCCGAATTGATGATTTGTTTGATCAGCTAAAAGGAGCCACTGTGTTTTCAAAGATAGATCTGAGATCGGGATACTACCAGTTGCGAGTAAAAGATTCAGACATTTCAAAAACTGCTTTCAGAACTTGGTACGGGCATTATGAGTGTTTAGTTATGCCTTTCGGACTAACAAATGCTCCTGCTATTTTTATGGATCTGGTGAAAATAATTTTTAGACCGTACTTAGATCGATTTGTTGTTATTTTCATTGACAACATTTTGATTTATTCTCGAGATGAAATTGTACATGCTAAACATCCAAGAATTGTGTTGCAAACTCTGAGAGAAAAGTAATTGAATGCGAAATTTAGCAAATGTAAATCCTGGTTGCGTGAAGTTGGTTTTCTGGGACATATTGTATATGCCTCTGGAATACGAGTTGATCCGAGTAAGATTTCTGCTATTGTGGAATGGAAGCCTCCAAAGAATGTGTTTGAAGTCCGTAGCTTTCTGGGATTAGATGGTTATTATCATCGATTTGTAAAAGGATTCTCAATGATAGCTACTCCGTTGACTAAATTGCTTCAGAAATATGTGAGATTCGAATGGTCTGATAAATGTCAGAAAAAGCTTTGATCAGTTGAAAACTCTGTTGACTGAAGCTCCAGTTTTAATACAACCAGAATCGGGTAAAGAATTTTTCATTTACAGTGATGCTTCATTAAACGGTTTGGGATGTGTTTTGATGCAGGAAGGCAAAGTTATAGCTTATGCCTCGAGACAATTGAAGCCGCATGAAAAGAACTATCCGACACACGATCTTGAGCTAGTTGCGATTGTGTTTGCATTAAAGATTTGGCGTCATTAACTTTTTGGTGAGAAATGACACGTGTTTTCTGATGATAAAAGTTTGAAATATTTAATGAACCAGAAAGATTTGAATCTGCGTCAAAGAAGGTGGTTAGAGCTTTTAAAAGACTACGAGCTTGTGATAGATTATCATTCGGATAAAGTAAATGTCATTGCTGATGCACTGAGCCAGAAATCACTGTTTGCATTGCGTGCTATGAATGCTTATTTGGACTTGTCTGATGATGGTTCAGTTTTATCTGAATTGAAAGCGAAACCATTATTTTTACAATAGATATGTGATGCTTAGAAAGTTGATAATGAAATGTTGGTGAAACGAGCTTAGTGTGATATGAATTCTGATTTTGAACTTCGAGTTGATGTTGATGATTGTTTGAGATTCTGAGATCGAATTTGTGTTCCAAGAAACTCAGAGTTGATTCAGTTGATTTTAAATGAAGCACATAACAGTCGCCTATCTGTTCATTCGGGAAGCACTAAAATGTACTATGATTTGAAGCAACACTATTGGTGGTCTGGTATGAAAAGAGATAATTCTGACTTTGTGTCGAAATGTTTAGTCTATCAGAAGTTAAAGCTGAACATCAAGTTCCATCTGGGTTGTTACAACTGATTCTGATTCCCGATTGGAAATGGGATAGAGTGACGATGGATTTTGTTTCTGGACTACATTCGACTCTGAGAAAGAAGGATGCGATTTGGGTCGTCGTCGATCGATTGACAAAATCTGCACATTTTATTTCGATACGATCTGATCACTCACTTGATAAGTTAGCTGAGCTGTATATTTCTGAGATTGTGAGATTGCACAAGGTGCCACTATCTATTATGTCAGATAGAGATCCGAGATTTATATTACGATTCTAGAAGAAATTTCAAGAAGCTTTAGGCATAAAATTGCATTTCAGTACAACTTTTCACTCACAAATAGATGGCTAGTCCGAGCGAATTATTTAGATACTTGAGGATATGTTGAGATGTTGCATTCTTGAGTTTGACGATACGTGGGAACATTACTTGCCATTGATTGAATTTGCGTACAATAATAGTTTTCAGTCGAGCATCAAAATGACACCTTATGAGGCTTTGTACGGACGCAAATGTAGAATACCTCTATGTTGGACTGAGCTCAGTGAAAGTAAGATACACGGGGTTGATTTGATAAAAGACATTGAATAGAAAGTGAAAGTGATCCGTGATAGT
The DNA here is from genome assembly GCA_025506655.1 of Gossypium rotundifolium. Classification (NCBI taxonomy): domain Eukaryota; kingdom Viridiplantae; phylum Streptophyta; class Magnoliopsida; order Malvales; family Malvaceae; genus Gossypium; species Gossypium rotundifolium. The sequence continues at coordinate 64,514,670 of CP106726.1, forward strand.
CTGAAAGAAGCATCTGATCGTCAGAAGTCTTATGCAGATTTGAAATGAAAATATATTGAGTTTGAAATCGGTGATAAAGTGTTTTTGAAAGTGTCTCCATGGAAGAAATTACTCAGATTTGTTCGTACAGGTAAATTGAGTCCGAGGTTCGTCGAACTGTATGAAATTACTGAACGAATTGGGCTAGTTACGTATAGATTGTTGTTGCCACCTGAGCTAGCAAAGATTTATAATGTGTTTCACGTGTCAATGCTTAGACGATACCGATCTGATCCATCACATGTGATTCCTCCGCCTGAGATTGAAATCCGATCTGATATGACTTACGAGGAAGAACTGATCCGTATCTTAGCTCGTGAAGTGAAAGAATTATGAAATAAGATAATTCCATTATTTAAAGTATTGGGGCATCTACATGGAGTGGAAGAGGCTACGTGAAAACCTGAAGATGCAATGAGACAGCAATATCTGAATCTGTTTAGCGGTAAGATTTTCGAGGACGAAAATCCCTAAGGGGGAGAATTGTAACAGTTCGATTTAGATCCTAGTCGGAATAGTGGTTTTGGGACCACAAATTCGAGTTAGAAAAATATTTTTAATATTATTTTTCGTGCCTATGATTCGTGATTTAGCATGTGTGAAATTTCTGTGAATTAATTTGTCTGTTTGTGTGCTTAATTTGAGCAAAGATCGCATAAATCGTAAAAGTAGCTTTCGATTAATGGCTGAATTGATGTAGCTTTTAAATGTGGAGGCCTTATGAGGAAATTAAGCCAATACTTAGATTAGTGGATGGTTAAATGACAAAATAACCTTAATGTTTATTTGTCTTATATGATTAATAAATGGGTAAAATGGGAAATGAATAATTAAGCTATTAATAATAAAAAAAGGCTAAAATAAGCCATCTAGTTAATGTTCATCCACGGAAAATTGAAAGAAAAACAAGGGTTTTAAGCTTTGAGAATTTCGGCCCTTGTTCATGTTGATTCAAGGTATGTTTTGCTTCAATTTTTGAAAATTTGCATATAAGAATTATGTGATGAATTTGCATATAGGAAGCATTAATGTTGTTGTAACAATGTGGCTATGTGCATTTTATGCTAAGTTTATTTGTATATGGCTTACTAAGCTTTTGGAAAGCGTGTGTTTACTCTGTTTTATAGGTCGTCAAAGCCACGAAAGGCTCGGCGATTGTCGAGGATTGTCATCACACTACTCAATCTTGTTTTGGTACCTTTTTAAAGTGTAAATATTAAGTATGGCATGTATAGACTAGTTACTTTAAGTTATGGTTGATATGTGTAGATAGCCATGTGATTTGGCTAGTTAAATGCTTGAGTAATGAATGATGAGTCATGCTATATGATGTTCAGCTTTGGTATAATCTTATGTTTATGAATTGGTAAAATTGTGGATGATTCATGTTTGGTTATACTTATGATTTAGTTGTGCAATTTGGCATATAAGATGATATGTATGGGAAATGAAATTGAATGGGATGATATGATGTCCATTTGGTATGTTTTTGGCTACCAATTGTGTGTGGAATTAGGCTTGTATGTGCTTGTAAGAATGACCCATGTGTGGGTAGCAATTTGGCCTTGAAAATGGCCTATATTTACCCACACAGATTTGAAGTTGTAATTCCAAACAAGTCAGGCTCAACTACGGGCTAGACACACTGGGCGTGACTGGCCGTGTGGTAAAAGTTAGTGTCAACCACGGATGAGACACACGGGCGTGTCTCAGGCCGTGGGGACAAGTTAGTATGTATGCCTTGTTTTGGCACGACTTAGGCACACGGGCGTGTCTGAGGCCGTGGGAGGCACACGGCCTGCCCACATGGGCGTGTGACCTCTGTAACTTAGAAAATTTTTTAAATTTCTGAGAATTTCCGTATGTGTTCGGTTCAGTCCCGACCCTATTCTGAAGCATGTTTAAGGTCTCGTTGACCTATTTAAGGGACACTTTGATTTGATTCATTGAATATTATTATGAAATATTTGTAAAAGTTTTTTTTGTTCGGTAATGCCTTTTAACCCTAAACCGATGATGGTTAAGTGTTAGGGTGTTACACCTTTTCAATAACAGAACACTGTGGGCTTTAACCCTAAACAATAACAGTGTAGTATGGACCTTAGCCCATTACAGTATCAGAATCAGAAACATAATACATGTGGGCCTAAGCGCAATATAGTGATAGTATCAATAACAGAAACGCAACAATGCAATCATGTAGCCCATCCCAATCCAGCCAACACACCACCCGTACCAACAACACACCATGTGGGGATAAAATCGACCCACCCAGCCAACACACCAGTATCAACATCGGTTGCGGCACTAATCAATATCGCAGCAAAGCTGCCAGTAATTAGAATAGCTAATAGTCGTAAACAGGATAGCTATAATGCCATGATTACAGCAATATGATTGGCATAAAGCCATCGATAGTAGTAATATGATTGGCACACAGCCACAGTAACGATAATATGATCGGTAAAAAGACATCAATCAAAGTAATATGATCGACACAACGCCATTAGTAGAAGTGATATGATTGGCACACAACCATCAGTAGCATCACAAAAAGTCGCGACAGCAGTATAGCGAAAAAGTCGCCAAGATAACGATATGTGGCAAAGCCACCAATGAATGATGATTGTGGCGAGCCAAAGATGCGATACTTCCTCCATAACAATATCCCAACCCCATGCAATATGTCGTGTATGCAAAATGCCATGCTTAGAATCAGTCATACAAATCAAAGAAAAATCAGTCATTTAAATAACAGACAAATCAGTCATTTATGTCACAGACAAATCAATCATTTACATCGCAGACAAATCAATTATTTACCTTCGAGGGGCAAAATAGTCATTTTACCCTTTAGGGGTATATCAGTCAATTCACCTAACAGAGGTATTATAGTCTGTAACACCCTTAATCCGTATCCATCGCCGGATTAGGGTTAAAGGCATTACTAGATAGATCGAAAACTTTTACAGACATTTCATAACACAATTCATCAATAACAATCAAAGTGTCCCTTTTATAGGTCAACAAGACCTTAATCATGTTTTAGGATAGGGTCGAGACTAAACCGAACACATATGGAATTTTTCAAAAAATTTAAAACTTTTCAAAGTTACAGAGGTCACACGCCCGTGTGGGCAGGCCGTGTGCCTCCCACGGCTACTAGACACAAATATGTGTCCTGGCCGTGCCAAAATAGAGCATGTATACTGGCTTATCCATATGGCCACCAGACACGCCCGTGTGCCATGGTCGTGTAAAATTAGCCTAGCTACTGACTTATTCACATGGTCACAAGGCACGCCCATGTGCCACAGCCATGTATGCAAAATAGACTACTTGCAAGGTCAAAATGCCACCCACACTAGGGTCAACCCTACAAGCAACGTACCAATTCATTTCATGTACATTTGACAACTAAAAACATGTCAAATAATCAATAAATCTCCACATTCAATTTCAATTCCAATCGTGCCAATTTGCTCATTTAAAACACATATATGTTCAAGCATGATCCATCCATATTTACCTTTCATATAACCATTTCTTTGATCATACATGCATACTCAAATTTCATTCATATGCTTACGCTAAACTTGACCATTTCATAGTCATAGGATCATACCAAAACCAACATCATATACCATATTCACAAATGCATAAAACCAACATATAATTAGCCATATCACATAGCTAATTCTTTTCTCCAACTTATACCAAAATGACTAGCCTATACATGCCATATTTAGCTAAATACATATTTTCAAAGTACCAAAACAAGTTTGAGTAGTGTGATGACAATCCTCAACGGTCCTCGAGCCTTTAGTAGCTTTGACGATTTATAAAACAGAACAAACACACACAGAGTAAGCTTTCAAAAGATTAGTAAGCCATATACAAATAAACTTAGCATAAAAATGCACATAACCATATTAATACAATGATATTTATAGTTCTCATAGCAAGTTCATCACATATTCTTTGGCTCATATGCTTAGCCATATCTTACCACATCCTTCAACTCAAATATCACATATACACATAACTCATTCAAACATATCTTTACATATTATCTCATCATTTCAATACACATACTCATCTTAGTAAGTTCATATAGACACTTACCATTCATACACACATAGTGTACTTATCAAACGCACATGAAATAGATATTCAAATCACATAGTCGTTCATTTCTTGGACTTGCCCGTTGAACCATTCGGAATCTAATAGGATACACAGAGTGCTCAAAATAATCATACAATGCCAACGTCCCAAACGTGGTCTTACATGTAATCAGATATCGATGCCACTGTCCCAGATAGGGTCTTACACAAATCAAATACAATACCAATGTTCCAGACATGGTCTTACACATAAATCTCATATCGATGCCAACGTCCCAGACGTGGTCTTACACGAAATCTCGAATCAATGCCAACGTCCCAGACGTGGTCTTACATGATATCACATAACGAACACCTATGTCATGGCATATGCAATCCTATCTATTCCTAGGCTCATACGGGACTTCTCGGACTTTATCAACTTGTCAACTTATTCTTAAACTCGAATTTCACATACATTCCATCACAATGGAGGTTCATAGCAATTCATATATCATATATGTACAAATAACTCAACTCAATACATTTATTTGTATATAGACTAACCTCGAGTTTGATTTAATGGAAACGGAGACGGCTACTCGATTATTTTTAATTTCCCATGGTCTAAGTCTGTTTTCTTGGTTCTTGATCTATACATATTCAAATTTAACCCTTTTATTCATTAACTCATCCAATTCAATCCAAATATAAATATTTAGAGCAATTTACAAATTAGCCCTCACACATTTGGACATTTTAGTCCCTATTTCACAAAATCACAAAATACACCAAAGTTGCTTTTACCCATGCTTGGCCGAATACTCACTATGCTCATATCAATTTATACATTTCATTTATTTTACAAATTAGTCCTTCAAAATTTCATTTTATCAATTTAGCCATAATTAGCTAAATTCATCAAAAATTCAAGAACAAAACATGTTCATTAAACACATATATTTCATTTAACACCAATATTCATCACAAAGCTCACCATCTCATCAATGGCACATCTCATAAACATCATCAATTCTTCAAATTAAGACATGGGTTTTATAGCATACGAAGCAACGATTACAGAAATGTAGAAATTATCAAAAATTGAGTCAAAATCATACCTTAATCAAGCTCAAAATCAACCGAAACCAATCTTTCTTTCTCTTTTCTTCTTCTTTTATAATTTCAATGATATATGGATGAATAAAATCCATTATCATGCTTATTTCTTTTTATGTTCATGAAATAATGACTTAATTATCATTTTACAATTTTAACCTTTACTAATAAATATATACAACATATAATGCAAGGTCATTCTTGACCATTACCACCCATTCATCTTATTAATGGGCTATTTGCCTATTAAGGGCTTCCTATTTCAAAGCCATCTCAAATAGGTGTCTTTTCATAAAGCATGCAAATTTTGCATTCAATGTAATTTAATCCTTTTATCAAATTAAGCAAACAGACGGACAAATTAACTTACGGAACTTTAATGCATGCCTAATTCATATATCAAAAGCACAGAAAATAATATTAAAATATTTTTCAGACTTGAATTCGTGGTCCCAAAACCACTTTTTTGACTAGGGTCTAAACCAGACTCTTACACAGTAAATTCACCTACAGAGGTATTACGGTCATTTTACCCTACAGGGGTATTACGATCATTTTTCCCTATAGGGCTATTACGGTCATTTTACCCTACATGGGGCATTACTGTCATTTTACCCTACATGGGCATTACGATCATTTTACCTTACAGTAGAATTACGGTCATTTTACACTACAGGGGTATTACGGTCATTTTATCCTACAAGGGCATTACGGTCATTTTACCCTACAAAGGTATTAGGTCATTTTACCCTACAGGGGCATTCGGTCATTTTACCTTATAGGGGCATTATAGTCATTTTACCCTACAGGGGCATTACAATCATTTTACCCTATAGGGGCATTACGGTCATTTTACCCTATAGGGGTATTACAGTCAATTTACCCTACAGGGGCATTACGATCATTATACCTTACAGAGGTATTACGATCATTTTAACTACCTTGGGGTCTCGGTATAGTTAACGACCATTTCGAAGGCCTATAGTCGCCTCGAGCGACACAGATAATCCATTTGGTTAAAACAGTGTAAATGGGCTCAAAGCCCAATATTCGGCCTAAATGGGCCTACACGCTCGTGTGGCCCTTTTAGCCCAAATTCAATCATGGCTAGGCGAACTACATAGCCCAGTCCAGTATTTGCCAGTTAATGTGGATTTTATCCGTGTGAAGCCCACGATCCATTGGGCCCACACGGCCCATTTTGGCCCAACGAGGCCTATAATGGCCCAAGTGCACGAGAACACTCATGGTGGCCTCTTCAGTCTATCACCCACGGTTGTAGGCTCAGTTTTACCACACGAGAGATTGCATGCTCGTGAGGCCTCAAATGTCAAAGTTTCAGCTTTTCGCTTTTACCGATTCACAATGGAGATAGTGTGATTACACATCTCTTTACGGAGTCATTCCAAGCTCTACAAGCACCCAACCTAGATTCACCGAGATCCAATGTTAGTCCTTAATTGATAGGGTAACACCCTCTTAATAACACTTAATTTGACATACCCTTCTTACCTTGTTTGAATGAGGGTGACCTTAATCCCTCAACGAACACTGTTCAGAATTGATCACACGCCTTCGCTGCTTTCCTAAAGTACATTCAAGAACCGGTTAGTAAGTGGTAGGGCATAATCGGTCAACCCCAAAAAACATGAGGTAACTTTATTACCTTACCAGATGTTTTGAGGACGGAAGTGTGACTCCTCCAAACCGTTCACACTTCACCACTCCTTGGGAAAGACCCTAGAATCAGAATGAGTACAGTACGTGAAGAATGAAATAACAAGCGATTAATAGGGTTATTCGGTTCGGGAAAAGAAAAGAAGAGCATGGGTGCATTCGGTTTTAAAAGAAAAGCAGAGAATAGCTTTTGATCACTTACCAATAGTCAAAACCTTTGCAGTAGATCGACACAGAGAAGAATCAACAACAGTGATATTCGGCCAGCAAAAAATAGAAGATGAACAGAAGTTAAAATAAGAGAAGGGTAGGGTCGGCTATGAGAGAAAAAAAATGCCAAAGATGAGGAGAAAGAATGACACAAATGGTCAGAAAGGGAATGACCCAAGTGGTCAGTTTTGTAGTACATATAAGACTTGAGAGAACCCAAAATGCAAAGAGTGAAAAAAAACCCCAAACTCCCAGCAAAAAAATTTGGCACTCTCCTATCAACACTCACAAAAACCGAACAAGGAACTCCTAGTGCCGAAAATGCTCCCTCTTTTCCCCCTAGCCGAATTTCACTAAGACTTTAGAGTCCCACATGGCCACAACTCTCCTCACACTTCAAATTCCTTGAAAATCTCCACAAATCACTCTTTTTATCCCTCTTGGATATCCTCCATAACAACTCCAAGACCAATTCAGACTTTACCTTGCAGAGTTTCAGTCCACCTCCACTACTCCTACTGCAAGGAAATAAAATAAATACTCCTTTGCATGCCAAGAGATTCAAACCCAAGCTCTCTCATCAGCCAATTCACGCCACTTGCCACTAAGCCATAAGCTTCTCTTGTTTCATAAAACAAGCATTACTACTAATAAGGCCTAAGTGCCAGTGTCCAGGTTCATTTAAGGGAAAAATAAAAATTTTGTCAGAGCCAAGACTTGAACCCAGGCTTCTCAAACACTCCCATACACACCCAAATCACTTAGCCATTAAAGCAAACAAGTAATTTTGTGTCATTTTCTTGCACACATAAATATTTATGTGCAGTCCCCTAGCAAATCCCACACTCAAGGCCCATTCCTTCTAGGCCTAAATTCAGGGCGTTACATGCAGGACCACAACCAATACTGAAAATCCTGTATCCATCGAATTTCATTTATTCAAACGAGACTTAACGTTTATCGAGCATTATCAGATATGTGATTGATTTTCATCCATAAGAAATTTATACAATTCACACATATACAAATTTCAATTCAAACATATTAATATACATAATTTAGTTACACGAACTTACCTTTTCACTTGCTCGTATACGAAGATCTACTAATCCGATACTTTTTCTTTTCCTCGATCTAACTCTTTATTTAATCTTTTCGAATCTATATAAATGAATTTAACATCAATTTAACACATTTCATATTCAATTCAATCTAGCTTACCTTTTAGGAAAAAGTACCATTTTGCCCATATACTTTTAATTAATTTTAATTTTGTCCCTAGGCTCGAAAAATGAAATTCATGCAATTTAATCCTTATTCCAAGCCTAACTAAAGTTTTCATATAACATTTACAGCCCATGAAATTCATAAAATTCAAAAATTTTCTATGAATTTTACATATTTATAATTTAGTCCCTAAATCATAATTTCATGGAAATTCCCTTTACAAAAGTTGTTTATCTATCAACAATTTATCTATCAACAATCATTCATTTTCTAACATAAATTTCAAAATTTCAGCATACTCATCCATGGAAAAAAATTTATACTTTGATAACTTTACAAATTAATCCCAAAAATAGGTAAATTAGGTTACTACGATCTTAAAAATATAAAAATTACTAAAAACGGGACAAGATTTCATACCTAATTGAGCCAAAACAACTTGCTTGAACTCACTTTCTCTTAGCTAGGGTTTCCATGTATTTTAATTTGGGAAAGATGATGAAATAAGATGATATTAGCTTACTTCCATCTTTAATTAATTTAATTTCCAATTTAGTCCTTTTCATTTTCTAATTTTCCATGGATGAATCATCATAAATATCTACTAACTTCTCTTAATGGTCTATTTGCCTTATAAGGACCTCAAATTTTAAATTTCATAGCTATTTAATCCTTCCAACTACTAGAATTCAACTTTTGCATTTTATGCAATTTGGTCCTTTCTATAATTAAACATGAAATCGGTAAAAATTTTCTTAATGAAATTTTCATACGCCATTCCTATCATAATGCAAACCATGCAATAATATTAAAATAAATTTCTTTTTAGCTCGATTTTGTGGTCCCAAAACCACTGTTTCGATTTCATTGAAATCGAGCTGTTACACAAATTGGCGCTAGTGCCATTTGGAGGCCTAACTTGTGTTTGAGTGTTTTTGGGAAGTGTCGGAGGTTGAAAATGAGCGAGAATGACACCTAGGGAAAGGGTATCATGATATCCAATGTAACACCCCAAACTCGGCCTACAAGCCTTGACTGGATCTGGTATGTCACTGCGAAAAACGTTTGAAAAGAATTTGACTTAAAGGTGAAAACATATAAATTTATTGTCTTTGGAAAAACATTGTATAATTAAAAGCCCATAAAAAAAATTTAATTATTATAAAATATCCGATTTGAAAACTTTATTATATATTCTAAAGATGTAAGTTGCTAAAATAAGAACATTTTCAAATAATAATTTAAAACGCCAATCCAACCAAGACATCGTAAAAATCCTTAAATACTTTAGGAGGCCCTTATTACATCAAATAAATTCCCAATCTTGATAATATAAAATTAAGTAAATCAATTAAATCATCTTCCGTATGGGCCACCTCGTATCCACTCCAACCCGGTCCAAGCTATATGCATCACCTGCAATGTTGGTAAAAATTTGGGTGAGTCAGACAGACTCAGTGTGCAATTAGTCCACTGAATTCCACCCACATGTCAGATATTAACGCAACGTTATTCACATAATTTCACTTATTGGGCTTGGCCCATAACCATATCACATTCTTATAATAGGGTAATTAACCACATGTTTCCACATACTGGGCTTGGCCCATTACCACATTAATTCACATACACAATTATGCAATTATGAAACCCAACCCAGCCTAGGGTCCATCCTCTACACACCCCCGTATCCAGCCTACCACACACAAGGGGATTTTTAAATCACCCTCTCCTTTTTACTCCAATATGGCAACAAATGCTGTCCACGCGAACTTAATCACAATTAGTCCACAACGCGACCTCAGTCAGCGCCAATCCACGATGTAGCCGAAGCTATCATCAAAACCACGATGAGCACAAAGCCATCAATAACCATGATATGGCACATAGCCTATATCAATCACGATGAGGCACAGAGCCATTCATCAAACCACATACTCGAAGTACACCCTGTCCTTCTTTCATATCCCACCCATGCACATGCAACATAAAATAGTTCCATGCATGTACATGTTATTTCTCATATTATCACATATTCATAACAATAGTCACATTTCATCAGATTCAGTACTTACCAGATTATCGACATACCCCTTGAGGGTATCCACATCACAATTTCCATTGCACTAGTTAGCACATTCATAACACACATAAAAATATTACATACAATCATAAACCCGGAAAATAGTAGGCTAACTACACACCTGCCTATTAGTGAAATCCCGAGCCACTCGAATCTAACACAATCTCGAAACGTGGTTCTTCCTTCTCCCTAAATGCCAATTTGGTCTCCTACCAAATCCCGGATCACACTCTGAGTCCCCTTTGCAATCGGCCACCCACTGGTACCTACAAATAATTAGCCTTCGGCTATTGAATGAATACGGAGTAGATCTAAACTTACTAAGTATCCTTACCGAAATGATCTAAAATCCCGAAGCCTCTATTACCTCTGTTGATTAGCCCCTTAAAAATCATAATACACAATCGGTCACCACTTAAACCCATAATATGGCCTATGGCCAAATGTTATCAATCACTTACCTTGATGTTCCAAAGCCCGATAGATCTCTTTTAAGGCTCCTTAGCGTCGGCTACACACAAAAGAACACATAATCATGGCTTAAAGAATATTCAGCCATCCCTAGGCCTATCCTCATGATTTCGACACACTAGCAAAAAGAACTCAAAATCGAATGATAAAGAAAGAACTTACCACTACATGTTGAAGAGAATAAAAGATCACAAACATGTAGTCGACAGCCCCTCCAATAAAGATTTGGCTATGGTGTTTCGGCACTTTTAATAATAGAGAAATAGAGTAGAAAATGAGGCTATATGGTTCGGCTATGGCCCTTAAAAAGAGGGTTGAAATATTTGGCCACAAGAGAGCAAATGGGGAGAAGAAGAATAGCCTTAAGTGTTTTCGGCATAGAGAGAAAATGAGATGGAAGAACCCAATTTTCGGCACAAAGAAAATTAAAAAAGAAAAAAGATAACAAAGATGATCACTCCCCCTATTTATACTACACAAAACTGAAATGGTCATCCAAGAAATCCCCCTTAGCCATCCAACTCACATATTCATCACAAATCCCACAATCACCACTTTACTACTAGCTCATTTATGCTAACATTAAACACTTAAATTAACTTAAGCATCATAATCACTTGATCCACTTCACTAAATTCTCCATACTAAAAATTATTCTAAACCAATTAATTCCAAGCCTTCTCAAGACTGTATTAGGCATACAACAAAATTATATCCGAGCTAACACAATCAACAAGATATACTCAAATTTTTCCTAAAGCCCAAGGCCCAATCCTACTAGGCCCAATTTCGGGATATTACAATTCTACCCTCCTTAAAAATAATTTCGTCCTCGAAATTACTTACTAACGAACAACCGTCAGTCCTAACTCACCACACTACGCTACTACTGTGCACTCTGATTTAATAAACCTAGCACATTTCTTTTGCAAAATCCCAAAGTTCACAGTTAAGATTCCATATACTTCGCTAACATCACAAGAACGAGCTAGCTTTATAACAATCAAAGTAATAAAGGAATTCTAGGATTAGGGAACATACCCGATCCTATCTGGGCCAACTTCCTCCTTGCTATGACTGATTGCCTAAGCCAACCTTGGTTGCCTTGCATCCGAACCTTCAGCACCTTTGCTTGGTGTTCCACGTCCTTGGACTCGTGCCCTATCCATCACTTGAGGACATTTCTTAACCAAATGAGCCTTAGACCCACACCAGAAACATTCCTTACTATTTCCCCAACATTCTCCTACATGAGCTCTCCCACATTGGGCACATAGACGACTCCGATTCTCCGCAACTGGTACAGGTACACGTACATAATTCTCAATCCTTGGCCTTTTTTGAAAACCTTTAGATGATTCCGACGATCCAAAACTTCTCTTATTTCGGTTCCTATTCTTTTCTCGATTTTGCTCACAGTCTTCTTAACTTCTTCAGCTATCTGAGCTTTCTCTACTAGAATTGCAAAATCTCGTTCTCTCTACGGAGTGATCAACACTCGTAGCTCATCCCGCAATCCATCTTCGAATCAGACACACCTTTCGTAATCAGTGGCCACGATTCCTTTAGCATATTGACTTAACTGCATAAATTCCGCTCAGACTCGCTACCAACATACTTCCTTGTACCAAATTTAGAAACGCCTTCCTTTGCGAGTCTAAATAACTAGCTCCAACGTATTTCCTTGAACTTAACCTTAAAGTACTCCCAATCTACTCGATCCGTAGGGTACCTTGTCTAACAATGAGCCACCATCGATAAGCTTCATCCCGAGCAACGAGACAAAGACCTTTCAACTTTTCTTCCATTGTTAGATCCAAATCATCCATAATCCTTTCAACGCTTCTAGCCAATACTCCGCCATGTTCGGAGCTACACCAGACACTCCTCTAAAAATCTCAGCTCCGCTTGACTTAAGTCTTTCAGGCACTGATTTCCGAGCTCCATTGCTCACATTAGATCCTGCCACTCGCTCTAGCACTCACAACATGGCCAACGATACTGTGTCATCTCCTCAGTCTGATCTTGATCCTCTGCGCCCACTGCTGGCGGTGGCACATCATTTTCTGACCCATGGCCAGACCCTACTGGTTCCAATACTGACATTCTACCTCGACCACGTTCACTAGAACTCATTACTAATGTCACGATTTAATCTGATTAAAAAGTTTTATGCATTAGTACTTTGTTCCACTATTTATCCATGACAGCTTTTATGAAAAGGAGTTTAATAGTGGTTCTCTCGATCAAACAAAGTCTCGGTTCAAGTTCACTATTCTAATTCGTAGATTCACATTCACATTCACATTCATCCATCTCGATAGAGACACATTCATTCACAACATTCACTTCACTACTTTGGGCATTCCTGATCATTCCCCACCCAGGGGTAATTTCGTCATTTTTCCTATAAGGGTATTTTGGTAATAAATCGGGGTTAATTCAAAAATATTTTACAAATTAAAGGCATTTCAGAATTTACAAAACCTCGAGGGTTATCTTGAAAATTTATTTTCCAAATCAGAGGTGTTGCAAAAATTTCAAAAATCGGGGTTATTTCGGTAATTTTGGAAGTCAGGGGTATTTTCATAAATTTTCCCAAATTAGGTGGTATTTTTGTAAAATATGGTTTCTGATATTTTGTAAAGCAAGAATATTTTAACATAAGTCGAGGGTATTTTTGAAAATCTTAGTAACTAAGGGTATTTTAGTAATTTACAACATAGGGGCATTTTGTAATTTTGTAAATCAAGATATTTTGAAAAATTCTCAAAAATACTCATTCTACAAATCAAAGGGTAATATGGTGATTTTAAAACTAGGGTTTTATAAAAGCGCATGGCTAGTCCCTTTCGGTTTTAATTATCGGTTTAGCAGTGAATAAGTCCTCTTGGTTAGGGTGAACCGTAGCTACGCACTAGGTAGGATTCAAGTAAAGAGGAGGTGAGTCGCTAGGACTGCTTAAATACCAAGCTCCCACCGAAACCAATCCTAGACATGCGCACAATGGTTGCCACACCCTAACGCGGCGACTTACTTCACAGGTTTGTTTGATTGTCCTTTAAGTCTTATGCATGTGTTTGAGTGCACTAGCCCTAGGGTTCAATAGCCCTAATCTTCTAATCTACGAGCCCAAATATGCCCATAACATTCACATATAAATCACTTCAATAGTCAGAGGTACTTACCTAGTAGACTCCGGGTCGGATATACAGGTGCCATGCCAGAATAAAACTGAAAAATTTATGAAAGCCCAAATCTTTGAAAAGCCCATCTTAAAAAAAATGTTTTTGGGCCCAAAACCCTCAAAGGTGAGTTTTGAACTGGCTCTGATACCAAATTGTAACACCCCAAACCCGGCCCACGAGCCTTGACCGGATCTGGTATGTCACTGTGAAAAACGTTTGAAAAGAATTTGACTTAAAGGTGAAAACGTATAAATTTATTGTCTTTGGAAAAACATTGTATAATTAAAAGCCCATAAAAAAATTTAGTTGTTATAAAATATCCAATTTGAAAACTTTATTATATATTCTAAAGATGTAAGTTGTTGAAAATAAGAACATTTTCAAATAATAATTTAAAACGCCAATCCAACCAAGACATCGTAAAATCCTTAAATACTTTAGGAGGCCCTTATTACATCAAATAAATTCCCAATACTGATAATATAAAATTTGTAAATCAATTAAATCATCTTTCAGATGGGCCACCTCGTATCCACTCCAACCCGATCCAAGCTATATGCATCACCGCAATGTTGGTAAAATTTGGGTGAGTCGACAGACTCGGTGTGCAATTAGTCCACCAATTCCACCCACATGTCGATATTAACGCAACGTTATTCACATAATTTCACTTATTGGGCTTGGCCCATAACCATATCACATTCTTATAATAGGGTAATTAACCACATGTTTCCACATACTGGGCTTGGCCCATTACCACATTAATTCACATACACAATTATGCAATTATGAAACCCAACCCAGCCTAGGGTCCATCCTCTACACACCCCCGTATCCAGCCTACCACACACCAGGGGATTTTTAAATCACCCTCTCCTTTTTACTCTAATATGGCAACAAATTCCATCCACGCGAACTTAATCGCATTAGTCCACAACGCGACCTCAGTCAGCGCCAATCCACGATATAGCCGAAGCTATCATCAAAACCACTATGAGCACAAAGCCATCAATAACCACGATATGGCACATAGCCTATATCAATCACGATGAGGCACAGAGCCATTCATCAAACCACGTACTCAAAGTACACCCTGTCCTTCTTTCATATCCCACCCATGCACATGCAACATAAAATAGTGCCATGCATGTACATGTTATTTCTCATATTATCACATATTCATAACAATAGTCACATTTCATCGATTCAAGATTTACGGATTATCGACATACCCCTTGAGGGTATCCACATCACAATTTCCATTGCACTAGTTAGCACATTCATAACACACATACAAATATTACATACAATCATAAACCCAAAAATAGTAGGCTAACTACACACCTACCTATTAGCGAAATCCCGAACCACTCGAATCTAACACGATCTTGAAACGTGGTTCTTCCTTCTCCCTAAATGCCGATTTGGTCTCCTACCAAATCCCGAATCACACTCTGAGTTCCCTTTGCAATCGGCCACCCACTGGTACCTACAAATAATTAGCCTTCGGCTATTGAACGAATACGGAGTAGATCTAAACTTACTAAGTATCCTTACCGAAACGATCTAGAATCCAAGCCTCTGTTACCTCTGTCGATTAGCCCTTAAAATCATAATACACAATCGGTCACCACTTAAACCCATAATATGGCCTATGGCCGAATGTTATCAATCACTTACCTTGATGTTCCAAAACCCGATAGATCTCTTTTAAGGCTCCTTAGCGTCGGCTACACACAAAAGAACACATAATCATGGCTTAAAGAATATTCAGCCATCCTTAGGCCTATCCTCATGATTTCGGCACACTAGCAAAAAGAGCTCAAAATCGAATGATAAAGAAAGAACTTACCACTACATGTTGAAGAGAATAAAAGATCACAAACACGTAGTCGACAGCCCCTCCAATAAAGATTTGACTATGGTGTTTCAGCACTTTTAATAATAGAGAAATAGAGTAGAAAATAAGGCTATATGGTTCGGCTATGGCCCTTAAAAAGAGGGTTGAAATATTTGGCCACAAGAGAGCAAATGGGGAGAAGAAGAATAGCCTTAAGTGTTTTCGGCATAGAGAGAAAATGAGATGGAAGAACCCAATTTTCGGCACAAAGAAAATTAAAAAAGAAAAAAGATAACAAAAATGATCACTCCCCCTATTTATACTACACAAAACCGAAATGGTCATCCAAGAAATCCTCCTTAGCCATCGAACTCACATATTCATCACAAATCCCACAATTTCCTCTTTATTTCCTCCTAATCTTCCTCCTATTCTTCCTCCTAATTCCTTCCAAAATAAATTCGGCCAACTCCCCTAGTCCATGAAATCGTCCATGTTCATGGACAAAATGCCTTTAAAAGTTTCCAAACCTCATCCCTTAATCCATGCCTTTTGTCCCTTATCATACCATATTTTCTTGATTCCATACCTTAACTAATAACTTGCCTTATTCCTTTAGTCTACTATCCATAAATGATAAAATCCAACCTTATCTTAATTAGAGTTGACCGACACATGCCATACGCATGCAAAAATAAAAGTCACCTTATTTCCATTCATGGGATTCGAACCTCTTCCCTCATGCAATTACTCATGCGCCAACACCACTTTACTACTAGCTCATTTATGCTAACATTAAACACTTAAATTAACTTAAGCATCATAATCACTTGATCCACTTCACTAAATTCTCCATACTAAAAATTATTCTAAACCAATTAATTCCAAGCCTTCTCAAGACTGTATTAGGCATACAACAAAATTATATCCGAGCTAACACAATCAACAAGATATACTCAAATTTTTCCTAAAGCCCAAGGCCCAATCGGCCCAATCCTACTAGGCCCCATTTCAGGATATTACATCCAACCCTTGGGATCGCAACACCCCCAATATTATAGAAGACCAATAACTACCTTCAGTGGTATTGTGATATTCCCTTGGGTATCACAATATCCACCTCCCAAGGAAGACCTCAAGTTTCAACACTTCTCGAGATGTTGTGATATCCTCTTTTGGATATCGCGATATCACCTTAGTTAGGGGGACAAACTTAGACAAAAAAGGCAACCTTTTTTTACCCGGCCCACCAATCACACAAGGCCTGTGTAAGGGTATTTTTGGCATAGAAAGGTCATAAGAATATACTTCAAAACATCCAAAAATTGTCAAGGAGGAGAGACACACACATTAGCTTAATTTAGGTTTAGTTTTCTCTATGTTTTCTTTAGTTTTTCTCTGCACTTTTTTAGGGTTTTTATTTTTCTCTTCTTCTACCTTAGATTAGAGTTTATTTTTCTGCATTTACTTCTTGTTCTTGTTGTTTTTTATGTTAGTTAAGTTGGTTAACACTGTAGGTAAGTTTATTTACATTTTTGGTCCCTGCACTTTACTTTCAAGACTCCTTAAGCTTTACTTTAATGTATTTCAGTTTATTTTACTTTAAAATTGTCAAAGATTGCTCTTTTATGTTTCGTGCTTTAGATTTCTCTGTTAAATGCTTTTGGTTTCATGCTATTTAAGTTTTCTTACATAGAAATCTCAACTTTTATATTTTTCTCAAGCTTTACTTTCATGGCTGCCTTGTTTTCCATTACTACGTTTACTTTCTTTACCTTGAGCATGTGTAGCTAAACCTTTAAGGAGGTTGGTTGATGGAGATGTGGATTAACTAAAATCTTTGGACAAAGGACTAAATCATAACAATTTGGAATAATTTGAATAGAACTAAGAACTTAGGTAGTGACGGTCCTAAGGGAATATCAAGATAAATTGAGACAGGAAGGTAATCTTGTCATGCACTTGTTCGTTAGTCCTTGATTAAGCGGTGAGATTGGAAGATAAACTAGACATAATTCGTCTAAGTTGATAAAATTGAGATTGAAAGATTAAATGAAGCCACTTGGTAATTTACATGATTTTTGTCCCTAGTCTAATATTTGGTGAACCACATCGAACTCAATCAACCCCATTAGTTTTTTGCTAGATAGTCCCTTTAGTTTACATTTCTTGCAATCTAGTCCTTAGAGTAAAATATTTAATTTTCATGCAAACTCATTTTATTATGAATTGTCGTACTATAAAATTGTATGAGTAGCCACTTAGACTCTATCGTGTATGCTAGTTATTGCTCAATCACCTCTTCCTTTGGGTTCGATCTTTGGAATACTTCATTGTTTCATTGTAAAACTATAAATATTACAATTGACTTGTATACTTGCAGTAAAGTCAGATGTTCAAAGTAGTTTTTATAAATTTAGTGTTTTAATGAGTACGTGCATAACCGGTCAACACACTTACCTCTTGGCCTCACTTTCTTGACTGGGGTGAATACACAATTTACTTGGTAACCTTATCTCAAAATTCGTTTACTTATATTACTTCCTAAGGTTGTCAAGCCTAGGGTTTAAAAACACATGCATTTCCACCAACCAATCCTATTAGAAAAACCCTAATTATTCCGTTAATCACTTCTACATCCGCTCGTTAATCCTCCTAAATATCTAGCCACTTATCATCTTAAAAACTATCTTTTCTACAATTAAATTGATCATGAAAAGAAAACAAATTAATATGAAAGAGAAAAGATAGGATTTTTTTGTATGATATCTTGGAGTGTTCGAATGGTGAAATCCCTCGACAGTGATTGAGAAATCGGCGATTTGGAACAAGAAACAAAAAAAAAATGAAAATGCTTAATAATGAAGACTTGGATTCAAATATAATCCAAGTTGAAGAACAATTAAATAAGTTGTCTTTTAAAATAAACTAAATTAAATAAAAACTTAAAACTACTAACTAAAAACCCTAAAACGGCTTGGCAAAAGCTTCCTAAGCCTTCCCTCTAGTTAAATATTTATAGAGGAGTTTGGAACCCCTTTTTAGGGTAAACACCAACCTTAATTACATAAAAAGATGTGTTGTGTAGACAGAAACATCCTTGCTTATATTTGGCCTCATGTCGCTCATGTGTCGTGACACAGATTTCTGCATGTTGCGACACATAAATTCGAATGTAGAATTCTTGATCAGCTTGGTTGTGTTGCAACTTCGAAAGCTTGCATCACAATCCAGCTTCCATTTGTTATGCTTTTAGGCCTAAAGTTAAGAGTCCTGAATACTCAAGTAAATCATTAAAACCACCTTCAGGCCCATTGTAACACCCCAAACCTAGCTTAGATGTTACAACCGGATTATGGAGGTCACATTAACCACCAAAATGGCCAAGTAGAAACGATTAAACCTTCAGAAATTTATTTTTAAAGTGCTTTCTTATTTTCAGAAAACCGTAATGACTTTATTTTATAAAAATTTAATGTTACTAGGTTTAAAATAAGATCCAATTAAATGAAAGTTCTTATTAATTTTGGAAACATATTTGACTTATAATTTACTTTTCAGAAATTCAAGTACGGATTTCGCAGCGGAAAAAATATTATGACTTTAATCTAAGTTGAGTAACATGCATTGTTCGGTTTCAAAATAAGTATCTAAATCCAATCAATGAGATGAATATGCATGCGTAAAAACCCCAAAACAAAGAGAAAAACCCAAACCACATACCAAATAACTTTACAGTCCAAAAACCAAATAAATTTAATAAAAACATAAGCAGAATAATTTATAAGTCCAAAGTTCGTTGTATGTCTACATGCCATGTCCAATCCTAGTCTCCAACGTTACTTGAGGTGGTTGAAACTACGGGGTGAGCTAACTAGCTTAGTGTGAGTCTAAACAAGAAGAACATTCAAATATTCATTCAAATATCATTCACCATTAATAATGTTGTAACACAAACATAGCAATACACTACCATTCAGAAGTGTCATGGACATAACATAATGCATAATGAATTCCTACCCCAACAATCCACTACACACCATGAGTTCCCTCGAACTCGTCTGCCAAACTCATACATTGTGATCTGAGCTCAATGTGGTTAAACCACTATTATACGCAATACAGATATACTGCCATTCAAAATAAATGTGACATAATCTTCGTTCTCCTCCTTACTCCCGGTGCAATGCACTGACTATATTTAGATTTAATATGTCACCATTACTCCACGGAAATCCTCAGTCATCCATATAATCCCACCCTATGCACATGCGGTATGTCATACAAATTTCAATTAAAACCATGTTTCCATTACATTCCTATTTCAATAGCATGTTTTACCTGCTCTCATAATAGCATTCACTTCCATTCAGTAATAACACTTATCAATCATTTAGTTTCACCATCAATACAGTGACATTCCAACATGCCATAGTTTCATTATGATTCATAAGCAATTTTCCCGTACACGTGTAGTAGTCTCTCATTCAGTGTATTTCACAACATTTTACCAAAACATACATTTCATTTTCATTCTAATACATGCTAACCATGCAACCAGCATACATTATATCACAAAAAAATTCATATTAATTCATTCCAATACAAGATACAAACATTCAATCACTCATGCAACCTTGCAAACATGCCATTTAACTAGGGCTCGAAACGTACCTTATTCGGCCACCTTAAAGTCACATACTTAGTCATTTAACTAAGTTTGACCAGCAATCTTAACCATCATTTTAAGTATTAAAAATATTATTTACCATTTAAATTTTATTGGTTAGAACCTACACCTTATTTTCGCACAACCATAACACTACTTGCAAACTCATGATTCCTCCTTTAGACTTAAGCTGAATCTAAATTAAAATAAAATACTTATAGAGTTAAAACGTTGCCAAATCAGCCTAAAAAACCCCTCTTAAAGGTTCAATAAAATTAGCGTTACCATAACAATTTTCAGATCCAAATCGACTAGGTTACTTACACTGATTTAATGCGAAACGTATGCATGAACAAGATTTGAAGTCACTACTGATCCGAGATGTTTAAATCAACACCTAAACATAATTAATCCCCAAAAGTTAGTAACCAAAAACCCCCATTTAGACTTTAAATCAATCAACCAAAGCAGAAATTATTAACAAAGTGAAATAATGCGAGATCTCACACAAATTTGCATTTTGCACTACCCATTACCTAGAACTGAGTTGTCGAATGAATGTGTGGAGTTTAGTTACTTCCACTTTATTTTCAGTGCCACAAAGAATTTCTATTGA
Source organism: Gossypium rotundifolium (assembly GCA_025506655.1). Classification (NCBI taxonomy): domain Eukaryota; kingdom Viridiplantae; phylum Streptophyta; class Magnoliopsida; order Malvales; family Malvaceae; genus Gossypium; species Gossypium rotundifolium. The sequence goes on from CP106726.1 coordinate 64,535,915, forward strand.
GATTTCTCACTTTGCGAGAGTTAGGCTGACTTAGGAAAATTTGAAACCATGAAATCGTCTAAGGCCATACGAGTTACGAGACTAAAGTTCTAACCCCGTGACAATCACATGTTGACGCTCTAGAGAAGTAGGCCTTGGTCTACTACTAAATAGGTATTTCCCACAAGTCATTTGTAGATTTAAACCTTATTTCTTCCAAATTCTTGGGTTTGTCATCAAAGTCTTCCACAAATGTTGATCTAGCACATTCTAAAATATAATTTTCTTGTTCAACCCCTCCACTTCTTTGGTTGGTTTGCATAAATGTGTCTAGCACACAATCTATGCTGAATATTAGGGTATTCCTCTATCAACACTTTACCGAAACCATGTAAAATTAACAAAGAAACATGTTAACTAATTACAATTCTATTCAATTTTAAAGCTACACAATTTTATCGATGATCTATATCTATGAATATTTTCTTTAAAACCAGCATGATGCAACACACTCCCCTTCTACCACTCCCTAAGCAAGAGCGAACATCTAGTTATTGGCATCTCTACTAAGAACCACCAAAAGTAACCTTTTAGTTTTGTTTTGAGGAAGTATCCATGCACCCCCAATAAAGGGTTTACACTTGTCAAAAAAATCAATTTAACAAATATTGTCAAATGCACAAAAAAATTAATTTTTTTAAAAAATAGATCCTTGTTATATTTACAATAATAAATCTTAGACCAAATTGGTACTAATACTTGTAGACTATCTATGGAGAGCAATAGCCATGTTGAGAGCTAGACTTAAGCTCTAGAAAACACCTGAAATTCTACACCTGCAACTCTAAAACATAAGAACAAAAACATGTTAAAGCCAATGGATACAAATGGAGAAGGATTGATCTTAGTTTGAAACCTTGTCAAATCAAGAACCCAATGTGGCTGTCATTAAAAATCCACTAATCCTTTGCAATACTAGAACTAGAGTGAAATTCAAGTGGAGACGTAATGGAAAAACCCATTTAAAATAAAATTTGGAGCATAATTGTGTGGTATTAAAGAGGAAAATTAAGATTTTCCCACATGGAGAAAGTGCCTCAAAGAGGGAAGTTTACCATTCACCAATGCATCTTTGTGATAATTACTAACATTAAGACAAGTAATGTAACACCCTAACCCGTATCCATCGTCGGATTAGGGTTACAGAGCATTACCAAATAAACGTAACTTACAATCATTCATTTCCCAAACATTTCAATAAACATAGCATAACCTAATAATATACATGCATATCATCCCTTATTCGAGCCATCGAGGCCTTAGAATCACTTTAGAAACAATTCAGAACTAAATCGGGAACATTTGAAACACTGAGAAAAATGTTAGAAAAATTCAAACTACAGGGGTCACACGGTCGTGTGACTCACACGGCTGAGAAACACACCTATGTCTCAGGCCGTGTAACAATCAAAATAGGGACCCATATTCGTGTCCCAGCCCATGTCCGTGCCTGTGTAACTCTCTGACTTAGGTTACACGGCTAAGCCACATGCCCGTATGCCAGGCGTGTAACTCTTGAAATGGCCTCATAAGCCCGTGTGCTAGGCTGTGTAACTGCCTGACTTGCAACCTTTAAAACCCACAAGGGACACATGGCTGTGGTGCATGATCGTGTGTCACACATGGCTGAGACACATGCCCGTGTCTTTGGTCTTGTAGACAAGAAATTGGCCAAAATCAAGCCATTTCTTTCACCCAGTCCAACAAGTACCTACAAGCCATATACACATATGATCAATGCACCAAAAACCTACCAAAACATGCTTATTTTAACCAATTTAGAAGATCCAAAATCCATTCAACCAATGTGCCTTATAAGGAACCTCAATCACAATCAAACAAACTTACCAAAACATATGCATAATTAACTTTGCTTCCAGCATACACATCTAGTTCCATATCGTCTTAAAACATACAATAATTAAGACCATTTCTAGCATAGAAACTTAATTCACCAACAAGCCAAAAGAAGCCACAAGTGTATACTTTCATACCATTCTAATTGTACCAAAAAGATACCTATTTACAACCTTAGTAAAGTGTAGAACAACTTAGTTTAGTAATTTTTCAAAATGTACCATAACAACTTATATAACCACATATACATGCCACAACCCTGAGGAGCACAAGAACTACTAGCATCGATGAATTGTGTAAGCCGAAGACTTGATTCATCCAAAAGTCAGCAATAATGATCTACAAAATAATACACGTATAAGCTTATAGAGCTTAGTAAAAACATACTAAATATTTTAACTTAACAGCAATTGAATGCAACTCTTATTTTACTTGATTTGAAGATACTGAAGTGTAAACAGGGCACGTATGTGCAATTCGGTATGTACAATTCAGAGCACGTATCAATTTAGTAGAAAAATAGGAACGCATGTGCAATTCAGTGCAAGTAGAAATAAAGGGATATGTGCGTTCAAGGTGTCAAGTAGAAAAAGGGGCACGTATGTGCAATTTTGGGGTACCAAGTACAAACAGGGGCACGTATGTGCAATTTAGGGGTACCGAAGTACAAACAGGGCTACGCATGTATGTTTAGATCCGGTTAAGATTTATCTTAATCTAAATAAACAATTATATTTAATTAAGTGTTTCAATCCATCTCAAACATTCAATTCAATCCATAATCCACATTTATGTATAATTACAATTTTACCCCTAACATTTTAACCTTTTTACAATTTAGTCCTTAAACTCGTAAATTGAAATATAAGCATTCCCATCCCTAAATCATGCTAAACGAATTTATTATGAACCCATATAAACTCATACAAATCATCATTTCACAATTTAACCGTGATATTTTACTACTTTTACAAATAAGTCCCTAAATGACATTTTCATCAAAAATCACTTTACAAAACTTGTTTATTTATCTATAATGACTCATAATATTTCATTAAAATTCAAGAATCATACAAAAATATTCATGAAAAACCCTAAATCTTTAACAGATTTGCAAATTAGTCCCCAGGCTAGCTAGATTAAGCTACGACAACACCAAAAACATAAAAATCATTAAAAACGGGGCTTGAAAACTCACCATGCACACAACCCTAGATCAACCAAAAGCTCCCTCTTCTCCAATGGAAAAAATCAGTTTTGGTTCATCAAATGAAGAAGATGAACATTTTGTTTTAATTAATTTAATCTTTATTTACTCATTTACCTTTTTACCCTTTAAAAACTTTAATAATTTCAATAAAACCATGTCATGGATGTCCACTATCCACATAATTACCATTTTAAACCACTCACATTTAACTTTCATAACAATTAGACTCCTTTAACTTATAGAACTCTACTTTTATACCTTTTACGATTTAGTGCTTTTACTAAATTAAACATGCAAATGTCAAAATTTATTAACGAAATTTTATACGATACTACTAACATACTGTATTGGGGAGAAGAAAGCCATTTTTAAAGGCTAAATAACAAAAATAATAAGTTTTTTTGTTCAAATAAAAATAATAATTACTTGAAAGAGTTACTCAAAACATATAAAACCATTGATTGATATGAAATCAAGGACAACTCACTAAAATATGCAAAATGTTTATTATGGTTATTGATTTTGATTGAGTTGGTATCATTATACCCCATCTCAAAGCCTCTTTTTTTTTTTTTTTATAAGGATAGATATTATTTGAAGGATAATTTTTATTTTTCATATAAATTTTAGAAAATACTTACAATTTATAGGATTTGAACCCAAAATATTTTAACTTTATCGTTTAAACCAAAGCTCTATTTATCTATTTTACAAAAATAAAATAAATTTATTACATAAAACTTTTACCCACGTGCCATAATATATTTTCTATAATAAATATTTCTAATCTTTATATTTAGAAAAACACCTAACTTTATCATCAAATAACTTTATATATATACTGTTTAAATGTGAAGTCTTTTAAATCATTTTTGGATGAGTTCTACGACAATTTGAAGTGTTTAAAATTATAGAGGGCTGAGAGGATATATAGGGCAGTTGTAAATTGGTGGATATTCCTAAATACATGGGGGAAGGAACCTATGTTTACGTTCTTTTTATTGCATATCCATACTCATATTGACCTTCACCCTCTTTCCCTTTTCTACCTGATTTCCTCAAAACGTGAAAGAAAGAAAGAAAGAGAGAGAGGGGAAACGAGAAATGTCGACTCTGAAAGTACCTGCGGTGGCACCTTCCCACCGTGATGATGCCATGCAAATCTACCGTGCCTTCAAAGGTGATAACATTTTCATTTATTTACAATCTCTCGTTTATTCACCTTTTTTTTTTTTTGTGTGTGTGTGTGTGTGTGTGTGTGTGTGGCTTAAAAGGAGCTGCAGAAGTTAGTTTTCATTTACACATTTAAAGATAACTGAATGAACTCATGTTAATTTCCTAATGTTTGTTCTGGCGAGAATTTAATTGGAGATATCATTGCATGAATTTGATGACTCATTATTGCATGTGCAACGATATCATTGTCCGTTTCCGTTACATTTTCAGGCATAGGATGTGATGCTGCGGCAATCATCAATATTATAGCTCACAGAGATGCCACACAACGCTCCCTTATCGAACAAGAATATGAATCCACATATGGTCATGAACTTCGGAAACGTTTGTCCTCAGAGCTCACCGGTCATCTCAAGGTAACAATATATTATCTGCTAAAATTCTTCTCAATTTTCAACAAAAATCCAAACCCATTTCCGGTTTCAATCAACAAAATCGACTGATATTTGCAACAAAAAAAAAAAAAAAACTATGATCTTAGAAAGCAGTATTGCTATGGATGCACGAACCAGGAGAACGAGATGCTTTCATTTTGAAGAAAGCTTTGAAAGGAGCAGTTAAAGATCAAAAAGCAGTGACAGAAATCGTATGTTCTCGAACTCCATCGCAAATTGGACAGCTTAAACGAGCTTATTTCTCAAATGTTGGAAGTAATCTTGAAGACGACATTGAAGCTGAACTATCTGGTGAACATAAAAAGGTCTCTTTTTTCTCAGCTTTCTTTGTTTTTTATATATATTTTTCCTTTTAGGTTTTGCTGTTCAAGGTGAAAATCACATCTATGTTAAGTACATATCTGGTCCAACTCTATAACTTTGTGGATCCAAAGTAGTTGTTTGTGTTTAAATTTCATGTTGTCTGATAAAGGTTTATTGTAGAAGAGCCATAGGAAGAGAGCGATTACATTCATAAGTTGTACTTAAGTTTTTGGAATAATTGCTCACTCGTTGTCTTATTGTTACTTGTGTTGTGTATTGTTGAGTTTACTTCATAGTTCATATACAAATCCATTGATCGTGAAATTTTACGGTTAAACTCAAGCCTACAAAAGCTGTACGAATTGAGAATAATGGGTTTGAATTGAAATTGCAGTTACTACTTGCCTTTTTAACCACATCCCGCTACGAAGGCCCAGAATACGATGAAACGTTGGTAGAGGAAGACGCTAAAGCACTGAACAAAGCGGCTAGGAAATTTGGTCTTACGGGAAAGACTTTCATACAGATATTCAGTGATAGAAGTAGGGCACACCTTTGTGCTGTTAGTGACATCTACAAAACCATGTTCAAGAAAACATTGGAGAAGGTAACTTTTATCCCCACATTATTATATGTAGTATTGAGTTAGTCTTCCATGTACCAATCTCCATGTAACTTAATGCAGGCAATACGAGATGAAACTCACAAGAACTTTGAATATGCCCTTAAGACAATATTAAGATGTGCTGAAGGTCCTCCAAGGTTCTATGCAAAGGTGAGTTTTACTTCGTTTCCTAGTTCCCCATATTTGTTGCAACTTAAATATAACAGAATAGTTGGTTCATTTTTGTTTCCAACTGCAGGCGTTGCGAAAAACAATGAAAGGTATTGGAACGGCGGACTCTGGCCTAATCAGGATTGTGGTTACAAGAGCTGAGGTTGACATGCATTACATAAAGGCAGAATATCGTAAAAAATATGGGAAGACTTTGTACGACGCCGTCTATTCCGATACCTCCGGCCATTACAGAACTTTTCTGCTTGCCCTTTTAGGTAACAATAATTAGGTCTTTCGGACCCGACACATGTCATGGACCCGCACTATACAATACTAGAAATCTTTGCATAACCAATTAAGTTCATTATCTATCTTTCCACTATACAAATTACTTGTACCTTTCCCTTTTAGTGACTTCAACTATGTTTCTATATTGAGCCATAGTTGTTAAGGGAAATGATTGAATAAAATAGTGATGCCACATCATCTGTATCCCTTTTCAATAGATTTATGCCACATCAGTATTTTTATCCTAAATTTCAGCATTTTTATCCTGAAAAAAATCAAATCCAAATTAAAATCCTGAAATTCAGGATAAAATATTAAAATTCAAGATAAATATACTGATGTGACATAAATCTATTGGAAAGAGATACAGATAACGTGGCGTCACTGTTTCATTCAATCCTTTCTCTAGTTGTTAATACACGTTATGCTTACTAGCTAATCAATGCTTCAACTTTCAATACAAATTTTCATCACTTAATAGACCAAGTTCTCTATATTGAGCCATAGTTGTTAATACACCTTATGTTTACTAGCTTATCAATGCATCAACTTTCCATACAATTTACATTACTTAGAGACCAAGTTCTCATGCTTTTACAAGTGTACATTTAATTTTGAGTCTCAATTATCAAATCCATTATTATTATTATTATTATTATTATTATTATTATTATTATTATTATTATTATTATTATTATTATTTTCACCATTCAAATTTAGATATTTAATATCACAATTTAATTTACGGCTTTAACACATTTTATACCTTTATTCATATTTAATATAAAATGCATTTATTTCTCAACCTAATTTCGAGTACAATTGCCAATCTTCAAAATCATATATCATATACAAATAATAGATATCGTAATAAATATAAGAATTCTTTAGTTCTTTTCACCAATTCATTCATAATATAAACCAATTCAATAGTTATATCATGTCACAATTTTAGTCATGGTGACTAATATAGTTTCCTTTGTATCTCTTAATAAGTATTCTTTGGACTATAAGTAGGATATGTGAAAAGAGAAAGAATTGTATGAAATAGTGATGCCACATCATATTGTATCCATTTCTAATTATTTAATGATATTTTAGCAATTTTTTATATCATTGATATATAATTTTGGTATTTTTTTAAACAAGAACCTCGAATCTGACCCTCGATCCCAAAACCCTAAACTATGAACCCAAACCTAAATTTTGAATTTTAAACCTTGAATCCTAAACCTCAAACCTTAAACTTAAACCTTAAACACTAAATCAAAAGGTCCAGTTCAAGGTTTAAAGTTCAAGATTCGATATTTGGGTTTATGGTTTGGGGTTTGGGATTTAGGATTTGAAATTTAGGGTTCAAGTTAAAAAAAATTACCAAAACTATGTATTAATGATATGTAAAAAATTGTGGAAATGTTATTAAATAATTAGAAAGGGATATAGGATGATGTGTTGCCTTTGTTTCATACAATCCTTTCTCTATATGGAATTTACCCTTCACAAACACTATAATGCAGTTATAATGTAACCAACCAAAACATCTAATTTATCAATAATTTAGGCAATTAAAAAGCATCCTCTTAAACCCTAAACCCTAAACCCTTCTAACACTTTAAAGGAATTAATAGTGTAATCACATATATATTTCTTGTATACTCCACAAACCCGTACACAATATATTTATTTGGTGTCATCACAGTTTCTATAAGCATGCCAAAATATCTTACACTATTTCTACCAAGCTACTAGGGAATTTAAGAAATGATCATACGAAATCTTACATAATAAGCACTTATACATTTCATTTCCATTGTTTAGCATAGTTATTTACATTAAAACAATCATATTGTAACACCCCAAACCCGGCCTAGAAGTTAGGCCCGAATCTGGCGTGTCACATGCAAGTTTTTTTTTTAAAACCATCTTTGCGATTGTTAAAAACTTGTTTTAGAATTTCAGCCTCTTTGTTAAAACCCAAAACACTTAAGCAATTTTTATCTACTTGAAAACGTAATTATCTTTAAAAACCTTTTTGGTTGTGAAAACATATTTGAAATAAACGATTTATGAAAATATGACATTTGAAAATAGAGTTGCAGAAGCATTTTGAAAACATTGTGGAAATGTAGATAAAATACAAGTATTTTTAAGAGGTTAATTGATGAGTCAAAAATCGAGGTAGTGAACTTTAACTATGACTTTTGAAAATGTCGTCGATAATTTGAAAGAGAATTTTCGAGTTAAATCATTTGTAAAAGTTTATTATGAAAATCATTTGTTAATCGATTTTGGAAAACCTTTATTTAAGTTTTTAGAAAGTTCCCATTTAAAATAATTTAAGTAAAATAATAAGTATATCAAATATAAAGCAAATAATAAAATACTCCAGAGGCCTATTATAACATAAAACCCAAAATAGTAAAGTGAACGAAAATAGAAATCTAAAGTTCCAAAGTAAAACACCATTTCTGAAGTATGGTCTCCACCGAGTCATCCATGGCCCCAAGTCCTCGTCACTGAGCATTACCTACAAGGGTTAAGAAAGAAAGGGGGTGAGTTACAAGAACTCAGTGTGTAACCCACTTACCGTTGTCCACTGAGCCAAAATCCCATTAAGCAATTATTTGGGCCTAAGCCCATTTACAATAACAATAATATATCAAAATATAACATGTATATGAAATGTAATTCCCAAACCAAGCCTAGTAATCCATCCGCTACACACCACCCGTACCAACCAACACACCTATGGGGATCATTAGTCAACCCACCCCGCCAACACACCAATCGCAGGCATTAAGCCATTTATAACAATAATTCGCAGGCCAGTGACCATTTATAATCGCATGCATTTAGCCATTTATAATATCAGAATTTGTGGCGAAGCCACCAGATTAACAGAATATACGTGGCATAGCCACCAGACAAATTGTGATAGAGTTACCAAAATATGTGGCAGAGCCACCAAATAGCTTCCTCCAATCATCAATATCCCAAACCCATGCAGAATTATGTGAATGCAACATTCATAGAAAATTATGATATTTTACATTATAACAACGATAATTAATAACATCAGAGATTTATTACAAATAATTTGGCCCATTAACACTTTGCAAAATCGGCCTATTATGCCATACATCAAATTCGGCCCATTTAGCCATATATCAAATTGACCCATTAAGCAATATATCAAAATCGGCCCATTAAGGCAATCTATCAAATCGGCCCATTAGAGGTGTTTTTATAATTCGACCCATAAGGGTATTTTCGTAATTTGGCACATAAGGGCAATTTCGTAATTCGGTAATTTTACCCACTAAGGTAATTCGATAATCTCGCAACCCAGGGGTATTTCGGTAATTTACCCTCCAAGGGTATTTTCGTAATTTTGCAACCTCGGACTTAATTACTAATTTAGGACATAAAACTTGAAACTGTCCATCTGCGTCATACTGACTAAATTGACTATAACTTGGATTAGGAAACTCGAAATCTAAATCCGTAAATTTTCCTTGAAACTAAACTCATAAATTCTTACTAAAATTTTTCCAGAATTTTTGTCTTAACCATTTAGTACAGTTTATTCCTTAAAATTTCCCTTGTTTCATTGTCCAACGATTCTGACCTCTCCTTCCTTAATTTCAAATATCTCACTATACGGTTTTTATATACTGCTCCCATTTGTTTCTATAGAAAATAGACTCATAAGAAATCCATACATATAAATTATAACCAATAATTCACTTTTTACAATTTATATGATTTTTCCAAGACAGATCAGGGAACCACGAAGTCATTCAGAACCAATCTCACTAAAATTAAGATATCTCAGATTATAAAATTCATTTTCCTTCTCCATTTCTTTCATATCAAAATAGACACAGTAAGATTTAATTTGATATCTCATTCACTTTCTAATTCCCTTTCTCCTATTTTTTGTGATTTTTCAAAAACACGTCACCGTTTCTAACCGGAACTGTTTTACTACAAATATGATTACCACTACGATCATACGCACGCCCGAGTGATTACGGATGCCGGTTTCTAGTTTTTATTTGGTATATCGACCGAATCACAGAATATTTCATGCAAGCCTTCAGAGAATTGTGAGATCACACACCATTTCAAATAAATATTCGGAAAGTATGGGATTACACACCTTATTCGGAATCCGTAACACGATATTCTCTGCGGCACCTAAAGATACAATCGGTCAATAATTAGTCCAAAACCCAATTTACAACTTCATCCAAGTATTGCGGTTGATTTAAAAATCTGTATCACTTACCAACAATCGGAGTCTCTTATTACGAGAGATAGGTGTTCGACTTTACCACTATTTCTGAAAAATCCACAAGTAGAGAGTATCGCGTGGTTTCGTACCTAACAACATAATCGATTAGCCAAACTTTCAATCCGATTAACAGCATAACTGAATAGCGATATCGAATGGACTATGAAAATACGCCTTACCTTAATCGATGATAATCTTGATTCCCACCAATTGGCTTATGGCTACGAATGAATCGATGAGGATTTGGTATTAGGCCACCCACTAGAACTCTACGAAAAAGAGTTGATCAAATATGAGAGTGATGGAGAGAGTGATAGATAAGAAACAAAGTGGAATAGCTGTATACTGATGAACATACATATTCAGCTAGGAAGAGAAGAAATGAAAGGATTAGAAATGAAGCCCTTACCCGATTCAACCAAGGAGAGATGTCCAACACACAAAAATGGGGAAGATAGAATATGATAGAAATTCAGCTATCAAAAGAAGATGAACAAAAGATGAATATTTGACTAAAAAAAAAGAAGAAAGATGCACAATTGTGCTAGGAGGTTTCGGCAAAGAGAATAGCAAATTGGAAAAAGATGACACAAAAGTTGCAAATAGGATTTTTGGCCAAAACAATACCAAGACCTTACCAAATGCCAAAGTAAAAATTTCAGCTACCTATCTACCCCCAAAACCGTCCACATGCATTACAATATTGGTCAAACATTTGGCCAACCACACTTTCCATAACATTCTCCCCTTTTTGTGCCAACATGTCCCCCATACTTGCCTTTTTCTTTTGATTCCTTTCCCCAACCTCAACCTTTCCTTATTTCTTTAGCCACCTTACCAAAAATAAAGAAGTCCACCTTGCCATATATACCTCTTGGCCGACACTTAAGGAGAGCATGCAAAAATAATAGTCAAAATTTGCACACAATGGGATTTGAACCTCTTCCCTTAAAGTCCTTCACTTGATGCCATAACCTTTTTACTAATAGCTCATTTATGCTAATAATTTACTCATTTATTTCTATAAGCCTTGAAGCTACTTACCATCTCTCCTTAAAGTTCTAAAATACGAAAATTTTCCTAAGGCCCAATTAAACTTGAGACTTCATAGAAACCCCGTAACCTTCCAAATTCACTTAACTATAAGTGTAATTTACAATAACGCCATTCTCATATTCTCAAAAATTTTAAACATTCTTACGCCCAAGGCCCATTAGGCCCAATCCTACTAGGCCCAATTTCGGGATGTTACAATTCTACCCTCTTTAAAGAAAATTTTGTCCTCAAAATTTTCATCCTACTACTAAATGCATCGCTCAAATCACACTACTATGCTTTCGCCGCGCATTCTAATCTTAATAACATTAATTCGCTTTCTATCTTTAACCTTGGAAACTCTTCACATCATCAAATATCAAATCCTCAGAAGCAAACAGGTATTTATCACTCATTCATAAAATTTTCTACATTCAACGAAAACATACCCATCTTAATGGTGATGGAACAATCCCGAGCCCTATGCTCCTTAGACCTGCATCTCAAACATGCTCCTGACCTCCTCCAGCATTCACCCGAATGACACCTTCTGCAATAATCGCAAACTGGAAAGTTTGGACGTGCCTTAACACGCTTTACAGAACGAGACTGTGACCCTAAAGAACCGCGATCTCCTTTCTTCTTACAGTCCATGCACACAACTCGAAGTGCCTCACCGATTCCTTTAACCTCTTCCAATACTTCTTTAACTAACTGAATCAGCTCATCAACCCCAGCTTGATCATGATATTCTGTTTCAGCCACTGGTAATGCCAACGCCTCCTTTCGGAAACATGCCTCGGTGCTGAAGATCTAGCCCTAGCACTTCGGCCTCTACCACGTCTACGTCCATCGCGTCCACGTCTTCTAATGCTCATGTTCACTAAGTCGATATAATCTGATTAAGAGTTTTATGAATCATTATGCTATTTTAGTGTTTATTAAACAATGTTTTATGGAGTATAGTCTCAATCTCTATAGTTTCAATTCCTAAAACTAAAAGTTCTATAGTATTCTATTTTACAGATTTTTTTACCACAGTACTAATACAATAATCTTAAAATAAAAACACATACTTACTTGACTTGGTGTCGGATACCCGTGGTGCCATACTTCCTTCAACACATGCATTTATAATTAAAAAAATTTTAAACAACCTTGGGAAAATGTTTTTCAACCCAAACCACAGCCGAATTTTGAAATTGGGCTCTGATACCATAAAATGTAACACCCAAACCCGACCTAGAAGTTAGGCCCGAATCTGGCATGTCACATGCAAGTTTTTTTTTTAAAAACCATCTTTGTGATTGTTAAAAACTTGTTTGAGAATTTTAGCCTCTTTGTTAAAACCCAAAACACTTAAGCAATTGTTATCTACTTGAAAACGTGATTATCTTTAAAAACCTTTTTGGTTGCGAAAACATATTTGAAATAAACGATTTACGAAAATATGATGTTTGGAAATAGAGTTGCAGAAGCATTTTGAAAACATTGCGGAAACGTAAATAAAATACAAGTATTTTTGAGAGGTTAATTGATAAGTTAAAATCGAGGTAGTGAACTTTAACTATGACTTTTGAAAATGTCGTCGATAATTTGAAAGTGAATTTTCGAGTTAAATCATTTGTAAAAGTTTGTTATGAAAATCATTTGTTAATCAATTGTGGAAAACCTTTATTTAAGTTTTTAAAAAATTCCCATTTAAAATAATTTAAGTAAAATAATAAGTATATCAAACATAAAGTAAAAAAAAAAAATACTCCAGAGGCCTTATTACAACATAAAACCCAAAATAGTAAAGTGAATGAAAATAGAAATCTAAAGTTCCAAAGTAAAACACCATTTCTGAAGTATAGCCTCCACCGAGTAATCCATGGCCCTAAGTCCTCGTCACTGAGCATTACCTACAAGGGTTAAGAAAGAAAGGGGGTGAGTTACAAGAACTCAGTGTGTAACTCACTTATCGTTGTCCACTGGGCCAAAATCTCATTAAGTAATTATTTGGGCCTAAGCCCATTTACAATAACAATAATATATCAAAATATAACATGTATATGAAATGCAATTCCCAAACCAAGCCTAGTAATCCATCCGCTACACACCTCCCGTACCAACCAACACACCTGTAGGGATCATCAATCAACCCACCCCGCCAACACACCAATCGCAAGCATTAAGCCATTTATAACAATAATTCGCAGGCCAGTGGCCATTTATAATCGCAGGCATTTAGCCATTTATAATATCAGAATTTGTGGCGAAGTCACCAGAATAACAGAATATACGTGGCATAGCCGCTAGGCAGATTGTGACAGAGTCACCAAAATATGTGGCAGAGCCACCAAATAGCTTCCTCCAATCATCAATATTCCAAACCCATGCAGAATTATGTGAATGCAACATTCATAGAAAATTATGATATTTACAATATAACAATGATAATTAATAACATCATAGATTTATTACAAACAATTTCGCCCATTAACACTTTGTAAAATCGGCCCATTATGCCATATATCAAATTCAACCCATTTAGCCATATATCAAATTCAGCCCATTTAGCCATATATCAAATTGGCCCATTAAGCAATCTATCAAATCGGCCTATTAGGGGTGTTTTCGTAATTCGACACATAAGGGTATTTTCGTAATTCGGCACATAAGGGCAATTTTGTAATTCGGTAATTTTACCCACTAAGGTAATTCGGTAATCTCGCAACCCAGAGGTATTTCGGTAATTTACCCTCCAAGGGTATTTTCGTAATTTTGCAACCCCGGACTTAATTACTAATTTGGGACATAAAAATTGAAACTGTTCATCTGCATTATATTGACTAAATTGACTATAACATTGGTTAGGAAACTCGAAATCTAAATCTGTAAATTTTCCTTGAAACTAAACTCATAAATCTTCTTACTAAAATTTTTCCAGAATTTTTGTCTTAACCATTTAGTACAATTTATTCCTTAAAATTTCCCTTGTTTCACTGTCCAACGATTCTGACCTCTCGTTTCTTAATTTCAAATATCTCACTGTACAGTTTTCATATACTGCTTCCACTTATTTCTATTGAAAATAGACTCACTAAGAAATCTATAAATATAAATTATAACCCATAATTCACTTTTGAAAATTTTATATGATTTTTCAAAGACAGATCAGGGAACCACGAAGTCATTCAGAGCTAGTCTCATTAAAATTAAGATATCTCAGATTATAAAATTCCTTTTCCTTCTTCGTTTGTTCCATATCAAAATAGACACAGTAAGATTTAATTTGATATCTCATTCACTTTCTAATTCCCTTTCTCCTATTTTTCGTTATTTTTCAAAAACATGTCACTGTTTCTAACTGGAACTATTTTATTACAAATATGATTACCACTACGATCATACGCATGCCCGAGTGATTACGAATGCCGATTTCTGGTTTTTCTTTGGTATATCGACCGAATCACAGAATATTTCATGCAAGCCTTTAGAGAAGTGTGAGATGACACACCATTTCAAATAGATATTCGAAAAGTACGGGATTACACACCTTATTCGGAATTCGTAACACGATATTCTCCGCGGCACCTAAAGATACAATCGGTTAACAATTAGTCCAAAACCCAATTTACAACTTCATCCAAGTATTGCGATTGATTTAACAATCTATATCACTTACCAACAATCCGAGTCTCTTATTACGAGAGATTTGTGTTCGACTTTACCACTATTTCTGAAAAATCCACAAGTAGAGAGCATCGCGTGATTTCGTGCCTAACAATATAATCGATTAGCCAAACTTTCAATCCGATTAACACCATAACCGAATAGCGATATTGAATGGACTATGAAAAGACTCCTTACCTTAATCGATGATAATCTTGATTCCCACCAATTGGCTTATGACTACGAATGAATCGATAAGGATTTGGTATTAGGCCACCCACTACGAAAAAGAGTTGATCAAATATGAGAGTGATGGAGAGAGTGATATTTCGATAAGAAACAAAGTGGAATAGCTGTATAGTGATAAACATACATATTCGACTAGAAAGAGAAGAAATGAAAGGATTAGAAATGAAGCCCTTACCCGATTCAACCAAGGAGAGATGTCCAACACACAACAATGGGGAAGATAGAATATGATAGAAATTCGGCTATCAAAAGAAGATGAACAAAAGATGAATATTTAACTAGACAAAAGAGAAGAAAGATGCACAATTGTGCTAGAAGGTTTTGGCAAAGAGAATATAAAATTGGAAGAAGATGACACAAAAGTTGCAAATAGGATTTTTGGCCAAAACAATACCAAGACCTTACCAAATGCCAAAGTAAAAATTTCAGCTACCTATCTACCCCCAAAATCGTCCACATGCATTACAATATTGGTCAAGCATTTGGCCAACCACACTTTCCTTAACATTCTCCCCTTTTTATGCCAACATGTTCCCCATACTTGACTTTTTCTTTTGATTCCTTTCCCCAACCTCAACCGTTCCTTATTTCCTTAGCCACCTTACCAAAAATAAAGAAGTCCATCATGCCATATATACCTCTTGGCCGACACTTAAGGAGAGCATGCAAAAATAATAGTCAAAATTTGCACACAATGGGATTTGAACCTCTTCCCTTAAAGTCCTTCACTTGATGCCATAACCTTTTTACTAATAGCTCATTTATGCTAACAATTTACTCATTTATTTCTATAAGCCTTGAAGCTACTTACCATCTCTCCTTAAAGTGCTAAAATACCAAATTTTTCCTAAGGCCCAATTAAAATCGAGACTTCATAGAAACCCGTAACCTTCCAAATTCACTTAACTAATAAGCCCAATTTGCAACAACGCCATTCTCATATTCTCAAAAATTTTGAACATTCTTACGCCCAAGGCCTATTGGGCCCAATCTTACTAGGCCCAATTTCGGGATGTTACACATATACATCACCTTGATTCAATAATGTCACCAACCAAAGTTTAATGTAATTACTCATCTTACCCAGGGCACCTTTTTACCAAATTAATTTTAAGATTTGGATTGTGTATCTCATATAGTACCTAGCTTTTGCAAGCTTACCTTAACTTACTTCTTTTGGCACTTTTACTTATAGACATAGGATTTCAAAATTGAAGGCATTTAAAAATGTTTCATATACTTATTAATGTTATATAACACTTGCTACTTGTCTCTTAGTTAACTCATTAAACATTTTTAAATAATTACAATATTTACTAACTCACCCGTGTTATACATTTTGCTCACAAGCTTAAGGTTTACTCAAGAAGTAAAATTTAAACATTTTTGACCATATAGTTTCATATCTTGATCACCAATTCAACATGTATTCTTTCATTAATTCTTTATAACACTTTGTTAATACAATAGTTGATCCTTCGGTAGTTGAGTATTGGCTCAAGACAATAAAACATGTCTAAAAGTAGCTTGAGTGTACCTAAATTGAGCATGTTCGGTGTGAGGTTTCTTTGTTGAATAAGGAAGCCTTTCATGGTGGTTGATTGTAACTAGGTATGTTCCAATGGATAGAATCAATCGAATATTCTTCCAGGCAAGAGATTAAGAAGAAGTATGTTAGGGAATTGTATCTTGAGTATAAGAAAGGAGAGTTTATCATGCTTGTTGAAGGTGGTTTTGATATGTGTCACGTTACTAACTAAAAATATGACAAAGGCAAGTGCGCCTATTGATAAATAATATAGCTACAGTGAGTAAAGATATCGTACCCACGAGGACTAAAAGTACTAGTAATTACTATTTTCCTATTATTTAGCCAAAAAACTGGAGTGATTGTTTTAAACTAAAATTACTAAATTAATTTAACTAAAGAACTCAACAGAGAATAAATCAGGAAAATGAATAAATAATAACTAATGAGAGAAATAATACCCAGGAAGGAATCCACCTAGAGTTCATCTATCATTATGAATCTGAATTAAATGATTTATTCACTTGGTATCTTGATTCGTAGAAATCCCTAAATTATACTACTATCTCTTTCGAGAGTAAGAGCAACCAACTCTAGGTTGATTAATTGAAATTTCTTTCTAATTAAAAATCCTATTGTCGCATTAACTCGATCTATGGATTCCCCTATTAGATTTGACTCTAATTCGGTAGATTTATGTTGGTCGTGTCTGATAGTTTTAATAGTTATATAATGAATGATTGAGCCTAGAAACTAACTATCACCACGATTGAGACAAGTGTACCTATCGAACGGTAGTATAGTTTAGTGGCAAGACCGGAATGTCGAACCCAAGAAAACCAAAAGTACTAGTACTGACATTCTTTTTATTATCTAGCCTAAATAAAGAGGATTTGTAACACCCCAAACCCGGCCCAAACACCTCGACCGGATCTGGCATGTCACTAAGAAGATTTTATAAAACATGTCACATTTTTTTTGAAAAGCATAGTTTAAACATTTATACGGGAAAAACTTAATAATTTGATAATTTGTAAAAGAAATAAGACTTAATTAATGCTTTAATGAATAAACCGAAATTTTGCCTCTGAGTTTTATTATTTAAACACATGCCTTATTTTAATTAATCATAAAATCTAAGTGTATGAAAACCCGAAAACTGAAAACATAAAACCAATACACAATAGCCAGTGGCCTTATTACAATAAAATATAAAACCAAAAAAATTGAAAGTATTAAGGGAAAATAATTAAAACAACGTCCTTTATTGAGTCAAAATAAATCCATGCATGGTCACCTTGCGCTCCTTTCCAGCCCGATCCGATGCACTAAGTGCTACCTAAAAAAAATGTTAACAACGGGGTGAGTCACAAGACTCAGTGTGCAATCCCTCTTGTACCATCAGACTGGGCCTTAGCCCTACAGAACAAAATAATTGAATATCACATATCAGAATTAAGCAAATCCTATCCCAATCCTAGACCCATCCGCTACACACCACCCTTACCTGCCAATCACACCAATGGGGATTTCTACAATCACCCTCACCGCTACACACCATCGATGGCAGTCATCTTGCAGAATTGCTCATCGTCGATTGTGACATACTCACGAATGATATGGCGAGCCACTACAATGATCGTGGCGAGCCACTACAATGTAACACTTCCCTTTCAGATACATCAATCACCCAACCCCGAGCAAACATAGAAAAGCGGCATGCATGTATATCATATAAACTCAATGTAATCATTTTACTTAAAGAAAATCACAGAAATCACTAACCTGATGAGTCACCCTTTACCCTCCACGGGTTTTCAACAGTCATGCTGAGATTTTGGCATTTAACAGAATATAAATAGATTTATATATATACTAACAGACAACAGAGATGGTGTGAGAAATTACACACCTGATTACGCTTAACGCTATATTATAGAAATTGATGCTCTCCCTAGCTGGAATCGCGATTATCAGATCACTATTCTGCTGGTCAAAGACTTACTACAAGAGATACGATTTGAGTATCACCTAACAAGGTTAACTGACAGATTGGAGATAAATCGATTAATAAAACGGTTAAGATGAATCTTCTTACCCAAATCGATTAAATCCCAGAAGTGGTATGAGTCGAGTGCTACCGATTTAAAAACCTAGGCGATTAGATCTCCTTCAAATCCTGGAATGCCGCCCATGAAAGAAAACACGAGATTAGTCAACTATTTAGCCATTCGGCTATGGTCTCTAAAAGCCGAAAAAGATCGAAAGAATACACAAATCAACATTTACCTCAACAGAAGGTTTTGGCTACCCCTTGCAGAAAGATTCGGCAATCACAGAAGAAGATCGAAGCGTAGAAGATTAGAGATCTAGGAATCTTGGCTTTTAAGAAAATCCTGAAAAAGATGAACAAGAGGGAGCTGATGCGTTTTCAGCTTTTAGAAGAACTGAGTGAGGAGTTTTGATTTTGGCTTAGGAAAAGAAAAAAAAAAGAGCCTTAGAGATTTCGGCTAGGAAGAAGTTTCAACAGAAGAAGAAAAAGAATAGAAAAGTTTCGGCATCAGATAAAACTGAGAGAGAGAGCTTCAGAAAAAAACTCACAAAGTTCGGCTTTGCCTAACTCTATCAAGCCGTCCACCCCCTTCACATACATAGTCCCACATTTGGCCACCTCTAGCCTCCTAGATAGCTCCTCCTCCTTTCCCTTTTCCTTATCAGAACACATAACCAGTAGAGACCTACATCACACCACTTCCTCCCTCTTTTATCAGCTTATTATGCACTTTTTTTAACACATTAAATCCCCTATTTTCTAGCCTTAATGCCATCCCACCTAGCTCCTCTTTGAGTGCCAAAAATGGCGCAATTCTATGGGCTCCATATGGCTCACACTTGGGCCTCCTCCCTTGCCACTGATGCCACTTAACTGCTCCCCTTGCTGCGCCCCTTGTTACTGGGCCACAAGCCCATTTTGCTTATTTAAACTACGGATACCACCCTTAAAGCCCTATAGTGTCTAAAAAGAATATTTTAACCAAAACCTCGGCCCATTCCTGAGCCCAATCTGGACCCCTAATTCTCAAACTAACACATTAAACCTACAACACACAAAATGCACAGGCCCACTAATTCAGGATGTTACAGTTCTACCCCCTTAAAGAAATTTCGGCCACGAAATTTACCTGATCAGAATAGATGGGGATACTGTTGTCGCATAACATCCTCTGGCTCCCATGTCGCTTCCTCTACACCGTGGTTTTGCCACAACACCTTGACTAAAGGGACGAACTTCCTTCTCAACACCTTTACTTCTCGCTCCAAAATTTGCACTTGCTCCTCCTCAAAGGACAAGTTTGGCCTTTCTTCAATCTTTTCCACTGGCACAATGTGCGATGGATTAGAACGGTAACATCTTAGCATCGAGACATGAAACACGTCATGTATCTACTCCAACCTTGGAGGCAACTCCAGACGATACGCCACTTGTCCCACACGTTCTAGTACTCGATAAGGTCTAATAAACTGAGGACTTAGCTTCCCCTTCCGACCAAACCTCATTGCCTTCTTCCACGACTACACTTTTAAAAAAACTTGATCACCCACCGCAAATTCCAACTCTTTTCATTTTAGATCCGCATAAGATTTCTGCCGATCAGATGTTTCTTTCAACCGAGCCCGAATCAACTTAACTTTCTTTTCCGTTTCTGAAACTAGTTCTAGACCCAACATCTGACGCTCTCCCAACTCTGTCCAACAAGTAGGAGTACGGCATCTCCATCCGTATAAGGCCTCATAAGGTGCCATCTGAATACTAGATTGGTAGCTGTTATTGTACGCGAATTCTGCTAGAGGCAAATACTCTTCCCAACTACCCCTAAAATCAATGATGCAACCTCTTAACATATCCTCCAAGATCTAGATTACCCTCTCAGACTAACCATCAGTCTGCGGATGGAAGGTGGTACTGAAGTCTAGCCTTGTTCCCATTACCTGATGCAGAACCTTCCAGAATCGTGACGTGAACCTAGGGTCTCTATCTGATATGATCGACACAGGTACACCGTGTAGTCTTACAACCTAAACCACGTACAGCTTAACCAACCTTTGCAGAGAATAATCAACAAGAACCGGTATGAAGTGACCAGACTTTGTCAGTCAATCCACAATCACCCAAATCGAATCCTTCTTAGTGGGCGTAAGAGGTAACCCACTAACAAAATCCATCGTGATTCTTTCCCATTTCCACTGTGGAATCTTCACCGACTGCAACAACCCCAAAGGCAACTGGTGTTCCACCTTCACCTGCTGACACGTCAAACATTTACCCACGAATTCTGTTACCTCTCGCTTTAGACCTGGCCACCAGAATTGCTCTCACAAATCCCGATACATCTTAACCCCTCTAGGATGCATAGCGTATGGGCTACTATGCACCTCCCGCAGAACCATTTGCCTTAACTCAACATCCTTTGGCATACAAATTCTCCTACTATTTGTCGGTCCAACCAAACAGTACTCCTTTCCTCAACAACTTAGTTAGAGGTGTCGCAAATAATGAGAACCCCTCAACAAACCTTCTGTAGTACCCTGCCAATCCCAAGAAACTTCGAATCTCTGCCACAGACTTCAGCAGTTTCCAATCCAATACAACTTCTATCTTCTGAGGGTCAACCCTAATTCTCTCTACAGAAACTACATGCCCTAAGAAAGTTACTTCCCTTAGCCAGAACTCACACTTACTGAACTTAGCGAACATCTGCTTCTCCCTCAGAACTTGCAACACCACACGAAGATGTGCATCATGCTCCTCCTTGGACTTAGAATAAACTAGGATATCGTTATTGAACACCACAACAAACTGATCAAGGTATGGTTGGAACACCCGATTCATCATATCCATAAATGCTGCTGGTACGTTCGTTAACTCGAACGGTATTATCAAAAATTCATAATGACCGTAGCGAGTTCGAAACGTCGTCTTATGAATGTCCCCTTCCTTTACCTTTAACTGATGATAACCCGACCTTAAATCTATCTTAGAGAAAATCGAAGCTCTTTTGAGCTGATCGAATAGATCGTCAATTCTCGGTAGCGGGTACTTGTTCTTAATCGTTAACTTATTCAGTTGACGGTAGTCCACACACATACGCATGGATCCATCCTTCTTCTTCACAAATAGGACCGGCGCTCTCCACGGAGACACACTCGATCAAATAAAACCTCGATCCCACAGTTCTTGGATCTGAGATTTGAGCTCCACCAGCTTCTTTGGCGCCATTTTGTAAGAAGCAATGGACACCGAAGCCGAACCCGGGTGTAGCTCAATCCCAAACTCCACTTCGCGATCCGGAGGTAATCCTAGCAACTCCTCAGGAAATACATCTATGAAATCCTTTACTGTTCTTACCTCACCAACAGTCACCTCCTTAGCATCCAAAGCACTGATAAAAGCTAGAAATGCATTGCATCCTTTCCGAATCATCTTAACAGCCTTCAATGCAGATACTATGTTGGACAAATAATCCCTTCTTTTCCCTAGCATAACCACCTTCCCGCCTTCCGAGGTACTTTCATCATTTCACTACCTAGAGGTATTTTCGAAAATTTATCCTATAGGGGTATTTTTGTAATTTTTTTCAAAATAGGGTATCTTGGTAATTTTTTCAAAATAAGGGTATTTTGATAATTTCGTGAAATAGGGGTATTTTGGAAATTTTACAATCCGGGGTATTTTGGTAATTTTACAAATTAGGGGTATTTTGGTAATTTTGTAAATTGGGGGTATTTTGTAATTTTGCAAATCGGAGGGTATTTCGATAATTTTGTAAATTTTGATAATTTCTAAATCAAGGGCATTTTGGTAATTTTTTTACAAAACTAGGGGCATTGTAGTAATTTTGTGAAAATAAGGTGGCTGGTCCCTTTCGGGTTTAAGTTAGAAACTTTGGCCCATCAACAAGTCCTCGTGGCTAAGGTGAACAGTCACTACGCATCAGGTAGGATTCTAGCGAAGAGGTGGCGAGTCGCTAGGACCGCTTAAGTACCATGCTCTCCCTGGATATAATATTAGGCATGCGTATGCCTGTTGCCACACCCTAACCTTGTGACTTGTCCACGGACAGGTTTAATTAGATTAAGTCTTATGAGAGTTAAGAAGTTGTTTAAGCTAAGCCTAAAGTCCATCAAGTTTTAATTAAGATAATCTACGTCTCATAAAACCCATCAAGCCCACATACCTATATAACACACAGTGAGTTCAAAATGCTTACCTGACGGACTTGGGCCTGAGACGTAGGTGCCATGACGAGAAAACCATCCTGTATTATTTATAAACATGCATGTTTCCAAAACCCATCTTTAAAAAATGTTTTGAGCCCAAAACCCCAAAGTCGAGCTTTGAACCGGGCTCTGATACCAATTTGTAACACCCTAAATCTGGCCCAAACACCCCGACCGGATCTGGCATGTCATAAGAAGATTTTATAAAACATGTCGCATTTTTTTTGAAAAGCATAGTTTAAACAATTATACGAGAAAAACTTAATAATTTGATAATTTGTAAAAGAAATAAGACTTAATTAATGCCTTAATGAATAAACCGAAATTTTGCCTCTAAGTTTTATTTTTAAACACATGCCTTTGTTTCAATTAATCATAAAATCTAAGTGTATGAAAACCCGAAAATCGAAAACATAAAACCAATACACAATAGCTAGTGGCCTTATTACAATAAAATATAAAACCAAACAAATTGAAAGTATTAAGGGAAAATAATTAAAACAACGTCCTTTATTGAATCAAAGTAAATCCATGCATGGCCACCTTGCACTCCTTTCCAGCTCGGTTCGATGCACTAAGTGCTACCTGAAAAAAATGTTAACAACGGGGTGAGTCACAAGACTCAGTGTGCAATCCCTCTTGCACCATCAGACTGGGCCTTAGCCCTACAGAACAAAATAACAGAATATCACATATCAGAATTAAGCAAAACCCATCCCAATCCTAGATCCATCCGCTACACACCACCCTTACCTACCAATTACACCATTGGGGATTTCTACAATCACCCTCACCGCTACACACCACCGATGGTAGTCATGCTACAGTTAGCTGCTCATCGTCAGATTTGTGACATAGTCACCAGAACAGATCGTGGCGGAGCCACTACAACAGATTGTGGCAGAGCCACTACAATAGAACACTTCCCCTTTCGTATACATCAATCGCCCAACCCCGAGCAAACATAGAAAATGGCATGCATGTATATCATATCAACTCAACAGAATCATTTTACTTAAAGAAAATCACAGAAATCACTAACATGATGAGTCGCCCTTTACCCTCCATGGGTTTTCAACAGTCATGCCGGGATTTTGGCATTTAATAGAATATAAACAGATTTATATATATACTAACAGACAATAGAGATAGTGTGAGAAATTACACATCTGATTACGCTTAATGCTATATTATCGAAATTGATGCTTTCCCTAGCCAGAATCGTATTTATCAGATCACTATTTTGCCGATCAAAGACTTACTACATGAGATATGATTTGAGTATCACCTAACAAGGTTAACTGATAGATTGGAGATAAATAGATTAATAAAACAGCTAAGATGAATCTTCTTACCCAAATCGATTAAATCCCGAAAGTGGTATGATTCGAGTGCTACCGATTTAAAACCTAGGCAATTAGATCTCTTTCAAATCCCGGAATGCCGCCCATGAAAGAAAACACGTGATTAGTCAACTATTTAGCCATTCGGCTATGGTCTCCAAAAGCAGAAAAGATCGAAAGAATACACAAATTGACATTTACCTCTATAGAAGGTTTCGGCTACCCATTGCAGAAAGATTCGGCAATCACAGAAGAAGATTGAAGCGTAGAAGATTAGAGATCTAGGAATTTCGGCTTCTAAGAAAATCCTGGAAAAGATGAACAAGAGGGGGCTGATGCGTTTTCAGCTTTTAGAAGAACTGAGTGAGGAGTTTCGATTTTGACTTAGGAAAAGAAAACAAATAGATCCTTAGAGATTTTAGCTGGGAAGAAGTTTCAACAAAAGAAGAAAAAGTATGGAAAAGTTTCGGCATCAGAGAAAACTAAGAGAGAGAGCTTTAGAAAAAAAACTCACAAAGTTTGCCTTTGCCTAACTCTATCTAGCCGTCCACCCCCTTTCACACACACAGTCCCACAGTCGGCCACCTCTAGCCTCCTAGATAGCTCTTCCTCCTTTCCCTTATCCTTATCAGAACACATATCCAGAAGGGACATACATCACACCACTTCCTCCCTCCTTTATCAGCTTATTATCCACCTTTTTTTTTAACACATTAAATCCCCTATTTTCTAGCCTTGATGCCGTCCCACCTAGCTCCTCTTTAAGTGCTGAAAATGGCCCAATTCTATGGGCTCCATACGGCTCACACTTGGGCCTCCTCCCTTGCCACTGATGCCACTTAACAGCTCCCCTTGCTGCGCCCTTTGTTACTGGGCCATAAGCCTATTTTTCTTATTTAAACTACAGATACCATCCTTAAAGCCCTATAGTGTCTAAACAGAATATTTGAACCGAAACCTCAGCCCATTCCTGAGCCCAATTCAGGCCCCTAATTCTTAAACTAACACATTAAACATATAACACACAAAATACACAGGCCCACTAATTCAGGATGTTACAGGATTAATGTTTATCTAACTAATCCCTAAACTAAGGATGACAAGACACAAAGAATGAATTGGGAAAATACTTTTGAGAAAACAAATTGATTAAGACAATACCCGAGGAAGAATCCACCTAGACTTCACTTGTTGATCATGTGTTAGAGTCTTAAAAATTTATAAAAAGAATGATCGAACCTAGAAACTAAGTAAGACAACGATGGAGGCAAGCGCACCTATCGAATAGTAGTATAGTTTAGTGGCAAGACCAGATTGTCGAACCCAAAGGAACCAAAAGTACTAACACTAACTTTATTTTTATTATTTAACCTAAAAAATTAAAGGAGTTGTTGTTCAATCTAAAATTAACTAACTACTAATCTAAAGATACTAAGACAAAGAGAATGAATTGGGGAAATACTTGGGGGAAAAACCAATTGATTGAGACAATACCCGAGGAAGAATCCATCTAGACTTCACTTGTTATCTAACTCTGATCTAGACGATTTATTCACTTGACTTGATCAGTAGGATTCCCTAATTTATATTAATACCTCTTTCGAGGCTACTAACGTCTAACCTTAGGCTGATTAATTGAAATCTCTTTCGAATTAAAACCCCTAGAAATGCATTAACGAAAGCTATGGACTCCCATATTAGGTTTGACCCTAAACTAGTAGATTTTCGGCATCCTATTTCTAGGGTTGCAATTAACCCTGCTTAACTATGCTAGATCTATTTTGAAATAGGGACTTTTGCTCCACTGCCTAAGCACATCAATACTTGAATCAATATGCTGGAATATCAAAACAAGAATTAAGAATACATAGTTAAGAACAAATCAAGTATTTATCGTACAACTCAAAAAACAATAACAAGATTCATCTTACGTTTCATCCCCTTCAAGTATTGAGAAGTTTAGTTCATAATCATAAAAGAAAACATCTCAGAAGAAAATATAAAACAAAACATAAGAAAAACCCTAAAACCCCCTAAAGGAATTGAATGAGAGATACTCAGTCTTAAGTATGATTCCGATTCTTGAGATGAATCAACTGGCTTTCTTCGAGTGAATCCCACAATTCGGCCCCTCTAGCTTGGCCCTTCGGCCTAGCTGAACGCCCCCTTGAAGGTTGGCCTCTAGGGTGTTTATATAGGCTTTTAGAATGGCTTTCTTTGCCTCTAAGTACCCTAATCTGAATAAAACTCTTCTTTCCTATGTCAAGGACACGCCCATGGCACACGCCCGTGTAAGTCAAGGCCAGGCTGTGTTTGAGTCTGTGAAGGAGGCACGACCGTGTAGCTTAGGCCCAGGCTGTGTCGATTTCATGATTCGGCCCATTTACTCTATTTTTGGCCCGTTTCTGGTTCTTTTCATCCTCCAGTGCTATCCTAAGTATAAAACATCAAAACAAAGGATTAGGAACACCTATTTCCATAATTAAAGGGATAAATCATCCAAAAACATGCTAAATGTGGGATTAAAATATGTTTATATTATGGTTTATCACTTGTGATTTAACTCTGAACCAGACTATTTATTCACTTGACTTGATCAATAGGATTCCCTAATTTATATTAATACCTCTTTCGAGCCTACTAACGTCTAACCCTAGGTTGATTAATTGAAATCTCTTTCTAATTAAAACCTCTAGTGTTGCATAAACTCGATTTATGGACTCCCATAGTAGGTTTGACCCTAATCTAGAAAATTTTCGTCGTCCTATCTCTAGGAGTGCGATCAACTCTGCTTAATTATGCTAGATCTACTCTTAAACAGGGACTTTTTCTCCTCTAAATAAGCACATCAATACTTGAATCAATATCCTGAAACATTAAAGAAAGAATTAAGAACACATAATTAAGAACAAATCAAGTATTTATCATACAGTTCAGGAAACAATAACAAGATCCATCTTAGGCTTCATCCCCCTCAGGTATTTGAGGGGTTTAGTTAAGGTCAGGCCGTGTTCGAGTTTGTGAAGGAGGCATGGTTGTGTGGCTTAGGCCTAGACCGTGTCGATTTCATGATTCGGCCTATTTACTCCGTTTTTGGCCTGTTTCTCGTTCTTTTCATCCTCAGGTGCTCTCCTAAGTATAAAACATGAAAACAAATGATTAGGAGCACCTATTTCCATAATTAAAGGGATAAATCATCCAAAAACATGCTAAATGCGAGATTAAAATATGTTTATATTATGGTTTATCAAATACCCCCACACTTAATCTTTTGCTTGTCCTCAAGCAAAATTCTCAACTTACAATTAAAACGAACTTCCTCAATTCATAATATTCATCGATAATATTTCATTATAATTCATAGATAATTTATACATGGATAATTTCACTAAAAGAGTCCTAAAGATTCAATCAATCAAAGTCATAAGTTTGTAGCACGAAAAATATAGGTGTTTCTCTTTATCCGAAAAATTACCTTTGATTCAAAACTGACAAGTATTGACATCCTCACTAATGTTTCACTCAAATCACTCAAGGTGTTTAAGATTCATAATAAAGCACTCAACAGTCGAATATGAAAAGTTAATCCCATAGGCTTGCCTGAAAATCAAATCTCCACCACTATAAAATGAGATGATACACAAATCAATAGATCTTTAAAGGGCTGTAATGGGGCTTAGGTTAGTGTGGATAAAGGCTAAAATAGAAGGGTTAAAATCGAGATTGAATTGACAATTTACCTAACCAAAAAAATGAAATAATCCTGAATAATTACATAAATTGAAAACTAATAATATGAGCTTCTTCATCAAGATGTTGAATTTAAATGTATAAGATCACTTAATCACGGAACTAATAATGAATATAATTCGAATTTTTTTCAGAAAAAATCAAATATAATAAGAAAGAACTTTAACAACTGAAATATTGAACATAGTTAGGCAACTGCTCAAAATCAGATCTCGACAAAAAGGGTAGTCAAGAGAAACGGTGATAACAAATACAAGATGGGTTTTGGGTTAATATTAGTGGGTGAATCAATAAAAGGGTTGTTAGGATCAAAGGGGTTCACTAGGGGTTAATTGTGAGGGTAGGCTTTTAGTGGAGTAAGTGGGTTAAATTCTAAGTGCCTTTATCATCTCTGTATATCAAATCAAAGGTGTGGTCTCGACATGTATAATCGAAGCAAGTTGTAGAATAACAAATCAATGTTGACACACTCATAATTAATAAAGTGAGCACGAAAGAATGTATGCTCTAAAAGGCTCAAAATATCACAAAAATAATGGGTTTTTGATATCAACTTTGTAAATTTCAAACTTCAAGGTAATAATTAGATTCAGGTAGGCAACCTACCAAAATTTTAATTTTTGAAAATAGACTCATCATGCTTGATTCTCTAGTATCTTAAAGTTTAAATTATTAATGCACAATTATCAATGACTTAATCCGAAACATATCAATGAAAATCATATATCAATAGGAATTTCATTTTAATTAGTGATATAAGAAGATTACTTAAGACAAGATATTATTCAGGATTTGAGAATAATGCAAAAAGTTAGGAACTTTTCTAAATAAATTTTCACCCCTCCACACTTAAGATGTACATTACCCTCAATGTACAAAGATAGATAGTAATCGTATATTAAGAAAATTAAAAGAGAGTGAGAGAAGTGAAACTTCCTAAATTTTTGGATGGATTCCTTGAGTTGGAAGTGTGGAAACTTGATGCGGAGGTGAAAGGTAAATTGGAGGGGGCGCCTCTAATTCCTGTGCTAGATGAAGAAATTGGGAGTATCGTGAAGAGTTAGCCAAGAAATAATAAGAATAATTCTAAATATACTAATTATATAGTTAAAACAAAGAAAGATAAAAGGAAAGAATGTAAGAACTAAAATAAAAGTAAAAGAAGAGATTAATGGACTAAAAAGTCCTTATTGTTGGATGGTTCGCGAGGTGGGAGTGATTTCTAAGGCTTCGTGTGGTGATTCCCTAGCAGCCTTTAGAACCTAAATCAAAGAAAACAAAATAAAATAGATTAAACTAAGTAAAAGAAAACTAAAGAAAAGGAAAATAAAATAGAAGGGAAAATAAAATGAAAAGTTAAATAGACTCAAAGGTCCTTTTCCTGTCGAGTTAATGAAGCGGCCGGCATAAACTTATGGAGATCGATCTTACAGAGGGAGACTATGCTAGGATCCTTCCACTTCTTCGACATGGGTATGGTTAGGTCTTGAGTTAGGAAAATGAAGAACAAATGGAAATTAAAATGAAATAGAATGTAAGGGGTGTGGAAGAGAAATGAGTTGGGAGTAGGTGAGAAGGGGAGAAGGGGAGAGGAGTGTTTTAAATAGAAATTCAGGTTTGGTACATTCCATGCCTGTGTACCATGAGCGTGTTGAATCACACAGCCATGTTTCACGGCCGTGTTATGATTCCTTCGTTTCTCCCACGCCCATGTGCAGGTCACCACGCCCGTGCTTTTTTCGTACTATCTCTGTGAGTTGAAGATATTTTTTCGTCTTATTTCATACTATCTCTGTCATGCCGATATGAAAATCCGTAGCATCCACATAGCCACGGCCACGGCCGTGTGCAAGCCGTGTGGTGCAGAAATCTGTGCTTCATTAACTTGGTTAATTTGTAGCTAGGAGTTAAAAGAAAGAGAATAAAAATAAATGGGGTTAGTGCTCGGGTTGCCTCCCGAGAAGCGCTCGTTTAAAGTGTTAAGCTAGACTTACCTCTCATTCACACATTTATGGTGGTTTGAGGAGCAAGAAATCCTTTCTCATGCTATCAATTTTATTATCATTATACAATTCGAGTCGAGTAGCATTTACTTTAAAAGTACCGAATATAGGATTGCTTACCTCGACTGTCCCGTATGGGAAGACATTAAGTACATTAAAATGGATCTCTTCATTTGTCTTGAGGTCTGATATGGCAATTTGAGGGTCTGTTTTATCCAATAGTACTTGATCTCCTATTTTGAAGTGATTTGATGTTCCTATAAGCTCGTCTAGGGGTTCCTTCAGTTTTTCCTTAACACGTGGCTTCCACTCATCTATCTCATCAATCTGAAGCCTTCGTTCCTCATGAGTTATTTCCTTGTTGGTATGAGGTCTAGGATCAGATGTGTGGTTCTGCGGTGCTTTCTAAAAAGAAGGTTTAACTGAATGGTCATTAATAGAATTAATTTTCTCACCTTGATTACTTGACATCGCAGCTAAGTTGAGAGCTTGAAGACTGATTGATTTGTTACCTACACGGGGTATGAGTTCTTCTGTACCAACATCAATTTTAGTTCTAGCAGTTGCTAAAAAGGGTCTTCCTGAAATTAAGGGGATGCTATTGTCCTCACCCATGTCTAAAACAACAAAGTCTATTGGGAATATGAATTTGTCAATTTTCACTAGCACATCCTCAATTATACCCCCTAGGAATTCTAATAGTTTTGTCAGTTAATTGAATACTTATCCTAGTTTGTTTGGGTTTCCCTAGACCTAGCTATTTAAACAATTTATAAGGCATAACATTGATGGTTTCCCCTAAATCAGCTAGTGCATTATTAATAGATAAACTACCAATTAAACATGGAATATTAAAACTCCCTGGATCTTTTATTTTTCGCAGTAGTTTATTTTGCAACATTGCTGAGCATACTGCGTTTAGTTCCACATGCTATTCCTCTTCTAACTTTCACTTGTTTGTTAAAAGCTCTTTTAAAAATTTCCTTGAATCTGTCATCTGCGAAAGAGCTTCAAGAAACGGTAAGTTAATATGTAATTTCTTTAAAAGTTTAAGAAACTTATTGAATTGTTCGTCTATGTTGTCTTTTTTTATCGTATTGGGGTATGGTATTCGAGGTTGGTATTCTTTAATTACCGATTTTGGCTTTTCTTGGCTTACCTCAACCTTTCCTTCACTTGCCACAGGTTCTTGCCTTGGCTCAGGCTCAGAATCTACTAACCCTTCGCTATTCTGAGCGGTTATGGCTTGAACTTGCTCTTTTGGGTTAGTCTCAGTGTTACTTGGCAAGCTACCTTGTGGTCATTCGGAGATCAGCTTAGCGAGTTTCCCTAACTGGTTCTCGATTCCTTTAATCGATGCTTGTTGATTTTTAAGTGTTGTTTCGGTGTTTTGGAAACATATTTCCGACACCGCTATGAATTTTGTCAGCATCTCTTCAAGGTTCAGTTTCTTTTCTTGTGGATAGAGCTGTTGTTGGAAGTTTGGAGGGGGTTGTTGTCTCTGACTTCCTTGACCACCCCATTGAGAAATTGGAATGGTTCCTCCAACCTGGATTATAGGTATTACCATAAGGGTTATTTTGAGATATGAAAATATTACCCATATAGTTCATCTATTCGCTTTCCTTGCCAAGATTGTAGGGTGGGTACTCAAGATTCGCCACACGTCCTAGATTTGAGTCACACTGCATAACTGGATGTACCTGCAAAGAACCACATAAACCATCAACCTTTTTATTTAACTTCTCTACCTGATTTGATAACATGGTGACTGTGTCGAGGTTGAAAACTACCGCTGTTTTTGTTGGCCTTGTCCTTGTAACTTGCCACTGATAGTTGTTCAGTGACATCTCCTCTATAAACTCATAGGCCGCGTCAGGGGTTTTGTTATTCAGGGTTCCGTCGGCTACTGAATCAATCAGTTATCTCGTTGAAGGGTTCACATCGTTGTAAAAAGTTTGGACCTGTAGCCGCAAGGGTAATCCATGGTGTGGACACCTTCTCAATAGATCTTTGTATCTCTCCCATGCATCGTATAATGTTTCTAAATCCATCTACACAAAAGAAGAGATATCATTCCTTAATTTGGCCGTTTTGGCTGGTGAAAAATATTTTAATATAAATTTTTCGATTATTTGTTCCCATGTAGTGATTGATCCTCATGGAAGAGAATTCAACCACTGTTTGACTTTATTCCTTAATGAAAAGGGAAATAACCAAAGACGAATGGCATCATCAGAAATGCCATTTGTTTTGAATGTATACAGAATTTTAGAAAATTTACTATATGAGTATTTGGGTCTTCATCCTGCAAACCATCAAACTAAATGAATTGATGTATCATTTGTATAGTGTTAGGTTTCAGTTTAAAATTGTTAGCTATAGCAGGTCTAACAATACTTGACTCAATTCTTGTTAAATTAGATTTAGCATAATCATACATAGTTCGAGGAGCATGATTTTCGACCATCTCTTGAGGTAGTAGATTATTCTCGGCCATCTCTTCGTTAGTATTAATTTCGTCTTCATGCTCTTCTTCTATGTAGATTAAGCTTCGCCTTATCTCTCTACGATTTCTGTGAGCTGTGCTTTCAATTTCACTGTCGTAAAGTAGTGGTCTTGTCGGGTTCCTTCTAGTTATAAACTAGAGGTACCTACTGGGAAAAGATACAAGGAAAAAGAAAATTAGAAAAGTAAAAATAAAACTTAATTGAAAAATAAATAAAATATGGCTAAAGTAATAAAAATTGAGCTTTCTTAATATTTTAGTTCCCCGGCAACGACGCCAAAAACTTGATCGTGTGTCAGAGTCTTAAAAATTTATAAAAAGAATGATCAAACTTGGAAACTAACTAAGACAACGATGGAGGCAAGCAAACATATCAAACAGTAGTATAGTTTAGTGGCAAGATCGGATTGTCGAACCCAAAGAAACCAAAAGTACTAATACTAACTTTCTTTTTACTATTTAACCTAAAAAATTAAATGAGTTGTTGTTTAATCTAAAATTAACTAACTACTAAGCTAAAGATGCTAATACAAAGAGAATGAATTGGGGAAATACTTGGGGGAAAAACCAATTGATTGAGACAATACCCGAGGAAGAATCCACCTATACTTCACTTATTATCTAACTCTAAACCAGACGATTTATTCACTTGACTTGATCTGTAGGATTCCATAATTTATATTAATTCCTCTTTCGACGCTACTAACATCTAACCCTAGGTTGATTAATTGAAATCTCTTTCTAATTAAAACCTCTAGAATTGCATTAACTTGATCTATGGACTCCCATATTAGGTTTGACCCTAATCTGGCAGATTTTTGTTATCCTATTTCTAGGGTTGCAATCAACTCTGCTTATCTATGCTAGATCTACTCTTAAATAGGGACTTTTGCTCCACTGCCTAAGCACATCAATACTTGAATCAATATCCTGGAATATCAAAACAAGAATTAAGAACACGTAGTTAAGAACAAATCAAATATTTATCATACAGCTCAGAAAACAATAACAAGATTCGTCTTAGGTTTCATCCTCCTCAAGTATTGAGAGGTTTAATTCATAATTATAAAAGAAAACATCTCAGAAGAAAATATAAAACAAAACATAAGAAAAACCTTAAAACCCCCTGAAGAAATTGAAGGAGAGATCCTCAGTCTTGAGTATGATTCCAGCTTCTTGAGATGAATCAACTGGCATTCTTCGAGTGAATCCCACAATTCGGCCCCTCTGGCTTGGCTCTTTGGCCTAGCTGAACGACCCCTTGATGGTTGGCCTCTAGGGTGTTTATATAGGGTTTTGGAATGGCATTCTTTGCCTCTAAGTACCCTAATCCGAATGAAACTCTTCTTTGCTACGTCAGGGACACGCACATGGCACACGCCCGTGTAAGTCAAGGCCAGGCTGTGTTCGAGTCTGTGAAGGAGGCACGACTGTAGCTTAGGCCCAGGCCGTGTCGATTTCATGATTCGGTCCATTTACTCCATTTTTGGCCCGTTTCTGGTTCTTTTCATCCTCCGGTGCTATCCTAAGTATAAAACATCAAAACAAAGGATTAGGAAGACCTATTTCCATAATTAAAGGGATAAATCATCCAAAAACAAGCTAAATGTGGGATTAAAATATGTTTCTATTATGGTTTATCACTTGTTATTTAACTCTAAACCAGACGATTTATTCACTTGACTTGATCAGTAGGATTCCCTAATTTATATTAATACCTCTTTCGAGCCTACTAACGTCTAACCCTAGGTTGATTAATTGAAATCTCCTTCTAATTAAAACCTCTAGTGTTGCATTAACTCAATTTATGGACTCCCATATTAGGTTTGACCCTAATCTAGAAAATTTTCGCCGTCCTATCTCTAGGAGTGCGATCAACTCTGCTTAATTATGCTAGATCTACTCTTAAACAGGGACTTTTTCTCCTCTGAATAAGCACATCAATACTTGAATCAATATCCTGAATCATTAAAGCAAGAATTAAGAACACATAATTAAGAACAAATCAAGTATTTATCATACGGTTCAGAAAATAATAACAAGATCCGTCTTAGGCTTCATCCCCCTCAGGTATTTGAGGGGTTTAGTTCATGTTTATAAAAGAATACATCTCAGAAGAAATTAAATAACAAAACATAAAGAAAAACCCTAAAACCCCCTGAAGGAATTTGAAAGGAAAATCCTCAGTCTTGAATGTGACTCCGGCTTCTAAGATGGATCAACTGGCTTTCTTTGAATAATTCCCTATTGCAGCCCTCTCTGGCTTTGCTCCTCGTCAACAGCCCTGACAGAAGCCTTCTGTCGAACTCTCCTTTTTGGTTGCCCTCTAGGGTTTTATATAGGCTTTCGAGATGCCTTACTTGGCTTACAAGTATCCTATTCTGAGTGGAATTAAAACGGGTCACGACAAGGACACGCCCGTACGAAATGCCCGTGTGAATCGAGCCCAGGGCCGTGTTCAAGTCTGCTAAAGTGGCACGACCGTGTGGTTTACTCGTGTGGTGAACTCCAGGCCGTGTTGATTTCTTACTTTGGCCCATTTCTCGTTGTTTTCATCCTCCTATGCTCTCCTAAGTATAAAACATGAAATTAAAGGATTAGGAGCATCAAATTCCACAATTCAAGGGATAAATCATCCAAAGTATGCCAAATATGGGATTAACTTATGTATATATTAAGGTTTATCGAATATCCCTACACTTAAGCATTTGCTTGTCCTCAAGCAAAATCCTCACCTCACAATTGAAATTCATTCTTCTCAACTTATAACTCTTATCAATAATGTTTTGAAATAATCCATAGGTAATCATACATTAAGAATTCAACTAAAAGAACATCAAAGTTTCAAACAATCCAAGTTGAGCATTTTATTCATGGAAAAACATAGGTATTCCCCCTTATCTAAGTAATCATCTTTGATTCAAAATATCACAGAGTTAACATCCTCTCTAAGGATTCACTTAAATCACTCGAAGTGTTTAAGGGACAATAGATTAAGCACTAAATAGTCAACATGAAAAGTTATTACCATAGGCTTCCATGAAAATCAAATCTCCACCACTATAAATTAAGATGATACATCGATCAAAAGGTCTTTAAAAAGGGTTGTAACGTGGCTTGGGTTTAAGGTGTGGATAAAGGCTGAATTAAAGGGCTAAAATTGAGATTGAATTAACAAATTTCCTAACTAGAAAAATAGACTACTACGGAATAATTACAATAAACATGAGCTTCTTCTCACGATGTGAAATTATTTGCTTAAGCTTAAATAACATAGAACTAATAATGAATATACTTTCAAATTTTATTTTATTTTTTTTAAGAACAAATCAAGTACAATAATAAGAATTTAACAACTGAAATTGAAAACATAGTTAGGCAACTTCTCAAATCAAATCTCGATAAAAAGGTTAATACAATAGGAAAAATTCTTAATGAATAAAAAAGAGTAAGTCTTGGTTTAATATTAAGGGTAAATCAATGAAAGGTTTATTAGGATCAAAGGGGTTCACTAGGGGTTAATTATGAAGGTAGGCCTTTTGGGAAGTAAGGAGGTTAAATCCTAGGTGACTTTATCATCTCAGTATATCAATCAAAAGTGTGGTCTTGACATGCATAATCGAAGCAAGTTCTAGAATAACAAATCAATTATTGACTCACTCAAAGAAACAATAAAAGTGAGTAAGAAAAGAAAATGCTCTCAAAGGCTCAAGATCTCACAGAAATTATGGTTTTTGATGTCAACCCTGTGAACTTCAAACATCAAAATTATACATAAACTTGGGAAAACAACCTAGCAAATTTTTAATTTTCAAAAATCAAATTATCATGCTTGATTCTCTAAAGCCTTCAAGTTTAAACAATCAATGCACAACTGCTGAGACACACGCCCGTGTCTCTGCCAGTGTCAACAAAAATAGGCTACTTACTAAGCCAATTGCCACCCAATTTGAATGTACCTACAACACATCTATTTGCACAATTCCATGGCATAAATGGGCATATAAACCAACCAATTCAAACATAACTCATGCATATTCAATACCACATTTCTCAATACACACAAGTTGCAAAATAGACCAATCCATTTATACCTAAAATCTCATAAACATAGATCATCAATACAGCTACTCAAAACATGCATTATTTACCTTGATTCACGAACAAATAACATTCCAAATATCAACATTCACTTCTATAATACCAACTACTAATAAGCATCATCAAAACCAACCCAAATTTTCATATTATGAACTATATGCACATACACATATACATAAGCAAATTTACTCAAAATAAGCCAACTCTCATGACTATTATATACAAACCAAAACATGTACATTTACAAGCCAAATCCATTGGCCAAAATCATTACAAAAAATAAAAAATAAAAAACATAACTAAAATCCATAGGTGCCGAGTGATAGGTGGATAGTGTGACGATGTCTCCGATGATCCCCGAATCTGAGCTAGCTTTGAATTCACTATAAAACATAAAAATATAAACAAAGTAAGCTATAAATCTTAGTAAGCTCGTATGAAATAAACCTAATATAATAATAATCACATAATTCAACAATTGAATAAAGATACATGAATTCATATAAACTAACAAACCTTTCAATTATTCATTCATAAAAATACATATTTTCTTCACAATTTCTTCGAATTCAAAGCTAAAATAGTTTATGCACATACCTGTACCATCCCGTACCAATCTCAGTCTCAACCACATCATTCATTTACTCGTTGAACCATTCAGAATAGAAGTCAGATACTCAATGATCTCACACGATAAGTACCTATACCATGGCCCAAAGCCAAATCAAGGTAACATATCTGAAGTACTAATATCATGGCTTGAAGGCAAATCAGCCAATATGCATGGCCAAAAGCCAAATCGATATATCTCGCACTCGAAGTGCTAATATCATGGCCCAAAGCCAACTCACTGTATCCCCTAATGACATGTCACTAGTATCCTATACTATTTCTAAGGTTCAACCAGGATTCCAACTGTCGAATTATTGTTGAACCATTTCCAAACTTGTTCGTAATCATATAATTGCAATTTATGCTATACCAAAGCATATAGAATACGTTTGAAATGAAATTATAACATACAAACTTACCTCGAATGTGGAAACGACGAAATAAGTCGATTAGTCGATAATTTTTTCCCTCGATCTAGATCCAAATTTTACTTTTCTTGATCTAAATATATTCATAATTAACTTATTTAATCATCTATTTACTCAATTCAATCCAAACTATACATTTGAGCTAATTTACATATTAGTACCTAAACTTTTACATTTTTACAATTTAGTCCTTATTACATGAAATCACAAATTCATGCATGTAACACCCCTCACTCGTATTCAATGCCAGAGTAGGGTTACGAAGCATTACCAAACTTCCAACAAATTTAAACATAAATTTCTCATTCATTTAATCAATACATGTAATAATCATTCCATCTCAATGAATTTGTCCTTAATACGAGCCTACGAGGCCCTAAACATTTATTGAGAGTGGTTCGGGACTAAACCGATAACTCAAGAAATTTTTCAACACTTATAAAAATTTTTACCAAAATAGGGGACACACGCCCGTGTGATCAGGTCGTGTGTCTCACTCGGCCACCAGACACGCCCATGTCATAGGCCATGTGAACATTCAAAGTGGAAGCACATGGCCGTGTCCTAGCCCGTGTCCTACCCCGTGTCTAAATAAGGGAGCATACTGACCTAGGTCACACGGCCAACTACACACCCGTGTGTCTAGCCAGTGTGCCCTTCGAAGAGGCCACACACGCCCGTGTGCCAGGCCGTGTGCTAGGTCGTGCCAAACCTATAGGGTACACTGGCTTATACAACATGGCCAAGTCACATGCCCGTGTGCTATACCATGTGCAAATTAGGGGGTATATTGACTTGTGCCACACGATCGATCACATGCCCGTGTGTGAGACTGTGTGGAGCATACTAACTTGATATCTATAACCACACCAGGGGACACACGGCCGTGTACTTAACCGTGTGTCACACACGACTGAGACACACACCCGTGTCTCTACGCGTGTGGACAAAAATAGGTATTTCTTAGCCTAAACCATAATCACAAACATCCTCATTTCATCAACCATTTCCAAGCAACATTAATCACATCACAAAATAGCATTAGCACATCTATAAACATACATCACCAACCAAACCAAATAAGTCAATTTACATATCCATATGCAACATTATATACACAACTTTTATAGGCCAACACACATGACCAAATTGGTTATCAAGCTATAACCAAAATGACCAAAGTCCCTATACATTCCATATGACCCAAAACATAGTTCCAAAAGTACCAAAGTGTCAGTGGATAGTGTGGTGAAGTCTCCGACGATCCCCGAATCCGAGCTAGCTTTGAAATCACTATAAAACATGAAAAAGCAACAAAGTAAGCTATATATCTCAGTAAGCTCGTATGCTATATATCTTAGTAAGCTCGTATGTTAATAATGAGAAAATATTACTATTCATTAATCATTCAAATAATAGTAAACAATATACAACAATTCTATTAAATCTCAAAGCTATCAATTGATCATTCACATAACTTACCAAGGAAACTCATCAATTCCATAGTTTCAATTCTCAATTCATTATCGTACGTACCTGTACCATCTCATATCAATCTCATACTCAATCACATCCTTCATTTACCCGTTGAACCATTTAGAATAGAATTCGGATACTCAAGGTCTCACACGATAAGTACCTATACCATGGCCTAAAGCCAAATTAAGGTAACTTATCCGAAATTCTGATATCATGGCCCGAAGCCAAATCAGCTGATATGCATGGCTTGAAGCCAAATCGGTATATCTCACACCCAAAGTGCTAATAACATGTCCCAAAGCCAACTCAAAGTATACCTAATGACATGTCACTAGCATCCTAAACTATTCCTAAGGTTCAACCGAGATTCCAACTGTCGAATCATCGTCAAATCATTTCTGAACTTGTTCGTAATCACATAATAACAATTCATGCTATATCAAAGCATGTAAAATACATTTGTAATGAAATTATAACATACGAACTTACCTCAGATGTTAAAACGATGAATCTAGTCGATTAGTCGATAACTTTATCTTGTCCCCAATCCAAGTTCGTATTTCTCCTTTCATGATCTAAATATATTTAGAATTAACTTATTTAATCATCTATTCATCCAATTTAGTCCAAAACACACTTTAAAACACATTTACACTTGTGCCCCACATCCCTATTTTGTATTTTCACTAAAAATCACTTAACAAAACTTGGGCAACTATCAACAACCATTCAAAATCTATCATCAAACATCAAAATACTTATATATTCATCAATGGCATCATTCAAAATATTTAATAGTTTTGTAAATTAGTCCCTGGGCTAGCTAGTACTAGATGCAACGGTCACAAAACATAGAAATCATTAAAAACGGGTCAAAAATCACTTACCAAATTAGCTTCAGAGTGATCGAACCTTCAAACTAATTTCATGGCTTTTCTAAGCCCTAATTTTCAGCTAACAAGATGATAATGAATTAATATTGTTTTATTTTATTTTAATTAACCTTTTATTAACTAGTTTACTAAAATAACCTTTGTTATAAATCATTTAAATTCATTTATTCATGTCCATTTATGTCCACTCATACTAATCATGGTCTAATTACAACATGAGGACCTTAACTTTAAGGTTCTATAGCTATTAGACCCTTGATAAATCGTAAAAGTAACATATTTTATCCCAATATTTAGCATGCTTTTGGATGATTTAACCCTTGATTTATGTAAAAAGGTGCTCTTAATCCTTTCTTTTCATGTTTTATACTCAGGAAAGCACCCGAGGATGAAAAGAACAAGAAAGGGCTTAAAACGGGCCAATTTGGGCCAAAGTGAAAATCGACATGGCCTGAACTTCAAGCCACATGACTGTGCCTCGACAATTAACTAAGACACGACTATGCCACGATTTACACGGTCGTGCCCCAATCGATAAAATCGAGACACGGATGTGTACCATGACTGTAATATCCTCAATTAGGGGTTATGCATTTAGTGCATAATACAAGTGTTAGCATGCTTTAGTCGAGTGTGTTTGGAGGTGTTTGAGGGGCTTTGGAAACTCTAGGATGGAAGAGGAAGCTTTGGAAAAATATGGAAATTTTAAGTTAAAAGGGGAATTGGGCTAAAGGGGCCTTATGAATAATTGTGAGGGATTTTGGACATGAGGCGGGCTTGGTAAAGTGGTGCAAGGCACCACTTAAGGGCCTTGGTGATGACGCCATGAGTAGGGAGAAGGGCACAGGTTTGAATCTGTGGGCAACATAAGCGTGTTTTTATTTTTGCAAGTTGGCGTTAAGGGTAAAGGAGGTCTTAAAAAGAATTGTGGGGATTATGACACAAAAAGCTAGCGACAAAGTGGTACAGTAGCGTGTGGGGGTTCGATGGGTCTCATGCTCGAAACTTGGGGCGACAAATGGGTGGCTTTCATTTTGCACATTTACGTCAAAAAGGAACTAGGCTAAAAAGGCTTTAAAGGAAATTCGTGAGGATTTATGACACAAGGTTGGCACAGTAAAGTGGCGTGAGGGTGCTACTTAAGGCTTGGGCAAGTGACGCCTCAAGCAATGGGTAGAGGGCCTAGGTTTGAGTTGCGAAGGAGGTAGGAAGGAGCTTTTATTTTTGCGATAAGAAGGCGCCTGGCGAAAGAGGGTTTAAAAGAAATTCTGGGGAGTTTATATCACAAACAATGCCTTGGCAAAGTGGCTGGGGACGTTACCTGCATTTTGTGCCAAGGGCTCCAACAGGTCTCGGGTTCGAGGCTTGTGAGCAGCAAGGGGAATGTTTTATTTTGCTTTTGCATCAAGGTAGAGTTGAAAGGAATTGGACGGCACATGGAATTTCAATTGGATAAGGATTTGGCTTAATTCTCCCATTAATATTCGGCTAAAAGTAGGATAATTGTAGTTTTATTTATTTATTTTATTATAGGATAATTATGGTTTTATTTAGATTAAATGAGATTTTATTTTATTTATTTTAGTTTAATAGATAGATAAGAGATAAGGTGTTGGATTAATTATTTTATTTGTTAAGAGATAAAATAGGGGTTTAAGTTGGGATTTGATAAGTGGGGAAGTGGTGGCGATTGTTGGACTCTAGGAGCTTGAATTTTCGGTATAAATATGGTGCTAGTGTGTGCTAAATTTTCCTTTCAAAACCTTTCTTTTCATCTTGGTTATTCTTAGAAATTTAGTACCTCTTTTCCCATTGGTGCCGTTTTTCCCTTGTGCAAAAGCCACTTGTGTTTCATTCCTCTTTTCTATTTATTCTTGGCCGAACCTATATCCCTCTCCCAAACTTCTTCTTTTATGTTGGTGTTAGCCGAATGCCCATCATTGTTTGAAGCCATAGCCGAATCCTTATTGAAGGTGCTGTCGACTACTTGCTTGTGATCTCTCACTCTGAATGTAGGTGAAGGAAGGGAATGCTAAGGATTCTTTCGGATTCGATTTATCAAGGTGAGCAGTGTAGTATTCGGCCTAAGGCCACTTTCTAATGCTTTTTGGTGTAGAAGCCGAATCTGACCATGGATTATAGGGATTTCGACAGTTCAAGAGTAAGGAGTAGTTTTCGGGATTTCAACAAGCTAGGTGAGTGATTCATGGTATTCGGCCATTTTGGTTATTAAGTGTTGACCGATTATGTACTATGATTCTTA
Source organism: Gossypium rotundifolium (assembly GCA_025506655.1). Classification (NCBI taxonomy): domain Eukaryota; kingdom Viridiplantae; phylum Streptophyta; class Magnoliopsida; order Malvales; family Malvaceae; genus Gossypium; species Gossypium rotundifolium. The sequence goes on from CP106726.1 coordinate 64,578,447, forward strand.
GGGGCAAATCGATAGAAGTACATAGGAGACTTCGGGATTTTAGAACGAGCTTTTCGGGATTTAAGTGAACCGCTAAGTGTATCAGGTGTGTACCCCACACTATTTCTTAATAAGTTTTATGGCAATGTTTAATATAAGTATGTGTATAAGAATGTGAATATGGCTAAGGTACCCTGTTATGGTACAAAGTACTCAGGTACGTTTCCTACTCCTACTAGGATTATGTTAAATATTTGTTACGACACATATATGACATTATAAGAATGTGAAATAAGAATTTGGCATGTTAATGCATGATATGTATGATATGGGGCATATGGGTTATATGAAAAGGGGAAGTGAATGTGGTGACCTAAGACCACGATAACTGAATGTGGTGACCTAAGACCACGATACTAGAATGTGGTGACCTAAGACCACGATATCTGAATGTGGTGACCTAAGACCACGAATTTTATAAGGGCGATAAGCACATCGACTGCAGCAACTACCTTCGATGGTGTGTAGCGGATGGAGGGTTGACTTAGTAGTCCCCACGGTGTGATGGTTGGTACGGGTGACATGTAGCGGATGGATAACTAGGCTTGGGTCGGGATTGCATCATTTTATTTAATGCTATATGATTATGTATGATTTGATATGCCTGAATTTATTTGAGTTTGGTGTTGGATGTACACATTGAGTCTGTTTGACTCACCCCTTGTGGGACTATTTTTCAGGTGATGATCAGTGATGGACCGGGTCGGCAGGAGCTCAATGATGGCCATCAAAGCTCAAGGATTAATTTATTTTTATTTATGTTTAAGTTTTGAATTATTTGGGTTTTTGGTTTGATGTAATAAGGCCAAAGTATTGAATCGTTTATGCATGCTTTTAAATTACTTAGTATGATACGATTATCATCGAATTTTAAAGTTTGAAAGTTAAATTTTTCTTAAGTATAAATATCAAATTGTTTTTAACACCTTATCGACACGGGTTCTTAATTCGAGCCCAACCCAAATCAAGTGTTTTCAAAAATACACATGTTTTTAGCAAAGTTTCAAACAAGATTTGAATGGATTTTCTTTAGAAGCATGCTAGATCCGATCAGGGCTTGTGGGCCGGGTTTGGGGTGTTTCAATGACCATGCCCTTGCCACGGGAGAGAGCAATTTCACTTGGATTTGGATACTTTGAGGCAAAGAAGCACATTCCAAAGCCTATTCAAACACCGAGTAGAAAGTAGACTTGAATTGGGACACTTAGAGGCCAAGTAAGGCATCTCAAAGTCTATATAAACACCCTAAGTGTAACATGAAAGGGGGCGGTGAGCTAGGCCAAGGAGTAGAGCCAGAAGGTCAGATTTGTGGGAATTACTCGAAGAAAGCCAATTGATCTATCTCAAGGAGCTGTAATTCTACTCAAGACGGCAGATTTCTCCTTCAATTCCTTCAAGGGGTTTTAGGGATTTCTTATGTTTTGTTTTATCTTTTCTCTTGAGATGTTTTCTTTAATTGTTATGAACTAAACCCTTCAGATACATGAAAGGGGATGAAACCTAAATGAATCATGTTATTGTTTTCTGAATTATATGATAAATACTTTGTTTTTAATTATGCATGCTTAATCCAAATCTGATGTGGTTAGGTGGAGGAGGAATAGACCCTGCTTAAGATAGACCTGACATAATTAAGCGGAGTTGATCGCACGCCTAGAGATGGGGTGACGAGATTTTGCCGGATTAGGGTGAAACCTAATATGGGAGTCATAGATCGATTTACTGCTATTCTAGGGGGTTATTATTCGAGAAAGAGATTTCTATTAATTAACCTAGGGTTAGACGTTATTCGCCTCGAGAGAGGGTTTAATATTCGTTAGGGAGTCTTACGGATCAAACTAAGTGAATAAATCGTATGGTTCAGTGTTAAATAACAAGTGAAGTCTAGGTGGATTCTTCCTGAGGGTATTGTCGTGATCAACTGAGTTTTTCTTCAAGTTATTTCCCAATTCGTTCTTTTTTTCTTTGTCTTTAGTTTAGTAGTCGTTAATTTAGATTAAAGCAACTTCACTTATTTTAGGCTAAATAATAAAAAGAAAGTTAGTATTAGTACTTTTAGTTCCTTTGGGTTCGACAATCCGGTCTTGCCTAAGCTATACTACTGTTCGATAGGTACACTTGCCTTTAATTGTTGTCAGAGCTAGTTTTCAGGTTCGATATTCATTATAAATTTTAAAACTCAACAAAACAACGATCAACCCCTTTAGCTAATAGAACTCTACTTTTACACTTTATGCGATTTAGTCCTTTTTATAAAATTGACCATTCAAACGATAAAATTTCTTAACAAAATTTTTAAATAGTCACTCAATCATGCTGTAAATATTAAAAAAATAATAAAATAAATATTTTGACCTCAAATTTTCGGTCCCAAAACCACTGTTTTGATTTGACCAAAAATGGGCTGTTACAACTCTCTCCCTTAGGGATTTTCGTCCCCAAAATTCTTACTAGTGAATAAGTTAGGGTACTACTTTCTCATACTTTCCTCGGGCTCTTACGTAGCTTCTTCAACTCCATGACATTGCAACAAGACTTTTAGTAAATCTATGTTTTTATTTCTCAACTCTTTGATCTCTCGAGCCAATGTTCTGATTGGTTCTTCATTGTACGTCATATCAGGCTAAATCTCAATCTCTAATGGAGAAATCACATGTGAGGGATCCGATCGATACCGATGCAACATCGACACACAAAAAACATTGTGAATTTTCTCTAACTCATTTGATAAAGCTAGCCAGCATACCACTGGACCTATTCTTTTGATAATCTCATACAGCTCAATGAATTGCGGACTCAATTTGCCTTTTCGACCAAAACGAAGTACTTTCTTCCACAGAGATACTTTCAAAAACACTTTATTACCAATTTGGAATTCAATATATTTTCATTTTTAAATCTGTGTACGATTTTTGAAGATTTGAAGCTGCTTTTAAACAATCGCGTATTACTTTTACTTTCTCTTTGGTTTCTCTAATCAAATCAACCCCGTGAATCTGTTTCTCACCAAGCTCGGTCCAGTACAATAGAGTTCTACATCTTCAACCATACAAAGCTTCATACAGTGACATCTTTATGCTCGATTGAAAACTATTATTATACACTAGTGGCAAATATTTCTCCCAATTGCCTTCGAATTCCAAAACACAACATCGGAGCATATCTTCGAGAATCTGAATTACTCGCTTAAACTGTCCGTCAGTTTGCGGATGAAAAGCTATACTAAAATTCAACTTTGTACCCATAGCTTCTTGCAATTTCTTCTAAAATCACGACGTAAACCTTGGATCTTTATCCGAAATAATTGAAACTGACACCCCGTGTAATCTAACGATCTCAGCAATGTACAATTCAACTAATCTATCAAGTGAATAATCAGTATGTACCAAAATAAAATGTGTTGATTTTGTTAATCGATCAATGAAAACCCAAATAGCATCTTTCTTTTTCGAAGACAAAGGCAATCCCGATACAAAATCCATCGTAACTTTTTCCTAGTTCCACTCTAGTATCATCACAGGCTGAAGTAAACCCGATGGCATTTGATGTTCAGCTTTAACTTGGTGGCACACTAAACATCTTACTACAGATTCAGAAATGTCTCGTTTCATACTTGACCACCAATACAGTTGTTTTAAATCATTGTACATTTTAGTACTTCCAGGATGAACGGATAAACAACCACTATGTGCCTCGTGTAAAATTTTCTAAATCAACTCTGGATTTTTTGGTACGGAGTGTTGGATTGTCGATACCCCCATGGCGCAGCAAAAAAAAATTCTGGCTATCCAAACCATGGATCCATGTGCGAGGAACGAATTGGGGTTAAATAATGGTTTTGAAATTACTGAAACTTCAATTTGAGTAGACAGCAATTCCTCGACAATGAGAATTCTGATCTACTATCGAATCAAGCTGCAACCTTTTATGATTTCGACCTCTACGTAATCTACCTAGTTTTACGATGAACGAAAGAAATCTCCAAAACTATTTTGGAGGTTTCTTTGCTTGACGGCTGCTAGACCTCACAAGCAAAATTTCAGTTTTTTTAAGGTTTCTTAAAAAAAAAAAACTCTCTTACTCTCACCTTTTATAATTGGTATATATATAATGAATCATAATTCATAAAATTTTTATCCGAACATAATAATCATAATTTAAAATAAATATAATAATGTTTTAACCAAAATTATAATTACATGAATTATAACAAGGATTTGATAAATTATATTTATTTAAATTTATATCTGAACCAAATTCATATATTAATAGAACTATGTTTTCATTATGTGTACAACATCCTTGTACATATAATATGTTCAATATTTGATTTCCCAATTAAATTAATTCTATAATTAATTCAATTCATGTGACAACCAAACACAATACCAATTATGTTTTATTTCGTTCATTTCAACCATAGGGTGTGACCTTGTAGGTTCTTGTAACGTTAGCAGTAATATTAGAATGTTTTTTATGTTACAAACAATGAGTGGCATCTATCAATGCATCATTGCTACCTAAGTTACAAGAAGTCATGATTCAACATAACCTTTTGTGATTAACCTTTCATGCATTAATCTCTGGAATGGACACAAGTCATGGAATAGTCACACTTGCATAGTCCATCCCATGTTTCTTGATATCTTGAGTAGACAATGATATACAAATAAGTATCAAATCTCATATCAACTTATTTGAGCATGGCCATGCATTTTTAGTCTCACTCAATCAAGTGGCCTAAGATATTACTCCCATTATGTAGGAGGGACTTATCCTATATTGATCAACCATATCCCTCTACATAGATTGTGGCATATCCAACATCAACCTTTATAGAACAACCAGTTATGGTGTACGTTTGACTGTATCAAAATATACAACTCACGATGTTGGGATAATGGTGATCTCAAGTCTGAGGATCATATACATATTAATCACTATGAGTAATGTTGTGACAATAACATAATAATCCAAGAAACATACTCATAGCGGGTTAGTCCAATATGTTGTTCTCTAGCACACATATTCATGCATTGATTTTGACACTCCATATCAATGAAAACTCTTTATCATCAATCAACTACATGTTAGTCTTAATGCATTATTGTTGTCCTAGTCAACAATAATACTTGACTAAGGATCTTTTAAGAATAATCATATTATTCTCAGGACATTATTATAAAATCGTTTATTTGTACACACAGAAAAAAATTGAAATAATAATGACAACGCCTTATATTAATAAACATTGTAAATCAAGTATGTTATTACAACCATCTCATGATTGATCTTTGGGCATACTCTTACAATCTCCCACTAGCACTAAGACCAATCACTCATATATCTAATACCAAGCGACTTAGTGTGACGATCATGCTTCTTTTGTGTCAGAGGCTTGGTCAGGGGATCAGCAATGTTATCATCTGTAGGTACTCTGCATATCTCTACATCCCCTCGATCGATAATCTCTCGAATAAGATGGCAGCGCCTAAGTATATGTTTGGATCACTGGTGAGATCAAGGTTCTTTAGCTTGAACAATGGCTCCATTGTTATCACATCAGAGTTCTATAGCATCTGGTATGCTAGGCACAACCCCTAGTCTAGTAATGAACTTCTTGATCCAAACCACTTCTTTTGCTGCCTCATTGGCTGCAATATACTCGGCCTCTATTGTAGAATCAGCTACTGTACTTTGCTTTGAACTCTTCCAGCTCACAGCACCACCATTAAGGTAAAACACAAAACCTGATTGCAATCGAGAATCGTCCTTGTTGATTTGGAAGCTGGCATCAGTGTAACCTTTTACACTTAACTCTTGCTCACCTCCATATATTAGGAACGTATCCTTAGTTCTTCTTAAGTACTTAAGAATATTCTTGACTGTTGTCCAGTGACCGGGATCTACTTGGTACCTACTCGTCATACTTAAGGCATATAAGACATCTGGACGGGTACATAACATGGCATTCATGATAGATCTAATAGCAGAAGCATATGGAATTTTACTCATGCGTTCTCTCTCTTGTGGAGTTGAAGGACACATTTCCTTCGAGAGTGAAATACCATGTCTCATAAGTAGGAATCCTCTCTTAGATTCTTCCATATTGAACATTTTCAGTACTTTATCTATGTATGTACTTTGGCTTAGACCTAGTAGTCATCTTGATCTATCTCTATAGATCTTGACTCTTAAGATGTAAGTGGCTTCGCCTAAGTCCATCATAGAAAAACAACTTCCTAACCAAGTCTTAATAGACTGCAAGGTAGGTATGTCATTTCCCATGATAAGTATGTCATCCACACAGTACCAAGAATGTGCTAGTGCTCCTACTAACTTTCTTGTAAAAATATGGTTCATATTCATTTTTGATAAAACCAAACTCTTTGATAGCATCGTTAAAATGAAGATTCCAACTTTGAAAAGCTTGCTTTAATCCATAAATGGATCTTTGTAGCTTACATATCTTTCTAGCATCCTTTGGATTGAAAAAACCTTTAGGTTGTGTCATGTACACATCCTCTTCAAGTTTCTCGTTACGGAAAGCTATTTTGACGTCCATCTTCCAGATTTCATAATCATGAAATGCAGCTATGGTGAGCAATATCCTAATGGATTTAAACATAGCTACAGGAGAAAAGGTTTCATCATAGTCAACACCATAAATTTGGCGAAAACCTTCAGCGACTAATCGCCCATTGTATGTTTGTACATTACCATCCATGTCAGTTTTCTTTTTGAAAACCCAATTGCACCCTATAGGTTTAACCCCTTTGGGTGGGTCAATCATAGTCCATACTTGGTTTTCATACATGGAATCCATATAAGATCTCATGGCCTCAAGCCATTTCTCAGAGTCTGGGCTCGTCACCGCTTCTTGATAAGTCCTAGGCTCATCTTGATCTATAAGAAGAATGTCACCATGCGTTGTAATGAGAAATCCATATCTCTCAAGTGCATGGCATTCTCTGAAAGATCTGTGCGGTGGTTGTGTTTCTACAGCAGTTACTTGTTCCTCAATTTCTTGTGGAATTTACTATTTTTCTATCTCTGGTTTAGTGGTATCTTGTTATTCTCAAATTTCTTCAAGTTCAATCTTTCTCCCACTTCTTTTTCTAGAAATAAATTCTCTCTCTAGGAAGATACCAGTCCGAGCAACAAATGTTTTGTTCTCAGTGGGATTAAAGAAATAATATCATTTGGTTTCTTTCGGATACCCCACAAAAAAACACCATTCAGATTTGGGTTCAAACTTAGTAGATGTCTGACGTTTAACATAAGCTTCAAAACCCTAAATTTTCAAAAAAGACATACTGGGACATTTCCCAGTCCACATCTCATATGACGCCTTTTGAACCGATTTAGATGGAACACGATTTAGTTTGAAAGTAGCTCTCTCAAGTGTATGTCCCCAAAAAGAAGTCAGTAGATCAACATGACTCATCATGGATCGAACCATGTCTAACAGAGTTCTATAACCATGTCTAACAGAGTTATATTTCTTCTCTCAGAAACTCTATTCCATTGAGGAGTGCCAGGAGGAGTAAGTTGTGAGACAATCCCACATTCTTTCAAAAGATCATCAACCTCTAGGCTTAAATACTCTCCACCTCGATCAAATCAAAGTGACTGATAGTTTTGCCTAGTTGATTTTGTATTTCATTTTTGAATTCCTTAAACTTTTCAAGGGACTCAGATTTATGGCACATGAGATAAACATACCCATATCTACTGAAATCATCAGTGAAAGTAATAAAGTAGTGAAATCCACCTCTAACCTGTGTATTTATCGGCCCACATACATCAGAATGTATTAGGCCCAATAAATCACTAGCTCATTCACTTTTACCAGTAAAAGGAGATTTAGTCATTTTTCCCAGTGTGCAAGATTCACATACTTCAAATTGTTCAAAAAAATGAATCCAAGAGACCATCTTTATGGAGTTTGGATATGTGCTTCTCACTTATGTGGCCCAAACGACAATGCCAAAGATAAGTTTGATTTGAGTCATTTATTTTAGATCTTTTAGTATTTATGTTGTAAATGAGATTCATTTGATTTAAAATATAGAGGCCATTAATTAATTCTGTCGAACCATAGAAAACATTATTGAGATATAAGGAACAACAATTATTCTTAATAATTATCTCAAAACCAATTTTGTCTAAACAAAAAATTGAAATAATGTTTTTAGTCAAACTGGGCACAAAATAACAATCTTCTAAACATAAATCAAGTCCACTAGACAAAGATAAAGTATATGTTCCCACATCTAATGCAACAACTTTTGCTCCATTTCCAACTCGCAGGTCCACATCTCCTCTAGCCAAAGTCCTACTCCTTTGTAGTCCTTGTAAGAAGTACAAATATGAGAACCACAACCAATATCTAATACCCAAGAAGTAGTAGTTGATAAATTAATATCAATAACATAAATACCCGAAGCAGACGTTCCGCTTGTTTTGGCCTTCTTGACTTCCTCAAGATAGATAAGGTAGTTCTACTTCTAATGTCCAGTCACACCACAATGAAAGCAGTTTCCTTCCTTAGACACTCCACCTTTAGGTTTCAGTGCAGCCTTTCCTTTTCCAGGTTTGGGCCTACCTTTTCCCTTAAGCTTTGTCTTAACTTTGGCCTTCCCCTTGCCTTTGTTGTTACGGACCATCAGTATGGGCTTGGGTCCAACCTTTTTCACGTTGCCTTCAGCAGTTCGTAACATACTGAGCAAATGTGGCAGAGTCTTGTCAATTTCATTCATATTGAAATTGAGGACAAACTGGCTATAGCTGTCCGGAAATGATTGCAGAATAACATCAGTGGTCAACTTTTGGCTCAATAGAAACCCAAGCTTAGATAGGCTTTCAATATAGCCAATCATCTTTAGGACATGAGGTCTTACTGGGATTCCTTTAGCCAGCTTACAATGGAATAGGGCCTTAGAGGTATCGAACCTCTCTTGCCGTGCTTGCCCCTGATAAAGTTCTTTCAGGTGCTCGATCATATCATAAGCAACCATGTCCTCATGTTGCTTCTGAAGCTCAAGATTCATAGTGGCCAGCATAAGACATCTAACGTCTACCATTTCATCGAGATGCTTCTTGTAAGCATCTCTACCGGTCCTCGAGGTATAAGCGGGTGGTTCATTAAGAAGTGGTTGTTGAATGACAAATAATTTCCGTTCTTTTTTTAGGACAATCCTCAAGTTACGAAACCAGTCAAGAAAGTTAAAATCATTCAATTTATCCTTTTCAAGGGCCAATCGTAGTGAGAGTGTATTAGTGTTTGCAGCCATAATATATCTACAATAATAAAATATGAGTGTGAGTAAATTTACCAAGTTTATATCAATCATTAAAAAGACTTTATTAAATGATGTTCCCACTATTTTATTTCAAAATTAATAACCCTCATATATTAATTTCGGAAAGACTTTCTCAAAAGTATTTCTAGTGGGTTAAGGATCCATATTTCAACTCCTCTTAAATCAGCTTTGGCTTTACTCTCAAGACTTTGGTTATTTAGGTAAGCAATATTTGCTAATTACATCATATGTAACTCCTAATATTTGGTGAACAACTCTTGTTCTAATCATCTTATGATTTATCCAATTTACTTGCCTCTAGGTTTCTAATCCTATTAGAGTAACCTAGTTAAGTCATTAACCAATTTTTAACAAGCGAATATCACTTGTTTATTCTTCTTGTTTAACCAAGATAAATACTAGTACTTCGCTTTGGCAGAACCTACATAGTATTGATCGAGGCCTTAACGAGGGAAAAATTAGAAGGCCATGTTGACTTAATATTTTAATAGAGGGATTTTATTAAGGTTGTTGCATCTCACCAATTATGGTCTACTTTAGTCCATTTAGTCTTTTAATTTATCTCAACAATTAATGGGGATTATTATTATCAAATTTTAATATATTTAAAATTGGCATGCTTTAGATATCCATATCATCTCATACATGAATAAATAAAGCAATAAATAAATTTAATAGTTATAGCCAATAAACTAAGGTGGTTCAATGTAACACCCCAAACCCGGCCTAGAAGTTAGGCCCATTGAGGTGTTTTTTTTCGAAAATCGTGTTTTCATTGAAACCCCTCTTGATATTTAAAAACTAAAGTCCCAGTTTGTGGTTATTATCAATCGACATTTATTAAGAAGTTATTACCTTCAAAACCTTGTTCATTGCGGAAGCTTAATTTAAAACAACTGACTTATAAAACGTGTAACACCCCAAACCCGGTCAATACACCATGACCGAATCTGGTATGCTACAGGAAAAAGGTATTTGAGAGGTTTAGGTTTCCGTTTAAAAGTTTGATGAAAACTCTTTTGTATGTTTTGTTTTTGTAGAAAACTTGAGCATGATTGTATAAAAGCGATAGTGTATTTGGAAACCCGAAAATTTTGAAAACTTAATCCGTTATGAGTAAACAAGTTTACCTCATGTAGAAATTTAAGTAATCCTTGTTGTTGCTTAAACACATTTTTTTTCTTTTAAGTTAGAAAGAAATCACAGTCAAGTTTGGAAGACAATTGAGTTTCATATTACAGCGTGATACCCGATGGTAAAGTTTAAAACATATCGCTTTGCAGTTTTGAAAACCTTATCTTTCCAAGTTTTATCGAATATTACCCAGTAATTTGTTAAGGCATATTTGAAATCCAATCAAAGCAAGTAAATAACAAAATATAAGTTTAAAATTTTTAAAGAGGCCTTTTACAATCCCAACATAATCAAATGAAATTAAATAAGGTAAAGTACCAAGTTTGAAAATCAGTGCAAGTTCGAATTTATTTTGGCATGGGCACCTCGAGTCCACCCCGACTCCGTGTCCGCGATCTAAGTGTCACCTGAAATGATAAGGGAGAAGGTGAGTCGCAAGACTCAGTGCATAAATCCCTCTCCCGGTATAACATGCTAACACACATCATAACAAAGCAATGCAAGTAATGCACCCGATCCTAACCATCCATAACACCTTTTCTACCCCGTGTGGTACCAAACCACCGGTGGTGCCAAACCACCGTGACCCAAAGTCACGATATCCATAGATGTGGTGCCAAACCACTGGTGACCCAAAGTCACGAAAGATCCATTTGTGGGGCCAACCCACGTGTGATACCAAATCACTGGTGACGATCCCATATCTCAAAAGTGGGGCCAACCCACGGTGGCGTTAACCACAGGGACGAGTCGCTATGAGGTGCCAAACCTCTGGTGTCCCAAAGACACAAGTGTGATACCAAATCACTGGTGATCGTAGTCACAATTAAAATGATGGGGCCAACCCATCGTGTGATACCAAATCACTAGCGTCAATCCCGTACAATCAACCGTGGGGCCAACCCACTGCGGTACTAAGCCACTGGGACGAGACGCGGAGGTGCCAAACCTCTGGTGACCCAAAGTCACAATAATCAATCTGTGGTACCAAACCACTGGAGGTGCCAAACCTCTGGTGTCCCAAAGACACGGATATCATATTCCCCCTCCTCTCATATCACCCAATAACATATCATACTAATGCAAAATCGTGCAATCATGCTATCATGCTCACATGCTTAATATGACATCTCAAAGTACATACACCAATAATCATGATATCACATATCATCACATAACTCGTAATGACACGGACTTACCCGAATCCAGTATCCATACCTCATTGGGTATTAAATCACCAACCATCTTGTTTCACTTACACAATCAGGTTATTACATTACTCAGTTAAGAAGGTGTGTTAGTTTACACACCTGATAGATCGCACGCTTAATCCCGAAGAACCGGTTTATACCCCTCAATTATCCTGCTCCTAAAGTCGGCCAAACACAGGGTTAATCACTTAAAACCATTCAGCCAGAATAGATAAGCCAAAGGGGTTTGTGTTAAGCCTTTACTTTTGCAAATGGTTCGGTTTCCAACCAAACCCGAACCAACACTGGTTCCCTTACCAATCGGTCACACCCTAGAAATGAAAAACGGTTAATCTCTTAATAACTTGACTTAAAGAAAACTAAACGAAATCGACTAAAAGAACTCGTTCTTACCACCACTTACCGATTGCTTAACAGAGAAAGAAGGCTCCTTCTTACTTGCTTCTGAAATCCAAAGGCCCTATAACAAAATCAGTTACCAACCAAAGAGTTAACTCCCTTCTAACATATATCGAAATCAGCCCTTAAACACACCCAAAATCGAAAAAGAACATGAGAGAGAGAAGGTAACCATTCGGCCAAACTCTTACCTATCCCACCGATTGACAACAAGTGCCCCAACAAGTTGACCACCCTCCTAGGATTTGGCCAAGGTGCACCCAAAGAAGAAGAAGGGAAGATTCGACTATAGGTGCACAACCCAAACTACGTTCGACTTTGAGTAAAAAGAGAAAAGAACAGATGTGGACAGAGAGTATAGTTTCAGCAAGATGGTATTGAAAAAAAGAAAATGAAGGTTAGGGGAACAAGGTAAGATGGTTGCGGCTTAATGAAATGGTAAGGAACAAATGGAAAATTCGGCTAAGAAGGAAATGTGAATTCGGCACAAGAGTTGTAAAAAGAAAGTGTAAGAAGGAAGGATCACTAGTTTCGGCTTCAACAATTGGAAAAGAAAGGGAGAGATGAACATTCGGCTACCAAAGTTTTCAAATAAGGAAAAAAAAACGTGGAGAAGAAAGTGTAGTAGTTTGACACTCAAATGAAAAGAAAAACACATGGAAAGGAGCATTCGGCCACAAGTACACAATCAATAAGAACAAGGCAAGTTTCGACAAGTAAAGGTGCTTGAGGTTTCGGCTTACACAAGATGCAAATGAGAAGAAATGAGAACAATATTCGGCCACACACACACCAACTTAAAAGATGCAAAGTAATTTTTGGCAAAAAGATACTTGGACTTTCGGTTTAAGGAGGACCAATGGAAAAAGAAGAAAGCACTTGGAGTTTCGGCTTGTTTTGACAAAAGAGTGAATTTGCTTCCAAAAATGCTTTTTGATCGAAAAACACAAAATGAAGAAGGAGTTTTCGGCACTCCCACTCTCTCACAACACTTACCAACCGGCCACTCCCCCAAAATCTCTCCAAAATTTAGCCACAACTCCCCCAAACACTCCCAAGCCACCAATTCAAACTAGTTGAACTAGTCTCCCTCCTAACTTCACTCTCCACCCATCATTTGAAGTTTTGACTTGGTCCAAGGCAGAGTTTGAACTGCCTACAACTCCTCCCCTCCATGCCGTCAAAATGGAAGCCAAAATGGAGCACTCATGACTTGAACAGGACCTCTCCCCCATTGCAATTGGCGCCAAGCCAAGCTCCTAGTGGCGCCTTACTTGCCACTCCACCAAGGCTCCTCTTGTGCTAAAAGTTTACCTAAAATATTTATAAACCCCACCTCCTTCAGCTCCTCCCACCTAAGCCTAGAAACAAAAAAAATTTTCCTACCACTCAGGCTTACACCTAGCTTATAACTAAGCCCCAACAACATCAAAATAACAACATAGCACATCATGCACATGCAGCAAAGCCAAAATAAAATAGCCCATAACCCGAGATATTACAAAACGTGATATTTACAACTTGGTTGCGAAAACATAGTGTTTTGAAAACAGATATTGTTTTGGAAAAATTGCGATTCAATGTTGAGCAGACTTTAAACATAAAAAATCCCAAATTATACTAGAATTTAAGCGAGGCCTTATTATAACCCAATAAAAATGATTTCATAAAGTAAAGTAGAATACTAAAATCCAAAACTGCTCGTAGTCTGGCCACCTCTGAGTCCTTCAATACATCAAACCGCCTACTGAGGGTTACTTGGAAAAAATTAAAAAGAGGGGGTGAGTTTGTGAAAACACAATGCGTACAACCCTCATCAGTAAAAACATGCATCACAACAATTTGGGCCGACGCCCATTACAATAATAGTGGTAATTGGGCCTTAGCCCAAAATAGCCTCGGTTGGGCCTTAACCCATATCATATGTCACAAATCATAAATATCTGGGCCTAAGCCCATCTCAATTTTAAAATCCATATATGCAATGCATTAATGCCCATACCAACCCTGCACTCCGTCTTCTGTCCAACCGTGCACTCCTCTGGGGATTTAATCGACCCACCCATCCGTACACTCTTTTTGTAACACCAGTTGCGGCACTAACTTAACGGTGCAACATGGCTTCTCGGTGGCTAAAAAGCCTTTGGTGGATCCACAGTCGTCAAGTGACCATGAGATCCTATTAGCACTTCCTCCATATTAATAATCCCATTCCCATGCAACATAATAACACATGAATGCATCATACAATAATAAACATACCATAATAATTATAAATCGCATACAAGAATATCCATATAACATGTAGGGCGTTTTCGTCATCTTGCCCTTCAGGGGCATATCGGTCATTTTACCCATTGAGGGTATTTCGATAATTTTGCAAACCAGGAGTATTTCTATAATTTTGCAAATCAGGGGCATTTCGATAATTTTGCAAACCAAGGGTATTTTGGTAATTTTGCAAACCAAGGGTATTTCGGTAATTTTGCAAACCAGGGGTATTTCGATAATTTTGCAAACTAGGGGTATTTCGGTAATTTTGTAAACCAAGGGTATTTCGGTAATTTCACAAAATAGGGGTATTTCAGTATTTTTGCAAACTAAGGTTATTTTGGTAATTTCACAAACCAGGGGTATTTTGATAATTTTGCAAACCAGGGGTATTTCGATAATTTTGTAAACCAGGGGTATTTTAGTAATTTTGTAAACTAGGGGCATTTCGGTAATTTTTCAAACTAAGGGTATTTCAGTAATTTTGCAAATCATGGGTATTTTAGTAATTTTGCAAACCAGGGGTATTTCGATAATTTCGTAAACCAGGGGTATTTCGATAATTTCACAAACCAAGAGTATTTCGATAGTTTACCCATTGAGGGTACTTTGGTAATTTCGCATTTAACAGCCTTTCCAAAGGCCTGCTGTCGCCCCGAGCGACTCAGATAACCTAGATGGTCATAACGGTGTAAATTGGCCCGAGGCCCCTTATTCGGCCTATGTGGGCCCACACGAGCATGCCAACGCCAACCTTTGAAACACCCCAAACCGGGCCTACGAGCCTTGACCGAATCTGGTATGTTCCCCGGTGAAAACCGTTTCAAATTCTTTTGTTACTTTGGAAAATCTGGGTTTTTGAAAGAACGATTGTTTTTGGGTTGGGCTTAGTTTATTTTATATTGGAAACCCCTTTAGGTTGGGCGACAAAAACACTTAGGAATTAATTTAAAATAAATTTATTTAGTCTTTAATTCATAAAATTTTCGTAACATAATACTTTAAAAGTAAAATAGTTCACTATGGCATTATTACATCAAATAAATCCAAATAATTGGAAGTACTTAATTAAAAATAAAAGTCCTAATCGTAAAATTTCTTCATTGTGCATGGCCACCTTTAAGCTCCGCCAGGCAGGTCCATTCTTGATCATCACCGAAAATGTTCTCTGGCAACGGGTGAGTCAAAGCAGACTCAATGTGTACACAAACACTATGTCCAAATAGATTCGGGCATATTATCACATCACATACATAATCATATAGTAGATATAAAATAATGATGCAACCCAACCCAAACCTATATGCCATCCACTACACATCACCGTACCATCACTCGCATAATCGTGGGGACTACTAAGTCAACCCTCCATCCGTTACACACCATCGAAGGCGGTCATTGCGATCGACGTGCTCATCACCCTTATAAAATTCATGGTCTTAGGTCACCACATTCGGATATCGTGGTCTTAGGTCACCACATTCGAGATATCGTGGTCTTAGGTCACCACATTCGATTATCGTGGTCTTAGGTCACCATATTCACTTCCCTTTTCATATAACCCATATGCCCCATATCATACATATCATGCATTAACATGCCAAATTCTTATTTCACATTCTTATAATGTCATATGTGTGTCGTAATGATATTTAACATAATCCTAGTAGGAGTAGGAAACATACACAGTACTTTGTACCATTGCATGGTACTTTAGCCATATTCACATTCTTATAAACATGCACATATTTATTATTGCGAAATCTTATTAAAAAGTAGCGTGGGTACACACCGATTAAACTTTAGCAAGTTCACTCCAAATCTGAAAAGCTTGATCTAATGCCTTAGATCTTAAATCTCTACATTTGATCAATCACTTAATACTTAGTAAAGAGCCATTCGCCATAAAACCAAATCCCAATGGGATTAGTGCGCTTAAATCCTTACCTTCTTCCGATTGATGTCTAATCAAATGCGAAACTTTGTATCCTTCTTTCTTGAAATCGGTAATCACTAGATTACTTGAATAGATTAGTTTCGACTTTTAAATATTAATGAAACACATCTATTTACTCAACATGGCCTTGGTGAATGCTATAGATACTTACCTTGTGGATTTTAAATCCAAACTCACCGAATAACTAGAGAACACGCGACCTATGGTGTACCTTCGGAAAAGAATTTCTCCTTCCTTGTAGTTGACACTTAGTAAATCCCAAAGATCTCTTCAAAGTTTGACAACAAGATATTAATGGGGTTAGTCCTAGATTTGACAAATCTTAAAAGAAAAGGATGAAACCGAATGAGATCTTACCCTTAATGCACAAGTCGACAACCCCTTGCTTGAAGTCTCAAACTATTCGGCTATGGTCTTGATAATAGCAAGTTTTGGCTTTTGGAACTTAACAAGAAATTAGCTAAAGGTTATCGTGTTGTCGGTTTATCAAAAGAAAAGAGCGGAAAAGAGTCACTGGGGATTGACAATGGTGGACTTATGGAGAAAAAGATTTGACTATGGCAAAAATAAGAGAAAAGGAGAGAGTTTACTAGGAAATTTTTGGCAGAGACTTCAATGGAACAGAAAAGATTGATGAATAGCCTTATTTTCCTCCTTTTGCCGAAATTACTAGGCCAAGACTCCTTTACTTGGCCATCACTACTATTTTGATAACTTTATCACTTTAATTATCACCCATTCAATTTAATAAAACTTAATCCAATATTTATCTCTTATCTCTTAATGAAAATAATAATAATAGTCCATCATTATCTATCTATTTGTCGAATTTTAAAGAGAATTAAACTCTTCCCCAAGTGCCTTGGTGCCATCCAACTCCCTTGCTCCTTGCAGCAAAATAAAACTCTTTTATTTGCTTCCCACGTGACTCGAACCTAGGCCCATTTGCATAGCTTGTGGCGTCACTTACCTGGGCCTTAAGTGGTACCTCCTAGCCACTACTCCAAGCACGTTCTTGTGTTAAATTCCCTCTACTAATTTTCTTAAGGCCACCGTGTTTTAGTTTCCTCTTTTAAACTTAACATTTCTAAAACATTTCCTTACATTTCCAAGTTTCCAAAAATGGTCACTTTCCTCTTTTAAACTTAACATTTCTAAAACATTTCCTTACATTTCCAAGTTTCCAAAAATGGTCACTTTCTTCTTTTAAACTTAACATTTCTAAAACATTTCCTTACATTTCCAAGTTTCCAAAAATGTTCACCATACATTCATAACACACAAGACATGCCATTTTGTACAATTAAATCAAAAATGCATAGGCCCATTTTCAGGATGTTACAGTTTACCCCCTTAAAATAATTTCATCCTCGAAATTACTTACTATCGTTCAATCCTAACTCATCACACTACGCCTTTGCTGCGCACTCTGATCTTAACAAAACTAACACATTTATTAGATACTACCTCGACCACGTCCACTAGAACTCATTACTAACGTCGCGATTTAATCTGATTAAAAAGTTTTATGCATTAGTTCTTTGTTCCACTGTTTAACCGCGAAGAAGTTTTATGAAAAGAATTTTAGGAGTGGTTTTTCGTATTCATACATGCACACAGTCTTTACATTCATACATCCATCAATCAATTATGAACTTTCGTTCATTCAGAGAAATGTTGTAGTTTTCATTGTTGTTGTTTTTCCACTACCTAGGGGTATTTTTGTAATTTGCCCTACAGGGGTATTTTTGTAATTTGTCAAAATAAGGTTCCTTGGTGATTTTGTCAATTAGGGTATTTTGGTAATTTTTAAAATCCTGGGGGTATTTCAAAATTTTGAAATTACAGGGGTATTTCAGTAATAAACCAAGGTAAATTTATAAATCTTAATAAATCAAGGATATTTTGGAATTTACAAAACTTGAAGGTTGTTTCTGAGAATTTGTTTTCCAAATCAGTGTTGTTGCAGAAATTTTTGAAGATCGGGGGTCATTCTGGTAATTTTGTAACTCGGGGATATTTCGGTAATTTGTATGGTAGGGGTAATTTTGTAAATAAATTTTTTCCATAATCAAGGTATTTTGATATTTTGTAAATTTAGGGTTCCTTTAAGCAAAGTAGTGAAATTTTGATAAGAACTGTGGGTATTTGGAAATTTCATAAACCAAGGGCATTTTTGTAATTTTACCACTAGGGGTATTTTAGTAAATTTGTAAATCAAAAATATTTCAGGAAAATTTATAAAAATAATCTTTTCAAATCAAGAGGGTAATTTAGAAATTTTAAAACTAGGGTTTCCATAAAAATACGGCTAGTCCCTTTCGGGTTTTAGTTAGGGGTTTAGCCCGTGATTAAGTCCTCTTAGTTAGGGTGAACCGTAGCTACGCACTAGGTAGGATTCGAGTGGAGAGGAGGTGAGTCGCTAGGACTGCTTAAATACCAAGCTCTTACTGAATCCACTCCTAGACATGCGCACAACTGTTGCCACACCCTAGCTCGGCGACTTAGTCACAGGTTTGTTTAATGGTCCTTAAGTCTTATGTATTCAATGTTGGGGTAGACTAGTCCTAGGGTTTAATAGCCCTAATCTACTAATCTATGAGCCAAAATAAGCCCATAACAGTTCATATAAACAAATTACTTCAATAATTAGAAGTACTTACCTGGTGGACTTCGGCTCAGAGACTTAGTGGGCCATGCCAGAAAAACCTGCTTAATTCACAAAATCCCTTTTTAACTTTGAAAACGTTTTGGGCCTTAAACCCAAGGCCGAGAGTTTAAAATTGGGCTCGATACAAACTAAAACACCCAAACCCGGCCCACGAGCCTTGACCGAATCTGTATGTTCCCGGTGTAAACTGCTTCAAATTCTTTTGTTACTTTGGAAAATCTGGTTTTGAAAGAACCATTGTTTTTAGGTTGGGCTCGAGTTAAAAACAAGTTTATTTTATATTGGAAACCCCTTTAGGTTGGGCGACAAAAACACTTAGGAATTAATTTAAAATAAATTTATTTAGTCTTTAATTCATAAAAATTTTCGTAACATAATACTTTAAAAGTAAAATAGTTCACTATGACCTTATTACATCAAATAAATCCAAATAATTGGAAGTACTTAATTAAAAATAAAAGTCCGAATCGTAAAATTTCTTGCTGTGCATGGCCACCTTTAAGCTCCATGACCCGGTCCATTCTTGATCATCACACGAAAATGTTCCCTACAACGGGTGTCAAACAGACTCAATGTGTACACAAACACTATGTCCAAATAGATTCAGGCATATTATCACATCACATACATAATCATATAGCAGATATAAAATAATGATGCAACCCGAGCCCAAACCTATATGCCATCCGCTACACATCACCCGTACCATCCTGCACACCGTGGGGACTACTAAGTCAACCCTCCATCCGCTACACACCATCAAAGGCGGTCATTGCGGTCGGCGTGCTCATCGCCCTTATAAAATTCGTGGTCTTAGGTCACCACATTCAGATATCGTGGTCTTAGGTCACCACATTCAGATATCGTGGTCTTAGGTCATCACATTCAGATATCGTGGTCTTAGGTCCCCACTTTCACTTCCCCTTTTCATATAACCCATATGCCCCATATCATACATATCATGCATTAACATGCCAAATTCTTATTTCACATTCTTATAATGTCATATGTGTGTAATGTAATGGATATTTAACATGATCCTAGTAGGAGTAGGAAGCGTGCACAGTACTTTGTACCATTGCATGGTACTTTAGCCATATTCACATTCTTATAAACATGCACATATTTATTATTGCCAGAAATCTTATTAAAAAGTATTGTGGCGTACACACTTGATTCGCTTTAGCAAGTTCACTCCAAATCCTTAAAAGCTTGATCTAATGCCTTAGATCTTAAATCTCTACATTTGATCAATCACTTAATACTTAGTAAAGAGCCATTCGACCATAAAACCAAATCCTAGTAGGATTAGTACATTTAAATCCTTACCTTCTTTGCCGATTGATGTCTAATCAAATGCCTAAACTTTGTATCCTTCTTTCTTGAAATCGGTAATCACTAGATTACTTGAATAGATTAGTTTCGGCTTTTAAATATTAATGAAACACATCTATTTACTCAACATGGCCTTGGCCGAATGCTATAGATACTTACCTTATGGATTTTAAATCCCAAAACTCACCGAATAACTAGGGAACACGCGGCCTATGGTGTACCTTTGGGAAAATAATTTCTCCTTCCTTGTAGTCGACACTTAGTAAATCCCGAAAGATCTCTTCAAAGTTTTGGCAACAAGATATTAATGGGGTTAGTCCTAGATTTTGGCAAATCTTAAAAGAAAAAGGATGAAACTGAATGAGATCTTACCCTTAATGAACAAGTCGACAACCCCTTGCTTGAAGTCTCAAACTATTCGGCTATGGTCTTGATAATAGCAAGCTTTCGGCTTTTGGAAATTAACAAGAAATCGGTTAAAGGTTATCTGTGTTGTCGGTTTATCAAAAGAAAAGAGCGGAAAAGAGTCACTAGGGGATTCGCAATGGTGGACTTATCTGAGAAAAAGATTTGGCTATGGCAAAATAAGAGAGAAAGGAGAGAGTTTGCTAGGAAATTTTCGCAGAGACTTCAATGGAAAAGAGAAGATTGATGAATAGCCTTATTTTCCTCCTTTTGCCGAAATTACTAGGCCAAGACTCCCTTACTTGGCCATCACTCCTATTTTGATAACTTTATCACTTTAATTATCACCCATTCAATTTAATAAAACTTAATCCAATATTTATCTCTTATCTCTTAATAAAAAAAATAATAATAGTCCATCATTATCTATTTATTTGCCGAATTTTAAAGAGAATTAAACTCTTCCCTAAGTGCCTTGGTGCCGTCCAACTCCCTTGCTCCTTGCAACAAAATAAAACTCTTTTATGTGCTTCCCACGTGACTCGAACCTAGGCCCATTTGCATAGCTTGTGGCGTCACTTACCTGGGCCTTAAGTGGTACCTCCTAGCCACTACTCCAAGCCCGTTCTTGTGTTAAATTCCCTCTACTAATTTTCTTAAGGCCACCGTGTTTTATTTTCCTCTTTTAAACTTAACATTTCTAAAACATTTCCTTACATTTCCAAGTTTCCAAAAATGGTCACTTTCCTCTTTTAAACTTAACATTTCTAAAACATTTCCTTACATTTCCAAGTTTCCAAAAATGGTCACTTTCCTCTTTTAAACTTAACATTTCTAAAACATTTCCTTACATTTCCAAGTTTCCAAAAATGGTCACTTTCCTCTTTTAAACTTAACATTTCTAAAACATTTCCTTACATTTCCAAGTTTCCAAAAATGTTCACCATACATTCATAACACATAACACATGCCATTTCGTATAATTAAATCAAAAATGCATAGGCCCATTTTCAGGATGTTACAACCTTGGACCCCTTACTTCCTTGTGGCGTCACCTCCTTGTCTCCCATGTGGCGCCGCTTTGCCACTACACCACAATTTCTTCTTATGTCATTTTTCTCCACATTTTATTCTTAAGGCCTACCTACTATCTCCTAGAGTTTTATTCACCTAAAACCAAAATTTTCCTAAAGCCCAAGTTTGATCCCAGGACTTCATAGAAGCCCCTTAACCTTCCAAAATCACCTTCCTAACAGGTCTAACCTGTAATAATGCTGTTCTTATATGCCCAAAAATTTTAAAATGCTCCAATGGCCAAGGCCCAATGGGCTCAATCCTACTAGGCCCAAATTCAGGGTGTTACATTCAACCTAAGCGAATGGAAGAACCAAAAGGAAACCTAAAGGTGTAATCCGTTTCACAAGCTGTCGGTCCACACTAGTTGTCCCATCTTTCTTCTCGTCTAGCCCATAGCCACTCTTGCAAATTACACTATGCAAAAACTCATTTTACATATGAGGGAGTAAGATGAGAAGAGAAATACAAGAGAATAGTAGTAAGGCACGACATGCAGGCCGTATTTATAAAAAAAATTCAACCTTTTATCAAATGGGTCATCGGGCTATAACTATGCATTTCAAACACCGTGCATGTTAAAAATAGCATACATAATTCAACGTTTTGCTAAGGTGAATTATAAAATATCCTTTCAACCTTTGGTGGCCCACCAAGTTTTTATTATTATTATTTATTTACAAAACATACTGTAAGAAGATGGGGATCTGAGGCGGTTGGAGGAAGCGGGCCAAGTCATGAAATAGTCACACTTGCATTGTCCTTTATCTTTGGAATGGACACAAGTCATGAATAGTCACACTTGCATAGTCCATCCCATGTTTCTTGATACCTTGAGTAGACTATGATATACAAATAAGTATGACATCTCATATAAACTTATTTGAGCATGACCATGCATTTCTAGTCTCACTCAATCAAGTGGCCTAATATATTACTCCCATTATGTAGGAGGGACTTATCCTATGTTGATCAACCATATCCCTCTACATAGATTGTGGTATATCCAACATCAGCCTTTTAGAACAACTAGTTACAGTGTACGTTTGACACTATCAAAATATACAACTCACGATGTTGGGATAATGATGATCTCAAGTCTGTGGATTATATACATATTAATCACTATGAGTAATGTTTTGACAATAACATAATAATCCAAGAAACATACTAATAGCGGGTCAGTCCAATATGTTGTTCTCTAACACACATATTCATGCATTGATTTTGACACTCCATATAAATGACAACTCTTTATCATCAATCAACTACATGTTAGTCTTAATGCATTATTGTTGTCCTAGTCAACAATAATACTTGACTAAAGATCTTTTAAAAATAACCATATTATTATCAGGACATTATTATAAAATAGTTTATTTGTACATACAAAAAAATTGAAATAATAATGACAACGCCTTATATTAATAAACATGGTAAATCAAGTATGTTATTACAACCATCTCATGATTGATCTTTGGGCATACTCTTACACGTAGATTCTATCTCAAACATCAAACAATCATCAGATCTGATTTGGTACTCTGAATAAGTAATCGACTCGCATTGCACCCTTTTAGCTTGCAATTCACTGTCACATTTCTAGGCTTCACAAATTTGATGAAGAAATACTGGTTTAGCTTTTAACTCAGCTAAAATCGAACCATCTTCGGATAATGTCAACTGTGTATTCATTGCTTTGAAAGCAAACAACAATTTTCTACTCAAAGCATCCGTGACTACATTCACTTTCCCTAGATGATAATCAATCACTAACTCATAATCTTTCAATATTTTGAGCAATCTCCATTGTCGCAAATTCAAATCTTTCTGAGTCATAATATACTTTAAACTTTTATGATCAGTAAAGATGTGTCATTTTTCACCGTACAAATGATGATGCCAAATTTTCAATGCAAAAATTATAGCGGCCAACTCTAAATCATGCGTACGATAGTTCTTTTCATGCGGTTTCAACTGTCTGGAGTCATAAGCTATAACTTTTCTATAACAACCTAAACTTGGCCTAAACGTTAGGGCTGAATCTGGCGTGTCACATTGAAGCGTTTTTCGAAAACCATGTTTTCATTGAAAACCTTTCTTGATAACTTAAAACTTCTTTCCGTTTTGAAACCTTATTTGTTGCGGAAGCTTAATTTAAACAAATGATTTACGAAAACATAATATTTAAAATTGATTTGCAAAAATGTAGCGTTTGAAAATAGTTATTGTTTTTGGAACTGTGTTCTACTTCTAGAAGATACAAATCACAATCAAATCAAATCTCAAATTTAAAACAAACCAGACATAGGCCTTATTACATCAAAATCCAAATTAAAGAAAACATAATTCAAAATGAAGCAACTTAAAATCACGAAAATGTGACTGTTCGTAGTGTGGCCACCTCCGAGTCCCCCAGTACGTCGAACCGTCACACTAGGGATTACCTGAAAAATTAAAAACTGGGTGAGTTTACAAAAACTCAGTGTGTAATCCCCTTACTAGAGTAACAGTTAGTATACAGAAACAGTAATCAAAATGGTCTAGGCCAAATCCCTTTAACAGTAACAATACAATCTAGTTCAGAGCATACGTGGGCCAAAACCCACTACAATATCATTTGGGTCACAGCCAGTAACAGAATCAATTGGGCCTAGCCCAAACCAATAACAGAACAAGTGGGCCTAAGCCTAGTACAGTGACAAAACTCGTAAACAGATATGCAATAGTATGAGGATGCATCCCACCCCAATCCAACCAACACATCACCCGTACCAACCCTACAATCCTGTGGGGATCAAATCGACCCACCCAGCCAACACACCAAGCTTAACACCGGTTGCGGCACTAAGTCAACAGAACGGCTCGGCGCCGTAGACAGAACGGCTAAAATAGTAGCAACGCTGCCAATTAACAAAACGGCTAAAAGCCATAAACAGAATGGTTATAAACCATAATTAGGATGGCATAGAGCCATAATCAGGATGGCATAAAGCTATCGGTAACTGTAATAAGTTTGGCACATAGCCGTCAATGATGGCAATATAATCGGCACACAGCCACGGGTAATTATGATCGACATAGAATCATCAATTTATATGTTAGGCACATAGCCACAGATAAATACGATTGGCAAAAGCCATATTTAGTTGGCACAGAGCCAAAATCAGATTACGCGGCTTTAAGCCGTCCGTCGGTCCACAATCGTCTCATGCGACACGTGAGACCTTAACAGATCAATACTGGATCCACAGTCGTCTCATGCGACCCATGAGACCCTATCAGAACTTCCTCCGAATCAATATCCCAACCCCATGCAATATGTCGTGAATGTCATGCTTAATCATTACTCGTGTATGCAAAATGGCCATGTTCAGTAACAATCATTTAAACATATATGAAAAGCATATCAGTCACATGACCACAGCCAAGTAAGTTAAAATACAATCATACGATCATAGTCAAATCAGTCAAATTCTTAGTCCAAGTTAGTCATTTACCCATAAAGGCAAAATAGTCATTTTACCCTATAAGGGTATTTCGGTAATCCTACCCTTTAGGGGCATCTTAATAATTCTACCCTACAGGGGTATTTCGATAATCCTATTTAGGTAATTCTACAAATCTAGGGTATTTCAGTAATTTCCCAAATCGAGGTACTTCGATAATTTCACAAATCGACGGTATTTCGGTAATTTTACAAATCGAGGGTATTTTAATAATTTTAAAAACTAAGGGTATTTTGATAATTTCACAAATCAAGGGTATTTTGGTAATTTCAAAAATTAAGGGTATTTCAGTAATTTTACAAATTGGGGGTATTTTAGTAATTTTACAAATAGGGGGTATTTCGGTAATTTCACAAATCAGGGGTATTTCAGTAATTTCACAAATTGAGGGTATTTTGATAATTTACAAACCGAGGGTATTTTGATTATTTTACAAATTAGGGGTATTTCGATAATTTCATAAATCGAGGGTATTTTGGTAATTTTACAAATTGAGGGTATTTTGGTAATTTTACAAATTGGGGATATTTTGGTAATTTTACAAATCGAGGGTGTTTTAATAATTTTACAAATCGGGGGTATTTCAGTAATTTCACAAATCGAAGGTATTTCAGTAATTTTATAAATCAGGGATACTTCGATAATTTTACGAATTAGGGGTATTTTAGTAATTTTACAAATCGAGGGTATTTCAGTAATTTCACAAATCGATGGTATTTTGATAATTTTACAAATTAGGGGTATTTTGGTAATTTTACAAATCGAGGGTATTTCGATAATTTTACGAATCGGGGGTATTTAAGTAATTTCACAAATCGGGGTATTTCAGTAATTTCACAAATCAGGGTCTCAACGACTCAACAAAAAGTCCACCGTTGCCTCGAGCGACTTAAGGAACCTATACAGTCACAACAGTGTAAATAGGCCTAAGGCCCATTACTCGACCCAAGTGGGCCCACACACTCGTGTGGCCCAATTAACCCAGAAATAACCTCGGCTATATGAACAGCACAGTTCAAACCAATAGAAACCATATAACATGTTTTTTATCCGTGTGGGGCCCACCACCTATGGGCCCACATGACCCATTGCCCAAAAGCGACCCTAGCCTTGTGGACTACACGGCTCGATCTAACATTTACCACAATATGCAAATTTAATCCGTGAGGGGCCCACATGCCTATTGGGCCCACACGGCCCATTTCGGCCCCAATGCAGCCCAGAACGACTTAAGCCCATGAGAACGTTCATGGTGGCCTCAACCATCTTACGCCCATATTCGTGGGCTCGGTTCACCACACGTGCGATCGCACGCTCATGTGGCATCATTCGCCGGTACTTCGACTTTTCGGCATTTTGTCGATCTACGATCAGAAGGAGTGTGGTTACATAGACTCTATCAGCTTTCTCGCCAACTATCGAATACAGGGTACTGTTACACACCTTCGGCTTATCAGATGACTATCAGGTACAAGGTAAAAATACACACCTGATTGCCAATGTGCACGACTAACCCACAAGAACACCAACCTAACACAATCAGAAACTTCGGTTAGTCGCTTATCAATTAATTAAAAAGAGAACCTTAACCCAAAACTCATGTTCGGGGGCTTACCTATCACCCGCCTTAATCAATCTCACTCAGGCCATCGCAGGAGATCACTTCACTTTAAGTCCTTAAAAAAAAAAAACTACCTACATTCCATTTGCGACTCAATAACTAATATCATATACGCAAATAATTGAACTAGGAGTATCGCAACTTACCCAAACTGTGGAATTAAGACTGAGAGACAGAAGTATTCAGCCACCACCACAACACACCCTTAAACCAAGGCATGAGAAGAAACAATCGCACTCCCCTGAGGCCAAGTATTCGACTAGCACAGAAGTTCAGAGGTTATTCGGCTCTAGCAAAAGAGGAAGGAAATGAGAAAAGCCGAAAGAAGGAAGAGAGGAGATAGCAATGTGTTTGGCCAAAAACACATCAACCAATTGAGAGAGAAAAAGAAATATTTGTCAAAAGTGTGAAGAGGTACAGTAGAGAAAAAAATCGGTTTGATAGGAGGTTTGCAGAGGAATACAAAGTAGAGAACAGAAGAACTCGAAAGGTATTCGATATGACCAAAAATGAAAAGATACTACCCACACTCTTAGCACAAATTGGCCTCCAAAAAAGAAAGAAAAAACCCAAAATGTTTCAAGCCACCGAATTAGAGAGTAAAAGACTACTCAAAGCTGATTTCTGATAAACCAGATTTCTCATTTGGCACACACCCCTCTTTCCTTTTAAAATCCCAAATTTTCCTCCCCAAATCACTCAAACCATCCACCACCCTTAATCCACTCCTAAAATCCCTCCTCCAACCTCTCCACCATCCAATTCAAACTTCACCTTTTTACCAAGTCCACAACAACCTTCCAGAGTTTCAATCCAATTCAACCACTTACCATCCCCATGCAGCAAAATAATTTTATTTTGCTTGCAAGGGAATTCGAACCCAGGCCCCCCTCAATATCTCAACGCGCTACTTGCCTCCTTGCCACAAGCTCTTTTTGTGTCACAAAATATGCTCAATTAATAAAAAAGTCTATAGGCCAAAGTCTAGGTTCCTTTAAAAGAAAAACCAAAATATATTGGAAGAGCCAAGACTTGAACCCAGGCTCCCTTACAACCTTAATGATGCCACAACCACTAGACCACATGCTTCATTGTGTCTCTTTTTAATCACAATAATTTAAAAGGCCTACATCCAAGCATCCAGGGTTTTATTTACTTAAAATCAAAATTTTTGCTTAAGCCCAGGTTTGAACCCAAGACTTTTCCAACTCCTCTCAGGACCCTTAACCACTTGAGTAAACATTTAATTGTGTCATTTAATTAAATACCTATTTATAGCCTCTTTATGGACCCATACTCAAGGCCCAAATTTAGGGCGTTACATTTTCCCTCTTGCATCAATACGCAACCTAAACCATTCAATGACGCGTCACTGTTAATCACAAATTCTTTACCCGACTCAGGTTGAACCAATATTGGTGCCTCAGATAACAATGTTTTCAATTGATCGAAGCTTTGTTAACATTTCTTGGACCATTCAAACTTTACATATTTCTGTAGCAGTCTGGTCATCAGTTTAGCAATCATCGAGAACCCTTTAACGAAGCGTCGATAGTAACTAGCCAATCCCAAAAAGTTTTTGACCTCAGATACATTTCTAGGTGGTTTTCAATCAATAACAGCAAAAATCTTGCTCGGATCAACTCGAATGCCATTTTTCGAGACAATATGTCCCAAAAATCATACTTTTTAGAGCCAAAACTCACATTTGTCGAATTTAGCACACAGTTGCTTATCTCTCAAGGTTTGCAACATAATCCTCAAATGCTTAGCATGCTAAGACTCATCTCGTGAATAGATCAGAATGTCATCAATGAACACAACAACAAATCTATCTAAATACGGTCTAAAGATCTAATTCATTAAATCCATAAAAATGGAGGAGTATTAGTTAGTCCAAAAGGCATAACAAGGAATTCATAATGTCCGTACCTCGTTCTGAACGCAGTTTTTAGCACATCTGAGTCTTTAACTCGCAACTGATAATAACCAGATCTCAAATCAATCTTTGAAAATACTATTGCACCTTTTAACTAGTCAAACAAATCATCTATTCTCGACAATAGATACTTATTCTTTATTGTAACCTTGTTGAGCTGACGATAGTCAATACACATTCTCATTGACCCATCTTTCTTCTTTACAAATAATACAGGTGCACCCCAGGGTGAAAAACTAAGTCGTGCAAAACCTCTATCTATTAACTCTTTCAATTGAGCTTTCAACTCTTTCAACTCTATCGGAGCCATTCTGTACGGATCTATAGATATTGGCAAAGTTCCCAGTACTAACTCAATGGCAAACTCAACCTCTCTGACTGGTGCCAACCTAGGCAATTCTTCTGGAAATACATCTGAATATTCACAAACTACAGGCACTGATTCAATCTTCTTTTCAGACACCTTGGTATCTAAAACATATGCTAGATATGCGTCACAACCTTTTCTCACATATCTCTGAGCCAGCATTGATGAAATCACTATAGGCAATCCACTCGACTCATCAGATTCAATCTGAAGAATTTCATTATTTTGACATTTCAATTCTATAATCTTTCGTCTACAGTTCACAACACCATCATGTAGAGTTAACCAATCCATACCCAGAATCACATCAAATTCATCAAATGGTAAAATCATCAAATCAGTCGAAAAACAGTAACCCCAAGTCATTAAAGGATAGTTCTTGCATACTTTGTCAACTAGAACATACTTGCCTTAGGGGTTCGATGTTTTAATCATAAACTCAGTTATTTCACCAGGAAAATTCTTACTAGACACTAAATTATCACAAACATACAAATTTGTCGATCCAAGATCAATTAAAGAACATACGAATGTGTCGGTCCAGGATCAATTAAAGCAATCACATTAATGTCATAAAGAGAAAATGTACCGGTACTAACATCTGGTGATGATGCTTCTTCGCGAGCCCGAATAGCATAAGCTTTGGTAGGTGCTCTAGCTTTGGATCTCATAGCGGAGTCCTTTGTTGCCTCTTGACTACCACTCACATTCCCAGCATTTCTTGATGGTCTTCCTCTAGTCGATATATTACTCGGTCTCACATTCTAAGGTCTATCTTTCTCAATCATCTCAGGACAGTCTTTAATAAAATGATCTAGTGAGCCACATTTGAAACAAGCTTTAGTACTCTTATTCTAGCATTCAACAAAATGTCTTCTTTCGCATGGTTGTCACTCGGATTTGTTATTTCTCACACTGCTAACACTCGAGATAGAAGTAGCTTGAACTTTAAAATTCATATGTTGATTTCCACGATCTCTATTCTGTACCCCACTGATGCATTAGATCGACTATACAAATCTCAAAATTTCTTTGATGGAGAATGATAAGATTTATTCATTGGTCTTTTTCTCGAATCTCTAGCTTCTAAATCAGCTTTTTTCTTTTCTCGGCTGAAGTCTTCGGCTTTGCTAGCCCTGTCAACTAATACAACGAATTCTTTCAAATCTAAAATTTTGACCAGAAGTTTAATGTCTTCGTTCAGCCCATCAACAAACTACTTGTACATTATCTCTTCAGTAGAAACATACTCTTGAGCATATTTACTTAACCACACAAATTCTGTCTCATACTCAGTTACGGTCTTGTGCTTTTGATCTAGAAACCATTGGTTTATATATTTCTTTCGAAACTCGGTCTAGAAGAACTCCCAAGTGCCTCTCTCTCTCTCGGCACCACTGATACTAATGTATTCTACCACTGATACGCAGTGTCCCTCAAAAGCAATATAGCACATTTTAAGCATTCAGCCGGTGTGCAAAAAAGCTCATTAAACACTCGAATCATATTTTCAAGCCAAAACTCAGCTCTCTCAGGATCATCGTTAACATGAGCACTGAACTCTTCAGCCCTGTGTTTACGAATCTTATCAACTGGAGGCTTGTTCAATCTTAAAAGCTCAATTCCTTGAGTAGCTATGGGAACCAGTTGAGGATTAGGAGGGGGTGGAGGTTGTTAAGCACCAGGGTTCATACGGATGCATTGAGTGAACCACTCGTTCATCATTTGGAAGAAGGCTTCTTTAGCCTTTCCTCATTGGCTGCTCGTTACAAGTTTAGAATTAGACGGCGCTATCCCTTGAGAGGGAGCGGGCGCATTACTCTCAACCTCATCAGCTATAGCTTGATTTGGATCCATTTACTAAATGAAAACACATTTTATAATGTCAAGAGTTATCACACTATCACAGTTTATATATGGCATGTATAGCTAGACTCTAACACGCACTAGACTAGTCCTAGAATCGACAAAACTGTAGCTCTAATACCAATAAATGTAACACTCTCACCTGTATTCAATGCCAGAATAGGGTTACAGAGCATTACCAGATTTACAACACATTTAAACATAAAATTTTCATTCATTTAATCAATACATGTAATCATCATTCAATATCAATCAATTTGTCCCTAATACGAGCCTACGAGGCATAAACATGCATTGAGAGTGGTTCGGGACTAAATAGATAACTCGGGAAATTTTTTAACACTTAAAAACTTTTTCTCCAAAACAAAAGACACATGCCCATGTGACCAGGCCGTGTGTCTCACACTGCCACCAGACACGTCCGTGTCACAGTTCAAAATGGAAGCACACGGCCGTGTCCCAGCCCGTGTCCTACCCCTTGTCCAAACAAGGGAGCTTACTGACTTGGGTCACACGGCCAACCACACGCCCATGTGTCTAGCATGTGTGCCCTTCGAAGTGGCCACACACGCCCGTATGCCAGGCCGTGTGCTAGGCTGTGCCAAACCTGTAGGGTATATTGACTTATGCAACACGGCCAAGTCACATAACCGTGTGCTAGGTCATGTGCAAATTAGGGGTATACTAACTTGTACCACATGGTTGATCACATGCCTATGTGTGAGACCATGTAGAGCATACTGACTTGATATCTAAATCCACACCAGGAGACACACGATAGTGTACTTAACCGTGTGTCACACAGCTTAGAAACACACCCATGTCTCTGTCCGTGTGGACAAAAATAGGCTATTTACCAAGCTATTTTGCCACCTTTTTGGTACACACCTTCACCTGTACATATGGCACTAAAACGAAGCATAATAGGCAACCCAAAACAACCAAATCAAACATAACTCCTACTATTTCATCTAGGTATTTCTAAGCCTAAACCACAATCACAAACATCCTTATTTCATCAACCATTTCCAAGCAACATTAATCATATCACAAAATAACATTAGCACATCTATAAACATACATCACCAACCAAACCAAGTAAGTCAATTTACATATCCTTATGCAACATTATATACACAACTTTTATAGGCCAACATACATGACCAAATTCGTTATCAAGCTATAACCAAAATGACCAAAGTCCCTATAAATGCCATATGACCCAAAACATAGTTTCAAAAGTACCAAAGTGTCAGTAGATAGTGTGGTAAAGTCTCCAATGATCCCCGAATCCAAGCTAGCTTTGAAATCACTATAAAACATGAAAAAACAACAAAGTAAGCTATATAGCTTAGTAAGCTCGTATGTTAACAATGAATAAATATTACCATTCATTAATCATTCAAATAATAGTAAACAATATACAACAATTCTATTAAATCTCAAAGCTATCAATTGATCATTCACATAACTTGCCAAGGAAACTCATCAATTCCACAGTTCCAATACTCAATTCATTACCGTACGTGCCTATACCATCTCGTACCAATCTCATACTCAATCACATCCTTCATTTACCCATTATTTATCCAAAATTTTGATATCATGGCCCGAAGCCAAATCAGCTGATATGCATGGCCCAAAGCCAAATCGGTACATCTCTCACCCAAAGTACTAATAACATGGCCTGAAGCCAACTCAAAGTATATCTAATGTCATGTCACTAGCATCATAAACTATTTCTAAGGTTCAACTGGGATTCCAACTGTCAAATCATTGGCAAATCATTTCTGAACTTGTCTGTAATCACATAATCACAATTCATGCTATATAAAAGCATATAAAATACATTTGTAATGAAATTATAACATACAAACTTACCTCGGATGTTAAAACGACGAATCTAGTCGTTTAGTCGATAACTTTATCTTTTCCCCGATCCAAGTCCGTATTTCTCCTTTCTTGATATAAATATATTTAGAATAACTTATTTAAGCATCTATTCATTCAATTTAGTCCAAAACACACTTTAAAACACATTTACACTTTTTCCCCACATATTTCACATTTTTCACAATTTAGTCCTTATTTCATAAAATCACAAATTAATGAAATTCCAATTATACCCATGCTAGCCGAATTACCATAATGCCCCTAGAAACCCATAATTTTCATTTATTTCACATTTTAACCACTAATTTTACATATATCAATTTAATCCCTATTTTGCATTTTCACTAAAAATCACTTAACAAAACTTGGTTAACTATCAACAACAATTCAAAATCTGTCATCAAACATCAAAATACTCATATATTCATCAATGGAATCATTAAAAATATTTAACTATTTTGCAAATTAGTCCTTAGGCTAGCTAGTACAAGATGCAACGATCACAAAAACATAAAAATCATTAAAAATGAGACAAAAATCATGTAACATCCCGAAATTGGGCCTAAAAGAATTAGGCCCATGGGGCCTTGGGCACGGGAGCGTTTAAAATTTTTGGGTATAAGAGAACGGCTTTAATGCAAGTTGGATCTAGTAGGTGAGTGATTTTGGAAGGTTAGGGGGCTTCTATGAAGTCCCGAGTTCAAGTTAGGCCTTAGGAAAAATTTTGGTTTTGGGTGAATAAAACCCTAGGGGTTAGTAGTAGGCTTTAAGAATAAAATGTGGGAAAAATGATACAAGTGGAGTGTGTGGTGTAGTGGCAAAGTGATGCCACATAGGAGACAAGTGGGTGACGCCACAAGGAAGGAAAGAGGTCTAAGGTTCAAGTCTTGGCTTTTGCATTTTGGATTTCTTTTTAAAAGGACTATAGAATTTTGCCATAGGGTTATATTTAGTTGCGCATGATTTTAGACACAAGAAAGTGAGTGGTCTAGTGGCAAGGCGTCTTTAAGGGTGCAAGGGAGCTTGGGTTTGAATCTCATGACAAGCAAGGGAGTATTTATTTTGCGGATTGGACGAGAAGAGTTTGAGTTGGATTTAAACTCTGCTAACGGAGGGATCCCACATTGGTAAGATACAAAGAAGGAAGGTGAGAAGCTAGCTATATATAGAGCATTCTATGAGGAGAGTTAATATACCTTGGTGGGCATTTGGGTGCAGACCTAGAGGATAATCGCCAATAGTTGCAAAGGAAGGGCTACTATAACGTGAGGTGCACGGTAAGGTTACGGTGAGGTTTTGATTTTCGATAAGTGTATATTAAGTTATGATTAATTGTTAGGTAATGTCGATTGTAGGTTCGTGACTAAGGGGTTTGCAGCGCACGTGGTTACCAGGTGTGTACAAACACTACACACATGATGTTAGCAATGCCGAAAAGCCAAAGCCGAAAGTGGCTAAATGGGCTCGGTGGGCCTTGAGGCTAAGTTTGATGAAATGGTTTGGTTGGTTATACGAATTGAATTAGTCATGCATGATACATGAATTGAATTTGTTTTGGGCCTAATAGGCCATATGATGAGATTTGGGCCTAATGGGCCGTAAGGGAGTGATTTGGGCTTGATGGGCTTATGGGGACGTAGACATATATGTTAGGGTTTATTGACCTTAGGTCTAGTTTGAACAACTCTTAAATTCCATAAGACTTTCTAATAATTCAACATGTCCGTAAACAAGTCGCTAGGTTGGAGTGTGGCAACGGGCATACGCATGTCTAGAATTGGATCTAGGGAGAGCTTGGTACTTAAGCGGCCCTAGTGGCCCACCTCCTCTTTTCTGGAATCCTACCTAGTGCGTAGTGTCTGTTCACTTTAGTCGCGAAGACTTGTTGATGGGCCAAAGTTCATAGCTAAAACCCGAAAGGGACCGAAATACCCTCGATTTACGAAATTACCAAAATACCCCCGATTTGCGAAATTACCAAAGTACCCTCGATTTATAAAATTACCTAAATACCCATGGTTTGTAAAATTACCAAAATACCCTGATTTGTGAAATTACCAAAATACCTCTGGTTTGTGAAATTACTGAAATACCCCTTGTTTGCAAAATTACCAAAATACCCCTGGTTTGTAAAATTACCGAAATACCCTTGATTTGTGAAATTACAAAAATACCCCTGGTTTATAAAATTACTAAAATACCCCTAGCTTGTGAAATTATCGAAATACCCCTAGCTTGCGAGATTATCGTTTTACCCCTAAATAATAAAATGATCGTTGTACCCTCGTGGTAATACTAATGTTGCCTGTGTTAATTGTATGATTGATTATGTTTGAGATGCACTGCATACATGGATTATTTATGAGTAGAACTACCGAATTACCCTTGGTAGATAAATTACTGAAATACCCTCGGTAGGTAAAATTACCATTATACCCTTTGGGGTTAATTAGCGTGATTGTGTGTAACTTCTCACACCATTTATAGTGTCTTGATAACATATATAGTTATGTATATTCTGTTAAATACCGAAAACTCTGTATGGCTATTGAAATCCCCGTGGAGGGTAAAGGTTATTCATCAGGTTAGTGACTTCTATGATATTAATAGATGGTTCTGATGAGATGATATGTTATATGTGATGAGCATCCTATACATGCATGCCGAAACCTATTGAAACCATACATCAGTATCTTATGCTTGCATGGGTTAGGATTGTGATATTAAAGGGGAACTGTTGTAGTGGCTCTGCCATGATCTTTTGTAGTGGCTTTGCCACGATCTGTTGTAGTGGCTCTGCCACGATCTATCCTGGTGACTATGTCATGATTCTGATGATGAGCAGTTAACTGCAGCATGACTGCCATCGATGGTGTGTAGCGGTGAGGGTTGATTGTAGAAATCCCCATTGGTGTGATTGGCAGGTATGAGTGGTGTGTAGCGGATGGAAAATTAGGTTGGGCTGGGTTGCATCGCATTGCATTGCATACATGATCTGCTGTGACATATGATATGGGTTAAGGCTCAACCAAGGCTATTTTGGGCTAAAGCCCAATTGCCACCGTTACTGAAATGGGCTTCGGCCCAAACTGTTGTGATTCATGTTCTTATTGATGAGGGTTATGCACACTGAGTTTTCGTAAACTCACACCCTTTAATTTTAATGTTTCAGGTAATCCTGAATAGACGGCTCGACGTGGGAGAGGACTCGAAGATGGCCACACTACAAGCTGTTCAAATGTTTTAATTTATTCAAATGATCTTATTTTAAATACTTTGTTTTTTTCATTGGATTCTAACAAGGCCTTGTAACTCCTAATTGAATTTATATCTTGGGTTATTATTATTGTTCCAACTACCCACTTAAGAAATTTCATAAAATTATTACAGTGTTAATATGGTTTTCGAAATAAACTTTTGTTTTGGGCTTTTGGGCCTTAAATTTTTAATTAGCAAAATCGTTTCGAATTGTGCCTTTAATGTGACATGCCAAATTCGGGCCTAACTTCTAGGCCGGGTTTGGGGTGTTACAAATCACTTACCAAATTAACTTCAAAGTGATCAAACCTTCAAACTAATTTCATGGCTTTTCTAAGCCCTAATTTTTGGCTAACAAGATGTTAATGAATTAATATTGTTTTGTTTTATTTTAACTAACCTTTTATTAACTAGTTTACTAAAATAACCTTCTATATAAATCATTTAAATTCATTTATTCAAGTCCATTTATGTCCACTCACACTAATCATGGCCTAATTAAAACATAAGGACCTTAACTTTAAGGTTCTATAGCTATTAGACCCCTTTAGCTAAGAGAACTCTACTTTTACACTTTACGTGATTTAGTCCTTTTTATAAAATTGACCATTCAAATGATAAAATTTCTTAACGAAATTTTCAAACAATCACTCAATCATGCTGTAAATATTAAAATAATAATAAAATAAATATTGACCTCGAATTTGTGATCCCAAAACTACTGTTCTGATTTGACTAGAAAAAGGTTGTTACAATACAAATTTCAAAACACCCATGCTTAGCCAAATTACCATTATGCCCCTGGCAGCCCATATTTTTAATTTATTTCACATTTCAACCACTAAATTTACACATTTCTCAGTTTAATCCCTATTTTACATTTTCACTAAAAATCACTTTACAAAACTTGTATAATTCATAACAAATATTCATAATCTATCATCAAACATCAAAACACACATATATTCATCAATGGCATCATTCAAAATCTTTAACAATTTTGCAAAATAGTCCCAGGCTAGCTAGAACTAGTTGCAACGATCACAAAAACATAGAAATCATCAAAAACGGGACAAAAATCATACATTAATTAGCTATCCAAGCGTGGCCGAATGAAAACCTAGATTTGGCTATTCTTCTCTTCCAATTTCGGCTAAGATGAAAGAATAAGAATGATAATTGGCTTTGTTTTAATTATTTTATCATTTGTTAACCATTTTAGCATTTTAACCTTTAATAATAACCTTTAAACATTACCTAACCTTGTCCAAGAATGTCCACTCAAGTTTCAAATGGTTTAATTACCATTTAAGACCACCATATTTAAAAACCAAAGCTATTTGAAACATTTAACTAATAGAACTCAAGTTTTATGCTTTACACGATTTAGTCCTTTTTATCAAATTAACCATTCAAACGATACAATTTCTTACCGAAATTTTCACACAATCACTCAATCATGTTGTAAACATTAAAATAATAATAAAATAAATATTTTGACCTAAAATTTGTGGTCTTGAAACCACTGTTCTGATTTGACTAAAAACGACTATTACAACTCTCCCCCCTTAAGGATTTTTTCGTCCCCGAAAATCTTACCAGAGAATAGGTTAGGGTACTGTTTTATCATAGCTTCCTCGGGCACCCATGTAGCCTCTTGACACCGTGACGTTGCCACAAGAATTTCACTAAAGCTATGCATTTATTTCTCAGCTCTTTAATCTCTCGAGCCAAAATTCTAATCGGTTCTTCGTTATACGTCATATCGGGTTGAATCTCAATCTCTGATGGGGAAATTAGATTTGATGGATCCAATCTATATCGAGGCAACATCGATACATGAAACATCGATATGCTAGCCGATATGCCACTGGCCTTATTAGTTTAATAATCTCATACGGCCCGATGAAATGCGGACTCAATTTGCCTTTGCGACCAAATCTAAGTATTTTCTCCCACGGAGATACTTTCAGAAATAGTTTATCACTGATCTAAAATTCAATGACTTTTCATTTCAAATTCAAGTATGATTTCTGTTGATCTGAAGCTTCTTTAAAAGAGTCGCGAATTACTTTTACTTTCTCTTTGGTTTCTTTAACGAAATCAACCTTGTGAACCTGTTTCTCACTAAGCTCAGTCTAGTACAATGGAGTTCAGCACTTGCAACCATACAAAGCTTCATACGGTTCCATCTTTATACTTGATTGAAAGTTGTTGTTATACGCAAATTCAACCAGCGAAAAATATTTCTCGCAGTTGTTTTTGAACTCTAAAACACAACATTGGAGCATATCTTCGAGAATCTGAATTACTCTTTTAGACTGACCGTCGGTTTGCTGGTAAAAAGCTGTACTGAAATTTAACTTTCTACCCAGAGCGTCTTGTAATTTCTTCCAAAATT
Source organism: Gossypium rotundifolium (assembly GCA_025506655.1). NCBI lineage: Eukaryota > Viridiplantae > Streptophyta > Magnoliopsida > Malvales > Malvaceae > Gossypium > Gossypium rotundifolium. Next base: position 64,617,123 of record CP106726.1, read on the forward strand.
GCAATGTAAATCTCGGATCTCTATCCGAAATAATCGAAACTGGCACCCCGTGCAATCTAACTAACTCAGCAATGTACAATTCAGCTAATCTATCAAGGGAATAGCCTGTACGTACTAGTATAAAATGCGCCGATTTTGTCAATTTATCAACTACAACCCAAACAACATCTTTATTTTTTGGAGTCAAGGGTAACCTCGATACGAAATCTGTCGTAACTCTATCCCATTTCCATTCTAGTATCATCACAGGTTGAAGCAAACCCGATGGCACTTGATGTTCAGCTTTAACTTGCTGACACACTAAACATCTCGCTACAAATTCAGAAATGTCTCATTTCATACCCAACCACCAATGCAGTTATTTCAAATCATTGTACGTTTTAGTACGTCCAGGATGAACGAATAAACAACCACTATTTAGCTCGTGTAAAATTTTCTAGATCAACTCTAGATTTTTCGGTACACAGATTCTATCTCGGAACATCAAACAATCATCGGATCCAATTTGATATTCTAAACCACTAGTCGATTTGCATTGCACTCTTTTAGCTTGCAATCCACTATCACATTTCTGAGCTTCGTAAATTTGTGAAGAAATACTGGTTTAGCTTTTAACTCAGCTAAAACTGAACCATCATCAGATAATGTCAACTGTGAAATCATTACTCTCAAGGCAAACAACGATTTTCTACTCAAAGCATCCACGACTACATTCGCTTTCCCCAGGTGATAAACAATCCCTAACTCGTAACTGATAAACCTCAATTTATACATATTTTAACCCCATGCTTGGCTTATTTTGGATGAATTTTCACTAGATTTGATGAATTCAATGCTCTTAATCTGTAAATTTCATGTTTTACAATAAGGAGAGCTTAGGGAGTCGAAAAGAACATGAAACGGGCCAAAATGGGACAAAATGGGCCTATCTAGGAAATCAACACGGCCTAGACCAATGAACACGGTCGTGTGTTACGAGTAGGATCAAACATGGTCTAGATCAACGTACACGGGAAGACCACACAGCCATGTGTGGCGAGCAGAAGTGAGCACGGTGTAAGGAATCGAGCACGAGAGTGTCACATGGGCGTGTCCCTGCCATATCAAAGTTTAATTCTATTCGGAATAAACCACTTTTTGGCCAAGAGAGGTGTTCCAAAGCCTATATAAAAACCATAAGGGGCAACCTAAAAGAGGACACAAAATAGAAGGCAGAAAATACTCGAAGATAGTCGTCGGGAGCAGCTCAGAAGAAGGATCTCCATCAAGACTGAAGATCTCTCATCATGTTCTGTAGAAGTTTTTTGGTTTTCTTATGTTTTGTTGTTTTTCTTATTTTAAGATTTTTCCCCTATTAGTATGAACTAAATCCCTTAGATACCAAAGGGGATGAAACCTATGACGGATCTTATTATTATTTGATTTATAAGATAAATACTTGTTCTTATTCTTAATTGTGTGTTCTTATTCTTGTTTTGATAATTCAGGTTATTGATTCAAGTTGAATGTGCTTATTCAGAGGAGCAAAAGTCCCTATTTAAGAGTAGATCAACACAATTAAGCGGAGTTGATTACAACCCTAGAAATAGGACAACGAAAATCTGCCGGATTAGAGTTAAATCTAATAAGGGAATCCATAGATCGAGTTAATGCGACAATAGGGGTTTTGATTAGAAAGAAATTTCATTTAATCAACCTAGAGTTAGTTGTTTTTAGTCTTGAAAGAGATATTAACATAAATCAGGGATTTTTACGGATTAAGTCAAGTGAATAAATCATATGAATCAAAAGTAAAAAGTGAAGTCTAGGTGGATTCTTCGTTAGGTATTGCCTATCTCATATAAGTTGTCTAAAAGTATTTTCCTAATTCTTTTGTTGTCGTGTTTAATTAGTTTTAGTTTAAAAGAAATCACTTCAATTCTTAGGCTAGATAATAAAAAGATAGTAATTACTAGTATTCTTGGTCCTTGTGGATATGATATTATTGGTCTTACCATAACTATATTATTGAACGCTTGCTTTTATTTTGATCGTAGTTAGTTTGAGACAGCATCAAGTTCTTGGCACCGTTGCTGGGGACTAAGATATTAGGAACACTAAATTTTTATTACTTTAGCCATTTTTAATTTATTTATTTTTTATTATTTCTCTACTAATTTTTCTTTTTATTTGCTTCTGGTAGGTAACTCTAGTTTATGACTAGAAGAAACCTGTTAGGACCATTATTTTATGATAGTGATATAGAAGGTACCGCTTGTAGAAATCAAAGAGAAATAAGGCGAAGCTTACAATACATAAAAGAAGAGCAAGAAGACAAAACCAATACTACCGAAGAGATGCCCGGCAATAATCCGCTACCTCCTGTAGTTGCCGCAAACCCGGTGAATCAAAATCCTACTCCTCGTACTATGTATGATTATGCTAAACCTGATTTAACTAGAACTGAATCAAGTATTTTAGACCTGCTGTTGCTGCAAATAATTTTGAACTGAAACCTAACACTATTCAGATGATTCAGCAATTTGTTCAGTTTGATGGTTTGCAGGACTCAGATCCGAACAACCACTTGGCAAATTTTCTAGAATTCTGCGACACTTTCAAAATAAATGGCATTTCCAATGATTCCATTTGCCTTCAGTTGTTTCCCTTTTCATTGAAGAATAAAGCCACACAGTGGTTGAACTCATTACCACGAGGATCAATCACTACATGGGAACAAATGACCGAAAAATTTTTACTTAAATATTTTTTGCCGGCTAAAATGACTAAGTTGAGGAATGATATCTCTTCTTTTGTGCAGATGGATTTAGAAACACTTAATGACGCATGGAAGAGATACAAGGATCTAATGAAAAGGTGCCCTCACCATGGGTTACCATTATGGCTACAGGTTCAAACCATTTACAATGATGTAAACTGAAACACCCCAAACCTGGCCCACAAGCCCTGACCGGATCTGGCATGCTCCTTGAGTAAAACGTAGCAAATCCTCGTTTTTTCATGTTGGAAAACTGGTGGTTTTGAAGAAAAATCAGTTTGAGTTATGATCAATTTGAAAACCATGTTGTTTTTGAAGTGAAAATGCATAACCCCTAAATCCCAGATATTACATAAACCTCTCAACTAGGCAGTTGATTGATTCAGCCACCGGTGGAACCCTAAATAACAAGAACCCTGAAGCGGCTTATGAGTTCATAGAGGAGTTGGCATTGAATAACTATCTGTGGCAAGTTATGAGGACAGAGCCAACAAAGGTAGCCAGTGTTTTCAACCTCGACGCAGTCACCATACTATCAAACCAGGTAGAACTCTTAAGTAAAAAGATTGTTGGCTTGTGTGGTTCTTTGCAGATACATCTAGTGATGCAGTGTGATACGAATGGAGGAGAAATGAACAATATAGAATACCCACCCTACAAACCTGGCATAGAAAATGAACAGATGAACTATATGGGTAATAATTCTAGACCTCAAAGTAACCCTTATAGTAACACTTACAATCCAGGTTAGAGGAACCGCCCAAACTTTTCATGGGGTGGCCAAGGAAATCAGAGACAACTACCCCCTCCAGGCTTTCAACAGCAACCCTACCCACAAGAGAAAAAGTCAAACCTTGAGGAGATGCTAACAAAATTTATCGCGGTGTCAGAAATTCATTTCCAAAACATCAAAATAGCACTAAAAAATTAGCAAGCATCGATTTAAGGGCCCGAGAACCAATTAGTACAACTTGTTAAGCTCATATCTGAACGACCACAAGGTAGCTTGCCAAGCAACACTGAAACTAACCCAAAGGAGCAACTTCATGCCATTACTGCTCACGATAATGAAGGGTTAAATGAACCAAAATTGAGGCAAGAGAATGTGGTAGAGGAAGGAAAGGTTGAGATAAGCCATGATAAACCAAAACTGGTAAGTACAAAATACCAACGTCGTGTGCCATATCCCAATGCGACAAAAAAAGACCGCACAGATGAACAATTCAGTGAATTTCTTAAACTCTTAAAAAATTACATATTAACTTACCGTTTATTGAAGCTCTTTCACAGATGCCTAATTAAAAAAAATTTAAAAGAGCTTTTGACAAACAAATGAAAGTTAGACAAGGCGTTGCATGTGGAGCTAAGTGCAGTGTGCTCAGTAATCTTACAAAATAGACTACTGCAAAAGTTAAAAGATCCAGGGATTTTTACGATTCCTTGCTTAATTGGTTGTTTATATGTTAATAATGCTTTAGTAGATTTAGGGGAAAGCATCAATGTTATGCCTTATAAAATGTTTAAACAGCTAGGTTTCGGGAAACCCAAACAAACTAGGATGAGCATTCAATTGGCTGATAAAACTATTAGAGTTCCTAGGGGTATAATCGAAGATGTACTAGTAAAAATTGATAAATTCATATTCCCAGTAGACTTCATTGTCTTAGACATGGATGAAGATAATAATGTTCCTTTAATTTTAGGAAGCCCTTTTTAGCAACTGGTAAAACTAGAATTGATGTTGGTACAAGTGAACTCACACTTCATATAGATGACAAAATGATCACTCTTCAGGCTCGAGACTCGGCTAGGACATCGAGTAATAAAGGTGAGAACATAAATTCTATTAATAACCATTTGGTTCAACATTCTTTTCAGGAAGCACCACGAAATTACACAACTGAGCCATATCCTAGACCTCATGCCAACAAAGAAATAACTCATGAGGAGCGAAGGCTTCAGATCGATGACCTAGATGAGTAAAAGACACATGTCAAGGAGAAACTAAGAACACACGAAATAGAACCGAGGCAACTCCATAACGGACTTAAAGATGAAGCAAATTACTTCAAGGTTGGAGACCGAGTTCTAATGGATAGTACAGATCCTCGTGTTTCCACTTTTGAACCTAATGGAATAACTCCTTTCACGGTACTTAATACTTTCCCATACAGTATAGTCGAGATAACTCATTCTCAATTTGGCACCTTCAAGGTAAATCGTACTTGTCTAAAACCTTATTTTAATATAATTGATAGCAAAAATGAGGAGTTTCAACTCCTCAAACCACCATGATTATGCGAATGAAAGGTAAGTCTAGCTTAAGACTTTAAATAAGCACTTCTCGGGAGGCAACTCGAGCACTAACCCCATTAATTTTGATATTTTCAATTTTTAGCACCTAACCAAAAACTAACCAAACAAATAAAGCGGGGGTTTCCCTACCACACGGCATTGTCGTGGCCGTGTCGACACCAAGAATGGGCGCATTGGCATGGCAAAGACCATGCAAACCAAGGACAAAAGTTTTCTCCAATACACGGGCTGCGAAAAAAGCCACGGCCGTGCGATACGGTCGTGGTCGACACTGAGAAAGTAACATGAAAATGAGACACACCCGTATGTTTAGGCCATGGTCGACGCTGATTAAGCAGCATAGGCGTGGGAACCTCTACACAGGCGTGGGAGAAACGAACGAGACACTACACGGCTATGCGATACGACTGTGTGACCTAACATGCCCATGGCACATAGGCGTGGGCAGCAATCAAGTGCCTTGATTTCTACTTAAACCCTCTTATTCTCACCTTCTTCCCAAATTCTTCTTCTCCCAAACCCTACCTAACACACCCCTTTCTTTTTTTTTCCATTATCTTTCTCCCTTCATTTTACTTTCATCCTTTCCCTCATTCATTCTTTACACCACCACCACACCAACCACCATACTTGCCACTGTACACAATGAATAATACTAGAGGCAAGCCCAAGACCACCATCCCCATGTCGAAAAAGTGAAAGGATCCTAGCATGGTTTCCCCGTGCATGACCACTCTACATAAGTTCATGCCGGTCGCTTCATTCCTTCGACAAGACAAAGACCTTTGAGTCCATTTATTTTTTCTTTTTCTTTTATTTTCATTTTTAAATTCTTTCCCTTTATCTTTCCTGTCCTTAATTTATATTAGTATATTTTGATTCCTTTAATTTAGGTTCAAGGGGCTGTTAAGGAAAGACCACACCATCATCGGAGTATCCACCACCCATGCCCAACTTTACACTGTTTCTTTTCTTTGACTCTATAAAAAGTTCAAGAAGTTTCACTTCTCTCCCTATCTTATGATTTTCTTATTACATTGTCATTATCTATCTTTGTTACATTAAGGACAATGTACATCTTAAGTGTGGGAGGTGTCAACAATACTGGATTATGCCTTGTTCTTAAGTAACTTTCTCATATTACTATTAGAATGAAACTTCTATTGATTTATGATTTTTTTATATGTTTTGGAGTAAGTCATAAATAATTGTGCATTGATGGTTTAAACTTTAAGATATTAGAGAATAAAGCATGATAAGTCTATTTTCATAATTAAAATTTTGGTTAGGGTGTTTCCCTAAATTTAAATATTACTTTGAAGTTTGAAATTTGCAATATTGACATCAAAAACCATAATTTTGTGAGATTTTAAGCCTTTAGAGCATATACTTTTTCTTGCTCACTTTATTGATTATGAGTGTGTCAACATTGATTTGTTATTCTAGAACTTGCTTCGATTATGCACGTCGAGACCACACTTTTGATTTGATATACTGAGATGATAAAGGCACCTAGGATTTAACCCACTCACTCTACAAAAAACCTACCTTCATAATTAACCTCTAATGAACCCTTTGATTCCTAATAAACCGTTTTTGATTTACCCTTAATATTAACCTAAAACTCACTCTGTTTGATTCATTAAGAATTTTCCCTAATTGAATTAACCCTTTTTTTGTCGAGATTTGATTTGATCCATTGCCTATCTATTTTCTTTATTTCAGTTGTTAAGTTCATCTTTTATCGTGTACTTGTTCTTATTCTTAAAAAAAAATTCATACTTATTCTTCATACTTATTCTTAAAAAAATATTCATTCATTATTAGTTCTATGTTATTCGAGCTTAAAACGGTTAAATTCACATCTTTAGAAGAAGCTCGTGTCATTATGATAAGTTTTCAATTGATGTAATTATTCAATATTAGTCTATTATTCTAGTTAGGTAATTTGACAATTCAATCTCAATTTTAACCCTTTAATTCAACCTTTATCCACACCTTTAACCCAAGCCCCATTATAACCCTTTTAAAAGACCTTTTGATTTGTGTATCATCTCATTTTATAGTGGTGGAGATTTGATTTTCATGCAAGCCTATGGTAATAACTTTTCATGTTTGACTTTTGAGTGCTTTATCTTAAACCTTAAAACACTTTGAGTGATTTGAGTGAATCCTTGTGAGGATGTCAATCCTTGTCGGTTTTGAATCAGAGGTAATTATTTAGGTAAGGGGAAACACCTATGTTTTCGTGCTATAAAAATTTAAGACTTAGATTGTTTGAATCTTTAGGACTCTTTTAGTTAAATTATCCATGTATGAATTATCTATGAATTATGATGAGACATTATTGATGAGAATTATGATTTGAGGAAGTTTAATTTTAATTATGAGTTGAGGATTTTGCTTGAGGACAAGCAAAGGCTTAAGTGTGGGGATATTTGATAAACCTCAATTTATACATATTTTAACCCCATGCTTGGCTTATTTTGGATGAATTTTCATTAGATTTGATGAATTCAATGCTTCTAATACCTTAATTTCATGTTTTACACTTATGAGAGCTTAGGGAGTCGAAAAGAACAAGAAACGGGCCAAAACGGGACAAAATGGTCCTACCTAGGAAATCAACACGGCCTTGACCAATGAACACGGCCGTGTGTTATGAGCAGGATCAAAAATGGCCTGGATCAACATACACGGGCAGACCACACGACCGTGTGTGGTGAGTAGAAGCCAGCACGGTCTAAGGAATCAAGCATGGGCGTGTCACACGGGCGTGTCCCTATAGTATCAAAGTTTAATTCTATTTGGAATAGACCACTTTTTGGCCAAGAGAGGTGTTCCAAAGCCTATATAAACACCCTAAGGGGCAACCTAAAAGGGGATGCAAAATAGAAGCCAAAAAATACTCGAAGATAGCTGTCGGGAGTAGCTCGGAAGAAGGATCTCCATCAAGACTGAAGATCTCCCATCAAGTTCTGCACAAGTTTTTTGGTTTTCTTATGTTTTGTTGTTTTCCTTATTTTAAGATGTTTCTCCCTATTAGTATGAACTAAATCCCTTAGATACCTAAGGGGATGAAACCTATGATGGATCTTATTATTATTTAATTTATAAGATAAATACTTGTTCTTATTCTTAATTGTGAGTTCTTATTCTTGTTTTGATAATTCAGGTTATTGATTCAAGTCGAATGTGCTTATTCAAAGGAGCAAAAGTCCCTATTTAAGAGTAGTTCAACGCAATTAAGCGGAGTTCATTGTAACCCTAGAAATAGGGCAACAAAAATCTGCTGGATTTCAGTCAAATCTAATAAGGGAATCCATAGATCGAGTTAATGCAACAATAAGGGTTTTAATTAGAAAAAAATTTCAATTAATCAACCTAGAATTAGTTGTTTTTAGTCTTGAAAGAGATATTAACATAAATCAGGGACTTCTACGGATTAAGTCAAGTGAATAAATCATATGAATCAAAAGTAATTAGTTAAGTCTAGGTGGATTCTTCCTTAGGTATTGCCTATCTCATATAAGTTGTCTAAAATTATTTTCCTAATTCTTTCGTTGTCGTGTTTCATTAGTTTTATTACAATAACTATACTATTGAACGATAGGTACGCTTGCCTTTATTGTTATCGTAGTTAGTTTGAGACCACATCAGTAACCTTTTAGTAGCTCGAGCCATCTCCGTTGTCGCAAATTCAAATCTTTATGAGTTATAATATACTTTAACCTTTTATGATCTGTAAAGATGTGGCATTTTTCACCGTACAAATGATGATGCCAAATTTTCAATGCAAAAACTATAGCGGTCTAGAGAGAACTATGAGAGTTGAACACTCACAAAGTAATATATTTTCATAAAATGAGCAAAAGTCCTTCCAAAGTGAATTGAACTAAGTATTTATAGCTATTACATAACCTAGATGAATGGTCACTAAGATAACCGAATGGACAGCTTTGTTCAGCTTAGTTTGGCTGGAATCTTTCTTGAACCTTTCAAAATGTCCTTTGATGCTTCCTAAGCCAACTTGATTAATTGAAGCTTAAAATGAGCTGAATAGACTCTTTAGATTCAACCAAGAGGGAAGAACAAGTTTTAATGTGCTGTTTTGATTAGCTGAACAATCTTGAGATGTTAAAATCAGCTTGGGCTCTGCAATAAACTTTAGGTGTGAACAGCCGGATATGAGCAGCCATTGTAATGTGAAAGCTCAAAATCGAATGGACTTATGTGTGAATGGAACCTCCAGCAAATGTGAAAGCACTTAAGGGCAGCTTGGAGAAGAGAAATCAGCATCTTCCTTTTGGCCTTTGAGGTTCATGAAGGGATGCTTGGAGCACTTCAACCAGCACCACACCCTATTGATTATTGTCCATGCACTTACCTGAAAACATATTTAATTTAGCTAGGACAGCTTAAATTCAGCTAGTAAATTAACTTAACCAACTAATTAATTTGTAATGAGATAAGACATACTTAAATTTAGCTAATTAAGTTGTAATAAGCTAAGACAAATTAAATAGCTTTACTAGCTAAGACATATTAAATAGCTGAACTAATTAGAACATATTAAATAAGCTTAAGACAAATTAAATTGCTTGCTGAATTAATGAGAACACATTAAATAAACTCAAGACAAATTAAATACTTAAACTAAAATAACTAAACATAATTAAAGTTTTATCCAGCAACAAATCAGCTTAAAAATAAAAACTAAAGTTCATCTTTAAGTAAGCTACATGGGACGCTTGTTGAGTTGATCCATGAATGGTCGATTAGTCCCGCAACCTCTTCTCCTCAAGCTCAATCAATATAGCTCAAGACAGCTTCTTGGAACTTCTTAGCTTGGGATCAAGTGATTGGACCCAGAGGCAACTCAATGGGTTCGACAACTAGCTCCTTGGCCATGCTCGCATCATTTACTCAATTCAATCCAAACTATACATTTGAGCTAATTTACACATTAGCCCTTAAGCTTTCACATTTTTATAATATAGTCCTTATTACACAAAATCATAAATTCATGCAAATTTCAAAACACCTATGCTTAGCCGAATTACCCCTATGCCCCTAACAGCCCATGTTTTTCATTTATTTCACATTTCAACCACTAAATTTACACATTTCTTAATTTAATCCCTATTTTGCATTTTCACTAAAAAATCACTTTAAAAAACTTGTATAATTCATAACAAATATTCATAATCTATCATCAAACATTAAAACACACATTTATTCATCAATGGCATCATTCAAAATCTTTAACAATTTTGCAAAATAGTCCCTGGGCTAGCCAAAACTAGTTGCAACGATCACAAAAACATAGAAATCATAAAAAACGAGACAAAAATCATACCCTAATTAGCTATCAAAGCATGGCCGAATGAAAACCTAAGTTTGGCTATTCTTCTCTTCCAATTTTTGCTAAGATGAAAGAATAAGAATGATAATTGGCTTTATTTTAATTATTTTATCATTTGTTAACCATTTTGGCATTTTAACCTTTAATAATAACCTTTAAACATTACCTAACCTTGTCCAAGAATGTCCACTCAAGTTTCAAATGGTTTAATTACCATTTAAGGTCACCATATTTAAAAACCAATGCTATTTGAGACCTTTAACTAATAGAATTCAAGTTTTATGCTTTACGCAATTTAGTCCTTTTTATCAAATTAACCATTCAAACGATAAAATTTCTAAACGAAATTTTCACACAATCACTCAATCATGCTGTAAATATTAAAATAATAATAAAATAAATATTTGGACCTCAAATTTGTGGTCTCAAAACCACTGTTCTGATTTGACTAAAAATGGGATGTTACACAGAAACTCTAGAATCAAATATGTAAGCAAGATATGCATCACAACCTTTTCTAACATATCTCTATCCTGACATAGCCGTAATAACATTAGAAATACTGTCCAGTCTATCTAATTCAATCTGATTTTTTCACCATTCTGACACTTTAACATAATAAGTTTTCGTCTATAGTTCAAAACTGCATCATGTAAAGTAAACCAATCCATACCCAAAATCACGTCAAACTCATCAAATGATAGTAGCATCAAATCGACCAAAAAGTTACAATCTTGAATCATCAAAGGACAGTTTTTACAAACCTTATCAACTGGCACTAAATTCGTGGATTCAACAAGTAATTTCTTACTTGACACTAAATTCGTGCATACATACAAATGTGTTGATCCCGGATCAATCAAAGCAGCAACATCAGTATCAAAGATAGAAAATGTACCAGTGAAAACATTTGGTATTGAAGCTTCCTCTCGTACATGGATCGCGTAAGGTCTAGCATGTGCTCATGCCTCAGATCTCACAGCAGAGTCTTTTGTTCCACTACAGCTATTGTCTTCATTTACAAGGTTCCCAGGTGGTTTACCTTTCGCAGCAGTGTTGCTCGGTCGAAAAGTCTGTGTAACACCCCTTACCCGTATTCAATGCCGGAACAGGGTACGAGGCATTACTAGACTTATACGTAAACAATTATGCTACACCAAAACATGACTTTCCACCCTAATTTAAAACTTTTCATAACACCTCTTACACAAGCCTATGAGGAAGAATGGTTCGGGATCAAATCGAACTCTTTTAAAGTTCATTAGAAAGACTTAGAAAATTTCCACTAAACAGTCCACACGCCCGTGTAGAGGAAGAGACACGCCCGTGTGGCATATCACACGCCCGTGTGGCATATCACATGCCCGTGTTCTACACCTATGTGGATTTATTTTTCAATTTGAACCTACAAGGGTTTTCACATGGTCGGACACACGCCCGTGTCCCTCACACGGCCTCGACACGCCCGTGCCTTAGCTCGTGTGAAAAACCTTGGTGTAACACCTCAAACCTGGCCCATACTTTATCACCGGATCTGGTATGCTACGGGTTTAAATCTTGAAAACTTTGCTTCGATGGGTTTTAAAAAAACTAATTTATTATAGCCGAATAATCCATTAAATGCATTGATTGGGTATTGCGAATTGGGTTTGAAAAGCCCATTTTCCATTTTGTTTTATATTTGAGATTTTGAAGCAAAACATAAGTTGCAAAAACCAACATAACAAGAAAGAAGATAAATCGAAACCTAAGTTATGGGGCCTTATTACAAAAATATATTCCCCAAAATAATAATAATAATAATCCATAATAGTAATGAAAGTCTTGATGGTCCCTCGAGTCGCCTCAGCTCCCGTGTCCATGGTCTACTGCTCATCTATAGAGTGGGAAAAATAAAAGGGTGAGTCACCAAGACTCAGTGTCCAAAACTTGAAAACACATAAAAGCCTAGGGCCCATAAACACATTATGGGCCTTGGTCCGCATACAATGGTAACAGATTATGTCATGCATCATGGCCTATCCCAAAACCTAAGAGTCCATCCTCTACACACCCCTGTGCCAACCTTTACACCGTGGGGATTTCTACAATCAACCCTCCATCGCTACACACCACATCGGCAGCTATGCTGCCTGTCATATAGACTGATCACTTATGTGAACCTCAGAAATACATTATAGTATTCGACAGCTATGTTGCCTGTCATATAGACCGATCACTTACGTGAACCTCAGAAATATATTATAGTATTCGACAACTATGCTGCCTGGGAGAAAGCCACGATCACCTCGCGACCCTACTCCCCTACCATAAATCCATCAATCATTCCCATCCTATGCATGCATACATACAAGAAACAAGTCATCAAGCCATCTAATAGATCTCATACTTTCACATGCCACGAATCACATAGAAAAGTTTCTATGGTACGCACTGCATCCTATGCCTACCCTTTCGGGTAATGCATTGCTCATACACCTTTCTTTCCGCTTTTAGCCCTTAGCATACATATAATATATAAATGCTTATGTGTTAAGATTCTACACACCTTATTAATATTAAGACGACACCTCTATGTCGACAACCTTTGTCGAGTCGATACGATCGCTATCCGCCTAAGATGTTTGTTCAAAAGTCGGTCCACAACCTGGTGGCCAATCTCGAACAGTGGACACTGCTCGTTTCTTAAACTTAGGGATTACAACCCAACCCTCTCCTTTGCCTGATCCATATTTGATTCCATACAATAAGGCCTTGTCAGAACTATTAAAGTAAAATAGGGTTAAACCATATCATATGAGTTAATAACTCAATTATGATAGCGAATCTTAATGGAAATCTAAAGAAATCCCTTACTTTGAGATCCCGAAATCGATAGGATACTAGAGATTATTGGTTTCTGGCTTTTTGAGATCTGGATGATTCGATCTACTACTATTTTTCAGAGTGCCGCCGAAAAGAACATGCGATTAATGAAAGAGTTAAACTAAAGATGGCCTATCAAACTACTAGCCATTCGGCTATAGTCTTAAAACCAAAAGAGAAAAGAATTTGGTTCTTACCTTTACAGAGAAATCGACACTTCAAGAAAATCCCGGTTTATGGAGAAATCGGCACAAGAGGAAAAGAATGGTAAAAGAAAGTGAATTAAAAAGGTTTCGGCTTTTAGTAGGGTAATCGACAGAGAGAAAAAGGAAAGAATAATCAAAGGTATTCGGTTATGGAGATGAGAAGAAAGTTGAGAGGTTTTAGTTTTTAGAAAAGAAAAGAGAATAGAAAGTGTAGAGAGGGACTGAAAATTTTGGCACAAAGACTAGGGTTCAAATGCCGAATTTGAAGAGATACACTCCTATTTATAGGGGATTTTGGCACTTACCTATCAAATGCTGGAATTGCCCTCTTCTGAAAATCGAGACTAATTGACAACCATGGGGAATTTTGGCACCCCTTATGCCACTTCAAAACGCATTCTTCCTCCCTTTAGAGTTGGAATTTCAGCCATCTCCTTCCCTCAGAGTTGGTATTTCGGCCAACTCTGCCTACAGTAGATAACTCCTATCTTTTCTCCTTAATCTACTCATAACTAATATCAACACAATTATCTATATTATTCATCAGATAAATCTCCCTATTTTTAAGCCTTGTTGCCGTCCAACCTTACCCACCTATATGCCAAAATTTAGCTAATTACAATTAAAGGAATTGGGCTTCATGCCCCTTGCGTTTGGGCCTCTTTAGTTGACGCCACCTCTTTGCTCTCTAAATAGTGCCATTTTCCACTGGGCCACAAGCCCACTTGTGATTAAAACACAAATAACATCTTTTAAACCCTCTAATGTCCAACCAAAAAATTTACCCAAGGCCTCGGCCCAATCTGAGCCCTTTAAATACTCTAATTAACACATTGAACGTAATACACATCAAATGCAAAGGCCCATTAATTCAGGATGTTACAGTTCTACCCCCTTAGAGAAATTTCATCCTCTAAATTACCTAATCCGAATAGATGCAGGTATTGCTGTCATATTGCTTCCTCCGGTTCCCACGTAGCCTCCTCAGAGCCGTGATTCCGCCATAAAACCTTCACCAACAGAACCTTCTTCCTTCATAATACTTTGACATCACGATCCAATATTTCCACTGGCTCCTCTTCAAAGGATAGGTCAGGTCTTACCTCGATTTCCTCCACAGGTACCACATGATATGGATCCGAATGATATCGTCTTAACATGGAGACATGAAATACATCATGAATCTGGCTTAGCTCAGGAGGTAGCTCTAGCTGATACGCTACTGATCCAACTCGTTTCAGCACCTGATAAGGTCTGATGAATCTGGGACTTAACTTACCCTTCCGTCCAAATCTTAATACTTTCTTCCATGGCGACACTTTCAAGAACACCTTGTCACCCACGCCAAACTCTATGTCCATACACTTCAGATCAGCATAGGACTTCTGTCTGTCTGATACTTCCTTTAGTCGAGCCCGAATTAACTCAACCTTCTCCTCCATCTCGATAACCAACTCTGGACCCAAAATTTGACGTTCCCCTAATTCTGTCCAATAAGTAGGAGTATGACATTTTCGCCTGTACAATGCTTCATTGGGCGCCACCTGAATGCTAAACTGGTAGCTGTTGTTGTAAGCAAAATCCGCCAATGGCAGAAACTCCTCCCAACCACCTCTGAAATCAATGACACAACCTCTTAACATGTCCTCCAAGATCTGAATCACCCGCCGACCGCCCATCGGTCGAGGATGAAACATCTTATCAAGTCCAACTGCACCCAACACTTGATGTAACGCCTTCCAAAACCTTGACGTAAACCTAGGATCTCAGTCTGAGATAATCGACACAGGTACTCCATGCAACCTTGCAATCTCCGCTATATACAGCTTTGCCAACTTTTGTAAGGAATAATCGACCCGAACCGGTATAAAATGAGTGGACTTTGCAACCGATCAATGATTACCCAAACTGAATCTTTCCTAGTAGGCGTGAGAGGTAGCCCACTAACAAAGTCCATTGTGATCCTTTCCCACTTCCATTGGGGAATCTTTACCGACTGCAATAATCCTAATGGTAACTGATGCTCCGCCTTTTCCTGCTGATAGGTTAAACACTTCCCTACCAATTCAGTCACCTCTCGCTTTAAGCCTGGCCACCAAAATCGTTCCTGTAAATCTCGATACATCTTACTCCCTCCAGGATGCATAGTGTATGGACTACCATACCCTTCTTGAAAAATCCTTCCACAAATCTTCTGTAGTACCTAGCTAAACCAAGAAAACTCCAAATCTCCGCCACTGACTTAGGCGACTGCCAATCCAACACTGCTTCAATTTTTCGAGGGTCAACCCTAATCCCTCTCACGACACCACGTGACCTAGAAAAGTAACTTCCTTCAACGTCCTAACGTCCTTAACAGTTAGGTCATTGGCTTCCAACGCCCATACAAACATTAGAACTGCCTTGCACCCTTTTCTTACCATTCTTTCTGCTCTTAGGGCAGTTACCACGTTTGACAGACAATTCCCCCTTTCTCCTATCACCAATACTTCACCTCCCACGGGGGTTGTTAACACCATCCGCTTGGCTGCACAATCAAGTAGGCTTGATACTTCACTAGCCAGTCCATGCCTAAAATTAAGTCAAACTCCCCGAACGGTAATTCCATCAAATCTGTTAGGAAAACTATTCCCTGAACTTCTAAAGTTACCTTCTGATAAAGTTTATCTACTATCACAGATTGTCCTAATGGGCTAATTACTGTCATCGCCCTAGGGGTAACTTCAGAATCTAAACTTAAAGTTTCAGACACACTCTAGCAACATATGAATGTGTCGACCCAATGTCAATCAAGGCAACATAAGGCAATCCAAAAATTAAAAACGTACCAGTTATAACATCCAGTGCATCAGCCTCCTCCCGACGTCTGGCAGCATAAACCAACCCCGGATGCCTTGCCTCAGTGTTTCCTACCCCTCGGCCTGGCACTCCTCGGCCTTGACCAAAACCGTTACCACCTCTAGCCGGACCACGACCTCTCTGTGGCTACTGACCTCCTCTACCCAGCTGAGCATTTCCCTGTCCTGAGGGTCTTTCCTCATCCCGTGGATGAGGACAATCTCTTATCTGATGGTCCAAAGAACCACACCTAAAGCACTTCCCACTGCCTACCCTACACTCGCCCGCATGGAATTTGTCACATTGGGCACACCTTCGTGTTTGGTTAGCAGCAGGTCTTTTAGCTCGTCTCGGTCCATTTGACCTAGGTCTTTTCTGGTTACTCCTAGTTGTTCCTGATGCTCCAAAGTTTCTCTTACCTCCACCCCTATCTCTATCCCGGTTCAGCTTCTCCGTTCGCTTTACCTCCTCAACTATCTTAGCTTTCTCCACAAGCAAAGCAAATTCCCTCTCCCGCTGTGGAGCTATCAACACCCATAGATCATCCTTCAGGCCATCCTCAAAACAAACACATCGTTCATGCTCTGTGGCCACTATCCCTCGAGCATAACAACTAAGACATAAGAATTCTGCTTCATATGCTGCCACCGACCTATTTCCCTGAACCAGATTCAAGAACACTCTACGCTACGCATCCACATAACTCGTTCCAATATACTTACTCTAGAATGCCGCCTTGAAGTAATCCCAGGTGATATGGTCACCTACGGTACCTTCCTTAACCGTAA
This sequence comes from Gossypium rotundifolium, assembly GCA_025506655.1. NCBI lineage: Eukaryota > Viridiplantae > Streptophyta > Magnoliopsida > Malvales > Malvaceae > Gossypium > Gossypium rotundifolium. The sequence continues at coordinate 64,634,259 of CP106726.1, forward strand.
GCCACCATTGATAAGCTTCGTCCCGAAGAAGAGACACTACTCCCTTCAGCTTCTCTTCATCCGTGAAGTCGAGATCATCCATGATCCGCTCCATTGCTTCTAACCAGTACTCAGCTGTACTAGGAGCTACACCCAAAATTCCCTCAAACTCCTCCGCCCCATTGGCTCTCAGTCGCTTTGGCATAGACTTTCGGGCTCTTGTGCCCATGCCTGCTCCAAAGAACTCTCCAAAACCCTTAACATAGCACGAGATACAGATCATCTCCGTCATCGATCTTGAAACTTTGCCTCCACAGCTGGTGGCACTGGAACTTCATTCTCGGACTCGTGACCAGACCCCACGGGTTCTGGCACAGCAATCCTGCCTCTACCTTGGCCACGCACACCACATCCCCTAGTGCTCATTCTACCGTTCGCGATTTATCTGATTAAAATTTTATGAATTAATAATTCTTTCTTCCACTTATTAATAACAGACAATCTTATGGAAAGTAGTTTTAATAGTAGTTCTTTCGAATTCGCATTCTATCTATAAGTTCAGTTCTCAAGTCTGTATTCCCTAATTCTAGAGTTCACATTCAATCAACATCAAGCAGAGCACCACATACATGCATCAAACACACAAGTAAACATCCACAAACTTGCATTCATCACCTAGGGGAATTTTTGTCATTTCACTACCTAGGGGTATTTTCGTAATTTTATCCTATAAGGGTATTTTCGTAATTTTCCAAAATAAGATTTATTGGTATTTTTCAAAATAAGGGTATTTTGGTAATTTTACAATCTGGGGGTATTTCGGTAATTTTCGTAGATTAAGGTTAATTTAGTAATTTCTCATACAGGGGTACTTTGGTAATTTTTCAAACAAGGGTATTTTGGTTATTTTACAAAATCAAGGGTATCTCGATAAAGTTTCTCAACCTAGGGTATTGCGGATAATTTTACAAAATTAGGGACATACAAGTCATTTACAAAAATAGGGTACTGGTCCCTTTCGGGTTTTAGTTATGAATTTTAACCTGTCAACAAGCCCTTGTGGCTAAGGCGAACAGTCACTACGCACCAGGTAGGATTCCAGAAAAGAGGAGGTGAGTCACTAGGACCGCTTAAGTACCAAGCTCTTCCCGGATCCAATCCTAGACATGCATATGCTGCTTCCACACCCTAACCTCGTGACTTGTTCACGCACACCTTAATCAAGAAAAATTAAGTCTTATGAGATTTGAAGAATTGTTTAATCTAGGCCTAAGGTCCATTAACACTATCATACTAGTCTACGTCCATAAGGCCCATCAAACCCATCATATATATCATATCAAAGGTTAGAATACTTACCTGGGTGGATCAGGTGCCGGTAGACTTGAAGGCCATATCTTTCAAAACTTTTTTCAACTTACATTACTTTCATAAATTCCTACTGGACCTATTTCACAGCCCGAGTTTAGAAATGGGCTCTGATACCAAAAATGTAACACCCTAAACTCGCCCAAACGTCATCACCGGATCTGGTATGCTACGGGTTTAAATCTTGAAAACTTTGCTTCGATGGGTTTTTAAAAAACTAATTTATTATAGCCGAATAATCCATTAAATGTGTTGATTGGGTATTACGGATTGGGTTTGAAAAGCCTATTTTCCATTTTGTTTTATATTTGAGATTTTGAAGCAAAACATAAGTTGTAAAAACCAACATAACAAGAAAGAAGATAAATCAAAACCTAAGTTATAGGGCCTTATTACAAAAATATATTCCCAAAAAAAAAATAATAATAATCTATAATAGTAATGAAAGTCTTGATGGCCCCTCGAGTTACCTCGGCTCCCGTGTCCACAGTCTACTGCTCATCTGTAGAGTGGGAAAAATAAAAGGGTAAGTCACCAAGACTCAGTGTGCAAAACTTGAAAACACATAAAAGCCTAGGGCCCACAAACATATTATGGGCCTTGGCCCGCATATAATGGTAACAAATTATGTCATGCATCATGGCCCATCCAAAAACCTAAGAGTCCATCCTCTACACACCCCTGTACCAACCTTTACACCATGGGATTTCTACAATCAACCTCCATCTCTACACACCACATCGGCAAATTGCTACATCATCATGTAGATCGATCGCTACGCGAACCTCGAAATACATTATAGTATTTGACACTATGCTACATCATATATAGACCGATCACTTACGCGAACCACGTAAATACATTATAGTATTCGACAATTATGTCTTTCTGTGGCAAAGCCACGATCGCCTCGTGACCTCGCCTCCCCTACCATAAATCCATCAATCATTCCCATCCCATGCATGCATACATACAAGAAACAAGTCATCAAGCCATCTAACAGATCTCATACTTTCACATGCTACAAATCACATAGAAAAGTTTCTATGGTTATGTACCTGGCATCCCATGCCTACCCTTTCTGGGTAATAAGACTCTTCATACAGCCTTTCTTTTCGGCTTTTATCCTTTAGCATACATATAATATATAAATGCTTATGTGTTAAGATTCTACACACCTTATAACTGTTAAGACGACACCCTCTATGTCGACACTGTCAGAAACTGATACGATTTCTATCTGCCTAAGATGCTGTTCAAAAGTTGGTCCACAACCCGACGGCCAATCTTGAACAGTGGACACTGCTCATTTCTTAAACTAGTGATTACGAACCCAACCCTCTCCTTTGCCTGATCCATATTTGATTCCATCCAAAAAGTCCTTGTCAGAACTACTATAGCGAAATAGGGTTAAACCATATCATATGAGTTAATAACTTAATTATGATAGCTAATCTTAATGGAAATCTAAAGAAATCCCTTACCTTGAGATCCCAAAATCGATAGGATACTAGAGATTATTGGTTTCTGGCTTTTTGAGATCTGGATGATTCAATCTACTACGATTTCCCGGAGTGCCGCCCAAAAGAACATGCGATTAATGAAAGAGTTAAACTAAAGATAGCCTATCAAACTACTAGCCATTCGGCTATAGTCTTAAAACCGAAAGAGAAAAGAATTTGGTTCTTACCTTTACAGAAAAATTGACACTTCAAGAAAATCCTGGTTATGGAGAAATCGGCACAAGAGGAAAAGAATGGAAAAATGAAGTGAATTAAAAAGGTTTCGGCTTTGAGTAGGGTAATCGATAGAGAGAAAAAAGAAAGAATAATCAAAGGTATTCGGTTATGGAGATGAGAAGAAAGTTGAGAGGTTTCAGTTTTTGGAAAAGAAAAGAGAATAGAAAGTGTAGAGAGGGACTGAGAATTTCGGCATAAAGGCTAGGGTTCAAATGCCGAAATTTGAAGAGATACACTCCTATTTATAGGGGATTTCGGCACTTACCTATCAAATATCGGAATCGCCCTCTTTTGAAAATCGAGACTAATTGACATCCATGGGGAATTTTGGCACCCTTTATGCCATTTCAAAACCGATTCTTCCTCCCCTTAAAGTTGAATTTCGGCCATCTCCTTCCCTCAGAGTTGGTATTTCGGCCAACTCTGCCTACAGCAGATAACTCCCATCTTTTCTCCTTAATCTACTCATAACTAATATCAGCACAATTATCTATATTATTCATCAGATAAACCTCCCTATTTTTAAGCCTTGTTGCCGTCCAACCTTACCCACCTATATGTCGAAATTTAGCTAATTACAATTAAAGGAATTGGTCTTCATGCCCCTTGCGTTTGGGCCTCCTTAGTTGATGCCACCTCCTTGCTCTCTAAGTGGCACCATTTGCCACTGGGCCACAAGCCCACTTGTGATTAAAACACAAATAACATCTTTTAAACCCTCTAATGTCCAAGTAGAAAATTTACCCAAGGCCTTGGGCCAATCTGAGCCCCTTATATACTCTAATTAACACATTGAACGTAATACACATCAAATGCAAAGGCCCATTAATTCAGGATGTTACACTTGGCATTCTATTTTTGACGTCATCACCCCATAAATGTCACACAGCCAAGGCACACGCCCGTGTCCTTCAGCCGTGGGGCGAATTAAATTCCTAATTTTAGGTGCAGACTTCACAAGGCTTGGGCACACGCCCATGTCCATGGTCGTGTCTTCCACACGGCTGAAACACATGGCCGTGTGTTTACTACTAAGCATACTGACTTTCAAACCTAGCATGCAAAGGGACACATGGACTAACCATCGCCCATAAGGCTGACCATGTGTCACACACGGCCTAGACACACGTCCGTGTGCCTACCCGTGTAAACAAGAACAAGGCTATTTGCCAAGCTCTTTCTATCACCCCAACTCATACAAACATAAAGCATATTAAACCTTCAACCCATTCATGCATAAATAAACTAAGTAAACCAATCATGAAAATTGCACAATCATGAATAACCTCATCTTTTCATAGATTAATAAGAAAGAGCCACCAACTATGGCCTTATATAAAAGAGTTCATCTTTGAATGAGCCAACACATTTGGCTAAAACAATATGACATTCACTAAGTCTAGTCCCTGTACATGCTATACTCAAAATGCTAAGTCTAACTATGCCAAGATGTTCTGATAGTGTGGGTGATCTTCTGATTATCTTCGTATCCTGAGCTGGCTCTTCGACACTATAAAACAAGGGAAAAGAGAAAGGAGTAAGCTTTAAGCTTAGAAAGTCTATATGTAAACAATAAGCATCATATTACAATAATAACCAGTCAAACATTATATGCTAAGTAATAACAATTCATATTCTCATAATCATGCTTACTCATTTCAAGTCTTATCATCCCCAAACACATATCATAAACATTGCATAATTACTTGCGTATTTACCTTGCACTAATCGCCACAAAGCCATATGAAATATTTACTTAAACAAGTTTCTCGATGAACCCTTTGGAATGGTACAAGATACCCGGTGGTTTCGCACACAACCCACCATTAATCAATAATAGGGTGGTATCGCACATAGCCCACCAAAATATTAATAAATATGATGGTATAGCACATAGCCCATCGTTAATAAGTAACGAGGTGGTATCGCACACAACCCACCAAAATTTACATATTTACGAATATTCATCCGTACCCATATTTCTCTTCCTAAGGTTCATCTAAGAGTTTCCACATTTTCTACTATTTCATTAATTCTCACCAATAATCAATTACATCCACACAATGCATCAATAGTTAAAAACATAAGTAATAGGGATGTATCGTTTACACATAAACTTACCTCGGTGCAAAATATGTTAATTTGCGGCTTTGTCTGTAACCTTGCCTTTTCCCCTGTCAAGGTTGTTTCCACATTCTTCTTGATCTATAATAACAAAATTTATCTATAATAACAAAATTTACTCATTTAATCACTACATAAATCATGACACTTCAAAATTTCTAATTTGGTAAAAATGACCGTTTTGCCCTTATACTTTGGCAAAATTTTGATTTTGCCCCTAGGCTCCTAAATCATTTTTCATCAAATTTCCTCATTAAACAAGCCTAGCTGAACATTTGTTACTCTTATAACAATTCACAATACCAATCATTTCATGCATTTACTACTCAATTTACAACCTTTACAAATAGGTCCCATTTAGGTGTTTTCATGGAACACCTTGTACAAATATTGTGTGTTTAACCCTCAAGATTTATTTTCTTTCATAAAAACTCAGAAAAAATGTAAGAAATCTCATGGAAACACCTTAAACTTTCAACCATTTTACAAATTAGTCCCCTCTCTAGTTAGCTTAAGCTTTAGGGGTTCCAAAAGTACAAAAATCATCAAATAAAACTACCAAAATCACTTACTTGTAAGAGGATGAGTTGCTAAAATTTATAAGCTTTCAAAACCCCCTTTTTCCTGGTATTTTCGGTAGAAGATGAGGAAGATGGTATGTGTTATCATCTTTCTTCTTTTTTTATTTTAATTTATCAATTAAGTCACTAAAACCTCACCTAACCAATTGACCATGTCATTTCTTGTCCCTATGGCTGGCCACCACACTAAACAAGGCCTAATTGCACATTAAAGACCTCCAATTAAAATTCTATAGCTATTTAACACATTAAGCTTGTAAAATAGAACTTTTGCATTTTATGCGATTTAGTCCTTTTTCGCAATTAAGCATACAATCGCTAAAATTAATACACCAAAATGTTCATACATCCATATAATCATGATATAACACATATAAAATTATTAAAACTAATTTCTCTAACCTCAAATTAGTGGTTTTGAAACCACTATTCTGACTAGCCCAAAATCGGGTTGTTACAACTCTCCCTCTTTAGAGGTTTTCGTCCCCGAAAATCTTACCGGTAAAGAGGTTTGGGTACTGTTCTCTCATTGCTTCCTCCGGTTCCCACATAGCCTTTTCTATACAGTGTTTTTTCCATAAAACTTTCACTAAGGCTATACTTTTGTTCCTCAACTGTTTAACCACTCGAGCCAAAATCTTAATTTGTTCCTCTTCATAGGTCATATTTGGTCGTATTTGAATTTCAGTCAGAGGAATCACATGCGAAGGATCGGAACGATATCGTCTCAACATTGACAAATGAAACACGTTGTGTATTATCTCTAACTCTGCTGGCAAGGCCAACCGGTAAGCTACTGGTCCAATCCTCTCAATAATCTCATACGACCCTATGAATCGCGAACTTAGTTTTCCCTTTCAACCTAATCTCAATTTTTTCTTCTACGGGGATACTTTCAGAAATACCTTATCACCTACCTGGAACTCAATTTCTTTCTCTTTAAATCCGCGTATGATTTTTTTCGGTCTGAAGCAGCTTTCAGACTATCCCGAATCACTTTCACTTTCTCCTCGATTTCTCTAATTAGATCAACCCCATGAATTTGTTTCTCACTAAGATCGATCCAATACAGGGGAGTCTAACATTTGCGACCATATAATGCTTCATACGGTGCCATCCGTATACTCAACTGATAACTGTTGTTGTAGGCAAATTCAACCAAAGGTAGACATTTTTCCCAACTACCTTCAAACTCTAAAACACAGCATCTAAGCATATCCTCAAGAAATCAAATCACTCTTTCAGATTGGCTGTCAGTTTGCAGATGGAATGTAGTACTAAAATTTAATTTCGAACCCAAGGCTTCCTGGAACTTCTTCCAAAACCTCAAAGTAAACCTTGGATCTCTATCCGAGATAATAGATATAGGCACCCCATGTAATCTCACAACCTCAGCAATATACAGTTCAGCCAACTTGTCGAGTGGGTAATCAACACATACCGGTATAAAGTGAGACGATTTTGTTAATCTATCAACAACAACCCACACAACATCTTTCTTTTTCGGAGTCATAGGTAACCCTATTACGAAATCCATCGTGATTCGATCCCACTTCCACTCAGGAACCATCACTGGTTGAAGTAATCCCGAAGGTACTTGATGCTCGTCTTTCACTTGTTGATAGATCAAACACTTTGTAACAAACTCGAGATATCTCTTTTCATACCCGGCCACCAATACAACTTCTTCAAATCATTATACATTTTGGTACTGCCCGGATGTACTGAAAGCAACCATTGTGTGCTTCATGTAAAATTTCCCGAATTAACTCGTCATCTTTAGGTACACAAATTCTATCATGGAACATCAAACAATCTTTTGAACCAATCCAAAAATCAAAATTATTCCCCAATTTGCACTGAGCTCTCTTAACTTGCATGTCACATCATTCTTTTGAACTTCACATATCTGTTGAATAAATAATGGTCTAGCCCTAAACTCGGCCAATATAACACCATCATCAGAAATGCTAAGCTCGTACTCATAGCTCTTAAAGCATACAGGGATTTTTTGCTCAAGGCATCCGCAACCACATTCGCTTTCCTCGGGTGGTAATCAATTAGTAGCTCATAATCTTTCAGTAATTCGAGCCACCACCGTTGTCACAAATGCAAATCCTTTTGGTCCATCAAGTACTTCAAAATTTTGTGATCGGTGAAGATTCGACATTTCTCACCATACAAGTAATGACGCCAAATCTTCAAGGTAAAAACAATAGCAACCAACTCCAAATCCTGAGTCGGATAATTCTTTTCATAAGGTTTTAGTTGTCTCGAGGCATACGCTACCACTTTACCCCTCTTGCATCAACACATAGCCAAGACCATTTAATGATGCATCACTGTAGACCATAAACTCCCTTTCCGACTCTTCTTGTACTATAACCGGTGCTTCCATCAATAATGCCTTCAATCTCTCAAAACTCTGTTGGCACCTCTCAGTCCATTCAAATTTAACATCTTTATGTAACAATTTTGTCATTGGTGTATCAATCACGGAGAACCCTTTAACGAAACGTCTGTAGTAACCCGATAAACCAAAAAACTCCTAATCTCTAACATATTCCTCAACGGTTTCCACTCCACAATAGCTGAGATCTTACTCGAATCGACTCTAATTCCATCGCCCAACACGATGTGTCCTAAGAATCTGACTTCTTAGAGCTAGAACTCACTCTTGCTAAACTTAGCATACAACTGCTTGTCTCTTAGAGTCTGGAAAATAGTTCCTAGGTGCTCCGCATGCTCACTCTCATATCGGGAATAAATTAATATGTCATCGATAAAAACAACTACAAATTTATCCAAGTACGGTCGGAAGATATGGTTCATTAAATCCATAAAGATCACAAGAGCATTCGTTAAGCCAAATGGCATGACAGGGAACTCATAATGGCTGTACCTCGTTCGAAATGCAATTTTCGGTGCATCTTACTCCTTAACCTTCAACTAGTAATAGCAAGACCTCAAATCTATCTTAGAAAACACCGTAGCTCCCTTTAATTGGTCAAACAAATCATTGATCCTTGGCAAAGGATACTTATTCTTCACTGTCACCTTGTTAAGTTGTCTGTAGTCTATACACAATCTCATCGACCCATCTTTCTTCTCACAAAAAGTACCAGAGCACCTCAGTGTGAATAGCTCAGTCTTGCAAAACCTTTATCTGTTAACTCTTACAACTGAACCTTAAACTCTTTTAACTCCAATGGTGCCATCCTATACGGGGCAACCAAAATAGGTGCTTTACTCGGAACTAACTTAATGCCAAACTCGACCTCTCTAACTGGAGGCAATCTAGGTAACTCTTTTGAAACACGTCCGGATACTCGCATACTACTGGCACTGATTCAATCTTTACTTCTGACTCTTGAGTATTCAACACAAAGGTGAGATAGGACTCGTACCCTTTTCTCAAGCATTTCTCAGCTACCATAGACGAAATCACTACAGGCATATTATACTATTTACATGATTCAACCCAAATGACATCTCTATTTACACATCTAAATTCAATAAACTTACTACCACAGTTCACTAAAACATTATGTACCGTCAACCAATCCATACCAAGAATCAGGTCAAATTCATCAAACGACAACAACATGAGATTAGCAGAAAAACAATTACCTCTAATTGTCAAAGGACAATTCCTACACACTTTGTCAACTAGCACATGTTTGCCTAATGGGTTTGACACTTTTATCACAAATTCTGTAGACTCAACAATCATACTCATGCTAGATACCAATTTCATGCAAATATAAGAATAGGTAGACCACGGATCAATCAAAGCAACAATAGAGATATCATGAAGAGAAAAAGTACCCGTTATCACGTTTGGAGATGATGCCTCTTCGCGAGCCCAAATGGAATAAGTCCTTGCAGGTGCTCTACCTTCTATTCTCATAGTAGAGCCTATAGGTGAACCTCTACTACTAGTCCTACTCCCTGGGTTCTTTTTGGTCTACCCCCCGAAGGTACATTGCTCGCTCTTACTTCTTATTTTCTGTCTTTCTCATCCCTCTCTAGATAGTTTCGAATAAAGTGGTCTGGTGAACCACACTTGTAGCAAGCACGATTGTTTCCCCAACACTCCCCAGTATGTTTTCTACCACAATTTGGACACTCCGGTTCATTTAACTTTGCATTGCCCATGCTTGCCATCGTGGTGGCTTGAATTCTTGAGCCCGAATATGCATTACCTCGATCTCAGTGTGAATACCTAGTTGAAGCAGTCGTCCAAGGGTTCGTTTCCTTGGACCTTTTTGATTGAGTTTGGAACGATTTACTCATTGGCCTCTCCCTTGCATCTCAGGCATCAATCATGGCTTTTCTCTTTTCCTTATTCAACTCTTCAGCCTTGCAAGCTATACCGACCAACACCACAAATTCCTTCAATTCCAAGATATCCTCATTCAGCCCATCTTCGAACCTCTTGCACATAATAGCTTCTGTAGACACACACTCTTGAGAATATTTGCTGAGCCTAACAAACTCGCACCCATACTTTGCTACAGTCATTTTTCCTTGCTACAGTTTAAGAAACTCCTTCTTTTTCTGGTCAACAAATCGCTGACTTATGTACTTCTTTCAGAACTCCTCTAGGAAGAAGTCCTATATCACTCTCCTCCTCGGTACTACGAATGTCAGCGTTTTCCACCAACAATATGCCGAGTCCCTCAGCAATGTCACAACATATTTTAAGCTCTCCTCAGGCATGCAAGAGAGTTCATCGAATGCCCGCATAGAGTTCTCAGGCTAGAACTCCGCTCTCATAGGATCATCATCTATGTTGGCTCTAAATTCCTCGACCCCTTGTTTTCGATTCTTATCGATCGGGGGTTTGGTCATTCTCACCAAATCTATACCTTGAGGAGCCACGAGAAGTGGCTAAGGTATAGGAGGGGGTGGAGGAGGTTGAGCATTAGGGTTCACCCATACAAACTCAGTGTACCAATTACTCACCATATGGAGAAAGGCTTCCCGATCCTCTTCTCCTTGACCCAAGGTCTCGGGTCTACTTTCTACAGGCGTGATCCCTTGAGCGGGAGCCGGCGAGTTACTAGTAGCGCCATTAGTAGCAGCTTGGTCGGGATCCATTACTATACAAAAACACAATTTAATATTGTCAAGAGTCACCACATTATTAATGTATTTATGGCATGTATGGCTAGACTCTCACACACACTATGGTAGTCCGAGAACCGACTAAACCACAACTATGATACCACTAAATGCAACACCTCTTACTTGTATTCAACGCCAAAATAAGGTACGAGGCATTACTAGACTTATACGCAAATAATTATGCTATATCGAAACATGACTTTCCACCCTAATTTAAAACTTTTCATAACACCTCTTACACAAGCCTACGAGGCATCAATCACACTTTAAGAATGGTTTGGGATCAAATCGAACTCTTTTAAAGATCACTTGAAAGACTTAAAAAATTTCCACTAAACATTCTACATGCCTATGTGGAATATCAATGCCCGTGTGGATTTATTTTTCAATTATAACCTATAGGGGTTTTCACACGGTCGAACACACGCCCGTGTCCCTGGCCCGTTTCCCTCACACGGCCTCGACACACCCATGTGCAAAAACCTTGGCATTCTATTTCTAACATCATCACCCCATAAATGTCACACGGCCAAGGAACACGCCCGATGGTCACATGAAATATTTACTTAAACAAGTTTCTCGATGAACCCTTCGGGATGGTACAAGATACCCGATGGTTTTGCACACATCCCACCATTAATTAATAATCAGGTGGTATCGCACATAGCCTACCAACAATGATAATTACGGTGGTATCGCACATAGCCCACCAAATATTAATAAATACGATGGTATCGCACACAGCCCACCAAAATTTTACATATTTACGAATATTCATCCGTACCCTTATTTCTCTTCCGAAGGTTCATTTGAGAGTTTCCACATTTTCTACTATTTCATTAATTCTCACCAATAGTCAATTACATCCATACAATGCATCAATAGTTAAAAACATACGTAATAGGGATGTATCCTTTACATATAACTTACCTCGGTGCAAAATATGTTAATTTGCAACTTAATCCGTAACCTTGTCTTTTCCCCGATCAAGGTTGTTTCCGCGTTATTCTTGATCTATATAATAAAATTTACTCATTTAATCACTACATAAATCATGACACTTCAAAATTTCTATTTTGGCAAGAATGACAGTTTTGCCCTTATACTTTGGTAAAATTTAGATTTTGCCCCTAGGCTCGTAACTCATTTTTCATCAAATTTCCTCATTAAACAAGCCTAGCTGAATATTTGTTACTCTTATAAAAATTCACAATACCAATCAATTCATGTATTTACTACTTAATTTACAACCTTTACAAATAGGTCCCATTTAGGTGTTTTCATGGAAACACCTTTCACAAATATTGTGTATTTAACACTCAAGATTCGTTTTCTTTCATAAAAACTCAGCAAAAAACATAAGCACTCTCATGGAAACACCCTAAACTTTCAATCATTTTACAAATTAGTCCCCTCTCTAGCTAGTTTAAGCTTTAGGGGTTCCAAAAGTACAAAAATCATAAAATAAAACCACCAAATCACTTACTTGTAAGAGGATAAGTTGCTAAAATTTCTAAGCTTTCAAAACCCCCTTTTTTTCTGGTATTTTCAGTAGAAGATGAGGAAGATGATATGTGTTATCATCTTTCTTCTTATTTTATTTTAATTTATTAATTAAGTCACCAAAACCTCACCTAACCAATTGACCATGTCATTTCTTGTCCCTATGGCCGGCCACCACACTAAACAAGGCCTAATTGCACATTAGGGACCTCCAGTTAAAATTCTATAGCTATTTAACACCTTTAGCTTGTAAAATAAAACTTTGGCACTTTTTATGCGATTTAGTCCTTTTTCGAAACTAAGCATACAATCACTAAAATTAATACACCAAAATTTTCATACATTCATATAATCATGATATAACACATATAAAATTATTAAAACTAATTTCTCTGACCTCAAATTAGTGGTTTCGAAACCACTATTCTGACTAGCCCAAAATCGGGCTATTATAGTCTGAGCCTTTTCTTTCTCTGAACTTTCCAGGCAATCTTTGAGATAATGTTCATATGAACCACATCTGAAACCTGACCCGCCTTTCAATCTGAATTCATCAAAGTGTCGTCTATTAAATTATTGGCATCGGCTTGTTGCTCCTAACACTACCTACACTTGCCACAGACGTAGCCTAAGGTTTCAAACATGAATGTTGTTTACCACGATCCTTTCTAGAATAACCTACTGAAGTTGAAGAATGACTATGATATTCTTTTTATTTCTTCAAAGGTGACGAGTATGACTTTCCATAATGGTGTTTTCCTGAATCATGAGCTTTAGAATCGGCTTTTCTCTTTTCTTTGCTAAGCTCTTCAAAGGTAACCGTGATCGATTTAGGGTTAAAGGCATTACCAAACAATTCAGATCTTTTACGGACATTTCATAATATTATTCGATGAATCAAATCAAAGTGTCCCTTGAATATGTCTACAAGACCTTAAACATGCTTTATAATAGGACTGGGACTAAACCGAACACATACAAAAATTCTCAGAAATTTAAATTTTTTTCTAAGTTAAAGAGGCCACACACCCGTATGGGCAGGCCGTGTGCCTTCCGCGGCCTCAGACACGTCCATGTGTCTAAGCCATGTCAAAATAGGGCATACATAATGACTTGTCGAAATGACCTGAGACACGCTTGTGTACCTCACCTGTGGTCGACACTGACTTGCACCATATGGCCAGTCACACGCCCGTGTGTCTTGCCCGTGGTCGAGTCTGACTTGTTTTGCATTGCAACCTCGAAAGACACGGTCGAGCCACACGCCTGTGTGTTCAACCGTGTGGGAAAATATAGGCCATTTGCAAGGCCAAAATTCCACCCATACTTGGGTTATCCCTACATCCACATACAAGCATATTTCTAAACATAATTGGCAACCAAAAACACACCAAATGGTCATCATATCATCCCATTCAATCTCATTTCTATGCATACCAACTTAGATGCCAAATAGCTCAACTAATTCACTAATAAACCAAGCATGATTCATCCATAACTTACCATTTCATCATAACCATCATTCATCAAACACATATACTCACTTTACATTAATAAGCTTACCATTACCTTGACTATTTCATAACCAAGGAATCATTAACAAAACCAAACATCATATAGCATGACTCTTCATTCATTACACAACCATTTAACTAGCCATATCACATGGCTATACAAATATTTCAAACATAACTCAAGGTAACTAGCTTATGCATGCCATACTTTAGTATATACATTCCCAAAAGGGTACCAAAATAAGATTCAGTAGTGTGATGATGATCCTCAACGATTTTCGAGCCCACAGTAGCTTTGACGTTCTATAAAACAAAGAAAACACACACAAAGTAAGCTTTCCAAAAGCTTTGTAAGCCAAATACAAATAAACTTATCATATAATCAATTAAAAGCATGGAAAATCAAATTCATAAACATTTCTTCATTTTATACACATAGATTTCTCCTCGGCTCAAATGGATTGCCATTGCTTACCAACATATCATATCTCAAGCATCTCTTTTTCTCATATATCAAACATACATATATCACACTTTGTTCAAAGCATCTATGTACGTATTAACTTACCTTTCATGCATATTCAAAGCATATACATCGAACATACCTAAAATGGATATACAACTCACATAGTCATTCATTTTTTGGACTTTCTCGTTGAACCATTCGGAATCAAATAGGATATTCAGAATGCTCGGATTAGTCATACAATGCCAACATCCCAAACGTGGTGTTACAAGTACTCAGATATCGATGACACTGTACCAAACAGGGTCTTACACGAATCAAATACGATGCCAATGTCCTAGACATGGTCTTACACGTAAATCTCAAATCGATGCCAACGTCCCAAACGTGGTCTTACACGATATCATAAATCAATGCCAAAGTCCTAGACGTGGTCTTACATGATATCACATATCGGAAACCTATGTGATGACGTATGTAATCCTATCTATTCCTAGGTTCATATGAGACTTCTCGGACATTGATTCATTGTTGATACATCTTCGGATTTCATAATCTCATCATTTCATATACATTCACTATCATAAATTTTCATATGATCATATATATATATATAAATGTAAATACATTGATTTGTATATCGACTTACCTCAGATTCGGATAAACAGAAACGAACTCGGCTACTCAATTACCTTTGATTTCCAATGATCTAAGTCTATTTTCTTTAGTTTTTAATCTATACATATTCAAATTTACCCCATTTATTCATCAAATTATTCAATTCCATCCAAATACACATATTTAGGGTAATTTATAAATTAGCCCTCATATTTTCACATTTTGATAATTTAGTCCCTATTTCACAAAATCACAAAATACACATAATGTGCTTATACTCATGCTTAGTCGAATATCACACATGCTCATACAAGTCCACACATTTTATTTATTTCACAATTTAGTCCATCAAAATATTATTTTTTCAATTTAGTCTAAATTACTCAAATTCACCAAAAACTCAAAGACAAACTATGTTGATCAAACACATATCTTTCATAATTCATCTTTAAACATTACAAAACTCATGTGTTCATCAATTGCACATTTCAAAATTATCATCAATTCACAAAATTGAAGCATGGGTTTTGAAGATAGCTTAGCAACGATTACAAAAACATAGAAATTATCAAAAACCGAAACAAAACATACCTTGAATCAAGCTTAGACTTTGCCAAAACCTAACTTTCTTTTTATTCTCTTTTTCTTTGATATTTTCGATTGATGGATGATGATAATGGCTTCATTTTAATCTTTTGTTATAATAATTATAACCTTAATAAACCATTTACCTATTTAGCCTTTAAATAAACATATAGAACGTATATAATTCAAGGCCATTAATGCCCATTAACCATGTTAATGGTTTAATTACAACATAAGGCCATCAACTTTACAAAGACATGACACTTAGGTGCTTTTATCATATGGCATGCTAATTTTGCATCTTTCACATTTTGATCCTTTTTTTCAAATTAAGCACACAATTGACCAAATTAAATCACAGAACTCTCACACATACTAATTCACATGCTAAAGACTCAGAAAATAATATAAGAATATTTTTTTGATTTGGATTTGTGATCCCAAAACCACTATTCTGACTAGGGTCTAAACTAGACTGTTACATCAAGTTTGTCACACGAGTGTGTGACGAAGCCGTGTGACCCTAAATGTCTACTGATGTCATAAACAGAATGTCAAGGTTTTCACACAGGGGCTATGACACGGGCGTGTCATGAATGTGTGAGGGGCACGGGCCATAAACATGGGCATGTGACAAGCCATGTGAAAACCCCTGTATGTTTGAAATGAAAAATAAAATCCACATGGACTAGGGACATGGGCGTGTGTTACCACATGGCCTGCCTACACGGGCGTGTGGCCCTATTTTGAGCAAAAAAAATTTCTATGTATTCGTAACTTTTGGTTCAATCTCGAACCACTCTATATGTATGTTTTGGGTCTCATTGGCCCGTAATAGGGATAATATGATTGTGAAAGAAAAGTTTTGAGTTGGAATTAAAATTTATGGCCCAAATTTGTGTGATTAAGTATGCTAAGTTTGGTAATGCCTCGTACCCAATTTTGGCGTCGAATACGGGTAAGAGGTGTTACATTTAGTGGTATCAGAGCTACAATTTAGTCAATTCTCAGACTAACATGGCGTATGCACGAGTCTAGCTATACATGCCATACGTATGTGTATATACATAACGATAGTGTGATGACTCCTGACGATTTAAATTATATTTTTGTATAGCAAATGGATCCCGACAGAGCAGTGGGGGATATGTAGAAAGTAATGTGCCGGCCTCCGCCCAAGGGATGGTGCCAACTGAAAATGAAAATAGATTAATGACTGTGAGTCAGAGAAGAGGAGAAAAGGCTAGGGAAGCCTTTCTCCATATGATGAATGCCTGGTATATGGAGTTCGTTCAAATGAACCAGAATGCTAAACCCCCTCCACCCCCACCTATTCCTCGGCCTATCCCTATAGCTTCCCAAGCTATAAAAATGGTAAGAAGGGAAAAGCCCCCGATTGATAGAATTCAAAAATAAGGAGTTGAAGAATTCTGAGCTAATAAAGATGACGATCCAGAATGAGTAGAATTCTAGCTTGAAAATACCATCAGGGTATTTGATGAATTGTCTTGCACACCCGAAGAGTGTATGACATATGTTATGTCTCTCTTGAGAGATTCGGCTTACCAGTGGTGGAACACTCTTGTGTCGGTTGTACTAATGGAGAAAGTTAATTGGGAATTTTTCCAAAAAGACTTCTAAAAGAAGTATATTAGCCAAAGGTTTATCGATCAGAAAAGAAAGGAATTCCTTGAGCTAAAACAAGGTCGAATAACGGTAACCAAATATGAGCGTGAGTTTGTAAGGCTCAGTAAATACTCTTGAGAGTGCGTATCCACAAAAGCCATCATGTGTAGGAGGTTTGAGGACGGATTAAATGAGGACATCTGATTCTTTGTTGGTATTCTAGAACTGAAGGAATTTATTGTGCTAGTAGAGAGAGCTTGCAAGGCTGAGGAATTGGCGAAAGAGAAAAGAATGGCTAAAATTGAGTTCCGTGACACGAGGAAGAGACAATTGGGAAAGTCATTTCAATCCTCATCTAAGAAATTGAGAGAGTTTACTACTTGATCAACCGTCTCAGATGGGTTCTCAAACAGAAGTAAAGGTAAACAGTACTCGATTTCTAAAGCTCAAACTACTTTGATTGCTATTGTTGGTAATTCTCGACCAAGTAGATCGAAATGTTCAAAGTATAGTAGACGTCACCCCGGTGAGTGTCGAGCAAATGATAGAGCTTGTTTCAAGTGTGGTTCCCAAGATCATTTCATTAGAGATTACCCCGAGATGTTGAAAAAGAGAAATTTTAGAGTGCAAGATCGGGTAGTACTACTAGAGGGAGACCACAGAGAAATTAGGGAGATGGAACAAGAAATAAGAATACACCTAGAGAGCAGACTGAAAGAACTAAGGGTAGAGCACCTGCGAAGACATATGTCATTCGTGCTCGCGAAGAGGCGTCATCCCCTGATGTGATTACGGGTACATTTTCTCTCTATGATACTCATGTTGTTACTCTAATTGATCTGAGATCTACCCACTCGTATGTTTGTATGAAAATAGTATCTAGTATGAACATGCCTGTAGGGTCTACAGAATTTGTGATAAAAGTGTCAAATCCCCTAGGCAAATATGTGTTAGTTGACAAGTTATGGAGAGATTGCCCTTTGATGATTAGATGTCATTATTTTTCGACAAATTTCATGCTATTGCTGTTTGATGAATTCGATGTAATTCTTGGCATGGATTGGTTAACTACTCATGATGTGATTGTAAATAATGGAAGGAAATTTATTGAATTGAAATAAGAAAATAGGGATATTCTTCGTGTTGAATCAGATGAACAGGATATATTTCCTATAGTGATTTCTTTTATGTCTACTCAGAAATATATAAAAAAGGGATATGAAGCTTATCTTGCCTTTGTGATGAATGCCAAAGAGTCTAAGTTAAGAATTGAATAAGTGTTGATAGTATGTAAGTATCCAAATGTATTTCCGGAAGAGTTGATCGGGTTGCCTCCAGTTAGAGAGATTGAATTTTGTATTGAGTTAGCACCTGGTACTGTGCCCATTTCGATTGCTCCGTACAGAATGGCTCCGACCGAGTTGAAAGAATTGAAGGCTCAGTTACAAGAGTTGACAGATAAAGGTTTTACAATACCGAGTTATTCTCCGTGGGGGTGCTCCCGTATTATTTGTGAAAAAGAAAGATGGTTCTATGAGGTTATGTATAGATTATCGAAAACTTAATAAAGTAACCGTAAAGAACAAGTATCCCTTACCAAGGATTGACGATTTTTTTGACCAATTGAAGGGAGCCACTGTGTTTTCCAAGAAAGACTTGAGGTCTGGTTATTACCAGTTGAGAATCAAAGACTCAGATGTGTCAAAATCGCGTTTCGGACAAGGTATGGTCACTATGAATTTCTAGTTATGCCTTTTGGATCAACAAATGCCCCCACCGTGTTTATGGATTTAATGAACCGTATCTTTCGGCCATATTTGGATAAATTTGTTATAGTCTTTATTGATGATATATTGATTTACTCTCATAATGAGAACAAGCATAATGAGCACTTGAGGCCGATTTTACAAATTTTATGGGATAAACAGTTATATGCCAAGTTTAGTAAAAGTGATTTTGGTTTAAAGAAGACAGATTTTTAGGGCACATTGTTTCGGGTGATGGTATTCGAGTTGACCCGAGTAAGATTTCAGCAATTATTGATTGGAGACCACCGAGAAATGTATCCGAGGTTAAAATTTTTCTAGGCTTAGCTGGTCATTACAAACGGTTTGTCAAAAGATTTTCCATGATAACTACTCCAATGACGAGATTGTTACGAAAAGATGTTAAATTTGAGTGGACAAAAAAGTGCCAACAGAGTTTTAAGAAACTAAAGGCATTGTTGTCTGAGGCTCCAATTTTAGTACAACCTGGACCGAGAAAAGAATTTATGGTTTATAGCGATGCATCCATGAATGGATTGGGTTGTGTACCTATGCAAGAAGACAAAGTAATAGCTTATGCCTCTAGATAGCTGAAACAGCACGAGAAAAATTATCTGACACATGATTTTGAGTTCGCTGCCATTGTATGGCAAGAAATGTCGGGTATTCACTAATCATAAAAGTCTAAAATACTTGATGACTCAAAAGGAATTGAATCTAAGGCAACGAATATGGTTAGAGTTGATACAGGATTACAAGCTGGTGATTGACTACCACCCGGGAAAGGCGAACGTAGTCACCGATGCCTTGAGTAGGAAATCTTGTTTGTATTGAGAGCTATGAATACACGGTTGGCTTTATCATATGATGGTTCTGTTCTAGCTAAGTTGAGAGCTAGACCGATATTTCTCCAAGAGATTTACGAAGCTTAGAAAGGCGAAAGTGATTTACAAGCCAAAAGAGTTTAATGTGAATCAGGTATGGAGTCAGACTTTCAGATTAGTTCTGATGGATGTTTGACGTTTCGAGATAGGGTCCGTGTACCGAGAGATGATGAGCTTATTCTGAAAATTTTACACGAAGCACATAGTGGATGTTTATCTATTCATCCAGGCAGTACAAAGACGTATAATGACTTGAAGAAATGGTATGGGTGGCCGAGTATGAAGAAAGACATTTCTGAGTTCATATCGAGATGCTTGATTTTTCTGTAAGTGAAAGCTGAACACCAAGTACCTTCATGTTTACTTCAGTCTATTATGGTTCTCGAGTGGAAATGGGACCATATTGCTATAGATTTTGTGACGTCTTTGCCTTTGACATTGAAAAAAAGGATGTCGTGTGGGTTGTGGTTGATAGGCTTACGAAATTAGCTCATTTTATACCGGTATGCATTAACTATTTGTTTGATAAGTTGGAAGATTTGTATGTTTCAGAAATTGTGAGACTTTGCGGAGTACAGTTGTCAATTATTTCAAATAGAGATCCGAGATTTACATCACAGTTTTGGAAAAGTTGCAAGAAGCCTTGGGCACAAAGTTGACTTTTAGTACAACTTTCCATCTGCAAATCGACAGACAGCTGGAAAAGGGTAATACAGATACTTGAAGACATGATCCGATGTTGTGTTTTGGAATTTCAAGGTAATTAGGAAAAGTATTTACCGATAGTGGAATTTACCTATAATAACATTTTTTAGTTGAGTTTGAAAACGGTGCCTTACGAGGCATTGTATGGGCGTAAGTGTTGAACGCCCTTATATTGGACCGAACTCAGAAAGAATCAGATTCATGGAGTCGATTTGGTCAGAGAAACTGAAGAGAAAGTGAAAGTGACTCGTGATTATTTAAAAGCTGCTTCAGATAGAAAAAATCCTATGCGGATTTGAAACGGAAAGAGATTGAGTTTAAGTTGGTGATAAGGTATTTTTGAAAGTGTCACCATGTAAAAAGGTTCTCAGATTTGCTAAAAAGGCAAATTGAGTCCGCGCTTTATCGGACCGTATGAGATTACCGAGAAGATAGGGTCGGTAGCCTATCATTTTGCTTTTCCATCTGAGTTGGAAAAGATCCATGATGTGTTCCACGTATCTATGTTGCGTTTTAATCGATCAGACCCTTCACATGTGATTGTACTGACAGAGGTTGAAAATCAACCCGACATGACTTATGGCTATTTTTATAACTTACTAATGGTTTTCTAAGAAATAAGAACTAAATGGATTGTTACTCAAATGATTTCTCCCATTAGACTTTGATTTCAAAAAACACTTCGATGTGACACACCAGATTTAGCCGTAACGTCTAAGCCGGGTTTGGGGTATTACATTTAGTGGTATTAGAGCCAAGTTGTAAAACTCGGCTGTGGAATGGGTTTGAAAAGTTTTTCTGAAAGTAGATTTTAAGGATTTGAAATGTGTTCGAAAGATGTACAAGTGTGGCACACCGAGTCTCTGGCACCAAATCTGTAAGTTCTCTAACTTTTGATTACTGATATACTGTGAAACTCTAGATAGAGGAAACTGAAACCGTAGGAGACTGTAAACTATAGTAAGATCTCGATCTGCGAAAACAATCTCTAACAACTATTTTTTATAATACATTTGTTAATAATTACTGAAATTATAAGATGATAGATAAGACTTTTTAATCAGGTAAAGTGCATATCAAAAATGAGCACAAGAAGTACTCACAGAAAGGGTAAACAAGGCCGGGATAGAGAACGAGGAAGTACTCGAGCTGGATTGTCAGCATCGGGCCATATACCTACTAGGGAGGCACTAGCCTCACCAATAACTGAAACGGGGTCTTATGATCGAGCAGCTGGGGATGATGCTCTATCCCAAGCAATACTCCATGTTCTAGAGAGGGTTAGCTGGAGCTAGTACTGGAACAGTGGGCCGAGGGTCAATTTCAGAGCGACTCCGGTCTAATAGGGTAGAAATATTTAGGGGCATTTCTGGAGTAGCCCTAAATGTGGTAGAGTACTGGTTAGAGGCGAGTGAACGAATAATGGACGACCTTGACTGTACTATTGAGCATAAATTAAAAGGGGCAATGTCCTTACTGGGAGACGAGGCGTTCTAATAGTGGATCATCGTGAGAGAGCGTACGCAGGCCGATCGTGTGACGTGGGATTTTTTTAAGGTGACATTTCAAGGAAAGTACATGGGCGCAAGTTATGTGGACACCCAACGAAAGGTATTTCTGAGCCTGACCCAGGAGAGAAAGACAATGGCAGAATATAAGGAAGAATTCTTGAAGTTTTGTCGGTATGCTCAAGGGATAGTAGCGACTGAGTATGAATGCTGTGTACATTTTGAGGATGGCCTTCGAGATGAGTTAAAGGTATTGATAGCTCCACAGAGGGAGCGAGATTTTGCTGCTCTTGTTTAAAAGGAAAAGATTACTGAAGAGGTAAAGCGCTCTGAGCGCCAGAACCGTGAAAAAGATAAGGGAAAAAATAAGAGGGATTTTGGGCCCTCAAGTTCTTCAGGGAAGCCTATTAAGAAGGCCAGGTTTGATGGGTCGGTTCGGACTAGAGTCCCTATTGCTATTAATAGATCACAGCCTTGCATCGATTGTGAGTGATCTCACCAGGGTGAGTGCTGAAAGAAGATTGGGGCATGCTTTAGATGTGGGTTTGTGGATCATCGGGTTAAGGATTGTCCTTAGAGGCCTGTTCAGATCCAAGCTACACGACATGGTCATGTTCAGCGGGTGAGAGGTGGTCAGCAGCCACCAAGAGGTCAGGGGGCCCCAGGCAGAGGTGCTGGTAACATTGAGGCGAGGCAGCCAGCTTTAGTCTATGCTGCTCATTGCCGAAAGGATGGTGACGCCCCTAACGTCATAACTGGCATGTTCCTAATTTACAATGTACCCTAAACTGCTTTAATTGATATTGGGTCTACACATTCGTACGTTTCATGCACTGTGTTGGGAACTTTGGGTATTCAGTTCAAAAATGCTGTTAGTGAGATAACTGTGATAAGTCCACTGGAACAGTCGGTTAGGGTAAATAAGTTATTCAGAGATATGCCCCTTGAGGTCCAATGAGTAATTTTCCCAGTGGAGTTGATGGAACTGCCATTTGGTGAATTCGACCTTATTTTGTGCATGGATTGGCTGGTGAAACATTGAGCTAGTTTGGACTGTGCTGCTAAGCGTATGGTGTTGAATACTACTGAGGATGAGGAGGTGGCGGTGATTGGGGAGAAAAGGAATTATTTGTCTAACATGATCTCAACGTTAAGGACTGAGAAACTGATTCGTAAGTGTAGTGAGGCATTTTTATCCTACGTTAGTATTTTTTATTATAAGGGTCATTTTGTCGGAGATATTAGAACTGTTAAGGATTTTCCAGATGTATTTCCTGATGACCTTCTTGGGTTGCCTTCAAATCGTGAGGTCAAATTTGGTATTAAGCTCTTACATGGAACAACTCCAGTGTCCATCGCCCCATATAGGATGGCACCGAAGGAGATGGTGGAGTTAAAGGCCCAAATTCAAGAGCTATTAGACCAAGGATTCATTCGACCGAGTGTGTCTCTGTGGGGAGCACCAGTATTGTTCGTAAAGAAGAAAGACGGGTCCATGCGCGTGTGCATCGATTATCGGCAACTTAATAAATTGACCATCAAAAATAAGTATCCCTTGCTGACAATTGACGATCTTTTTTATCAGCTACGAGGAGCTTTGATTTTCTCCAAAATAGATCTTCGCTCTGCATACTATCAGCTTAGAGTTAAGGAAGCTGATGTGTATAAAACTGCGTTTAGGACTCAGTATGGTCATTTTGAGTTCCTATTGATGCCATTTGAGCTGACGAATGCACCATCTGCTTTCATGGACCTAATGAATCGAGTATTCCAGCCCTACCTAGATTGGTTCGTGGTGGTATTTATAGATGATATCTTGGTGTATTCGAGAATCGAGGATGAACATGATGCACATCTCTGAATTGTTTCACAGATTTTAAGGGAAAAGCAACTATACGCTAAGTTCAACAAGTGTGAGTTTTGGCTGCGAGAAGTGACATTTCTTGGTCACGTGGTGTCTATCAAGGAGATCGGGGTGGATCCTAAAAATATTGAAGCCGTACTGGACTGGAAACCACCTAAGACCGTATCTGAAATTCGAAGCTTTCTATGTTTGGCAGGGTATTATAGACATTTCATTGAGGGGTTTTCCTTAATTGCTGCACCTCTGACTAAGTTCTGCGTAAAGGGGTACCGTTCAATTGGACTGATAAGCAGCAAGAAAGTTTTAAGAAACTGAAGAAGGTTCTGACTGAAGCCCTTGTATTGATACAACCAGAGTCAGGGAAGGAATTTACTGTCTACAGTAATGCATCACACATTGGATTAGCCTGTGTACTAATGCAGGAGGGTAAGGTGGTGGCTTATGCGTCCCATCAGCTTAAGCCTCATGAGGCAAATTACCCAACTCATGACTTGGAGTTAGCCGTGGTGATATTCACACTAAAAATTTGGAGGCATTATTTATACGGCGAGAAGTGTATTATCTACACAGATCACAAGAGCCTCAAGTACCTCTTTACTCAGAAGGAGCTGAATCTTAGGAAGCGAAGATGGGTAGAGCTACTTAAGGATTACAACTGCTCGATTGAGTATCATCCTGGTAAGGCTAATGTGGTAGCTAACGCACTGAGCTGTAGGGTTGTATCTGATTTGAGAGCAACGTTTGCTCGTCTTAGCTTGTATGATGATGGTAGCTTGTTAGCTGAGCTTCAAGTGAGACCGACATGGACTGAGCAAGTTAAGGGGAAGCAGTTGTAACACCCCTTACCCGTATTGAAGCCAGAACTGGGTTTGAGGCATTACCTAACTTATCACACTTAACATCTCAGAATGGGCTATAAAATATCGTTGTTAAACCTATCGCAAAGTTCAATCTTAGCCTGCGAGGCCCTAAACATACCTCCGAGAGGCTTTGAAACTAATCCCAAAGTGAGCCAACTTCGTTACTCTATCAATGACAACCCACACAGCATCTTTCTTTTCCAAAGTCATAGGAAACCCTGTCACAAAATCCATGGTGATCTGATACCACTTCCACTCGAGAACCATCACTGGCTGAAGCAATCCCGAAGGCACTTGATGTTTAGCTTTCACTTTTTGACAAATTGACATCTTGTTACAAACTCAAAGATGTCTCTTTTCATTCCCGGCCACCAAAAAAAATTCTTTAGATCGTTGTACATTTTCGTACTGCCCGAATGTACTGATAAATAACCACTATGTGCTTCATTTAATATCTTCCGAATCAATTCATCATTCTTAGGTACACAAATCATATCATGAAACATCAAACAATTATTTGAACTTATCCGAAAATCAGAACCATCTTCCGATTCACACTTAGCTCTCTTAGCTTGCATCTCATTATCATTCTTTTAAGCTTCATATATCTGTTGAACAGATAGTGGTCTAGCCCTCAACTCAGCTAATACAGAACCATCGTTAGACCCTGCTAAGCTCGTGCTCATAGCTCTCAAAGCACAATGATTTCCTACTCAGGGCATCCACAACCACATTCGCTTTCCCCGGATGGTAATCGATTACTAACTCATTATCCTTTAATAACTCATGCCACTGTCGTTGTCACAAATTCAATTCCTTTTGATCCATCAATTACTTCAAACTCTTATGATCTGTGAAGATTTGGCACTTCTCACCATACAAATAATGTCGCTAAATTTTTAACGCTAACACAATCGCGGCCAACTCCAAGTCATGAGTCGAATAATTCCTCCCATGCGGTTTTAACTGCCTTGAGGCGTAAGCGACTACCTTACCCTCTTCAACACACAATCGAGACCATTAAACGATGTGCCATTGTAAACCACAAACTCTTTCCCCGACTCAGGTTGAACCAAAATTGGCGCATCCTTCAATAATGTTTTCAATCTCTCAAAACTCTGTTGACATTTCTCAGTCCATTCAAACTTAACATCTTTGTGCCACAGTCTCGTCATCGAGTAGCAATCATGGAAAATCCCTTCACAAACCATCTATAGTACCCCGCTAAACCCAAAAAGCTTCTGACTTTTGACACATTTCTCAGCGCTTTCCACTCCACAATAGCCAAGATCTTACTCGAGTCAACTCTAATACCATCACCCGACATGATGTGTCTTAGAAATTTGACCTCTTAGAGCCAAAACTCACTCCTGATAAATTTAGCATACAACTGCTTGTCTCTTAAAGTCTACAAAACAATTCTCAGATGCTCTACATGATCACTCTCATCCTGTGAATAAATCAATATGTCGTCGATAAAGACAGCTACAAACTTGTTTAAATAAGGTCGAAAGACACGATTCATTAAGTCAATAAAGATCGCAGGAGAACGGCATGACCAGAAACTCATAATGGCCATAACTTGTCTGGAATGCCATTTTCGGCACATCTTGCTCCTTAACCCTCAACTGGTAATAACCGAACCTCAGGTCAATCTTGGAGAATACCGTAGCTCCCTTTAATTGATCAAATAGATCATCTATCCTTGGTAAAGGATACTTGTTCTTCATAGTCACTTTGTTGAGTTGTCTGTAGTCTATACACAATCTCATCGACCCATCCTTCTTCTTTACAAAAAGCACTGGAGCACCCCATGGTGAATAGCTCAATCTTACAAAACCCTTATCCTTTAACTCTTGCAACTGAACCTTCAGTTCTTTCAACTCTAATGGTGATATCCTATATGGAGCAACCGAAATAGGTGTCATTCTCGGAGCTAACTCAGTCCCAAACTCGATCTCTCTAACCGGAGGCAATTCAGGTAATTCTTCCGGGAATAGATCCGAATACTCACATACCACTGGCAATGTCTCAATCTTTACTTCAGACTCTTGAGTATTTAGTACAAAAGCGAGATAGGACTCACATTCTTTTCTCAAATATTTCTCAGCCACCAAGGAAGAGATTACCATCGGTAAACTATTCAACCCACCTGATTCAACTCGAATAACATCTCCATTTTCACATTTCAATTCAATAAATTTACTACCACAGTTTACCAAACCACTATGAGTAGTCAACCAATTCATACCAAGAATCAAATCAAATTCATCAAATGGCAGAACATAAGGTCTGCCGGAAAACAATGACTCCTAATTGCCAAAGGACACTTCCTACACACCTTGTCAACTAACACATGTTTACCTAACGGGTTTGATACCTTTACCACAAATTTTGTAGACTCAACAATCATACTCATACGAGATGCCAATTTCATACAAATATAAGAATGGGTAGACCCCAGATCAATCAAAGCAATAACAAAGGTGTCATGAAGAGAAAAAGTACATGTTATTACATATGGTGATGATGCCTCTTCGCGAGCGCGAATGGCATAAGTCCTTGCAGGTGCCCGACCCTCTGGCCTCATAGTAATGTCTCGCGATGCACCTCTACTACTAGCCCCACTTCCCGGGTTCCTTTGTGGCATACCCCTAGAAGATAAATTGCTTGATCTTATTTCCTGCTTCTTCTCCTTGTCATCCCTTTTGGGGTAGTTTCGGATGAAATGGTCAGAGGACCCACACTTATAACAATTTTGATTGCTTCCCTAACACTTCCCAGTGTGATGTCTTCCACAACTTGGGCACTCCGATTTGGACTTTGGATTGCCCACAGTTGTCATCGAGCTGGCTGAACTCTTAAACTCAACTACGTGTTGCTTCGCTCTCCTTGCGAATACCCGACTGATGTAGTCGTCCAATGGTTCATTTCCTTGGACCTCTTCGATTGAGTTTGGTAGGATTTACTCATCGGCCTTTTCCTTACATCTCGTGCCTTACTCACGGCCTTCCTCTTTTCCTTACTTAATTCTTCGGCCTTACTAGTCCTATCCACTAATACCACAAATTCTTCGCGCTCATATTCTGCCACAATCATTTTTCCTTACTTTAACTCGAGGAACTCCTTTTGTTTCTGGTCTACAAACCTCTTACTTATATAATTCTTTTGGAACTCTTCCAAAAAGAAGTCACACGTCACTCTCTTCTTCAGAACCACTGATGTCAATGTTTTCCACCAATCATATGCCGAGTCCCTCAGCAAAGATACGACACATTTTAAGCTCTCCTCAGGGGTACAGAAGAGTTCGTCAAATACTCTCATAAAGTTCTCAAGCTAGAACTTTGCCCTCTCAGGGTCATCATCTATATTAGCTCGAAAGTCCTCAGCCCCTTGCTTCCGAATTTTGTATACCTTGGGGAGCCACAAAAACTGGTTGAAGTATAGGAGGGGTGGAGGAGGTTGAGCATTGGGGTTTGCTCGTACATATTTTGTGTACCAATTAATCATCATTTGGAGAAAGGCTTTCCAAGCCTCTTCTCTCTAAACCCTAGTCTCGGGTCCATCCTATACAGGCGCGGTCCCTTGCGCGGGAGTCGGTGCATTACTAGATGCGTCATTAGCAACTGATTGATCGGGATCCATATACTACATAAAAACAAAGTTTAGAATCATCAGAAGCCACCACACTATCATTATACGCTTATGGCATGTATAGCTAGACTCTTACACAAGCTACGATAGTCTGAGAATCGACTAAACCATAGTTCTGATACCATTAAATGTAACACCCCTTACCCATAACCAAAGCCAGAACTGGGTTTGAGGCATTACCTAACTTATCACACTTAACATCTTAGAATGGGCTATAAAATATTGCTTTTAAACCTATCGCAAAGCTCAATCGTGGCCTATGAGGCCCTAAACATACCTCCAAGAGGCTTCGAAACTAATCCCAAAACTTTTACGAACCCAAGAAACCTTTCATCAAAGCAGGGGCCACACGCCTGTGTCTGATGCCCGTGGACAATACTGACTTAATCACACAGCTTAGACACGCCTGTGTCTTCTACCCGTAGAGCTCTCTGACTATGACATCATCAACCCTTAATTAGCATACGACTAAAGCACACGCCCGTGTGGCTGGCCTGTGGTCGTCTCTAATTAATCCACACGGTTGGTCCTACGCCCGTGTGCTTCTACCCTGTGGCAATTTAAATTCCAAATCCTAAGTGTAGACTTCACACGGCCTGGGCACATACCCATGGACTGGCCGTGTGTCACACACGACTTAGACACACGCCCGTATGCCTATCCATGTGGACGAGAATAAGGCCATTTTCCAAGCTTTTTGCACCCCTCTAGCTTACACCACATAAACGCATTCAACATACTAATAAACAACTCAAAATTTCAATATGAACTTCCATGAATAACTTCATATTTTCATAAATGATAAGGTGAGCCATCACCCATGGAAATATACAAAATAGTTATCTTAATAAGGGGCCAACACACTTTTGGCCAAAATAACAAAATAATCTAACTAGTCTAGCCCCTATACATGCCATATACAAGATCACTAAGTCTAGATATATCGAGGTGAGCTGATAGTGTGGGCGATCTTCTGATTATCGGCGTATCTCGGTTCGGCTCTTAAACTCTATAAAATAAGTGAAAAAGAAAGGGGAAGCAATCTTTAAGCTTAGTAGGTTTACATGTAAACAACTAGCATTATAGTATGTGCAGAACAATAAATAGCAGTACATACTAAACAAGAAGCATTCCACATTCATAATCATGCTTACTCATTTCTTCCATTTCCACATCCAAACCATATCACAAGCTTAATGTATACGTTTATTAGCACGCCTCTCTGCACTTAGCACCACAATGTCACATAATACAACACATCACAATCTTTCAATCAACTGCTTATAATCAAATTACTCTGTGGTTCCGCACTTAGCCTACCATCAGTCTTTATTAGGGTGGTATCACACATAGCACACCAAAGAGGTTAGTTACGGTGGTATCATACATAGCCCACCAATTAGTAAATAGATGATGGTATCGTACATAGCCTATCGTAATTAAGTATTAAGGCGGTATCGCACTTAGCCCACCATCAAATATTGATATAACACATTTACATATCCATTCCACCATTCATACTAGAGTTATTCAATAACTACCACATTCTACCCACTTGAATCATACATGTTCTCAATTGTGTCATGCACTAGTTAGCAATAACATTGTATATATATAATGCATCGTTCACACATAAACTTACCTTGGTGCAAAATGTGTTAGCTAATGGTTTAATCCGTCACCTTACCTTTTCCACGGTCAAGGTTGATTCTGCGCTCTCCTTGATAGCAATAAAATTCATTCATTTAGATCATTCTATGATCATAACGCATCAAAATCCTCACTTAGGCAAAAATGACCATTTTGCTCTTGCACTATGGCAAAAATTACGATTTTGCCCCTAGGCTCGTAAATCTTTTTTCATCATACTTTCTCAATAAACAATCCTAGTTGAACATTTATTTCTCTTACAACTACTCACCATTCCAACCATTTCATGCATTTATGACACAAATTCGTTCTTTGCATTTAAGTCCTATTTAGGTGATTTCATGCTAACACCTTTCACAAAAGTTATTTGTCATCTTCCTAACGTTCATTTTCTTCTATTAAAACTCAGCTAACAACATAATCATTCTCATGGCAAGTCCCTATACTTTCAACCATATCACAAATTAGTCCCCTCATTAGCTAGATTAAGCTTTGAGGACTCCAAAAGTACAAAAATTATCAAATAACACCTCCAAAATCACTTACTTGTAGAGAAGATAAGTTGCTAAAATTTTCAAGCTTTCAAAACCCCTCTAAGCATGAAATTTTTGGTGAAGGTGAAGAAGGAATAGTAAAAGATGATATCTCATCTTTTTCTTTTATTTTAGTCATTTTTTTATTACCTAATCTCCACCAAATTTGACCAACATTTAATGCTATTGTCTCCCTTCATTCCTATGGCTGGCCATGCCCTTCTAATGGCCTAATTGTACTTTAAGGATCTCCGATTTAACATTATATGGCTATTTGACAACTTTACCTTAAAAAATAGAACTTTTGCACTTTATGCAATTTAGTCATTTTTCATGATTAAGCATGAAATCATTAAAATTAAAGTACCAAAATTTTCATGCATCCATATAATTATGCTACAACACATAAAAAATGTCAAAATAATTTTCCTCGACCTCGCTTTAGTGGTCTCAAAACCACTGTTTTGACTAGCCCTGAAATCGAGCTCTCACATCAGTTGTTGGATGAGTCATTGGTTCCTCGTTTTCGGCAAGTTGAGAATGGAGAGGCTGCAGATTTTGGGTTGAATGGCGAGGGAGTACTGTGTTTCCGTGGGAGAGTTTGTGTACCGAGGGATTCTAAGATGAGGCAGTCTATACTGCAGGGGCGCATAGTAGTCCATATGCTATACATCCTGGGGGAAACAAGTTATACCGAGATCTTCGTCAGTTGAAATGGTGGCCAGGGCTGAAAGGAAAAGTTACTGATCTTGTGAGTAAGTGCTCAACATGTCAGCAATTTAAGGCTGAGCATCAACTGCCTTCTGGGTTACTACAGCCAGTTAAGATTCCACTTTGGAAGTAGGAGAGAGTAACCATGGATTTTGTGAGTGGGCTGTCCTTAACGCCTACTAAAAAGGATTTGGTATGGGTTATTGTAGATCGACTGACTAAATCTACCCATTTTATACCCGTCCATACGGATTACTCATTGTAGAAGCTGGAAAAGTTGTATGTGGCTAAGATTGTAAGACTGCACGGGGTACCAGCTTCCATCATATCTGACAGAGACCCTCGATTCACATCTTAGTTCTAGAAGAAATTGCACGAGGCTTTGGGTCCTAGGTTGGACTTCAGTACTGGAGGACATGTTAAGAAGTTGTGTTATCGATTCTGAGGCAGCAGGGAAGACTATTTGCCATTAGCAGAGTTCGCATATAATAACAGCTAGCAATCTAGTATTCAAATGGCACTTTACGAGGCGTTGTATGGTCGTAGGTGTCATACCCCTACCTATTGGACTAGGTTGGGCTAGCGACGAGTTTTGGGGCCAAAGTTAGTTTTCAATACCGAGGAAAAGGTAAACCTGATTTGAGATCGGTTGAAGGAGGCGTCGATAAGCAAAAGTCTTACGCAGACCTTAAATGCCGAGAGATCGAGTATTCCATGGGAGACTCTATATTTCTTAAGGTCTCTCCATGGAAAAAGATACTGAGGTTTGGACGAAAAGGGAAGCTTAGCCCTAGGTTTATTAGGCCTTACCGCATACTAAAGTATGTGGGACCAGTCAAATATCAACTTGAGTTGCCTCCAGAATTAGACCGGATTCATGATTTGTTTCATGTCTCCATGTTGAGACGTTATCGCTCTGATCCCACACATATAGAACCAGTCGAGGAGATCAAAGTTAGGCCAAATCTGACCTTCGAGGAAGAACCAGTACAGATATTGGATCGTGAGGTTAAGATACAAAGGAAGAAATCAATCCCACTGGTTAAAGTGCTTTGGCAGAATCACGATACCTAGAAAGCCACGTAGGAGCATGAGAAGATAACGCGACAACAATACCCTTACCTATTCTGACCAAGTAAATTTCGAGGCTGAATTTTTTTAGGGGGTAGAATTGTAATGCCCCAAAAATATAGGGTCTTTAATTTTGCATGTTCTGAGACAAATTTCTTGTTTGCTTTAATGGCTAAGTGATTTAGGTGTGTTTGGGAGTGTTTGAGAAGCCTGGGTCCAAGTCTTGGCTTTTGTAGAATCTTTAAATTTTGTTCTTAAAGGGAACTGGACACTAGCACCTAGGTCTTATTAATTATTGTGCTTACCTTAAGTCACAAAAAACCTATTGGTGCAGTGGTTGTGGCATTACAAGTGTGGCAAGGGGGTCTGAGGTTTGAGTGCTGGCGTAGCATAGTGGGCATTTATTTTACAGCTAGGATGGCTAGAGTTTGTGTTGCAGTGGAAGTCTGATGGATGAGAGGTTTGAATTGGTTATGGAGAGATTGTAAGAGCAAATTATGGAGAGGATTATGGAGAGATTTGTGGAGGGAATCAAAGAGTTTGAGTGAGAGGCGAGTTGTACCGTTTTGGGGAACTCAAACTTTGACAATTCGGCTAGGGGAGTGTTAGTCATTTCTGACTTTGGTCTAGTAGTTGTTGAATTATCCTTTCTCTTCTCCCATTTTTTGACTTTTAGGTCCTTTTCAGAATTATATTGGTTGCTTTCTCTCGGTGACCAAATGTGTTAGGCACTTTTGCACTTTTCTTTTCTCTGCACACTTTTACACTTTCTTTTCTCTGCACACTTGTGCACTTTTCTTTTCCTCTACTACCTAATCCCCCTTTTCCTCTTTTCTATTCCTTGACTTTTGGTTCATAGCCGAATCTTCCTGTTGTCCTTTCAACTTTTCTTTCCTTCCTTTATTTCTCCTCCTTTCAGTGTTCTTTTGTTTATGGGTGTTGGCCAACTATCTCTATACTCTACAGTGGTGTTGTGGCTTTAGTCTTGAAAGGGTTATGACGAATCGGTAGGTAGTCATGAGTCCCCTCCTTCGACTCTTTGTTCGTTCTTTATGTGTTCAATCTGTTTCCTTCTATCTTTCTCGAAAGCTAAGTACTTGTAACACCCCATACCCGAGCCCGATGCTAAGACTGGATATGAGACATTACCATGCTTGAACTCACTTAAAACATGTACTTACGGGCTATAAAATTTTGATTTGAATTAAAAACTTCTATTGCCTAGTTAATTCATACCTTTCATGGGCCGACGAGGCCATAAACACGTATCTGAAAACTTTCAGAACTCAACTAAAAACTTTTCCTTAAAACAGGGGTCACACGTCCATGTGACTTGGGACACGCCCGTGTACCCCTAACACATGCCTGTGTCTTCCAACCGTGGTCGACACTGACTAATTACTCACAGCCTTGACACGTCCGTGGACATAAACCGTGTGCTATACCTTCATATACTGACTTGTTCACACGGCCTGGGGCACACGCCCATGTTCAGATCGTGTGTCATACACGACTTAAACAAACGGTCGTGGGATTTGCCCGTGCCCTATCCTGACTTCAATTATAAAGGTGCAGGGTATGCATGGCCTAGACACATGCCCGTGTGCCTATCTGTATGGGCACTTAAAGGTTATTTACCAAATCAATTGGCACCCTGAAATCAAGATCAATCTCATACTCAATTCAACAACTCAAGTTACTACATATTTCATGAATAATACTACATGCTTCTTTGATAACATTGAACATACATGCTTAGTCAACTTTGTCCAATCACTTAGCCATATACAAAAGAATAATAAACTTGATAGCCTATACATTTGCCCTTCTTAAAACATATACTCAAATAAAGTGTTTTCTATACATGCCATACTTACCATAAATAACTTGGCTATACCAAAATAGTGATTGATAGTGTGCTCCGAGCTCCGATGACGATGATCCATGATATTAGCTTGGCGGGACTACATGGAAAGAAAGAAATAAGGATGTAAGCATAGCTTAGTAAGTTTGCATATAATACACATAGCAACATGCTTGATTAATATAAACCATTTGACACAAACAATGGTATCATAAATTTTAGCTATAAGCTTACTTACTCATACTGATTCTTCCATATTTCATGATACTTACTAGTCTCATACTTGTGAGATAAATAAGGTACCTATAGCACTTGATCACATTGATCAGTATACTTTAACATGATAATCATAATCTTTCATTCATCATTCATAACATGGCAATACTCATTTCAAACTTAATAGTAGCTTTACTCACTTAGCTTTCTTATTATCTCATTTGAGCTTTACTTGTTTGCCCAATGAATTTATGTGAATAACCGAGGATACTAGATCTCGACCAACATATAACTTGATGCCAAAACCATATCCTAGATACAGTCTTACATGAAATTTCTCATCTTGGTGTCGAGGCCATGTCTTGACATGGACTTATACGATGTCTTTCTCGTGTGTTCCCTTGGGAACTTACCATTTCCATGTCTTGACATGGTCTTATTTGGTATCTTTACTCATGAACTAGTCAATGATGATCCTTGGCTTGGACTTACCTGAAATCTTTCTTGTTACTAACCAATGCCATGCCTTGGCTTGGACTTACATGGGTCTTCCTTGATATTCACCAATGCCATGCATTGGCTTGGACTTACATGGGATTTTATTTCATGCTAGCTTTTCAATGCCAAGACTTGTCTTGGACTTACATGATAACTTTTCAATGCCAAGACTTGTCTTGGACTTACATGATAACTTGCTTGATTGCCGATTCCATGCCTTAGGATGGTCTTATGCAGACTTCCTCATCTCATGTGGTAGATCGAGTATCCTAGGTAATTCATCTTCAATCGGGACTTTCTCATGATTAATCTCATTGATTTCTTTGTTTAACATAACATTAAACATTTTCATGATACTATTATACATTACACTAAGCATTTCAATGATATAAATCATAAAGCTTAGAAATCATACAAACTTACCTCAATGTACAAAATGTACGTAGATATGCAATTTTGTCCTCGACTTTGTTCTTGCCTCAATTTTGTTCCGGGCTTCATTTTTCTTGATCTATAATAGTAATTTAACTCATTTAATACTCAAATCGACTAAACTGACTCTTAACTCATACTTTGGAAAAATTACCACTTTGCCCCTAAACTTTCTTATATTTGGACTTTTGCCCTAAGGCTTGTAAAATGATTCTCATTCAACTTTCTTAAGCTTCATGCTTAGCTGATTCATTTTCTCTACTATAGAAATAACCAATTCTCACTATTTCTACCATGTATGGCAAATTTCACAACTATTACAAACTAGTCCTTACTAACATTTTTCATGAAATTCACTTAGGAAAAGATGTTTATCTAACATCAAACTCTCATAAACATCCTTAAAACATCATTTTACAAACATGTCATACATGGGTAGATTTTTGAACATGCATCTTAGCTCATCTTATAGCTAAAAATAGCTAATTCATGTTACGAGGACACCAAAAATGCGAAGAATATTAAAAATGGGGCTAAGATGAACTTACTAGCAAGCTTGAAAAATTGAAGAACCATGGCTATGGCTTCCTTCAATTTTTGGCACTTGGGGAAGAAGATAAGAATGATTTTTGTCATCTTGTTCCCTTATTAATCATTTAATTGATAAATGACCAAAATGCCATTCTCTTTAAAATTTCACCATTTACTAACTCATGTCCATTTTGTCCAAAAATTATAATTTGGGAAAATTTCTATTTAAGGACTTCCAATTAATATTCTAAAGCTATTTCATACAAAAAGCTTCTAAAAACTCATATTTTACAACTTTTGCAATTTAGTCCTAATGGACCATTCAACCTCAATTTAACAAAATTTCTTCATGAAACTTTCACACTAGCATGCAAACATGGCATAAGCCTTAAAAACTCATAAATTTACCTCGGATTCATGGCCTCACACCACTATTCTGACTAGGCCCTACATCAGGCTGTTACACTTCTCCCCCTTAGGAATTTTCGTCCTAAAAAATCTTACCAACAAATAGCTTTGGGTACTGGTTTCTCATGCTCTTTTCTGGTTCCCATGTAGCTTCCTCTATCCCATACCTATGCCACAATACTTTCACTAGAGCAATACTTTTATTTCTTAGATGCTTGACTTTCCGAGCTAAAATCTTGACTGGTTCTTCACCATAAGTCATGTCTGGATGAATCTCTATCTCTGACGGGGTAATTACATGTGAAGGGTATGATCGGTATCGTCGCAACATAGACACGTGAAACACATCATTTATCTTTTCTAACTCTGATAGCAAAGCCAATCTGTAAGCTACCGGCCCAACTTTCTCGGTAATCTCATATGGTCCAATAAAATGTGGACTTAACTTGCCTTTTCGGTCAAATTTGAGAACTTTTCTCCATGGTGACACTTTTAAGAAAACTTTATCCCCAACTTGATACTCTATCTCTCTTCTCTTTAGATCTGAATAGGATTTTTGTCTGTCAAATGCAGCTTTTAAACATTCTAGTATCACTTTCACTTTCTCTTCAGCTTCTCTAACCAAATCAACTCCATGAATTTGGTTTTCCTTGAGTTCAGTCCAACATAAAGGCGTTATGCACTTACGCCCATATAGAGCCTCATAAGGCACCATCTTCAAGCTTGACTGAAAACTATTATTGTAGGCAAATTCTACCAATGGAAGAAACTTTTCCCAACTGCCTTGAAATTCGAGAATACAACATCTGAGCATGTCCTCGAGTACTTGAATTAATCTCTCCAGTTGACCATCGGTTTGGGGATGAAAAGCTATACTAAAGCTCAACTTTGTAGCCAAAGCTTCTTGTAACTTCTTCCAAAATCTGGATGTAAATCTCGGATCTCTGTCTGATATGATCGATAAAAGAACTCCGTGAAGCCTTACTATTTCAGAAACATACAAGCTTGCCAGCTTGTCGAGTGAGTAATCAACTCGAACAGGTAAGAAATGAGCTGACTTCATGAATCTATCAACTATAACCCATATAGCATCTTTCTTTCTCGGTGATAATGGTAATCCTGTTACAAAATCCATAGTGATACGGTCCCTTTTC
Organism: Gossypium rotundifolium; assembly: GCA_025506655.1. Classification (NCBI taxonomy): domain Eukaryota; kingdom Viridiplantae; phylum Streptophyta; class Magnoliopsida; order Malvales; family Malvaceae; genus Gossypium; species Gossypium rotundifolium. The sequence continues at coordinate 64,671,801 of CP106726.1, forward strand.
CACTTAGGTACCATAATTGGTTGGAGCAAACATGAAGGTACTTGGTGTTCAGCCTTTACTTGCTGACACATAAAGCATCTTGAAATGAACTCTGAAATATCATTCTTCATTCTCGACCACCAATACTGCTGCTTCAAATCATTATACATCTTGGTACTACCGGATATGCAGATAAACATCCGTTATGTGCCTCATGCAAAAATCTCTGATTAAGCTCTTCCTTTCTCGGTACACAAACTCTATCCTTAAACATCAGACTTCCATTATAGCTAATCCGAAAATCGGACTTAACCTCTGGCTCGTACTGAGTTCTCTTGGCTTGCAATTCACTATCTTCTTTTTGAGCTTCAGTGATATCTTGGAGGAACATTGGTTTAGCTTTTATCTCAGCTAGAATAGAACCATCGTCAGATAAGGTTATCCACGAATTCAATGCCCTTAATACAAACAGGGACTTTCTACTCAAGGCATCGGTGACCATATTCGCCTTTCCGGGATGGTAATCAATGATTAGCTCATAGTCCTTTATCAACTCTAACCATCTCTGTTGCCTTAAATTAAACTCTTTCTGCATCATCAAGTACTTCAGACTTTTGTGATCAATGAAAATTCGACATCTTTCACCATATAGATGGTGTCTCCAAATATTCAAAGCAAAGACTATGGCAGCTAATTCTAGATCATGCGTCGAATAATTCCTCTCATGAGGCTTAAACTGTCTGGAGGCATAAGCAAAAACTCTGCCTTCTTCCATAAGTACACAGCCTAATCCGTTTAAGGATGCATTGCTGTAAATCACAAATTCTTTCCCTGTCTTAGGTTGTACTAAAACTGGAGCTTCTGTCAACATTGCTTTCAATTTCTCAAAACTTTGTTGGCATCGTTCTGTCCACTCAAACTTCACACTTTTCTGTAACAATTTTGTCATCGGGGTTCAATCATGGAAAACCCCTTGACGAATCGTTTATAATAGTCGGCTAAGCCTAGAAAACTTCTAATTTTAGAGATATTCCTCAGTGGTTTCCAGTCCATTATAGCCAAAATCTTACTTGGATCCACTCGTACTCCATCTCCCGAGACAATATGTCCCAGAAATCCCACTTTCTTGAGCCAAAATTTGCTTTTACTGAACTTGCCATACAATTGATTTTCTCGTAAAATCTATAAAACTGTCCGTAGGTGCTCAACATACTCATTCTCATCCGGGAATAAATCAATATGTCATCAATGAAAACGACTACAAACTTGTCGAGGTATGGTCTAAAAATGCGGTTCGTTAAGTCCATGAATACCACATGAGCATTGGTCAAACCAAAAGGCATGACTAAAAATTCATAATATCCATACCTCATTCGAAAGCGGTCTTCGACACATCTGAGTCTCTTACTCTCAACTGGTAGTACCCTGATCTCAAGTCTATTTTGGAGAACATAGTGGCTCCCTTCAATTGATCAAATAAATCACCGATCCTAGGCAGTGGGTACTTGTTCTTCACTGTCACTTTATTAAACTGACGGTAATCTATGCACAATCTCATGGTGCCATCTTTCTTTTTCACAAATAAAACTGGAGCACCACAGGGAAAACAACTCGACCTAGTAAAGCCTTTATCTGTCAATTCTTGCAACTGTATCTTCAGCTCTTTCAACTCTGTTGGAGCCATTCTGTAAGGAGTAATAGATATCGATACGGTACCGAGAGCTAGCTCAATATTAAACTCAACCTCTCAAACTGGTGGTAGTCCTGGTAATTGCTTGGGAAAAACATCCACGTACTCACACTATCGTACTGACTCAATCTTTAACTTTGTTTCTTTAGCATTCATCACGAAAGCCAGATACGCTCCATGCCCTTTTCTTATATATCTTTGTGTCGCCATATGAGAAATCATTACTGATAATCTACTCTATTCATCTGATTCTATATGAAGAGTGTCTCCATTCTCACATCTCATCTTAATGTATTTCTTCCCACAATTAACTATTTCATCATGAGTGGTCAACCAGTCCATACCATGAATGATGTCAAACTCATCAAATGGTAGTAACATAAGATTTACTTTAAAATAATGACATTTAATCATCAATGGACAATCATTACATACTTTATCAACTAACACACTTTTGCCTAAAGGATTAGACACCTTAATCATAAATTCTATAGAATCTATAGGCATATTCATACTGTATACTAGTTTTATACAAATGTAAGAGTGTGTGGATCTGGGATCTATTGAAGCAATAACTTTAATATCATGAAGAGAAAAGGTACTCGTAATAACATCAGGAGAAGATGCCTCTTCGCGAGCGCGAATGGCATAAGTCCTCGCAGGTGCTTTACCCTCGGGTCCCTCGCAGCCTGCTCTCTAGGTTTACCTCTACCACTTGTTCCACCTCTAAGGTTCCTCTGTGGTCGGCCTCTGACCATACCCCCAAATCTCAGGTTCTGAGTTCTCTCTTCTTTTGTCATCTCAAGACAATCTTTTATAAAGTGATCTTGGGAACCACATCTAAAACAAGCATTTTTATGTGCTCGGCATTCTCCAAGATGACGTCTACCACACTGTGGGCATTCAAGTCTATCAGATCGAACATTCCCTACACTAGCGACTGAAGTAGTCTATGCTTTATTCCCCGAATACTGCTTACTCTTATCCTTCTTTGAAAACCCAGTGGAGGTAGCCGATCGGGTGGAAAAATCTCTTGACTTCTTAGAAGATGGGTGAAATTACTTATTCCACTGTCTCTTTTTTTAGTCACGAGACCCTATTTTAGATTTTTTCTTCTCTTTTATTAACTCTTCGGCTTTACAAGCCCTCTCCACTAACACCACAAATTCTTTTAATTCAACGACAACAACAAACAACTTGATATCATCATTTAGTCTATCTTCAAATCTCTTACTTATGATGGCTTTAGTGGACACGCATTCTCGAGCGTATTTGTTGAGTTGTACAAACTCACGCTCATAATTAGTCACTGACATCTTGCCTTACTTCAGTTCTAGGAATTCTTTCCTTTTCTGGTCCACAAACCTTTGACTGGTATACTTTCTTGAACTCTTCTTGGAAAATTTCCCATGTGACCTTTTCCGTCGGTACTACTGACACAAGGGTGTTCCACCATTGATAGGCAGCATCTCTTAAAAGAGAAACTTCACACTTCATGCATTCCTAAGGTGTGCATGACAATTCATTAAATACCCTAATAATATTCTCTATCCAAAACTCAGCCTTTTTCGGATCATCATCTTTTCTAGCCCGAAATCCTTCTGCCCCATGTTTCCTGATTCTATCAACTGGAGGTTTGTCTCCTCTTACAACCTCTTCTACTTGAGGGGCTACTGGGGTAGGTTGAGGAATAGGCAGGGGTGGAGGGGTTGTATATTCGGGTTCGTACGAATGATTTCCGTGTACCACATATTCATCATATGGAGGAAGGCTTCTCTAGCCACTTCTCCTCCTCTTTTACTCACCGTAGTGGGTCTATTTTCATTCTCATCAGGCACCGTACCTACAACAGGAGCTGGCGCATTACTTTCTACATCATTCGCCTTAGCTCTTTCGAGATCCATTTACTATATGTATAAACATAATTTAAGTCATCAGGAGTCGTCACACTATCATTATAAAAACATTCTTACGTATGGCATGTATAGTTAGATTCGTGCTCATGCTACGTTAGTCCTAGAACCGATAAAATCGTACCTCTGATATCACTAAATGTAACACCCCATACCTGAGCCCGATGCTAAGACTGGATATGAGACATTAGCATGCTTGAACTCAATTAAAACATGTACTTACGGGCTATAAAATTTTGTTTTGAATTAAAAACTTCTCTTGCTTAGTCAAATCATACCTTTCCTGGGCCTACAAGGCCATAAACACGTATTTGAAAACTTTCAAAACTCAACTAAAAACTTTTTCTTAAAACATAGGTCACACACCCTTGTGACTTGGGACACGCCCATGTACCCCTAACACATGCCCGTGTCTTCCAACTGTGGTTGACATTGATTAATTACACACGACCTTGACATGCCTGTAGACGTAAACCGTGTGCCATACCTTGATATACTGACTTATTCACTTGGCCTGGGGCACAAGCCCATGTTCTGACTGTGTGTCATACATGACTTAAACAAACGGCCGTGGGATTTACCCGTGGCCTATCCTGACTTCAATTATAAGGTGTAGGGTACGGATGTCCTAGACACATGCCTGTGTGCCTATCCGTGTGGGCACTTGAAGGTTATTTACCAAATCAATTGCCACCTTTTATATCATGATCAATCTCATACTCAACTCAACAACTCAAGTTACTACATATTTCATGAATAATACTACATGCTCCATTGATAACATTGAACATACATGCTTAGTCAACTTTGGCCAATGACTTAGCCATATACAAAAGAATAATAAACTTGATAGCCTATACATTAGCCCTTCTTAAAACATATACTCAAATAAAGTATTTTCTATACATGCCATACTTAACATAAACAACTTGGTTATACCAAAATAGCTCCGAGCTCCGATGACGATGATCCACGATATTAGCTTGGTGGGACTACATGGAAAGAAAGAAATAAGGACATAAGAATTTAGCTTAGTAAGTTTGCATATAATACACATAGCAACATGCTTGATTAATATAAACCATTTGACACAAATAATGGTATCATAAATTTCAGCTATAAGCTTACTTACTCATACTGATTCTTCCATATCTCATGATACTTACCAGTTTCATACTTGTGAGATAAATAAGGTACCTGTATCACTTGATCACATTGATCAGTATACTTTAACATGATAATTGTAATCTTTCATTCATCATTCATAACATGGCAATACTAATTTCCAACTTAACAGTAGCTTTAATCACTTAGCTTTCTTATTATCTCATTTGAGCTTTACTCGTTTGCCCGATGAATTTATGTGAATAATCGAGGATACTAGATCTCGACCAACATATAACTTGATGCCAAAGCCATATCCTAGATATGGTCTTGCATGGAATTTCTCATCTTGGTGTCGAGGCCATGTCTTGACATGGACTTATACGATGCCTTTCTCGTGTGTTCCCTTGGGAACTTACCATTGCCATGTCTTGACATGGTCTTATTTGGTATCTTTACTTGTAACATCCTGAATAGGGCCTATGCATTTCCAGTTTAATTGTATGAAATGACAAGTTTCAAGTACTATGAATAAATTTTTGATACTTTTGGAAACCTAGAAATGCATGGAAATGGAAATGAAAATGAAAATGGAAATGGAAATGAAAATGGAAATGAAAATGGAAATGGAAATGAAAATGGACATTTTTGGAAACCTAGACATTTTTGGAAACTTGAACATTTTGGAAACTTAGACATTTTGGGAAACTTGAACATTTTGGAAACACGGAAAATCTGAGTCAGCGAAAATTTTAGGAAACTTAAAATTGACCCGGAATGCCAATTTAAGAGCCCAAAGGAACTTAGGGCCAAGTGACCCTAAAAATATTAAGCACAGGAAATTTGACCCAACAACGGACTTGGAAATGTGGCCTGAAGATGCCACCAAAGGCCTTAGGAAAGGGCCCAAATACAAGAGGCTTTTGGGCTGAGTTTGAGACATCCAGAAGCAAATAATGAAGGCCTTATTTTGCTTCCAAGGTTAGGAGGTGGGACGGCACAAGCATGTTGAATAAGAGGAATTTTACTTGATTAAAACTCGTTTAATTAAGTATTAAGTAAAGGAATTTCTTTTAATAAAATAAATAAGGAGATAAAGGATGGATAAAGTACTTTTAATTTAATTAAAGTGATAATTAAATGATAATATTATCACTTGTGGGGAGTGGTGGCCAAGTCAAGGACTCTTGGCATATCAATTTCAGTTAAAGAGGAAAATCAAGGCCATTCTCTCATCTTTCCTAGAGTGTGCGAAATTTGCATAGCTTTCCTCTCCTCTCTTTTGCGAATTCTCCTTGAACAAAATACCATCTTCTTTTCTTCTCTTTTCTCCTCCGTTTCTACCATCAAGGCCAAATCCATCGATTCTAAGTAAAGGAGAAGTCGGTTACAACATCAAAAGGGTAAGATCTAAGATCAATCAACTTCTATTCTTTTCTTTTTACCAAAATTCGGATACTAACCCTCCTCATGTTCATGGCGAATAGCATAAGGGATTTTTGGGATTCAAAACGAGGTAAGTACATCAATGTACATTCGCTAAGAGATCCCTTTCATAATCAAACAATAGATCTAATCTAACAAGTGATTTCGACAGAATTTGAAATAAAGATCAACCGGGATCCGAGGTAAGAGAGTCTATACATTCGGCCAAGGTTCATGTGATTACCTAGATTAGATCCATAATTATTAGAAAGCGAAAACTAATTTTGTGAAGTTTTAAGATTGGCGAACAACAAGTAAAGGAAAACGAAGTTTTTCGGATTTGTGTAAACACCAAATCGGCAAAGGTGAGTTTCTTTTACAAATCCTACTAGGATTTGGTTTTGTCTAAAAGGGTTTATTAATGTGCTTTAATTGGTAGGCGAATATAGGATTAATAGATCTAAAAATTAGATCGGGATTCTCGAGATATCAAGGAACCTATTAAGCAAAAAGGTGTGTACCCTTACTATCCTTCGATATTGTATGGCTAAATATTTTAATATATGCTATGAATAATAATGTGAATGTGGCTATGTACCACAAATGTGGCAAAAGTACCAGTGCACGTTTCCTACTTCGATAGGATTGTGAAAAAATGTTATTTAATAACATGCGAATATATGAATATGAACATGAAATTAAGTTATGCTATATATATGTTTTGGGGCATTCGGATTTATGTGAAAGGGGAGAACAGTGTTGACTTGGTCTCACCAACGAAGGTGTTGACTTGGTCTCACTGTGAAAAATGTTGACTACGGTCACATTGCGAAATTTTGGTAACTTCGGTTACAATAGTGTCAAATGACACAACGTTTAAATTTGATTATAGTGTCTAATGACACAACGTGGAGAGTAGCGGATGGAGGGTTGACTTAGTAGTCCCCACGGTGTGAATGGCAGGTACGGGTGGAGAGTAGCGGATGGACCATTAGGATTGGGTTTGGGTTGCATCATAATTTCATTATTATATGGACTTGATGATTTAAACATGAATGCCTGATTTATTGATTGATAGTATTGTGTGCACATTGAGTCTGTTGACTCACCCCATTGTGGGAATTATTTTCCAGGTGATGATCAATGACGGACCGGGCCGGTGGACCAAGAGGAGGCCATGCTACATGCAGAAAATTTCATTTAGTTTGGACTTAAATTTTATTTTTAGTTGCTTTTATTCTATTTCGGGTTTTACTTGATGTAATAAGGCCTTAAGGCCCAGTGGATTATACTTTATGTTTGCTTATTGTTAAGTTTCATACTAAGAACTTTATTGGATGTATTTCATCAAATGGGCTTACAAGATCAAATAAATGGGTTTCCAATCTAAGCCCAACTGAAAATAATAGTTTTTCCAAAATTTTACAATTTTCTCTAAGTATCGAAATGAATTTTTGAAATCGGTTTACTTTAGGAACATACCAGATCCGGTTCAGGCTCGTGGGTGGGTGTGGGTGTTTGATTTGGTATCGAGCCAGCTTTTAAACTCTCGGCACCAGGGGCTCAGCCCAAAACGTTTTCAAAGCGAGCCAAATGATTTATTTTAAGCAAGCTTTTGGCATGGCCCCTAAGTCTCCACCCATGATCCACCGTAAGTACCCCTAACTATATGTGTGATTACGTGATTTATATAAGGGTAGAAAAGGCATGGAACGTAGAATAGAATGATAGGAACTTGAACCCTAGGATTAGTCTACTCAAACACAGATACATAAGACTTAATGTACTAAACCAACCTATGGCTAAGTCACTGAGCTTAGGTGTGGTAACCCTTGTACGCATGTCTAGGAGTGGATCTGAAAGAGCTTGGTATTTAAGCAGTCCTAGTGACTCACCTCCTCTTCACAGGAATCCTACCTGGTGCGTAGCTTCGGTTCACCATAACTCAGAGGGCTCAGTGGTGTGGCAACCTCTGTGCGCATGTCTAGGAATGGTTTCGGTGGGAGCTTGGTATTTAAGCAGTCCGCATGACTCACCTCCTCTCCACACGAATCCTGCCTGGTGCGTAGCTTTGGTTCACCCTGACCAAGAGGGCTCGGTCATAGGCTAAACATAATGACTAAAACCCGAAAGGGAACTAGCCATGTTTTAAAAAAAGAAGAGAAGAGAGAACAAAACAACAATCCCTAGTATTTTTTTTCCAAACTTTTAAAAACTTTCTCTTAAATCTGAGAAAATTTATTTTTACAACATTTTTTGAAAAACCCTTGATTTATGAAAATTACAAAAAGGCCCTTAGCAGTAAAATTACCAAAACGCCCTTGGTTTATAAAATATTCAACTACTCAACTGCTTTACCAAAATTTTAACATTTCATAAACATTCAAAAACCCTAATTTGTAAAATACCAAAATACCGTGATTTTGGAAAAATTACAAAATTGCCCCTAACTTACAAAATTACCAAAATGACCCTAATTTTCAAATTTTGCAACATCCCCATCTTTGAAGGAACAACTTTTGAAAAGAACCTCAAAGTTTTACAACTTTTGAAATACCCCAAATTTATTAAAATTTTCAAATTTACCAAGATTTGTGAAAATTACCAAAATACCCACGAGGTCGAAAATTACCGAATAGCCCCAAATTTTGAAATTTTTCCAAAATTACCAAGACTTCAAATCTTCAAAATATTTTTTGACAAAACACCAAGAAACATTTTCTTCCGAAAATTACGAAAATACTACTCAGAAGACAAAATTACGAAAATACCCCGGGTAGTGGAAAACAACAACAAACAACAAAACTACAACGTTTCTCAGAATGAACGGAAGTTCATATTTGTTTGATGGATGGATGAATGAATGGAAAAGAGGCGTGTGTTTGTATGATACGAAAGAACCACTCTAAAATCCTTTTCATAAAACTCCTTCGTTGATAAATAAGTGGAACAAATAACTAATCCATAAAATTTCTTAACCGATCCGATGCTAGAAAATGAGCTCTAGAGGACGTGGTCGTCGTGGGACGAGGAAGTGGAAGGATGACCGTGTCGGAACCCGTTAGGTCGGGTCAAGGGTCCGACAATGAGATGCCACCGCCACCACCACCCCATTTGTTAATGTTGAGCAAAGAGGCTCGACGGGAAGAGGTCAGACGCAGTCGCTCATGAAGTTTTGGAATTGGTGGCCGTGCGGTGGAAATGGAGGAAATCGAAAGTCGGTACCGAACGGCTCCGAGCTAATGGAGCGAAATGTTTGAGGAGTATCAATGTGGCACCCAAGATCTGAAAATCTTGGTTGGAAGCAACGAGCGTATAATGGATGAGCTTGATTTGACTCGGAGGAGAAGCTGAAAGGATGGTGGCATTATTCGTGATGAAGCGTATCAATGGTGGTTGATTTGCTCGTGATGGTATCAGAGTGAAAATCGACACGGGAATTTGTTAAAGAGGCCTTTCGGAAGAAGTATGTGGGAACCGTATCTGATGAGCAGAGGAAGGCTTTTCTAGGGTTAGTACAAGGGAGTAAGTCCGTCGCGAATATGAGGCGTAATTTCGAGGTTGAGCCGCTATGCTCGAGGGTAGTGGCAATCGAACATGAACGCTGTGTCCGCTTTGAGGATGGCCGAGAGATGATTTAAGATCATTAATAGCACCGCATCGGGAGCGGGAATTCCTGCTTTGGTAGAAAAGGCCAAGGTGGCGAGGGGATTAAGGATGCTACTAAGCGCACTGTGGATAAGAATAAGGTCAAAAGAGGTTTGGGTCATCGGAAAGGGTTACAAGAGGCCTTGGGTTGACGGGCCACAAAATCAACAGTTTGCAAAGGTGGCGATTCGTCCTTGTGAGTATTGTGGAAAGAGGCATCAAGGGGAGTGTTGGAAAAAGATGGGAGCATGTCTTAGGTGTGGGTCCAAGGACCATATGTTTAAGGATTGCCCCAAACAATCAGACGAGAGCCGACCGGTAGTTCAAAATGTTAGCCAGACCGGAAGAGGCAGACAGCAGCCTCAACGGGGTCGTGGTTCGAGTAACCGTGGTGGTGGTACAGGCAGAGGCCGTGGAACACAGGGCCGAGGTAATACTAATGCCGATGCAAGACAACCGGGTTTGGTTTATGCGGTTCACCGAAGGGAAGAGGGAGACGCGCCGGATGTTATAACCGGTACGTTCTTTATTTTTGACAAACCTTACTTTGCTTTGATTGATGTGGGCTCGACCTATTCCTATGTTGCAAGTAGTGTAGTAAAAACACTAGGCCTAGACTCTGAACTCTCTGATAGGCAGATGATCGCATAAGCCCATTAGGCCAAACTATAGTGGTAGACAAGATCTTTGGAATGTACCCCAGAGATTGTGGAGTGAACTTTCGGCGGACTTAATGGAGTTACCCTTCGAGAGTTTGAGCTTATACTCGGAATGGATTGGTTAGTAGAACACCGAGCCGTGTTGGATTGTGTGGCTAAACGTATGGAACTAAGAACCCGGAAGATGAAGTAGTGATAATGATCGAGAAAGGAGGAACTATTTATCTAATGTAGTTTCGGCACTGAAGACTGAGAAGATGGTTAAGAAAGGTTGCAAGGCGTTCTTAGCTTTTGTAAGTGCGATAGGAGGAAAGGAGGAAGGTGTTAATGGAGTTAGAACGGTAAGGGACTTTGTGGATGTGTTTCGGAGGAGCTACAGGAATACCCCAGACGAGGAGGTGGAATTTGGAATTGAGTTGCTACCGGGGACGCCTCCGTGTCAATCGCTCCATACCAAATGGCACCAAAGGAGTTAGTGGAGCTCAAGGCTCAGATACAAGAACTGTTGGACCGTGGGTTCATCCGACCCAGTGTGTCTCCGTGGGGAGCACCGGTCTTATTTGTGAAGAAGAAGGACGGAACTATGCGTATGTGCATAGACTACCGTCAGTTAAATAAGCTGACCATTAAGAACAAGTATCCCTTGCCAAGGATCGAGGACTTGTTCGATCAGTTCAAGGGAGCCGCAGTGTTTTCGAAGATCGATTTACGGTCGGGATACCATCAGTTGAAGGTGAAGGAGGCTGATATCCATAAGACCGCTTTTAGTACAAGATATGGTCACTTCGAGTTTGTGGTGATGCCGTTTGGGTTAACGAACGCCCCAGCCGCGTTCATGGACATGATGAATCAGATTTTCCAACCCTACTTGGATAGATTCGTTGTTGTGTTAATCGATGATATTTTGGTGTATTCAAAGTCGGAGGAGGAGCATGATGAGCATCTCCGAGTCATGTTGGAAGTGCTAAGGAGAAGAGCTTCATGCCAAATTCAGCAAGTGCGAATTTTGGCTTAGGGAGGTGGCATTCTTAGGGCATGTGGTATCCGAGAAGGAATAAGAGTGGACCCTAGGAAGATCGAAGCGGTGTTGGATTGGAAACCACCTAGGTCTCGTGGCTGAAATCAAGTTTCTTAGGCTTGGCGAGGCTATTACGAAGGTTCGTGGAAGGATTCTCGTCAATAGCCGTGCCTTTAACCAAGTTACTAAGAAAGGAAGTACCCTTCAATGGACTAATAAGCGATGAGAGCTTTGAAAAGCTTAAGAAGGTCTTGACAGAGGCTCCAGGTGTTAATTCACGAGGCGTGAAAGGAATTTGTGGTGTCTTGTGATGCTTCGCATACACGGGTTAGGGCGTGTGCTAATGCAAGATGGCAAAGTAGTTGCTTATGCGTCTCGGCAGCTAAGGCCTCATGAGCTTAACTATCCAACTCATGACTTAGAGCTAGCAATGTGGTTTTCGCCTTAAGGTTTGGAGGCACTACCTTTATGGAGAAAGGTCACCATCTACACGCACCACAAGAGCCTTAAGTATTTATTAACTCGAAGGAGTTGAACTTGAGGCAACGAAGGTGGGTGGAATTGCTAAAGGACTACGATTGTTCAATAGAGTATCATCCGCAAGGCGAATGTAGTAGCCGATGCCCTAAGTCGAAAGGTTGTATCGGATCTACGGGCTTTGTTCGCTCATATAAGTTTGTATGATAATGGAAGCTTTGTTGGCGAGTTGCAAGTCGAGCCCACATGACTAAAGGAAGTGAAGGAGGACAGTTGGTGATAATGACTTAAGTACTAAGTTGCAACAAGTGCAACAAGGGGATTAGAGGATTATGATGTCAACAATGAAGGAGTATTGTGCTACAAGGGTAAAGTCTGTATGCCGAAGAATAAGGAGTTGAGACAAAGGATTCTTCGGGAAGCGCATGGTAGCCCTTGTGCTATGCATCCCGGAGGCATCAAGCTGTATAGAGATTTAAGGGAACAATTTTGGTGGTCCGACACAGGCGAAGTGACCGAATTTGTGGGAAATGTTTGACATGTCGACAAGTTAAGGTTTGAACACCAAGTCCCATCAGATTGCTTCAACCAATCGAAATTCCCCAATGGAAGTGGGAAAGAATTACCATGGACTTCGTTAGTGGGCTTCCCCTTACGCCTACTAAGAAGGACTCGGTATGGGTGATTGTGGACCGTTTGACCAAGTCCGCACACTTTATCCCAAATGAATGGATTATTCTCTTGAAGTTGGCTAAGTTGTATGTGGCGGAAATTGTGAGGTTACATGGTGTACCAATGTCGATCATCTCGATAGAGACCCAAGGTTTACGTCTCGATTTTGGAAAGCACTTCATCAAGCTTTAGGCACTAAGCTAGACTTCACTACTTTTCATCCACAATCGACAGGCGATCCGAACGGGTTATACAAGTGTTGGAGGATATGTTGAGAGGCTGTGTAATGGATTTTCGAAGAAGTTGGGAAGATTACTTGCCTTTAGCCGAATTCGCCTACAACAACAGCTATCAAGCCAGCATTCGGATGGCACCGCATTTAAGCATTGTATGGAAGGAAGTGTAGAACACCTACTTGTTGGACCGAGTTAGGAGAACGCCGAGTTTTGGGTCCGAGTTGGTGGTAGAAATCGAAGAGAAGGTTGAGTTAATTAAGACACGATTGAAGGAAGCCTCGATAGGCAAAAGTCGTCTGCAGACCTTAAGCGAAAGGAAATAGATTTTGAAGTGGGAGATCAAGTGTTCTTGAAAGTCTCACCTTGGAAGAAGGTAATGAGGTTTGGTGCAAAGGGAAGCTAAGCCCAAGATTTATAGGGCCTTATCAAGTACTAAACGAGTTGGGCGATGGCATACCAATTAGAGTTGCCACGAATTGCAGCGAGATGCATGACGTATTTCATGTGTCCATGTTACGTCGCTATCGATCGGATCCATCTCATGTGGTACCGGTTGAAGAAGTGGAACTAAGGCTAGACTTATCATACGAGGAAGAACCAATTCGGATCTTGGAACGTGACGTGAAAGTACTACGAAAGAAGACAGTTCCTCTAGTCAAAGTGCTATGGCGCAATCATGGAACAGAAGAAGCTTCGTGGGAGCCAGAAGAGGCGATGAGACAGCAATACCCTCAACTATTTTAGTTAGAAAATTTGGGATGAAATTTTGTTTAAGGGGTAGAAGCTGTAACATCTGAATAGGGCCTATGCATTTCCAGTTTAATTGTATGAAATGACAAGTTTCAAGTACTATGAATAAATTTTTGATCCTTTTGGAAACCTAGAAATGCATGGAAATGGAAATGAAAATGAAAATGGAAATGAAAATGAAAATGGAAATGAAAATGGAAATGGAAATGAAAATGGACATTTTTGGAAACCTAGACATTTTTGGAAACTTGAACATTTTGGAAACTTAGACATTTTGGGAAACTTGAACATTTTGGAAACCTGGAAAATACAGAGCCGCGTGAAAATTTTAGGAAACTTAAAATTGACCCCGGAATGTCGAATTTAATAGCCCAAAAGGGAACTTAGGGCCAAGTGACCCTAAAAATATTAAGCACAGGAAATTTGACCCAACAACGGACTTGGAAATGTGGCCTGAAGATGCCACCAAAGGCCTTAGGAAAGGGCCCAAATACAAGAGGCTTTTGGGCCTGAGTTTGAGACATCCAGGAAGCAAATAATGAAGGCCTTATTTTGCTTCCAAGGTTAGGAGGTGGGACAGCACAAGCATGTTGAATAAGAGGAATTTTACTTCGATTAAAACTCGTTTAATTAAGTATTAAATAAAGGAATTTCTTTTAATAAAATAAATAAGGAGATAAAGGATGGATAAAGTACTTTTAATTTAATTAAAGTGATAATTAAATGATAATATTATCACTTGTGGGGGGAGTGGTGGCCAAGTCAAGGACTCTTGGCATATCAATTTCAGTTAAAAGAGGAAAATCAAGGCCATTCTCTCATCTTTCCTAGAGTGTGCGAAATTTGCATAGCTTTCCTCTCTCTCTTTGTCGAATTCTCCTTGAACAAAATACCATCTTCTTTTCTTCTCTTTTCTCCTCCGTTTCTACCATCAAGGCCAAATCCTCATCGATTCTAAGTAAAGGAGAAGTCGCCACAACATCAAAAGGGTAAGATCTAAGATCAATCAACTTCTATTCTTTTCTTTTTACCAAAATTCGGATACTAACCCCTCCTCATGTTCATGGCCGAATAGCATAAGGGATTTTTCGGGATTCAAAAACGAGGTAAGTACATCAATGTACATTCGGCTAAGAGATCCCTTTCATAATCAAACAATAGATCTAATCTAACAAGTGATTTCGGCAGGAATTTGAAATAAAGATCAACTTCGGGATCTGAGGTAAGAGAGTCTATACATTCGCCAAGGTTCATGTGATTACCTAGATTAGATCCATAATTATTAGAAAGCGAAAACTAATTTTGTGAAGTTTTAAGATTGGCGAACAACAAGTAAAGGAAAACGAAGTTTTTCTGGATTTGTGTAAACACCAAATCGGCAAAAGGTGAGTTTCTTTACAAATCCTACTAGGATTTGGTTTTGTCTAAAAGGGTTTATTAATGTGTTTTAATTGGTAGGCGAATATAGGGATTAATAGATCTAAAAATTAGATCGGGATTCTCGAGATATCAAGGAACCTATTAAGCAAAAAAGGTGTGTACCCTTACTATCCTTCGATATTGTATGGCTAAATATTTTAATATATGCTATGAATAATAATGTGAATGTGGCTATGTACCACAAATGTGGCAAAAAGTACCCAGGTACGTTTCCTACTTCCGATAGGATTGTGAAAAAAATGTTATTTAATAACATGCGAATATATGAATATGAACATGAAATTAAGTTATGCTATATATATGTTTTGGGGCATTCGGGATTTATGTGAAAGGGGAGAACAGTGTTGACTTGGTCTCACCAATGAAGGTGTTGACTTGGTCTCACTGTGAAAAATGTTGACTACGGTCACATTGCGAAATTTTGGTAACCGGTTACAATAGTGTCAAATGACACAACGTTTAAATTTGATTATAGTGTCTAATGACACAACGTGGAGAGTAAGCGGATGGAGGGTTGACTTAGTAGTCCCCACGGTGTGAATGGCGTGTGGTGGAGAGTAGCGGATGGACCATTAGGATTGGGTTTGGGTTGCATCATAATTTCATTATTATATGGACTTGATGATTTAAACATGAATGCCTGATTTATTGATTGATAGTATTGTGTGCACATTGAGTCATTGACTCACCCCATTGTGGGAATTATTTTTCAGGTGATGAGCAATGACGGACCGGGCCGGTGGACCAAGAGGAGGCCATGCTACATGCGAAAAATTTCATTTAGTTTGGACTTAAATTTTATTTTTAGTTGCTTTTATTCTATTTGGGTTTTACTTGATGTAATAAGGCCTTAAGGCCCAAAGGATTATACTTTATGTTTGCTTATTGTTAAGTTTCATACTAAGAACTTTATTGGATGTATTTCATCAAATGGGCTTACAAGATCAAATAAATGGGTTTCCAATCTAAGCCCAACTGAAAATAATAGTTTTTCCAAAATTTTACAATTTTCTCTAAGTATCGAAATGAATTTTTGAAATCGGTTTACTTTAGGAACATACCAGATCCGGTTCAGGCTCGTGGGCCGGGTGTGGGGTGTTTCATTACTCATGAACTGGACAATGCTGAGCCTTGGCTTGGACTTACGTGAAATATTTCTTGTTACTCACCAATGCCATGCCTTGGCTTGGACTTACATGGGTCTTCCTTAATATTCACCAATGCCATGCCTTGTCTTGGACTTACATGGGATATTTATCTCTTGCTAGCTTTTCAATGCTAAGACTTGTCTTGGACTTACATGATAACTTTTGAATGCCAAGACTTGTCTTGGACTTATATGATAACTTGCTTGATTGTCGATGCCATGCCTTGGCTTGGTCTTATACGGACTTTCTTATCTCATGTGGTAGATCAAGTATCCTAGGTAATTCATCTTCAATCGGGACTTTCTCATGCTTAATCTCATTGATTTCTTTGTTTAACATAACATTAAACATTTTCATGATACTATTATACATTACACTAAGCATTTCAATGATATAAATCATAAAGCTTAGAAATCAAACAAACTTACCTTAATGTACAAAATGTATGTAGATATGCAATTTAGTCCTCAATTTTGTTCTTGCCTCGGTTTCGATACGAGCTTCATTTTTCTTGATCTATAATAATAATTTAACTCATTTAATACTCAAATTGACTAAATTGACTCTTAACTCATACTTTGGAAAAATTACTACTTTGACCCTAAACTTCTCATAATTGGACTTTTGCCCCAAGGCTCGTAAAATAATTCTCATTCAACTTTCTTAAACTTCATGCTTAGCTGATTCATTTTCTCTACCATAGCAATAACCAATTCTCACTATTTCGCAATGTATGGCAAAATTCAAAACTATTGCAAACTAGTCCTTACTAACATTTTTCATGAAATTCACTTAGGAACAGATGTTTATCTAACATCAAACTCTCACAAACTTCCTTAAAACATCATTTTACAAACATGTCATACATGGGTAGATTTTTGAACATGCATCTTAGCTCATCTTATAGTTAAAAATAGCTCATTCATGTTACGAGGACTCCAAAAATACGAAGAGTATTAAAAACAGGGCTAAGATGAACTTACTAGCAAACTTGAAAAATTGAAGAACTCTAGCTATGGCTTCCTTCAATTTTCGGCACTTGGGGAAGAAGATGAGAATGATTTTTGTCATCTTGTTCCCTTATTAATCATTTAATTGATAAATGACCAAAATGCCATTCTCTTTAAAATTTCACCATTTACTAACTCATGTCCATTTTTGTCCAAAAATTATAATTTGGGCAAATTGCTATTTAAAGACTTCCAATTAATATTCTAAAGCTATTTCATACAAAAAGCTTCTAGAAGCTCACATTTTGCAAATTTTGCAATTTAGTCCTAATAGACCATTCAACCTCAATTTAACAAAATTTCTTCATGAAACTTTCACACTAGCATGCAAACATGGCACAAACCTTAAAAAATCATAAATTTACCTCGAATTCATGGCCTCGCACCACTATTCTGACTAGGCCCTAAATCGGGCTGTTACAGTGCTTCTTCTCATGAGTTCTTTTGCGTTCTTGTCTTCCTTGCGATGTCACGATTTGTTGGGTGTTAGGGACTTTAGTAGAGTGAAGGGGTGCAAGTGACTAAAGTATCAGAACCTTGTCGTTCATCTGTCAAGGTAAAAGAGTCATCTTGTCTTTTCTATGCATAGGCTGAATATCCCTATGTTATGCAAGTTTGATATATTCAATTGAGTCCACTTATAAGGCCTATCTTGATTAAGAATCGATGTTGTGATGCAGATAAACCATAAAGGTGGGTGATCACTTTTTGATAGTGGTTTTGGAGGACTAAAGTCGCCTCATTCAAGCAAGGTAAGGAAGGTGGTTTGGATTAAGTGTCCATAAGAGGGTGTTTTACCCTAATGATTAAAGGATTAACGTGGGTCATGTTTGAATTTAGGTTGGGTGCTTGTAAATCTTGGAACGACTTCTTAAAAAGGTGTGTAATCACACTATCTCCGCTATGAATCGGCAAATGCCAAAAAGCCAAAATGTCAACATTTGAGGCCTCACGAGCGTGCGATCGCTCGTGTGGAAAAATTGAGCCCACAATCGAGGGCGATAGATTGAAGAGGCCACTCGAGGGTTCGCGTGTACTTGGGCCGTTATGGGCCTCGTTGGGCCGAAATGGGTTATGTGGGCCCAATGGGCTTATGGGCCCCATACAGATAAAACTTACGAAAAGTGGCAGAAACTGGATTGGCTATGTAGATCACATAGCCATGATTGAATTTGGGTTAAATGGGCCACATGAGCGTGTGAGCCTATTTGGGCTGAATTTTGGGCTTTGAGCCCATTTACACTATTTCGACCAAATGGATTATCTGTGTCACCCAAGGCAACTGTAGGCCTTCGAAAAGGTTGTTATACCAAGACCCTAGAGAGTAAAATGACTAGAATACCCCTAATGAGTAAAATGACTGAAATACCCCGAGGAAGTAAAATGGCTAAAATACCCCTATTGAGTAAAATGATCAAAATACCCCTAAAGGGAAAAATTACTGTTTTACCTTTGATGCATGAAAATGACTATTTTACCCTAGAGATAGATGGACAGATGAAAATATGTATTGTATGACTGTACTGAGTAGGACATGTTGCATACACAAAATATTGATAACATGGCATACTACATAGGGTTGGGATTCTGTTATAGAGGAAGCACTGTTACTGGTGGCTTTGCCACATATACTATTACTGGTGGCTTTGCCATATATATTGTTACTGGTAGCTCTGCTGCGTTATTATTACTGGCAGCTATGCTGCAGAATTGGTGTGAGGGCTGTGTGGGTTGACTTTGTCCCCACATGGTGTGTTAGGTTGGTACGGATGGTGTGCTGGCTGGATTGGGGTGGGTTTGCATACTTGCAGCATTCTGATACTATATCGGGCTTAGGCCTACACTGTTACTAATTGGGCTAATGCCCACACTTCACTATT
Source organism: Gossypium rotundifolium (assembly GCA_025506655.1). Lineage (NCBI taxonomy): Eukaryota > Viridiplantae > Streptophyta > Magnoliopsida > Malvales > Malvaceae > Gossypium > Gossypium rotundifolium. Next base: position 64,690,850 of record CP106726.1, read on the forward strand.
ACTAAATAGGGCTCAGGCCCAAGCTGTTACTGCATGAATTACTGAATGAGTTATAGGGGATTTCACACTGAGTTCTCGTAACTCACCCTTTTCTTTTAATTGTACATGTAATCCCCAAACTTAGTGAATTTGGAGCGGTGAGGGACTCGGGGGGGCCACACGAGCGAGGATGTCAGTTTAAACATAGTTAATTAAATATTTTACATTGGGTTGATATTTTTGTAATAAGGCCTCTGGTAAATTTTTATTTCTTTCCATTAGGTTTTTAATTTTTTATTTTGAACTACTAAACGGACACAATTAAGTTTTCACAACTAATAACTGTTTTAAAAGACCACATATTTTCAACTTCAGGATAATCGTAAATGGAGTAGCTTCCACAAATTTAAACCCACAGTAACAAACATGGTATGTTTTACTAAGTGGTGGTTTTTATAACTTACCAATGGTTTTCTAAGAAAAAAGAACTAAATGGATTTTTACTCAAATGATTTCTCCCATCAGACTTTGATTTCGAATAACACTTTGATGTGGCACACCAGATTTAACCGTAACATCTAAGCCGGGTTTGGGGTGTTACAAAATGAATACAAAATGTGAAATATGATTTTGTAAGAGTAAGCATGAGTAAGTTATGTTGATGTGCTTGAGAACTTATGTATTACTTAGTGTGATGAATGGATGTTATCATGAGCCTTTATGTTGTTATTTATTTCATGCAAACTTACTAAGCTTTATGCTTACTCCCTCTCTTTTCCCATTTCCTTGTAGTATTGCCAAGCTAGATCATGGATTGAAGGACATCGGAGTTCGATTCACACTATCAAGCTATTCTTTTGGTATAGTAAAGTTTGATTATTTTGAGTCTGACATGTATAGGTACTTGGTCGTTTTGTTTATGTCATATTGGTTAGCCAAGGTGTTGGCTATTAATGTTACTTAATTCATTTTGTAAATGGCCATTAGAATTGGCCGATAATAGTTAAGTTATATATATTCAATGATGAAATTCATGAAGTGCAAGTCGATACAACCAATGAATAGTGTGTGAAGTAAATGTATGATTAATTAGTGATAGCTAAAGATGTATTATTGCTATGCTAAGTGTCGCTTGAAATTGGTGTAAGTGTGATTGTTTTTTAGGGTGGCAATTGGCTTGGTAGATAGCCTTATAATTGTTTACACGGGTAGACACATGGGTGTGTGTCTAGGCCGTGTGTGACACATGGTTAGCCCTAGGGCGTGCTGGTAGGTCGTGTGTCCCCTACATTTAAATTGCAAAAAATTTAGTTCGTCACATGGGCCAGCACACGGGCATGTGACTAGGCCGTGTGCCCCAAGTGTTTGCTAACATTATAAATAGAATACTAAGGTTTCCACACACGGGCTAAGGCACGGGCGTGTCATGGCCATGTGAGGGACACGGGCCACAGACATGGGAGTGTGTTAGGCCGTGTGAAAACCCCTGTAGGTTCAAAATGAAAAATAAAATCCACACGGCCTGCCCACACGGGCGTGTCCATATCCACACGGGCGTGTGGCCCTATTTTAAGTAAAAATTTTCTAAGTGTTCGAAAGTTTTTGGTTCAGTCCCAGATCACCCTATGTGTATGTTTTGGGTCTCGTAGGCCCATAATAAGGAAGTTAAGAGTTTAAATGAAAAAGTTTAAGTTGAAAAGAAAGTTCATTACCTAATCTTGTACGAGTAAGTTAAGTCCGGTAATGCCTCATACCCGGTTCAAGCTTTGAATATAGGTAAAGGGTGTTACATTTAGTGGTATCAGAGCTATGTTTTAGTTTATTCTTGCACTAACGTAGTGTAAGTACGAGTTTAACTATACATGCCATACATAAGAGTATTTATATAATGATAGTGTGACGACTCTTGACAACTTAAATTATGTTTTCATATAGTAAATGGATCTCGACAGAGCGAATGATGTAGAAAGTAACGCGCTAGGTCCCACCCAAGGGACGGTGCCGATCGAGAATGAGAATAGACCAACAATTGTGAGTTAAAGAGGATGAGAAGAGGCTAGGGAAGCCTTTCTCCACATAATGAATGACTGGTATATGGAGTTCGCTCGTATGAACCCTAATGCTCAACCCCCTCCACCCCCACCTATTCTTAGCCTGCCCTTGTAGCTCCCCAAGTGGTAGAAGTGGTAAGGAGAGAAAAACCTCCGGTTGATAGAATTCAGAAACAAAAAGATGAGGAAAGATGATGATCCAGAGTGGGTAGAATTTTGGCTTGAAAATACCATTAGGGTATTCGATGAGTTATCCTGCACACTTGAAGAGTGCATGAAGTGTGTGGTGTCTCTCTTGAGAGATTCAGCTTACTAGTGGTGGAACACCCTTGTGTCAGTGGTACTAAGAGAGAAGGTTAATTGGGAACTTTCCCAAAAGAAGTATATCAGTCAAAGGTTCATCGACTAGAAAAGAAAGGAATTCCTTGAATTAAAACAACATCGGATGGCAGTAACCGAGTATAAGCGTGAGTTTGTAAGACTTAGTAAATACGATCGAAAGTGTGTATCCACTGAAGCCATTATGTGTAAAAGGTTTGAGAATGGATTAAATGAAGATATCCGATTTTTTGTTGGAGTCCTAGAATTAAAGGAATTTGTTGTGTTAGTGGGCAGAGCTTGCAAAGCCGAGGAGTTAGTTAAAGAGAAAAGAAAAGTTGAAATTGAGTCTCGTGATTCAAGAAAGAGACAACTGAGTAAGTTATTTCAATCCTCATCCAAGAAGTTAAGAGATTTCACTACTCGATCAGCCACTTCAGCTGGGTTTTCAAATAGAAGTAAGGGTAAACAGTACCCGAGGTCTAGAGCTCAGACCACTTCAGTTGCTAGTGTTGGGAACGCTTGACCAAGTAGACTGAAATGTCCACAATGTGGTAGATGTCACCCCGATGAATGCAGAATAAATGAGAGAGCTTGTTTCAAGTGTGGATCCATAGATCATTTTATTATAGATTTCCCCGAGATGGTCGAAAAAGAGAAATCTCATAGTGCAAGATCGGGAAGTACTACTAGGGGAAGGTCCTAGAGAAACCCTTGAAATGGAATGAGTAGTAAGAATACATCTAGAGAGCAGGCTGTAAGATCTGAGGGTAGAGTGCCAATGAGGACTTATGCTATTCGCGCTCGCGAAGAGGCGTTGTCTCCTAATGTAATTATGGGTACATTTTCTCTCCATGATACTCTTGAAATTAGTATATTACTAATGCAATTGATTCGAGATCTAACAACTCATATATTTGTATGAAATTAGTATCTAGTATGAGTATGCCTATGGAGTCTATAGAATTCGTGATAAAAGTGTCCAATCCATTAGGCAAATCTATATTAGTTGACAAGGTATGCAAAGATTACCCTTTAATGATTAGAGGTCATTATTTTTCGGCAAACCTTATGCTATTACCGTTTGATAAATCCAATGTAACTCTTTATATGGATTGGTTAAATGCTCATGATGTAATAGTAAATTGTGGAAGGAAATTTATTGAGTTAAAATGTGAAAATGGGGATATTCTTTGTGTCGAATCAGATGTAGTGATTTCTCAAATGTCTACTCAAAAATATGTAAGAAAGGGATATGAAGCTTATCTTACCTTTGTGATGAATGCCAAAGAGACTTAGTTAAGAATTGAATCAGTGCCCATAGTATGCGAGTATCCAGATGTATTTCTAGAAGAATTGCCAAGGTTGCCTCCAGTGAGAGAGGTTAAATTTGGTATTGAGTCAGTCCCTTGTACTGCTCCTATTTTGATTGCTCCGTACAGGATGGCTCCAACTGAGTTGAAAGAATTGAAGGCACTGTTACAAGAGTTAACAAATAAAGGTTTTGCAAGACTGAGTTATTCTTCGTGGGGTGCTCCAGCATTATTTGTGAAAAAGCAAGATAGTTCCATGAGATTATGAATAGATTATTGATAGCTTAATAAGGTAACTATGAAGAACAAGTACCCATTGCCAAGGATCGATGATTTGTTTGATCAGTTGAAGGGAGCCACAATGTTTTCGAAGATAGATTTGAGGTCGAGTTATTACCAGTTGAGAGTCAAAGACTCAGACGTGCCGAAAACTACATTTCGAACAAGGTATGGTCACTATGAGTTTTAATCATGCCTTTCAGTTTAAAAAATGCCCCTGTTGTGTTTATGGATTTGATGAACCGCATCTTTCGATCGTACTTGAATAAATTTGTTGTGGTTTTTATTGATGATAAACTGATTTATTCTTGTGATTAGAACAAACACGTCGAGCAGTTGAGGACAGTTTTGCAAATTTTACGAGATAATTAATTATATGCCAAGTTTAGTAAAAGTAAATTTTGGCTTAAAGAAGTTGGGTTTTAGGGGCATATTGTTTCGGTAGATGGAATTCGAGTTGACCCGAGCAAGATTTCAGCTATTGTTGATTGGAAACTGCCAAGAAATGTATCAGAGGTTAGAAGTTTTCTGGGCCTAGTTGGCTATTACAGACGGTTTGTCAAGGGATTTTCCATTATAGTGACTCCAATGACGAGGTTGTTGCAAAAAGATGTGAAGTTTGAATGGACAGAAAAGCTCCAACAGAGTTTCGAGAAACTAAAGGCATTATTGACTGAAGCTCCAGTACTAGTGCAACCTGAACTGAAAAAAGAATTTGTGGTTTATAGTGATGCATCCTTGAATGGATTGGGCTGTGTGCTTATGCAAGAAGGTAAGGTGATAGAATATGCCTCTCGATAGTTAAAGTCGCATGAGAAGAATTACCCAACACATGATTTAAAGTTGGCTACCATTGTGTTTGCATTGAAAATATGAAGACACCATTATGGTGAAAAATGGAAAATATTCACCGATCATAAAAGCGTAAAGTACTTGATGACTCAAAAGGACTTGAATTTAAGGCAACGAAGATGGTTAGAGCTGATAAAGGGCTATGAGCTAGTGATTGACTACCATCCGGGAAAGGCGAACGTGGTTGTCGATGCCTTGAGCAGGAAATCCTTGTTTGCATTGTGAGCCATGAATACACGGATGAATTTGTCAGATGATGGTTCCATCCTAGTTGAATTGAGGGCTAGACTGATGTTTCTCCAAGAGATTTGTGAAGCCCAGAAATGTGACAGTGACTTGCAAGCCAAAAGGGTTCAGTATGAGTCGGGTGTTGAGTCAGATTTTTGGACTAATTTTGATGGATGTTTGATGTTTCGAGACAGAGTCTGTGTACCAATAGATGATGAGCTTATTCAAAAACTTTTACATGAGCCACATAGTGGATGTTTATCTGTACATCAAGGCAGCACAAAAATATATAACGACTTGAAGAAATGGTATTGGTGGATGAGTATGAGGAAAGATATTTTTGAGTTTGTATTGAAATGCTTGATTTTTCAGCAAGTGAAAGTTGAACACCAAGTACTTTCGGGGTTGCTTTAGCCTATTATGGTTCCCGAGTGGAAATAGGGCCGTGTTACTATGAACTTTGTGACGGGTTTACCTATGACACCGAAAAAGAAAAATGTTGTGTGGGTCGTAGTTGATAGACTTATGAATTCGGCCCATTTCATATCGGTACGCGTTGATTATTCACTTGATAAGTTGGCAGACTTGTATGTTTCAGAGATTGTAAGACTACATAGAGTACCATTGTAACAGCCCGATTTAGGGCCTAGTCAGAATAGTGGTTGCGAGACTACAAATCTGAGGTAAAAATATGTGTTTTATGGTTTTTATGAGGCTTATGATATGCTTGCATGATTATGTGAAAATTTCATGAAGAAATTTTATTAATTAGTGATTAATTTATCAAATAGGACTAAATTGAAAAGATTGAAAAATATGAGTTTTTAGAAGATTCAAGTATGAAATAGCATTAGGGAAATTTTTAGAAGTCCTTATTTGGAAATTAGACCAATATATGTCAAGATGGACAAAAATTGACATGGGAAAAAAAATCAAGAAAGAGGCCTTAAGGGCATTTTTGTCATTTAGTTAATAAAAGAATTAAAAGAGAAAAAGAAGTCAAAATTCATATCCATCTTCTTCATGCTAGCCAAAATTTTCAAGCTCTCCATAGCTAGGGTTTCTTCATCTTTCAAGCTTGATTGTAAGTACCTCATAGCCCCGTTTTAATGTTCTTCGTATTTTTGAAATCCTCGTAGCTCGATTTAGCTATTTCTAGCTATATTTTGAGCTAGGGTTTATGTTAAAAATTTACCCATGAATGACATGCATGTATTTTGATGATTTAGGGAAGAATATGATAGTTTGATGTATGATAAACATCTTTTTCTAAGTGATTTTCATGGGAAATTCATAAAAAGGACTAAATTGTAAAAGTTATAAAAATGGTCATACATGAGTGAATTAATGGAAATTGGGGACTGTTGTAGTTAAGAAAATAATTCTTCTAGGCCTAAAATATAAGGAAATTGAATAAAAATCATTTTATGAGCCTAGGGACAAAAGTGTAATTATGTGAAAGTTTAGGGGCAAAATCATAATTTTACCAAAGTATGATTCATGGGTTAATTTAGTCAATTTGAGTATTAAACAAGTGAAATTATTATTATAGATCAAGAAACAAGAAGCCTGGACCAAAATCGAGGCAAGGACAAGGTTGTGGACTAAATCGAACAGCTATACGTATTTTGAGTACTGAGGTAAGTTTGTGTGAAATTAAAGCTACATAATGTTATTATGTTTTTAACTACTTTATATTATGATAAATGTGTATTATTTTCATGAAATTGATTAATGATGCCTCGATGAAATTATAATGAGATCATGTCAAGTTGATGTCCCGGTTGAACATTCGGAATGGCAAGGATACCTATGTCACAACATGAGATAAGGAAGGTCCCGTACAAGACCATGTCTAGGACATGGCATCACCACCAAATAAAAGAGGTCCCGTATAAGACCATGTCTAGGACATGGCATCGGCACCAAATAAAGGAGGTCCTATATAAGACCATGCCTGGGATATGGCCTCGACACAAAAGAAAGATCTCGTGTAAGACCATGTCTAGGACATGGCATCGACATCTATATACGATCTCGTATAAGACCATATCTGGGATATGGTATCGACATCGAGATATGAGATCCCGTATAAGACCATATCTGGGATATGGCATCGGTATCAAGATGTGACCCCATGTAAGACTATATCTGGGATATGGCATTGGCATCATGATACATGTATGATGAGACTGAGCTTCCTTCGATATTTCGAGTAGTTCAACAGGAAAAAAGCTAAGTTTATGTACACATAACAAAGATCTAAGTCTATGTTTAAGAGAATAAAAATGCTAAAGTTGTGTGATGAAGTGATACAGGTACCCATGAGTAACTTATGACATATAAATGCAAAATGTGATGTGTGATTTGGTAAGATTGTGCATGAGTAAGTTATGTTGATTTGAGAACTTATGTTGCCATTATTGAATGAGATGAATAGATGTTATCATAAGTCTTTATGTTGCTATTTATTTCATGCAAACTTACTAAGCTTTATGCTTACCTTTCTCTTCTCCCTTTTCCTTGTAGTATTGCCAAGCTAACTCGAGGATTGTAGGACGTCGGAGTTTGGATCACACTATCAACTATTCTTTTGGTATAGTAAATTTGATTTATTTTGGGTATGCCATGTATAGGAACTTGGTCATTTTGTTATCTAATATTTGTTAGCCAAAGTGTTGGCTATTATTGTTACTCTTTCATTTTGTAAATGGCCATTGGGAATTGGCCAATGCTTGTTAAGTTTTACATATATATCCAATGATGATGATATTCATGAAATGCAAGTTCGTATAATTGATCGAGAAAAATGTGAAGTGTATGCATGATGAATTAGTGATTCTTCATAGTGGATTATTGCTATGTTATGTGTTGATTGTGGTGGCATAAGTGTGTTTGTTTTTCAGGGAGGCAATTGGCTTGATAAATAGCCTTCTAATTGTCCACACAGGTAGACAAACGGGCATGTGTCTAGGCTATGTGTGATAGACGATCAGCCCCATCGGTGTGTTGATAGGCCGTGTGTCCCCTACATCAAATTTGCAAAAATTTAGTTCGTCACACGGGCTAGCACATGGGCGTGTAATATCCGGATGTAGGGGTTATACGTTTTAACTCAAATGTATGTAGTAGTGTGCTTGTGTGCTGTATGTATGTGTTTGGGGGCTTTGGGAACCTTGGGGTGTAGGTAGAAGCCTTAGAAAAATATTTGATTTTAAACCTTTAAGGGAGACCTAAGGGAGCTAGACCTTAAGAAAATTTTCATGTGGGTTATGACACAAGAATTCAGTTGGCAAAGTGGCAAGGGAGGCGCCACTTTGTGCCTAGGGGTGTGACGCCTCAGGGAGCTAGATGGACAGGGTTTGAGCAGTAAGGGAAGCATTTTGGGGTTTCTTTTTGGCGTCAAGGAGGGGAAGGACACTTCATGGATGAACTGTAGATTGGGTCAAATAGCTCAAATTTTTTACTAAGAAGGGAGATAAGGGTGTGACTCATTCAAACTCTTTTGAATGAGAGGTGAAGAGGAAAATGAGGAGGAAAAAGGGGGATGTGGTGAAGGGAGGAGTCTTGGTGAATCTAGGACTCTAGGGGGGATGGTATTTTCGGTCATGTAGGGGAGAGTAGGAGCTGAAATTCATTTGGCATTTTCAAGTTTTTTTTCCCTTCCTTTCTTCTCTTTTGTCTCTCAGCCGAAAGTGAAGGTGACCATTGGGTGCATTTTGACTATTTTCTTCCCTTCTATTTCTTCTCCGAAGCCGAACCATACCTCTCTCTCCTCTCCTCTTTTCTTTTCATAGTAGTAGCCTTAAACTTTCACTTCATTTTCAAAGTCGAATAGCATTCTAGCCTTTGAAACCTTGGCCGAAACTTCCATCTCCATCTTTTAAGGGCTCTTCCGATTTCTAAGTAGTGGTGGTAAAGTTATTTTCTCTATAAACCTTTCTTGCTCTTTTCTTGTTGGTTTGCCGAAACCAAAAGACTAATCCTGTATTTTTGTGTATGGTCGAATCTAAGCAAGGCTTTGGATTCATAACTCTTCTTGGAAGCCAACGTTAGGAGATATCTCAAAACTTCCGGGATTTGACCAAGCAAGGTAAGGAGAATGCTATTCGGCCAAAGGCCATATTATTTTGTTTTAGTGTTGGCCAATTCTAACCATGGTGTTTTAGGAAGAGTTCGACAGAGATAAAAGGGGAGTCTTCGGGATTCAGATCTATTTCGGTAAGAGTATTTAGATAAGTTATAGATGTGTTTCGTTTAGATTCTTACGTATCAATTAATCGAGTTTCTGATTAAGTGACATTCGATGGATGCAAGTACTAGTGGAGGAGAGAAAGGGGTAGTTCCTACTCCTAGATTTAAGAAACGCTCAGTTTCTGAGGTACGTGATTGGCCACCGGGGTGTAGGCCAGTATCGGAAAGGGATAAGCAAATTGTTGTGATCCCTGCAAGCGAAAGTGTTAGTATTGAAAGCGTGGTTCTTAGTGTTATTAGGTGTGTAACCCCACCCTAAATCCTGATTATTAATAATATTGTTAAATATGGGTTAATAAGGCTATGAATAAATATGGTTAAGGGTACCATTCAATGGTACAGTGTATTCAAGTACGTTACCCCTAACACTCTGTTAAACAATGGTCTCAAACATTGATATGAAAACATGTGTAATTTCCTTATGGCCTTGATATCTATATATTTTGTATGTTGCATGGGCATGAGGGTGATAACGAGAAGGGGAAGTGTTCTGGTGGTTTTACCACATTATCCGGTGACTTTTGTCACAATATTATGTATCTGGTGACATTGTCACATTATTTTGTGGCTATGCCACGTATTTAGGGCGATGTGTAGTTGACTACAGCGACTGCCTTCGAGGGTGTGTAGCAGATGGAGGGTCGATTTAGTAATCCCCACGGTGTGATTGGCAGGTATGGGTGGTGTGTAGAGGTTGGATATCTAGGTGGGTTCGGGTTGCATCATTGCTTTTATATACATGTGATTTAATATGCTATGATTTGGGCTTATGGCCGATAATGATTCCGGATGGGCTTCACCCAAAATGTTATAATAAAGGCTATAATCGAATGGGAACCCGTGTTGGTCGTTACATATTGAGTCTGTTGACTCACCCTTCGTGGGCTAACATTTTGCAGGTGATACATAGTGCAATGGACCGGTGGCGGGGACTATGTGGTGGCCATGCTCAAAGAAAATTTCGTGTTTTCATATAATGGAACACTTTTCGTTTTATTTAGTATGTTTTCTTTCGGGATTTATTTTTGGTTTTTAATATGTAATAAGGCCACTACTTAACTGTTTAGTCTCGCGTATTAAATTTTATTTCCATGCGATAATCAACAAACAAGTAATTAAACATTTTCTTAAAGTAACTTCAAATGTTTTGTCACCTACTCAACTCACGGTTTTCAATCTAATGAGTTCTAGAATCCGATAAATCTTTTAATTTTTGAAATATAAAGGAAGCATTTTAATGGAATACAAACTTGAACGGTAACTTGGTTTTCAACTTGATAAAAAAAAACCTGTTTTATTAAATTCGTCATATTTTATAAGAAGATGAAACGAGATAAAGCTAAGTTTTCTTAAGAAACATGTCAGATCCAGTCGGGGCTTGTGGGTCGGGTTTGGAGTGTTTCAATTTGGTATCAAAGCCTGATTCAAAACTCGGCTTTGAGGGCTTTTGGGCCCAAAATGTTTTTTCCGAAAGTGAGTTTTACTAAAAGATGATCAGGTTTTCTGGCATGGCACCTGAGTCTCTGGCCCGAAATCTACCAGGTAAGTACCCCTAATCATTGTGTGATTTGTATGTGGAAGAAATGGGTATTACGGGACCGTAGATTAGTAGATTAGGAGCTATTGAACCCTAGGATTAGCTTACTCCAACACAAAATTACATAAAATTTAAAGACCAATCAAACAAACCTGTGAGTAAGTCGTCGAGTTAAGGGTGTGGCAACAGTTGTGCGCATGTCTAGGATTGGATTCAGGGGGAGCTTGGCATTTAAGCAGTCCTAGTGACTCACCTCCTCTTCACTCGAATCCTACCTAGTGCGTAGTGACGGTTCACCCTAACCAAGAGGACTTATTCACAGGCTAAATTCAATAATTAAAACCCGAAATGGACTAGCTACACTGTTTTATAAAAACCTTAGTTTTGAAATCACCAAATTACCCCTTGATTTGTAAAAACTATCTTAGATTTTGAAAAAAATTTCCAAAATATCCCCGGTCAAAATTACCAGAATACCCTCGGTTTGTAAAATTACTAAAATACCCTTAATTTATGAAAGTACCATACTACCCTCGATTTCTTTTATCAAAGTGTCCCTATTTTGCAAAATACCAAAAACCCCTATTTTGCAAAATCACAATATACCCCGAATTTGGAAAATTACCAAAATACCCCTATAGGATAAATTACGAAAATACCCCTGGGTTAGAACGGATGAAAATGTTCAAAGTGGTGAACGTGTGTAGTAGATACTATTGATGAATGAATGTGATTCACTGAATTAGGGTAGAAGACTTGAAACAAAAACTTTGAATGGCTGAAGGAACTACTATCAAATGTCTTTACATAAAATTACTTGTGGGTAATCAGTGGAACAATAAGTAATACATAAAATTTCTAAAATAGATAGGACGCGACGGTAGATATGAGTACTAAGGGACGTGGTCGCAATACGCATGGACCTGGCAGAGGCAGAATCACTGTGTTCGAACCAGTAGGATCTAGACATGGGTCCAAGAATGAAATACCATTACCATCGGTTGGAGAAACAGAGTTCCAGGACCAAACCGGAGGAGATGACGTAATATCCCATGCGATGTTGTGAGTGTTGGAAAGAGTTGCTGGAGCAGGTCTAGGTGGAGGGGCTCGAAAGTTAGTGCTTGAGCGACTGCGAGCAAACGGAGCTGAGGTGTTCAGGGGGTCTCTGGGGTGGGCCCAAATTTTGCTGAATATTGGTTGGAAGCAGTCGAAAGGATTATAGATGACCTGGACTGCACGGCTAAGGAAAAATTAAAAGGGGCAATGTCACTACTTCGGGATGAGGCGTACCAGTGGTGGCTCACTGTTAGAGAAGGCACCCAAGTGGACCAGATTGATTGGGAGTATTTCAAGATGATGTTCCAAGGGAAGTACGTAGGAGCAAGTTATGTGGATGCTCAAAGGAAGGTGTTCTTGAATTTGGTGCAAGGGGGCAAATCCATAGCTGAGTATAAAGCAGAACTCCTTCGTTTGAGCTGATATGCCTGGGAAATTGTGTCGACCGATTATGAGCACTGCGTACAATTTGAAGATGGGCTTTGAGATGAGTTGAGGGTGTTAATAGCTCCACAGCGAGAGAGGGACTTCGCGGTATTGGTTGAAAAAGTGAAAGTAGATGAGGAGGTGAAGCGTACCGAGAGGCAGAACCGGGACAGAGGTCAAGGTATAAACAAGAGGGGTTATGGATCATCGGGGTCATCCGGGAGTTTCCTGAAAAGACCTAGAGTTGATGGGCAGCGAGATCGGTAGGTTGCTGTGAGAGGTCAGTATCGTACGAGTGCTCAATGTGGAAAGATGCACCCGAGGGAGTGTTGGAAGAAGACAGGGGGATATTTTAAGTGTGGGTCCAAGGATCACATGATTAGGGACTATTCTGTGGAAATGCAGACGAGTCGACCAACAAGTCGTGGTTTTAATCGACCGAAGAGGTGGACATGAGCCACCGAGGGTCGGGTCCTGCTGGCAAAGGTAATAGTTCTGGTTGAGGTCGCGGGACACCGGGCAAAGGTGTTAGTAATACAGATGCGAGGCAGCCTGGTCTAGTGTATGCAGTTCTTCAAAGGGAGGATGGTGACGCACCGGACGTCATAACCGATACGTGCTTTATAGCTGATAAGCCTTTCTTTACTTTAATTGATGTTGGCTCGACCCACTCATATTTTGCATGTAGAATAGCTGAAACATTAGGTGTAGCATCTGAACTATTTGTTAGGGAGATGACTATAGTGAGCCCGTTAGGTCAAACGATAGTGGTGAATAGGATATTCTAGAGTGTGCCCCTAGAGATTCAAGGAGTGGTATTTCCTGCCGACTTGATGGAACTACCTTTCGGGGAATTTGATCTCATTCTAGGCATGGACTGACTAGTGGAACATCGTGCTAAATTAGATTGCGCAGCTAAGCGAATAGAGTTGAGGACTCCAGAGGATGAGGAAATAATTATGATAGGAGAAAGAAGAAACTATTTGTCTAATGTAGTCTCCGCGTTGAAGGCTGATAAGATGGTTCAAAATGGTGCAAGGCATTTTTGGCCTTCATTAGTGCCCTGGATGCAAAGGAAGAGGGGTTAGTGGAGTTAGAACAGTAAGAGAATTCGTGGATGTCTTTCCGGAGGAGCTGTCAGGGTTGCCTCCGGATCGTGTGGTAGAGTTCGGGATTGACGTGTTTCCAGGTACAGCACCAGTATCTATCGCTCCGTACAGAATGGCACCAAAGAAGTTGGTGGAGCTCAAGCCTCAAATCCAAGAGCTGTTGGATCGTGGGTTTATTCGACCCAGTGTGTCTCTATGGGGAGCATCGATTCTATTCGTAAAAAAGAAGGACTGGACTATACGCATGTGCACAGATTATCGGCAGTTGAATAAGCTGACGATAAAAACAAGTACCCGTTGTCGGGGATTGACGACTTGTTTGATCAGCTCAAAGGGGTTGTGGTATTTTCAAAAATAAATATATAGTCGGGATATCATCAGCTTAAGGTGAAGGAAGCAGATATCCATAAGACAGCTTTCCGGACTAGGTACGGACATTTTGAGTTCTTAGTAATGCCGTTCGAATTGACGAACACCCCAGCTGCATTCATGGATATGATGAACCGAGTTTTCCAACCCTACTTGGATCAGTTTGTCATTGTGTTCATAGACAACATCCTGGTATATTCCAAGTCTGAGGAGGAGCATGAAGCACATCTCCGGGTAGTGCTGTTCAAAGGGAAAAGAAGTTATATGCCAAGTTTAGCAAGTGTGAATTTTGGTTGAAGGAAGTTGCGTTTTTAGGACATGTGGTGTCTGCGGAAGGAATAAGGGTGGATCCTCAAAAATTGAAGCGGTGCTAGATTGGAAACCACCTAAGTCTGTGGCAAAGGTTCATAGTTTCTTGGGGTTAGCCGGCTACTACAGGAGATTTGTCAAAGGGTTCTCGTCAATAGCAGCACCTTTGACGAAATTGTTGAGAAAGGAGGTACCTTTCGTGTGGGCGGATAAGCAGCAAGAGAGTTTTGAGAAGCTTAAGAGAGTATTGACAGAGGCTCTGGTGTTAATTCAGCCTGAAGCAGGGAAAGATTTTATGGTGTATTGTGATGCTTCTCACACAGGATTGGGAGGTGTTCTAATGCAAGGTGGGAAGGTGGTCGCTTATGCGTCTCGGCAATTAAGGCCATATGAGGTTAACTATCCGACACATGACCCAGAGTTGGTTGCGGTAGTATTCTCTCTAAAAGTGTGGAGGCACTATTTGTATGGAGAAAGGTCGGTGGTCTACACGGACCACAAGAGTCTGAAATATTTGTTAACTCAGAAGGAGCTGAATTTGAGACAGCGAAGGTGGGTAGAGTTGTTAAAAGACTACGACTGTTCAATAGAGTATCACCCGAGTAAAGCGCATGTGGTGGTAGATGCCCTAAGTCAGAAAGTGGTGTCGAATCTGAGGGCGATGTTTGCACATCTTAGCCTTTATAATGATGGAAGTTTGCTAACAGAGTTACAGGTGAAGCCGACATGGTTAAGTCAAGTAAAAGAGAAACAATTGGTAGATGACGATCTAAGTGCTAAGCTATTGCAAGTGCAGAATAGGGAATTGGAGGACTATAGTGTAAACGGTGACGGAGTGTTGTGTTTTTGAGGCAAGGTCTGTATGCTAAATAATGAGGAATTAAGGCAAAAAATTCTTTGGGAATCGTATGGTAGCCCTTACGCTATGCATCCTGGAGGAAGTAAGTTATAAAGGGATCTACGGGATCAGTTTTGGTGGGCTGGTCTGAAACGAGAAGTTACAGAATTTGTGGGGAAGTGCTTAACGTGTCAACAGGTTAAAGCTGAACACCAAGTACCTTCGGGGTTGCTTCAGCCTATAAAGATTTCGCAGTGGAAGTGGGAGACAATCACTATGGACTTCGTTAGTGGGCTTCCCCTTACGCCCACTAAGAAAGATTCAGTGTGGGTGATAGTGGATCGACTGACAAAGTCTGCACATTTTATATCGGTGCGGGTTGACTATTTGCTTCAAAGGTTGGCAAAGTTGTATGCGGCAGAAATTGTGAGACTGGACGGGGTGCCGATGTCGATTATCTCGGATAGGGATCCGAGGTTTACGTCTCAATTTTGGAAGGCACTACATCAGGCATTAGGCACCAGGTTAGACTTTAGTACGGCATTTCATCCGCAGTCGGACGGCCAGTCTGAACGGGTAATTCAAGTGTTAGAGGATATGTTGAGGGGTTGTGTGATAGATTTCAGAGGAAGCTGGGAGGAGTTCTTGCCTTTAGCGGAGTTTGCATATAACAATAGCTATCAAGCAAGTATTCGGATGGCACCGTATGAAACACTGTATGGACGAAAGTGTCGAACTCCTACGTGTTGGACAGAATTGGGGGAACGTCATGTTTTGTGTCCAGAGATTGTGGTAGAATCGGAAGAAAAGGTTAAGGTAATTCGGGCACGGTTGAAGGAGGCATCTGACAGACAAAGGTCGTATACGGATCTCAAGCAGAAAGAGATAGAGTTTGCAGTGGGCGATCAGGTGTTTTTGAAAGTTTCACCGTGGAAGAAGGCGATGAGATTTGGTCGCAAGGGAAAGTTAAGTCCCAGGTTTATAGGACCTTATCGGGTTTTGAAGTGGGTTGGACCAGTGGCGTACCAGTTGGAGTTGCCTTTAGAATTAAAGCAAATGCATGATGTGTTTCACGTTTCGATGCTACGGCGTTACCGATCAGATCCATCGTATGTGGCACCAGTAGAAGAAGTGGAGTTGAGACCAGACTTGTCTTACGAGGAAGAGCCGATTCAAATTTTGGAACGGGACGTGAAAGTATTACGTAGGAAATCAGTTCTTCTAGTCAAAGTGTTATGGTGAAACCATGGATTGGAAGAAGCTTCGTGGGAGCCGGAGGAAGCAATGCGACAGCAAAACCCTCACCTATTTTAGCCAGGTAATTTCGAGGTCGAAATTATTTTTAAGGGGGGTAGAACTGTAATATCCGGGATGTAGGGGTTATGCGTTTTAACTCAAATGTATGTAGTAGTGTGCTTGTGTGCTGTGTGTATGTGTTTGGAGGCTTTGGGAACCTTGGGGTGTAGGTAGTAGCCTTAGGAAAATATTTGACTTTAAACATTTAAGGGAGAGCTAAGGGAGCTAGACCATAAAAAAATTTTCGTGTGGGTTATGACACAAGAATTCAGTTGGCAAAGTGGCAAGGGTGGCGCCACTTTGTGCATAGGGGTGTGACGCCTCAAGGAGCTAGATGGACAGGGTTCGAGGAGCAAGGAAAGCATTTTGGGGTTTCTTTTTGGCGTCAAGGAGGGGAAGAGTTGGAGTTGCCGTGGACACTTCATGGATGAACTGTAGATTGGGTCAAATAGCTCAAATTTTTGGCTAAGAAGGGAGATAAGGGTGTGACTCATTCAAACTCTTTTGAATGAGAGGTGAAGAGGAAAATGAGGAGGAAAAAGGGGGATGTGGTGAAGGGAGGAGTCTTGGCCGAATCTAGGACTCTAGGGGGGATGGTATTTTTGGTCATATAGGGGAGGGTAGGTGCCGAAATTCATTTGGCATTTTCAAGTTTTTTTTTCCTTCCTTTCTTCTCTTTTGTCTCTCAGCCAAAAGTGAAGGTGACTATTAGGTGCATTTTGACTATTTTCTTCCCTTCTATTTCTTCTCTGAAGTCGAACCATACCTCTCTCTCCTCTCCTCTTTTCTTTTCATAGTAGTAGCCTTAAACTTTCACTTCATTTTCAAAGCCGAATAGCCTTCTAGCCTTTGAAACCTTGGCCAAATCTTCCATCTCCATCTTTTAAGGGCTCTTCTGATTTCTAAGTAGTGGTGGTAAAGTTATTTTCTCTATAAACCTTTCTTGCTCTTTTCTTGTTGGTTTGCCGAAACCAAAAGACTAATCCTGTATTTTTGTGTATGGCCGAATCTAAGCAAGGCTTTGGATTCATAACTCTTTTTGGAAGCCAACGTTAAGAGATATCTCAAAACTTCTGGGATTTGACCAAGCAAGGTAAGGAGAATGCTATTCGGCCAAAGGCCATATTATTTTGTTTTAGTGTTGGCCGATTCTAACCATGGTGTTTTAGGAAGAGTTCGACAGAGATAAAAGGGGAGTCTCTGGGATTCAGATTTATTTCGGTAAGAGTATTTAGATAAGTTATAGATGTGTTTCCATTTAGATTGTTACGTATCAATTAACTGGGTTTCTGATTAAGTGACATTCGATGGATGCAAGTACTAGTGGAGGAGAGAAAGGGGTAGTTCCTACACCTAGATTTAAGAAACACTCAATTTCTGCGGTACATGATTGGCCACCGGGGTGTGGGCCAGCATCGGAAAGGGATAAGCAAATTGTTGTGATCCCTGCAAGCGAAAGTGTTAGTATCGAAAGCGTGGTTCTCAGTGTTATCAGGTGTGTAACCCCACCCTAATTCCCAATTATTAATAATATTGTTAAATATGTGTTAATAAGGCTATGAATAAATATGGTTAAGGGTACCATTCAATGGTACAATGTATTCAGGTACGTTACCCTAACACTCTGTTAAATAATGGTCTTAAACATTGATATGAAAACATGTGTAATTTCCTTATGGCCTTGGGGTAAGGTCTATCGCATGATATCTGTATATTTTGTATGTTGCATGGGCATGAGGGTGATAACGAGAAGGGGAAGTGTTCTGGTGGTTTTACCAGATTATCCGGTGACTTTTGTCACAATATTATGTATCCGGTGACCTTGTCACATTATCTGGTGGCTATGCCATGTATTAAGGGCGATGTGCAGTTGACTATAGCGACTGCCTTTGAGGGTGTGTAGCGGATGGAGGGTTGACTTAGTAATCCCCACGGTGTGATTGGCAGGTACGAGTGGTGTGTAGAGGTTGGATATCTAGGTGGGTTCGGGTTGTATCATTGCTTTTATACACATGTGATTTAATATGCTATGATTTGGGCTTATGGCCGATAATGATTCCGGCCGGGCTTCGCCCAAAATGTTATAATAAAGGCTATAATCGAATAGGAACCCGTGTTGGTCATTACACATTGAGTCTGTTGACTCACCCTTCGTGGGCTATCATTTTGCAGGTGATACATAGTGCAATGGATCGGGTCGGCAGGGACTATGTGGTGGCCATGCTCAGCAAAATTTTGAGTTTTCATATAATGGAACACTTTTTGTTTTATTTAGTATGTTTTCTTTTGGGATTTATTTTTGGTTTTTAATATGTAATAAGGCCACTACTTAACTGTTTAGTCTCGCGTAGTAAATTTTATTTCCATGCGATAATCAACAAACAAGTAATTAAACATTTTCTTAAAGTAACTTCAAATGTTTTGTCACCTACTCAACTCACGATTTTCAATCTAATGAGTTCTAGAATCCGCAAATCTTTTAATTTTTGAAATATAAAGGAAGCGTTTTAATGGAATACAAACTTGAACGGTTACTTGGTTTTCAACTTGATAAAAAAATACAAACCTGTTTTATTAAAATCGTCATATTTTATAAGAAGATGAAACGAGATAAAGCTAAGTTTTCTTAAGGAACATGTCAGATCTGCTCGAGGCTTGTGGGCCGGGTTTGGGGTGTTTCAGGGCGTGTGACTAGGCCGTGCCCCAAAGTGTTTGCTGAAGTCATAAACAGAATACTAAGGTTTTCACACACGGGTGAGGGCACGGGTGTGTCTTGGCCATGTGAAGGACACGGGCCATAGACACGGGCATGTGCCAAGCTATGTGAAAACCCTTGTAGGTTTGAAATGAAATATAAAATCCACACGGGTTAGGAACATGTGCATGTGTGACCACATGGCCTACCCACACGAGCGTGTTTCATTCCACACAGGCGTGTGGCCCTGTCTTGAGTAAAAATTTTCTAAGTGTGTGAAAGTTTTCGGGTTAGTCCCGAACCATTCCGTATATATGTTTAGGGTCTCGTAGACCCATAATAGGGACGTTGTGAATATGAATGAAAATTGTAAAGCTAAAACTAAATTTTATGGCCCGGTGTTATATGTTTGAGCAAGTTAAGTTTGGTAATGCCTCGTATCTGGTTCCGACATTGAATACGGGTAAGTGGTGTTACAACCGTTGTCAATTATATTGGATAGAGATCTGAGATTCACATCACGATTTTGGAAAAAGTTACAAGAAGCCTTGGGCACAAAGTTAAGTTTTAGTACAGCTTTCCAGCAACAAACCGATGGACAGTCGGAGAGAGTAATTCATATACTAGAAGACATGCTCCGATGCTGTGTTTTGGAATTTCAAGGCAGCTGGGAAATGTACTTACTATTGCTTATAATAACAGTTTTCAGTCGAGTTTGAAAATGGTGCCTTATGAGGCATTGTATGGGCGAAAGTTCTGAACACCTTTGTATTGAATCGAACTCAGAAAAATCAGATTCACGAGGTCGATCTAGTTAGAGAAACTGAAGAGAAGGTAAAAATAATTCATGGTTGTTTAAAAGCTGCTTTAGATAGACAAAAGTCCTACTCGGACTTGAAACGAAAAGAGATCGAGTTTCAAGTTGGTGATAAGGTATTCTTAAAAGTGTTGCCATGGAAGAAAGTTCTCAGATTTGGCCAGAAAGGCGAGTTGAGTCTACGCTTTGTCGGACTGTATGAGATTACCGAGAGAATAGGACCGGTATCCTATCGTTTGGCATTGCCATCTGTAATATCCCAGGTTAAGGGGCTATTTTGTTGCTGCATGTTATTGCATGTGTTTAGTGTGCTGTGTTGCTATTTCGATGTTTTAGGGGCTTAATTGTAGCCTAGGAGTGTGCCTGAGTGAATGGGAAAATTTTGGTTTTGGGTGTCAAGTCGTGGGAGCCGTTGGAGCTAGGGTATAAGGGTTTTCTTTGGTATTTTATTGCACAAGGATTGAGTTGGCAAAGTGGCAGCAAGGCGCCACTAGGAGCTTGTGGTTGGCGTCAAAGGCAAGGGAGGAGAGGTCTTGTGTTCGAATCGCATAATGCCCTATTTTGACTCCCATTTTGGACGGCATGGAGGAAGAGGTAGAAGGCAACTTGAACTCTAGCTTGGACTTGGTCTTCACATTCAAAAGAAGGGTGGAGAGTGAAAGTAGGAGGGAGACTTGGTCATGGGATTTGAATTGGTGGTGTGGGAGTAAATGGGGGAGAGTTGGCCGGATTTGGAGAGAGTTTGGGGGGAGAGGGAGCGTGTGGCCGGTTTTGAGGAGTGTTTGAGGGAGCTTGGGAAGTGCCGAAACTCCCTTGGCCTTTTGGGGTGTATTTTCGGTTTTGGGGGAGGGGTCAATTAAGTTTTTCTTCTCTTTCTCTTGTGTGTCAACAAGCCGATTCTGAGTTTAGTCAAAAGCTGCAAGGAAATTCTCTTCACTTGCAAATTAGCCTAAGCCGTAACCACATTTTCTTTTTGCCATTCATCCTTGGAACCGAAAACCCAAAGCTTGGGTGTTGCCGAAATTACTTGTTGCTCTCATTTGTTTTTCTTTTTGTTTTTTTTGAAGCCGAATGCCTCTCCCACTCTCTGTTCTTTTTCAACCTTGTTAAACCGAAACCTCAAGCACCCATATTGCCGAAAATCTACCTTATTCCTTCCTTCTTCTTTTCATTGTGCAAAGCCGAAACTAGTGATCATTCCTCTCATTTTCTTCTTTTTGCTTTCACAACACTTGTGCCGAATTCTCCCTTTGTTCCATACCATTTCTTGCTGAAAATTTCTCTTCTTCTAAACACACCTTATTCCTTTCTTCCCCTTTTCAAAACCGAAAGTGACCCCCCTCCACTCATCTCTCTTCGTTTCATCTCTTTTTCCAAAACCGATAGTTAACCCTCCTTGTGTTGGCGAATTTTTGGTGGTGTTGGGTGTGGTTTCCAATCATTTGGTAGTAGGTAGGTGTTGGCCGAATGGCCATTTCTCTTTCTCGATATTTTACCAATTCTTGGTATGTTAGGGTGATATCGATATTGGTTAAAAGGGTTAACTTCTTGTTTAAATCTTTTCAGATAGGATCTTTGGACTTTGGGAATAATCAAGAGGAGCTCCAACTCTTTTAGCCAATTGCTAAGTGGTGGTAAGATGAGTACTTTGTTAGTCCGTTCCTTTAGCTTCGTTAAACCAAGTCTCGGGGATTAATGGATTTTCTTTTTAGGTGGAGGCCGTTGTAAAGGAGAAACCTTTGTGGTTCGAGTTTGGTAGGAAGCCAAACGCTTGCAAGGTAAGGACTATGTGATAAACTCTCTTTGGTTTGATACTTGTAGCCGAATGGTATGATGGGTAATCCATTTGTTGGCCGATTGTAGGATTCGAGTTGTAGAAGTGATCTAGGGGCGAAATCGATTTTAGGGATTAATACCTTCGCTAATTCAGTGTGTAAACTAACACACTTCATTTAGTAATATAATTGATAACCCGTGTGATGATTAATGAAACAAAGGATGATTGATGTGATACCCCAATGGGTATGATTCGACTCGGGTAAGTCAAGATTATTGTTATGAGTTTATCGATGATCTATATGATACCATGGTTGTGGATATATGTGACATGGGGTATGAGATTAGACATATTAGCATGATATGCATGATTATGTGATATGCATGATTACATGAGTGTGGTATGTTGATGGGTGATACGAGTGGAGGGAGCAAAGGATATTTTGTGTCGACGAGCACCGTTGCTTTGGTAGCACACTTTGTGACTTTGGGTCACCAGAGGTTTGGCACCTCCAGAGGTTTGGTACCTCGCCTCGTCCCTCGTGGTTAACACCACCGTGGGTTGGCCCCACTTGTGAGATATGGGATTGACGCCAAGGATTTGGTATCACACGATGGGTTGGCCCCATCAATGCATTTGTGACTACGGTCACGGTGCTTTGGTAGCACAATTGTGTCTTTGGGACACCAAGTGTTTTGGTAACACATTGTGACGATATGTCACGGTGGTTTGGCACCACCAAAGGTTTGGGACCACACGGGTAGAAAAGGTGATATGGATGGTTAGGATCGGGTTGCATTAATTATGTTGCTTTGTATGATGTGTGTTAGCATGTTGTTCTTCGGGAGCGGGATTTACACACTGAGTCACTCGACTCACCCTCTCCTTTGACTTTTCAGGTGACGCTTAGACGCGGACATGGAGCCGGGAGGGACTCGAGGTGCTCATGCCATACTGGAATAAAGTTTTGCTCAGACTTTTAAGAAATTTGGTACTTAAGTTTTATTATTACTGGGTGCACATGCCAGGCTTTAATAAAGGACTATTGAATTTGGGTACTGTAGCTTATTTACTTTATTTGGGTTTTATATTGGATTTGTAAAAGGCCTTTAATTTATGTTTTGGTGATGTTTATGTTTTAATTAGATTTTAATATGCCTTAACAAAACAAGTTGGTATGAATTTTTCTAAAACTTGGAAAGATAATGATTTCAAAATTATAACGCAATGTGTTTTTAAACCATACCATCGGGTATCACACTATGTCTTTATAGTAAGCAAATTCAAGTGATTTTCAAATCAAACTTGTATTACTCCTAAGTCTAATAAGGTTTTAAGTAACACTAAGAAACTATTAAGGTTTAAATGGTTTAAACTCATTTAGCCACATAGTCTGGTTAAGACTTCAAAAATCTCCTGTTTCACATACTCCATCCGATTTCAAACAAGTCTACTCAAATTGTCTTCAAAATACACCGTGTTTTCACTCGGCTTTTAGCGAAAAATTTAACCTCTCACAAACATGTTTCCCCCGTAACATACCAGATTCGGACGTGGTGTCTTGTCCGGGTTTGGGGTGTTACACCATCAGAGTTGGAAAAGATTAATGATGTGTTTCACGTGTCTATGTTACGTCGCTACTGATCAGACCCTTCACATGTTATTATACCAACACAGGTAGAAATTCAACCAAACATGACTTATGGCGAAGAGCCAGTTAAGATTTTGGCACGAGAAGTCAAACAGTTAAGAAATAAAAGTATAGCTCTTGTGAAAGTACTATGGCAAAGACATGGGGTAGAAGAGGCTATACGGGAGCCCGAGAAGGCTATGAGAAACCAATATCCAAACCTTTTTACCAGTAAGATTTTTGGGGACGAAAATCCCTAGGGAGAGAATTGTAACAGCCCAATTTAGGGACTAGTCAGAATAGTGGTTATGAGACCATAAATCTGAGGTAGAAATATGTGTTTTATGGTTTTTATGAGGTTTATGTCATGCTTGCATGATTGTGTGAAAATTTCATGAAGAAATTTTATAATTTAGTGAACAATTTGTCCATTAGGACTAAATTTCAAAGATTGGAAAATATAAGATTCTTGAATATTTAAGTATGAAAGAACATTATAAAATTTGTTAGAGGTCCTTATTTAGCAATTAGACCATTATATGTCAAGATGGACAAAAATAGACATGGGAAGGAAAAATCTCAAGAACGGGGCCTTAAGGGCATTTTTGTCATTTGGTTAATAAAAGAATTAAAAGGGAAAAAGAAGTCAAAATTCATGTCCATCTCCTCCATGCTAGCCGAAAATTTTAAGGGCACCATAGCTAGGGTTTCTTCATCTTTCAATCTTGATTGTAAGTACCTCCTAGCCCATTTTTAATGTTCTTCGTATTTTTGAAATCCTCGTAGCTCGATTTAGCTATTTCTAGCTATATTTTGAGCTAGGGTTCATGTTAAAAAATTTACCCATGTATGACATGCATGTATTTTGATGATTTATGGGGGTATATGAAAGTTTGATGTACGATAAACATCTTTTTCTAAGAGATTTTCATGAGAAACTCGTAAAAGGACCTAATTGTAAAAGTTATGAAAGTTGTCATAAAAGTGTGAATTAGTGGAAATTGTTGAATGTTGTAGTCATGAAAATGGGTTGACTAGGCTTGAAATACAAAGAAATTGGATAAAAATCATTTTACGAGCATAGGGGCAAAAGTGTAAATATGTGAAAGTTTAAGTGCAAAATCATAATTTTTCCAAAGTATGATTCATGGGTTATTTTAATCAATGTGATTAGTAAACAAGTGAAATTGTTATTATAGATCAAGAAACATGAAGCCCAGACCGAAACCGAGGCAAGAACAAGGTGGTGGACTAAATTGAACAATTCCACATATATTTTGGTACAGAGGTAAGTTTGTGTGAAATTAAAGCTACATGATGTTATTATGTTTTTAATTGCTTGATATTATGAGAAATGAATATTATTTCTATGAAATCGATTAATGATGCCTCGATGAGAATATAATGAAATTATTTAAGTTGAAGTCCCGATTGAACATTAGGAATAGCAAGGATACCATTATAACAACATGAGACAAAAAGGGTCCCGTGTAAGACCATGTCTGGGACATGGCATTGGCACCAAATGAAGCTCCTGTATAAGACCATGTATGGGACATGGCCTCGACACCGAAGAAAGATCTCGTGTAAGACCATGTCTAGGACATGGCATCGACATCGATATACGATCTCGTATAAGACCATATTTGGTACATGGCTTCGACATCGAGACATGAGATCCTGTGTAAGATCATATCTGGGATATGGCATCGACATCGAGATGTGATCTCATGTAAGATCATATCTGGGATATGGCATTGGCATCGTGTTACATGTATGATGAGATTGAGTATCCTTCGATATTCCAAGTAGTTCAACAGGAAAGACCGTATAGACGCACAATATGGTAAATTTCTTGAACTTTTTAAACAGTTACATATTAACTTACCTTTTGTTGAAGTTATTTCGTAGATGCCAACATATGCAAAATTCCTAAAAGAGCTTTTAACAAATAAAAGAAATTTTGAAGCGCTATCGACCGTGGAGCTTAACGAGGAATGTTCAGCTATTCTCCAAAATAAGCTACCAACTAAATTGAAAGATCCAGGAAGTTTCACTATTCCTCGTTTAATTGGTGTTTAAATATTGAGAAAGCATTAGCTGATCTAGGTGCTAGTATTAATTTAATGCCTTATAAAATGTTCAAGCAACTTGATCTCGGGGAACCAAAACCCACTAGGATGAGTATTCAATTAGCTGATAGATCATTTAAAATCCTAGGGGAATTACTGAAGATGTTTTGGTAAAAGTTGATAAATTCATATTCCCTGTTGATTTTGTTGTGCTTGACATGGATGAAGA
Source organism: Gossypium rotundifolium (assembly GCA_025506655.1). NCBI lineage: Eukaryota > Viridiplantae > Streptophyta > Magnoliopsida > Malvales > Malvaceae > Gossypium > Gossypium rotundifolium. The sequence continues at coordinate 64,716,284 of CP106726.1, forward strand.
TGTTGAGGTGCCTTTAATTTTAGGACACCCATTTTTAGCTATTGATAGGACTATTATTGATGTAGGTGATGGTAAACTTGTGCTAAGGGTAGGTGACGAGGAAATTATTTTTAAAATTTATGATGCTACGCAATATTCTAGAGAGCGGGATGATTCTTGTTATTTTATTGATGTTATTGATCATTTTATTCAAGATTCTTTTCAGGAAATCATGTATGAAGACACATTGGAACTATGTCTTACCCAAAGTGAGGTGGCAGACAACGATACCAATGAGATGGGGAAGATAAAAAGTGAGTTAAATTCTAATTCTTCTTCCCCAAGACAAAAGAAGTATGAGTGCATTGAAATAAACGACGAACTAAAACAAAAACTCGCTATTGAAGCTCTTCCGAAATTAGAATTGAAATAGTTACCAAACCACTTAGAGTGTGCATTCCTAGGAGATAATTCTACACTACCGATAATTATTTCTTTAGAATTAGAACCTAATGAGAAAGACGAGTTACTACAAGTATTAAAGGATTATAAAAGAGCCATAGCTTGGAAAATTTCTGACATTAAAGGGATAAGCCCATCATTTTGCACCCACAAAAATTTAATGGAAGATGAATATAAATCATGTGTGCAACCTCAAAGACAATTGAATCCCAACATGAAAGAAGTTGTTAAAGCTGAGGTAATTAAACTTCTAGATGCTGGAATTATTGATCCTATTTCTGACAGTACTTGGGTAAGTCCTGTGCAGGTTGTTCCAAAGAAGGGAAGCATGACTGTTGTAGCTAATGAAAAGAATGAATTGATTCCAACAAGAACAGTCACAGGTTGGAGAGTCTACATTGACTATAGGAAGTTGAACGATGCCACGAGAAAAGATCACTTTCCTTTACCCTTCATTGATCAAATGTTAGAAAGATTATCTGGGCATATGTACTATTGCTTCCTAGACGGACTCTCTGGCTACTTCGAAATCCCAATAGCTCCTGAAGATCAAGAAAAGACAACATTTACATGTCCATATGGTACGTTTGCTTATCGTAGAATGGCTTTTGGATTATGTAATGCTCTTGCTACTTTTCAACGCTGCATGCTAGGCATCTTTGATGAACTTGTGGAAGATATTATGGAGGTGTTTATGGATGATTTTTCTATATTTGGTAATTCTTTCCATATTTGCCTTAAAAATTTAAAACGAGTTCTAATGAGATGTGAGTAAACAAACTTTGTGCTTAATTGAGAAAAGTGTCACTTTATGGTTCGAGAAGGGATTGTGTTAGGTCACAAAATTTCTAGTAAAGGGATTGAGGTCGATAAAGCAAAAATTGAAACCATAGAAAAATTACCTCCTCCTAGTTCAGTTAAGGCTATTAGAATCTTTTTAGGACATGCTTGATTTTATAGAAGATTTATTAAGGATTTTTCTAAAATAGCTAAGCCTTTAACGAAATTATTAGAAAAAGATGTGCCTTTCAATTTCGATCAGGAATGTTTAGATGTATTTAATATCCTCAAAAATAAATTAATAAATGCTCCAATTATAATTGCACCTGATTGGAATTTACCCTTTGAACTAATGTGTGATGCGAGTGATTTTACAATAGGTGCGGTTTTGGGACACCGAAGAGACAAATATTTTCACCGATTTATTACGCTAGCAAGACATTAACGGCCGCACAAGAAAATTACACCACCATAGAAAAAGAGTTGCTTGCTGTGGTTTTCGCATTTGATAAATTTAGATAGTATTTGATATTATCTAAAGTTTTCATTTACACTGACCATCCAGCTCTTCGTTATCTTTTGACTAAATCTGATGCAAAACCTTGACTTAAAAGATGGATTTTACTCTTACAGGAATTTGATTTAGAAATTCAGGATAAGAAAGGAGCTAAAAATCTCGCGGCAGACCATATTTCTAGGATTGAAAATCCACAAATCAAAGAACCCGACGAGAGTGAGATAAATGACTCGTTTCTTGAAGAACAACTCTTTGCTATAACCGACTACAAGGTACCTTGTTTGCAGATATTGTGAATTATTTAGCTGCTAACATCCTACCAAAAGGGTTAACAGATAATCAAAAGAAGCGATTCTTTGCTGATGTGAAATACTATTTTTGGGAGGACCCTTTTCTTTTTAGTATATGTGCAAATCAAGTAATTCGGAGATGTGTTACAAAGGTAGAAGCAAGCAAAATCCTAAAACATTGCCATTTAGGACCAACAGGAGGACATTACAATGGGACTAGGACAACACATAAAAAGCTCGAATCAGGTTTTTATTGGCCCACTCTGTTCAAGGATGCTAACAGGTATGTTACTTCGTGTGATAGATGTCAGAGAACAGGTAATATCTCTAAATGCGATGAAATGCCTCAAACGTATATGCTATCATTTGAAATATTTGATGTATGGGATATTGATTTTATGGGAACATTCCCTAGATCATTTGGGGATAAATACATCTTAGTAGCGGTTGATTATATGTCAAAATGGGTAGAAGCTCAAGCTTTACCTACTAATGATGCTAGAGTAGTAGTAAGATTTCTTAAGAAACTCTTCTCTCGATTTGGAACACCTAGAGCAATTATTAGTGATAGGGGCACTTATTTTTGCAACACTCAATTTGATAAAATCTTAAAGAAATATGGAGTGCACCACAGAACAGTCACCCCTTATCACCCTCAAACCAATGGACAAGTTGAAGTAGCTAATCGAGAACTTAAGCGTATTCTAGAGAAAACTGTAGAATCAAACAAGAAAGATTGGGCATTAAAAGTAGATGATAATTTATGCGCCTATAGAACCACTTTTAAAACTCCTATAAGAACATCCCCATACAGACTTGTCTACGGGAAGAGTTGTCATCTGCCATTTGAATTAGAGCACAAAGTATTTTGGGCTATAAAATTCCTAAACTATGATCTTAAACTTGTAGGTGAGAAAAGATTGATGTAGTTGAACGAGCTAGATGAGTGGCGAGCTAGATCAGTGGCGAGCTAATGCCTACGAGAACTAATGTTTATACAAGGAAGCAACAAAGCGACACCATGATGCTCATTTGAAGCAACCGAAGAAATTTGAGGTTTGAGATCTTATTCTACTATACAATTCGAGGCTCAAATTGTTTCTTGAAAAGTTGAAATCAAGATGGTCAGGTCCATTCGTAGTTAAAACCATTTTTCCCTATAGCACAATTGAGGTAACTCATCCAACTTATGACACATTTAAGGTAAACGATCAACGAATTAAACTATATAATGGTGAAGATTTTAGAGATATAAGAGAGGAGCTTCGACTCCATGAACCTTCGTATAGAGATGAAAATAGGGTAAGTCTAGCTTAAGACTTTAAACGAGTGCTTCTCAGGAGGCAACCCGAGCACTAACTTCACTAATATCCATATTTTTAATTCTTACCAGAAGCCATGCTTGAAACTGAATAAATCACACGGGCGTGGGACATGCCCGTGCCTTTAGGTCGTGGTCGATACTGATTAATTACCACAGGCGTGTGATCCTAAAAACGGGCGTGGGAGAAATGAATAAAGCATCACACGATCGTGCGATTCGGCCGTGTGCCCTAACATGCCCCGAGGACACGGGAGTGGTCCAAGACTCAGGCACGCCCTAATTCAAAATTTTTGAAACACACGGGCTAAATAAAGGGCACACGGGCGTGGCCCCTGACCGTGTGCCCTAATCCCTATTTAAAGCATCCCACTGATCATCTTCCCCAAAAATAATGATATAAAATAAATTAAAACCAAATTTCTAAGTTCCGTTAAGAAGCAAATCCAACGTATGGCCACCTCCAAGTCCTCCACAGCTCCAAACCCTCTAACGTTGGGGATTACCTGTAGGTTTAAAAGAAAGGGGTGAGTTACAAGAACTCAATGTGTAATCCCTAAAACGGTCACTATCTGGGCCTAAGCTCATACGGTATCGGTTTGGGCCTAAGGCCTAATCGGTAACAAGCTGGGCCTGAGCCCCAAAATCATATCAATGTGTATGGGCATGTGCCCACCCCAATCCTACCAGCCATCTAACTCTCCACCCGTACCAACCAATCGCACCATGTGGGGATCATGTCAACCCACCCCGCCAATCCACACCAATATTGCAGTCAAGTTGCTAACCACGGTATATGTGGCTGAGCCACTAAAATGGTATGTGGCAGAGCCACTAAAACGGTACTTCCTCCAATCATCAAACCCAGCCCATGCAACAAGATATGAATGCAATGTAATACAATTATTAACAGGTATATATAAATTCACATACACGATATTTAACCACGATCAAGGTTATAACGGTCCATTTTGTCACCTAAGGGTATAACGATAATTTTCACCCCATTAAGGGTATCTCAAAAATTTTACCCAACAAGGGCATTTCGGTAATTTTACCCATCAAGGGTATTTCAAAAATTTTCCTCTAGGGGTATTTTAGTAATTTTACCCCTACAATGGCCTTTTCAAAGGCCTAATGTCACCTTGAGCAACTCGGTTACCATTTTCGGTCAATACAATGCTATTGGGCCTAAAACTCGATTTCGGCCCATTCAGCCCCACACACTCGTGTGGCCCATCCTATCGTTTCAGGCATCGATTTTAAAGACTTCGCAGTCGTATCAATTATTCAGTCAATTTTTTTATCAGTTTTGCCCGTGTGGGCTCGTTAGCGCAATGGGCCCTCTTAGCCTATTTCGGCACAATAAGGCCCATTACAGCCTCAAAATTCACAAGACAGTTCATGACACTCTCAACGGTCTACCACCATCACTAGTGGCTCGGTTTATCACTATGAGCACTCGAATACTTGAGTGATTATGGTTGCCAATTTTTTAGCTTTTTGATATTTCGACTTACGGTCAAATTTCACATTATCACAAACAACTGTGTGAGATTACACACCTGATCACGTAGAGTACTATACACTCACGAACGCCATCACCGATACCAAATATAACACACAATTAACTCTATTAACAAAAGAATTGGGAAATCTTTAATCCAAACACCTAACTATGAGATTTACTATCACTTGCCTTCGCTAGAGCGATCAACTAAAATTTTTCTAGTTAAGCCAGATGTCGACGCCCTTCCGCATCTAGGCAAAAAGTCCCGAACCGCTGACACCCTACGCCGCTTAAACTTGGGAGCAGGGGCTACGAGTCCATTCCCATTAGGCACTCTTTGAGATCCCCCCTCAGACTGGCTAACACTTGCCTCCATGAAGAACTCCTGATTAGCTAAACTCATAGTCACCACACCAAGGGGAAGGGATTACCATACGGCCATCAAAAAACAAGAACAAAAGGAGTAATCGGTTTTTAGAGAATAAGAGAATAAGAGAGAATAGTTTAATTAAGAAGAAAATGATATAATCGCTTATTGGTATTAGGATTACTTGCAAGACCGTAGATGAAGATTAAAGAAGCTAGTTGAGGAGTAACAATGGAAAGTAAGTACGTATTCGGCTATGGAGAAAAGATAAGAAAAGGAGATGAGATGAAAAAGAAAAGAAATGGATGGGAAGAGATGGAAAGAAGAATTCAGCCAACAAAAGAGAACCAAAGCTTCAGGCCATTTGATGTTCGGCTAAAGGGGAGTCAAATAGGAGTAGGGGTGGCTATTCGGCTTAAAGAATAAAAGAGAAGAAAATGATGCAACGAGAGGATAGATAAGCAGGAGAAGATTCGGCTAAAACAAGTTTAGGCAATTTGACAAAAGAAATGGAAGAAAGCACGAGAGGTAAAAACGAAAAGAGAAAAGGAGAAAGAGTGCACGAAATGCTGCCAAAAGAGAAATCCAAAAAAGAATAAAGAGAAATCACACACACAAGGAGAGTTTTCAGTTTTCACTCACACACCAACTGCCAAAATTACACCCAAAATGACTCTTCTTCAGTCGAAACTCCCCCTTAGCTAGACCCCCACTTTTGGCTACCTCTTTCCACACCTGAATCCCCTGATTTCCTCCATGAATCTCTCCCTAATTCACTCTCCACCACCCATTCAAATTCACCCAACAACCTTGACCAATTCAAACACTTCTCCATTAGTATTTGATTCCAACACATCCTCTTGTCTTCACCTAAGTAAAATAATTATATTTTGCAAGCAAGGTGTTTCGAACCCAAGCTCCCTTGTACATACTCCACGCCACTAGCCTCCTTACCAACTAGCTCTTTTTTATTTTATAACATGCACAACTAAATATAAGTCTTTGGGCCAAAGTCTAAGTTCATTTAGAAAGGAAATCAGAATGAAATGCAAGCGCCAAGACTTGAACCTTGGACCCCTTACTTCCTCTATGGCGTCACTTCCTTGTCCCCCATCTGGCGTCATTTACCACTAGACCACAACTCCTTTTGTGTCATTTTCTCCATATTTTATTCTTAAAGCCTACTTACTAACTCCCAAGGTTTTATTCACCTAAAACCAAATTTTTCCTAAAGCCAAGTTTGATCCCGGGACTTCATGGAAGCCCCCTAACCTTCCAAAATCACTCACCTAATACGTCCAACTTGCATTAGTTCCATTCACTTATTCACAAAAATTTTAAACGCTCCTACTCCCAAGGCCCAATGGGCCCAATTCTACTAGGCACAAATTCGGGGCATTACAAATCTACCCCATTAAAAAATTTTGTCCTCAAAATTTCCAACTATATAACAGCCGTACAACAAAGCTTACACCACTAAGCCGTCGCTGCACACTCTGATTGCAATAACACTAATGTACTTCTAACTTACTCTAGAAACCTCTTCACATATAACCAACTATCTAACTATAGAAGGAAACAAATATTTATCACACATGCATAAAATTTCTATATTCAAACATCACATCAAAAAAACACACTCAGGATAAATGCTAGAAATACAATCCAGTATCTAAAGAAACCCTAGTATTTCTAACTACTACTTTTCAACAACAACAGTTTCAAAAACTTACGGATTTGGTGTCGGAGACTCAGTGTGCCATACTTCCTATAATACTATCCCTTTTTCTAAACCACAGTTTAAATAGATTTGGAAAAATTTTCAAACCCATTCCACAGCCGAGTTTTGCAACTAGGCTCTGATACCATAAAATGTAACAACCCAAACTCTGCATAGACTTTATGGCTGGATCTAACATTTCACATCAAAAGGTTGTTTAAAAGCTATGCATTCATTAAAAAATTTTTATCCTTTTTGAAACTCCGAATTTTGTTGTTTATAAAAACAAGATTTTGCTTAAAGAGTATTATTATAAAGATGTTATTATTTTTGAAAACTTTGTTTGTTGCAGAAGTTTGACTTAAAGAATTACGAAAACGTGTTATTTTGAAAATGGTTATTATCGTTTAAAAAAAAACCAGTGTTTAATCGCTTAACAATTTGTAACTAGCCGAAATGGAAGTTTAAAAAGAAAAATAAAATCCAATGGCCTTATTACACAAAATATTAACCCAAAAATAATGATATTAAATAAATTAAAACCAAATTCCTACGTTCCGTTAAGAAGAAAATCCGACGCATGGCCACCTCCAAGTCCTCCACAGCTCCAAACCCTCTAACATTGGGGATTACCTGTATGGTTTAAAAGAAAGGGGTGAGTTACAAGAACTCAATGTGTAATCCCCTAAAACGGTCACTATTTGGGCCTGAGCCCATACGGTATCGGTTTGGGCCTAAGACCTAATCGATAACAAGCTAGGCCTGAGCCCCAAAATCATATCAATGTGTATGGACATGTGCCCACCCCAATCCTACCAGTCGTCTAACTCTCCACCCCTACCAACCAATCACACCATGTGGGGATCATGTCAACCCACCCTGCCAATCCACACCAATATTGTAGTCAAGTTGCTAATCACGGTATATGTGGCTGAGCCACTAAAACGGTATATGGCAGAGCCACTAAAATAGTACTTCCTCCAATCGTCAAACCCAACCCATGCAACATGATATTAATGCAGTGTAATACAATTATAAATAGGTATATATAAAGTCACAAACACGATATTTAACCACGATCAAGGTTATAACGGTCATTTTGTCACGTAAGGGTATAACGGTAATTTTTACCCCATAAGGGGTATCTCGATAATTTTACCCAACAAGGGCATTTCGGTAATTTTACCCATCGAGGGTATTTCAGTAATTTACCTTTTAGGGGTATTTCAATAATTTTACCCCTGTAATGGCCTTTTCGAAGGCCTAATGTCGCCTCGAGCGACTCGGTTATCGTTTTTGGTCAATATAATGCTATTGGGCCTAAAACCCGATTTCGACCCATTCGGGACCACACGCTCGTGTGGCCCATCCAGTTGTTCCAGGCCTCGATCTTACAGACTTCACAGTCGTATCAATCATTCGGTCAATTTTTTATCAATTTTGCCCGTGTGGGCTCGTTAGCCCAATAGGCCCTCTTAGCCCGTTTCGGCTCAATATGGCCCATTACAGCCTCAAAATTTATGAGACTGTTTGTGACACTCTCAACGGTGTACCGCCATCACTAGTGGCTCAGTTTATCACTACGAGTGCTTGAACGCTCGAGTAATTACAATTGTCGATTTTCTGGCTTTCCGACATTTTCACTTATGGCCAAATCACAGAACATCACATTATCACAAACAACAGTGTGAGATTACACACCTAATCACGTAGAGTACTATACACACACGAACACCGTCACCTATACCAAACATAACACACAATGAACTTTATTAACAAAAGAATCGGGAGATCTTTAATCCAAACACCTAACTATGAGATTTACTGTCACTTGCCTTCGCTAGAGCGATCAACTACGATTTGCCTAGTTAAGCCAGATGCCGACGCCCTTCCACATCCAGACGAAAAGTCCCGAACTGCTGACACCCTACGCCGCTTAAACTTGGGAGCAGGGGCTACGAGTCCATTCCCATTAGGCACTTTTTGAGATCCCCCCTTAGACTGGCTAACACTTGCCTCCATGAAGAACTTCTGATTAGCTAAACTCACAGTCACCACACCAAGGGGAAGGGATTACCATACGGCCATCAAAGAATAAGAACAAAAGGAGTAATCGATTTTTAGAGAATAAGAGAGAATAATTTAATTAAAAAAAGGATATAATCGCTTACTGATATTAGGATTACTTGTATTGAGGAGTAGCAATGGAAAGGAAGCATGTATTCGGCTAAGGAGAAAAGACAAGAAAAGGAGATGAGATGAAAAAGAATAAAAACAGATAGGAAGAGATGGAAAGAAGAATTCAGCTAACAGAAGAGAACCAAAGCTTCAGGCTATTTGATGTTCGGCTAAAGGGAGTCAAATAGGAGTAGGGGTGGCTATTCGGCTTAAAGAAGAAAAGAGAAAAAATGGATACAATAAGAGGATAGATAAGTAGGAGAAGATTCACTAAAACAAGTTAAGGCAATTTAACAAAAGAAATGGAAGAGAGGTAAAAACGAAAAGAGAAAAAGAGAAAGAGTGCATGAAATGCTGCCAAAAGAGAAATCCAGAAAAGAACTAAAGGAGAAATCGCACACACAAGGAGAGTTTTAGGTTTGCACTCAGACACCAACTACCGAATTTGCACCCAAAATGACTCTTCTTCAACTGAAGCTCCCCCTTAGCTAGACCCCCACTTTCGGCCACCTCTTCCCACACCTGAATCCCCTGATTTCCTCCATGAATCTTGAAACACCCGACACCCGGCCCACGAGCCTGAACCGGATCTGGTATGTTCCTAAAGTGAATCGATTTCAAAATCATTCGTTACTTAGAGAAAATTAGTAAAATTTTTAGAAAATGTTGTTGTGGATTGGGCTTAGATTGGAAACCCATTTTATTAAACTTGTAAATCCAATTTGATTTATTACGTCGAAAATAGTTCTTAGCACAATATTTAAAAGTAAAGTAAAAATAAAGAATAATCCATTTGGGCCTTATGGCCTTATTACATCAAATAAAACCCAAAAGAAATATAATTAAGGGTACCAAATGAAATAATGTCCAAATAAAATAAAATCTCCAAATGTAGCATGGCCACCTTAAGGTCCACCTACCAATCACATCCGCTCATCACCGAAAATAATTCCCTAGCAACGGGTGAGTCAACAGACTCAATGTATACACAATACTAACATTCAACAAATCAGGCATTCATGTTCAAATCATCAGATCCATATAAAATGAAATTATGATGCAACCCAAACCCAATCCTAATGGTCCAACCGCTACACACCACCCGTACCTGCCATTTACACCGTCGGGACTACTAAGTCAACCCTCCATTCGCTACACACCATCGAAGGCATTCGCCCATATACGTTGTGTCATTAGACACTATAATCAAATTTATACGTTGTGTCATTAGACACTATTCAATTATTATAACCGAAGTTACCAAAATTTTGCAATGTGACCGTAGTCAACATATTTCGTTGGTGAGACCGAAGTCAACACCTTCGTTGGTGAGACCGAAGTCAACACCTACTCTCCCCCTTTCACATAAATCCCGAATGCCCCAAAAATTTATATATTATGCATAACTTAATTTCATGTTCATATACATATATTCGCATGTTATAAAATAACATATTTCACAATCCTATCAGAAGTAGGAAACGTACCTGGGTACTTTTTGCCACATTTGTGGTACATAGCCACATTCACATTCTTATTCATATTTATATATTAAAATAATAGCCATAAAATATCGAAGGTTAGTAAGGGTACACACCTGATTTGCTTAATAGGTTCCTTGGGATCTCGAAAACCCGATCTAACTTTAGATCATTAACTCCTTTATTCGCCATCATATAAGTCACATTAATAAACCTATTTGGCTTAAAACAAAACCAAATCCTAGTAGGATTTGTAAAAGACTCACCTTTGCCGATTTGGTGTTTATACAATTCCAAAACTTGGTTTTCCTTTACGATATTCGCCAACCTTAAATCTCAATATGGGTTAGTTTTCGCTTTTAATAATTAAAGAATTGATCAAAGTAATCACACAAGCCTTGGCCGAATGTGTCTCACCTTAATTTCCTTGAATCCAAAATCCCGAAAACTCTTCCTTTGATATTCGGCCATGAGACATAAAAGAGGTTATTTTCTTAAATCTTGATTAAACGAATTAGAAGAACAAGAATTAATTGTTCTTATCTTAGATCATTGATCTTTATATTCGGTAATTGTGGAAACCTTGATGCCTTTAATCGATTGCTTCCTTGCCTAGAGTCACAGAGATTCGGCTATGGAGATTTAACAGGGATCAAAAGAAAAGGGTTTTGGCTTAACAATGACAAAGGAGAGGAGAAGAAAATAGAAGAAGAAGAGATGGATTTTGCTTAAAGAGAAATTCGGCAAAGAGGGGGAGAGAGCAAGGGGATTTTCGGCTACTTGGAAAGATGAGAGAAAAAGACCTTGGGTTCTTCTTTTATAGCCAAATTTGCTAGGCCAAGAGTCCTTGACTTGGCCACCACTCTCCCTTAAGATAATATTATCTCCTTTATCTAAAAATAAAAGCATTTAATCCATCAATTATCTCCTCGATAATCCAAATTTAAAATCCCTTATTTATCACTTATTAATCAAGTTTTAACCAAATAAAACTCCTCCTCTAGATTCCCTTGTGCCGTCTAACTCCCCACTCATGGAAGCAAAATAAAACTTCTTTTATTTGCTTCCTAGATGACTCAAACTCGTGCCCAAAACCTCTTGCATTTGGGCCATTTCCTAAGGCCTTACGTGGCATCTTGAGCCACATTTCCAAGTCCGTTATTGGGTCAAATTTCATGTACTTTATATTTTAGGGTCATTTGGCCCTAAGTTCCCCTTTGGGCTCTAAAATTTGACATTCCGGTCATTTTAAGTTTCCAAAATTTTCGCATGCTCTGCATTTTCCAAGTTTCCAAAATGTTTAGTTTCCTATTTTGGCTTGGTTTCCAAAATGTTTAGTTTCCTATTTTGGTTTGGTTTCCAAAATGTTTAGTTTCCTATTTTGGTTTGGTTTCCAAAATGTTCAAATTTCCATTTTTGGATCATTTCCAAAAATGTTCAGGTTTCCAAAAATGTTCATTTTCCTATTTCCAACATAACATTTCCATGCATTCTCAGGTTTCCAAAAATCATTCCAAATTTATTCCAAAACACATAAAAGATGTCTTTTGTACAATTAGGCCAAAATGCATAGGCCCTTTTCAGGATGTTACAGTTCTACCCCCCTTAAAAATAATTTCATCCTCGAAATTACTTACTATCGTTCATCCGCATACCTAACTCACCACACTACGCTATTGTCACAAGACTCGATCTTAAAGAACTATCATACTTTCTAGGCACAATCTCTAAGTTTAAGTCCTCGAATTCATTTCTAACGTCATGATTTAATCGATTAAGAAGTTTTATGTATTAAAAAATTTTGTTTCACTTTATTACTCATGAAGAAATTTTATGAAAAAGAGTTTGGGAGTGGTTCTTTCGTATTCATACATGCACACAGTCTTTTCATTCATTCACACATCCATCAAACAATTATGAACCTTAGTTCATTCAGAGAAACGTTGTAGTTTTTCATTTGTTGTTTTTCCACTACCCGGGGGTATTTTCGTAATTCGTCCTACAGGGGTATTTTCGTAATTTGTCAAAATAAGGTTCCTTGGTGTTTTTTTCACAAGGTATTTTTGGTCCTTTTAAGTTCCTGGGGTATTTTGGAAAATTTTTGAAATCCGAGGGTATTTCAAAAATTTTTAGACCTTGGGGGTATTTTGGTAATTTTTCCACAAACCGGGGTAAATTGTAAAATTTTAATAAATCAGGGATATTTTAGAAGTTGTAAAACTTTGAGGGTTCTTTTTGAGAAATTTATTTTCCAGCACGATGAAGTTGCAAAAATTTTGGAAATCGAGGTCATTTTGGAAATTTTGGTAAGTTAGGGGTAATTTTGTAATTTTCCAAAAGTCACGATATTTTTGATAGTTTGCAAATTAGGGTTTTTGGACTTTTATAACATAATGACATTTTGGTAAAGTTGTTGAGTAGTTGAACATTTTATATCCGAGGCATTTTGTAATTTTACCACTAGGGGTATGTTCGTAATTTTGTAAGTTGGAAATTTTTCTGGAGAAAATTGTGTATAAGAAATAGTTTTGTGAATTAAGGAAAAATGATTTAAGAATTTTAATAGTAAGGTTTGAAACATGGCTAGTTCCTTTCGGGTTTTAGTCATTATGTTTAGCCTATGACCGAGCCCTCTTGGTCGTGGTGAACCAAAGCTACGCACTGTGCAGATTCGAGTGGAGAGGAGGTGAGTCACGCGATCGCTTAAATACCAAGCTCCCACCGAAACCATTCCTAGACATGCGCCAGAGGTTTCCACACCATCGGCTCAAGGACTTAGCCATAGGTTTGTTCAAGGCATTAAGTCTTATGTGGTTTTGTGTATGAGTAGTCTAATCCTAGGTTCAAGTTCCTATCATTCTATTCTACATTCCATGCCTTTTCTACCCTTAAACAGTTCACAGAATCATACATATAGTTAGGGTACTTACCTGGTGGACTGCGGGTCGGAGACTTAGGTGCCATGCCAAAAGCCTGCTTATTTTCAAAGAAAATCATTTGGCTCGCTTTGAAAATGTTTTGGGCCTTAGCCCACAGTGAGAGTTTAAAACTGGGCTCTGATACCAAACTGAAACACCCCACACCCGGCCCACGAGCCTAAACCGGATCTGGTATGTTCTTAAAGTGAATCGATTTCAAAATCATTCGTTACTTAGAGAAAATTAAAAAATTTTTAGAAAATGTTGTTGTGGATTGGGCTTAGATTGGAAACCCATTTTATTAAACTTGTAAATCCAATTTGATTTATTACGTCCAAAATAGTTCTTAGCACAATATTTAAAAGTAAAGTAAAAATAAAGAATAATCCACTAGGCCTTATGGCCTTATTACATCAAATAAAACCCAAAAGAAATATAATTAAGGGTACCAAATAGAAATAATGTCCAAATAAAATAAAATCTCCAAATGTAGCATGGCCACCTCAAGGTCCACCACCAAATCAATAACGCTCATCACCGAAAATAATTCCCACAACGGGTGAGTCAATGACTCAATGTGCACACAATACTAACATTCAACAAATCGGGCATTCATGTTCAAATCATCAGATCCATATAAAATGAAATTATGATGCAACCCAAACCCAATCCTAATGGTCCAACCGCTACACACCACCCGTACCTGCCATTTACACCGTCGGGACTACTAAGTCAACCCTCCATCCGCTACACACCATCGAAGGCATTCGCCCATATACGTTGTGTCATTAGACACTATAATCAAATTTATACATTGTGTCATTAGACACTATTCAATTATTGTAACCGAAGTTACCAAAATTTCGCAATGTGACCGTAGTCAACATATTTCGTTGGTGAGACCGAAGTCAACACCTTCGTTGGTGAGACCGAAGTCAACACCTACTCTCCCCCTTTCACATAAATCCGAATGCCCCAAAATTTATATATTATGCATAACTTAATTTCATGTTCATATACATATATTCGCATGTTATAAAATAACATATTTCACAATCCTATCGAAGTAGGAAACGTGCACAGGTACTTTTGCCACATTTGTGGTACATAGCCACATTCACATTCTTATTCATATTTATATATTAAAATAATAGCCATAAAATATCGAAGGTTAGTAAGGGTACACACGATTTGCTTAATAGGTTCCTTGAGATCTCGAAAACCCGATCTAACTTTAGATCTGTTAACTCCTATATTCGCCATCATATAAGTCACATTAATAAACCTATTTGGCTTAAAACAAAACCAAATCCTAGTAGGATTTGTAAAAGACTCACCTTTTCCGATTTGGTGTTTATACAATTCCGAAAACTTGGTTTTTCCTTTACGATATTCGCCAACCTTAAATCTCAATATGGGTTAGTTTTCGGCTTTTTAATAATTAAAGAATTGATCAAAGTAATCACACAAGCCTTGGCCGAATGTGTCTCACCTTAATTTCCTTGAATCCAAAATCCGAAAACTCTTCCTTTGATATTCGCCATGAGACATAAAAGAGGTTATTTTCTTAAATCTTGATTAAACGAATTAGAAGAACAAGAATTAATTGTTCTTACCTTAGATCATTGATCTTTATATTCGATAATTGTGGAAACCTTGATGCCTTTAATCGATTGCTTCCTTGCCTAGAGTCACAGAGATTTGGCTATGGAGATTTAACAGGATCAAAAGAAAAGGGTTTTGGCTTAACAATGACAAAGGAGAGGAGAAGAAAATAGAAGAAGAAGAGATGGATTTTGCTTAAAGAGAAATTGGCAAGAGGGGGAGAGAGCAAGGGATTTTCGGCTACTTGGAAAGATGAGAGAAAAGACCTTGGGTTCTCCTTTATAGCCAAATTTGCTAGGCCAAGAGTCCTTGACTTGGCCACCACTCTCCTTAAGATAATATTATCTCCTTTATCTAAAAATAAAAGCATTTAATCCATCAATTATCTCCTCGATAATCCAAATTTAAAATCCTTATTTATCACTTATTAATCAAGTTTTAACCAAATAAAACTCCTCCTCTAGATTCCTTGTGCCGTCAACTCCCCACTCATGGAAGCAAAATAAAACTTCTTTTATTTGCTTCCTAGATGACTCAAACTCGTGCCCAAAACCTCTTGCATTTGGGCCATTTCCTAAGGCCTTAGGTGGCATCTTGAGCCACATTTCCAAGTCCGTTATTGGGTCAAATTTCATGTACTTTATATTTTAGGGTCATTTGGCCCTAAGTTCCCTTTGGGCTCCAAAATTCGACATTCGGGTCATTTTAAGTTTCCAAAATTTTCAGCTCAGATTTTCAAGTTTCCAAAATGTTTATTTTCCTAGTTTCCAAAATGTTTAGTTTCCTATTTTGGCTTGGTTTCCAAAATGTTTAGTTTCCTATTTTGGTTTGGTTTCCAAAATGTTTAGTTTCCTATTTTGGTTTGGTTTCCAAAGTGTTCAAGTTTCCATTTTGGATCATTTCCAAAATGTTCGAGTTTCAAAAATGTTCATTTTCCTATTTCCAACATAACATTTCCATGCATTCTCAGGTTTCCAAAAATCATTCCAAATTTATTCCAAAACACATAAAAGATGTCTTTTTGTACAATTAGGCCAAAATGCATAGGCCCTTTTCAGGATGTTACAAATCTCTCCCTAATTCACTCTCCACCTCCCATTCGAATTCACACAACAACTTTGACCAATTCAAACACTTCTCTATCAGTATTTGATTCCAACACAACCTCTTCTATTCTCCTGAGCAAAATAATTATATTTTGTAAGCAAGGGGTTTCGAACCCAAGCTCCCTTGTACATACTCTACTGCACTAGCCACCTTACCAACTAGATCCTTTTTGTCTTAGATCATACGCAGCTAAATATAAGTCTATGGGTCAAAGTCTAAGTTCATTTAAAAAGGAAATCAAAATGAAATGCAAGTGCCAAGACTTGAACCTTGGACCCCTTGATTCCTCTATGGCTTCACTTCCTTGTCTCCCATGTGGCATCATTTTCCACTAGACTACAACCCCTTTTGCGTCATTTTCTCCACATTTTATTCTTAAAGCCTACTTACTAACTCCTGGGATTTTATTCACCTAAAACCAAAATTTTCCTAAAGCCTAGGTTTGATCCCGGGATTTTATGGAAGCCCCCTAACCTTCCAAAATCACTCACCTAATACGTCCGAATTGCATTAGTGCCGTTCACTTATTCTCAAAAATTTTAAATGCTCCTATGCCTACGGCCCAATGGGCCCAATTCTACTAGGCCCAAATTAGGGGCGTTACAAATCTACCCCTTTAAAAAATTTTCGTCCTCAAAATTTCCAACTATATAATAGCCGTACAACACAGGTTGCACCACTAAGATGCCGCTGCGCACTCTGATTCCAATAACACTAATGTACTTCTAACTTACTCTAGAAACCTCTTCACATAACCAAATATCTAACTACAAAAGCAAATAGATATTTATCACGCATGCATACAATTTCTATATTTAAACATCACATCCAAAAATAGCACACTCAGAATAAATGCCAAAATACAATCTAGTATCTAAAGAAACCCCATTATTTCCAACTACTACTTTTCAACAACAATAGTTTCAGAAACTTACGGATTTGGTGTCGAAGACTTGGTGTGCCATACTTCTAATAACACTATCTCTTTTTCTAAACCATAGTTTAAATAGATTTGGAAAAAATTTCAAACCCATTCCACAGTCGAGTTTTGCAACCAGGCTCTGATACCATAAAATGTAACACCCCAAACCTGGCTTAGACGTTATGGTCGGATCTAGCATGTCACATCAAAAGGTTGTTTAAAGGCTATGTGTTCTTTAAAAACTTTGTATCCTTTTTAAAACTCTGAATTTCGTTGTTTGTAAAAACAAGATTTTTCTTAAAGAGTATTCTTGTAAATATGTTATTATTTTCAAAAACTTTGTTCGCTGCAGAAGTTTGACTTAAAGAATTTCGAAAACGTGTTATTCTGAAAATAGTTATTATCATTTAAAAAAAAACTAGTGTTTAATCACTTAACAATTTGTAACTAACCAAAATGAAATCTTAAGAAGAAAAATAAAAACCAATGGCCTTATTATACAAAATATTAACCCAAAAATAATGATATAAAATAAATTAAACCAAATTTCTAAGTTCCGTTAAAAAGCAAATCTGACGTATGGCCACTTCCGAGTCCTCCACAGCTCCAAACCCTCTAACGTTGGGGATTACCTGCACGGTTTAAAAGAAGGGGGTGAGTTATGAGAACTCAGTGTATCATCCCCTAAAACGATCACTATCTGGGCCTGAGCCTATACAGTATCGGTTTAGGCCTAATCCTTAATCGGTAACAAGCTGGGCCTGAGCCCCAAAATCATATCAATGTGTATGGACATGTGCCCACCCCAATCCTACCAGCCGTCTAACTCTCCACTCGTACTAACCAATCGCACCATATGGAGATCATATTAACCCACCCTACCAATCCACACCAATATTGCAATCAAGCTGCTAATCACGGTATATGTGGATGAGCCACTAAAACGGTATGTGGCAGAGCCACTAAAACGGTACTTCCTCCAATCATCAAATCCAACCCATGCAACATGATATGAATGCAGTGTAATACAATTATAAATAGGTGTATATAAAGTCACATACACAATATTTAGCCACGATCAAGGTTATAACGGTCATTTTGTCACCTAAGGGTATAATGGTAATTTTACCCTATTGGGGGTATTTCGATAATTTTAACCACCAAGGGTATTTCGATAATTTTACCCATTGAGGGTATTTTGGTAATTTACCCTCTAGGGGTATTTCCATAATTTTACCCCTACAATGGCCTTTTTGAAAGCCTAATGTCACCTCGAGTGACTCAGTTACCGTTTCCGGTCAATACAATGCTATTGGGCCTAAAACCTGATTTCGGCCCATTCGGACCCACATGCTCGTGTGGCCCATCCTGTTCGTTTTAGGTCTCAATTTTGTAGACTTCGCAGTCACATCAATCATTCGATCAATTTTTTATCGATTTTCCTGTGTGGGCTCGTTGGCCCAATGGGCCCTCTTAGCCTATTTCGGCACAATAAGGCCCATTATAGCCTCAAAATTCACGAGACAGTTCATGACACGCTCAACGGTCTACCACCATCACTAGTGGCTCGGTTTATCACTATGAGCACTCGAATACTCGAGTGATTATGATTGTCGATTTTTTAGCTTTTCGATATTTCGACTTACGGTCAAATTTCACATTATCACAAACAACAGTGTGAGATTACACACCAGATCACATAGAGTACTATACACTCACGAACGCTGTCACCTATACCAAACATAACACACAATTAACTCTATTAACAAAATAATCGAGAGATCTTTAATCCAAACACCTAACTATGAGATTTACTATCACTTGCCTTCGCTAGAGCGATCAACCACGATTTTTCTAGTTAAGCCAAATGTCGACGCCCTTCCGCATCTAGGCGAAAAGTCTCGAACTGCTAACACCCTACGCCGCTTAAACTTGGGAGCAGGGGCTACGAGTCCATTCCCAGTAGGCACTCTTTGAGATCCCCCCTCAGACTGGCTAACACTTGCTTCCATGAAGAACTCCTGATTAGCTAAACTCACAGTCACCACACCAAGTGGAAGGGATTACCATACGGCCATCAAAGAACAAGAACAAAAGGAGTAATCAATTTTTAGAGAATAAGAGAATAAGAGAGAATAGTTTAATTAAGAAGAAAATGATATAATCGCTTACTGGTATTAGGATTACTTGCAAGACCGTAGATGAAGATCAAAGAAGCTAGTTGAGGAGTAACAATGGAAAGTAAGTATGTATTCAGCTATGGAGAAAAGACAAGAAAAGGAGATGAGATGAAAAATAAAAGAAATGGATGGGAAGAGATGGAAAGAAGAATTCAGCCAACAAAAGAGAACCAAAGCTTCAGGCTATTTGATGTTCGGCTAAAGGGGAGTCAAATAGGAGTAGGGGTGGTTATTCGGCTTAAAGAAGAAAAGAGAAGAAACATATTAAACAAGAGGATAGATAAGCAAGAGAAGATTCGGCTAAAACAAGTTTATGCAATTTAACAAAAGAAATGGAAGAAAGCACGAGAGGTAAAAACGAAAAGAGAAAAGGAGAAAGAGTGTACAAAATGCTGCCAAAAGAGAAATCCAGAAAAGAACTAAAGGAGAAATCACACACACAAGGAGAGTTTTAGGTTTGCACTCACACACCAACTGTCGAATTTACACCCAAAATGACTCTTCTTTAACCAAAACTCCCCCATAGCTAGACCCCCACTTTCGGCCACCTCTTCCCACACTTGAATCCCCTGATTTCCTCCATGAATATCTCCCTATTTCACTCTCCACCTCCCATTCGAATTCACCCAACAACCTTGACCAATTCAAACACTTCTCCATCAGTATTTGATTCCAACACAACCTCTAGTCTTCTCCTGAGCAAAATAATTATATTTTGCAAGGAAGGTGTTTCAAACCCAAGCTCCCTTGTACATACTCCACGCCACTAGCCACCTTACCAACTAGCTCCTTTTTGTCTTAGAACATGTACAACTAAATATAAGTCTATGGGCCAAAGTCTAAGTTTATTTAAAAAGGAAATCAAAATAAAATACAAGCGCCAAGGCTTGAACCTTGGACCCCTTGCTTCCTCTATGGTGTCACTTCCTTGTCTCCCATGTGGCGTCATTTTCCACTAGACCACAACTCCTTTTGTGTCATTTTTCTCCACATTTTATTGTTAAAGCCTACTTACTAACTCCTAGGGTTTTATTCATCTAAAACAAAAATTTCCCTAAAGCCTAGGTTTGATCCTAAGACTTCATGGAAACCCCCTAACCTTCCAAAATCACTCACCTAATACGTCCAACTTGCATTAGAACGTATCGAACCCCTTAGGCAAGTATGTTCTAGTTGAAAAAGTATGCAAGAACTGTCCTTTAATGACTTGGGGCTACTGTTTTCTGGCTGACTTGATGCTTTTACCATTTGATGATTTCGATGTGATTTTGGATATGGATTGGTTGACTCTACATGATGCTGTTGTGAACTGTAGATGAAAGACTATAGAATTGAAGTGTCAGAATAATGAAATTTTTCAGATTGAATCTGATGAGTCGAATGGATTTCCAATAGTGGTTTCATTGATGTCGGCTCTGAGATATGTGAGAAAAGGTTGTGATGCATACTTAGCATATGTTTTAGATACCAAGGTGTCTAAAAATAAGATTGAATCAGTACCTATAGTTTACGAATATCCAGATGTATTTTTAGAAGAATTGCTTGGGTTGCCTCCAGACAGAGAGGTTGAATTTGCCATTGAATTAGTATCGTGAACTTCACCGATATCTATAGCTTCGTATAGAATGGCTCCAACAGAGTTGAAAGAGTTGAAAAATTAGTTGTAACAGTTAACAGATAGAGGTTTTGCATGACCGAGTTTTTCGCCTATTGTTTGTTAAGAAGAAAGATGGGTCAATAAGAATGTGTATTGACTACCGTCAGCTCAACAAAGGTTACGATAAAGAATATATATCCATTGTTGAGAATAAACGATTTTTTTGATCAATTGAAAGGTGCAACAATGTTTTTAAAGATTTATTTGAGATCTGTTTATTATCAATTGTGAGTTAAAGACTCAGATGTGCCAAAAACTAAACTCAGAACGAGGTACGGACATTATGAATTCCTTATTATGCCTTTTGGTTTTACTAATGCTCCTGTCATTTTTATGGATTTGATGAATCGGATCTTTGGATCGTATTTAGACAGATTTGTTGTTGTGTTCGTTGATGACATTCTAATCTATTCACGAGATGAGCCTGAGCATGTCGAGCATTTGAGGATGGTGTTGCAGACCTTGAGAGATAAGCAACTGCATTCTAAATTCAGCAAATGTAAGTTTTGGCTCCAGAAAGTTGGATTTTTAGGACATATAGTCTCGGTGGATATCATTCGAGTTGATCCGAGCAAGATTTTTGCAGTTATTGACTAGAAACCACCTAGAAATGTATCTGAAGTTAAAAGTTTTCTGGGATTAGCTAGTTACTATCGACGCTTCGTTAAAGGGTTTTCAATGATTGCTACACCGATGACCAGACTATTACAGACAGATGTAAAGTTTGAATGGTCCAAAAATGTCAACAAAGTTTTGATCAATTGAAAACATTGTTAATTGAGGCACTA
This sequence comes from Gossypium rotundifolium, assembly GCA_025506655.1. Classification (NCBI taxonomy): domain Eukaryota; kingdom Viridiplantae; phylum Streptophyta; class Magnoliopsida; order Malvales; family Malvaceae; genus Gossypium; species Gossypium rotundifolium. The sequence goes on from CP106726.1 coordinate 64,738,066, forward strand.
GTGTTGGTTCAACCTGAGTCGGGTAAAGAATTTGTGATTTACAGTGACGCGTCATTGAACGGTTTAGGTTGTGTGTTGATGCAAGAAGGAAAAGTGATAGCTTATGCTTCCAGATAGTTGAAACCGCATGAAAAGAACTATCCGACGCACGACTTGGAGTTGGCAGCTATAGTATTTGCATTGAAAATTTGGTGTCATCATTTGTACGGTGAAAAATGTCACATTTTTACTGATCATAAAAGCTTAAAATATATTATGACTCGGAAAGATTTGAATTTGCGACAACGGAGATGGCTTGATCTATTAAAATATTACAAGTTAGTGATTGATTATCACCAGGGAAAAGCAAATGTAGTCATAAATGCTTTGAATAGAAAATCGTTGTTTGCTTTGAGAGCAATGAATACAAAGTTAACATTATCCGATGACAGTTTGATTTTAGCTGAGTTAAAAGCTAAACCAGTATTTCTTCAACAAATCTGCGAAGCTTAGAAATGTGATAGTGAACTACAAGCTAAAAGAGTGCAATGCGAATCGACTAGTGATTCAGAGTACAAAATCGGATCCGATGATTGTTTAATGTTCCGAGATAGAATTTGCATACCGAAAAATCCAGAGTTGATTCAGAAAATTTTATACAAGGTACATAGTGATTGTTAATCTGTTCATCCTGGGAGTACTAAAATGTATAGTGATTTGAAACAACTGTATTAGTGGTCAGGTATGAAAGGAGGTATTTCTGAGTTTGCATCAAAGTGTTTAATTTCTCAGCAAGTGAAACCTGAGCATCAAGTGCCTTCAGGTTTGCTTCAACTTGTGATTATAACGGAGTGGAAATGGGATAGAGTGACTATGGATTTTGTATCAGGATTACTCCTGTCTCCGAAAAAGAAAGTCGCAATTTGGGTTGTCGTTGATCGACTAACGAAATCTGCACATTTCATTCCGGTACGTACTGACTTTTCGCTTGATAAATTGGCGAAGTTATACATTTCTGATATTGTTAGATTGCATAGAGTGCCAGCTTCAATTATTTCGGATAGAGATCCGAGGTTTACGTCGCGATTTTGGAAGAAATTGCAAGAAGCTCTGGGTACAAAGTTGAATTTTAGTACAGCTTTTCATCTGCAAACCGATATAAAGTTGAGCAAGTAATTCAGATTCACGAAGATATGCTCCGATGTTGTGTTTTGAAATTCGAAGGCAATTGGGAGAAATATTTGCCGCTGGTTGAATTTGCGTATAATAATAACTAAATTCATGACTTTGTTCTTTCCCCGATCTAAGTCTGTATTTCACTGTTCTTGATCTATATAATATCAAATTCAGCTTATTTAATTATCTCTCTATTCAATTTAATCCAAAATACACTTTAAAACACAATTACACTTTTGCCCCTATAATTTCACAACTTTTACAATTTAGTCCTTATTTCATAAAATCATAAATTCATGCAATTTAATACCAACCTATGCTAGCCGAATTTTTCTAGTGCACATACCAGCCCATATTTCTCACTTATTTCACATTTTAACCACTATATTTACACATTTCACAAATTTAACCCCTAATTTGCATTTTCACTAAAAATCACTTAACAAAACTTGTATATTTATCATCAAATATTCATAATATATCATTAAACATCAAAGTACTCATGTATTCATCAATGAAAACATCTAAAATATTTAACAGTTTTGCAAAATAGTCCCTGGGCTAGCAAAAACATAAAAATCACTAAAAACCAAGCAAGAAAACACTTAAATGCATGGATAGCTATGGCTGAATGCTTCAAACCTTTTCCATGGAGTTTTCAAGGCAAATTTTCGGTGGAAGATGACACTTAGAAAGATGATATATTGTTTTTGTTTATTTTAATTTACTTTATTTATTAAATTACACTTTTAACCTTAATTAATAACCTTTGAAAACACATAAATCATGTCCAAGAATGTCCACTCATATTAACAATAGTCTAATTACCACATAAGGACCTCCATTATTTAATTTCATAGTCATTAGAACATACATTTTACACTTTACGCGATTTAGTCCTTTTTATCAAATTGACTAATCAAACGATAAAATTTCTTAACGAAAATTTCACACAAGCATACTATCATGTTGTAGACCTAAATTTAATAATAAAATAAATATTTTGACTTCGAATTTGTGGTCCCGAAACTACTGTTCCTATTTGACTAAAAACGAACTGTTACATTTATGATATGATTGACTGAAGAGTACTATCATAAAGATTTTTTTCCTTACTTCTATCCATCTAAGCAGGAGAACCAAATAGTATAACATTTTCTAGCAAATTCTCAAGCTTACTCTTCAAGGAAGTATATCAAGGGGCATACTTTTTGTTTTCATTTAATGCAACCTATAAAATGAGACAATTTTGGAGAGAATAAATGTTTAAAAATTTGAGCATGATGAAAAAATAGCTTCATGATTTTAGTAGAATTTTAATGCTATTTACATGAAACATAAGAAGTAGACCTATCAAGGTTGGGTTATTTACTTCTTCTAGTAGATTACATTTTGGTTTTTTTTAATATCTATTTTATCATTTATGTTTAAGGTTTGTGAGTTCCTTTTAATAATGTTGTTTTTAATCTTTTGTTAGGATTTGATTTGTATAATTAAAGCCTGAGCCAAAAAGTTTATAGTTTGGACAAACTTGAATTACCATTTAATAAAAAAATATTTCTACTTCAATTTCCAATAAATATAAATAATTTTCAGTATGAAATTTTTAATATTATTTTAAATATTGAATCAAAAATTTTCAACAGCCTCAAGACTAAAGATTAAAAAAAAAAACACAATACCACGATTTAAACATCAACAAGTGTCATCCACAACTTACTCAGAGAAGAGGTACCACGCTTCGCTTTCCATTAATGGTCAAATTTCCTTGAAATATGCTTAGCCAAATACATTTTTATCAATACTAAACTATATAAATGCCATAAAATCAATCTAACACTCATAATTGAACTTTATTATTTAACTCATAAATTCTTTCCGTCTTTCTTACCTTTTGAAAAGCTTTGTTTGAAGAAAAACCAAAATCCTTTGAATAAAAGCCATGGTGGTAGCAATGGTAGCAGCATCCATGGCTTCCGGTTTGGGAACAAAAGCAATGCCATTGCTTTGTTGTTATTTGACGGTGGCGCTTTGTGCATTCTTGGTTCCAAGTTTTGCGAAGCTTGCAACGATTGAACACCCCGTCAAACCTAATCGCTCCCTTAGCTTTTTGGTCGTTGGAGATTGGGGCAGAAAAGGATTTTACAATCAATCTGAAGTTGCTTTTCAGGTCTAATTCGAATGAATCCGAAAATTATAAATTACTTTTTATATGTTGTTTTTGGAATTTAAATCTCATGAAAATATTCATTTTATTGAATTGCAGATGGGAAGGATTGGAGAGAAACTAAAAATAGATTTCGTCATCTCAACAGGTGATAATTTCTATGATAATGGTTTAACAAGCGTATATGATCCAGCTTTTAGAGACTCTTTCACAAACATATATACTGCCAAAAGCTTGCAAAAACCATGGTACAGTGGTAAGTCTTTGATGAAATTTAATTCCCAAAAATTTATTCATTTTTAAAGGGTTTTTTAATGCTAAAAAAATTATTTGTAGTTTTGGGAAACCATGATTATAGAGGCAATGTTGAGGCACAACTCAACCCTATTCTACGAAGCGTTGACAAACGATGGATTTGTATGAGATCATTTGTCCTTAAAACAGGTAAATTAATTAGTACAGTAGAACTGATTATTATTCCAACCAGTGCAAAATCGTTTTGGTTAATAAAAATATTGATTTCTTTTTTAATTTTCAGAACTAGTAGAAATATTCTTCGTGGATACCACTCCATTCGTGGACAAATACTTTACAGATCCAGAAGACCATACTTACGATTGGAAAGGCGTAGAACCTCGCAAAAATTACCTCTCTAGTCTTATCAAGGTCGTCTTGTATTATTTATTTATCGTGTTAGTATTAATTTGTAACGTTGGTATTATATTTTTATAACCTTGTTTTCATTACCATTTTAGGATTTGAAAGCGGCAATGCGAAACTCAACTGCGCTGTGGAAATTTGCTGTTGGCCACCATGCAATTAAAAGTCTTGGCCATCATGGTGACACTGCCCAGCTTATCAAGTTCTTACTTCCAGTACTCAAGGTAATCTTATTTAAATACAAAGTTTTATTCATATATAATGTTTAATTTCATATAAAAAATTTCAGGACAACAATGTTGATGTTTACATGAATGGCCATGACCACTGTTTGGAGCATATTACAAGCATGAACGGGTAAAGTTTTCGTACCAACTTATGCCAAACACGTTCACAATGCTATTTTAAATAACACAGAAACAGTGCAATAACCCTGAGATAGACAGGGTTTTTGTGATGTCTGCGTTGAGTATGGTTAAAAAGAAAGTATGGTTAAAAAGAAAGTATGGTAATGATTGATTGGAGTTTGCAAATGCAGAGCAATGCAATACTTAACGAGTGGAGGAGGGTCAAAAGCATGGAGGGGTGACCTTAAACCCGACGATGACGTTAATCACAGCGCGAAGTTCTTGTACGACGGGCAAGGTTTCATGTCAGTGGAGATGAATGAGAATGAAGTCATGATTTTGTTTTATGATGTTGAAGGCCTGATTTTGCACCAATGGAAGATCTCTAAACAGTTGCGATCTGCAGTATAGCAAGCTTTCCTTAATCTGGAGTTTTTTGTTTTTGAGTAAATCTGTTGGAGACATTTATTAGATTTGTCAATTTTATCTCCGGTTATTATATATTTAATTTGTACAGAGATGAAGTGTGAATATGTAACTAAATTATTTGCCCACATGAAAAAGTTTTGACAGAAAAAAAAGAAAGTAGGTTTTTTTAAAAATTATTTTCATGTGATTTATATGGAACCCTTCTTATTTTAATCGACTTTTTTACCTAAATAAAGGACAACTTAAGAACTTGCCTCCTTAAATAATGTAAAAGGGTAGTGGAACCCAATCACTGGTAAATGGAATACCAACTTCAACTCCATAACCTTCATTTCGTTAAAAGCCTTAGAGTCAGTTTAAAATTGTACTTTGAGATAAAATTATTGTTAAATAAGATGTTTTGTAAAAATACTTTTTTTGGTAAAAAATAGAAATAGAAAATTTTAACTTTTACTTAAAAATATTTTTTTTTCCAAAAATATTTTGAGGACAAAAAAATACTTTTGAGAAGTAATGCTCAACTAAGCCTTAAAGGTGGAAAAAACCAAATAATCTAAGCGGATCTTTGATGTTTTTTTTACTTTCAACCAAACGATCTTTTTCACTATTCTCGTATCACGAACTGCTTCGAGTGTGAGTTCAAACCAATTGAATCAAAACACAGAACTATAAAAAGTTTACTTTTATCTTTGGAGTGAAAACGAAAATTCTCTCTTCTTTAATAGATACCAGTAGAATTGTTATTCTGGAAAAATATATTTAATAGTTGAGAATAAATTCTTTCTATTTTTCGGCAGAGTAACAAAATCTCAAAATTGTGTAAATAGCTCTACCAGTGTCATCTATTTATATGGAGAGAAGCTAGAACCCTTGTTGAATTATAGATGTTTATTTTAAATAGAAAAGTAACTTCCTAGTCCAAGTAGGAGAGGGAGATGGGCTAGTAGAGTGTGTTTCTCTCATATGTATTATGATGGAAATTCAGGCCTCTCATTGTATTGGTCCTAATTATATGTGTTTTCTGAACTTTTAACGCAACACTTTATAATTTAATCCAATTTAATACATATTTTTCTATTTTTTAAAATAAAAATTAATTTTCCAATTAAATAATTTTCTTATCCTAATTTTACCCCAAAGAAAATTATGATGATTTTGTCCCTAGCAAAATTTTCAAGAAAATATATTCAATATTTTATAACTCAATTTGTTCACTATGACCTAATAGTTTATTTTCATTTTCAGGCTTTAAAACTGCTCAAAAACATAAACTAATTCCTCCGATTATTTTTGAGTAATCCATATATATTTGCAAATGGGTCATTTCTCATATTCATTTCAATTTCCATTTTTGAGAAACCCACATTCATTTCTAAAATGATTCCATTTTTTTTTTTTTATTTTGGAGAAAACCATAATCATTTTCCTGAATGTTTCTCATTTCTCTATTTCTATTCATTATGTTCATTTTGATTCAATATGCAATTCATTTCTGGTTTCAACAAGTTAACTGATGGATCGATTGGATATATGTAATTAGGGCTCAAATGATTTATAATTAAGTTTCGTATTTTTGTTTATTAATTATAAACTCATTTAGTTACGAAGTCATTCTACTATAGTATCGTGACTGAGCTATACCTAATGACATACCATTAAAAAAGCAACTATTCAGTGCTTGTCCAATGACCTTGTCATAAGTGTGATATGCTCATAGTATATCCTTGATCTCTTTAGGATAATATTCGTTCTCCCAGTATGATCCTATTTTATATCATGGTAATCATTACATCTTTCTTCATAAAAAGTCAATCACTAACAAATAGTGATCAAGTCATCCATCACAAAGACAAATGACTCATGGCCACATTTACTTTTCATAAACCATGTAGTGCCTATGAGAGGATATCATTTACCCATGTCTCAGGCTATGAATTCCATTGTTGTGAATGACGCTACACACTGAATAAGTTGTACACCCTACGCACCAACTTTTGGTTCTTTATCTATTCAAACTCACTCTTTTACTTACACCAAAGTGTACGAGTCATGCATACATAGTCCGTAATCCACTCAGGATTTAGGTATGTCACACTATGAAAATTGCAAGCGAATAGATCCATAAATGGATTCAAAATCTATTCCATTTGGGTCCAGTCAGTCACATTAATGTCTCTATCTTCTGGGAGTCATCTGCTCCGATACCCAAGACAAGTCATCTCCCTAATTGGACTTGGTAGACGACATATTATTCTTTCAATCTATTTTCTCATTTTGATTAAACAAATTACATGTTTAAGTTCGTCTACTAATACAAGTTGTCTTTATGTATTACGATCTAACCACGTAATACCTGTAACACCTCTAACCCATCTCCGTTGTCGAATTAGGGTTACGGGCATTACTAAACCTCACACGAGATAATACACTTTATGAGATCAATTAGTAATGTACATGTATATCACATCTATTATCCAACCATTTATTAATGCAATACGAAAAATATCATTTCATCAACTAAGGACTAATTACAATCATATGGTGAAGTATTATTTATTTGACCATTCATACACAAATACCGAACATGCATATAGTACTTATTCATTTATTTCATTTCCAACATCATCAATACATTTAAACATATATCATTAGTGTACATATGCTTCACTTTAATCTACGACATACCTCATTTCACTTACCCATAATTATAATAACGAAAGCAACTAATTATTTAGCATCATTATCTTGCCATATTCGGCATTGTACCTTATACACCTAATCATTCAAACATTTCATGCATTCACTTTAACAATTCTTTTCGTTATTATTTAACCTTTAATGCATTCAAGACCGAACATGTACCATTAATAGCATACACATATACAATATACAATTTTCACCAATGATTCATAGTCACTTAGCTACACTTATAACCATATATATATACGCTAAGATCATCTCATATAAACAAACATTGAATCCCACATATCATGACATATAAATCTATAATAAGCTTTAACCATGACCAAAATCATGTAAGTTCAAAACAACCAAAATTTAGCCATTTTCGCATGGCTTTCATATACATCTCAACCAAGAGAGACCAAAATGTTCAAGCTTATACATGCCATAGTTTCTAAGGTTTAATGCTAAAAATGATACCAAAAGTAGATGATAGTGCGCTTGACTTCGACAGGGATCTCCCGAATGTGAGCCACAACTCCAAAGATCTATTCCATGAACAAACAAATACACAAACGGTAAGCAATTATAGCTTAGTAAGTTATAAGCAAAGGGTAGTATATATATATATGCAAGCAATTTAATAGTTTCTAATTAACTTAACTTAATCATGGATTAGATTGCAACATCTATACACATAATATGTTATCATTAACCAATATCATACCTATTTGGTCTCCAAACAAAATCGAATATTCATATGTTCAATTTCCATACCAAAATAGCTTACCTAGTTTACACCAAGAATGAACTATCGTATAACACGTACATACCTGATACTCTCGTTTACCTCCACTAAGTGTTTTCGTCTTTTAGAAAATCTGAGAACCCGCATACGTGGTACAAATCCCATAACGTATTGCTCACATAGAGCCGTTACTTAACATTTTCGCACACTTAGTGCCAACTTCCCGTAACATATCGCTCACATAGAGCTGTTACTTAGCATTTTCGCACACACAGTGCCAACTTCCCGTAACGTATCGCTCACATAGAGCCGTTACTTAGCATTTTCGCACACACAATGCTCATTAACAAATCTCCTCTTAAACATAACATATAAATTCACATATTATAAATATGAACATACATAAATACGCACATTCAACCCAAATCTTTCTTCCCATAATTTACCATTACATTCGGCCTTACTCAATTAAACACATAGCTATTTACTCAATCACCACCATCACTCATTTCATGTTCCACAATTAACTACTACTTAACCCATAATTATTTATACAGTCCAAACATACCAAAATTTCATACATAGGGCAAACATACATTCGGCCAATACAATTATTTAATCTATACTCTATCACATTGGTAACATTTATATACCTTTATATATTTCAACCAACCAAGAAATTTGTATAAATAATTACATATCCATGATACTATTACATTCGACAATCACATTTAAAATTACCATATCTATTCGGTAATCAAGACTTTAGACAAAATTTCATTTTAAAAAAATGTACATTTCAATTTAATACTTATTCATTTAAACCCAATTGCTTATAAACTTACTTTGGTAGTTGAAGAGTTAAGATTTTTCCGCTACTCATTTAATTTCGCCTTCCCCCGATCCGATTCCGGTTCTTTCCATCCTTGATCTAAAATGAATTCAAAAAGAGCTCATTCAACTAAAACTTCATTCATTTTAGTTCAAAGTACATAATTGGAAAATTTTCCAATTTATCCCTCATTCGAATTATATCAATTTTACACACTTTTGAGCTAAGGCCGAATGCATCCTTAAGCTCATTCAAGTCCCCATATATCATTCAATTTAATCATAACATATAAATTATAATTTACCATTTTACCCCACCAATTTTAACTTTTTACAATTTAATCCCCAAAGCATAGAACACAAGAAAAATTACATGAAATTTGGATTGACTTCTTAAGGGCCAAATCTTCCTCATCCTTACACAAGTCTATACAACACATTTATTTAGCATTTAGGCCTTTAATTATTTATTTTCACAATTAAAGCCATCGTACATCCATTTCATCTAAATTTCCTACTCAAAACATGTTGATGTCTAACATAAGTTTAACATTCTTCCATCAAACAAAATAAAACGAAAGAAATCATCCATGGCCGAACCTAGTACATGCTTCAAACTCCAAAATTTCCACATGGGTTTAATAGTACTCATGAAAACTAACTCAAAAATGCAAAGATTTACAAAAAAATCAAGCTTAAATACTAACCTTAATGTGACATGCAATGACCGAAAATTGCAAACTCAAGCTCTCTTTTCTCCCTTATGAGTTTCGGTAATGGTGAATCAAAAGTGGAAGATGAACATCCACTATCTCTTTTTTGTTTCTTTATTTTAATCATCGGCATCCAAATCCTCAATGCTGGAAATTACCTACAAAAATTATAGCAGAGGGGTGAGTTACGAGAACTCAGTGCGTAATTCCCCTTACGGACAAAATTTGGGCCCAAGCCCACAGATACAAGTGGGCCGAAGCCCATACTGATCGAAGTGGGCCGAAGCTCTAACAACATGGCATATCATATAATGAGTGCAATGCAACCCAACCCATCCTAAGTATCCATCCGCTACACACCACCCGTATCCATCCTAACACACTTGTGGGGATTTCTACAATCAACCCTCCATCCACTACACATCTCGATGGCAGTCACGCTGCTCATCGCCGAAATATATGTGGCAGAGCCACCAAAATGTGAAATATGTGGCAGAGCCACCGAAATAGTATGACAGAGTCACCGAAATACACCGCCCCTTTTCATCAATATCATATCCTAATCCCATGCAACATATTATCATAATGTGATGAATGCAAAACGTACATCAAATTACACCGGATATTTAGAACACACATATAATCATACTAAGTGATTCGAATGATTTAGCCATAAGGGTTACATACCTGATATTTCCAATCTTACCCGCTAGGTTATCACAACCGCCGTTACAGTTGTTTCGCTTTTAGTCCATACACATATAATTACTAAACAACCAAAGAAGGTGTGAGGATTACACACCTGATTACGCGAAGAACTAAACATTCCTGATCGTCGTCACTCTTACTATCACGAACAACTACGATCTGTCTATCCCAAATAGATGTCGGCTCTCTACCACAACCCGGTGGGAAATCCCGAATGGTTGATACTGCACGCCGTTTGAACTTGGGAGCAGAGGGTACGAGTCCACTCCCCTCAGGCTCCTTTGTCGATGCCTCCTTAGAACGACTTTATAATCAACACAGATTGATTCTGTATTCGGCCACTGCTGACAAGAGCTTCGGCTTCCTACAAAAGAACGAACACACTTCAAGGTGGAGAGGGTACTTATATTCGTCCTTACAACAAGTAACGCCAATTGGAAGGGACTTTCGGCCAGCAAAAGAATCCTACCACCTTACTTCTTGATGTTCGACTAGTAAAAAAAAAGATGAAAGAATGGGTTTAGTTTGACACCAGAGAGGTTTCGGCTCAAGAATAGAACAATAAAGAGACGAAAAGAAAGGAGAAGAGAGTGGGCAAACTGAGGTTCAGCTTAAGGGAAAAAGAAATGGAAGAGCAATGAAGAAAAACCCCAAGTTTCGACTATGAAGATCACCAGAAGAAGAGATGAGAGGAGAAAAGATAGAAATGGACTTAGGTGACAATAAAAGAAAACAGTGTAAAAAGGAGGAAAGCAACTGAAAATTTGGCAATGCTCAAGAGAACAAAAATGCACAAATTTCAAAGAAAAGAAAAAGAATAACTAAAAGTACTTAATGAAAATTTCGGCACTCTCCCTACACACTATGACCGAATATGCTAAGATGGACATGCCTAAGAGCTAAAAGAAATTTCGGGACACCCCTATACTAGCTAAAAACTGAAATGCTCCCCCCTTAACACCACTCCACTTTCGGCCAAACTCCTCCTCTCTCCCCACCTCCCATGATTTTCTCCTCCATTCACTCTCCATCCACCCATTCGAATTGGTTGACCCATTCAAACTCCCAGTTCCTCTCCTCCATCCATTTGAATTTGTGCAAAATGCAGGACCCCAAATTTTACCAAGGCCTAGGTTCGACCTCGAGCCTTCCCAGGACCCCCAAACATACCCAAATAACAAGCATAGCTAGCCAAACACATGAAATAGTGCAAAATGCAAGACCCTAAATTTTAGGATGTTACATTATATCATAAACCCTAAAACTGTAAACCATAGACATTAAACATTAAATTATAAACCTTAAACCCTAAAACAAAATATTTTTTTTACAGTATTTTTTATAAAAACGCCACTAAAGCTCAAAAAATAAACAACAAAATTTTGTGGCGTTTTTATAAAAACGCTGCTAACGCTCAGATCTATAGTGGCATTTTTACGAAAGCGCAGCTAATGCTCAGATCTATAATGGCGTTTGTGCAAAAAACGCCGCTATTGCTCAACTTTTTGCTGCGTTTTCTTTCAAAAGTCGCTAATGTATAATATTTGTGGTGTTTTTTTTATTAAAATGCCATTAAAAATGATGGTAAAAGTTTGTTTTGGTGTAGTGAAGCTTTAATCGTTGTTTCTTTTCTCTACATTCGGTGTAACACCCCAAACTCGGCCTAAAAGTTAGGCCCGAGACTGGCGTGTCACATGGAAGTATTTTTCAAAACCATATTTCTTGATGTTAAAACTTATTTAAGAGTTAAAGCTTCTGTGTTAAAACTCAAAACACTTAAGCCATAGTTATCCACTTGAAAACATAATTACTTTTAAAGCCTTACCTGTTGCAGAAGCATATTTAAAATAAACAACTTACAAAAATGTGATGTTTAAAAATAGAGTTGCAGAAGCATTTGAAAATGTTGGGGAAACGTAGTGTTTTGAAGACAGTTATCATTTTGGAAATCGTATTCCACTTTTATCAGTTAGAAGACATCTTAAGTAAATATCACAAATAATAAGTTAAAAATAGAGAAGTCTTATTACAACCCAACTCAAAAATTGAAGTACTTAAATAACTGAAAGAAATAGAAAAACATGTGTGGCTGTGTGGTCGTCTCCGAGTCCCTCGCAGCTCAATCTGTCTAAAGTTGAAGATTACCTGCATAGTTAAAAATGGGGTGAGTTTACGAAAACTCAGTGTTTAATCCCCTTACTAGAGTAACATCACAAGATATCGAAATGAAAATGTAAATAGTCCAGGCCAAAGCCTTTTAAGAGTAACAGTGCAGTCCAGTTCAAAGCATACGTGGGCAAAAACCCACTACCATATCATTTGGGTCACAGCCCATACATAATCAATTAGGCCTAGCCCAAACCAATAACAGAACAAGTAGGCCTAATCCAAATCAAAGGATGATCTCAAAATAAGAATACAATAGTATGAGGATGCATCCCACCCCGATCCAGCCAATACACCACTCGTACCAACCAACACACCATGTAGGGATAAAATTGACCCACCTAGCCAACACACCAAGCTTAGCACCGGTTGCGGCACTAAGTCAACAGAACGGCTCGGCATCGTGAACAGAACGACTATAAGCCATAAATATTACAACAACGCTGCCAGTTAACAGAACAACTAAAAGCCATAAACAGAATGGGTATAAACCATAATCAAGATGGCAGAGAGCCATAATCAGGATGGTACAAAGCTATCGGTAACTGTAATAAATTTGGCACATAGCCATCAGCGATGGTAATATAATCGGCACACAGCCACGGGTAATTATGATCGACACATGTCATTAATATATATGTTAGGCACATAGCCATAGGTAAATACGATTGGCACAAAGGCATAATCAAGATGGCACAGAGCCATATTTAGGTTTGCACAGAGCCATAATCAGGTTACGAGGCTTTAAGCAGTCCGTTGGTCCACAATCGTCATGCGACCTGTGAAACCTCAACAGATCAATATTGGATCCACAGTCGTCATGCGACCCGTGTGACCCTAACAAATCAATACTGGATCCACAGTTGTCATGGGACCCGTGCAACCCTATCAGACCAATACTGGATCCACAGTTGTCATGCGACCCGTGAGACCCTGTCAGAACTTCATCCGTATCAATGTCCCAACCCCATGCAATATGTCGTGTATGTCATGCTCAATCATTACACGTGTATGCAAAATGGCCACGCTCAGTGACAATCATTTAAACATGTAATAAAAGCATATCGTCATACAACCACAGTCAAATTAGTCAACTCATAGTCTAAGTTAGTCATTTACCCACAAGGGCAAAATAGTCATCTTACCCTATAAAGGTATTTCGGTGCTCCTTCCCTACAGGGGTAATTCAGTAATTCTACTCTATAGGGGTATTTTGGTAATTTCACAAATTGGGGGTATTTCAGTAATTTTGCAAATCAGGGTATTTTGATACTTTCACAAATCAAGGGTATTCGGGTCATTTTGCAATCTAAGGGTAATTTAGTAATTTCATAAATTAGGGGTATTTCGGTAATTTTGTAATCCAAGGGTATTTTGGTAATTTCACAAATCGAAGGTATTTCGATAATTTTACAATCCAAGGATATTTTGGTAATTTCACAAATCAGGGTTATTTCGGTAATTTTGCAATTCTAGGGTATTTTGGTAATTTTAAAAATCGAGAGTATTTTGATAATTTCGCAAATCGAGGGTATTTTGGTAATTTCACAACCTAGGGGTATTTTAGTAATTTCACAAACTGGGAGTATTTCGATAATTTCACAAATCGAGGGTATTTTGGTAATTTCGTAAACTGGGGGTATTTCTATAATTTCATAAACTGGGGTATTTCGATAATTTCACAAATCGAGGGTGTTTCGATAATTTTGCAAACCGAGGGTATTTCTATATTTTTACAAACCAAGAGTATTTCGATAATTTTGTAAACTAAGGTATTCTAAACAAAGATAACGATGAGAATAGGCCTAAGGCCTATTCTCGGCCCAAATGGGCCCACATGTTCGTGTGACCCATTTAGCCCGAATCTAGCTATAGATATGAGATTCACATAGTCTAGTCCAATATTTACTACACAATCATACAACTTAACCGATTAGGCCTACGGGCATATTGGCCCCACATGGCCCCTTTTCGCCCATCGTGGCCCAAACAGCCTAAACCCACAAGAACACTCATGATGGCCTCAACTATCGCGTCGAATCTCCCACACGTGCGTTCGCACGCTCGTGAGGCTACCATTGCCGTGTGACCAGTATTTCGGCATTTGTCATTCTATAGCTAGAGTAGTGCGAAATACACACCTGATATGAATCTGGAGTTAATCTGCGCTCCGAACACTTTTATGCCCAAACGCCAACCAAGGTATGCTTATTCTCCTCATAGATCGCTCTATTTAAAGCTAGCTTTTCACCTACTCTCATGCTAGCTTCTCGATGTGGGATCCTTCCATTAGTCCTTCAAAATCATCCCAACTGTAAAATAAATATCCCTTTTTGCTTGCAATGGGATTCGAACCCTTACCCTCTCTTATGCTCCAGATGCTACATGCCACCACAACACAAGCTCCTTTTGTGTTATAAAACAAGCACAACTAAATATAAGCCTATGGGCCAAAGTCTAAGTTCATTTAAAAGGAAATCAAAATGAATTGCAAGCGCCAAGACTTGAACCCAGGATCCCTTGCACCCTTAATGACGCCTTGCCACTAGACCACTCACTTCCTTATGTCATTCTTTTCCAACAATTTATTCTTAAAACCTACTTACTTACATCTAGGGTTTTATTCACCTAAACCAAAATTTTTCCTAAAGCCCAAGTTTGAACCCAAGACATCATGGAAGCCCCCTAACCTTCCAAAACCACTCACCTAATAGGTCCAACTTGCATTAGTGTCGTTCTTTTATTCTGTAACACCCCAAACTCAGCCTAGAAGTTAGGCCCGAATCTGGCGTGTCACATTGAAGTGTTTTTCGAAAACCATGTTTTCATTCAAAACCTTTCCTAGAGAAAGCTTAAATAAAATCCCAGTTACGTTAGTTTATTTTTTAAAACGTGGTACATTGAAAATTATTAGCTTTATTCCCAAAACATCTTTTCATTTGCAGAAGCTAATTTTGAAAGTAATTGATTTATGAAAAAGATTAAGTCACGAAACCATATCGAAAATGTTACAAAACGTAGTGTTGTTTTAAAAACAGTTAACATTTTGGAAAACCTGCAATTTACTTCTAACAGATATAAATCAAAATAAAACCAATATAAAATTTAAAGTCCAAAAGCTTTAAGAGGCCTTATTACAACCCCAAATCAAAATATTTAAACGTAGATAATCAAAATGGAAAACATAAGCAGTGTGTGGCCTTTTCCGAGTCCCTCGCAGCTCTGATCTGCCTAAGGCTGAGGATTACCTGCATAGTTAAAACGGGGTAAGTTTATGAAAACTCAGTGTATAATCCCTTTACTATAGTAACAATCAGTATACAAAAATTGAAACAGTTTGGACCAAAGCCCTTTAACAGTAACAGTATAATCCAGTTCAGAGCATACGTGGGTCAAAGCCCACTACAATATCATTTGGGTCACAGCCCATAACAGAATCAATTGGGCATAGCCCAAACCAATAGCAGAACAAGTGGCCTAAGCCCAGTACAGTGACAGATCTCACAAACATATATGCAACAGTATGAGGATGCACCCTATCCAATCCATCGAACACACCACCCGTACCAACCTTACACACCATGTGGGGACAAAGTTAACCCACCTAGCCCTACACACCAATAACGTAGCCAAGCTGCTAGTATAAACGCAACAATGCTACTAATAACAGTATACGTGGCTGAGCCACTAGAATCAGTATACGTGGCGAAGCCACTAAATCAGTAAAACGTGGCATAGCCACCAATACAGTACTTTCTCCGTATCAATGTCTCAACCCCATGCAATATGTCGTGTCATGCTTAATCATTACACGTGTATGCAAAATGGCCATGCTCAGTAACAATCATTTACACACATATTAAAAACACATCAGTCACACAGTCACAGTCAAATCAGTTAAAACACAGTCTTACATTCACAGTTAGTTCAGTCATAGTCCTAACTAGTCATTTACCCGCAAGAGCAAAAGAGTCATTTTACCCTATAAGGGCTGTAAGGCCCAATTTAAAACTCGGAGCCCAATACCAATACTAAAACCAAAAAAATAAAAAGTCTGTTAAAATAGTCCAAAATACAGTAGCCCGGAGCCCAATAAAACCAGTCCAAAATCACAAACCTAAAAGCCCAAATCAGAAAACAAGACAAGAAACCCTAGTTTTGGTCTTGTTCTGCCAGTAACCCCGACACAACACGTCTCCTCTCTGCAGCATGTGCCTCCACACCTCTAATGGTGGAAACTGCAAAACAGGAAGCAACAAATTGTAGTTCAGATTGGATTCTTTTTTTTAGGCTATAACAAGGGGAATAATCGAATGTAATAAGGGTTTTTTTTTGGAATAGAAAAGCAGTACACACGATTTCCACAAATACAAACACAAGTAAATAGAAAAAAAAATTGCGCACAGATTGAAATAGAAAATCAGTGAAAAATCAAGGTGATTATTGTTCTACCTTTCGATTTTCGAGTCTCGTTTTTGTTTTTCTTTTTTGCCTTGCTATTATATGCGAAAATAGAAGAGGAGAGTGTTGAAAAACTTCTCCATTTTCACGGGTTTCCTACACTCGCTTTCAAAAACAAACGAAGTTTTTTTTTAAAAAAGAAGAGATCGAGAGGATCTTACTGTGGTTCCTCTGGCCGTCGTTCATGGTGCGCGCTTGGGGAACCTGCTGCGAAGATGGGCATGCCCTAGCAGAGAAATGGGGATCCCATTTGTTTTTTTTAAGCCTTTGAGCAAATGGAGCCTGCAAAAGGGAAAAAAGGATTTAACCCTTAGGAAAATGGTGCCGTTTGAGTGGTGGAGAGAGCCCGTGCGCGACAACTCGACCCGTTGTTGGATTCGCGCATTTTTACCCTAAATGGGTAAGTTGCGCGGCTAGTCCTCACTCCTTGCACCTTGATTTAATCATGTCCTATTTCAGTTTTTTTATTTTAAATATTACCCTAAATCTAATCTGGCACTTCAATCGGTCCACTTACAGGCGCTGCGTTTCAGAGAGTGGGATTTATTGCTATTTTGGTCCCTCTAGGTTGCGCGCGTGTTTCAATCTACCCCTTTATCTTCATTTGTTTTTAAATTTGGCCCCAAATCTTCTATTTTTTTATTCAATTTGATCCCTATTTTTAATTTGTTAACAAATTGATTATTTTTAAATTATACTTACTATTTCTTTATATTATTACTACTTTTACTATATTTACCATTAACGTTACTTTTGTTTTCACTCTCGCTATTATTTTTTTAAATATTATTACTATTATTTTATTATTAATATTATTTTATTTTACTAGTACTATTATTATTATAGTCATATTCTTTCTATTATATTTACTATAATTATATATATTATTTTGCTTACTTTAAATTTTTTATTGTATATTATTATTATATCTATATTTATATTATCAATATATATTTTTACTACTATAATTTTTTATATTCAATAATATTATTCTAATATTATTACTATTATTTTCTTATTGATATTTTTTTATTTTTGCTTATTGTTGTTATTATTCTATTATTCTATTTATTATTTTAGTATTATATTTACCTTTTTACTATATTTGTTAGTTTCACTAGTAGTATTATTATTATTACCATTTGTTTTATCATCACATATTATTTTTTGTTATTGTAATATTATTGTTCGTTCCCCTTTTGCATCTATTATTATCCCTTATTTTACCGTGTTTACATTTCAACATTTTTATTTCTGCTTTTTTTTAAAAATTCATAAAAAGGGTTTCATGAGGGTAATATTTCGTGTCTGGAAGTTGGAGGAATCGTGTCCAATCGTGCTGGGTTTCATTTTTTTTTCGTTTGTCTAGATGACTAAATATCCTTTAGAGATTTTGATCGCGTTTTTTAAATAAGGCAATGTTTTGTGTTTGGAAGTTCGAGAGATCGTGCCCAATCGTGAAGGGTTTTGATTTTTCGTTCATCCAGATGACCAAATATTCTTTGGGGATTTTGACCGGTTTTTTCTTAAATAAAGGCAATATTTCATGTTTGGGAATTCGAGGGATCGTGCCCAATCGTGCTGGGTTTTGATTTTTTGTTTAGCCAAATAATGGAATACCCTTTTAAAATTGCAATGCATGAATTTTGGAAATCTTGAAATGATCTTGATATCGAGGGTTTGAAACATCGTGTCCTATCATGCTGGATGTGGTATTTCATCTTTTTGGAATAAGAGAATTTCAATATCCAGTTCGAATATTCTAAACACTTTCTAAAGGATTTGTCTTTTTTGATCTTTCCCAATTTTCGTCTTTAAGGCATTAATCAATCAATAAGGTACCAATTTTGGGCGTTGCGAGGGTGCTAATCCCTCCTCGTGCGCAACCGACTCCCGGACCTATTTTATTAAAATTTGTAGGCCAAAATGTTTTCTAAAGTGACCCAATCGCACTTAAAAAAGATTGGTGGCGTCTCCATTTTTCTTTTTTTAAAGTCGGCCCATTTTCCAAACAAAAAATGGTTTCGACAAGGGTATTTCGTAATCTTACCATTCAATGGTATTCCAGTAATTCTACTCTACAGGGGTAATTCGGTAATTCTACCCTACAAGGGTAATTCAGTAATTCTACCCTATAGGGGTAATTCAGTAATTCTACCCTACAAGGGTATTTTAGTAATTCTACCCTACAGGGTAATTCGGTGATTCTACCCTATAGGGGTAATTTAGTAATTTGCAAACCAAGGGTATTTCAGTAATTTCATAAATCACGAGTCTTTCGATAATTTCATAAATTAGAGGTATTTCAGTGTCTTTACAAATCGAGGGTATTTCAGTGACTTCACAAACTGAGGGTATTTTAGTAATTTTACAAATCGAGGGTATTTCAGTAATTTTGCAAACTAAGGGTATTTCAGTAATTTTATAAATTGGGGGTATTTCAGTAATTTCACAAACTAAGGATATTTCAGTAATTTTACAAATCAAGGGTATTTCAATAATTTTACAAACTAAGGGTATTTTAATAATTTTACAAATCAAAGGTATTTTAGTAATTTCGTAAATTAGGGGTATTTTAGTAATTTTGTAAACCACAGTATTAACAACCCAACAGAAGGTCCACCGTCGCCTCGAGCGACTTAGGAAATCTAATTTGACTTGATGGTGAAAATGGGCCTAAGGCCCATTACCCTGCCCAAGTGGGCCTACACACTCGTGTGACCCATTTAGCCTTGAAACAACCACGGCTATGCAATGGCACAGCCTAAATCAATAACTTATCACATCACAGACATTTCGTTTGTGTGGGCCCACAAGCCCATTGGGTCCAGACGGCCCCTCTCGGCCTTACGCGGCCCAAAGCACCTAAGTCATGTGCGCAATATGATAAGCCTATCTATTTTCCATTTAACAGTGTGACTTGCATTCGTGGGCCCTACGGCCCATTGGGCCCATCGAGGCACATTCCAGCTCAAGTGACCCACTACGGCCCAAGCCCATGAATTCGCTCATGGTGGCCTTTCTCTTTACACGCTCACTCTCTGTGAGATCGGTTCACCACACGCGCGATCGTACGCTCGTATGGCATCGTTCGCCAATATTTTGGCTTTTCGGCAAAATGTCGATCAATATTCAAGATAATACAATATATGCACATTCGGCTTTTCAACCGATTAATAATCAGAACAGTGTACACGAATACACACCTTATCACGTAGAGTACTAGATAACCACAAACGCCATCACCTTATGGCTAGAATCCCCTTTTCTCATCAAGAACACGATCTTATAGAACCAGAGTCAACACGAATGCTTAAATTGATAGGAATTTGGAGTTAATCTGCGCTTCAAACATTCCTATTCTCAAACGCCAACCAATGTGTTCTTACTCTCCTCATAGATTGCTCTATTTAAAGCCAGCTTCTCACCTTCCCTCATGCTAGCTTCCCGATGTGGGATCCCTCCTTCAGGAGAGTTTAATTCCATCACAAACACTTGCCTCCCCAACTTAGCAAAATAAATATCTCTTTTTGCTTGCAATGAGATTCGAACCCTTGCCCTCTCCTATGCTCCAGACGCTACATGCCACCACAACACAAGACCCATTTGTGTCTTAAAGCATGCACAACTAAATATAAGCCTATGGCCCAAAGTCCAAGTTCATTTAAAAAGAAATCAAAATGAATTGCAAGCGCCAAGACTTGAGCCTTGGACCCCTTGCTTCCTCTGTGGCACCACTTCCTTGTCTCCCATGTGGCACCATTTGCCACTAGACCACAACTCCTTTTGTGTCATATTTCTCCACATTTTATTCTTAAAGCCTACTTACTAACTCCCAAGGTTTTACTCACCTAAAACAAAAATTTTCCTAAAGCCTAAGTTTGAACCCAGGACTTCATAGAAGCCCCCTAACCTTCCAAAATCACTCACCTTATAGGTCCAACTTGTATTGTGCCATTCTCTTGTTCTCAAAAATTTTAAATGCTCCCATGGCCAAGGCCCAATAGGCCAAATTCTACTAGGCCCAAATTCGGGGCATTACAATTCTACCTCCCTTAAAGAAATTTCGTCCCTGAAATTTCCAGCTAACAGGGTAGTCGTGTAACAACTACCTCACTATGCTACCGCTGCGCACTCTGATCTTAACATCTTTAACACACATCCAAAACATCCACCTACCATAGCAGACATGTTACAATTTCTATATCCAGAACATCACATCCAAACAAAACACACACAGAGTAAATACCAAAAATATAGTCTAATATCTAAAAAAACCACCGTATTTCTAACTTACTGTATTTAAATTTCTAAACAGACAAAAGTATTCAGAAAACTTATGGATTCAGTGCTAGAGACTTGGTGTAGCACACTTTCATAAAACTATCAATACAACATTTCAGAACATCAAATCTTTTCAAGCCTTTTTGAAACAACACTTTCAGAAATTTAATTTTGAAAACCCAATCCACAGTCAAGTTTTGCAACCTGGCTCTGATACCATTAAATGTAACACCTCAAACTCGGCCTAGAAGTTAAGCCCGAATCTGGCGTGTCACATTGAAGTGTTTTCTGAAAACCATATTTTCATTGAAAACCCTTCCTAGAGAAAGCTTAAATAAAATCCCAGTTACATTAGTTAATTTTTTGAAACATGGTACATTGAAAATTATTAGCTTTATTCCTAAAACATCTTTTCAATTGCGAAGCTAATTTTGAAAGTAATTGATTTACCAAAAAGATTAAGTAACGAAACCATATCAAAAATGTTGCGAAAACATAGTGTTGTTTTAAAAACAGTTAACATTTTGGAAAAACTGCGATTTACTTCTAATAGATATAAATCAAAATAAAACCAATCTAAAATTTAAAGTCCAAAAACTTTAAGAGCCCTTATTACAACCCCAAATCAAAATATTTAAAAGTAGATAATCAAAACGGAAAACATAAGCAGTATGTGGTCTTCTCTGAGTCCCTCGCAACTCCGATCCATCTAAAATGAGGATTACCCGCATGCTTTAAAAAGCAGGTGAGTTTATGAAAACTCAGTGTGTAATCCCCTTACTAGAGTAACAATCAGTATATAGAAACTGAAATAGTCTGGGCCAAAGCCCTTTAACAGTAACAGTATAGTCCAGTTCAGAGCATATGTGGGTCAAAACCCACTTCAATATCATTTGGGTCACAGCCCATAACTGAATCAATTGGGCCTAGCCCAAACCAATAGCAGAATAAGTTGCCTAAGCCCAGTACAGTGACAGATCTCACAAACAGATATGCAACAGTATGAGGATACACCCCACCCAATCTAGCCAACACACCACCCGTACCAACCCTACACACCATGTGAGGACAAAGTCGACCCACCCAGCCCTACACACCAATAACGCAGTCGAGCTGCTAATATCAACGCAGTAATGCTATTAATAACAGTATACGTGGCTGAGCCACTAGCATCAGTATATGTGGCGAAGCTACTAAATCAGTAAAACGTGGCATAGCCACCAATACATTACTTCCTCCGTATCAATGTCCCAACCTCATGCAATATGTCGTGTCATGCTTAATCATTACACATGTATGCAAAATGGCCATGCTCAGTAATAATCATTTACACACACATTAAAAATACATCAGTCACATGACCACAGTCAAATTAGTAAAAACACAGTCTTACATTCACAGTTAGTTAGTCATAGTCCTAACCAGTCATTTACCCACAGGGGCAAAATAGTCATTTTACCCTATAAGGGTATTTCGTAATCTTACCCTTCGGTGGTATTCCAGTAATCCTACTCTACAAGGGTAATTTAAAATTCTACCCTGTAGGGGTAATTCAATAATTCTACCCTACAGGGGTTATTCAGTAATTCTACCTTATAGGGGTATTTCGGTAATTCTACCCTACGGGTAAATTCGGTGATTCTACCCTAGAGGGGTAATTTAGTAATTTGTAAACCAAGGGTATTTCAGTAATTTCATAAATCATGGGTCTTTCGGTAATTTCACAAATCAAAGGTATTTTAGTGATTTTACAAACTGAGGGTATTTTAGTAATTTGACAAACCAAAGGTATTTCAGTAATTTTACAAATCGAGGGTATTTCAATAATTTTGCAAACTAAGGGTATTTCAGTAATTTTGTAAATCAGGGGTATTTCAATAATTTTACAAACTAAGGGTATTTTAGTAATTTTACAAACTGAGGGTATTTCAGTAATTTTGCAAACTAAGGGTATTTCAATAATTTTGCAAATCGAGGGTATTTCAGTAATATCATAAACCGGGGGTATTTCATTAATTTTGTAAACCAAGGTATTAAGGACCCAACAGAAGGTCCACCGTCGCCTCGAATGACTTAGGAAATCTAATTTGACTTAATGGTGAAAATGGGCCTAAGGCTAATTACCCTGCCCAAGTGGGCCCACACAATCGTGTGGCCCATTTAGCCTAGAAACAACCATGGCTATGCAACGGTACAACCCAAATCAATAACTTATCACATCACGGACATTTCGTCTGTGTGGGCCCACACGACCCACAGCACCTAAGTCATGCGCACGACATGATAAGCCTATCTATTTCCCAGTTAATAGTGTGACTTGCATTTGTGGGCCCTACGACCCATTGGACCCATTGAGGCTTATTCTAGCCCAAGTGACCCACTATGGCCTAAGCCCATGAATTCGCTCATGGTGGCCTTTCTCTTCACACACTCACGCTCCGTGAGCTTGATTTACCACACGCGATCGCAAGCTCGTATGGCATCGTTAGCCGATATTTTGGCTTTTTGGCATAATGCCGATCAACAGTCAAGATAATACAATATACGCACCTTCGGCTTTTAACCAATTAACAATCAGAATAGTGTATACAGATACACACCTTATCACGTAGAGTACTAGATAACCACAAACGCCGTCACCTTATGGCTAGAATCCCTTTGCTCATCAAGAACACGATATTATAGAACCGAAGTCAACACAAAGCTTAAATTGATAGGAATCTGGAGTTAATCCACGCTCTGAACACTCCTATGCCCAAACGCCAGCCAAGGTGTACTTACTCTCCTCATAGATTGCTATATTTAAAGCCATCTTCTCACCTTCCCTCAGGCTAGCTTCTCGATGTGGGATCCCTCCTTCTGGAGAGTTTAATTCCATCACAAACACTTGCCGCCCCAACTTAGCAAAATAAATATCTCTTTTTTGCTTGGAATGGGATTTGAACCCTTGCCCTCTCCTATGCTCCAGACGCTACATGCCACCACAACACAAATTCCTTTTGTGTCTTAAAGCATGCGCAACTAAATATAAACCTATGGTCCAAAGTCCAAGTTCATTTAAAAAGAAATCAAAATGAATCGCAAGCACCAAGACTTGAACCATGGACCCCTTGCTTCCTCTATGGCGTCACTTCCTTGTCTCCCATATGGCACCATTTGCCACTAAACCACAACTTTTTTTGTGTCATATTTCTCCATATTTTATTCTTAAAGCCTACTTACTAACTCCCAGGGTTTTATTCACCTAAAACCAAAATTTTCCTAAAGCCTAAGTTTGAACCCGGGACTTTATAGAAGCCCCCTAACCTTCCAAAATCACTCACCTAATAGGTCCAACTTGCATTTGTGTTGTTCTATTGTTCTCAAAAATTTTAAATGCTCCCATGGACAAGGCCCAATAGGCCCAATTCTACTAGGCCCAAATTTGGGGCGTTACACGATCTCAAAAATTTTACACACTCTCATGCCCAAAGCCCAATAGGCCTAATTCTACTAGGCCCAAAAATTTGGGGTATTACATTTGGTGGTAGAAGATGATGATAAAAATAAATTTTATGTTTTATTATTTCTAATATAACTTATTAACTATTTTACATATTTAACCTTTAATAAAAACATATAATAAAACATAATGGATGGTCATTAATGTCCATTCCCACTATCCATGGTCTATTTGCATAATAAGGACTTCACATTAATAAGCCATGTCAATTTGGCATATAACTAATTAGATGCTACTTTTGCATTTTCTATGATTAAGTCCTTTTTGAAAATTAAGCACACAAATAATAAAATTTTCATACGAAACTTTCACACATACAAATTCACATGCTATAAACACAGAAAATAAAATTAAAATAATTTTTTGACTCGGATTTGTAGTCCTGAAACCACTGTTCTGACTAAGGTCTAAACTGGGCTGTTACAATTATCCCTTTTAAGACCTAAATTAGAAAAACAGTGCCATAGGGAACCTAACGACATGATTGAGTTGTGTAGGTGTAACATCCCAAAATTGGGCCTAGTAGGATTGGGCCCAATGGGCCTTAGGCGTAGGAATGTTTAAAATTTTCAAGAATATGAGAATGGCGTTGTTGCAAATTGGACTTATTAGTTAAGTGAATTTGGAAAGTTACGAGGTTTTTATGAAGTTCCGGGTTCAAGTTGGGCCTTAGTAAAATTTTGTGTTTAAGCCTTTAAGGAGATGGAGTAAGTGTCCTTATAGCATATAGAAATAATTGAGTAAATAGCTAGCATAAATGAGCAAAGGGTAAAGAGGTTATGGTGCCAAATGTATTACATTGAGGGAAGAGGTTCGAATCACTTTGTGTGCAAATTTGGACTAATATTTTTGCACTCTTCCTTAAGTGTCAGCCAAGAAGTAAACATGGCAAGTTTGACTTCTTTATTTTTGGCATGGTGGCTAAGAAATAAGGTAAGTTTGTAACATCCTTAAACCGGGCCTTTGCATTTTGTGTGATTGCATGTAGACAGTATGGTCATCATGCTAGTTCATGGTGATTTAAGGGTCCAGGCATGAGCTAGGGATAGGCTAGAGCCTTAGCAAAAATTTCTTTTTGGGCACTTGAAAGGGGGAGCTAAATGGGATAGGAGTTAAGGGTGGTTGGTGGTAGGTTTTGACGCAAGAAGAACCTTGGTAAAGTGGAAAAAGGGGTGCCACTTAAGGCTTAAAGAAGAGACGCCTCAGGGGAGCTGATAGGGACTTGGTTCAAGCTGTGGGAATCCCCTTTTGGTTGTTTTTTTATGCCAAGGCTAGGAGGTGTTGCATTCGGTTTGGACTCTGGTGGATGAGCATTGAAAGGGTCAACAGATTTGGATAAGTGAAGGAGAGAAATTTTAGGAGTGTGGTGAATTCAAATTAGTTTGATGATAGGAAGATAGAGGGGACGGCACAATGGGGTGTTAGTCAAATTCTTTTGAAGAGTTTGGGTGGAAGAGGACTCTCGATTTTGGCTCTTGGTGAGGGTGCCAAAATTTAGTTGCTAAAGAGTATTATTTTCGACATTTAGGTGGGGCTTTCACTTTTCAGTTTAGCTTTTTCCTCTCAATCTCTCTTTTGCTGAAAATTACCTAAGCTTTTCTCCTCTTTTCTCTTTTTTTGACCATAGCTGAAACCCCTTTAGGCTTTTCTCTTCTCTTCTTCTTCTTGTGGTAGCCGAATCCCTACTACTCTTTTCTCCATCTTTGTCCCAAAGCCGAATCACTCCTTCTACCTCTCTTCCATCTTGTTTATTCTTCTCGAAACACCTTGCTAGTTGAAACCCCTTGATTCTCATTACCCTGATTACTTTTCTTTCATTCACTAAAATCTGAAGACCACACTTTTTTTTCTCTTGGAAGCCGAATCTTCCTCGTTGTGATTGGTTGTGCCGAATCCTGAAGAAAGTCAAAGGTGTGATCATCGTGTGGTCTAAGCTTGTTAACTCCCTAATCTAATCGATTTAGAACTCCCTTCTTAGTGGTTTTATTAATCGATCTATTGGTTATCTATTGTTTTAACCTAGTGGGGTGGAAATCCTAAAAACCACATCTCTCATAGTATGTTTTGACGAAGCTTTTAATGGATGCAAGAAATATACAAGAAGGAGAGGGAAGTCAACCTTCGGGTTCGATCCCCAAGTTCAAGAAGAGGGCTGTGTGTGCTGTTCGTGATTGACCACCTAGGTGTAGGCCAGCATCTGAGCAGAATAGTAGGCAGATAGTGGTAGTGCCTATCAACGAGAGTGTCGATGTAGAAAGTATTGTGTTGCGAGTAATCAGGTGTGTAAGTTTTACACACTTCATATGTTTAATATGTGATTATTGTGTTTTGTCAAAAGTCGAAGTAACAGTGGAAATTACTATGTTACCCTTGTGGATAAAATCAAGGATTTTGGTGGCTAACATGATTTATCTATATTAAATCCGCATGTGCCATGTTATATCTTCGTAAGTGTTAGGCATGATCATATGGTATTGAAAAGCATATACATGTAAAATGGGTATGATGAGAGGAGGGGGAAGGTATGATTTATCATACTGTCACCAGTGGTTAGGTACCACATGTGGGTTGGCCCCACATATCATTATTCTGTGACTAAGTCTCAGTGGTTTGGAACCACCAATGGTTAGGTACCACATATGCTTATTTTTGTGACTCGTCCTAGTGGTTTGGTACCATAGTGGGTTGGCCCCACATAACGATATAAGGGATCGTCACTAGAAGTTAGGTACCACAAGTGGGTTGGCCCCACATATGATTATTTGTGACTTCGGTCACCAGTGGTTAGGTACCACCAGTGGCTAGGTGCCACAAGGAGTAGACTTGAGAGACTCAGATGGATACCTAGGTTGGATGGGTTGCATGACATGCATATTTGCATTTGAGTTTGTGTAAAAGCTTAACATCTTTTGGGATGGGGATTTATACACTGAGTCTCGGTGACTCACCCCTTCCGTTACCTTTTTGCAGATAATTCCTAGATCTCGGATATAGAGCCGGGGTGGACTCGAGGTGGCCATGCTCAATATTTTGTTTTTTTATCTCGATTGTATTTTAGATTTATTTATTTATTTTTACTTTAAGTTTGGATTTCAGCTTTGTAATAAGGCCACTTAGATTTTACTTTGGGCTTATTTATTTATTTTAAATTTCTTTAAAATTTTGTGAAACATTAAGGGCATGCTTAGTAAACTGTGAAATGGACATTTTCAAAACTTGAATAAACTTTTGGGTTTTACTGAAGTTTTACATCGGGTAATTAACAAACAAGGGATAACAACAAGGCAACTCTATTTTGCTAAACTAAATCTCAAAATATTTCAATAGTTCACTCAATCCAAACTCGATTCTTTTATAAATATACAAAAGTTTTCTTTCCAAGTCGAGACGACAAATTGGTTTGCAAAACATTTTCTTCCCTGTGACATGCCAGATTCGGTCGTAGCATTTTGATCGAGTTTGGGGTGTTACATTTTGGTATCAGAGCACAGTTCAAAACTTGGGCTGTGAAATGGGTCCAGTAGTGATTTGTAAACTTGAGAAAAATGTTTTGGGTTGAGATATAGCCTTCGAGTCTATCGGCACCCGATCCACCCAGGTAAGTATCCTAACCTTTGATGTGATATATATGATGGGTTTAATGGGTTTTATAGGGACATAGATAGGTATGCTTAGGCTTATGGACCTTAGGCCTAGTTACACAAACTCTTAAATTCCATAAAACTTAATTTCCCTAATTAGACATGTCTGTGAACAAGTTATAAGGGTTAGGGTGTGGTAACAGACATACGCATGTCTAGGATTGGATCCAGGTGGAGCTTGGTATTTGAGCGGTCCTAGTGACTCACCTCCTCTTTTCTGGAATCCTACCTGATGCGTAGTGACTGTTCACCTTAGCCATGAGGACTTGTTGACGGGTTAAAATTCATGATTAAAACCCGAAAGGGACCAATACCCCATTTTTTGTAAAATTACTTATATATCTCTAGTTTTGTAAATTATCCAAAATACCTCTATTTGGAAAATTACTAAAATACCCTTAATTGTAAAATTACTTAATTACCCCTGATTTGCTAAAATTACCGAAATACCCCCAAATGCAAAACTACCAAAATACCCCTATTTTGTAAAATCACCAAGATACCTTATTTTGAAAAAAATTGTGAAAACACCCCTGTAGGTTAAAATTACAAAATACCCCTGTAGGTTAAAATTACGAAAATACCTTTAGGTAGTGAAATGACGAAAATACACCTAGGTGATGAATGTGAGTTCATGGATGTACTTGTGTGTTTGATGCATGGATGTGGTGCTCTGCTGGATGTTGATTGAATGTGAATTCTAGAATTAGGAAAATACAGACTTGAGAACTGAGCTATGTAGATATAGTTCGAATTCGAAAAACTACTATTAAAACTACTTTCCATAAGACTGCTCGTTATTAATCAGTGGAAGAAAGAATTATTAATCCATAAAATTTCTAATTAGATAAATCATGAAGGTAGAATGAGCACTCGAGGACGCGGGCGTAATGTCAGGGTAGGATGACTGTGTCAGAACCAGTAGGATCTGGTTATGGGTCAGAGAAGGTGCCGACGCCGCCAGTTGTGGGCACTGAGTTTTAGGAGCAAACGGGTGGTGATGACGTGGTGTCGCAGGCAATGCTACGGGTCTTAGAGAGAGTGGCGGGAGCAGGCGTAGGTACGGGGGCTCAGAAATCTATGTTCGAATGACTTCGAGCGAGTGGAGTAGAGGTATTTAAGGGTGTTTCAGGTGTAGCTCCCAACACAGCTGAGTACTGGTTAGAGGCGACAGAGCCCATAATGGATGATCTGGATTTCACGACTGAGGAGAAGTTGAAAGGGATAGTGTCTTTTATTCGGGATAAGTCTTATCAGTGGTGGCTCACGGTTAGGGACGGTGTGATGGCCAATGATATCACTTGGGATTTCTTTAAGGTGGCTTACCAAAGGAAGTACGTCGGGTCTAGTTATATAGATGCGCAGCGTAAGGCATTTTTGAATTTGGTTTAGGGGAGTAAGTCGGTATCTGAATAAGAGGCAAAATTCTTGCGATTAAGTAGGTATGCTCGGGGTATCGTGGCCACGGAACATGAGCGCTGTGTTAGATTTGAGGACGGGCAAAGGATGAACTGCAGGTGTTGATTGCTCCATAGTGAGAGAGGAATTTTCCATTCTTGTTGAAAAGGCCAAGATAGTTGAGGAGGTGAAGCAGACGGAGAAACAAAATTAGAACAGGAATAGGGATAAAAGGAGCTTTGGGCCATGGGGGTCTGATGGGAGTTTGCAGAAAAGGGCTAGATTTGGTGGACCAAATCAAGCTGCAAAGCCTGCTGCTGCTGATCAGTGGCCACCACGATGTGCTCGATGTGGGAAGTCTCATTCGGGGGAGTGTTGGACAGGTAATAGAGGGTGTTTCGTGTGTGGGTCGATGGATCACCAGATAAGGGATTGTCCGCAGAGGCCAGGTAGGACACAGGCTGTGGGTCAAGGACGTACACAATTCAGGAGAGATGGTCAGCAACCGCAGAGGGGTCGAGGTTTAGCCAGGGGTGGTAATGGTAACGGGTGAGGTCGTGGAGCACCAGGTAGGGGTGCTAGAAATACTAATGCAAGATAGCCTGGGTTGGTCTACACAGCGAGGCATCGAGAGGAGGGCGACGCACCGAATGTCATAATCGGTACGTTTTTAATTTTTGGGTTACCTTATACTACTTTGATTGATGTTGGTTCGACGCACTCTTATACTGCTAGTAGTATAGTGAGAACTTTGAAGTTAGCCTATGAGACTTCTGCTAGAGAGATGACGGTAATTAGCCCTCTAGGACACTCGATGGTAGTAGACAAACTGTACAGGGATGTACCCCTAGAACTTCAAGGGGTAGTGTTTCAGGATGATTTGATGGAACTGCCATTCGGGGAGTTCGATCTGATCTTATGGATGGATTGGTTAGTAAAGTATCAAGCGGGTTTGGACTGTGCAGCTAAGCGCATGGTGCTGAGAATTGTCGAGGGTGAAGAGGTGGTGATGATAGATGAGAGAAGAGGCTACCTATCTTATCTGGTATTTACTTTGAAGGCTGAGAAAATGGTGAGGAAAGGATGTAAGGCGTTTGTGGCTTGTGTTTGTGCCTTGGAGGTTAAGGAATCAACTATGGGGAATGTCCAAACGGTGAAAGAATTTGTCGACGTGTTTTCGAAAGAGCTTTCAGGTTTGCCTCTTGATCGTGAGTGAAGTTTGGTATAGACCTTCTACCAGGAACAACGCCAATGTCTATTACCATATACAGAATGGCGCCAAAGGAGTTAGTGGAGCTAAAAGCGCAGATTCAGGAATTGCTGGATCGGGGTTTCATCCGACCGAGTATATCACCTTGGGGAGCGCCTGTGCTTTTTGTTAAAAGAAAGACGGGTCGATGCGAATGTGCATAGATTACCGTCAGCTAAATAGGTTGACGATTAAGAACAAGTATCCATTGTCGAGGATAGATGATCTGTTCGACCAGCTTAGGGGAGCATCAGTCTTTTCCAAGATAGATTTGAGGTCGGGGTATCGCCAGCTTAGGGTCAAGGAGGTGGATATCCATATGATGGTGTTTCGTACTCGTTACGGTCACTATGAATTTTTGGTAATGCCGTTTGGGTTAACCAACGCACCAGCAGTGTTTATGGATATGATGAATCGGGTGTTTCATCCGTATTTGGATCGATTCGTCGTAGTATTTATAGATGATATTCTGGTGTACTCAAAATCGGGAGGAGTACGATGTACATCTTTGCGTGGTGTTGCAAATTTTGAGGGAGAGGCGGTTATTCGTAAAGTTTAGTAAGTGCAAGTTCTGGCTAAGGGAAGTTACCTTATTGGGTCATGTGGTGTCAGCTGAGGGAATTAGAGTGGACCCTCGGAAGATTGAAGCTGTATTAGAGTGGAAATCATCGAAGTCTGTGGCGAGATTCGAGTTTTCTAGGTTTAGCAAGATATTATAGAAGGTTTGTAGAAGGGTTTTCTTTGATTGCAGGCCGTTAACCAAGTTGCTCAGGAAAGGGGTTCCGTTTGTGTGGTCAGACAAGCAACAAAAGAGTTTTGAGAAGTTAAAGAGGATTTTGACGGAAGCTCGGTACTAATTCAGCCTGAAGTAGGGAAAGAGTTTACGGTTTATTGTGATGTGTCGCATACAGGGTTAGGTTGTGTACTAATGCAAGGGGGAAGGTAGTGGCGTATGCTTCTCGACAATTGAGACCTCACGAAGTGAATTACCCGACGCATGATTTGGAGTTGGCTGCAGTGGTTTTTGCCCTCAAAATTAGGAGACATTACTTGTATAGAGAGAAGTCTATGGTGTAAACAGATCATAAGAGTTTGAAATAACTCCTTACTTAGAAGGAATTGAATTTAAGGCAGCAGAGGTGGATCGAGTTGTTAAAGGATTATGACTGCTTGATTGAGTACCATCCGGGTAAGGCTAACGTGGTAGCCGATGCCTTGAGCTGCAAAGTGGTAGCAGATTTAAGAGCCATGTTTGCCCACCTTAGTTTGTATGAGGATGGAAGTCTGTTAGCGAAACTGCAAGTGAAGCCAATGTGGGTAAACTAGGTTAAGGAAAAAAAACTGGTAGATGAAGTTTTAAGCGCTCGATGTTTGCAAGTACAGGATGGTGGATTGGAGGGGTATGGCTTGAGCAGCGATGGAGTGCTTTGTTTTTAGGGGAAAGTTTCCATGCCTAAAGATGTGGAGTTAAGGCAGAAGATTCTTTAGGAGGCGCATAGAAGTCCATACGCTATGCATCTTGGAGGTAGTAAGATGTACCGAGATTTGCGAGAGCAGTTTTGGTGGCTGGGCCTTATCGGGTGTTAAAGCGTGTGGGACCAGTAGCTTATCAACTCGAGTTGCCATCAGAATTAAGTCAGATCCATAACGTGTTTCATGTTTCTATGCTTAGACGCTATCGTTCAGATTCGTCTCATTTTGTGCCGGTAGAAGAAATTGAAGTAAGCCCAGACTTATCTTTTGGGGAGGAACCAGTGCAGATCCTGGATAGCGATGTCAAAGTATTGCGTAGGAAATCCGTGCCTTTTGTGAAGGTATTGTGGCAGAACCATGGATCAGAAGAAGCCACATGAGAGCCGAGGATGTTATGTGGCAGCAATACCCTCAACTCTTTTGATCATGTAATTTCGAGGCCAAAATTATTTTTAAGGGGGGTAGAACTGTAACATCCTTAAATAGGGCCTTTGCATTTTGTGTGATTGCATGTAGATAGTATGGTCGTCATGCTAGTTCATGGTGATTTAAGGGTCCAGGCATGAGCTAGGGGTAGGCTAGAACCTTAGCAAAAATTTTTTTTTTTGGGCACTTAGAAGGGGGAGCTTAGGTTTTGACGCAAGAAGAACCTTGGTAAAGTGGCAAAAGGAGCACCACTTAAGGCTTAAAGAAGCGACGCCTCATGGGAGCTGATAGGGACTTGGTTTGAGCTGCGAGAATCCTCTTTTGGTTGTTTTTTTACACCAAGGCTAGGAGGTGTTGCATTCGATTTAGACTCTGGTGGATGAGCATTGAAGGGGTCAACAGATTTGGATAAGTGAAGGAGAGAAATTTTAGGAGTGTGGTGAATTTAAATTGGTTTGATGATAGGAAGATAGAGGGGACGGCACAAGGGTGTTAGCCAAATTCTTTTGAAGAGTTTGGGGGGAAAAAGACTCTCGGTTTTGGCTCTTGGTGAGGGTGCCAAAATTTAGTTGCTAAAGAGTAGTATTTTATACATTTAGGTGGGGTTTTCACTTTTCAGTCTAGCTTTTTCCTCTCAATCTCTCTTTTGCTGAAAATTACCTAAGCTTTTCTCTTCTCTTGACCATAGCCGAAACCCCTTTAGGCTTTTCTCTTCTCTTCTTCTTCTTGTGGTAGTCGAATCCCTACTACTCTTTTCTCCATCTTTGTCTCAAAGTCGAATCACTCCTTCTACCTCTCTTCCATCTTATTTATTCTTCACGAAACACCTTTCTAGCCGAAACCCGTTGATTCTCATTACCCTGATTACTCTTCTTTCATTCACTAAAATCCGAAGACCACACTTTCTTTTTTTTCTCTTGGAGCGAATCTTTCTCGCTGTGATTGGTTGTACCGAATCCTGAAGAAAGCCAAAAGTGCGACCATCATATGGTCTAAGCCTGTTAACTCCGAGATCTAATCGATTTAGGTAGGAACTCCCTTCTTATTGGTTTTATTAATCGATCTATTGGTTATCTGTTGTTTTAACTTAGTGGGGTGGAAATCCCAAAAACCACATCTCTCGTAGTGGGTTTTGACGAAGCTTTTAATGGATGCAAGAAATATACAAGAAGGAGAGGGAAGTCAACCTTCGAGTTCGATCCTAAGTTCAAGAAAAGGGCTGTGTCTGCTATTCGTGATTGACCACCTAGGTGTGGGCCAGCATTGAGTAGAATAGTAGGCAGATAGTTGTAGTGCCTATCAACGAGAGTGTCGACGTAGAAAGTATCGTGTTGCGAGTAATCAGGTGTGTAACTTTTACACAATTTATATGTTTAATATGTGATTATTGTGTTTTGTCAAAAGCCGAAGTAACAGTGGAAATCACTTTATTACCCTTGTGGGTAAAAGCAAGGATTCCGGGTAAGTCAATTTTGGTGGCTAACGTGATTTATCTATATTAAATCCGTATGTGCCATGTTATATCATCGTAAGTGTTAAGCATGATCATATGGTATTGAAAAGCATATACATGTAAAATGGGTATGATGAGAGGAGGGGAAAGGTATGATTTATCAGACTGTCACCAGTGGTTAGGTACCATACGTGGGTTGGCCCCACATATCATTATTCTGTGACTAAGTCTCAGTGGTTTGGAACCACCAGTGGTTAGGTACCACATATGCTTATTTTTGTGACTCATCCCAGTGGTTTGGTACCACAGTGGGTTGGCCCCACATAACGATATAAGGGATCGTCACCAGTGGTTAGGTACCACAAGTGGGTTGGCCCCAAATATGATTATTTGTGACTTCGGTCACCAGTGGTTAGGTACCACCAGTGGCTAGGTGCCATAAGGGGTAGAGTTGGGAGAGTCGGATGGATACCTAGGTTGGATGGGTTGCATGACATGCATATTTGCATAAGAATCTATGTAAGAGCTTAACATCTTTTGGGATGGGGATTTATACACTAAGTCTCGTGACTCACCCCTTCCGTTACCTTTTTGCAGATAATTCCTAGATCTCAGATATGGATCCGGGGTGGACTTGAGGTGGCCATGCTCAATGTTTTGTTTTTTTTATCTCGATGTTTATTTTGGATTTATTTATTTTTTATTTTTTTACTTTAAGTTTGGATTTCAGCTTTGTAATAAGGCCACATAGATTTTACTTTGGGGTTATTTATTTGTTTTAAATATCTTTAAAATTTTTTGAAACATTAAGGGCATGCCTAGTAAACTGTGAAATGGACGTTTTAAAAACATGAATAAACTTTTGGGTTTTACTGAAGTTTTACATAGGGTGATTAACAAATAAGGGATAACAACAAGGCAACTCTATTTTGCTAAACTAAGTCTCAAAATATTTCAACAGTTCACTCAATCCAAACTCAATTCTTTTATAAATATACAAAAGTTTTCTTCCCAACTCGAGATGATAAACTGGTTTCCAAAACGTTTTCTTCCCTGTGACATGCCAGATTCGGTCGTAGCATTT
This sequence comes from Gossypium rotundifolium, assembly GCA_025506655.1. Lineage (NCBI taxonomy): Eukaryota > Viridiplantae > Streptophyta > Magnoliopsida > Malvales > Malvaceae > Gossypium > Gossypium rotundifolium. The sequence goes on from CP106726.1 coordinate 64,773,643, forward strand.
TGACCAGGTTTGGGGTGTTACAAAGGTTGAGGTTGAGGAAAGGAATCAAAAGAAATAGGTAAGTAAGGGGACAAGAGGCTCATTTCATGAATAGTGTTTTGGAAAGTTTGGGTGGCCAAACTTTTACCTTAGGGGGATGCATGTGGAAGGTTTGGGGCTAGAGTGGTAGCCGAATTTTTCTTGGGTTATTTTGCAAAGCTTTGTGCATGATAAGGTTTGGGGTTCTTTTAGCATTTTGGTTACTCTTCCTTGCCAACATCTTTTTCTTCCCTTTTCGTTTTGGCCTAAACACCTAGTGCATTTGTTCATCATACTCCTTTGTTTTGCCTTAACCCAAATTCATTTTTGGTTCATCTTCTTTAGTTGGCCGAAACTAACAAGCACTTTTCTCCATCCATTCTTTCCTTTTGACCATTTCATCAACCATTTCTTCCTCTTTAATCAACATCACTTTGTGTGATCTTCTTGTTCGATTTTCTTTATAGCCGAACCATTGTCATCCTATTTCTTCATCATTTCATTCTCTATCGTATGGGAAAACCTCATCTTGATCGAATCGGTAAGTAGTAGTTTTCTCTTTGTCAATAACCTTGTTTCATTTGAGTTTTTCCTTAATAAATCGTGTGTTCTTCCTTCTCTCCCTCGTTGAGTCTGAGTTACATTCTTTTCTGTGATATGGCCATCGTTGGGCTTAGGATTTTCAACAAGGTGAAGGAGCAAAAGTGATTTGTATTAACCAAATCGTTATCGTCGACTCGTCAAGTAAGTGGGGTAAGAACGTTGTTTTAAGATTTGTTTTGGCCAAAGGTGGGATAATTGCTAACAACTATTTCGCTCACCAAATATTGTTAGGATGGGATTTCAATAGCCAAAGGGTAGGATCGAGGGAGATCACATTCGTGGTAAGTGGAGTTAGCCTAGTAAAGTGTTTCTAGTTACGATTATCAAAGTAGAGACTAACCTTCTGTCAACTATCATTATAGGTGTTGAAATCGGTGGAAAGCACAACTCATTATTAAGGTGTGTAATCCCGTACTTTCCGAATATATATTTGAAATGGTGTGTGATCTCACACTTCTCTGAAGGCTTGCATAAAATATTCTGTGATTCAGTCGAAATACCGAAGAAAAATCAGAAATCGGCACCCGTAATCACTCGGGCGTGCGTATGATCATAGTGGTAATCATATTTGTAATAAAACAGTTTCGATTAGAAACAGTGATGTGTTTTTGAAAAATTACGAAAAATAGGAGGAAGGGAATTAGAAAGTGAATGAGATATCAAATTAAATCTTACTGTGTCTATTTTGATATGGAAGAAATGGAGAAGGAAAAGAAATTTTATATTCTGAGATATGTTAATTTTGGTGAGACTAGTTCTGAATGACTTCGTGGTTCCCTAATCTGTCTTGGTAAAATCAAATAAAATTGTACAAAGTAATTTATGAGTTATAATTAATATGTATGGATTCCTTAGTGAGCCTATTTTCAATACAGACAAGTGGGAGCAGCATATGAAAATCGTACAGTGAGATATTTGAATTTTGGGTAAGTGAGGTCAGAATCATTGGATAGTGAAACAAGGGAAACTTTAAGGAATAAACTGTACTAAATGGTTAAGCCAAAAATTTTGAAAAATTTTTAGTAAGAATATATATGAGCCTAGTTTCAAGGAAAATTTACGGATCTGAATTTTGAGTTTCCTAACACGAGTTATAGTCAGTTTAGTCAAAGTGATGTAGTTGGACAGTTTCAATTTGTATGCCCTAAATTAGTAGTTAAAGTCTTAGGTTGCGAAATTACCAAATTACCCTTAGTGGGTAAAATTACCGAATTACCCTCGATGGGTAAAATTACAAAATGCCCCTATTGGGCTGAATTATGAAAATGCCTTAATGGGCCGATTTGATAAGATTGCCTTGAAGGGTCGAAATACGAAAATGCCTTAATGGACCGATTTGTTAATTTGCTATATGGGCCGATTTGTTAATTTTCTATATGGGTCGATCTGATAATTTGCTATATGGGCCGATTTGTTAATTTTCCATATGGGTTGATCTGATAATTTGTTATATGGGCCAATCTAATATTTTGTTAAATGGGCCGATTTGATATTTTGCTTAATGGGCCTAATTGATAAATTGTTATAATGGGCCATAATTTTTGTAATAAATATTTGAATAAATTACTATTTTTATATTGTAAAAATCATGATTTGTTATGCATCATATACATGATTTGCATGGGATGGGATAATTTGGTGACTCTGTCATAATTTGTCTGGTGGCTATGCCACGTAAACTCTGTTATTTTGGTGGCTTGTCCACAACTAAATTTGATATAAATGGCTTAATGCCTACGTTTGGTGTGTTGGCGGCGTGGGTGACTAAAGCTCCCCATAGGTGTGTTGGTTGGTATGGGTGGTGTGTAGCGGATGGATTACTAGGCTTGGTTTGGGAATTTGCATTTCATATACATGTAAGTGGGTTACACACTGAGTTCTTGTAACTCACCCCCCTTTTCTCAACCCTTGTAGGTAATGCTCACTGATGAGGACTTGGGGCTATGGATGACTTGGTGGAGGCCATGCTTCGGAAATAACATTTTTGAATATTAGTAAACTATTTTCCGTTTTATTTCATTACTTTTGCTATTTTGGGTTTTTATGTTGTAATAAGGCCTCTGGAGTATTTTTATTATTTGCTTTACGTTTGATATACTTATTATCTTGCTTAATTTGTTTTAAATGAGAATTTTCTAAAAACTTAAATAAAGATTTTCTAAAATGGATTAACAAATGGTTTTCATAACAAACTTTTACAAATATTTTTAACTTAGAAATTTTCTCTTGAATTATCAACGATGTTTTCAAAAGTCACAGTTTTATAAGATCACTAGTTCAAATATCGATTCCTCAATCAGCATTTCAAATATTAGTAGTATTTTTTTATCAAATATTTATAAAAAAAATTGTTTTTCTTAACTATAACAAAAAAATAACTTCATCTTTAGTCACAAGTTCTTTATACGTTTTCGAAAAACTCTTCAGTGTGACTCGCCAAATTTGGGCCTAACTTCTAGGCCGGGTTTAGGGTGTTACATTTTATGGTATCAAAGCCCGATTGTAAAACTTGGATGTGGTTTGGGTTCAAAAGTGTTTTTGAAAAGCTGTTTGAATTTTAAATTATAAATACATGTTCTAAAGGAAGTATGGTACCACGTATATCCGGCACCAAGTCAAGTAAGTATTTGTTTTCATGATTATTGTGTTATTATTGTGGTAGGAAAATTCCACAAAATAGAATACTATAGAACTGTTAGCTTTAGGAGTTGAAACTATAGAGACTGAGACTTTAGGATGCAGATTCGATTCTCGAAAACAACTTTTCTACTCACACTTCATAAAACATTGCTTAATAAACATTGAATAGTATATTAATTCATAAGACTTGTAATCAGATTAAATCGACTTAGTGAACATGAGCGCTAGAAGACGTGGACGCGATGGACGTAGACATGGTAGAGGCCGAGGTGCTAGGGCTAGATCTTCGGCACTGAGGCATATGGTCGAAAGGGAGGCGTTGGCATCACCAGTGGCTGAGACGGGATCTCATGATCGAGCTAAGGTTGATGAGCTGACTTAGATAGTTAAGAAGGTATTGAAGGAGGTTAAGGGAATCGGTGAAGCAATTCGAGTTGGGTCTGTGGACTGTAAGAAGGAAATAGATCGCGGTTCTTTTGGGTCGCAGTCTCGTTCTGTAACGCATGTCAAGGCATGTCCAAACTTTCTGGCTTGTGATTATTGCAGAAGGCGTCATCCGGAAGAATACTGGAAGAGGTAAAGAGCATGTTTGAGATGCGGGTCTAAGGAGCATAAGGCTCGGGATTGTTTCATCACCATCAAGTCAGGTATGTTTTGGTTGGACATGATGATTGAATGTAGGTTATAAGTGGTAGATAACTACTTGCTTTTGTGGTTAGATGTTTGGTTGTGTGAAAGAGGATTCAAGATTATGTTAAAAGTACATTAGTGTTATTTAGATTAGAGTGCGCAGCGAAAGCATAGTGGTGTGTTTTGAGTGATGCGTTTAGTAGTTGATTGGAAATTTCAAGGATGAAATTTCTTTAAGGAGGGGAGAATTTTAACATCCCAAAATTGGGCCTAGTAGGATTGGGCCTAATGGGCCTCAGGCGTAGGAATGTTTAAAATTTTCAAGAATATGAGAATGGCATTATTGCAAATTGGACTTATTAGTTAAGTGAATTTGGAAAGTTACGAGGTTTCTATGAAGTTCCGGGTTCAAGTTGAGCCTTAGTAAAATTTTGTGTTTAAGCCTTTAAGAAGATGGAGTAAGTGTCCTTATAGCATATGGAAATAATTGAGTAAATAGCTAGCATAAATGAGCAAAGCGTAAAGAGGATATGGCGCCACATGTATTACATTGAGGGAAGAGGTTCGAATCACTCTGTGTGCAAATTATGACTAATATTTTTGCACTCTTTCCTTAAGTGTCTGCCAAGAAGTAAACATGGCAAGTTTGACTTCTTTATTTTTGGCATGGTGGCTAAGAAATAAGGTAAGGTTGAGGTTGAGGAAAGGAATCAAAAGAAATAGGTAAGTATGTAATATCCTGGATTTAGGGGTTATGCATTTTCACTTGAATGTGTGCAATGGCATGTTGTGTGCTATTTGTATGTGTTTTGGGGACTTCAGGAATTTTAGTATGTAGGAGAATGCCTTAGAAAAATATTAGATTTTTAATTCTTAAAAGGGAGCTAGGCAAGATAGGCCTTAAGAAAATTTGTTGGAGGATTAAATCACAAGAATTCAGTTGGCAAAGTGGCAAGGAAGGCGCCACTTAGGGCCTTAAAGAAGTGTCGCCACAAGTAGTGTGAGGGGGGCTTAGGTTTGAATCCCTTGGATGGCAATAGGGTGACTTTTATTTTTTTACATTTGTATGGCATGTGTTGGTCAAACGTTAATTATGGTAAGGATGGACTTTTTCATTTATGGATAGTAGACTAAGGAAAAAGGCAAGTGCTAATTTATGGTATGGAATCAAGAGGTTTTGGTATGATAAGGGGACATAAGGCTTGAAGTAAGGAATGATGTTTTGGAAACTATTTTATGGCGTTTTGACCATGTATGTAGACGGCATAGGGGGCTAGGGGGTTGTTGAATTTTGAAAGGGATTAAGAGGAAATAAGGAGGAAAATGTGGGATTTGTGATGAAATTGTGAGTTGGTCGGCCAAGGGAATTCTTTGATGATCATTTCGGTCATGTGGTAGAGGGGAGTAGCCGAAATTTCTTTAGGGGTTTAGGTGTTTTCTTTTCGGGTTTCTCCTTCTTTCTCTAGTGTAGTGCTGAAAGCTTAAGACCATCAAAGTGCCATTTTGGTCACTTTCTTTTGCTGATTTTCCAACCGCATTCTCTTCTAAACTTTCACCTTTTTCTTTGTAACCAAACCACACCAAAATCTATTCTTTTTCTTCTATTGTTAGACTTTGGCCGAATCATTCATAGACCATAAGGGTCATTTGCTCCTTTTCTTTTCTTTCTTATTTGTTTAAGGGTAAGCCGAATCTACCATTTCTCTTCTCTTCTCTTCTCTTCTTTTCTTTTCTTTTTATTGTGTTTAGGCCAAACCTCTCTCTCCCAAAGTTCACCATTGCCGCAACCTCTTCAACCTAAAACACCACCATTGCCGAATCTCTCTAAACTTCATCTCTTTTCTTCTTATTTGTTAAGGCCGAATCTCTCTTTGGATACCAAAGCTTAATCGCATCAAATCTCAACCTTCTCTCTTCTTCTTTTCACAATTTATCAAAAACCAAAACACATATTCTCTTTTCTACTTTTCTCTATGGCCGAATGTTGCTAGCATCATTTCCATCAAAATTGTTTCTTAGTCGAACCTTCTTCTCACATATTTCTCTCTTCATAATCATTCTTTCAAACCAAGTGGTAAGAACCCTTTTCATTTCTTAATTTTCTAGCCGATTTCTTCATATCTTTCTTCTTCAAAGTCAATCATTCTCCTATATAGCCGGATCTCTTTGTAGTTCAAGTAAGGGTGCAATCGATCTCAACGTTAGTGGTAAGGATTAACTGTCAATTGTTTTTCTTTCTTTTTCTTTTGGATTAGTCGACTTTAGGAATCTAATCCTTTAATTCTCTTTGGCCGAAACCTTGAAGGAGGATTTCAGGATCCTTTTTGTAGCTGACAATTAATGAGAGATCATTTGGGATTTAAATATCCAAGGTAAGCAAGTGTAATCCCAGGCCGAAGGCCACTTACTTTTGTTCATTATGTTAGAATTGAATCTAACATATATCATATAGGATTTCGACAAACTCCATAGGCAAGTGACGGTTTTCGAGATTTAATCGAGTAAGGTAGGAGATAATGATATTCGGCCAAAAGCCATATCTTTTTAGTGATAAGCGATTTCTCATATAGTGTTATGTAGGTGCTGTCGATGTTGTAAGAAAAAGCCAGAAATCTTGAGTATTCTGTTGTTCTTCGTGTTTACAAGGTGTGTAGCCTACACTAAATTTCTGATAGATTAATAGTATTATTGATAACCATGTGTTAATAAGAATTATGTATGATAATAGTTGCGGGTACCATTCAGTGGTACATGATATTCAGGTACGTTAACCCTCTAATACTTCGTTAATAATGTTGTAAGCATGGATATGAAATGTGTATGATTCCGTTATGATTTTGGGGGTATTTTGCATAAAATCTGAATAATACGTATGTGCATGGGCATATGGGTGATCTTGATAAAGGGGAAGTGTTCCGGTGGTTTTTACCACATTATTCGGTGATTTCGATCACAATATTATGTATCCAGTGACTTCGGTCACAATATTATGAATTCGGTGACTTCAATCACATATTATGATTCCGGTGACTCTGTCACAATTATCCGGTGGCCATGCCACAATTTATAAGGGCGATGTGTAGTTGACTACAGCGATTGCCTTCGATGGTGTGTAGCGGATGGAGGGTCGATTTAGTAATCCCTACGGTGTGATTGGCAGGTACGGGTGGTGTGTAGTGGATGGATATCTAGGTGGGCTTTGGATTGCATTTCATTTTATATGTACATGTGATTTAATCGGTTATTATCTGATTTGCTAGATTATGGGCTTATGGCTAAATGTGATTTAAATGGGCTTCATTACTATGATCGATTGGGTTTTTAGTGTACTGTTACACATTGAGTCTATTGACTCACCCTCGTGGGATATCTTTTTCAATGATACTTAGCGTGATGGACCGTCAATCGTGAGAACTACATGGTGGCCATTGCTCAACTCAAGATGTCTGGTTTTCTTTTAATTAAACTTACTATGTTTTCTTTTATTATTTGAATTTATTTTGGGTTATGTTTTTGTAATAAGGCCGCTATAAACCTGCTTTTATTTATCGTTTTAAATTTTTATTTTGCTACGCTCAACTTCAACTAAATAATTAAATATTTTCAATAATCGAATTAAATTGTTTTGACACCTAAATACCTATGGTTTTCAACTTAATAATAAGTTCTAAATCCAATTTTTCTTTTGAATAATAAATTTTCTAAAAACATAAAGTTAACGATTTAATAAGATACAAACTTAAATCACAACCCGATTTTCAACAAGATCGTACTTCAAATCTATTCTCTTACCATAAAATCATATGTTTTCAAAACGACAAAACGAGTTTTTCTCAAGAAGCATACCAGATCCGATCGAGGCTTGTGGGCCGGGTTTAGCGTGTTTTAACTTGGTATCAGAGCCAAGTTTTCAACACTCGGCCTTGGGTTTTGAAGCCCATAATGTTTCCAAAATTAGGCCCAAAAGACTTTTTGAAAATTTTTGGTTAAAATGGTTTTATAGAAGCATGGCACCCTAGTTCTTGGCCCAAGTCTACCAGGTAAGTTCTTTTGTTGATAAATTGATGTGAGTATGTTAATGTATGATACTTTAGTTGATAAGCCCAAGGAAACTATACTTTAGAGACATGGACCCTAGGTGTATGTGTACTTCTACTAAAAACCACTAATTAAAACTCATTGCATAAAATTTTCTTTAAACAAGAAAGTGAAAAGACTCTAATGCATAAAATTTTAAGTAAAAGCAGATAAGGCGTGAAGTAGACATGAGTTCTAGGGGCGTGGTCGTCGTGGGACGCGATGAGAGGCGAGAATGGTCGTGGTCGAACCAGTTAGGTGCAGTCGGGGTTACGAAAATGAGGCACGCCACCTACAGTAGGGCAAAATTTTAGGAGCGCATGCGGGGAGATGACACAAGATCGTAGGCTATCTCATGAGTTTTAGAGCGAGTAGCGAGAGCTAGTATGGGAAATGGGGCTCGAAAGTCGATGGTGAGAGACTTAGATCAAATGGAGCCGAGGTTTTTAGGGGAGTATCTAGGGTAGCTCCGAATGTAGCGGAGTACTGGTTAGAGGCAGTCGAGAGGATCATGGACGATTTGGACTACACTGCTGAGGAAAAGCCGAAGGTCTTTGTTTATTGCTTCAAGATGAGGCCTACCAGTGGTGGCTCACTGTCAATGAGAGTATCCCTACGGATCGAGTGGATTGGGGATACTTTAAGGTTAAGTTTGAAGGGAAATATGCCTGAGTTAGCTACATAGACTCTCAGAGAAAGGCGTTTCTGAATTTAGTACAAGGAAAAAATTGATAGCTGAGTATGAAGCAAAGTTTCTGCGGTTAAGTTAGTATGCCAAAGGGATAGTAGCTACTGATTATGAGCGATGTGTCAGATTCGAGGATGGACTGAGAGATGAGCTGCGAGTGTTGATTGCTCTACATCGGGAAAGAGACTTTGCAGTCTTAGTGGATAGGGCACAGATAGCTGAAGAAATTAAGCAGACTGAGAGACAGAACTAGGACCGAGGTCAGAATAAGAATAAGAGGAGCTATGGGTCTTCAGGGTCATCTGAAAATTTTCAAAAGACACCTAAAGTTGATGGGCCGCGAGGTCAGTAGGTTGCTACGGGAGGACAGTACCGTACTTGTGCTCAATGTGGAAAGATGCACCTGAAAGAATGTTGGAAAAAGACAGGGGGATGTTTTAATTGTGGGTCCAAGGACCATATGATTAAGGATTGTCCGATGGATATGGATAGGAACCGTCCAGCAGGTTAGGGTTTTAATCAGGCTGGCAGAGGTGGACAGCAGACGTCGAGGGGTCGTGGTCTAAATGGTAGAGGTAATGGTTCTGGTAGAGGTCGCGGAACCCCAAGCAGAGGTAGTGGTAGCACTGAAGCTAGACAGCCAGGTCTGGTATATGCAGTTCGTCGTAGGAAGGATAATGATCCACCTGATGTTATCACGGGTACGTTTTGATCTCTGGAATACCCTTTATTGCTTTGATAGATATCGAGTCAACTCATTCATACATCGCTAGTGAAGTATCTGGAACTCTGCATGTGACTTCTGAGACTGTACATAGGAAGATGACTGTACTTAGTCCTTTAGGGCTGACTGTAGTAGTAGATAAGCTCTTTAAGGAAGTGCTTTTAGAAGTTCAAGGGACGCAGTTTTCAGCTGACTTAATGGAGTTGCCATTCGGGAATTTGATCTAATCTTAGGCATGGATTGGTTAGTGAAGTATCGTGTGAATGTAGATTGTGCTGCTAAGCGTCTTTCATTGAGAACCTCTGACGATAAGGAAGTGGTAGTGATGGGCAAGAGACGGAATTACTTATCAAATGTAGTATCTGGCCTTAAGGCAGAAAAGATGGTTAGGAAGGGTTGTGTAGCTTTTCTGATGTTGGTTAGTGCCTTAGAGGTTAAGGAAGCAACTATTGAAGAGGTCAAGACGGTGAGAGAATTTGTGGATGTTTTTCCAAAAGAACTTCCAAGATTGCCTCCGGATCGTGAGGTGGAATTTGGGATTGACTTATTGCCTGGTACGGCTCTAGTATCTATCGCTCCGTACAAAATGGCACCAAAGGAGCTGGTTGAGCTTAAGGCTCAAATTCAAGAGTTGCTTGATCGTGGGTTTATCCGACCTAGTGTGTCTCCATGGGGAGCACCGGTCTTGTTTGTAAAGAAGAAGGATGGGACTATGCGTATGTGCATAGATTATCGACAGTTGAATAAGCTGACCATCAAGAACAAGTATCATTACGAGGATGACGACTTGTTCGATCGACAAAGGAGCTACGGTATTCTCAAAGATAGATCTAAGGTCGGGGTATCATCAGCTTAAGGTGAAAGAAGTGGATATCTATAAGACAGCTTTTCGGACAAGGTATGGGCATTATGAGTTTTTAGTAATGCCATTTGGATTGACAAACACCCCAGCTGCGTTCATGGATATGATGAACTGGCTTTTTCAACCCTACTTGGGTCAGTTCATCGTTGTGTTCATAGACGACATCTTAGTGTATTCCAAGTCTGAGATAGAGCATGATGAGCATCTCCGGATAGTGTTGCAAGTGTTAAGGGAGAAGAAGTTATATGCCAAATTCAGCAAGTGTAAATTTTGGCTGAAGGAAGTTGCGTTCTTAGGGCATGTGGTGTCTGCAGAAGGGATAAGGGTGGATCTTCTAAGATTGAGGCGGTGCTAGATTGGAAACCACCTAAGTCTCAGAATGAGGTTCGCAGCTTCTTGGGATTAACAGCTACTACGTAAGATTCGTCAAGGATTTTCATCGTTAATGCACCTTTGACGAAGTTGTTGAGAAAGGAGGTACATTTCGTATGGGCAGATAAGCAGCAAGAGAGCTTTGAGAAGCTTAAGAGGGTTTTGACTGAAGCTCCGGTTTTGATTCAGCCTGAGGTAGGGAAGGATTTCGTGGTGTATTGTGATGCATCTCATATTGGATTGGGATGTGTTTTAATGCAAGACAGGAATGTGGTTTCTTATTCATCTCGGCAATTAAGACCACACGAGGTTAACTATCTGACGCATGAATTGGAGTTGGCTGCTGTGGATTTCGCACTAAAGGTATAGAGGCATTATCTGTATGGAGAAAAGTCAGTAACCTATACGGATCAAAAGAGTCTTAAGTATCTGCTGACTCAGAAGGAGCTGAATCTGAGACAACGAACATGGGTGGAGTTGTTGAAAGACTACGATTGTTCTATAGAGTATCACCCGGGTAAGGCGAATGTAGTGGCAGATGCTTTAAGTCGAAAAGTGGTGTCGGATCTGAGGGCGATGTTTGCACATCTTATCCTTTATGACAACGGAAGCTTGCTGGCAAAATTACAAGTAAAACCGACGTGGTTGAGTCAGGTGAAAGAAAGACAGTTGGTAGACGATGATCTAAGTGCTAAGCTACGGCAAGTGCAGAGTGGGAAGTTGGAAGATTATGGTGTTAATAGTGACGGAGTGTTGTGTTTCAAGGGTAAGGTCTGTATGCCGAAGGATACAGAACTTAGGCGAAGAATTCTTCAGGAATCCTTATGTGATGCATCCTGGAGGTAGTAAGTTGTATCGAGATTTACGGGATCACTTTTGGTGGCCTGGTCTTAAGCGAAAAGTTACAGAATTTGTAGGGAAGTGCTTAACGTGTCGACAAGTTAAATTTGAACATCAAGTACCGCTCGGGGTTGCTTCATCGATAAAGATTCCACAAAGGGAAGTGGGGCGAATCACCATGGATTTTGTTAGTGGGCTTCCCCTTACGCCTACTAAGAAAGACTCAGTATGGGTGATAGTGGATCGATTGACGAAGTCTGCACATTTCATACCAGTGCGGGTTGATTACTCTTTGCAAAAATTAGGGAAGTTGTACGTGGCAAAGATTGTGAGGTTGCATGTAGTGTCGGTGTCAATTATTTCGGATAGGGATCCGAGGTTTACGTCTCGATTTTGGAAAGCATTGCATCAGGCTTTGGGCACCAAGTTAGACTTCAGTATGGCATTTCATCCACAGTCGGACGGTCAGTCTGAGCGAGTAATCCAAGTGTTAGAGGATATGTTGAGGGGCTGTGTGATAGACTTCAGAGGAAGCTGGGAAGAGTTTTTTCCTTTAGCTGAGTTTGCATACAACAACAGTTATCAAGCCAGTATTCGGATGGCACCGTACAAAGCGCTATATTGACGGAAGTGTCGCACTCCTACGTGTTGGACAGAATTGGGCGAACGTCATGTTTTGGGTCTGGAGATTGTGGCAAAATCCGAAGAAAAGGTTAAGGTAATTTGGGCTCGATTAAAGGAATCATCTGACAGGAAAAAGTCATACGCAGATCTTAAGCGGAAGGAAATAGAGTTTGTTGTAGGAGATCAAGTATTTCTTAAAGTGTCACCATGGAAGAAGGTAATGAGATTTGGTCGCAAAGGGAAGTTAAGTCCCAGGTTTATAGGCCTTATCGGGTTTTGAAGCGAGTTGGACCAGTGGCATATCAGTTAGAGTTGCCTTCAGAGTTGAAGCAGATGCACGATGTGTTCCATGTTTCGATGCTACGTCGTTACCGGTCGGATCCATCTCATGTAGTGCCAGTTGAGGAGGTGGAACTAAGACTAGATTTGTCTTACGAGGAGGAGCTGATTCAGATTCTGGAACAAGATGCGAATGTGTTACGGAGGAAGTCAGTTCCTCTAGTCAAAGTGTTATAGCGTAACCATGGATCGGAAGAAGCTTCGTGGGAGCTGGAGGAAGCAATGCGACAGCAATACCCTCACCTATTCTAGTCAGGTAATTTCAAGGTCGAAATTATTTTAAGGAGGGTACAATTGTAATATCCTGGATTTAGGGGTTATGCATTTTCACTTGAATGTGTGCAATGGCATGTTGTGTGCTGTTTGTATGTGTTTTGGGGACTTCGGGAACTTTAGTATGTAGGAGAATGCCTTAGAAAAATATTAGATTTTTAATTCTTAAAAGGGAGCTAGGCAAGATAGGCCTTAAGAAAATTTGTTGGAGGATTTAATCACAAGAATTCAGTTGGCAAAGTGTCAAGAGAGGCGCCACTTAGGGCCTTAAAGAAGTGTCGCCACAAGCAGTGTGAGGGGGGCTTAGGTTCGAATCCCTTGGATGGCAATAGGGTGACTTTTATTTTTTTTGCATTTGTGTGGCATGTGTTGGTCAAACTTTAATTATGGTAAGGATGGACTTTTTCATTTATGGATAGTAGACTAAGGAAAAAGGCAAGTGCTAATTTATGGTATGGAATCAAGAGGTTTTGGTATGATAAGGGGACATAAGGCTTGAAGTAAGGAATGATGTTTTGGAAATTATTTTATGGTGTTTTGACCATGTATGTAGACGGCATAGGGGGCTAGGGGGTTGTTGAATTTTGAAAGGGATTAGGAGGAAATAAGGAGGAAAATGTGGGATTTGTGATGAGATTGTGAGTTGGCCGGCCAAGGGAATTCTTTGATGATCATTTCGGTTATGTGGTAGAGGGGAGTAAGAAATTTCTTTAGGGTTTAGATGTTTTCTTTTGGGTTTCTCCTTCTTTCTCTAGTGTGGTGCCGAAAGCTTAAGACCATCAAAGAGCCATTTTGGTCACTTTCTTTTGCTGATTTTACAACCTCATTCTCTTCTAAACTTTCACCTTTTTCTTTGTAACCAAACCACACCAAAATCTATTATTTTTCTTATATTGTTAGACTTTGGCCAAATCATTCATAGACCATAAGGGTCATTTGTTCCTTTTCTTTTCTTTCTTATTTGTTTAAGGCTAAGCCGAATCTACCATTTCTCTTCTCTTCTCTTCTTTTCTTTTCTTTTTATTGTGTTTAGGCCAAACCTCTCTCTCCCAAAGTTTACCATTGCCGCAACCTCTTCAACCCAAATCACCACCATTGCCGAATCTCTCTAAACTTCATCTCTTTTCTTCTTATTTGTTAAGGCCAAATCTCTCTTTGGATACCAAAGCTTAATCGCATCAAATCTCAACCTTCTCTCTTCTTCTTTTCACGATTTATCAAAAACCAAAACACATATTCTCTTTTCTACTTTTCTCCATGGCCAAATATTGCTAGCATCATTTCCATCAAAATTGTTTCTTAGTCGAACCTTCTTCTCACATATTTCTCTCTTCATAATCATTCTTTCAAAACAAGTGGTAAGAACCCTTTTCATTTCTTAATTTTCTAGCCGATTTCTTCATATCTTTCTTCTTCAAAGTCAATCATTCTCCTATATAGTTGAATCTCTTTGTTGTTCAAGTAAGGGTGCAATCGATCTCAACGTTAGTGGTAAGGATTAACTGTCAATCGTTTTTCTTTCTTTTTCTTTTGGATTAGCCGACTTTAGGAATCTAATCCTTTTATTCTCTTTGGCCGAAACCTTGAAGGAGGATTTCGGGATCCTTTTTGTAGCAGACGATTAAGGAGAGATCATTCGGGATTTAAATATCCAAGGTAAGCAAGTGTAATCTTAGGCCAAAGGCCACTTACTTTTGTTCATTATGTTAGAATTGAATCTAACATATATCATATAGGATTTCAACAAAGTCCATAGGCAAGTGACAGTTTCCGGGATTTAATCGAGTAAGGTAAGAAGATAATGATATTTGGCCAAAGGCCATATCTTTTTAGTGATAAGCGATTTCTCATATAGTGTTATATAGGTGCTGTCGATGTTGTAAGCAAAAGCCAGAAATCTTGAGTATTCTGTTGTTCTTCGTGTTTACAAGGTGTGTAGCCTACACTAAATTGATAGATTAATAGTATTATTGATAACCATGTGTTAATAAGAAATATGTATGATAATGGTTGCGGGTACCATTCAGTGGTACATGATATTCAGGTACGTTAACCCTATAATACTTCGTTAATAATGCTGTAAGCATGGATATGAAATGTGTATGATTCCATTATGATTTTGGGGGTATTTTGCATAAAATCTGAATAATATGTATGTACATGGGCATATGGGTGATCTTGATAAAGGGTAAGTGTTCCGGTGGTTTTTACCACATTATCTGGTGATTTCGATCACAATATTATGTATCCGGTGACTTCGGTCACAATATTATGAATCCAGTGACTCTGTCACAATTATCCGGTGGCCATGCCATAATTTATAAGGGCGATGTGCGATTGGTATGCTGATTTGCCTTCGATGGTGTGTAGCGGATGGAGGGTGGATTTAATAATCCCCACGGTGTGATTGGCAGGAATGCGGTGGTGTGTAGCGGATGGATATCTAGGTGGGCTCGGGATTGCATTTAATTTTATATGTACATGTGATTTAATCGGTTATTATCGATTTGCTATATTATGGGCTTATGGCTAAATGTGATTTAAATGGGATTTATTCTTTGTGATCGATTGGGTTTTTAGTGTCTTTGTTACACATTGAGTCTGTTGACTCACCCCTCGTGGGATATCTTTTTCAAGTGATACTTAGCGTGATGGACCGGGTCAGCGAGAACTACGTGGTGGCCATTGCTGAACTCAGTATATGGGTTTTCTTTTAATTAAACTTACTATGTTTTCTTCTATTATTTCGGAATTTATTTTGGGTTATGTTTTTGTAATAAGGCCGCTATAAACTGTTTTATTTATACATTTTAAATTTTTATTCTGCTACGCTCAACTTCAACTAAATAATTAAATATTTTCGATAACCAAATTAAATTGTTTTGATACCTAAATACATATGGTTTTCAACTTAATAATAAGTTATAAATCCAGTTTTTCTTTTGAATAATAAATTTTCTAAAAACATAAAGTTAACGATTTAATAAGATACAAACTCAATTCACAACCCAGTTTTCAACAAGATTGTACTTCAAATATATTCTCTTACCACAAAATCACATGTTTTTCAAAACGACAAAACGAGTTTTTCTCAAGAAGCATACCAGATCCGGTCGGGGCTTGTGGGCCGGGTTTGGGGTATTTCAAAGTGAGGGGGACAAGAGGCTCATTTCATGGATAGTGTTTTGGAAAGTTTGGATGGCCAAACTTTTATCCTAGGGGGGATGCATGTGGACGATTTGGGGCTGGAGTGGTAGCCGAATTTTTCTTGGGTTATTTTGCAAAGCTTTGTGCATGATAAGGTTTTGGGTTCTTTTAGCATTTTGGTTACTCTTCCTTGCCAACATCTTTTTCTTCCCTTTTTGTTTTGGCCTAAACACCTAGTGCATTTGTTCATCTTACTCATTTGTTTTGCCTTAACCCAAATTCATTTTTGGTTCATCTTCTTTAGTTGGCCAAAACTAACAAGCACTTTTCTCCATCCATTCTTTCCTTTTGACCATTTCATCAACCTTTTCTTCTTCTTTAATCAACATCACTTTGTGTGATCTTCTTGTTTGATTTTCTCTATAGCCGAACCACTATCATCCTATTTCTTCATCATTTCATTCTCTATCATGTGGGAAAACCTCATCTTGATCAAATTGGTTAGTAGTAGTTTTCTCTTTGTCAATAACCTTATTTCATTCGAGTTTTTCCTTAATAAATCGTGTGTTCTTCATTCTCTCTCTCGTTGAGTCTGAGTTACATTATTTTCTGTGATATGGCCATCGTTGGGCTTAGGATTTTCAGCAAGGTGAAGGAGCACAAGTGATTTGTATTAACCAAATCGTTATCATTAACGTTGTTATAAGATTTGTTTTGGCCAAAGGTGGGATAATTGCTAACAACTATTTCGCTCACAAAATATTGTTAGAACGGGATTTCAATAGCCAAAGGGTAGGATAGATGGAGATCACATTCGTGGTAAGTGGAGTTAACCTAGTAAGTGTTTCTAGTTACGATTATCAAAGTAGAGACTAACCTTCTGTCAACTATCATTATAGGTGTTGAAATCAGTGGAAAGCACAACTCGTTATTAAGGTGTGTAATCTCGTACTTTTCAAATATATATTTGAAATGGAGTGTGATCTCACACTTCTCAAAGGCTTGCATGAAATATTCTGTGATTCAGTTGAAATACCAAGAAAAACTAAAAATCGGCATCCGTAATCACTCGGGCGTGCGTATGATCGTAGTGGTAATCATATTTGTAATAAAACAGTTTCGGCTAGAAATAGTGATGTGTCTTTGAAAAATAAAAAAAAATAGGAGAAAGGGAATTAGAAAGTGAATGAGATATCAAATTAAATCTTACTGTGTCTATCTTGATATGGAAGAAATGAAGAAGGAAAAAGGAATTTTATATTCTGAGATATGTTAATTTTAGTGAGACTAGTTCTGAATGACTTCGTGGTTCCCTGGTCTGTCTTGGTAAAATCAGATAAAATTGTACAAAGTGATTTATGAGTTATAATTAATATTTATGGATTTCTTAGTGAGTCTATTTTCAATAGAGACAAGTGGGAGCAGCATATGAAAACCGTACAATGAGATATTTGAATTTTGGTTAAGTGAGGTTAGAATCATTGGACCGTGAAACAAGGGAAACTTTAAGGAATAAACTATACTAAATGGTTAAGCCAAAAATTCTGAAAAAAATTGTAGTAAAAATATATATGAGCCTAGTTTCAAGGAAAATTTACGGATCTGAATTTTGAGTTCCTAACACGAGTTATAGTCAGTTTAGTCAAAGTGATGCAGTTGGACAGTTTCAATTTGTATGCCCCAAATTAGTAGTTAAAGTCTTAGGTTACGAAATTACCAAATTACCCTTAGTGGGTAAAATTACTGAATTACCCTCGATGGGTAAAATTATGAAAATACCTCTGATAGGCCGAATTATGAAAATACCTTAATAGGTCGATTTGATAATATTGCCTTAAAGGGCCAAAATACGAAAATGCCTTAATGGACCGATTTGTTAATTTGCTATATGGGCTGTAACATCCTTAAATCGGGGACTCTGCATTTTATCTGCTTGCATGCAAATAGTATGGTTGTCATGCTAGTTTAGGCTATTTTAGGCTCTAGGCATGAGCCAGGTATAGGCTAGAGCTTTAGCAAAATTTTTGTTTTTGGGTACTTATAAGGGGGAGCTGGTTGAGTTAGGGTTAAAGGTAGTTGGTGGTAGGTTGTGACGCAAGGAGTGCCTTGGTAATGTAGCAAGGGGGCGCCACTTAAGGCTTAGTGGAGTGACGCCTCAGGGGAGTGAGGGAGCCTTGGTTCGAGCAGCAGAAATCCCCTTTCTGCTTGTTATTTTTGAAGCCAGGACAAGGGAGAGTTGCACTCAGGTAGGACTCTGGTGGATGAGTGTTGAAGGGGTCAACAGATTTGAATAAGTGGAGGGGAGAAAACTTAGGAGTTTGAAGAATTCAAACTTGTTTGAATATGTGGTCAGGAGAAAAGCAAGGGAGAAAAAGAAGGGATTGAAGTGGGCGGTGTGTTAGCCAAATTGGAAAAGAGTTGGAAGGGGGTTGGGCACTCGGTTTTGAGTGTAGCTTAGGTGGGTGGCTGAATGTGGTGTGTTCCTTCGTGAAGTGTGAATATTCGGCTAGATAGGGAGCCTTAGAGGTTTTCCTCTCTTTTTTGGTTGTGCCGAAACTATACTCTTTGTTTTGCCTTTATCTTCTTCTTCCTTTTCTTTCAAATACCAAAACCGAGTGGTCTCCTAAGCCTCTTCTTCTCTTTTATTTCTTTTGTTGCTTGGCCGAACCTACCTTGTTCTCCATTCATTTTGTGCCCCAATATTTTTACCATTTTCTTGAAAGCCGAAAACTCTTTGTAGCCATACCTCTACCGAAACTTCATTCCTCATTTTCTTCTCTCTCAAAAGCCATAGCCGAATCCTCCTAGTACCATAATATTTTCTTTTTCTTCTTTCAATTGGTTTAGCAAGTGCTGAAATCTCTTTTTCCATCCTCTCTTTCATTCTTTGTGAGCCGAAAATTTTTGGAATCCTTTGCTGAAAACCTTGCTATTCTCCTCTCTTCTCTTTTAATACATAAGCCGAATTCTCTAGTTAAAGGGCACCTATCTTCTTCATCTTTTTCTTTGCTTGGTGGGGCAACTGCGGCATTTGAGGTAAGCTCTCTATACTTTGGCCAAATCTCCCTAACTCATTCTTCCCTAAAAGCCGAAACCCCTAAACATCCTGTTGAAGATCTTTATTTCTATTTTCAGTTTTCTTACCGGTGTCCCTTTTGTTTTAGTGTTTGCCGAATCCTACTAGAGGGTGATCGAGTTTATCAAGAAGGTAAGGGTGATTTCTTTATTTTGTATTATCTAGTTCGGGTTTTCATGCCAAGGCTGAATGGCTACTTGGCCTAATGGTGTGTTGTTTGGCCGAATGAAGGAGGGGAGTGATGCACTCAATTGGTTTTTGGGATTCGTTGGTCTGTGGATTGGATCTTGAGCCGCGGGATTTGTCGATCTAGGTAAGAGCCTTCGCTTTATGTGATGTGCTACTCTTTTAGATTTAATCTTGTTCCTTTAACCCGATTTAGTGACCAAGGATTATTATGGACTCGAATGCCACCGAGCGTTAGGAGGGGTTGCCCAGCCCCTAAGTTCAAGAAGCGAGCAGTATGAGCGATGAGGGATTGGCCACCGAGTTATGGGCCAGCCTCTGAACAGGAAAGTAGGCAGATAGCGGTAGTGGTAGTTAACGACAGTGTCGACGTAGAAAGCGTAGTGTTACGAGTAATCAGGTGTGTAGCTCTTACACACTTTCTCTGTTTAATATGCTATTTGTTATGTGTTGATAAAAGCCGGTATAATGGCAGAGATCACAAATTTACCTGTGTGGGTAAAAGCAAGGATGCCGGGTAAGTTGCTATGGCTGCAAACGTTAATTGCATATATTGGAATCTATCAGTGCAATGTTATTTTACATATGTTATTCTATATGTTAAGCATGATAATACTTAATGGCAAACATGTACATGAGAAATAGGTGATGAGAGGAGGGGGAAGGAATATTTTCAGACTGTCACCAGTGGTTAGGTACCACACAGTGGGTTGGCCTCGCTTACTATGATATTGTGACTAAGTCTCAGTGGTTTGGAACCACCAGTGATTAGGTACCACATATCTATATTTCTGTGACTCGTCCCAGTGGTTTGGTACCACAGTGGGTTGGCCCCACATATCGAGATAAGGGATCGTCACCAGTGGTTAGGTACCACACAATGGGTTGGCCCTACTAATAATTATTTGTGACTCCAGTCACCAGTGGTTTGGAACCACCAGTGGTTAGGTACCACCAGTGGCTAGGTGCTACAAGGGGTAGAATTGGGAGTTCGGTTGGATAGGTTGGATGGGTTGCATGACATACATATTGACATATGAAGCTGTGTAAAAGTTTAATACCTTCGAGACGAGGATTTACACACTAAGTCTTGGTGACTCACCCCTTCCATTATCATTTTGCAGGTAATTCCTAGACCGTGGATGTGGAGCCGGGAGGACTCGAGGTGGCCATGCTCAAGATTATGTTTCTTTTATTTTAAATGGTTATTTCGGATTTATTTTATTTTAAATTTTGGTTATCCATTATGTAATAAGGCCACTTAGGTTTTTTTTTTTTGGGACTATTCTTTTGGTAGAATTTCTTTATAATTTTGTTTAATTACTGAAAGCATGCCTAGTAAGTTAAATGGACGTTTTCAAAACTAAATAAGCGTTCGGATTTTCTTAATTTCTTGTCAGATGGCGATTAACTTGTAATAACAACGCGACCACTCTAATTTCTTGAGACTATAGGTTAAAATGTTTTTCGGTTTACACAATATATACGGGGTTCTCCCAAAAAGCAAAGGTCTACTTTCTAACTTGAGTCGACAAACGGGTTTTCAAATGTTTTCTTCCCTATAACATACCAGATTCAGTCGTAGCGTTTTGACCGGGTTTGGGGTGTTACAATTGTGGTATCAGAGCCTGGTTCAAAAGCTCAGCTGTGGGCATAAGGCCCAAGATATTTTCAATAAAAGGGTTTGTAAAATGATTTTTAGGGAGATGCATATTTGAAAGAGCATGGCACCTGAGTCTCCCGCAACGATCCACCCAGGTAAGTATCTTAATCCCTGATGAGATATATATATATACGTGATAGGGTTAATGGGTTTAAAGGGACGTAGATAGATATGTTAGGGTTTATGGACCTTAGCTCTAGCTACACAAACTCTTGCATAAACCTTAACTTCCCTAAATAAATATGTCTGTGAGAAAGTTAGAAGGACTAGGGTGTGGTAATAGGCATACGCATGTCTAGGATTGGATTCAAGAAGAGCTTGGTATTTAAACAGTCCTAGTAACTCACCTCCTCTTTACTAGGATCCTACCTGGTGCGTAGTGACTATTCACCTTAATCGTAAGGACTTGCTAACAGGCCAAAATTTTAACTAAAACCCGAAAGGGACCCGTACCCTACTTTTGTAAAATTACTTATATAACCTTGATTTATAAAACTACCAAAATACCCCTACTTTATAGAATTACCAAAATACTCCTGGTTTATGAAATTATCAAAATACCCCTGATTTGTAAAATTACTGAAATACCCCTAATTTATGAAATTACCAAAATACCCCAGATTACAAAATTACTAAAATACCCTCGATTTGGAAAATTACCAAGATACCCCTATTTTGAAAATTATAAAAATACCCCTGCAGGTTAACATTACGAAAATACCACTGGGTAGCGCAAAAATACCCTTAGGCAATGAATGTGGGTCCATGAAGGTACTGGTGTTGTTGATGCATATGTGTGGTGCTCCATTGGATGCTGATTGAGTAGGAACTCTAGAACTAGGGAATGCCGACTTAAGAACCGAACTATGTAGACATAATTCAAATTCGAAAGAACCACTGTTAAAAACTTTTTTCCATAAGATAGTCCGTTGTTAATCATTGAAAGAGAAAGGTATTAACCCATAAAATTTCTAATCAGATTAAATAGCAAATGGTAGAATGAGCACTCGAGGTCGTGGGCGTATTCGCGCGAGATGAGGTAGGGGTAGGACAACTGTGTCAGAACCGATAGGGTCTAGTTATGGGTCATAGAATGAGGTACCACCGCCACTAATTATAGGCGCCGATTATCAGGAGCAGGCAGGTGGTGATGATGCAGTATCGCAAGCTATGCTATGAGTCCTAGAAAGAGTTGCTGGAGCAGGCATAGGGACGGGGACTCAAAAATCTGTGCCTGAACGACTCGAGCTAATGGGCGAAGTATTCATGGGTGTTTACAGGGTGGCTCCTAGTGCAATTTGAAATCTTGGTTGGAGGTGACTGAGTGTATAATGGACGATTTGGACTTCACGGCCGAGGAGAAATTGAAAGGCATAGTGTCTCTTCTCTAGGATGAGTCTTATCAGTGGTGGCTCACAGTCAGGGATGGTACGATGGCAGATGATCTCACTTGGAATTTCTTTAAGGTGGCTTATCAGAGGAAGTACGTCGAGTCTAGTTACATAGATGCGCAGCGTATGGCATTTTTAAACCTAGTGCAGGGGAGTAAGTCAGTATCTGAATACGAGGAAGAATTCTTAAGGTTAAGCCGTTATGCTCGGGGTATTGTGGCTACGAAACATGAGCGCAGTGTTAGGTTTGAGGACAGGCTGAGAGCTGAGCTGCGTGTGTTGATTGCTCCACAATGAGAGAGGGAATTTGCTGTCTTGGTGGAGAAGGCCAAAATAGCTGAGGAGGTGAGACAAACCGAGAGGCAGAATCTGAGTAGGAATAGGGAACGGAGGAGTTTTGGGCCATCAGGGTCTGCTAGGAATCCTCAGAAAAGGGCTAGATTTGGTAGATCGAGTCAGGCTGCAAGGCCAGCTGCTGCTACTCAGTGGTCGCCACGGTGTGTTCGATGTGGGAAGTCTCATTCAAGGGAATGTTGGACAGGTAACAGAGGGTGTTTCGAGTGCGGGTCGATGGATCACCAAATAAGAGATTGTCTGTGGAGGCCAGTCAGGATGCAGTCTGAGGGTCAAGGACGTACTCAATTTAGGAGAGATGGTCAGCAACCCCTGAGGGGTCAAGGTTCATCCAGGGGAGGTAATGGTACCAGGCGAAGCCGTGGAGCATCGGGCAGAGGTGCTGGGAATACTAATGGAAGGCAGCCTGGGTTGGTCTATGCAGCGAGGCGTCGAGAGGAGGGTGATGCACCAGACGTCATAACCGGTACGTTCTTAATTTTTGGATTTCCTTATACTGTTTTGATAGATGTTGATTCGACGCACTCCTATGTTGCTAGTAGTATAGTGGGAACTCGAACTTAGCATCTGAGACTTCTTCTAGGAGATGACCGTAATCACCCTTTTGGTCACTCTGTAAAGTAAACAAAGCAGATCTGGATGTACCCTAGAACTTCAAGGGGAAGTGTTTCTGGCTGATCTAATGGAACTGCCATTCGGGGAGTTCGATTTGATCTTAAGGATGGACTGGCTAGTGAGGTATCAGGCAAGTCTAGATTGTGCATCTAAACGTATGGTGTTAAGATCTATCGAGGGTGAAGAGGTGATAATGATAGGTGATAGAAAGAATTACCTATCCAATGTGGTATCCGTTTTGAAGGCTGAGAAAATGGTGAAGAAAGGATGTGAGGCATTCATGGTTCATGTGTGTGCCTTGGAGGTAAAGGACTCAGCTGTGGGGGATGTCTGAACGGTAAAAGATTTTACCGATGTGTTTCCAGAAGAGCTTCCGGGTTTGCCTTTAAATCTGTTACCGGGGACTGCGCCAGTGTCTATTGCCCAATACAGAATGGCGCCAAAGGAGTTAGTGGAGCTAAAAGCGCAGATTCATGAATTACTTGATCGAGGTTTTATCCGGTCGAGTGTATCACCTTGGGGAGCGCTTGTGCTTTTTGTTAAGAAGAAAGACGGATCAATGCGGATGTGTATTGATTACCGTCAGCTTAATAAGTTGACAATTGAGAACAAGTATCCGTTGCTGAGGATAGATGACCTGTTTGATCAACTTAAGGGAGCCTCAATCTTCTCTAAGATAGTTCTTAGGTCGGGGTATCACCAACTTAAGGTAAAGGAGGTAGTATCCATAAGACAGCGTTTCATACCCGCTACGGTCACTATGAGTTTTTGGTAATGCCATTTGGGTTAACCAACGCGCCAGCAGCGTTTATGGATATGATGAATCAAGTTTTTCAACCGTATTTAGATCAGTTCGTCATAGTGTTTATAGATGACATTCTGGTGTACTTGAAATCTGAGGGGGAGCATGATGCTTCTCGTGTGGTTTCTGATTCGAGGAGAAGCAGTTGTTTGCAAAATTTAGTAAGTGTGAGTTTTGGTTAAAGGAAGTGACCTTCTTGGGTCATGTGGTGTCAGCTGAGGGGATTAGGGTGGACCCCCAGAAGATTGAAGTGGTATTAGACTGGAAACCACCTAAGTTTGTGAAAGAGATTCAGAGTTTTTGGGTTTAGTAGGGTACTACAGAAGATTCGTGGAAGGGTTTTCTTTAATTGCAATGCCGTTAACCAAGTTGTTAAGGAAGGGAGTTTCGTTTGTGTGGTCAGACCATCAGCAAGAAAGTTTTGAGAAATTAAAGAGGGCTCTGACAGAAGCTCCGATTTTAATACAACCTGAGGCAGGGAAAGAGTTTACGGTTTATTGTGATGCATCGCATACTGGGTTAGGATGTGTGCTGATGCAGGAGGGGAAAGTGGTAGCGTATGCTTCTCGACAGTTGAGACCTCACGAAGTGAATTATCCGATGCATGATCTGGAGTTGGCCGCAGTGGTTTTCGCTCTGAAAATTTAGAGGCATTACTTGTATGGGGAGAAGTCTGTTGTCTACACGGATCACAAGAGTCTGAAATACCTCCTTACTCATAAGGAGTTGAATTTGAGGTAGCGACGGTGGATCGAGTTGCTGAAGGACTATGACTGCTCGATTGAGTACCATCCGAGGAAAGCCAACGTGGTGGCATACGCGTTGAGCCGTAAGGCAGTGTCAGATTTGAGAGCAATGTTTGCTCACCTTAGCCTGTATGATGATGGAAGTTTGCTAGCAGAACTGTAAGTGAAGCCATCATGGGTAAACCATGTTAAGGAAAAGCAATTGGTAGATAAAGTTTTAAGTGCCCGATGTTTGCAAGTGCAGAATGGTGGATTAGAGGGGTATAGTTTGAGCAGTGAAGGTGTGTTGTGTTTTCAGGGAAAGGTTTGCATGCCGAAGGATGTGGAGTTGAGGCAAAAGATTCTTTAGGAGGCACATAGCAGTCTGTACGCTATGCATCCGGGAGGTAGTAAGATGTACCGAGATTTGCGTGAGCAGTTTTGATGGCCGGGTCTGAAGCGGGAGGTAACAAAATTTGTAAGTAAGTGTCTAACGTGTCAGCAAGTCAAAGCTGAACACTAGTTACCTTCGGGTCTGTTGCAGCTGATAAAGATTTCGCAATGGAAGTGGGAGAAGATTACGATGAATTTTGTCAGTGGGCTACCCCTCACGCCTACTAAAAAGGATTCGGTTTGGGTGATTGTGGACCGTTTGACAAAATTAGGTCATTTTATACCAGTTCAGATTGACTATTCACTCCAAAGGTTGGCTAAGTTGTATGTGGCAGAAATCGTGAGATTTCATGGAGTACCAGTGTCAATTATCTCAGATAGGGATCCTAGATTCACGTCAAGGTTCTAGAAGGCGTTGCATCAGGCATTGGGTTCAAGGTTGGATTTCAGTACGGCGTTTCATCTACAGTCAGATGGGTAATCAGAGAGGGTGATTGAGATTTTAGAGGATATGCTGAGGGGCTGTGTCTTGGATTTCAGAGGTAGTTGGGAGGAATTTCTACCGTTGGCAGAGTTCGCATACAACAATAGTTACCAAGCAAGTATTCAGATGGCACCGTATGAAGTGCTATATGAGCGGAAGTGTTGAACCCCTACATGTTGGACAGAGTTGGGTGAATGTCAGTTGTTGGGTCCAGAGTTGGTTTCTGAAACGGAGGACAAGGTTAAGCTGATTCGAGCTAATTTAAAGGAAACTTCAGCAGGCAGAAGTCCTATGCCGATCTCAAGCGAAGGGATATAGGGTTTACAGTGGGTGACAAGGTTTTCCTAAAGGTGTCGCCATGGAAGAAGGTGCTGAGATTTGGTCGGAAGGGCAAGCTGAGCCCTAGGTTTATCGGGCCTTATAAGGTGTTGAAGCGTGTGGGATCGGTAGCTTACCAGCTCGAGTTACCATCAAAATTGAGCCAGATCCACAACGTGTTCCATGTTTCCATGCTTAGACACTATCGTTCAGATCCGTCACATGTTGTGTTGGTGGAAGAAATTGAAGTGAGCCCAGACTTATCTTTTGAGGAGGAACCAGTGCAGATCTTGGATCGAGATGTCAAGGTCTTGCGTAGGAAATCAGTTCCTTTAGTGAAGGTGTTATGGAGGAATCATGGAACAGAAGAGGCCACGTGGGAGCCAGAGGATGTGATGCGGCAACAATACCCTCAACTCTTTTGACCAGGTAATTTCGAGGCCAAAATTATTTTAAGGGGGTAGAACTGTAACATCCTTAAATCGGGTCTCTTCATTTTATCTGCTTGCATGCAAATAATATGCTTGTCATACTAGTTTAGGCTATTTTAGGCTCTAGGCATGAGCCAGGTATAGGCTAGAGCCTTAGCAAAATTTTTGTTTTTGGGTACTTAGAAGGGGGAACTGGTTGAGTTAGGGGTTAAAGGTAGCTGGTGGTAGGTTGTGACGCAAGGAGTGCCTTGGTAAAGTGGCAAGGGGGCGCAACTTAAGGCTTGGTGAAGTGACGCCTCAGGGGAGTGAGGGAGCCTTGGTTCGAGCAGCAGAAATCCCCTTTCTGCTTGTTATTTTTGACGCCAGGACAAGGGAGAGTTGCACTCAGGTAGGACTCTGGTGGATGAGTGTTGAAGGGGTCAACAGATTTGAATAAGTGGAGGAGAGAAAACTTAGGAGTTTGAAGAATTCAAACTTGTTTGAATATGTGTTCAGGAGAAAAGCAAGGGAGAAAAAGAAGGGATTGAAGTGGGAGGTGTGTTAGCCGAATTGGAAAAGAGTTGGAAGGGGGTTGGGCACTCGATTTTGAGTGTAGCTTAGGTGGGTGGCCGAATGTGGTGTGTTCCTTGGTGAAGTGTGAATATTCAGCTAGATAGGGAGCCTTAGGGTTTTTCCTCTCATTTTTGGTTGTGCCGAAACTATACTCTTTGTTTTGCCTTTCTCTTCTTCTTCCTTTTCTTTCAAATACCAAAACCGAGTGGTCTCCTAAGCCTCTTCTTCTCTTTTATTTCTTTTGTTGCTTGGCCGAACCTACCTTGTTCTCCATTCACTTTGTGTCCCAATATTTTTACCATTTTCTTGAAAGCCAAAAACCCTCTGTAGCCATACCTCTATCGAAACTTCATTCCTCATTTTCTTCTCTCTCAAAAGCTATAACCGAATCCTCCTAGTACCATACTATTTTCTTTTTCTTCTTTCAATTGGTTCAGCAAGTGCCAAAATCTCTTTTCCATTCTCTCTTTCATTCTTTGTGAGCCGAAGCTTTTTGGAATCCTTTTCTGAAAACCTTGTTATTCTCCTCTCTTCTCTTTTAATACATAAGCCGAATTCTCTAGTTAAAGGGCACCTATCTTCTTCATCTTTTTCTTTGCTTGGTGGGGCAACTGCGACATTTAGGGTAAGTTCTCTGTACTTTGGCCGAATCTCCCTAACTCATTCTTCCCTAAAAGCCGAAACCCCTAAACATCCTGTTGAAGATCTTTATTTCTATTTTTAGTTTTCTTACTGGGGTCCCTTTTGTTTTAGCCTTTTTCGAATCTTGCTGGAGGTGATCGAGTTTATCAGGAAGGTAAGGGGCGATTTATTTATTTTGTATTATCTAGTTCGGGTTTTCATGCCAAGGCCGAATGGCTACTTGGCCTAATGGTGTGTTGTTTGGCCGAATGAAGGAGGGGGTGACGCACTCAATTGGTTTTTGGGATTCGTTGGTCTGTGAATTGGATCTCGAGCCGCAGGATTTGTCGATCTAGGTAAGAGCTTTCAATTTATGTGATGTGCTACTCTTTTAGATTTATTCTTGTTGCTTTAACCCAATTTAGTGACCAATGATTATTATGGACTCGAATGCCAGCCGAGCATTAGGAGGGGTTGGATCGGTGAACCCAGCCCCTAAGTTCAAGAAGCGGGCAGTATCAGCGGTGAGGGATTGGCCACCGGGTTGTGGGCTAGCCTCTAAACAGGAAAGTTGGTAGATAGCGGTAGTGTCAGTTAACGACAGTGTCGACGTAGAAAGCGTAGTGTTATGAGTAATCAGGTGTGTAGCTCTTACACACTTTCTCTGTTTAATATGCTATTTGTTATGTGTTGATAAAAGCCGGTATAACGACAGAGATCACAAATTTACCTGTGTGGGTAAAAGCAAGGATGCTGGGTAAGTTGCTATGGCTGCAAACGTTAATTGCATATATTGGAATTTGTCAGTGCCATGTTATTTTACATATGTTATTCTATATGTTAAGCATGATAATACTTATTGGCAAACATGTACATGAGAAATGGGTGATGAGAGGAGGGAAGGAATATTTTGATTGTCACGGTGGTTAGGTACCGCATGATGGGTTGGCCCCGCTTACTATGATATTGTGACTAAGTCTCAGTGGTTTGGAACCACCGGTGGTTAGGTACCACATATCTATATTTCTGTGACTCGTCATAGTGGTTTGGTACCATAGTGGGTTGGCCCCACATATCGAGATAAGGGGTCGTTACCAGTGGTTAGGTACCACACAGTGGGTTGGCCCTACTAATGATTATTTGTGACTTCGGTCACCAGTGGTTTGGAACCACCAGTGCTTAGGTACCACCAGTGGCTAGGTGCCACAAGGGGTAGAATTGGGAGTTCGGTTGGATGGGTTGCATGACATACATATTGACATATGAAACTGTGTAAAAGTTTAATACCTTCGGGACGGGGATTTACACACTGAGTCTTGGTGACTCACCCATTCCATTATCATTTTGCAGGTAATTCCTAGACCGTGGATGTGGAGCCGGGAGGACTCGAGGTCGCCATGCTCAAGATTACGTTTCTTTTATTTTAAATGGTTATTTTAGATTTATTTTATTTTAAATTTGGGTTATCCATTATGTAATAAGGCCACTTAGGTTTTTTTTTTCTTTGGGACTATTCTTTTGGTAGAATTTCTTTATAATTTTGTTTAATTGCTGAAAGCATGCCTAGTAAGTTAAATGGACATTTTCAAAACTAAATAAACCTTTGGGATTTTTCTTAATTTTACCATCGGGTAACTGATTAACATGTAATAACAACACGGCCACTCTAATTTCTTGAGACTATGGGTTAAAATGTTTTCCGGTTTACACAAGATATACGGGGTTCTCCCGAAAAAGCAAAGGTCTACTTTATAACTTGAGTCAAAAATGAGTTTTCAAATGTTTTCTTCCCTGTAACATACTAGATTCAGTCGTAGCATTTTGACCGGGTTTGAGGTGTTACATGGGCCGATTTGATAATTTGCTATATGGGCTGATCTGATAATTTGCTATATGGGCCGATTTGTTAATTTGCTATATGGTGTGTGATCTCACACTTCTCTGAAGACTTGCATGAAATATTCTGTGATTCAGTCAAAATGCCGAAGTAAAACCGGGAACCGGCATCCGTAGTCACTCGGGCGTGCGTATGATCGTAGTGGTAATCATATTTGTAATAAAACAATTTTAATTAGAAACAGAGATGTGTTTTTGAAAAATCACGAAAAATAGGATAAAGGGAGTTAGAAAGTGAATGAGATATCAAATTAAATCTTACTGTGTCTATTTTGATATGGAAGAAACGGAGAAGGAAAAGGAATTTTATATTCTAAGATATGTTAATTTTAGTAAGACTAGTTCTGAATGACTTCATGGTTCCCTAATCTGTATTGGTAAAATCAGATAAAATTGTACAAAGTGATTTATGAGTTATAATTAATATGTATGGATTCCTTAGTGATCCTATTTTCAATAGAGACAAGTGGGAGCAGCATATGAAAATCGTATAATGAGATATCTGAATTTTGGTTAAGTGAGGTCAGAATCGTTGGATAGTGAAACAAGGGAAAATTTAAGAAATAAACTGTACTAAATGGTTAAGCCAAAATTTCTGAAAAAATTTTAGTAAGAATATATATGAGCCTAATTTTAAGGAAAATTTACGGATCTGAATTTTGAGTTTCCTAACACGATTTATAGTCAGTTTAGTCAAAGTGATGTAGTTGTACAGTTTCAATTTGTATGCCCCAAATTAGTAGTTAAAGTCTTAGGTTGCGAAATTACCAAATTACCCTTAGTGGGTAAAATTATTGAATTACCCTCGATGGGTAAAATTATGAAAATGCCCCTGATGGGCCGAATTATGAAAATGCCTTAATGGGCCGATTTGATAAGATTGCCTTGAAGGGCCGAAATACAAAAATGCCTTAATGGATCGATTTGTTAATTTGCTATATGGGCCGATTTGTTAATTTGCTATCGATTTGATAATTTGCTATATGGGCCGATTTGTTAATTTTCTATATGGGCTGATCTGATAATTTCTTATATGGGCCAATCTGATATTTTGCTAAATGGGCCGATTAGATATTTTACTTAATGGGCCTAATGATAAACTGTTATAATGGGCCATAATTTTTGTAATAAATATCCGAATAAATTACTGTTGTTATATTGCAAAAATCATGATTTGTTATGCATCATATACATGATTTGCATGGGATGGGATAATGTTAAAGAGAAGTTCTGGTGGCTCTACCACATATTTTGGTGACTCTGTCACAATCTGTCTGGTGGCTATGCCACGTAAACTCTATTATTTTGGTGGCTTGTCCACAACTAAATTTGATATAAATGGCTTAATGCCTACGTTTGGTGTGTTGGCGGGCTGGGTGACTAAAGCTCCCCACAGGTGTGTTGGTTGGTACGGGTGGTGTGTAGCGGATGGATTACTAGGTTTGGTTTGGGAATTTGCATTTCATATACATGTTATATTTTGATATATTATTGTTATTGTAAATGGGCTTAGGCCCAAATAATTGCTTAATGAGATTTTGGCCCAGTGGACAACAGTAAGTGGGTTACGCACTAAGTTCTTGTAACTCACCCCGCCTTTTCTCAACCCTTGTAGATAATGCTCACTGATGAGGAATTCGGGCGATGGATGACTCGGTGGAGGCCATGCTTCGGAAATAACATTTTCGAATATTAGTAAACTATTTTCCGTTTTATTTCTTTACTTTTGCTATTTTGGGTTTTTATGTTGTAATAAGGCCTCTGGAGTATTTTTATTATTTGCTTTACGTTTGATATACTTATTATCTTGCTTAATTTGTTTTAAATGAGAATTTTCTAAAACTTAAATAAAGATTTTCTAAAATGGATTAACAAATGGTTTTCATAACAAACTTTTACAAATATTTTTAACTCAGAAATTTTCTCTCGAATTATCAACGATGTTTTCAAAAGTCACGGTTTTATAAGATCACTAGTTCAAATATCGATTCTTCAATCAGCATTTTAAAGATTAGTAGTGTTTTTTTTTATCAAATATTTATAAACAAATTTGTTTTTCTTAACTATAACAAAAAAATAACTTCATCTTTAGTCACAAGTTCTTTATACATTTTCGAAAAACTCTTCAGTGTGACACTCCAAATTCGGGCCTAACTTCTAGGTCGGGTTTGGGGTGTTACAGTAGGAAAACAAATATGGCCCTACCTCTTAGGAAAACATAATTTAGAGTGGGTGTCACTACACTGATGCCATGTATTTTGTGACACTGAGGATGCAAAACTTCAAGGCGAAATCAACATGGAGCCAACTATCAAAAGAGTTGTGACACCGAGGGAATGATTTCACAACACCAAGCCAAAATCGTGAAACCGAGCCTCCAAGGTCATGATGTCGCAACATCGACCAAAGGATGTCCAGGCACCAAGAACCCCTAGAGCCTCACTTGTGCAACTGTCTAGGGTGTTGCGACACTAAGGCCTTGGTGTTGCGACATTGCTGTCGGACAGGGAGAAAAATTGTTGCAGAGGTAGTATTTTTCTGTCCAACATCAACCGAAGGCAAAACACAAATTTTAGGGGTATTTTTTTGTCTAAAATTTGGATTGTATCTGAGCTAGTTAAAAGCACTTTTGGCTAATAACTTTAAAGAGCCACCTTTTCTTTCATCTTTTAAGCTTAGTAGTTACTTCTTCTTCATTTTTTTAGGGTTTAGTTTGTAATTTAGTTACTTTTTCCTATAGCTCTTGTATTACTTGAACTTTGGTACTCAAACTTCACTTTGTATCTTCATTTTCATCGAAATCCTTTAATATATTTCAGTTTTATTTTCTTTTCAAAGTATAAAAGTCTAAACTTTATTTGTATTTTTACCTCTATTGTTGTTGTCATTATCTTCTTCATTATTGGACAAGAACTTATTAAGTAGCTTTCATAATGGTATGTAATTGGGGAGAGCTTAGTCACAATACTATAGTGGAATGACTTCATAACTAAATAAGTTTATAATCAATACGCGAAAAGATAGAACTTAATTATAAATTATTTGAGCCCTAGTTATATATGTTAAATCAGTCCCTCTGCTAGCTCGTTGAAACTAGAAATGAATTTCATGGAGAACCAAATGAACAAAAATGAATGGAAATGATGAAATTAGAGAAATGAGTCGCATTCACAAATGAATGCATTTTCTCACTTAGTATAGAAATTACTTGAGAATTAATTTAAGGTTTTCAAATTATTATTTAATTAATTATAATTAAATAATTAAATTTTAAAATGAAATTAAACTAATTAGTAATTATGAATTTGTCGAATATGAAAATTAAATATATTTCCTCATAAATTCTTTTCTTTGTAAAGTTATCTTGACCTTAATGGAATTAGAAGGGTTAAGAAAATTATTTAATTTGGAAATTAATTTTCTTAATTTGATTAATTAAATTAATTAAATAAACAATATTTATTTTGGGAAACAAAAAACAAATATTGGATTGGATTAAATTATAAAGTGCTAGGTCAAAGTCCAAGAAGCACATATAATTGGACTCAATATAGGAAAGACCTAAACCCCCTCATATTACATGAGAAGGGCTGCAACCCTAGTGTTATTATCTAGGGTGTGTCGCCCGCCCCTACTCTACTTAGAGTAAGGATGTGTTTTCTATTAAATAAGTATTATTTGTGTAATTTTATTCAACCATGACTCCCCTATCTCTCCCTATAAATAGA
The DNA here is from genome assembly GCA_025506655.1 of Gossypium rotundifolium. Classification (NCBI taxonomy): domain Eukaryota; kingdom Viridiplantae; phylum Streptophyta; class Magnoliopsida; order Malvales; family Malvaceae; genus Gossypium; species Gossypium rotundifolium. The sequence continues at coordinate 64,806,715 of CP106726.1, forward strand.
TGGCATTGGTAAAGGTATTTATACAAGTTCTCATATATTGTTATTATGCTAGAAAGTAGTGGGAATTTATTTTCATCGAATAAATTCTAGTTTTTGGGATTTACAATTTCTACCAATTTCTATAAAGAGAATTACTTTCCTACTGAAAGCAATAAAATTTTTTCTTGTTTTGTATTTGATTCATGTTGCTCGAGCCCACACTCGGTGCAATTCAGGGTATGATGATAGCAAAGAAGGTCGTTCGGATAAAAGCTGAGAGCAATTCAAACTCGTCTTGCACAAAGCACAAGTCAGTAAAAAATTATTGTTATAAATATCACAAACCATCTCGGTTTAGAAATTTTTAAACTTCTACTGTTACAATAAACAATTTTCTTAAACTGAATTTTTCCAACACAACCTTATCCCTCAATTCGACTTTGTTCCTTCCAATGATGATGATGATGGTGATTTAAGTTATGCTATCAATAGACAAATTCATGTTACTGTTACACATGCCAGAGAAAGATTTCACGTATTGTGGAATAATAGGAAATCCAAACAATTTGAAAGGATCATTGTTGAACTTTCAACAGTTGTCATGCACAAAGAAGTTTATCTCAGATTCATTGCTTATGTTGAAGCCTCTATCCAACCTAGAAACAATGTGCCAAGGTTTATCGATCTTCCTAATATTGTTTTTACTTTCACTAATACTCTTTTTTGTAACATCCCTAAAACCCCTTTTGTAGTAAGAAGTGTTAATTCAATAATATATGAAAAGATTTTTAGAGTAAATACAATGTGATTTATCAATGTTAGTAGAGGAGGTAGTTGGATGTCAAAGGGAGTTGAAAAGGTTGATATATTAAGAAATATTTATCTTGAGTATATTTTAAATTGTAAGGTTTTGAAAAGTGTTAGGATCAAAGTGTGAAATTTAAAATGCAAAAGGATAAAATTGAATTAGTAGAAAAAAAGAGGAAGAACAAGAAGTGTAATTTACTAAAAGTGGATAATTACTCAATGGAAGAATTATAGAGTTTTAAGGACAAAAGAATTATTGTTGGAATGAATAATTATGGAATTTATAAATAGAAAAAAAAGAACGAATTGTTGCGATGTTTATGGCTATTAGATTCTATGGGAAATTAAGAAGAAATACTAACCATTGGATCAAAGATATTTATATTTATTTTATTTATTAATTCATGAAAGTGTTGTAATGATTATGTCCCTTGGATGTTGAGGGAAAATGTGGATGTTAATTATAAAGTTGAGATTTTATTAATATTTTAATTATTTTATAATAGATAAATATTATGAAAAGATGGAGAAATGTATCCATACTTTTCCATTTATTTCCAACGTACAAGAGAAGGAAAAAGAGAAAAGCTTTGGCTTATTTATAAATTGGTCCTTTTTCATTAAATTCCACCTCAAAGTATAGAGAATTTCCATAGCCAGGAAAGAGGAAAAGTGAAGTAGAAACCTTAGAGAGCTTGTTTATCAATTTGTAATTAAGAAATTTGGAGTTGGAAGTGAAGAAAGTTGAAAAGAGAGTGAAGAGATTAAAGAGATAAGGTAAGAATATAAATGTTTTATGATGGGTTTTATGTTTAGTTGGAGTAGAAATATGAGAAAGATATTCTTAGTGTAGATTTTAATTATTTTCTTAAGGTGTTCATCAAGAGAAAAGAGAAGAAGGTAACGAAAGTATTATAGGAAAAGGAATGGAAATGAAAAAGGTCTAAAAGGAAGAGAATTGAAGCAAAATAAGTGATATCTAGCCAGGAGAGGTAAATACTCATATGAACTCTATTTATTTATCAAAGGATTAAATTGAAACATGCTATAAATTAAGTGCGATGAATGTGAAATTTAATTAAAAATAATATTAGTGAAAAAGAATTCACGAAAAAAAATATTTGGAAATTATAATAATTAAAATAAGTGATTTATTGTGTGACATGAGAAAGTAGAAGTGTTAATAAGTTAAGTGTATATAATATGTTTAAAAGAAGGACTATAGTAAATAATATTCAAAAGTGTAAGGTGCGAAAGTAAGTGATTTTGAGATAGAAATCATTATGTGACAAGTGAAGTAAATAACAAGTAATAAAACTAGAGAAGTAAGAAATAGTAAGTAAATATAAAGTATGAACAAGTGATCACATAAATGATTATACGTGAGTTCCATGAACAAGTCTTAAAGTGATTAAATTGTAAATGATACTTTAGAAAATATAACAGTGATAGTGATAAGTGTTGTGTAAATTTATGGAAGACTTCAATTAAATAATTATAGGTGTAACACCTCTCGCTCAACTCGATCGACGGGTCTGAGCTATAGCTTGCTACATTCATTGTCAGAGCAACTACAGTCAGGTTCACAATAAAATAATCATTTTCAAATGTATTCAAACATCAATCATGATTAAATTACAATAATACATCATTCGTGGGTCTTAATCATGCCACACTCAAATTCGTTAAGTCTTGGGTTGCAAGGGTGATTTGCGGATTTAATTGAGAAGTTTTCTAATCTGGCGGGTTCTTTTTGTAATTAAGGTTAATTAGTGGATTGATTTTGGAAAAGGTTGGACTTCAACCATAGTTGCATTAGTTTTGAACTAAGTATATATTAATGGGAGACATGATGATTAAGGTTTTTCCAAGTGGCTGTGAATTGGTTTTGGTGAAAAGGGTCAGAGGGGCTATATATTTATAGGAGAAGCATTCTTCTCCGAGGATGATTCTTTTATTTTCTATTCTTCTTCTTTTCTCTAGTTTGCCATGGAAGAGAGAAAGATTAAGGAATGTTCATGCATGAAGGGGAGAGACTGAGGTTTAAGTCTTAGAAATTGGAATTCTTGCATGCATGTAAGTTTTATAATCTTTCTGCATTAGCAGATTTAAGAAATAGAAGGTAGTTAAGGATTTTGGTTGACTATTGATTCTATTATGTTTGGGTAAAGAGAGAAATAATCATTTAAATAGTCTCTACATGCAAAAGAATTAGATTTTTTATGATTATCAATGGTCTCAGTTTGATTTTGAAATGGTTGTTGTGTTGTATTGACTAAGAAGGCTCGCGTAGCAAGGAAAATGCTTAGAAAATGAATTTGGTGAAAACTTCCAGGTGAGATCCAGAACTCATATCTTAAATGGATGTTCCTATTTGAATATTGTGTGCTAAAAATGGTTGATTCAGTATTATGTAAATGATAAATCATTCTATGGTTGTGAGTAAAAGTGTCATGTTGCATGCAATATGTGATGATATGTTATGGCTAATTGATGATGTATGGTGATTGTATGTGTTGTGGTATGCGATTTCACAAATGATTGTGATTAATTGTGTTAAGTGAATGAAATGTTTGGCATAATGCATTATTACGTATTGAAGTGACATGAATGACTGGTAGTAAGTATGATTATGACCTATTAATAGAATGATTGGCATGTTACATGGCATGTGATAAATAGTAAATATTTCATTGAGGGTCTGTGTATGTGGTGCATACTATTTACGTGGCTTTGAGGAGGTTCAGATGTTGATACACGGGTTGCATATGCATTATATTTATGTGGGTTTGAGGGAGGTTCGGTTGGACTAAGTTAGGAAAGGAGATTAAATGATATGGAGCATAGTGCACACCAGGATATGAGAGCCCCTTGTGTGGGACGTGTTGGAAAATAATTGTTGAGTGATGAATGGTAAATTCATGCTCAAATTAAACAATTGTATCTCTTGCATTTTTTCATATAGTTGTATCTTTTGAACAATTGTATCTCTTGGTTTAATAATGCATTTTTTTCATTCATTGTCTCTATTCACTTATATCTATTAATTTTTCAACAAAACTCTTCATGAATCGATCTAAATCTCTTCATTCATTTCCTCTCCTCTACATAAAGCCAAGTTAGGAGATTTCAAAAACACATCATCAAAAACCATCAATATCAAAAATTACTTCTAAATTTATTTCTCCTAATGTTAGAGAAAGGCAAGATTATATTCGATTGATTGCTGTTATTGTGCTACTACTGTGATCATTTGTTGTTGTATATTGGGAAACATACGTCCAACGTTACTCAAAACATCGAGGCGAGGTCAAATCTGTCTTAATAAAACTATTCATACATATCTCAACAAAATTCTTCTTCTAATTTTCAACTCTGCCTGATTACAGGTATTCTGTTGTGTTACTATTATTGTATTGTATTGCATTATCATTATTACTGACATATTAATGCTACATACGATATTATATTTTATTACAATCTTACGACATGACATTTGTTGTAGTTTTAATATAAGGTGTAAAGATTATCATCGTAACATATTTAAGATTGGTTTATACTTTTGTTTCAGATTTTAATTTATATAAAGATTCAGGTTCTTCATTCTTAATACAGAAAAATGTCTCATATGTCAAATAGCTCATCCAATTCAAAGGTTGAGGCGATTATCACTGCTCAGGTTTAGGCTACGAGCTACACATTACCTGTGACTATGAGTCACAATGAAAAGGTTGCGAAATTTACTAGAGAGAATTTTAAAACATGGCAACAGAAAATGTTTTTCTATTTAACCATGCTAAATATGGAAAAATTTCTAAAGGAAGATCCTCCTATTTTTAGAGAGGATGAGGAAGATGCAATCATTACATTCAACATTGCCAAAGTATGGAACAACTTTGATTTCCTATGTCGTAACTACATTTTGATTAGTTTATCTGATAAAAACTTTATGAAGTATACAGTATCAAGAAAACGACTAAGGAATTATGGGAATCGTTGGACCATAAATACAAAACTGAAGATGCTGGTGCTAAGAAATTCTTAGTTACCAAGTTCATAAACTTTGTCATGGTTGATTCTAAAGTTGTTATAAATTAGGTGCAGGAATTCCAATTGATCATTCATGGTATTCTGCAGAAGGGATGGATATAAGTGAATCCTTTCAAGTGACAGCCATTATTGAAAAACTTCTCCCTGCTTGGAATGACTTCAATAACTATTTTAAGCATAAAAGAAAGGAAATGACAGTGGAAGATCTTATTGTCAGACTTTGCATTAAAGAAGACAATTGAGGTGCGACTAAAAGGCTAAACAAAACAACCAATTCTAACTTTGCCAAGGAAAACATAGTGGAATTCAAGAAAGACTCCAAGGAAAGAAAACATTCTCAGAATGGGTTTAAACTAGGACCAAAAGGCGGTATCTTCAAGAAGCCAAAATTCCAAGGAAAATGCTTTAATTGCATTAAGATGGGACACAAGTCATCTGATTGTAGGCTTCCAAAGAGGGCCAGAACAAACGAGGCCAACCTGTGGAAAATATTTCTAAGGAAGTATCTGATCTTGACCTCTGCGCTGTGATTTCTAAAGTCAACTTGGTTGATCCAAATCCAAGAGAATGGTGGCTTGATACTAGTGCCACACATCATATTTGTTATGACAAGGACTCTTTTGTTGAGTTGGTTCCTTGTGAGAAAGGGGAGAAACTCTATATGGGCAACGTTACAACTTCCAAGATCAAGGGGAAAGGCATTGTGATTGTAACACCCCTTACCTATATTCGACGTCGGAATAGGGTACGAGGCATTACCTATCTTAAACACAAGCATACCCATAATTTCGAACCATCAAAGTCCATTCAAATTTAAAACTTTTCAAACTTCCTCTTAACATCCTTAATATGGGCCTATAAGGCCCAAAACATATCTTAAAACGTTTCTAGATCAAATCGGGTTCTTTGGAAAACCATGGAAAATGTCATTAGAAACAGGGGCACACGCTCGTGTGGAAAGGTGACACGCCTGTGTGACTTGATAACATGGCCATGTTGACAGATCGTGTGACTCACACGGCCTAAACACATAGGGAAACACCCGTGTCTCACACTCGTGTGGATTTAATTCTCAATTCAAACTTACAAGGGTTTTCACATGGCTTGACACACATCCATGCCCAAGGCCAGTATCCCTCACATGGCCATGACACGCCCGTGTCCTGGCCCGTGTACAAAACCTTGACATTCTGTTTCAAACGTCATCACCCCAATAATGTCACACGGCCAAGGCACACCCGTGTCCTTAGACCGTGTGACGAATTAAATTTATAAATTCAGGTGCAGACTTCACACGGCCTGGGCACACGCCCATGTTCTATGGCCGTGTCTTCCACACGGTTGAGACACATGGCTGTGTCTCAGCTCATGTGGTTTTTATTGGGTATTCTGTTTTGAGAAGTTAGGATGTAGGGGGACACACGGCCAAACCACACGCCCATAGGGCAGACCGTATGCCACGCACGGCCTAGACACATGCCCGTGTGTCTACCTATATGGACAAGGACAAGGTTATTTACCAAGCCCTTTCTGCTACCCCTACTTGCACCATTATAAGCCACATCAAGCAACTTATTTATTCATGTATAACTATACCATTTACTCAACCATGCAACTTGTACATTCATGAAAAACATCATCAATTCATATATTAATAAGGAATAACCATCAACTATGGCCGTATACAAAAAGAATTCATCTTTAAATAAGCCAACACATTTGGCCAAAACAATATGAAATTCAATAAAAGACTAAGTCCCTATACATGCCATACTCAAAATTGCTAAATCTAACTATACCAAAATGTGTGGATAGTGTGGATGATCCTCCGACGGTCTCCGTATCTCAAGCTAGCTCTTTGACGGTGTAGAATTCACAAGGCCTGGGCACACGACCATGTTCTATGGCTGTGTCTTCCACATAGTTGAGACACATGGCCGTGTCTCAGCCCATGTGGTTTCTACTAGGCATTCTATTTTGCCAACTTAGGACGCAGGGGGACACACAGCCAAACCACATGCCCATGGGGCAGATCATGTGTCACACACGGCCTAGACACATGCACGTGTGTCTACCTATCTGGACAAAGACAAGGTTATTTACCAAGCCCTTTCTGCCACCCCTACTTACACCATCATAAGCCACATCAAGCAACCTATTTATTCATGTATAACTGTAACTGCCCGATTTTGGGGCTAGTTGGAATAGTGGTTTTAGGACCACAAATCCGAGGTTGAGAAAAATTATTTTGATAATATTTTATGTGTTATAACATGTTTATAATGATGCATGAGAATTTTGGTGCTTTAATTTTAACGATTGTAGGCTTAATTGCAAAAAAGGACTAAATCGCATAAAATATGAAAGTTTCAAATTACAAGCTTGAGGTGTCTAATTGTTATAGAATATAAAATGGAGGTCCTTAAAGTTTAATTATGCCTTCCTAAAGGTGATGGTCGGCTAAGGGGACAAGGGAATTAAAAATTTGACAAGGGTTTGTTACATTAGTTGACTAAATGAATAAAATAAGATAAATAAACAAAGGCTATCATCTTTTCATTTTCTTTTCTTCTCCCATCGAAAATATCAGCAAGCTTGAGAGTTTGGAAGCTTGAAATTTTTAGCTACATCTCATCCTTGCAAATCAAGAAGAGAGTGGAATTAACCTTGACCGGGGAAAAGGCAAGGTTTTAGATTAAACCACAAACTAACACGTTTTGCACCGAGGTAAGTTTATGTGCAAACGATGCATCTTAAATACATATGTTGTTACTTATTAGTGCATTGTATGATTGAGAACATATATGATTCAGATGGATTGAATTTGGTAGATAATGAATAATTTCCATATGAACGTTGAGTGTGAATTATTACCCGTAGTAATTAATGGTGGGCTGTGTACGATACCACCTTAATTATTCTTGTTGGTGGGCTATGTGCGATACCACCTTGAATTTAGTCTAGGCCATGTGTGATTGGGGAAAAGGAAAGGTTTCAGATGCATTTACTACTAAGCTTACTAACTTGCATGGATGTGTGAGCAGGCTATGTGTCCTCTTGCATTTTAGAATTGCAAGTTAGTAAGCTTAGTAGTAAACACACGGGCAGAGACATGATCGTGTGTCTCAGCCATATGGGAGGCACAACCACAGACATGGATGTGTGCCTAGGCTGTGTAAAGTATGTACCTTGAATTTGAAATTTAAATCGCCACATAGTTGAAGCACACAGGCATGTGACAGGCCTGTGGAATAAGTAAGTGTCGACCATGGGTACAGCATAGAGCGTGTGGCTGACCGTGTGATGCAAGTCAGTGTCGACAACGAGTGCAAAGCACGGGTGTGTGAAATACCACATGGGCTTGTTCCATTTCACACGGCTGTGTGGCCCCTATTTAGGTAAAATTTTCCTAAGTGCGTGTAAGTTTCTGATTTATTTTTGAAACCTTCCAGAAGTATGTTTAGGGTCTCATAGGCACATTATAAGGATGTTAGATATGTGAAAGGGGACCACGTGAGTTAAGTACGGTAACGCCTCATACCCGGTTCCAGCGTAGAAAATGGGTAAAGGATGTTACATTTAGTGGTATCAGAGCCATGGTTTAGTAGGTTCTCGGACTACCGTAGTGTGTGTTAGAGTCTAGCTATACATGCCATGAGCGTAAGTTGATAGTGTTGTGGCTTCTAACAATTCTAAACTTTGTTTTTATATAGTAAATGGATCCCAATCAAGTGGTTACTGATGACACAGCTAGTAACGCGCTGACTCCCGTGCAAGGGACCGCGCCTATAAAGAGTGGTCCCGAGATTATGGGTCAAGAAGAAGAGGCCCGAAGCCTTTCTCCAAATGATGAGTAATTGGTACACAGAATATGTACGAGCGAACCCTAATGCTCAACCTTCTCCGCCCCCTCCTATACTTCAGCCAGTTCTTGTGGCTCCTCAAGGCATAGATGTAGTGAGGATGACCAAGCTTCCGATAGATAAGATTAAGAAGCAAGAGGTCGAGAAGTTTAGGGCTAACATAGATGATGGCCCTAGGAGGGCGGAGTTCTGGCTTGAGAACTCAATTCAAGTATTTCATGAACTATCCTGTACACCTGAGGAGAGTTTGAAATGCGCCGTGTCATTGTTAAAGGACTCGACCCTATCATTGATGGAAGACGTTAACTTCAGTGGTTCCAAGAGAAAGGGTAACGTGGGACTTCTTTTTGGAAGAGTTCCAAAAGAAGTATATAAGCCAGAGGTTTATGGACTAGAAATGGAAAGAATTCCTTAAATTGAAGAAAGGAAAAATGACTGTGGCAAAATATGAGCGCGAGTTTGTTAGGCTCAGCAAGTATGCACAAGAATGTGTGTCTACAGAGGCTATCTTGTGCAAGAGGTTTGAAGATGGGATAAATGAGGATATCAGACTTCTAGTTGGGATTTTAGAATTGAAAGAGTTTGTGGTGTTGGTTGATAGGGCATGTAAGGCTAAAGAACTGAATAAGGAAAAGAGGAAAGCTGCGAGTGCGGCCCGAGATGCAAGAAAAAAGCCAATGAGTAAATCATACCAAGCTCAATCGAAGAGGTCCAAAGAAATGAACCCTCGGGCAACTATGTCAATTGTACATTCACATCGAGATTGAGGTAACACATACTCGGGCTCGAGAGTTTAAGCTACTTCGATGGCAAGTGTGGGTAACGCGAATCCAAACTGGAGTGTCCAAATTGTGGTAGGCAGCACACTAGGGAGTATTGGGGAAAATTGGAATTGTTACAAGTGTGATTCACCTGACCATTTTATCCGGAATTGTCTAAAGAGGGAGGAGGAGGAAGGAAAGCAAGAAGTGAGATCAAGCAATACACCTTCGAGGGGTAGATCACAAAAGAACCTAGGAGGTGGGACTAGTAGTAGAGGTGCATCTCGAGATTCTGTTGTGAGACCGGAGGGTCGGGCGCCTGTAAGGACTTATGCCATTCGTGTTCGCAAAGAGGCATCATCTCCAGATGTGATAACATGTACTTTTTCCTTCATGACACCTTTGTTATTGCTTTGATTGATCCGGGGTCTACCCATTCATACATTTGTATGAAATTGGCATCTAGTATGAGTATGATTGTTGAGTCTACAAAATTTGTAGTAAAGGTGTCAAACCCATTAGGCAAACATGTGCTAGTTGACAAGGTGTATAGGAATTGTCCTTTGACAATTTGAGGTCATTATTTTTAGGCAAACCTTTTGTTGTTGTCGTTTGATGAATTTGATTTGATTCTTGGCATGGATTGGTTGACTATCCATAATGTTTTAGTGAACTGTGGTAGCAAGTTTATTGAATTAAAATATGAAAATGGGGATGTCATTCGGGTTGGATCAGGTAGATCGGATAATCTTTCAGTGATAATTTCAACTATGGTAGCCGAGAAATATTTGAGGAAGGGATACGAGTCTTATCTTGCTTTTATGCTGAATACTTAAGAGTCAGAGGTAAAGATTGAATTAGTGCCGATGGTATGCGAATATCCAAATGTGTTCGCGAAAGAGTTACCTTGATTACCTCCAGTTAGAGAGGTCAAGTTTGGAATTGAGTTAATTTTGGGAACGACATCTATTTCGGTTGCTCCGTATAGGATGGCACCATTGGAGTTGAAAGAACTGAAAGTTCAGTTGCAAGAGTTAACGGATAAGGGTTTTACAAGACCGAGCTATTCACCGTGGGATGCTCCGGTACTTTTTGTGAAAACGAAAGATGGGTCGATGAGATTGTGTATAGACTATAGACAACTCAATAAGGTAACAGTGAAGAATAAGTATCCTTTGCTAAGGATAGATGACTTGTTTGACCAACTGAAGGGAGCTACGGTGTTCTCCAAGATAGACCTAAGGTCTGGCTATTACTAGTTGAGGGTTAAGGAGCAAGATGTGCCAAAAACTACATTTTGGACGAGGTATGACCATTATGAGTTTCTTGTCATGCCATATGGTTTAACGAATGCCCCTGTGATTTTCATGGATTTGATGAATCACATCTTCCGACCTTATTTTGATAAATTTGTAGTCATTTTTATTAATGACATATTAGCCTATTCTGGGGATGAGAGTGAACATGCGGAGCATCTGATAATTGTTTTACAAATTTTAAGAGACAAGCAGTTGTACGATAAATTTAGCAAGAGTGAGTTTTGGCTCCGAGAGGTCGGATTCCTAGAGCACATTGTGTCAGGTGATGGTATTAGAGTTAACTCGAGTAAGATCTCGGCTATTGTGGAGTGGAAACCACCAAGGAATGTGTCAAAAGTCAGAAGCTTTTTGGGTTTAGCGGGGTACTATAGATGGTTCATAAAGGGGTTTTCCATGATTGCTACCCGATGATAAAACTGTTGCATAAAGATGTCAAGTTCGAATGGACTGAGAAATGCCAACAGAGCTTCGAGAGATTAAAAACCTTGTTGATTGAGGCATCGATTTTGGTAAACCTGAGTTGGGGAAAGAATTTGTGGTCCATGGTGATGCTTTATTTAACGGTCTTGGCTGTGTGTTGATACAAGAGGGTAAGGTAGTAGCTTACACCTCGAGATAGCTAAAACTGCATGAGAAGAATTATCCGACTCATGACTTGGAGTTGGCTGCAATCATTTTCTCTTTAAAGATTTGGTGCCATTATTTATATGGTGAGAAGTGCTGGATCTTCACTGATCATAAGAGTGATAGAGAAAGGCAAGATTGTGTTCGATTGATCACTATTGTTGTGCTACTACTGTGACCATTTATTTTTTATCTTGGGAAATAGATGTCTAACGTTACTCAAAGCATCAAGGAGAGGTCGAATCTATCTTAAGGAAACTATTCATACAGCCTTAACAAAATTCTTCTTCTAATTTTTAACTCTGTCCGATTAAAGGTATTATGTTGTGTTACTGCTACTATATTGTATTGCATTATCATTGTTACTGATATACCAATACTACGTATGATATGATATTTTCTTACAAGATGTATAAGAGCCCTTAATAGGATGATAGAGAGCCCTTGTGTGGGACATATCAGAGCCCTTAGTGGGATGAATGGAAGTCCATGGTCATGACATTACCGTAAATGTGGAAGCCCATTAAAACTATATTATGTGAAAGTCCATCAGGACTATCTTATGTGGAAGTCTGCCAGGACTATCTTATGTGGAAGTTCATGAGGACTATTAGATATGTAGAAGTTCGCCCGGTCTCTAACTAATTAACCAATTGGTTGATACTCACTTATCTCTCGATCGCACTTTCTTAACCAAGATAAATTATGGTTTTCTTGATTCGACTTATCTCTCGACCTCGTTTAGCCTATGATAACTTCCTAGAATTGTTAGGCCTAGGGTTTAAGAATATGTAATCTATACCAACTAAGCCTCTTGGGAAAACCCTAAATCCTTCATTAATCACATCCCCATCCACTTTTTAATCTCCCCTAAGGTATTTAACCACTCATGTTATTCATAATCTCAATTTTAATTGAATGAATCATGTGAAGAACATGACTGAATAGGAAGAGAAATGAGATTAGAATAATCATGGATTGGATATCGAATGAAGAACGAAGTAGAAAATTTATTGATTTGAATAATAAAATATATCAAATGCGAAGAAAATATAAACTGAAATACTTGACTAAAATAAATAAACTCTTGGATCGAAACCGATTCCAATAAGAAAAACCAATAGTTTATGAAAAGCCGAAAGAAAATTAATCTAATCGTACTACTAAACTACTAGGGTTTTTTTGTAACATCCTGATTTTGGACCTAGTCAGAACAGTGGTTGCGGGACTATAAATTTGACGTCAAAAAAATTATTTTATTATTATTTTGATGTCTACAATATGATACTAAAGTTGTGTGAAATTTTCATAAAGAAATTTCTTCGTTTGAGTGCTCAATTTGACAAAAAGGACTAAATCACGTAAGGTGCAAAACTTGAGGTCTAATTGATAAATGCACTAAATAGCTATAGAATTGAAAAGTATGAGCACTTGTATGGTAATTATACCCATATAAAAGTGTGGAGACAAAGATGGACATGTAGTAGGTGGATTTGGTGAAGTTATTAAAGTTTGGTAAATAAGTTAATAGGTATAATAAGACAAAATAGTAAAAAGCTACCATATTTTTATTTCTCTTTCTTCTCCACCGATTCTTACCCAAGGAAATGGCCATGGAAGCTTGAAAATTTCAGCAACTTCTAACCCTCACAAGTAAGTGATTTTGATGGTCATTTTTGATGATTTTTGACTTTTTGGAACCCTTGTAGCTTAATCTAGCTAATGAGGGGACTATTTTGCAAAATGGTTGAAATTATAAGGTTATTCCATGATAATATTCATGTTTTTTGCTGCATTTTTAAGGAAGAAAATGAATTTTGGTTGTTAAATAAACAACTTTTGTTAAGTGATTTTCATGGAAACGCTTAAAATGGACCATTTTGTAAAAGTTGTAAAATGGGTGGTAGAGGTGTGGAATAATGGAAAATGTGGGCTTCTATAAGCATGAAAAAGGTTCAGCTATGCATGGGTAGTAAATAAATTGAACACATTTCAATTAACGAGCCTAGGGGCAAAAGTGTAAATATAATAAAATTTTGGGGTAAAAATGTAATTTTACCAAAAATGTGAAATTGGGCTAATTTGAGTAGCTTGATGAATAAATAAATTAAATGTGTTGTTATAGATCAAGGAAGATGAGATTCGGAATTAGATTGGGGGAAAAGCAAGATAATCGAGTAATTAACTTATTCCGTCTTTTATACCGAGGTAAGTTCGTATGTTAATAAGCATTAAATTTGATATGTTCAAATGCTTAACCGATACCATGTGTTATTTCGCATGTTATTATTGGATCATGAATAATATAAATATTACGAGATTGTATAGAAAATCAAATTAAGAGAAATGCAGGGCGGAGTATGATGGAATTTCAACATGTGATGAATTGACGATAAAGACCATGGTTGGACCATGCCAATATGTGTGCTAGTGTAAGACCATGACTGGGACATGGCATCGGCCACAATATGAGAGCCAGTGTAAGACCGTGTCTGGGACATGGCATCAGCATTGATATGTGTGCTAGTGTAAGACCATTTCTGGGACATGGCATCATCATTGATATGTGTGATAGTGTAAGACCATGTTTGGGACATGGTATCGGCCACAATATGAGAGCCAATGTAAGGCCATGTCTGGGACATGGCATCGACATTGATATGTGTACTAGTGTAAGACCATGTTTGGGACATGGCATCGGCCACGATATGAGAGCCAGCGTAAGACCATGTCTGGGACATGGCATCTGTACGTTACATCATGTACGAGCATCCTTAGTATCCCAAAAGGTTCAACGGGTAAATCCAAAGATGATGTTAAAGAAATGACAAAGTATGATCATGTTGAAAGGGTACAAGTATGTACACAAAATTCATTAGAACTGAAATCGATGCATATTGGACATTTGGTAAAATTTTAATGAGTAATTCATACCTATGGAAATGATCTTGTGATGACCTTGTGACGATAGTTCTATACTTATGATGTATAAATAGGCTGTAAATTTGATTGATGACCAAGTGTGGGCCTTTTAGGCCAAATTAAATTGAGACATGTTAAGTTTAAGTTTTGATGTTGATGTATAGGTTAAAGGGCAAATGAATGGCATGTAAATATCCGATAATGGCTAGCTATTAGAATGACTAGTTAAGGATATGCTTTAGTGTTATGTATGATTAAATGGATATTAATACAAAGCAATCATGAAAGAGTAAAATTAGCAATAAAACAGTTTTGGACAGTAGTAGTTGTATAACTTTGAAATTCACCAAAAATTGTGGAAATTTAATTAGAGGTTTAATGGGATATGAAATTAAATCTTATGGAGTTTATTTCTATACAAAAGAAACAAAATAAGAAAAATAATTTCATATGGTGAGATATTTGGATTTTAGTGAGACAGGGTCAGAATGATTTCTAAATCCCCTATTCTGGCTTGGGAAAATCATTTAAAATTATAAAAATATAATCAAGGGATAAAATTTATATGCTTTAATTTCTTAATGAGTCTATTTTCAAGAGAACAAACGGGAACAACCATTTGAGTTCTGTACAATGAGAAAATAAATTTTTAGTGAACAAGGGTCAGAACTATCAGATAGCAAAACAGGGGAGACTTTAAAGAATAAAATGTATTGATTGGCTCAACTAAAAATTTTGGAAATCTTATGGTAAGAAGATATGTCAGTCTAGTTTCAGGAAAAATTAGGGGATATTAATTTGGATTTCCGTAGCTCCGGATAAAAATAATTTATTGACTGTAACTCGAGTAGACAACTCAAGATGAACATAAATGAATTGTGAAATTTTAGGCAATAATGATGGTATTATCTTGAGAGCTTATAATAAGAATTTTTAAAAGCATGGTAATCAATTGTTCATTATTTACATACATACTTACTAAGCATTATAGCTTACTTATCTATTTTCTATGTTTATGATGTCCTCAGGCTAGCTCGAGTTGGAGAACATTAGAGATACCATCACACTATCAAGCTACCACTTCGGGTATTGCAGAATTCCAGTAGTTTAGTTGTGGCATGTATAGGAGATTTAATTATGTTGTTAAGTGTCATAGCTGAATTTGCTAAATGTGGGCTTATGCTATTTGATAGATCATTTTGTATAAGGCCATGGATGATGGCTAATATTTGTTATTGTTATATGCATATGGTGATGTTTTTCATGAATGAAAAAAATTTGCATGGTTGAGAATATGGTATGTTAATGCATGATTGAGCAAGTTGTATGATTGAATTGATAAAGAATGTGATAAGTGTTTCATGTGAATAAAGTGAAGTGGCCATGTTGTGTAAATGTCTTAGTTAATGTGAATTGGTCATGTATTATGTGTGGATGGGTGTTACTTGATGTTGTGTATGTTGGTGCAAGTAAGGGTGGAAAAAGGTTTGATAAATAGCCTTGTTTCTGTCCACAGGGTAGACACACGGGCGTGTGTCTGGGCCATGTGTGACTCACGGTCTACCCCATGAGCATGTAGTCCGGCCGTGTGTCCTTTGCACCTTAATTGTGAAATTAATTTCACCACAGGGCCTAGCACATGGGTGTGTGCCTTGGCCATGTGACCTTAAAGGGTTGATAATGTTAGAAACAAAATGTCAAGGTTTTTACACACGGGATGAAACATGAGTGTGCCACAACTGTGTGAAGGACACGGGCCATGCACACAGGCATGTGCCAAGCCGTGTGAAAATCCCTGTACATTTGAAAAGAGAAATAAATCCACACAGGCTAGGGACACGGGTGTGTCCCAATATGCTCAGCCTGTGGAAGCTACACGGTCCTTCAGCATGGCCATGTTAAGAGGTCACACGGGCGTGTCACTCTTCCACACGGACGTGTGCCCCTGATTTCAATGATATTTTCTAAAGTTTTTCTAAAGTGCTTAATTTAGTCTCGAACCATTTTCAAAGTGTGTTTTGGCCCTCGTAATCACATATTAGGGACTTTAAGGCAAAGTTTAAAAAGTTTTAAAATTGAACAAACTTTAATGACTCGAAAATGTATGTTTGCATGTGTTTAAGAAAGGTAATGCCTCATAACTTATCCTTGCGTCAGATACGGGTAAGAGGTGTTACATTTAGTTGTATTAGAGCTATGGTTTAGTCGATTCTAGGACTAACCTAGCATGTGTGAGAGAGTCTAGCTATACATGCCATGTTACTACTCGTGATAGTGTGATATCCCGGCTCTAACAAAATTGTTTTGTTAAGACAGATATGACTTCCAACCGAGCTATTTTCAATAATGCTAGAAAATGATATTGAGGAGATTGAAATGTGATTATGATGAGACGAAACTTAGAAAGGTAGGAATAGAAGTTCATGATAAGTATGTGTTAATGTATGAATTGAGATAACCATGAGTTGAGAAATGTGGAAACGTAGAATAAAATGAAAGTTTATATGCTGATAAACCCATCCGTGTTTTCTTGGCATGCATATGATGTTATGTGCTCAACATACTTGATTAAGTGAATATGGTAAGCAAATTTACTCAAATAGACGGAAATGTGTGTTTATGTACACTTGCTTGAATAAGTGTAATTAGTATGTTCATATGGTAGAATCTTGTGTTTGATTGTTAAATTAGAGATAATATGATGTTTTGTTTTATGTCTTTGTTATTGAACCATAGATATTATAATAGTATAAAAATTGAATTGGAAGATCAAATTGAGTAGAACTCAGGAAATGAGTATGATCGTTCAATGAAGAATTGACGGATAAGACCATGGTTGGACCATGGCAAAGTATGGAATGTAAGACCATAGCTGGGCTATGGCATTGTGATTCCGTGTAAAACCATGTCTGGGACATGGCATCGATGTGAAACTTTGTGTAAGACCATAGTTGGACTGTGGCATCAAGTGAACGATGTACTTAAACCCGTAAGGCGTTCTCTAATTTGACAAATGTCGGTAAGTAAAATGGAAGCCAATTGTTGGAATTTAATTAGATATTAATATCAAGCTCGAGTAAGTAAATTCATTGTGTGAAATTGTGGATGATAGAAAACATTCGTAATAATAAATAGATGTGTTAATTTTCTTGAAATGAACTATGTGATTATGATGGTAATACATTAGTGATGAATGCTAAGTCCTATGTATGTATTTATGAGAGTTAAGTTAGAGGCTTTATGACCTCACCCCCTTACCAATGTTGCTTTATGACGAAATTTTACGAGAATCATGTTGAATAAGTTTATAAGTGTGAACTAAAGAGTTCAGTGGTGAAATAATTAGTAATGCGAACAGAGTTGAGTATAGTGTGACAAATGAACTCAGTTTTAAAAGAAATATCATATTGTTTTAAGGATTATACGGATTATGCAATGTCACGGTTAAAGAAGAAGTTAAATTCGATGAGATAGAATATTCAGGTGATGTTAGTATTCTGTTTCTACCGGTTATTGTCTGCCTAGTATATGGAGGATTATATAGCCTTGGTCACAGTTGATTACAGTGCAGAAGAAAAATGCTTTATTTTTGGATTTTCTCCGAGATATTATTTATCCATATAGTGAAGATGTCAACTTTATTATAGTACTATGGTTTTAATCCATGTGATGTTTGTGGCTTCAGGGTGGTTCAAAGCTTCATTGATTAATAATTGAAAAGTCATAATTTAACAGTCAAGATCAATTCAGATGTCTAATTTGATTAGATTATTTGCTTGAAAGATTATTCGAGTTATTTGCAAATGTGCTGAATGGTAAGCAACATTAACTATTTGATAAGTAATGTAACCTTTTGATGACCACAAAAATTTAAAACATTTGATGTTTCTAAGAGATCTGAATTTGAGACTGCTAAGATGGCTTGAACTGTCGAAAGCTTTCGAGGCAGTGATTGATTATTATCCATAGAAAACAATTATAGTCACAGATGTCTATATTATCAACAGATTAAAATTGATTATCAAGTACCTTTTGGACTGTTACAGTCTGTGTTATTATCTGAGTGGTGAGAAAATAAAATTTCAAAGGATTTCGTGCAAAAGGAAGAGGATGTTTGAATTATAGTTGATCGTGTGGAGAAGTGTGCACATTTTATCTTGGTATATACAGATTACTCTTTTGATAGATTGAATTATACATGTCAGAGACTTTTAGATCAATCAGCATGCTAAACTATAATATTTCAGATAGTTAACCCGAAAGGGAATTTTAGATCCTCGAGGAAATGTTTCGTTGTGATGCTTTAAAAATTGAAAGCGAATGAGAAAAACAATTTTTATTAATTGAGTTGTGTGTAATAATAATCTTTTAGTTGCACATAAAGATGGCCTTGTTTGGAGTGTGTATGGTTGCAATTATCGAACTCGGTTGACACTTGATCGAGTTTTGTGAGAAAAGATCCACGGGATTGATTTCATCATAGAATTTGACCAGAAAGTGAAAGTAATGCATAACAGTTAGAAGAAGTTTTAGATTGACAGAAGATATATACAGATTTGATACGTAAAATCGTTGAATTTAAGATAGTGAACTAAATGTTTGTGAAAGTATAGCTGTGGAAATAGAAATTCTCGATTTAGTTATAAAAAGAAGTTGGAATTTAGTTTGATTTGATGAAAAGTGAATCAGAATCTTAGCTTGCAAGATCAAAGAATGGAGAATCTGAGATTATGTGAGAAATTGATAAGGCATTGAGAAAACAAATCTCAAATCTATATTCTGGTAAGATTTTCGGGGACAAAAATCCCTAAGGGGGGAGAACTGTAACATCCTAATTTTGGGCCTAGTCAGAACATTGGTTGCGAGACCAAAAATCCGACATCAAAAAATTTATTTTATTATTATTTTGATGTCTACAATATGATACTAAAGTTGTTTGAAATTTTCATAAAGAAATTTCCACGTTTGGGTGCTCAATTTGACAAAAAAGGACTAAATCGCGTAAGGTGCAAAACTTGAGGTTTAATTGATAAAGGCACTAAATAGCTATAAAATTGAAAAGTATGGGCACTTTCATGGTAATT
Source organism: Gossypium rotundifolium (assembly GCA_025506655.1). NCBI lineage: Eukaryota > Viridiplantae > Streptophyta > Magnoliopsida > Malvales > Malvaceae > Gossypium > Gossypium rotundifolium. The sequence continues at coordinate 64,826,124 of CP106726.1, forward strand.
ATACCAATAGAAAAGTGAGGAGACAAAGATGGAGATGTAGTAGGTGGATTGGTGAAGTTATTAAAAGGTTAAATTGGTAAATAAGTTAATGGGTATAATAAGACAAAATAGCAAAAAGCTACCATCTTTTTATTTCCTTTCTTCTCCACTGATTCTTACCCAAGGAAATGGCCATGGAAGCTTGAAAATTTCAGCAACTTCTAACCCTCACAAGTAAGTGATTTTGATGGTTATTTTTTATGATTTTTGTATTATTGGAACCCTTGTAGCTTAATCTAGCTAATAAGGGGACTATTTTGCAAAATGGTTGAATGTATAGGGTTTTTCCATGAGAATATTCATGTTTTTTGCTGCATATTTATGGAAGGAAATGAATTTTGGTTGTTAAATAAACAATTATTGTTAAGTGATTTTCATGAAAACGCCTAAAATGGACCATTATGTAAAAGTTGTAAAATGGGTGGTAGAGGTGTGAAATAATGGAAAATGTGGGCTACTATAAGCATGAAAAAGTTTTAGCTATGCATGGGTAGTAACGAAATTGAACACATTTTAATTAACGAGCCTAAGGGTAAAAGTGTAAATATGATAAAATTTAAGGGTAAAAATGTAATTTTATCAAAATGTGAAATTGGGCTAATTTGAGTAGCTTGATAAATAAATAAATTAATTATGTTGTTATAGATCAAGGAAGATGAGATTCGGAATTAGATCGGGGGAAAAGCAAGATAATCCAGTAATTGACTTATTTCATCGTTTCATACCGAGGTAAGTTCGTATGTTAATAAGCATTAAATTTGATATGTTTAAATGCTTAACCGATACCATGTGCTATTTCGTATGTTATTATTGGATCATGAATAATATAAAAAGTACAAGATTGTATAGAAAGATCAAATTAAGAGAAATGCATGGCAGAGTATGATGGAATTTCGACATGTGATGAATTGACGGTAAAGACCATGGTTGGACCATGCCAATATGTGTGCTAGTGTAAGACCATATCTAGGACATGGCATTGGCCACAATATGAGAGCCAGTGTAAGACAATGTCTAGGACATGGAATCGATATTGATATCTGTGCTAGTGTAAGACCATGTCTGGGACATGGCATCGGCCACAATATGAGAGCCAGTGTAAGACCATGTCTAGGACATGGTATCGTCCACAATATGAGAGCCAGTGTAAGACCATGTCTGGGACATGGCATTGGCATTAATATGTGTAATAGTGTAAGACCATGTCTGGGACATGGCATTGGCCACTATATGAGAGCCAGTGTCAGACCATGTCTGGGACATGCAATCGGTACGATACATCATGTACAAGTATCCTTAGTATCCCAAGAGGTTCAATGGGCAAATACAAAGATGATGTTAAAGAAATGACAAAGTATGATCATGTTGAAAGGGTACAAGTTTGTACACAAAATTCATGAGAACTGAAATCGATGCATATGGGACATTTGGTAAAATGTAAATGAGTAAGTCATACCCAGGAAAATGATCTTGTGATGACCTTGTGACGATAGGTCTATACTTATGATGCAAAAATAGGCGATAAATTTGATTGGTGACCAAGTGTGAGGCTTTTAGGCCAAATTAAATTGAGACATGATAAGTTTAAGTTTTGTTGTTGATGTATAGGTTAAAGAGGCAAATGAATGGCATGTAAATATTCAATAATGGCTAGCTATTGGAATGACTAGTTAAATATATGCTTTGGTGTTATGTATGATTAAATGGGTATTAATACAAAGCAATCTTGAAAGAGTAAATTTAGCAATAAAACATTTTTGGACAGCAATAGTTGTATAACTTTGAAAATTTACCAAACATTGTGGAACTTTAATTATAGGTTGAATGGGATATGAAATTAAAGCTTATAGAGTCTATTTCTACATAAAAGAAATAGAAGAAGCATAATAATTTCATATGGTGAGATATTTGGATTTTAGTGAGACAGGGTCAGAATGATTTTAGAATCCCCTATTCTAACTTGGGAAAATCATTAAAAATTTTACAAAAATAATCAAGGGATAAAATTTATATTCTTAAATTTCTTAATGTGTCTATTTTCAAGAGAAACAAACAGAAATGTTATTTGAGTTATGTACAATTTGAAAATAAATTTTTAGTGAAAAAGGGTCAAAACTGTCGGACAACAAAATAGGGGAGACTTTTAAGAATAAACTGTATTGATTGATTGAACCAAAAATTCCTAAAATCCTATGGTAAGAAGATATATGAGCCTGGTTTCAGGAAAAATTAGCGGATCTTAATTTGGAGTTCTGTAGCTCCGAATAAAAATAATTTAGTACCTATAACTTGAGTAGATAGCTCAAGAAGAACATAAATGAATTGTGAAATTTTAGGCAATAATGATGGTATTATCTTGAGAGCTTATTATAAGAATTGTTACAAGCGTGGTAATCAATTGTTCATTATTTACATACGTACTTACTAAGGTAGCTCAGGTTGGAGTGTAACATCCTAGGAATTGGGGTTCTGTATTCTTATGATATCTGTATGTTTGGCTTGTTTGGCTTGCTGTATGGATGTATTTGGGGGTCTTAGGAAGGCTCGGGTTCGAGCCGGAGTCTTAGTTAAATTTTGGTTTTAAGGCTTAAGAGGGGATGAGCTTGTAGAGGTAGGCTTTATATACATTTGTGTGTGGTTGATGACATAAATAGGGAAGCAGAATAGTGGTAAGTGACGCTTAGGGAGCTAGGTGGATGAAGCCATAAAGGTGGCAGTGAAGGTGGAGGTTCGAGTCGCGTATGCCACATTTTGGAGTTTCTTTTTGGTGATGGGATGGATAGGTGGTGGATTTCGACTTGGACTTTGCTGAGTGGGAGTTGAGTGGGTCAAATATTTTGAAAGAGTGGAGAAGAGAAGTTGTAGGAGGTTTGAATGGGTCAAGGTTGTTGGGGGATTTCAAAGGAAAGATGGAGAGTAAAGGGGGGAGTGAATTGTGGGATGTGGAGAGAGGGAGAGTTATGGTCGATTATGGGAAGGTGTGTAAGGTGCATGTGCAATTTTAGCTTGGTTAGGTGAGGGGCCAAATCTCTTTTGGTTCTTAGGCAAGTTAATGTTCATTTTCGGTCTCTTGGGAAGGGGGTGCCGTTTGTTAAGATGCCATTTTGAGAGTAGAGTTAACCGAAAATAACTTTAGAAGCTTTTTCATTTCTTTTTCATTTTTTTATTTCAAGTATTGATTCATCTCTTTTCTACCAAAACTGCAACACCCTTACTCCATTTTCTTCTCCTTCTTGTTTCTTGGTAATAGCCGAATATCAGAGGGATTATTTGTGCTTTCTTTCTTTTCTTTCAATTGTGTTCTCTTTCACTTGTGAGCATTGCCAAAATTCTTAGTGACTTCTTCTTCTTTTCGCATCATTTTCTCTTTGAGCTGATCAAGTCCATTTCGATCCTTCATTCTTCTCTCATCTTTTCCCTTCAACTGAATTTGGTTCCTTCATTTCTTTTCCACCATTTCTTATTTGCTTTTTCATAGCCGAACCTGTAAGTGCCATAGCCGAATCTTATTCTTTGCTTTTACTTTGTCTTCTCTTTTTTCTCTCCTTATTCATATTTTGTGGAATCCAAACCTCTTGTTGCATCAATTGAAGGCACCCTTTCCATTGTTCTTGCTAATAGCTGAGTATAGTCCCTCCATTCATCATACTCTTATTTTGGTAAGGAGTCTTATTTCTCTTTTCTTTTTGTTCTTTTTCCTTTCTCTCATTGGTTAGGTTAAACTGAAGTTCTGACTCACTTCTTTGGGAACTGACCGATTGTAGAGGGGCTTATTCTCATCTTCTCTTCTTCAGGTAGTCTGCTTGCGGTAGGTTCTTGGTAAGTTGAGTGTTGGCCGAATGTATGGAAGGGGAGTCTTTATCGATTTTTTTGGTTGAAAGGCCATTTCCTTTATTCTATTTTGAGAATCAGTTTCAACTTGGTGATTATTTAGGGACTCATTCGGTTTCATAGGCCAAGCCTTCTAGCATTCGGTTTCTGTTGATCCAGGTAAGAAACTTCTTTGATTTGGGTACCTATTCTCTTTTTATTTTCATTACCTTAACCTAGTTTCCTGATCAAGATTTTTATCGTGGATATGAGTGCTAGCAGATCAAGGGAGATGCATCTAAGGAGCCTGAGAGGAGCAGACCAGTGGTCTCTGCTTCTAAGTTTAAGAAACGTGCAATATCAGCGGTGCGAGATTTTTCACCGGGTTGTGGTAGGGAACCGACATCTGCTTGGGATAGGCAAATTGCGATTGTTTCTTCTAGTGAAAATATCGACGATATCGAGAGTCTAGTCCTTCGTGTTTACAGACGTGTAATTCCCACACATTCTTTTATTTGTTACAAAAAGTATGTGTTGTTTGAAAGCCAAAAACTCGGTAATGGCTATTGAGTTACCCTTGGAGGGTAAAATCATAATACCAGGTTAGTTATTCTCTAATTATGTCCTATAAATATTTTCGTTAGCATGGATATATATGTGCTTTAAATATTTTATGAATGTTGTTATATGTTACATTCAATTCACTATGATTGCATGTGCATGGGGTTTGGGAATGATAATGATGTAAAGGGTAGTGTATATCGGTGACTTTGTCACACTATTCTGATGGCTCGATTGCCATATATGTATATCGGTGACTTGGTCATGTTGATTTGGTGGCTAGGCCACATCATATAGGCTTTGAGCAGCATGACTGTCAGCATGGCTGCCAAAGAGGAGTGTAGCAGATGGAGGGTTGATTGTAGAAATTCCCACAGGTGTGCTGAGGTTGGGCATATGGAGCGGAGTGTAGAGGATGGATCATTAGGATGGGTTGGGTTTATTATATTGACTATCTATTATGCCATGGTATTTGGGCTTCGGTCGAATGAATTATAGGGCCTTAGGCCCTGTTATGGATCGAGTGGGTTAATTGCGCACTGAGTCATCTTGACTCACCTATTCTGCTTAAACTTTTGCAGGTAACCCTTAGTTCAGTGGATATGGGCCGGAGAGGACTTCGAGGTGGCCATGCACAGTTTTTAGCAAAATTAAACTATACTTTTCTTTAAATTTTCTTTAGTTTGGGATTTCTGCTATGCAATAAGGCCACTAATAATTTGGGTTTATCTTTGGATTGAACTTTAAGCACTTTAATTTATGAATTAATTAGTATAGTGTTTCTTTTAATAAAAAAATGTACATGAAAGTTTTTCCAAAATCTAATCAATGATTTGTAAACAATATTGTCAACATCTCAAATTAACTTAAGGTAACAACAAGTGTTTCAAACATCACCTAACAGTAGGATTTAGGGTTAACTACAACTTTTATAAAATGAACACTGAGTTTTTGGATGAACTATCGAACTTGAAGTTTTCAAAATAGATTCTAAAATTTTCAGACGGATGCGAAGTTCATAAACACCTTCTTATGTGACAAACCAGATCCGGTCGTGGTGTTTAGGCTGGGTTTGGGGTGTTACATTTTATGGTACCAGAGCCAGGTTGTAAAACTCGACCATGGGTTTTGGGTTCAAAATGTTTTCCAAAATTGGTTTGAAAAAAGGTTGATAAATATATATACATGTTTTTGGAAAGTATGGCACCCGAGTCTTCGGCACCGAGTCCGTACGGTAAGCTTTCTGACTGAATTGGGTGATTTGCATGGAGTAACTATATTTTGCTATGAATGCTAGAATTAAAAACTCAACTTTAGAGATTGAAGCCTTTATGTATACGTATGTTCTGCGAAAAACTACTTTTAACTCTACTATCATAAGACTACCCGGTGATAAATAGTGGAAGAGATGCTAATTCATATAATTTGTAATCAGATTAAGAAGATACGGTAGACATAAGTGCTAGAGGATATGGACGTGGTACACGCAGCCGTGGTAGAGGCCTGGGTGTTGAGGCTGAGTTATCAGATGCAGGATATGAGCCTGAAGGTGAAGCGCCAGCATCACCCGTGGTAAAAATGGGATCGCAAGACCGAACTAGTGGAGATGATGCGTTGTCCCAAGCGATATTACGTGTTCTAGAGCGAGTCGCTGGGGCAAACATTGGGACAGTATCTCGAAAGTCTATTCTTGAGTGACTTCGAGCAAACGGGGCTGAAATGTTTAGGGGTATTTCGGGCGTGGCTCCAAACGTAGCTGAGTATTGGCTAGAGGTAGTTAAGCAGATTATGGATGATCTAGACTGCCCGGTAGAGGAGAAATTGAAAGGAGCGGTGTCACTTCTAAGAGATGAGGCATATCAATGGTGGCTCACAGTAAGAGAAGGTACTCCAGCGGATCGTCTTAACTGGGATTTCTTCAAGACCACATTTCAAGGGAAATACGTTGGGGTAAGCTATGTGGATGCTCAGAGGAAAGCATTCCTGAATCTGGTACAAGGGGGTAAATCTGTGGCTGAGTATGAAGCAAAATTTCTGCGTTAGAGCCATTATGCTCGAGGGATAGTTGCGACCGATTATAAGCATTGCGTATGATTCGAAGATGGCTACGAGATGAGTTGAGAGTGTAGATAGCTTCGCAGTGGAAGAGGGATTTTTCCATCCTGGTTGAAAAAGCTAAAATAGTCGAAGAAGTAAAGCGAACTGAGAGGCAAAACAGGGAAAGGATAGGGGTAAAAATAAGAGGAGTTTTGGGCCGTTAGGATCAACTGGGGGTTTTTAGAAGAGGTCTAGGTTTGATGGGCTGGGTCAAGCTGCGATGCTTGTTGCAGTTGGTCAGTCTCGACTATGTGCTCAGTGTGGGTGATCTCATTCGGAGAGTGTTGAGGAAAAGATAGAGGATGTTTTAAGTGTGGATCTAGGGATCACCTAATAAGGAATTGTCCACAAGCGTTAGGTAGAGACGATTGGTAAGTCAGGGATATGTGCAGCTGAGAAGAGGTGGACAATAGCCATCGAAAGGTCGTGGTCTGATCGAAGTGGGTAATGGTTTTGGTCACGGTCGTGGAGCACAGGGCAGGGGTGTCAATAATGCAGATGCAAGACAGCCGGGTTTAGTCTATGCAGCACGGCGGCGAGAAGGTGGTGACACACCAAACGTCATAACCGGTACGTTCCTTATAATTAATAAACCGTTTACTGCTTTGATTGATATTGGATCGACCCATTCATTTGTTGCCTGTACCGTATCTGAGACTTTAAGTATAGAATATGAAATTGCTGCTAGAGAGATGACTGTGGTTAGTCCTATAGGACAATCCGTGGTAGTAAACAAGCAGTTTAGGGATGTGCCTTTAGAAATTGAAGGAGTAGTATTTTCGGCAAACTTGATGGAATTACCATCCGGTGAGTTTGACCTTATCTTAGGCATGGATTGGCTGGTTAAGCATCGTGCTAATTTGGATTGTGCAACTAAGTGAATGGTGTTGAGAACTCTAGAGGGTAAAGAGGTGGTTGTGATAGGAGAAAGAAGGAATTGTTTGTCTAACGTGGTTTCTACATTAAGGGTTGTTAAGATGGTACGAAAAGGGTGCAAGGCATTTTAGCTTTCATCAGTACTTTGGATGCAAAGGAGGTGACTGTAAATGAGGTTAGAACAATAAAAGAATTTTTGGACGTCTTTCCTGAAGAGCTTCCGGGGTTGCTCTAGATCGTGAGGTGGAATTTGGAATTGAACTACTTCTAGGTACGGCTCCGATATACATCGCCCCTTACAGGATGGCGTCAAAAGAGTTGGTAGAACTTAAAGCTCCGATCTAGGAGCTGTTTGATCATTGATTTATTCGACCAAGTGTATCTCCATGGGGAGCACCGATGTTGTTCGTGAAGAAAAAGGATGGGTCGATGTGTATGTGCATTGACTACCACTAGTTGAATAAGTTGACGTTTAAGAACAAGGACCCGCTGTTGAGGATTAACGATTTGTTCGATCAGCTTAAAAAGGCTTCAGTCTTCTCAAAGATAGACTTGAGGTCAGGTTATCATCAGCTTAAGGTCAAGAAGGCAGATATTTAGAAGATTGCATTTCGAACTTGTTATGGTCACTATGAGTTTTTAGTGATGCCGTTTGGGTTGATGAATGCACCAGCTGTATTTATGGATATGATGAACCGGGTATTCCAACCCTATTTGGATCGATTTTTGGTGGTGTTCATAGATGATATTCTGGTTTACTCAAGAATGGAAGAGGAGCAAGATTCGCATCTTGGGTTGCTTTGCAAGTATTAAGGGAGAAATAGCTGTATGCTAAATTCAGCAAGTGTGAGTTTTGGCTAAAGGAAGTGACCTTTTTGGGACATGTGGTTTCTGTGGAGGGGATCAGGGTGGATCCTCGAAAGATCAAAGCTGTTCTGGATTGGAAGCTGCCGAAGTTTGTAGTAGAAATTTATGGTTTTCTTGGGTTAGCCGGGTACTACAGAAGATTTGTGGAGGGATTTTCCTTTATTGCGGCACCCTTAACCAGGTTGTTACGGAAAGGAGTACCATTTGTTTAGGATGATAAGCAGCAGGAAAGCTTTGAGAAGCTGAAGAGAATCTTGACAAAGGCTCCGGTGTTAATTTAGCCTGAGGCGAGGAAGGAGTTCGTTGTTTATTGTGACATTTTACACACAGGGCTAGAGTGTATGTTGATGCAAGAAGGGAAGGTAGTTGCATATGCGTCTCAATAGTTAAGATCATATGAGATGAACTATCCCACGCATGATCTAGAGTTACTGCTTTGAAGATTTGGAAACACTACCTGTATGGGGAAAAGTCCATTATCTACACCGACCACAAGAGCCTGAAATATCTCCTTACCCAGAAGGAGTTGAACTTAAGGTGGCGGAGGTGGGTTGAACTATTAAAAGATTACGACTGTTTGATTGAGTATCACCTGGGTAAAGCTAACGTGGTGGCAGATGCGTTAAGTTGAAAGGTAATATCAGATTTGAGGGCAATGTTTGCTCATCTCAGCTTGTATAATGATGGAAGTTTGTTAGCTGAACTTCAAGTGAAGCCGACGTGGGTAAACCAGATTAAAGAGAAGAAATTATTGGATGATGTGGTAAGTGCTCGACTTCAGCAAGTACAGAATGGTAGAGTAGAAGATTATAGTTTGAACAGTGATAGAGTATTGTGTTTTCGTGGAAGGGTCTGCATGCCAAAGGATGTTGATTTGAGACAGATGATTCTTCAGGAGGCGCATAGTAGCTCATACGCTATGCATCCTAGTGGGAGTAAGATGTATCAGGATCTGCGTGAGCAGTTTTGTTGGCCTGGGTTGAAGCAAGAAGTTACTGAGTTTGTGAGTAAGTGCCTAACGTGTCAGCAGATGAAAGTAGAACATCAGTTGCCTTCAAGGTTACTACAGCCGGTAAAGATTCCACTGTGGAAATGGGAAAGGATAACGTTGGACTTTGTTAGTGGGCTACCTCTTACGCCCACTAAGAAGGATTCGATATGGGTGCTTGTTGATCGGTTGACGAAGTCCGCCCATTTCATACCTATTCGTATCGACTATACATTGTAGAAGCTGGCTAAGCTGTATATGGTAGAGATTGTGAGGTTGCATGGGGTACCAGTGTCTATCATATCGGACAGAGACCCTAGGTTTACGTCGCGATTTTGGAGGGCGCTGCATCAGGCACTGGGCACAAGACTGGATTTCAACACGGCGTTTCATCCACAGACTGATGGTCAGTCTGAAAGGGTAATTCAGATCTTGGAGGACATGTTGAGAGGCTGTGTTATTGACTTTAGGGGTAGTTGTGAGGATTTTCTACCATTGGCAGAATTCGCATACAACAATAGCTACTAATCCAGCATTCAGATGGCACCGTACGAAGCGCTGTATGGTTGTAGGTGTCGAACCCCTACCTGTTGGACTGAGCTAGGTGAGCGACAGTTGTTGGGTCTGAAATTGGTTTCGAAAACAGAGGAAAAGGTTAAATTGATTCAGACGTAGTTGAAGGAAGCTTCTGACAAAGCAGAAGTCTTATGCAGATCTGAAGCGTAAAGAGATAGAATTTTCAGTGGGGGACCAAGTCTTTCTAAAAGTCTCGCCTTGGAAAAAGGTTCTGAGGTTTAGATGAAAGGGTAAGATAATTCCCAGGTTCATCGAGCCTTATCGGGTATTGAAACGTGTGGGACCAGTGGCGTATCAGCTTAAGCTACCTCCGAAGCTGAGTCAAATACATGATATATTCCATGTCTCGATGTTGAGGCGTTACCATTCTGATGCCAGTAGAGGAGATTCAAGTGAGACCAGACCTATCCTTTATGGAGGAACCAGTGCATATCTTAGGTCGAGACGTTAAGGTACTGATGAGGAAATCAGTTCCATTGGTCAAAGTCTTGTGGTAGAATCATGGTGCGGAGGAAGCCACTTGGGAGCCGGAAGATGCGATGCGACATCAATACCCTCACCTCTTTTGATCAGGTAAATTTTAAGGCTAAAATTTCTTTAAGGGGGTAGAACTCTAACATCCTAGGAATTGGGGTTCTGCATTCTTATGATATTTGTATGTTTGGCTTGTTCGGCTTGCTGTATGGATGTATTTAAGGTTCTTAGGAAGGCTCGAGTTTGAGCCGAAGTCTTAGTTAACTTTCGATTTTAAGGCTTAATAGGGGATAAGCTTGTAGGGGTAGGCCTTATATACATTTGTGTGTGGTTGATGACACAAAAAGGGAAGCAAAAGAGTGGTAAGTGACGCCAAGAGAGCTAGGGGGATGATGCCACAAGGGTGGCAGTGAGGGTGGAAGTTCGAGTCGCGTATGCCACATTTTGGAGTTTCTTTTTGGTGACTGGATGGGGAGGTGGTGGATTTCAGCTTGGACTTTGATGAGTGGGAGTTGAATGGGTCAAATATTTTGAAAGAATGGACAACAGAAGTTGTAGGAGGTTTGAATGGGTCAAGGTTGTTGGGGGATTTTAAAGGAAAGATGAAGAGTAAAGGAGGGAGTGAATCATGGGATGTGGAGAGAGGGAGAGTTGTGGCTAATTGTGGGAAGGTGTGTAAGGTGCATGTGCGATTTTAGCTTGGTTATGTGGGGGGCTGAATCTCTTTTGGTTCTTAGGCAACTTAGTGTGCATTTTCGGTCCCTTATGAAGGGGAGTGTCGTTTGTTAATATGCCATTTTGACAGTAGAGTTAACCGACAATCACTTTAGAAGCTTTTTCATTTCTTTTGCATTTTTCTTTCATGTATTGATTCATTTCTTTTCTACCAAAACCTCAACACCCTTACTCCATTTTCTTCTCCTTCTTGTTTCTTGGTAATAACCGAATATCAGAGGGATTATTTGTGCTTTCTTTCTTTTCTTTCAATTGTGTTCTTTTTCACTTGTGAGCATTGCCGAAATTCTAAGTGACTTCTTCTTCTTTTTGCATCATTTTTTCTTTGAGCTGATCAAGTCCATTTCGATCCTTCCTTCTCCTCTCATCTTTTCCCTTCAACAGAATTTGGTTCCGTCATTTCTTTTCTACCATTTGCTATTTGCTTTTTCATAGCTGAACTTGTAAGTGCCAAAGCCAAATCTTATTCTTTGTTTTACTTTCTCTTCTCTCTCTTCTCTCCTTATTCATATTTTGTGGAAGCTGAATCTCTTGTTGCATCAATTGAAGGCACCCTTTCCATTGTTCTCGCTAATAGCCGAGTATAGCCTCTCCATTCATCATATTCTTGTTTCGGTAAGAAGCCTTCTTTCTCTTTTCTTTTTGTTCTTTTTCCTTTCTCTCATTGGTTTGGTTAAACAGAAGTTTCTGACTCACTTCTTTGGGCATTGACCGGTTGTAGAGGGGGCTTATTCTCATCTTCTCTTCTTCAAATGGTTTGCTTGCGGTAGGTTCTTGGTAAGTTGGGTGTTGGCCAAATGTATGGAAGGGGAGTCTTTATCGATTTGTTTGGCCGAAAGGCCACTTCCTTTGTTCTATTTTGAGAATCAGTTTTAACTTGGTGATTGTAACATCCTGATTTAGTGGGCCTGTGCATTTTGTGTGTTGTAGGTTTAATGTGTTAGTTTGAGAATTAGAGGTGCAAATTGGGCTCAGGTTTGGGCTCAGGCCTTGGTTAAAACATTCTGTTTAGACACTATAGGTTTTAAGGTAGGTATCTGTGTTTAAAATATCAAAGTTGGCTTGTGCCCCAATTTTAGGTGGCGCTGTAAAGGAGTCAGAGGGTGGCGTCACTAGTGAATGGAGAGGGCCCAAGTGTTGGCCGCTTGGAGCCCATGTTCTTGGGCCAAATTTGGTACTTCAAGGGGGCTGGGGGGACGGTAACAATGTTAAAATATAGGGGATTTTTAATGTTTTTACTATGTGGATATTAAAGCTGATAAAGGAGTGAGGAGTTGGTGATAATTAGGTTTCTTTTGGATGTGAGTTCAGATTAAGATAAGGGGAAAAAGATGAGGAGCTAATCCAGGAGGCTAGTGTTGGCCGAATGTAGGATGCTTATTGAGGGGAGAAATTTCAGTTGAGTGTTTAAATGTGGGAATGCCAAAATTTTAAGGATTTTTCAGGGAACTCTTTTCTGATTATTTTATTTTCTCCCCTCTCTTTTCTATTTTCTTTTGGAGTGCTAGCCGAATTCTCCCTACCCATGTGTTCATCTTTCCTTCCATTCACTAAAAACCAAAACACTCTAAAGCCTCACCAATTGTCGAAACACTATTAGTTTCTGTCTCTTCTCATTAAACACATTGGCCGAATATCCCTTGTAAGGCAGCATTATTCTTGTTCATCTTTTCCGGGATTTTCTTAAAAAGCTGAAACTCTTAGATCTCTAATCTTCTACATTTTGATCTTCTTCTGTGATTGCCAAATCATTCTGCAAGGGGCAGCCAAAACCTTCTGTAGAGATAAGTGTTGATTGTGCTATTTTTCCAATCTTTTTTGGCTTTTCGAGACCATAGCCGAATGGCTACATGGTGGATTGATCTTGTGTTTTTTTCATGGGCGGCATTAGAGATTTGAAGGAGATCTAATCGCCTAGGTTTCTAAATCGGTGGCATCAAATCATACTACTTTTGGGATTGAATCGGTCTAGGTAAGGAGATCTATCCAACTAAGCATGTTAATCTAAGCAAGTATTAATTCTTGGCGATTGTAGGGAGCCTTATCTTAGCGTTCTTTAATTTTTGAGCGAGTCGTGAGCGAGAAGCGATGGTTTCGATTAGCGAGTATAGTAATCGTGTATCGGTGTGTAATTTTCACACCATCTCCGTTGTCTGTTAGTATATATAAAATCTGTTTATATTACATTAAATCGAAATCTGGCATGGTATTTGAAACCGTGGAGGTAAAGGCGACCCATCAGGTTAGTGATTTATGTAATTTTCTTTGAGTAAAATGATTTTGTTGAGTTGGTATGATATACATGCATGCCATTTTCTATGTTTGCACGGGGTTGGGTGATTGATGTATATGAAAGGGGAAGTGTTCTGTTGTAGTGGCTCTGCCACGATCTGTTGTAGTGGCTCCGCGACGATCTGTTCTGGTTACTATGTCACAAATCTGACAATGAGCAGCTAACGGTAGAATGACTACCATCGGTGGTGTGTAGCGGTGAGGGTGATTGTCGAAATCCCCATTGGTGTGATTGGCAGGTAAGGGTGGTGTGTAGCGGATGGATCTAGGATTGGTATGGGCTTTGCTTAATTCTGATTTGTGATATTCTGTTAATTTGTTTTGTAGGGCTAAGGCCCAGTCTGATGGTGCAAGGGGGATTGCACATTGAGTCTTGTGACTCACCCCGTTGTTTAACATTTTTCAGGTAGCACTTAGTGCATCGGACCGGGCTGGAAGGAATGCAAGGTGGCCATGCATGGATTTATTTCGACTCAATAAATGATGTTGTTTTAATTATTTTCCTTAATCTTTTCAATTTGTTTGGTTATATATATTTTATTGTAATAAGGCCACTGGCTATTGTTTATTGGTTTTATTCTTTCGCTTTTTGGGTTTTCATACACTTAGACTTTATGATTAATTGAAACTAAGGCATGTGTTCAAGTAATAAAACTCAGAGGCAAAATTTCAGCTTTTAATCATTAAGGCATTAATTAAAATTTATTTCTTTTACAAATTATCAAATTATTAAGTTTTCCCGTATAAATGTTTAAACCATGCTCTTTGAAAAAAAATGCGACATGTTTTAGGAAATCTTCTTAGTGACATGCCAGATCCGGTCGGGGTGTTTGGGCCGGGTTTGGGGTGTTACAATTTGGTATCAAAGCCTGGTTCAAAACTTGGCTTTGGGGTCTTGGGCTCAAAACATTTTCTAAAGATGGGTTTTGGAAACATGCATGTTTATAAATAATACAGGATGGTTTTTCGGCATGGCACCCACGTCTCCGGCCCAAGTCCGCTAGGTAAGTAATCTAAACTCACTGTGTGATATATATATATATATATGCGGGCTTGATGGGGTTTATGGCATGTAGATTAACTTAATTAGAACTTTATAGACTTTAGGCTTAGCTTAAACAGCTTCTTAAACCTCATAAGACTTAATCTAATTAAACCTGTCCGTGGACAAGTCACAAGGTTAGGGTGTGGCAGGCATCGCATGTCTAGGATTGGATCGAGGAGAGCTTGGTACTTAAGCGGTCCTAGCGACCCACCTCCTCTTCACTGAATCTTACAGTGCGTAGTGGTATGTTCACCTCAGCCACAAGGACTTGTTGACGGCCCAAAGTTTCTAACTAAAACCCAAAAGGGACCAGCCACCTTATTTTCATAAAATTACTACAATGCCCCTAGTTTTGTAAAAAAATAACCCAAAACGCCATTGATTTGAAAAAAAATTACCAAAACTTGCAAAATTAAAATACCCCCAATTTGTAAAATTACCAAAATACCCTCGATTTGTGAAATTACAAAATACCCCTAATTTATGAAATTACCAAAATACCCCAATTTACAAAATTACCAAAATACCCTTATTTTGCGAAATTACCAAATACCCTCGATTTGCAAAATTACCAAAGTACCCTAGATTGTAAAATTTTCAAAATACCCCTACTTAATGAAATTATCAAAATACCCTCATTTTGGAAAAAATCACCAAGATACCTTATTTTGAAAAAAATTATTACGAAAATACCCTCGTAGGATAAAATTTCAAAAATACCCCTAGGTAGTGAAATGAGGAAAGTACCCCTATGTGTTGAATGTGAGTTCATGGATGTTGTCTATGTTGATTGTTGAATGTATGTAGTTCCCAGAACTAGGAGGAGTAGAATTGAGACTGGAACCTGTAGACATAAATCTGAGTTCGAAAGAACCACTATCGAAATGATTTTCATAAGATTGTTCATGGATAATCAGTGGAAAGAATTAATAATTCATAAAATTTCTAATCAGATAAACGGCAATCGAAAGAATGAGTACAACGGGTCGAGGACGTCCGCCGCGTGGTTGTGGTAGGGTTCTCATTAATTGCGGCACCTTTAACTAAGTTGTTGAGGAAGGGAGTACCTTTTGGTTGGACCGACAAACAGCAGGAGAGCTTTGAGAAACTAAAGAAAATTTTGTGAAGCATCGGTTTAATTGACCATAAATTTGGAAAAGAGTTTACTGAATCTCTTGTGTGCGTCACACACGGGTTTAGGATGTGTGCTGATGCAAGATGGGAAGGTTGTTGCATATGCGTCCCGCCAGTTAAGATCGCATGAATTGAATTACCCTACGCATGATTTGGATTTGGCTGCAGTAGTGTTCGCTCTGAAGATTTGGAGACAGTACCTGTATGGGGAGAAGTTTGCTATTTGCACCGACCATAAGAGTCTGAAGTATCTCCTTACGCAGAAGGAGTTGAATCTGAGACAACGTAGGTGGATTGAACTTTTGAAGGACTATGACTGCTCAATCGAATATCATCCGGGTAAGGCTAACATAGTGGCTGATGCACTGAGTCGGAAGGTGATAGTGGATTTAAGGGTGATGTTCGCTCGTCTCAGCCTATATGAAGATGGCAGTTTGGTAGCTGAACTCCAAGTGAGACCAGTGTGGACAAGTCAGATCAAAGAGAAGCAGCTTCTAGATGAGGTCTTGAGTGCTCGACTCCGGCAAGTACAAAATGGTAAATGAGAGGACTATAGTTTGAATGGTGATAGGGTTCTATGTTTCCATAAGAGAATTTGTACGCCAAAGGATGTTAAGTTAAGGTAGATGATTCTGTGGGAGGTGCATAGTAGCCCATACGCTATGCATCCTAGAGGGGTTAAGATGTATCGGGATTTACGAGAGCAATTCTGGTGGCCAGGTCTAGAGCGAGAGGTAACAAAATTCGTGGGTAAATGTTTAACGTGTCAGCAGGTGAAGGTGGAACACCAGTTGCCTTCGGGGTTGTTGCAGCCGGTGAAGATTCTGCAGTGGAAATAGGAAAGGATCACGATGGATTTTGTTAGTAGGTTACCTCTTACGCCCACTAAGAAGGATTCGATTTGGGTGATTATTGACCTGCTGACAAAGCCTGCCCACTTCATACCGGTTCGTGTTGACTATTCTCTACAACGGTTGGCTAACCTGTATGTGGCTGAGGTTGTGAGACTACATGGTCTACCTGTGTCGATCATATCAGATAGAGACCCTAGGTTCACATCACAATTCTAGAAGGTTCTGCATCAGGCAATGGGAATAAGGCTAGACTTTAGTACTGCTTTCCATCTGTAGACCGATGGTTAGTCTGAGAGCGTAATCCAGATCTTGGAGGATATGTTTAGAGGTTGCATCGTTGATTTCAGGGGTAGTTGGGAGGAGTATTTACCTCTGGCAGAAGTCGCGTAAAATAACAGCTACCAATCTAATATTTAGATGGCACCTTATGAAGCGTTATATAGACGGAGATGTCGTACTCCTACTTGTTAGACAGAGTTGGGTGAGCGTCAGGTGTTGGGTCCAGAACTATTTTCGAAGACGGAAGAAAAAGTTAGGTTAATTCGGGCTAGATTGAAAGAAGCGTCTGATCGGTAGAAATCTAATGCTAATCTAAAGCGTAAGGAGTTGGAATTTGCAGTGGGAGATCAAGTCTTTTTGAAAGTGTCACCGTAGAAAAGGGTAATGAGATTTGGTCGGAAGGGTAAGCTAAGTCCTCGATTTATTGGACCTTATCGGGTACTAGAACGTGTGGGGCTAGGGGCGTATCGATTGGAGTTGCCTCCAGAGTTGGAGCAAATACATGACGTATTTCATGTCTCAATGCTAAGACATTATCATTCTAATCCATTGCACATTGTGCCAGTGGAAGAGATTGAGGTAAGCCCAGACTTGTCCTTTGAGGTGGAGCCAGTGCAAATCTTGAATTTAGACATAAAGGTGTTGAGAAGGAAGTCCGTCCCTTGGTGAAGGTTTTGTGGTGAAACCACGGCGCGGAGGAAGCGACATGGGAGCCAGAGGATGTTATACAACAGTAGTATCCCTATCTCTTCTGATCCGGTAAATTTCACGATCGAAATTTCTTTAAGGGGGTAGAACTGTAACATCCTGAATTAGTGGGCATATGCATTTTGTGTGTTGTAGGTTTAATGTGTTAGTTTGAAAATTAGATGTGCAAATTGGGCTCAGGTTTGGGCTGAGGCCTTGGTTAAAATATTCTGTTTAGACACTATAGGTTTTAAGGTAGGTTTCTCTGTTTAAAATATCAAACTACGCTTGTGGCCCAATTTTAGGTGGCGCTACAAGGGAGTCAGAGGGTGGCGTCACTAGTGGATGGAGAGGGCCCAACTGTTGGCCACTTGGAGCCCATGTTCTTGGGCCTAATTCGGCACTTAAAGGGGGCTAGGGGGACGGCAACAAGGCTAAAATATAGGGGATTTTTAATGTTTTTACTATGTGGATATTAAAGCTGATAAAGGAGTGAGGAGTTGGTGCTAATTAGGTTTCTTTTGGATGTGAGTTCAGATTAAGATAAGGGGAAAAAGATGAGGAGCTAATCCAAGAGGCTAGTGTTGGCCGAATGTAGGATGCTTATTGAGGGGAGAAATTTCGGTTGAGTGTTTAAGTGTGGGAATGCCAAAATTTTGAGGATTTTTCGGGGAACTCTCTTCTGATTATTTTATTTTCTCCCCTTTCTTTTTTATTTTCTTTTGGAGTGCCAGCCGAATTCTCCCTTCCCATGTGTTCATCTTTTCTTCCATTCACTAAAAACCGAAACCCTCTGAAGCCTCATCAATTGCCGAAACACTGTTAGTTTCTGTCTTTTCTATTTCAAACATGGCCGAATATCCCTTGTAAGACAGTATTCTTCTTGTTCATCTTTTCTGAGATTTTTTTAAAAAGCTAAAATTCCTAGATCTCTAATCTTCTATGTTTCGATCTTCTTCTGTGATTGCCAAATCTTTCTGCAAGGGGTAGCCAAAACCTTCTGTAGAGGTAAGTTTTGATTGTGCTATTTTTCCAATCTTTTCCGGGTTTCCGAGACCATAGCCGAATGGCTACATGGTGGATTGATCTTGTGTTTTTTTTTTTCATGGGCGGCATTCCGGGATTTGAAGGAGATCTAATCGCCTAGGTTTCTAAATCGGTAGCACTTGAATCATACTACTTTTGGGATTGAATCGGTCTAGGTAAAGAGATCTATCCAACTAAGCGTGTTAATCTAAGCAAGTATTAATTCTTGGCCGATTGTAGGGGGAGACTTATGTTCGCGTTCTTTCGATTTTTGAGCAGAGTCGTAGATAGAGAGCATTGGTTTCGATTAGTGAGAGTATAGTACTAGTGTATCAGGTGTGTAATTTCTCACACCATCTCTGTTGTCTATTAATATATATATATAAATCTGTTTATATTCTGTTAAATGCTGAAATCTTGGCATAACTGTTTGAAACCCGTGGAGGGTAAAGGGCGACCCATCAGGTTAGTGATTTCTGTAATTTTCTTTGAGTAAAATGATTCTGTTGAGTTGATATGATATTCATGCATTCCGTTTTCTATGTTTGCACGGGGTTGGGTGTTTGATGTATATGAAAGGGGAAGTGTTTTATTGTAGTGGCTCTGCCATGATCTGTTGTAGTGGCTCCGCCACGATTTGTTCTGGTTACTATGTTACAAATCTGACGATGAGGAGCTAACTGCAGCATAAGTGACATCGGTGGTGTGTAGCGGTGAGGTGATTGTAGAAATCCCCATTGGTGTGATTGGCAGGTAAGGGTGGTATGTAGCGAATGGATCTAGGATTGGGATGGGCTTTGCTTAATTCTGATATGTGATATTCTGTTAATTTCTTCTGTGGGGCTAAGGCCCAGTCTGATGGTGCAAGGGGGATTGCACACTGAGTCTTGTGACTCACCACGTTGTTTAACATTTTTCAGGTAGCACTTAGTGCATCGGATTGGGTTGGAAGGAGCGCAAGGTGGCCATGCATGGATTTATTTCAACTCAATAAAGGATGCTGTTTTAATTATTTTCCTTAATATGTTCAATTTGTTTGGTTATATATATATTATTGTAATAAGGCCACTGGCTATTGTTTATTGGTTTTATGCTTTCGCTTTTCGGGTTTTCATACACTTAGACTTTATGATTAATTGAAACTAAGGCTTGTGTTCAAGTAAGAAAACTCAGAGGAAAAATTTCGGTTTTTACTCATTAAGGCATTAATTAAAATTTATGTCTTTTTCAAATTATCAAATTATTAAGTTTTCCCATATAAATGTTTAAACCATGCTCTTCGAAAAAAATGTGACACGTTTTAAGAAATCTTCTTAGTAACATGCCAGATCCGATCGGGGTGTTTGGGCCGAGTTTGGGGTGTTACAATTTGGTATCAGAGCCTGGTTCAAAACTCGGCTTTGGGGTCTTGGGCTCAAAACGTTTTCTAAAGATGGGTTTTGGAAACATGCATGTTTATAAATAATACAGGATGGTTTTCTCGGCATGGCACCTGCGTCTCTGGCCTAAGTCCACTAGGTAAGTAATCTGAACTCACTGTGTGATACATGTATGTGGGCTTGATGGGCTTTATGGGATGTAGATTAACTTAATTAGAACTTGATGGACTTTAGGCTTAGCTTAAACAACTTTTTAAACCTTGTAAGACTTAATCTAATTAAACCTGTCCATGGACAAGTCACAAGGTTAGGGTGTGGCAACGGGCATAAGCATGTCTAGGATTGGATCCAGGGAGAGCTTGGTACTTAAGCGGTCCTAGCGACTCACCTCCTATTCGCTGGAATCCTACCTGGTGCGTAGTGATTGTTCACCTTAGCCACGAGGACTTGTTGACGGGCCAAAGTTTCTAACTAAAACTCGAAAGGGACCAGCCACCTTATTTTCATAAAATTACTACAATGCCCCTAGTTTTGTAAAAAAATCACCCAAAATGACATTGATTTGAATAAAATTACCAAAATGCCCTTGATTTGGAAATTATCAAAATTTGCAAAATTACTGAAATACCCCCAATTTGTGAAATTACCAAAATACCCTCAATTTGTGAAATTACAGAAATACCCCTAATTTATGAAATTACCAAAATACCCCTAATTTGCAAAATTATCGAAATACCCCTATTTTGTGAAATTACTAAAATACCCCCAATTTGTAAAATTACCAAAGTACCCCAGATTACAAAATTTCCAAAATACCCCTGCTTCACGAAATTATCAAAATACCCTTATTTTGGAAAAAAATTACCAAGATACCCTATTTTGAAAAAAAATATTACAAAAATACCCCTGTAGGATAAAATTTCAAAAATAACCCTCGGTAGTAAAATGACAAAAGTACCCCTATGTGTTGAATGTGTGTTCATGGATGTTGTCTGTATGTTGATTGTTGAATGTATGTAGTTCCTAGAACTAGGAGGAGTAGACTTGAGACTGGAACCTATAGACATAAATCTGGATTCGAAAGAACCACTATCGAAATGACTTTTCATAAGATTATTCGTGGATAATTAGTGGAAAGAATTAATAATTCATAAAATTTCTAATCAGATAAACGCCAATCGAAAGAATGAGTACAAGGGGTCGAGGACATCCGCGTGGTCATGGTAGGGGTTCTCATTAATTGTGGCACCTTTAACTAAGTTATTGCGGAAGGGAGTACCGTTTGGTTGGACCGACAAACAATAGGAGAGCTTTGAGAAACTGAAGAAAATTTTGACAGAAGCGTCGGTTTAATTCAGCCAGAGGCTGAAAAAGAGTTTACCGTCTACTGTGATGCATCACACACGGGTTTAGGATGTGTGCTGATGCAAGATAGGAAGGTTGTTGCATATGCATCCTGACAGTTAAGACCGCATGAATTGAATTACCCTACGCATGATTTGGAGTTGGCTACAGTAGTGTTCGCTCTGAAAATCTAGAGACACTACCTGTATGGGGAGAAGTCTACTATTTACACCGACCATAAGAGTCTGAAGTATCTCCTTACTCAGAAGGAGTTGAATCTAAGACAACGTAGGTGGATTGAACTTTTGAAGGACTATGACTGCTCAATCGAATATCATCCGGGTAAGGCTAACGTGGTGGCTGATGCGCTGAGTTGGAAGGTGATAGCAGATTTAAGGGTGATGTTTGCTCATCTCAGCCTGTATGAAGATGGAAGTTTGGTAACTGAACTCCAAGTGAGACCAATGTGGACAAGTTAGATCAAAGAGAAGCAGCTTCTAGATGAGGTCTTGAGTGCTCGACTCCGGCAAGTACAAAATGGTGAAGGATAGGACTATAGTTTGAATGGTGATGGGGTTCTGTGTTTCCGTAAGAGAATTTGTATGCCAAAGGGTGTTGAGTTAAGGCAGATGATTCTGTGGGAGGCATATAGTAGCCCATACGCTATGCATCTTTGAGGGGTTAAGATGTATCGAGATTTGTGAGAGCAATTCTGGTGGCCAGGTCTGAAGCAAGAGGTAACAGAATTCGTGGATAAATGTTTGACGTGTCAGCAGGTGAAGGCGGAACACCAGTTGTCTTCGGGGTTGTTGCAGCTAGTGAAGATTCCATAGTGGAAATGGGAAAGAATCACGATGGATTTTGTTAGTGGGTTACCTCTTACGCCCACTAAGAAGGATTCGATTTGGGTGATTGTTGACCGGTTGACAAAGTTCGCCCACTACATACCGGTTCGTGTTGACTATTCTCTACAAAGGTTGGCTAAGCTGTACGTGGCTGAGGTTGTGAGACTACATGGTGTACCTGTGTTGATCATATCAGGTAGAGGCCCTAGGTTCACACCACGATTTTGGAAGGTTTTGCATCAGGCAATGGAACAAGGCTAGACTTCAGTACTGCTTTCCATCTGCAAATTGATGGTCAGTCTGAGAGGGTAATCCAGATCTTGGAGGATATGTCAAGAGGTTGCATCATTGATTTCAGGGGTAGTTGGGAGGGTATTTACCTCTGGCAGAAGTCGCGTAAAATAACAGCTACCAATCTAGTATTTAGATGCGCCTTATGAAGCGTTAAATAGACGGAGATGTCGTACTCCTACTTGTTGGACAGAGTTGGGTGAGCATCAAGTGTTGGGTCCAGAATTAGTTTTGGAGACGGAAGAAAAAGTTAGGTTAATTCGGGCTCAGTTGAAGGAAGCATCTGATCGGCAGAAATCTAATGCGGATCTAAAGCGTAAGGAGTTGGAATTTGCAGTGGGAGATCAAGTCTTTTTGAAAGTGTCACCGTGGAAGAAGGTAATGAGATTTGGTCGGATGGGTAAGCTAAATCCCCGATTTATTGGACCTTATCGGGTACTAGAACGTGTGGGGCCAGAGCATATCGATTGGAGTTGCCTCCAAAGTTGGAGCATATACATGACATTTTTCATGTCTCAATGCTAAGACGTTATTGTTTTGATCCATCGCACATTGTGCCAGTGGAAGAGATTGAGGTAAGGCCAGACATGTCCTTTGAGGAGGAGCCAGAGCAAATCTTGGATCGAGACGTAAAGGTGTTGAGAAGGAAGTCTATCCCTTTGGTAAAGGTTTGTGGTGAAACCATGGCACAGAGGAAGCGGCATGGGAGCCAGAGGATGTTTGCGACAGTAGTATCCCCATCTCTTCTGATCAGGTAAATTTTGCGACCGAAATTTCTTTAAGGGAGTAGAACTATAACATCCTGAATTAGTGGGCATGTGCATTTTGTGTGTTGTAGGTTTAATGTGTTAGTTTGAGAATTAGAGGTACGAATTGGGCTCAGGTTTGGGCTGAGGCCTTGGCTAAAATATTCTGTTTAGACACTATAGGTTTTAAGGTAGGTATCTCTGTTTAAAATATCAAAGTGGGCTTGTGGCCTAATTTTAGGTGGCGCTGCAAAGGAGTCAGAGGGTGGCGCCACTAGTGGTTGGAGAGGGCCCAACTATTGGCCGCTTGGAGCCCATGTTCTGGGCCAAATTCGGCACTTAAAGGGGGCTAGGGGGACGGCAACAAGGCTAAAATATAGGGGATTTTTAATGTTTTTACTATGTGGATATTAAAGCTGATAAAGGAGTGAGGAGTTGGTGCTAATTAGGTTTCTTTTGGATGTGAGTTCAAATTAAGATAAGGGGAAAAAGATGAGGAGCTAATCCAAGAGGCTAGTGTTGGCCGAATGTAGGATGCTTATTGGGGGGAGAAATTTTGGTTAAGTGTTTAAGTGTGGGAATGCAAAAATTTTAAGGATTTTTCGGGGAACTCTCTTCTAATTATTTTATTTTCTCCCCTCTCTTTTCTATTTTCTTTTGGAGTGCCAGCCAAATTCTCCCTACCCATGTCTTCATCTTTTCTTCCATTCACTAAAAACTAAAACCCTTTGAAGCCTCATCAATTGCCGAAACACTGTTAGTTTCTGTCTCTTCTCTTTCAAACACATTGGCCGAATATCCCTTGTAAGACAACATTCTTCTTGTTCATCTTTTCTGAGATTTTCTTAAAAAGCTAAAATTCCTAGATCTCTAATCTTCTATGTTTTGATCTTCTTCTGTGATTGCCGAAACTTTCTACAAGGGGTAGCCGAAGCCTTCTGTAGAGGTAAGTGTCGATTGTGCTATTTTTCCAATCTTTTTTGGCTTTTCGAGACCATAGCTGAATGGCTACATGGTGGATCGATCTTGTGTTTTTTTTCATGGGTGACATTCAAGTATTTGAAGGAGATCTAATCGCCTAGGTTTCTAAATCGGTAGCACTCGAATCATACTACTTTTGGGATTGAATCGATCTAGGTAAGGAGATCTATCCAACTAAGCGTGTTAATCTAAGCAAGTATTAATTCTTGGCTGATTGTAGGGGGGAGCCTGATCTTCCCGTTCTTTCAGTTTTTGAGCAGAGTTGTAGACAGAGATCAGTGGTTCCGATTAGCGAGAGTATAGTACTACGTGTATCAGGTGTGTAATTTCTCACACCATCTCTATTGTCTATTAGTATATATATAAATCTGTTTATATTCAGTTAAATGTTGAAAACCCGGCATGACTATTGGAAACCCGTGGAGGGTAAAGGGCGACCCATCAGGTTAGTGATTTTTGTGATTTTCTTTGAGTAAAATGATTCTGTTGAGTTGATATGATATACATGCATGCCGTTTTCTATGTTTGCACGGGGTTGGGTGACTGATGTATATGAAAGGGGAAGTGTTCTGTTGTAGTGGCTCTGCCACGATCTATTGTAGTGTGTAACACCCCAAACCCGGCCCAAAACACCACGGCCGAATCTAGAATGTTACTGGAAAAGTGTTGAAAAGAATTCTGTTTTGAAGGTGTAAATAAGTTTTAAATTCTAAAGCAAATATTTCGCTTTAAAAAGGGGTTTGTCGTTTTAAAATAGCAATTTGCCGACGAATCAAATCTTCTGGGTTGTGTAAAGTTCAAATCGTTGTTTGTGCGAGAATTTCGAGAAAACATAAGTAAACCGAATTTTGAAAACTCCAATTTTATTTCTAGGTTGTGAATGGCTTAAAGTCATTTTAATTAACAAATCCGACTTAAATCCATAATATCCCAAAATAGTTAAAGTGGCCTTATTACATAATAAAAATAACCCAAATAATATCCAAACAGTTTAAAATATAAATAGAGTGTACAGAAACAACTTTTGCATGGCCACCTCGAATCCGCTCCAGCCCAGTCCAATGAATCACGAGTTACCTGCATTGTTTTGAACAATAGAGTGAGTCACCAGACTCAGTGTGCAATTAGTCAACACATATCCACAATTAGGCTTGGCCCCAAATCCACATCAAATCAACATATCATGCACGAAGATGCAACATGCTAACCCACCCCAACCTAGTATCCATCCGCTACACACCACCCGTACATCCAACCACCACACACCGGGGGATTACTAAATCGACCCTCCATCTGCTACACACCTCTTTGGCAGTCTATGCTGGCAGACACACTACTCAAAGTCCACTTAGTGGTCTAGCCACTGATCCACATGATTAAATCACAAATATCCATGATGAGACTCATGGTCATCATCAATCCACAATGAGGCTCGAGGCCATCATTAATCGTGATAGAGTCACCCACATACATAAACGTACACGCTACCCCTTTATCAATATATATATACCGAACCCATGCACATGCAGCATAATATGATGAAATGGCAATATAATAAAGTATAAATCCATCCAGACATGCGTATATAACATGCTTGCATACATCCACAATTATTAACCACAACCTCGACATAGGTAGTATACTAACCTGGTTTCTCGGATTACCCAAAGTGGGTACCACATCTCCATAGCCACTATTGCGGCTACCACGTATGTTTATACATTTTAACAATAACTTAAGAAAATAGTGTGGTAATTACACACCTAAAAACCAAAGAACTAGGCTATCAATCTCCCTAACATCCTCACTCGAAGAAACTACAGCGATCTGCTTGTCTCTCTCCGACACTGGCCCACACCCCGGTGGCCAATCCCGAACCGCTGGAACTGACTATTTCTTGAACTTAGGGGTAGGGACTACGTGTCCAACCCCTTTCGTTCCTTGGCTGGTACTCGAATCCATCAGACAAAATCTTTGGTCAGAAGACCCAGGTTAAAACGTTGAATAGGAAGGAATAGCGAAACCAAATGAATGCTAAGATTAAAAGAACATCCTTACCAAAGTCGACCTAAATCCCAAAGGCTCTCACTTGAACTTGAAGGTCATCAAAATCCCTACATAAGTCATGTTAGATTTGGCCTAACACCTATTGACCAAACAAAATGGCCTTTGGCCAAACCAAATACCTTCTTACCTTGATTGATCGAATCCCGAAAGATCAGTAACACCCCTAACGCTGGTTTCAAACAAAAGAGACACAAAGTTAAGGCCCTTATCAAGGTTCGGCCATACACAAGAACCAAGGTTAAGCTTTTGGTTTTGACAACCAAAGCAAGCAAAAGAAAGATTAAAAAGGAATCATGAACCCTTACCACTACTACTAACCCGATTGAGAAAATTGATAGGAGATGAACGACGGTACCCCCTTTACAGATTAACAAACGGAACAGAGTCACCGCCAAAGAGATATTTGGCTCTGACAGGTTCGGCCAAGAGATAAAACTTGAGAAACAAACGAAATAGAAGAAGAAAAGAAAGAGTAGAGATGAAAAAAGAGGGAATAATGGTGAATAGAAGATTCGACCAAGGTTCTAATGGCTAAGAGGGTTATTCAGCTTTTGAGATTGAAGTGATCGGTGGAAAAGAAGAAGAAAGGGTTGAGGTTTATGAGGTTTCGGTTATGGGAGAGAGTGATGAGTGTAGTTTGATTTTTAAGAAGGATGGAGAAAAGGTGACGCAAATGGAGTAAAAAGGATTCAGCTAGAGAGGCTTCAAGAAAGAAAATGAAAACTTGAAATGAAAAGGGAGGAAAAAGTGGTACCTTCGGCTTTTGAAGATGAGAAGAAAAAGATGAATAAGAGTGACCCCACTGGCCTTCTAAGTTTTGGCTATGGGTCAAAAAGAGAGAAAAAGAGTTGAGATGCTAAGTGTTTTCGAACAAGAGAGGATGAGAAGAAAGAAAAACTAAATTTTGGCACTATACACTATACACAAACAACCAACTTTTGGCACCCTCACCTTAAGCTCAAAATCGAATGTTACCTCTCTCAATCCCTCAAAATTTGGCCAACACCCAACTAGCCAACACCCCCCACGATTTTCTCCTTAACTCCCTCTACACCTCCCATTCAAATGAGTTTGAATTATTCAAACCCCACAAATAACTCTCCACCACCCATTCAAATGGCTTGACCTATTCAACCCTCCATCTTTCAAGTGCCCTTGTTGAATCCACTACCTCCCCCTCTTGACGCAAAAATGCAACTCCAAAATGCTGCCCACGCTGCTCGAACCGTCTCCCCCTTGGAACTCCCCTTTGACGCAATTCCCCTACCCACCAGATGACGTCTCCTGGCCACTCCACCACTCCACTTGTTGTGTCCTTAAACACCACTTTAAATCCCTCAAGGCCTAGCTCCACTAGCTCTCCCTTAAAGGCTTCAACCAAAAATTCTCACCAAAGCTCCTACCTAACCTCAATGTTTCTCGAAGCCCCCAACACACTCAAACAAGCATGCAACTCACAAGGACACACAGATACGAGATCAAATGCAAGACCCCTAAATCCTGGATGTTACAGTTCTACCCCCTTAAAGAAATTTCGACCTTGAAATTACCTGGTCAAAATAGATGAGGGTATTGTTGGTGCATTGCCTCCTCCGGCTCCCACAAAGCTTCCTCTGTACCATGGTTTCGCCACAACACCTTAACTAGAGGAACCGATTTCTTTCGTAGCGCCTTCACATCTCACTCCAAAATCTGGATTGGTTCTTCTTTGTACGACAGGTCTGGCTTTAGCTCAACTTCCTCGACCAGCACCACGTGCAACGAATCCGAACGGTAACGTCTTAGCATCGAGATGTGAAACACATCATGCATCTACCTCAACTCTGAAGGCAACTCCAACTGATACGCTACTGGCCCAACTCGCTTCAAAACCCGATAAGGCCCTATAAACCTGGGACTCAGCTTACCCTTACGTCCAAATCTCATCACCTTCTTCCACGGTGAAACTTTCAAAAACACCCGATCAACCACTGCAAACTCTATCTCTTTCTGATTAAGATCTGCATACGACTTCTATCTGTCAGATGCCTCCTTCAGCCGAGCTCGGATTACCTTAACCTTCTCTTCTGATTCTGCCACCATCTCTGGACCTAAAACATGATGTTCACCCAGTTCTATCCAACAAGTAGGAGTCCGACACTTTCGCCCATACAATGCTTCACGGTGCCATCTGAATTCTAGCTTGATAACTGTTGTGGTATGCGAACTCTTCTAAGGGCAAGAATTCTTCCCAACTACTCTGAAATCAATAACACATCCCCTCAACATATCTTCTAACACCTGAATTACCCTTTCAGACTGGCCATCCGTCTGCGGATGAAATGCCGTGCTAAAATCCAACCTGGTACCCAAAGCCTGATGCAATGCCCTCCAAAACCGCGACGTAAACCTAGGGTCCCTATCTGAGATGATTGACACTGGCACCCCATGCAGCCTCACAATTTCTGCCACATACAACTTCGCCAACCTCTACAGAGAGTAGTCGACACGAATAGGTATGAAATGAGTGGATTTTGTCAACCGATCCACTATCACCCATACCGAGTCTTTATTAGTAGGCGTAAGAGGAAGCCCACTAACAAAATCCATCATGATTCTCTCCCACTTCCATTGTGGAATCTTCACTGGCTGTAGAAACCCCAACAAAACTTAATGTTCAGCTTTGACCTGCTGACACGTCAAACACTTCTCTATAAATTCCGTAACTTCCCACTTCAATCTAGGCCACCAGAACTGATCTTGTAGATCCCTACTCAACTTACTCCCTCTAGGATGCATAGCGTAAGGGCTACTATGCGATTCCTGAAGAATCTTCTGCCTTAACTCCTTATCCTTTGGCATACAAACCCTTCTACGGAAACATAATACTCCGTCGTTATTCACACTGTAATCCCCTGTTCCCCATCCTGAACTTGCAGAAGTCGAGCACTCAGAACCTCATCCACCAACTGTTTCTCTTTTACCTGACTTAACCATGTCGGCTTTACCTACAGCTCTGCTAATAAACTCCCATCGTCATAAAGGCTAAGATTTGATACTACCTTCCGGCTTAGTGCATCTGCCACCACATTCGCCTTACCCGGGTGGTATTCAATCGAGCAGTCGTAATCCTTCAACAGCTCTACCCACCTCCGCTATCTCAAGTTCAGCTTCTTCTGAGTCAGCAGATACTTTAAACTCTTATGGTCAGTGTAGATCACCAACTTCTCTCCGTACAAACAATGCCTCCATACCTTCAAAGCGAAAACCACTGTAGCCAACTCCAAGTCATGAGTGGGATAGTTAACTTCATGTGGTCTTAACTACCGAGACGCATAGGCAACAACCTTCCCTTCCTGCATCAGCACACAACCTAACCCCAGTATGAGATGCATCAGAATATACCACAAAATCTTTCCCTGCTTCAGGCTAGATCAAAATTGGAGCCTCTGTCAAAACCCTTTTTAGCTTCTTGAAACTCTCCTGCTGCTTGTCTATCCACACAAAAGGTACCTCCTTCCTCAACAACTTAGTCAAAGGCGCGTCAATTGAAGAAAAACCCTCAACAAATCTTCTGTAATAACCTACTAACCCCATGAAACTGTGAATCTCTACTATTGACTTAGGTGGTTTCCAATCCAGTACCACCTTAATCTTCTGAGGATCTACTCTTACCCTTTTCGCCGATACCACATGCCCTTGAAAAGTAACTTCTCTCAAACAAAACTCGCACTTACTAAATTTAGCATACAACTTCTTTTCCCTTAAAATCTACAAAACTACCCGCAGATGCGCATCATGCTCCTCCTCTGACTTGGAATACACGAGAATGTCGTCTATGAACACCACGACGAACTAGTCCAAATAAGGTTGAAAAACCAGATTCATCATATCCATGAACGTAGCTGGTGTGTTCGTCAACCTGAATGGCATTACCAGGAATTCATACTGCCCGTAACGAGTCTGAAAAGCCGTCTTATGTATATCTGCTTCCTTCACCTTGAGCTGGTGATACCCCGGCCTCAAATCAATCTTCAAAAGATCGCAGCCCCTTTGAGCTGATCAAACAAGTCGTCTATCCTCGGTAGCGGGTACTTGTTCTTGATCATCAGTTTATTCAACTGGCGGTAATCTATGCATATATGCATAGATCCGCCCTTCTTCTTTACAAATAACATCGGTGCTCCCTATGGAGACACACTGGGTCGAATGAAATCGCGATCTAACAACTCTTGGATCTGGGCTTTAAGTTTAACCAACTCCTTCGGTGCCATCCTGTCGGGAGTGATGGACACCGTCACCAAACCTGGCAGAAGCTCGATTCCAAATTCCACCTCACGATCAGGAGGCAGGCCTGGAAGTTTTTCCAGAAAAACATCTACAAATTCCTTTACTGTTCGAACCTCTCCCACAGCTGCTTCCTTTGCATCCAAGGCACTAACAAACATTAAGAAAGCCATGCACCTCTTCTTTACCATTCTCTTTGCCTTAAGAGCAGACACTACATTAGACAAGTAGTCCTTCCTCTCACCTACCACCAAAACTTTATTGCCCTTGGGAGTCGTCAATGTCATGCGCTTAGCAGCATACTCTAGATTTGCACGATACCTTACTAACCAGTCCATTCCTAGGATCAAGTCAAATTCTCTGAACGGCAGCTCCATCAACTCAGCTGGAAACACTGACCCCTAAACTTCTAAAGGCACATCTCTAAAAAGTTTATCTACTACTACCGATTGCCCTAATGCACTAAGTACTGTCATCTTCCTAGAGGCAATTTCAGGATTCACATTCAAGGTTCTAGACACCATACTAGCAATATAGGAGTGAGTCGACCCAACATCAATTAAAGCAGTAAAGGGTAACTCAAAAATGAGAAATGTACCAATGATAACATCTGGTGCATCCCCCTCCTCACGACGTCTGGCTGCGTAATCCAACCTAGGCTGTCTTGCATCTGAGCTCCCAGCACCTCTGTCCGGTGCTTCACGACCCCGACCTGAACCATTCCCTCCTTGATTCGGACCACGACCTCTTGACATCTGTTGACCACCCCTTCTTGGCTGCACATACCCCTGACCTACCGTCCAAGTCCTAGCCATGTCTCGAGGATAGTTCTTAATCAGATGGTCCCTTGACCCACACCTATAGCACCCTTTATTCCTTCCCCAACACTCTCCTACATGAGACCTCCCACACTGAGCACACTGACGAAACTGACTTCTAGTAGCTGGCGCAAAAACATGAGTAGGTCCCCCAAACCTAGGCTTTTTTTGGAAACCCCCCAATGTTATCGACGGTCCAAAATTCTTCTTATTCCTGCCTCTGTCCTTATCCCGATTCTGCCTCTCAGTTCACATCTCTCTCCCACTGAGGAGCTATTAACACTCGCAGCTCATCCCACAGCCCATCCTCGAATCTCACACAATGCTCGTAGTCAGTTACAACCATCCCTCTGGTGTACCGGCTTAACCGTAGAAATTTTGCTTCATACTCAGCTACTGTCTTACCTCCTTGCACTAAGTTCAAAAACGCCTTCCTCTGTGCATCCACATAACTTACCCTAATGTATTTCCCTTCGAACTTAATCTTAAAGAAACTCTAATCCACTCGGTCTGCTGGAGTACCCTCTCTGACAGTGAGCCACCACTGGTAGGCCTCATTCCGGAGTAAAGAAATAGTGCCCTTCAATTTCTCTTCAGCTGTGCAATCCTGATCATCCATGATCCTCTCGACTGCCTCTAACCAGTACTCTGCCACATTCTGAGCTACCCCCGAGACACCCCTAAATATCCCGGCTCCATTCGCTCTCAGTCGCTCATACACTGATTTTCAAGCCCCAATACCCATATTTGCCCCCACAACTCTCTCCAAAACCAGCAGCATAGCTTGAGACACTACGTCGTCTCCACCCATTTGATCTTGGAACTCTGCTTCCGCAGCTGGCTACGGCGTTTCATTCCTTGATTCATGACCAGACCCAACTGGTTCCGATATAGCCATCCTGCCTCTACCACGCCCACGCGCATTACGACTACGTCCCCTAGAACTCATGTCTATTGTCACGTTTTAATCTATTTTAAGAACTTTTGTCCATTAGCTTTCTTTCCACTTGTTGATTAAAGGGGTAGTTTTATAACATAGAATTTCAAGTTATTCTCTCGTAAAGCGCATACATCCTTAAAGGTTTCAGTCTCTAAAGAAAATATCCTAAATTCTAAAGTCTATATCCACAATAATGCACCACCTAACCACTTTTATTCAATTCATTTAACAAGTCAGTAGACTTACCTGGTACACCTGGGCGGAAAATTCGAGTGCTATGCCTTTAAAAATCCATTTTATGAAAAATTTCCTTTAACTACTTTTGAATATCAATTTGAAAAAAATGTTGGGGGTCTCAAAACCCAAAGGCCGAGTTTTAAACCTGGCTCTGATACCAAATTGTAACACCCCAAACCCGACCCAAAACACCACGGCCGTATCTAGAATGTTACTGGAAAAGTGTTGAAAAGAATTATATTTTGAAGGTGTAAATAAGTTTAAAGTTCTAAAACAAATATTTCGCTTTAAAAAGGGGTTTGTCGTTTAAAATAGCAATTTGCCGATGAATCAAATCTTCCGGGTTGTGTAAAGTTCAAATCGTTGTTTGTGCGAGAATTTTGAGAAAACATAAGTAAACTGAATTTTGAAAATTCCAATTTTATTTCCAGGTTGTAAATGGCTTAAAGTCATTTTAATTAACAATCCGACTTAAATCCATAATATCCCAAAATAGTTAAAGTGGCCTTATTACATAATAAAAATAACCCAAATAATATCCAAACATTTTAAAATACAAATAGAGTTTACGAAAGCAACTTTTGCATGGCCACCTCAAATCTGCTCCAGCCCGGTCCAATGAATCATGAGTTACCTGCATTGTTTTGAACAACAGAGTGAGTCACCAGACTCAGTGTGCAATTAGTCCACACATATCAACAATTGGGCTTGGCCCCAAATCCACATCAAATCAACATATCATGCACGAAGATGCAACATGCTAACCCACCCCAACCTAGTATCCCTTCGCTACACACCACCCGTAAATCCAACCACCACACACCGGGGGATTACTAAATTGACCCTCCATTCGCTACACACCTCTTTGGCAGTCTATGCAGACGGACACACTGCTCAAAGTCCACTTAGTGGTCTAGCCACTGATCCACGTGATTAAATAAAAAATATCCACGATGAGACTCATGGTCATCATCAATCCACGATGAGGCTCGAGGCCATCATTAATCGTGATAGAGTTACCAACGTACATAAACGTACACACTTTCCCTTTATCAATATATATACTGAACCCATGCACATGCAGCATAATATGATGAAATGGCAATATAATAAAGTATAAATGCATCCAGACATACGTATATAACATGCTTGCATACATCCATAATTATTAACCACAACCTTGACATAGGTAGTATACTAACCTAGTTTCTCAGATTACACAAAGTGGGTACCATATCTCCACAGCCACTATTGCAGCTACCACGTATGTTTATACATTTTAACTAAACAACTTAAGAAAATAGTGTGGTAATTACACACTTGAAAACCTAAAGAACTAGGATATCAATCTCCCTAACGTCCTCACTCGAAGAAACTACAGTGATCTGGTTGTCTCTCTCCGACGCTGGCCTACATTTGGTGGCCAATCCCGAACCGCTGAAACTAATCGTTTCTTGAACTTAAGGGTAGGGAATACGTGTCCAACCCCTTTCATTCCTTGGCTGGTACTCGAATCTATCAGACAAAATCTTTGGTCAAAAGACCCGGGTTAAAACATTAAATAGGAAGGAATAGCGAAACCAAATGAATGCTAAGATTGAAAGAACATCCTTACCAAAGTCGACCTAAATCCCGAAGGCTCTCACTTGAACTTGAAGGTCGTCAAAATCCCTACATAAGTCATGTTAGATTCGGCCTAACACCTATTGACTAAACAAAATGGCCTTTGGCCGAACCAAATACCTTCTTACCTTGATTGATCGAATCCCAAAAGATCACTAACACCCCTAACGCTGGCTTCAAACAAAAGAGACACAAAGTTAAGGCCCTTATCAAGGTTCGGCCATACACAAGAACCAAGGTTATGCTTTTGGTTTCGGCAACCAAAGCAAGAAAAAGAAAGATTAAAAAGGAATCACGAACCCTTACCACTACTACTAACCTGATTGAGAAAATTGATAGGAGATGAACGATGGTACCCCCTGTACAGATTAACAAATGGAATAGAGTCACCACCCAAGAGATATTTGGCTCTGATAGGTTCGTCCAAGAGATAAAACTTGAGAAACAAACGAAATAGAAGAAGAAAGGAAAGAGTAGAGACAAAAAAGAGGGAATAATGGTGAATAGAAGATTCGACCAAGGTTCTAATGGCTAAGAGGGTTATTCAGCTTTTGAGATTGAAGTGATCGGTGGAAAAAAAGAAGAGAGGGTTAAATTTTATGAGGTTTCGATTATGGGAGGAGTGATGAGTGTAGTTTGATTTTAAAGAAGAATGGAGAAAATGTGACGCAAATGGAGTAAAAAGGATTCGGCTAGAGAGGCTTCAAGAAAGAAAATGAAAACTTGAAATGAAAGGGGAGGAAAAAGTGGTACCTTCAGCTTTTGAAGATGAGAAGAAAAAGATGAATAAGAGTGACCCCACTGGTCTTCTAAGTCTCGGCTATGGGTCAAAAAGAGAGAAAAAGAGTTGAGATGCTAAGTGTTTTCGGCACAATAGAGGATGGGAAGAAAGAAAAACTAAATTTTGGCACTATACACAATACACAAACAACCAAATTTCGGCACCCTCACCTTAAGCTCAAAGCCAAATTTTCCCTCTCTCAACCCCTCAAAATTTGGCCAACACCCAACTAGCCAACACCCCCCACGATTTTCTCCTTAACTCCCTCTACACCTCCCATTCAAATGAGTTTGAATTATTCAAACCCCACAAATAACTCTCCACCACCCATTTGAATGGCTTGACCCATTCAACCCTCCATCTTTCAAGTGCCCTTGCTAAATCCACTACCTCCCCCTCTTGACGAAAAAATGCAACTCCAAAATACTGCCCATGCTGCTCGAACCTTCTTCCCTTGGAACTCCCCTTTGACGTAACTCCCCTGCCCACCAGATGGCGTCTCCTTGCCACTCCACCACTCCACTTGTTGTGTCCTTAAACACCACTTTAAATCCCTTAAGGCCTAGCTCTACTAGCTCTCCCTTAAAGGCTTCAACCAAAAATTCTCACCAAAGCTCCTACCTAACCTCAAGGTTTCCCGAAGCCCCCAACACACTCAAACAAGCATGCAACACATAAGGACACACAGATACGAGATCAAATGCAAGACCCCTAAATCCCAGATGTTACATAGTGGCTTCACCACGATCTGTTCTGGTGACTATGTCACAAATCTGACGATGAGCAGCTAACTGCAGCATGACTGCCATCGGTGGTGTGTAGCGATAAGGGTGATTGTAGAAATCCCCATTGGTGTGATTGACAGGTAAGGGTGGTGTGTAGTGGATGGATCTAGGATTGGGATGGGCTTTGCTTAATTTTAATATGTGATATTCTGTTAATTTTGTTCTGCGGGGCTAAGGCCCAGTCGATGGTGCAAGGGGGATTGCACACTGAGTCCTGTGACTCACCCCGTTGTTTAACATTTTTCAGGTAGCACTTAGTGCATCGGACCGGGCTGGAAGGAGCGCAAGGTGGCCATGCATGGATTTATTTCGACTCAATAAAGGATGTTGTTTTAATTATTTTCCTTAATATTTTAAATTTGTTTGGTTATATATATTTTATTGTAATAAGGCCACTGGATATTGTTTATTGGTTTTATGCTTTCAGTTTTCGGGTTTTCATACACTTAGACTTTATGATTAATTGAAATTAAGGCCTGTGTTCAAGTGATAAAACTCAGAGGCAAAATTTTGGTTTTTACTCATTAAGGCATTAATTAAAATTTATTTCTTTTACAAATTATAAAATTATTAAGTTTTCCCGTATAAATGTTTAAACCATGCCCTTCGAAAAAAATGCGACATGTTTTAAGAAATCTTCTTAGTGACATGCCAGATCTGGTCGGGGTGCTTGGTGGGTTTGGGGTGTTACAGCGATTATTTAGGGGCTCATTCAGTTCTATAGGCCAAGCCTTCTAGCATTCGGTTTTTATTTATCAGGGTAAGAAACTTCTTCAATTTGGGTACCTATTCTATTTTTATTTTCATTGCCTTAACCTAGTTTCCTGATCAAGATTTTTATTGTGGATATGAGTGCTAGCCGATTCAAGGGAGGTGCATCTAAGGAGCCTGAGGGGATTAGACCAGTGGTCTCTGCTTCTAAGTTTAAGAAACGTGCAGTATCGGCGGTGCGAGATTTTTCATCGAGTTGTGGTAGGGAACCGACATCTGCTTGGGATAGGTAGATTGCGATTGTTTCTTCTAGTGAAAATATCGATGATATCGAGAGTCTAGTTCTTCGCGTTTACAGGTGTGTAATTCCCACACCTTCTTTTATTTGTTATAAAAAGTATATGTGTTGTTTGAAAGCTGAAAACTCGATAATGGCTATTGAGTTACCCTTAGGGGGTAAAATTGAAATACCAGGTTAGTTATTCTCTGATTATGTCCTATAAATATTTTCGTTAGCATGAATATATATGTGCTTTAAATATTCTATGAATGCTGTTATATGTTACATTCAATTCACTATGATTGCCTGTGCGTGGGGTTTGGGAATGATAATAATGTAAAGGGGCAGTGTATATTGGTGACTTTGTCACACTATTCTGATAGCTCGGTGCCACATATGTATATCGGTGACTTGGTCATATTGATTCGGTGGCTAGGCCACATCATATTGGCTTTGAGTAGCATGACTATCAGCATGGCTGCCAAAGAGGAGTGTAGTGGATGGAGGGTTGATTGTAGAAATCCCCAGGTGTGCTAAGGTTGGACATATGGAGCGGAGTGTAGAGGGTGGATCATTAGGATGGGTTAGGTTTATTATATTGACTAACTGTTATGCCATGGTATTTGGGGTTCGACCGAATGAATTATGGGGCCTTAGGCCCAGTTATGGGTCAAATGGGTTAATTGCAAATTGAGTCATCTTGACTCACCTGTTCTGCTTAAACTTTTGCAGGTAACCCTTAGTTCAGTGGATATATGCCGGAGAGGACTTAGAGGTGGCCATGCATAGTTTTTAGTAAATTAAACTATACTTTTCTTTAAATTTTCTTTAGTTTGGGATTTCTGCTATGTAATAAGGCCACTAATAATTTGGGTTTATCTTTGGTTTGAACTTTAAACGCTTTAATTTATGAAATAATTGGTATAGTGCTTTCCTAATAAAAATAATGTACATGAAAGTTTTTCCAAAATCTAATCAACGATTTATATACAATATTGTCAACATCTCAAATTAACTTAAGGTAACAACAAGTGTTTCAAACGTCACCTAACAGCAGGATTTAGGGTTAACTGCAACTTTTATAAAATTAACACTGAGTTTTTGGATGAACTACCGAACTTGAAGTTTTCAAAATAGATTCTAAAATTTTCATATGGATGCGAAGTTCATAAACACCTTCTTATGTGACATACTAGATCCAGTCGTGGTGTTTAGGTCGGGTTTGGGGTGTTACATGGAGAACTTCAAAGATACCATCACACTATCAAGCTATTACTTCGGGTATTTTTGAATTCAAGTAGTTGAGTTGCGGCATGTATAGGAGATTTAATTATGTTGTTAAGTGTCATAGATGAATTTGCTAAATGTGGGCCTATGCTATTTGATAGATCATTTTGTATAAGGCCATGGATGATGGCTAATATTTGTTATTGTTATATGCATATGGTGATGTTTTTTATGAATGAAAAAATTTTGCAAGGTTGAGCATATGGTATGTTAATGCATGATTGAGCAAGTTGTATGATTGAATTGATAAAGAATGTGATAAGTGTTGCATGTGAATGAAGTGAAGTGGCCATGTTGTGTAAATTTCTTAGTTGCGGTGAATTGGTCATGTATTTTATGTGGATGGGTGTTACTTGATGTTGTGTATGTTGGTGCAAGTAAGGGTGGCAAAAGGTTTGGTAAATAGCCTTGTTTCTGTCCACACGAGTAGATACATCGGCGTGTGTCTGGGCCATGTGTGACTCATGGTCTGCCCCATGGGCATGTAGTCCGGCCGTGTGTCCTCTGCACCATAACTGTGAAATTAAATCCACCAGATAGCCTAGCATATGGGTGTGTGCCTTTGCCGTGTGACCTTAAAGGGTTGATGACGTCAGAAACAGAATGTCAAGGTTTTTGCACATGGGTTGAAATATGGGTGTGCCACAGCCGTGTTAAGGACACGGGCCATGGACACAGGCGTGTGTCAGGCAGTGTGAAAATCCCTATAGGTTCAAAAAGAGAAATAAATCCACACGAGCTAGGGACACGGGCGTGTCCTAATATGCTCAGGCCGTGGAAGCTACACGGTCTTCTAGCATGGCCATGTTAAGAGGTCACACGGACGTGTCACTCTTCCACACGTGTGTGCCCCTAATTTCAATGATATTTTTTAAAGTTTATCTAAAGTGCTCGATTTAGTCCCGAACCGTTTTCAAAGTGTGTTTTGGGCCTTGTAGGCCCATATTAGGATTTTAAGGAAAAGTTTGAAAAGTTTTAAAATTGAACAAACTTTTATGACTCGAAAATGTATGTTTGCATGTGTTTAAGATAGGTAACGCCTCGTACCCTGTCCCTACGTCGGATACAGGTAAGGGGTGTTACATTTTTAGTGTGTATAGGATGACTTAGTTACATCA
Source organism: Gossypium rotundifolium (assembly GCA_025506655.1). NCBI lineage: Eukaryota > Viridiplantae > Streptophyta > Magnoliopsida > Malvales > Malvaceae > Gossypium > Gossypium rotundifolium. The sequence continues at coordinate 64,864,963 of CP106726.1, forward strand.
AACCCCTAATGTCTTATTTATAGAAGTGTTGGCAGCCCAAATTAGTTCTTCAACACGTCCCTGGTCTTTGTATAAATTTGATTGCACTAACCAAAATAGCCTTGATATTATTGGGCATCACGTCGACTTATGTCGTGCTATAGCCCTTGCATGACGCAACACAACATGTAAAATTTGTCTTTTATTGTTCATTTCATGTCTTGACATCTCGAAAAGTTTGTGTATCACTTGTCCCTTATTATCATGTCAATTAGGCATATAATCCTTCATCTTACACATTCAATTTAACATATTAGCACTATCTAAGGCCCGTGTCAGCCAATGGGTTACAACACTTACAAAATGTGTTAAAAAATACTTATTTTATTAATATTTAATCCTAAGCACTAAATACCAAAAATGTAATATAAAATACTAAATTGCATAGAAAAATAAGCTCCTTAAATATAGGAATAAACCAAATTAACTACTACATTTGATGGCAGGTCATTTCACCTGTAACAGCCCAATTTCAGTGAAATCAGAACAGTGGTTTTGGGACCACAAATCCAATCTGAAAATAAAGTTTATTTTTATTTTATTATATGATCCGTGTTATGATAGACATGTCATGTGAAAATTTTGATACTAAAATTTTATCGATTTAATGTTTAATTACGAGGACTAAATTGCATAAAATGCGAAAGTTGAATTCTAGTAGCTATAAGGATTCAATAGCTATGGAATTCAAAACTTGAGGTCCTTTTATGGTAATTAGACCATTAAAGAAAAGTATGTAGATTTTTGGTGACTCATCCATGGAAAGTTAGAAAAATGGTAAGGACTAAATTAGAATTTGAAAAACATTTAATTGATTAAAAGATGAAAAGAAAATATCATCTTATTTTCTCATCTTCTTCAACCTAAAATACATGGAAACCCTAGGAGAGAGAGAGAAGAAACTTTCATGGCTTAATTGGGTAAGTTTCCTTGTCCCCTTTTTATGTAACTTTGATATTTTTGAAATTGGGATAGCTTAATCTATCTATTTAGGGGATTAATTTGAAAAGTTATCAAGGTATGAAATTTGGGTCATGGATGAATATGCTGAAAATTAGAATTTTATGGTAGAAAATAAAAGGTTTTTGATAAATAAACAACTTTTATAAAGTGATTTTTGATGAAAACATGTTTAGGGACTAAAAAGTAAAATTGTGCAATTGAAGAAAAATTCTGAATTTTTATGAATAACATGTGCTGTAAATGTTGTAATGGAATTTTGGTTAGGCTTGCAATAGGGAGTAAATTGCACAAGTTTCATTTTTCAAGCAAAGGGACAAAATTAGAATTTATGGAAAAGTTAAGGGTAAAATGGTAATTTTGCCTAAGACGTAAGTTGAGTCAAAATGAATATGAAATGTAAGAAATTGATGATTAAAGCTATTTATATAGATCTGGACAACATAAATTCGAGGAAAAGAAAATGTTTCGGATTAGTAGATTACTTACGCGAACAAGTGTCGAGGTAAGTTCGTGTAACTTAATCAAGCATGTAAATATGTTTAATTGATTGTTATGTTTGTATGGAATGTGACTTATATTGATGTACATTATTGGAATGCTATAATGAAAAATTGAATATATGCTTGAAATAGTGAAAAAGGGTTAAGTCCCGATTGAATATTGAATTCCAATGACTATATGTGCTTTCCCAAAATGAATACGGTCTTGATCGTATGTCAGAGTCTTAAAAATTTATAAAAAGAATGATCGAACCTAAAAAAACTAACTAAGACAATGATGGAGTCAAGCACACCTATCGAACAATAGTATAGTTTAATGGCAAGATCGGATTGTCGAACCCAAAGGAACCAAAAGTACTAATACTAACTTTCTTTTATTATTTAACCTCAAAATTAAAGGGTTTGTTGTTTAACCTAAAATTAACTAACTACTAAGCTAAAGATGCTATGACAAAGAGAATGAATTGGGGAGGGAAAAACCAATTGATTGAGACAATACCCGAGGAAGAATCCACTTAGACTTTACATGTTATTTAACTCTGAACCAGATGATTTATTCACTTGACTTGATCCGTAGGATTCCCTAATTTATATTAATACCTCTTTCGAGGCTACTAACGTCTAGTCCTAGGTTGATTAATTGAAATCTCTTTCTAATTAAAACCTCTAGAATTACATTAACTCGATCTATGGACTCCCATATTAGGTTTGACCCTAATCCGATAGATTTTTGTCATCCTATTTCTAGGGTTGTGATCAACTCCGCTTAACTATGCTAGATCTACTCTTAGACAGGGACTTTTTCTCCACTGCCTAAGAACATCAATACTTGAATCAATATCTTAAAATATCAAAGCAAGAATTAAGAACAAATCAATTATTTATCATATAGTTCAGAAAACAATAACAAGATCCGTCTTAGGTTTCATCACCCTCAGGTATTTGAGGGCTTAGTTCATAATCATGAAAGAATACATCTCAGAAGAAAATATAGAACAAAACATAAAGAAAATCCTAAAACCCCCTGAAAGAATTGATGGAGAGATCCTCAGTCTTGAGTATAACTCCGGCTTCTTGAGATGAATCAACTGGCTTTCTCCAAGTTAATCCCACAATTCAGCCCCTCTGGCTTGGCTTCTTGGCCTAACTAAACGCCCCTTTTAAGGTTGGCCTTTGGGGTGTTTATAGAGGCTTTTGGAATGACTTTCTTTGCCTCTAAGTACCCTAATCAAAATGAAACTCTACTTTGCTACGTTAGGGGCACGCTCGTGTAAATTGAAGCCAGGCCGTGTTTGGGTCTGTTAATGAGGCACGACCGTGTGGTCTTGTAACATCCCAAGTTAAGGGGTTTTGCACTTGATGTTTCTGTGTGTTTGGCTTGTCTTGCTTGCTATTTGGGTGTGTTTGGGGGTCTCGGGAAGGCCCGGGTTCAAGTTGGAGTCTTGGTTAAATTTTTGTTTTAGGGCACTTTAGGGGAGAAAGCTTGTAGAGGTAGGTTTTATATATATTTGTGTGTAAGTGATAACACAAGAGGAGCTTGTGGTGTAGTGGCAAGGTGACACCTCAAGGGAAGCTTGGAGGAGAGGGGAGCAGGTTTGAGTCGCACAGGTTACACTTTGGAGTTTCTTTTTGGCGCCAAGATGGAGGAGAGGTAGATTCGCCTAAGACTTTAGTGTGTGGGAGTTGAATGAGTCAACACATTTGAATGAAAGGAGGAGAGGAGTTAGAGGAGTAAGAATCGGTCATCATATTTGAATGGGGAGTGGAGAGTGAAAGGTGGAGGAAGTTGTGGGATGTGGAGAGAGGGAGAGATGTTGGCTAAATTTAGGATGGTATGGGGGTGTGTGACAGTATAGCTTGGCTAAGTGGGGGGCCAAACCTTCATTGGTAACTCTTAGGAATTGTTGTTGAGCATTTTGGTCATAAGGTGTGTCGTTTCCTTCAAGTGGCATTTTGAGTATTAGGTAACCAAATCAATCTTAGAAACACTCTCTTTTCTTTTTTGCATTTTGGAACTTTTGATTCATTTCTCTCCTATCAAAAATTGAAACACCTTTTTGCATCATCTTTCATTTTCTTGTTCTTTAAAAAGTGGCCAAATATCAGAGTGGTTCTTGTGCTTTCTTTCTTCCTTCTTCCTCCGTTTGCTAGTTGTTTCCCTTCTTATCCGAATCTCCCTAGACCATTTGTTACCTGCTTCTTCTTCATAACCAAACCTGTAAGTGCCATAGCTGAATCTCATTCTTTGCTTCTATGCTCTCTCTTTTCCTTTTTATTTCATATTTTGTGAAAGCCGAGTCCCTTTTTACGTCAAGTGTAGGCACCCTATCTATTGATTTTGCTAATAGTCAAATATAGACTCTCCATTCGTTATACTCTTGTTTCGGTAATGAGCCTTCTTCTCTTTTCTTCTCGTTCTTTTTCTTTCTTTATGTGGTTTGGTTAAATCAAAGTTTCTGACTCATTTAATTGGGCACTGATCGATTGTAGAGGGGCATATCTCCATCATCTCTTCACTGTGTGGCATACTTTCGAGAGAATCTTGGTAAGTTGGATGTGGTCGAATGTATGAAAAGGGGTCTTTATCGATTTGTTGGCCGAAAGGCCACTTCTTTTGTTTTATTCTTGTGAATTGATTCTAACTTGGAGTTGATTAGGGACTCATCTGATTTCTTAGGCCAAGCCTCTTAGCATTCGGTTTCTATTAATCAAGGTAAGGAACTTCTTCGATTTAGGTATCTATTCTCTCTTTCTTTTTCAATGCCTTAACCCAATTTTCTGATCAAGATCCTTTCATAGATACGAATGCCAGTCAAGATAATGAGGTGAGTGGAACTGTAACCACGTTCCTAAGTTTAAAAAGTATACAGTATCAGCGGTGCGAGACTTTTCGTCGGGCTGTGGTAGGGAGCCGACATATGCTTGGGATAGGTAGATCGCGATTGTTTCTTCTTCTGAGAATATTGACGATATTGAGAGTCCTGTCCTTCGCGTTTACAAGTGTGTAATTCCCACACCGTCTTTTATTTGATATATTAATTAGAGGTATATATGTTGGTTGAAAGCCAAAAATTTGGTAATGGCTATTGAGTTATCCATGGAGGGTAAAATCGTAACACCAGGTTAGTTATTCTCAGATAAGCCTTATAAATACTATCGTTAGCATGAATGTGCATGTGCTCTATATAATTTATGCATGATGTTATATGATGTGTTCATTTCACCATGTTTCCATGTGCTTGGGATTTGGGAAATGATAATTATGTGAAGGGCAGTGTTTATCGGTGACTTTGTCACACTATTCTGACGGCTTGGTGCCATATTGTATATCGGTGACTTGGTTACATTATATCGATGGCTAGGCCACATTATATCGGCTTTGAGCAGCATGACTGTCAGCATGACTGCCAAAGAGGAGTGTAGAGGATAGAGGTTTGATTGTAGAAATCCCCACAGGAGTGCTGAGGTTGGATATATGGAGTGGAGTGTAGAGGATGGAATATTAGGATGGGTTGGGTTTATCATATTGACCATTTGATATGCTATATTGGTTGGGCTTTGGCTGATTGAAATATGGGGGCTTAGGCCCAGTTGTGGTTTATGTGAGGTAATTACACACTGAGTCCACGTGACTCACCCCTTCTACTTAAACTTTGCATGTGATTCTTAGTTCTTGGATTTGGGCCAGAGTAGACTTTGAGGTGGCCATGCACGGTTATTCTTAAATTAAACTATACTTTCCTTAAATTTTTCTTTATGTTGGGAATTTCTGTTTTGTAATAAGGCCACTAATATTTTGGTTTATTTTAGTTTTAAAACTCTAGACACTTTCATTATAAATTATGTGGTAAAATGCTTTCTTTATAAAAATGTAAATAAAAGTTTTTCTCCCAACATAACCAAAAATTTGATAAATGAAACTAGACAACAAATCTCGAGTTAACTTAATGCAACGTCAAGTGTTTTCAAATGTCACTTAAACACAAAGAAAAGGGTTAATCACAACTTTTGAAAAAGAACACGGAGTTTTCAGACGAACTACTGATCTTAGAGTTTTGACAAGTGATTTTAACATTTTATTTTAGACGATCACGAAGTTTTTTTTATAATATTTCCATGTGACATACGAGATCTGGTTATGGTGTTTGGGCTGGGTTTAGGGTGTGTCAATTATGGTATCAAAGCCTGGTTGCAAAACTCGGCTATGGGTTTATGGGTTCAAAAAGTTTTCCAAAGTTGGTCTAAAGATGGTTTAGAAAGAGAATATATGTACATGTTTTCTAGAAGCATGGCACCCGAGTCTCAGGGACCAAGTCCGTACGGTAAGTTTTCTAACTGAATTGGGTGATTTGCATGAAGTAGTTATATTGTGCTATGAAAGTTAGAATTAAGAAACTTTACTTTAGAAATGGAAACCTTTAGGTATACGTATGTTTTATGGAAAACTACTTGCAACTCTATTTTCATAAGACTACTTGTTAATAAACAGTGAAAAGAAATGCTAATGCATAAAATTTGTAATCAGATTAAGACGAAACATTAGACATGAGTGCTAGAGGATGTGGATGTGGTATACACAGCCGAGGTAGGAGCCGAGGTATAGAGGTTGAGTTCTCGGAAGCAGGGCATGAGCCTGAAGGTGAAGCGCTAGCATCACTCATGGCAGAAGCGGGATCTCAAGATAGAATTGGTGGGGATGATGCCCTATCTCAGGTGATGTTGCGGGTGTTGGAGCTAGTTGTTAGGGCAACCACTGGGACAGTATCTCGAAAGTCTATTTCTGAACGACTTTGAGCAAATAGAGCTGAAATGTTTAGGGGTATCTCTTGTGTGGCCCAGAATGTGGCTAAATATTGGCTGGAGGTAGTCGAGTGGATTATGGATGACCTAGACTTCACGGCAGAGGAGAAATTGAAAGGAGCAGTGTCTCTTCTCTGGGACAAGGCATATAGTGGTGGCTCACAATAAGAGAGGGTACTCCAGTGGATCGTATTGATTGGGATTTCTTCAAGGTAGCATTTCAAGGGAAATACGTTGGGGCAAGTTATGTGGATGCTCAGAGGAAAGCATTCCTGAATTTGGTACAATGGGGTAAATTCGTGGCTGAGTATGAGGTAAAATTTCTGCGCTTGAACCGTTACGCCGAGGGATAGTGGCGATCGATTATGAGCATTGCGTGCGATTCAAAGATGAGCTGCGAGACGAGTTGAGAGTGTTGATAGCTCCATAGCGGGAGATGGATTTTGCCATCCTGGTTGAAAAGCTAAAATAGTTGAAGAGGTTAAGCGAACTGAGAGACAAAATAGGGATAAGGATAGGGGTAGAAATAAGAGGAGTTTTGGGCTGTCAGGGTCAGTTGAGGGTTCTCAGAAGAGGCCTAAGTTTGATGGGTCGGGTCGAGTTGTAATGTCGATTGCTGTTGGACAGTCTCGACAGTGTGCTCAGTGTGGGAGATCACATTCTAGAGATTACTGGGGAAGAGATAGAGGATGTTTCAAGTGTGGGTCGAAGGATCATCTAATAAGGAATTGTCTGCAAGAAATAACTAGGGCACGGTTGATAGGTCAGGGTTATGTGCAGCCGGGAAGAGGTGGACAGCAAATTTCGAGAGGTCGTGGTCTAATCAGAGGGGGAAATGGTTTTAGTCGGGGTCATGGAGCACCAGACAGGGGTGTTAGTAATGCAGATGCAAGACAACTGGATTTAGTCTATGAAGCACGGCAGTAAGAGGATGGCAACGTACCGGACTTCATAATCGATACATTTCTTATAGCTGATAAGCCATTTCTTGCTTTGATTGATATCCATTCTTATGTTTCCTGTACTGTATCTAAGACTTTAAGTATAGAATCTGAAATTACTGTGGTTAGCCCTTTAGGACAATCCGTAGTAGTAAATAAGCTGTTTAGGGATGTGTCTTTAGAAATTCAAGGAGTGGTATTTCTAGACTTGATGGAATTACCATTTGGAGAGTTTGACCTTATCTTGGGCATGGACTGGCTGGTTAAGCATCGTGCTAATTTGGATTGTGTGACTAAGCGAATGGTGTTGAGAACTCCAAAGGATAAAGAGGTGGTTGTGATAGGAGCAAGAAGGGATTATTTGTCTAACGTGGTTTCTGTATTAAGGGCTGTTAAGATGGTTCGAAAAGGGTGCAAGGCATTTCTAGCTTTCATTAGTGCTTTGGATGCAAAAGAATTGACTGTAGAGGAGGTTAGAATAGTGAAGGAATTCGTGGACGTCTTTCTTGAAGAACTTTCGGGGTTGCCTCCAGATCGTGAGGTGGAATTTTGAATTGAATTACTTCCAGGTATGACTCCGGTATCCATCGCCCCATATAGGATGGCACCGATGGAGCTGATAGAACTTAAGGCTCAGACCCAGGAGCTATTGGATCATGGTTTTATTCGACCAAGTGTATCTCCGTGGGGAACGCTGGTGTTGTTCGTGAAGAAAAAGGACGGGTCGATGCGTATGTGCATTGACTATCGCCAGTTGAATAAGTTGACGATTAAGAACAAGTACCCACTGCTGAAGATTGACAATTTGTTCGATCAGCTTAAAAGGGTTTCAGTCTTCTCCAAGATGGATTTGAGGTCAGGTTATCATCAGCTTAAAGTCAAGGAGGTAGATATTCATAAGAAGGAATTTCGAACTCGTTATGGTCACTATGAGTTTTTAGTGATGTCGTTCGGGTTGACGAATGCACTAGCTCCATTTATGGATATGATGAATTGGGTATTCCAACCCTATTTAGACCGGTTTGTTGTGGTGTTCATAGATGATATTCTGGTTTACTCAAGAACGGAAGAGGAACATGATTCGCATCTTCGGGTTGTTCTGCAAGTATTAAGGGAAAAACAACTTTATGCCAAATTCAGCAAGTGTGAGTTTTGGTTGAAGGAGGTGACCTTTTTGGGGCATGTCGTTCCTGCGGAGGGGATTAGGGTGGATCTCCGAAAAATCAAAGCTGTTCTAGTTTGGAACCCATCGAGGTCGGTAGCAGAAATTCACAATTTTCTTGGGTTAGCTAGATACTACAGAAGGTTTGTTGAGGGATTCTCCTTGATTGCGACACCCTTGACTAAGTTGTTGCGGAAAGGGTACCATTTGTTTGGGCTGATAAGCAGGAGGAAAGCTTTGAGAAGCTAAAGTGGATCTTGACGGAGGCTTCAGTTTTGATTTAGCTTGAGGCTGGGAAGGAGTTCGTTGTCTATTGTGATGCTTCGCACACAGGGCTACGGTGTGTGTTGATGCAAGAAGGAAAGGTAGTTGCGTATGCGTCTCGACAGTGAAGACCGCATGAGATGAATTATTCCATGCATGATCTCGAGTTAACTGCGGTAGTGTTCGCTCTGAAGATCTGGAGACACTAGTTGTATGGGGAGAAGTCCATTATTTACACCGACCATAAGAGCCTGAAATATCTCCTTACTCAGAAGGAGTTAAATTTAAGGCTCCAGAGGTGGATTGAACTGTTAAAGGATTATGAATGCTCGATCGAGTATCACTCTCGAAAAGCTAATATGGTGGCGGATGCGTTAAGTCAAAAAGTAATATCAGATTTAAGAGAAATGTTTGCTTATCTCAGCTTGTATAATGATGGGAATTTGCTTGCTGAACTTCAAATAAAACCGACATGGGTAAGCCAGATTAAAGAGAAGTAGTTATCGGATAATGTGTTAAGTGCTCGACTTCTACAAGTACAGAAGGATGGGATAGAGGATTATAGTTTGAACAGTGATGAAGTATTGTGTTTTCGTGAAAGGGTTTGCATGCTAGGGGATGTTGAGTTGAGAGAGATGATTCTTTAGGAGGTGCATAGTAGCCCTTACGATATGCATCCTGGTGGGAGTAAGATATATCAGGATCTACATGAAAAGTTTTGGTGGCCTGGTTTGAAGCGAGAAATTACTGAGTTTGTGGGTAAGTGCTTTATATGTCAGCAGGTGAAAGCAGAGCATCAGTTACCTTCGGGGTTATTACAGTCGCTGAAGATTCCACAGAGGAAATGAGAAAGGATAACGATGGATTTTATAGTAGGCTACCTCTTACATCTATTAAAAAAGACTCGATATGGGTAATTGTTGATCGATTGACAAAGTCCGCCCATTTCATACCTGTTCATATCGACTATACATTGCAGAAGCTGGCTGAGCTGTATGTGGTAGAGATTGTGAGATTGCATGGGGTACCAGTGTCTATCATATCGGACATATGCCCTAGGTTTACATCGCGATTTTGGAAGGCACTGCATCAGGCTTTGGGTACAAGATTGGATTTCAGCACGGCATTTCATTCACAGACTGATGGTCAGTCTGAGAGGGTAATTCAGATCTTGGAAGACATGTTGAGTGGCTGTGTTATCGACTTCAGGGGTAGTTGGGAGGGTTTTCTATTGTTGGCAGAATTTGCATACAACAATAGTTACCAATCCAGCATTCAAATGGCACCCTATAAAGCATTGTATGGTCGTATGTATCGTACCCCTACCTGCTTGGGTGAACAAAGTTGTTGGGTCCGGAATTGATCTCAAAGATGGAGGAAAAGGTTAAGTTAATTTGGGCTCGGTTGAAGGAAGCTTTCGGCAGACAGAAATTGTATGCAGATCTAAAGCACAAGGAAATAGAATTTACAGTCGATGATCGAGTCTTCCTAAAGGTTCCACCTTGGAAAAAGGTTATGAGGTTTGGACGAAAGGGCAAGTGGAGCCCCAGGTTCATCGGGCCTTATTGGGTATTGAAACGTGTGCGACCAGTGGCATATCATCTTGAGTTACCTTCAAATTGAAACAGATACATGATGTGTTACATGTCTCGATGTTGAGACGTTACCATTTTGATCCGTCTCACAAAGTGCCAGTGGAAGAAATTGAGGTAAGACCAGACCTATCTTTCGAAGAACCAGTGTAGATCTTAGATCGAGACGTAAAGGTTTTGAGGAAGAAATCGATCCCTTTGGTCAAAGTCTTGTGGTGAAATCCTGGTGCAGAAGAAGCTACGTGGGAACCAGAGGATGCAATACGATAGCAATACCCTCATCTCTTTTGATCAGGTAAATTTCAAGGCTGAAATTTCTTTAAGGGGGTAGAACTGTAACATCCCAAGTTAGGGGTTCTGCACTTCATGTTTCTGTGTGTTTGACTTGTCTTGCTTGCTATTTGGATGTGTTTGGGGTCTTGGGAAGGCCCAGGTTCAAGTTGGAGTCTTGGTTAAATTTTTGTTTTTGGGCACTTTAAGAGGGAAAGCTTGTAGAAGTAGGTCTTATATATATTTGTGTGTAAGTGATAACACAAGAGGAGCTTGTGGTGTAGTGGCAAGGTGACACCTAGGATGCAAGGGGGTGACACCTCAAAGGCAGCTTGGAGGAGAGGGGAGCAGGTTCGAGTCGCGCAGCTTGCATTTTGGAGTTTCTTTTTGGTGCCAGGATGGAGGAGAGGTAGATTCGGCTAGGACTTTTGTGTGTGGGAGTTGAATGAGTCAACACATTTGAATGAAAGGAGGAGAGGAGTTGGAGGAGTCAGAATTGGTCAACATATTTGAATGGGGAGTGAAGAGTGAAAGGTGGATGAAGTTGTGGGATGTGGAGGGAGGGAGAGAGGTTGGTCGAATTTGAAATGGTATGGGGGTGTGTGGACGGTATAGCTTGGCTAAGTGGGGGGCCAAACCTTCATTGGTAGCTTTAGGCATTGTTGTTGAGCATTTTGGTCATAAGGGTGTGCCGTTTCCTTCAAGTGGCATTTTGAGTATTGTGTAGCCAAATCAATCTTAGAAACACTCTCTTTTATTTTTTGCATTTTGGAACTTTTGATTCATTTCTCTCCTACCAAAAATCAAAACACCTTTTTGCATCATCTTTCATTTTCTTGTTCTTTGAAAAGTGGCCGAATATCAGAGTGGTTCTTGTGCTTTCTTTCTTCCTTCTTCCTCCGTTTGCTAGTTGTTTCCCTTCATAGCCGAATCTTCCTGGACCATTTTCTACCTACTTCTTCTTCATAACCGAGCCTGTAAGTACCATAGCCGAATCTCATTCTTAGCTTCTATGCTCTCTCTTTTCCTCTTTATTTCATATTTTGTGAAAGCTGAATCCCTTTTTGCATCAAGTTTAGGCACCCTTTCTATTAATTTTGCTAATAGCCGAATATAGACTCTCCATTCTTCGTACTCTTGTTTCAGTAAAGAGCCTTCTTCTCTTTTCTTCTCATTCTTTTTCTTTCTTTCTATGGTTTGGTTAAGACTCACTTATTTGGGCACTGACTGATTTTAGAGGGGTATATCTCCATCATCTCTTCACCGTGTGGCCTACTTTCGAGAGAATCTTGGTAAGTTGGATGTGGCCAAATGTATGGAAAGGGGTCTCTATCGATTTGTTGGCCGAAAGGCCACATCCTTTATTTTATTCTTGTGGCTCATCTGACTAGGGACTCATCCGAAAGGCTACTTGGAGTTGATTAGGGACTCATCTGATTTCTTAGGCCAAGCCTCCTAGCATTCGATTTCTATTAATCAAGGTAAGGAACTTCTTCGATTTAGGTATCTATTCTCTTTTTCTTTTTCAATGCCTTAACCCAGTTTCCTGGTCAAGATCCTTTCATGGATACGAATGTCAGTCAAGATAAGGAGGCGAGTGGAATTGTAATCACGTTTCCTAAGTTTAAAAAGCGTGCAGTATCAGCGGTGCGAGACTTTCTGTCGAGGTGTGGTAGGGAGCCGACATCTGCTTGGGATAGGCAGATCGCGATTATTTCATCTTCTGAGAATATCCACGATATCGAGAGTCTTGTCCTTCGTGTTTACAGGTGTGAAATTCCCACACCTTTTTTTGTTTGATATATTAATTAAAGGTATATGTGTTGTTTGAAAGCCGAAAAATTCGGTAATGGCTATTGAGTTACCCATGGAGGGTAAAATCATAACACCAGGTTAGTTATTCTCAGATAAGCCTTATAAATACTATCGTTAGCATGAATATGCATGTGCTCTATATAATTTATGCATGATGTTATATGATGTGTTCATTTCACCATGTTTGCATGTGCATGGGATTTGGGAAATGATAATTATGCGAAGGGGCAGTGTTTATCGTTGACTTTGTCACACTATTCTGATGGCTTGGTGCCATATTGTATATCGATGACTTGGTTACATTATATCGGTGGCTAGGCCACATTATATCAGCTTTGAGCAGCATGACTATCAGCATGATTGCAAAAGTGCATTGTAGAGGATAGAGGGTTGATTGTAGAAATCCCCACAAGAGTGTTGAGGTTGGATATATGGAGTGGAGTGTAGAGGATGGAATATTAAGATGGGTTGGGTTTATCATATTAACCATTTGATATGCTATATTGGTTGGGCTTTGGCCGATTAAAATATGGGGGCTTAGGCCCAGTTGTGGTTTATGTGAGGTGATTGCACACTGAGTCCACGTGACTCACCCCTTATGCTTAAACTTTTGTAGGTGATTCTTAGTTCTTGGATTTGGGCTGGAGCAGACTTCGAGGTGGCCATGCACGGTTATTCTTCCAAAGCCGAATCACTACTTCTACTCTCTTTCATCTTGTTTATTCTTCTCGAAACACCTTGCTAGCCGAAACTCTTTGATTCCCATTACCCTGATTACTCTTTTTCAGTCACTAAAATCCGAAGACCACACTTTTTTTTCTCTTGGAAGCCGAATCTTCCTTGCTGTGATTGGTTGTGTCGAATCCTGAAGAAAGCCGAAGGTGCGATCATCGTGTGGTCTAAGCCTATTAGCTTCGGATCTAATCGATTTAGGTAGGAACTCCCTTCTTAGTGGTTTTATTAATCAATCTATTGGTTATCTGTTGTTTTAACCTAGTGGGGTGGAAATCCCAAAAACCACATCTCTCATAGTGGGTTTTGACGAAGCTTTTAATGGATGCAAGAAATATACAAGAAGGAGAGGGAAGTCAACCTTCGGGTTTGATCCCCAAGTTCAAGAAGAGGGTTGTGTCTACTATTCGTGATTGGCCACCTGGGTGTGGGCCAGCATCTGAGCAGAATAGTAGGCAGATAGCGGTAGTGCCTATCAATGAGAGTATCGACGTAGAAAGTATCGTGTTTCGAGGAATCAGGTGTGTAACTTTTACACACTTCATATGTTTAATATGCGATTATTGTGTTTTGTCAAAAGCCAAAGTAACAGTGGAAATCACTATGTTACCCTTGTGGGTAAAAGCAAGGATTCCGGGTAAGTCCATTTTGGTGGCTAACGTGATTTATCTATATTAAATCTGCATGTGCCATGTTATATCTTCATAAGTGTTAAGCATGATCATATGGTATTGAAAAGCATATACATGTAAAATGGGTATGATGAGAGGAGGGGGAAAGGTATGATTTATCAGACTATCACCAGTGGTTAGGTACCACACGTGGGTTGGCCCCACATATCATTATTCTGTGACTAAGTCTCAGTGGTTTGGAACCACCAGTGGTTAGGTACCACATATGCTTATTTCTGTGACTCGTCCCAGTGGTTTGGTACCACAGTGGGTTGGCCCCACATAACGATATAAGGGATTGTCACCAGTGGTTCGGTACCACAAGTGGGTTGGCCCCACATATGATTATTTGTGATTTCGGTCACCAGTGGTTAGGTACCACCAGTGGCTAGGTGCCACAAGGGGTAGACTTGGGAGACTCGGAAGGATACCTACGTTGGATGGGTTGCATGACATGCATATTTGCATATGAATCTGTGTAAGAACTTAACATCGCTTGGGGTGGGGATTTATACACTGAGTCTAGGTGACTCACCCCTTCCGTTACCTTTTTGCAGATAATTCCTAGATCTCGGATATGGAGCCAGGGTGGACTCGAGGTGGCCATGCTCAATATTTTGTTTTTTATTTCGATGTTTATTTCGGATTTTCTTTTACTCTAAGTTTGGATTTTAGCTTCGTAATAAGGCCACCTAGATTTTACTTTGGGATTATTTATTTTTTTTAAATTTCTTTAAAATTTTGTGAAACATTAAGGGCATGCCTAGTAAACTGTGAAATGGACGTTTTCAAAACTTGAATAAACTTTTGGGTTTTTCTGAAGTTTTACATCGGGTAATTAACAAACAAGGAATAACAACAAGGCAACTCTATTTTGCTAAACTAAGTCTCAAAATGTTTCAACAGTTCACTCAATCCAAACTCGATTCTTTTATAAATATACAAAATTTTTCTTCCCAACTCGAGACGACAAACTGGTTTCTGAAATGTTTTCTTCCTGTGACATGCCGATTCGTCAGAAGCGTTTTGACCGGTTTGGGTAAATACAAGGGTCCCGACAGTTCCTCCTAGTCATAAACTAGAGGTACCTACCAGAAAAGAAAAGAAAAAGAAAAATAGAAAAGTAAAAATAAAATTTAATTGCAGAAAAATAAAATAAAAAATGGCTAAAGTAATAAAAATTGAGCTTTCTTAATATTTTAGTTCCCCAGCAATAGCGCCAAAAACTTTATAGTATGTCAGAGTCTTAAAAATTTATAAAAAGAATGATCGAACCTAAAAAAACTAACTAAGACAATGATGGAGGCAAGCACACCTATCGAACAATATTATAGTTTAATGGCAAGATCGGATTGTCGAACCCAAAGGAACCAAAAGTACTAATTGTAACTTTCTTTTTATTATTTAACCTCAGAATTAAAGGGTTTGTTGTTTAACCTAAAATTAACTAACTACTAAGCTAAAGATGCTATGACAAAGAGAATGAATTGGGGAGGGAAAAACCAATTGATTGAGACCATACCCGAGGAAGAATCCACCTAGACTTTACATGTTATTTAACTCTGAACCAGATGATTTATTCACTTGACTTGATCCATAGGATTCCCTAATTTATATTAATAGCTCTTTCAAGGCTACTAACGTCTAACCCTAGGTTGATTAAATGAAATCTCTTTCTAATTAAAACCCCTAGAATTGCATTAACTCGATCTATGGACTCCCATATTAGGTTTGACCTTAATTCGGCAGATTTTCGTCATCCTATTTCTAAGGTTGCTATCAACTCCTCTTAACTATGCTAGATCTACTCTTAGGCAGGGACTTTTGCTCCATTGCCTAAGCACATCAATACTTGAATCAATATCCTGAAATATCAAAGCAAGAATTAAGAACAAATAATTAATAAAAATCAAGTATTTATCATATAGTTCAGAAAGCAATAACAAGATCCATCTTAGGTTTCATCCCCCTCAGGTAGCTGAGGGTTTAGTTCATAATCATAAAAGAATACATCTCAAAAGAAAATATAGAACAAAACATAAAGAAAACCCTAAAACCCCCTGAAGGAATTGATGGAGAGATCCTCAGTCTTGAGTATGATTCCGACTTCTTGAGATGAATCAACTGGCTTTCTTCGAGTTAATCCCACAATTCGGCCCCTCTGGCCTGGCTCCTTGGCCTAGCTGAATGCCCCTTTTAAGGTTGGCCTTTAGGGTGTTTTTATAGGATTTTGGAATGGCTTTCTTTGCCTTTAAGTATCCTAATTCGAATGAAACTCTACTTTGCTATGTCAGTGACACGCCCGTGGCACACGCCTGTGTAAATCAAAGTCATGCCGTGGTCGGGTCCGTTAATGAGGCACGACCGTGTGGTCTTGGACCCAGGCCGTGTCAATTTCATAATTTAGCCCATTTATTCTATTTTTGGCCTGTTTCTCATTCTTTTCATCCTCCAGTGCTCTCCTAAATATAAAACATGAAAACAAAGGATTAAGAGCACCAAATTCCACAATAAAGGGGATAAATCATCAAAAAACATGCTAAATGTGAGATTAAAATATGTTCACATTATGGTTTATCAGGTCCTGCATTTGTTGTAGACGGGACTTAGCTCAGACGAGTAATCCTATTGACCTCATTATAGAAAGAATTTAGCCCAGATGGGTAATGTTGATATATTACCTCTCGAGCATACGTTACGATTAGGGTTTAGCCTAGACTGGTAATCTTAATTAAGCTCTTCTGAGAATATGTTATATAAAGGATTTAGCCTGGACTGGTAATCGTGTTATATGATATGTGGGTCAAGAGGGTTTTCCTTTATTAAGTGCCCTAATGGGTACTCTTGAAAAAGAATTGATGGGTTATTGAATCGTACACCTCGAGTGTACCACTTGGGTATCCATCGAAATTTCAATGATTCAATGTACATAAAACTCTTGACATGGTATGAGAATTATGAGATGAAATGATAATGTCTTGAAAGAATATTGCATGATGAGATCACCTATCCTTACTTGATGTATATGTAAAGTTTGTGACTAACATGTTTGATTGGATGCAAGTGTTTAGGCAATTTTGTCAAATGGTTGGAAAAAATGATATTGTATGCTTAGATTTAACAAACTGGATTGGTAAGTTGAGTTTCCGTTATACGAACTTACTAAGCAAGTATGCAAGCAATGATATGCCATGTTGAATGATGGAAATCACTTAATTTGAATGTTTGAAATGGTTGGAATGTGTTTGGTATGTTTTAGTGCAGGAAAATGGTAAATTTGGGTGACAAATGAGGCTAGAAAATGACTTATTTTGTCCACACAGGCAGACACACAGGCGTGTGTCTAAACAGTGTGTGACACACGAGTGGGTATATGGGCGTGTAGTCAGGCCGTGTGTCCCCTGCACCTTAATTTTCAGAAATAGATTGCTCAGAATTGAGCACACGGCATGTGTCTCAGCCATGTGTGCTACACAGCCTAGCACACGGGCATGTGGCATGGCCGTGTGAACAAGTCAAAAAGTTACACGGGGTCGAACACGGCCGGTGGCACGGGCGTGTCTCAGGGTTACACGGATGTCCCCCCTGGACCACACAGGCATGTGAGCCCTGTACCTTGGAAAATTTTTAAAATTTCATGAAAAATTCTTAGATGTTCCGATTAAGTCGCGACTCGATTCTAATGCTCGTATTGGGCCTCGAGGGTCCATTTAAGGGACGTTACGAATGATTTTGGAATTTGAATAGTAACTTGCATGAATTATCTATAAATGTTTCTGAATGTTTCGGTAATGCTTCGTAACCCTATTTTGGCAACGAATACGGGTTAGGGGTGTTACATCACCTTATTTCTTCAGATGCTGATTTGAATATTATAAATGTTACTGGTCCATTTCTTCCTATTATATTTGCTTATGTTCCACCTATTTCTTCTGAGGATATTGTTTGTAACAACCCAAACCAGCCTAGATGTTATGGGCAAATCTGGCGAAGTCACATGATAACGTGTTGAAAACTAAGTTTCTACGATAAAACCATTTCCATTTACTTACTTTTCTTATCTCTTCTTAATAACAAAATCCTTACTCGTTTAGTCGGTTGTTTTAAACATAATTCATTGCAAAAGCTTTTAAAATAGTCGGTTGTTTTCCTATGTCTAGCAATTAAAAATCCATAAAAATAAATAAAAATCAAATTTAAGCAAAAGTCCCAAATTACATCCAAATAAACTACAATTCATAAATTATAAATCGTAAAAGTCCAAAAACTGTGGTCACCATTGAGTCCTACATCGCACCGATCCATTTAGGTCTGGGGATTACCTGTTCACATTATATAGAGAGGGGTGAGTTTACGTAAACTCAATGTGTAATCCCACAGAAAACAAACAATAGTAAAAACAGTGCATAGTCAAAAACAGTCTTGGGCCTAAGCCCCTTTCAGTATCAGTATGCACAAGGACCTTAGCCCATCAAAGTATCAGTAACAAATATATAGTATTTAGTAACAAAGTCCTATCCAACCAGCCTCTACACACCATCTTCATCCAACCCTACACTCCATGTGGGGATTAAACCAACCCACCTATCCCTACACTCTAGGTAGTATCGAATACGGCACAAAATAGTAGTTTGCAGTTGAGCTGCCAGTATATTAGGCTTAAGAGTCTTTCAGCACACTTCCTCCAAATAAAATCAACCCAACTCCATGCAATGCATGGCATGCTATCTCATGATAGCAGTACATATAATCAGTAAATGTATAGATGCATACTATCATCATGCACAGCCTAGCCTCGTCGATCACTCGCCCATGTTATGGCACAAGGCCTAACACACAGGCGACCACACACTCGTGTTATGTCGGCAGTGAGTTTTTCAGCTTTCGCTGAAACCCCGTTTTCTGTACACACCTAGTATCGATTTGGTACAAAACTACTCCCGAGCCTTCCAAAACCTAAATGTTGATATAACAACACCCATTTCAGTAACACCTTCAATAACTTAACGGAGAAGTTCTACGAACTGAACTCACTACATCCACTAATGTATTCGTATACTTACCGGTAACAAAACGAAACCCTTAACGCTTGAATTGCTACAGGGGCCCAACAAAATCCTGACCTTTGCCTAAATGAAAGAACCAAAACAACCCCATTTTAGGATACAAATCACGAAGCAATAAAGTAGCAGCAAAATGATTACTTACCAAACAAGTGCAATCAAAGCGTTGGACAAAAGAGAGGAGATTTTGGTAAATCGAAAAAAGGGGAAAAAAATCGGCAAATCAGAAGGGAAACAGATGTCAAAAGCTTGAAAGAATTTTGGGGAATTAGGAATAAAAATAAAAATAAAATAAAACTAAAACAGTCATTTTTCCCTAAATCCCTCCAAT
The DNA here is from genome assembly GCA_025506655.1 of Gossypium rotundifolium. Lineage (NCBI taxonomy): Eukaryota > Viridiplantae > Streptophyta > Magnoliopsida > Malvales > Malvaceae > Gossypium > Gossypium rotundifolium. The sequence continues at coordinate 64,884,106 of CP106726.1, forward strand.
CCCTCAAATTACCCCCACTAACCTACTATACAGAATTCCCGTTTGACTGAAACTCTCTCGGTCAAACGAGCAAAAATATACTCCCATGCTTGCACAAGGATTCGAACACAAGACCTTCAGCAACCTGACACTCAGCTTAACCACCACACTAGTAGGCCCATTCTGATGTGCTTTTACAAATAATTAAATATAAGCCTATTGAACAGAGATAGGGTTTATATCAGAAAAATACCAAAATTTTCCAAAGCTAAGGCTTGAACTTGGGACCTCCTACACACACCCAGAACACATAACCACTGAAGTAGATACACATTTGTGTCCAGAATTTACAGAAATAGAATTACAAAATCTGGGGCGTTACATTGTTTTTTTCTTGACGGGTTCAAGTAGGTTGTCCTGGAACAACCTCCCAAAAAGATGTGAAAGTCTTGAGTTAGAAAGTTATGGGAATAGGAAATCCCTTAACAATTTTCAATTGTTCCCAACTTATAAGTAGTTTTACTATTGATTGTTGTTTTCTTGTGGAAACTAAAGCCAAAAAAAATATATAAATCAATTTTTAGGTCTAAATGGAAGTTTGATCATTTTGTGGCTACTGATTGTAAAGTTCATAGTGGAGGTACCATATTCGTGTGGCGTAACATCATAAACTATTATATTTTGTCTTTTAATGAAAATATGCTCTTTTGTTATATTGAGGACAACAATTTTGAATTTTGGCTTACTTGTAACTATAGGAGTCAAAAGATGAATGAGAGGAACATTGTATGGGAGAAACTTATCCAATTTTCTGAAAATATCAAGGTTAATGACAATTGGATTCTTCTTGGCGATTTCAATCAGGTTATTTACTTCAAATATAAATTCTCCACTCTTTCAAATGACCTTAAAGGGGCTAGTGATTTACTTCATTGCCTTGATACCTATAATCTTTCTGAAATCCTTGAAAAAGGCTCCTATTCACTTGGATGAATAATCAAAAAGCTAATGATGTGGTATGGGAAAGATTTGATGGAGGATTTTCTAATGATCATTGCTTTTGTAACTGCACCAGTTTTTTTGTCATTAATCTTTCCATCATTCACTCAGGCCATGGGCCGATCAATGTTTCCACTAATAAAATAAGTCTCTATTAAAGGAGTCCCTATCGTTTTAAGGCCACGTGGATACTTCACTCAAAGTGCAAAGAAATTACAAAAGAAACCTAGAATTCACATATTGAGGGTTCACCTTCCTACAGCTTTGTTTGTAAAATCAAGATTATTAGCTCTTCTCTTTGAAAATGGAAGAAAGATATGTTTGGCGATCAGTAGAAAAGGAAACTGGATCTCAAGAATGCTCTCATTATTGCCCAATACAACTTATCCTTGTTCCAATCTCTCAAATATGAAAGAGTCGTAATGGCTAAACTTGAATTGCTTGAGAAGCAAGAGCAACTTTATTGGCTCTAGAAATCCAGACTATAGTTGCACAAGTTGTGAGATAGAAACACTAAGTTTTTCCATCTTACCACTAAAAATAGAAGGCCTTATAATATAATTGAATGTATTAAAGACTCCAACAATAACTAGATTGATGATCCCTCCTCGATTAATCAAGTTGTTCTTAATTACTTTGAGAATCTTTATTGTAGCCCTCATGATATCAATCGGGAAACCCTTGTGGATAGATCTAGACATATAGGCCTCCCCATCCTATCTAAAAATGACATTCTTTTTCTCAATAAACCTTTCATAGGAAATAAAGTCAAGGAAATGATCTTCCAAATTAGTACACTAAAAGCTCTATGCATCGACAGTAAACTAGTTATCTTTTATCAACATTTATGGGACACCGTAGGAAATGATAGTATCTTCACCTCATTATCTTTTCTTTGTTTGGGTATCTTACTCAGAAAAATAATAAGACAATAATTGCCCACATTCCTAATGTTAACTCTCAATCTCACCCATCTGTTAGAGACCCATTAGCTTGCGCAAAGTAGCTTACAAGATCATTTATGAGGTATTGGCTAACCATCTCAAAAACGTCCTTCCTGGTCTCATTTCCTTCAACCATAATGAATTTTTTCCCTGTACTGTAACATCCCAAAGTTGGGCCTAGTAGGATTGGGCCTATTGTGCCTTAGACGTAGGAGCGTTTAAAATTTTTGGGAATAAGAGAATGGCTTTAATGCAAGTTGGATCTAGTAGGTGAGTGATTTTGGAAGGTTAGGGGGCTTCTATGAAGTCTTGGGATCAAACTTGGGCATAGGAAAAATTTTGGTTTTAGGTGAAAAAAACCCTGAGAGTTAGTAGATAGGCTTTAAGAATAAAATGTGGAGGAAAATGACACAAGTGGAGTGTGTGGTGTAGTGGCAAAGTGACACCACATAAGAGACAAGGGGGTGATGCCACAAGGAAGGAAGGAGGTCCAAGGTTCAAGTCTTGGCTCTAGCATTTTGGTTTTCTTTTTATATGGACTTTAGAATTTGGCCATCGATTTATATTTAGTTGCGCATGATTTTAGACACAAGAAGAGTATATGGCCAAGTGGTTAGCGGCGTGGATTATGCTACAAGGGAGTCTGGGTTCGAATCTCATGAAAAGCAAGGGAGTATTTATTTTGTGGATTATGGCCGATACTTTTAAGGCCAGCTACTGACTTGTGCGCCACAGTTAGATGACACCCCCGTGTCGAGGCCGTGTGCAATTTAAGCCACATTCTGCAAATTTACCCACAGTCTGGGGCACACCCGTGTGCCCCAACCGTGTGACATTATAGGCCATTTTTAAAAGGCCAACCAAACACCCATTTGAGTCCCGCCTACAAGCATCACTTACCAACACATAACATGTATATATATAGCAACTATCACATACCTAAATGACTACCCAATCTAAACATACCAATTTGCATAACCAGCATTCAATTATGCCCAAGCACCAATCATCTAACCATTTCATATATCAACTAATCATACCAAAACACTTCACATATCATATTCCTTTAAGCATATTACCAAAACATAACTAGCCAAATCACATGGCTAAGTTCAATTTACAACTCATATCAAGGACTAGCCTATACATGCCATATCTATCCATATACATATTCAAAGTGTACCAAAATTATTTTAGTAGTGTGATGACGATCCGTGACGATCCCGAGCCTTCATTAGCTTTGATGACCTATAAATAGAGAAAACATACACATAGAGTAAGCTTTACAAAGCTTAGTAAGACAATATACAAACAAACTTAACATGAATTGCACATAACTAAATTAATAGAATGACCATTATGGTTCTCATGACAAAATCACTTCATTCTTTCTTAAACTCATAAGCTTAGCCATAACTTACCATATTTCCAAATCACATATCATATTTGCATCTATTTCATCTATTCAAGAATTTACACATCATATTATCAATTTGATGTACTTAACATCATAATATGCTCACATGGATACTTACCTCATATACACCATTAGTATATAAGCAACATACCTGTAACAGATATTCGTTCACTTAACTTATCAAAGTTTGGATTTACTATTCGTACTACAGACTTGCCCGTTGAACCAATAGGAATCTAATAAGATACTCAGAAACTCAGAACAATCGTATATTAACAATGTCCCAACCAAAGCTAAAATATACATTCACTCATTCATAACCTGTTTATAACTCGTCAACCACAAAGGTTCAATACGTATCTTAGCTAACACATAATTATTCAACTTCCAAGCTATTCTATGCTCGATATTATATGTCGATCATCCCTTCATAATCGTTCAACTTAATCACACACTCAGTGATAAATACATAATTGAATCATATTAATCGTCGCACACTTAGTGCCTATTCTTTTAAATGACTTGTCTCAGTGTCACACACAGTGCCAATTTAATAAGCTGAAGCTTTCATATCATCGGACACACAGTGCTATTCCTTTCTTATAATTGCACACTTAGTGCCTATTCTTTTAATTGACTTGTCTCGATGTCGCACACACAATGCCAATTCAATAAACTGAAACTTTCATATCATCGCACACACAATGCTATTCCTTTCTTATAATCGCACACTTAGTGCCTATTCTTCTAATCGACTTGTCTCGATGTCGCACACACAGTGCCAATTCAATAAACCGAAGCTTTCATATCATCGCACACACAGTGCTATTCCTTTCTTATAATCGCACACTTAGTGCCTCAATACTCAAACTCATACATAACACATTTCTATTTCATTAATATACATTCATTCATTTTTCATCACATAGATACAATTTTAATGGCAAGTATTATATCTGAATTTACTTACTAGATTAAACTGATCATGGAATTTATATGCATAATCCTCTCATAAGCATCCATTATCAACATTATTCATATAAACAAGTACAGTTTCACGCAAGTACGTTTATTTGCATAGTGACTTACCTCGATTCGGTTTATCGATATGAAAATGGTTACTCTGTCATTTTCGCTTTCCTACGATCTAAGTCCTTTTTCCTTGGTTCTTGATCTAGACATATTCAGAATTAACCCATTTATTCACTAATTCATTCAATTCAATCCAAACACATATATTTAGGGCTATTTATAAATTAGACCTTACATTTGCACATTTTATCAATTTAGTCCATTTTTCTCAAAACATCAAATTCACAAAATTAGTACACAACTAAGCTTAGCCGAATATTCACACATATCATACAAGCCCATATTTTTCATCAAATTATTAATTTAGTCCCTCAATTTGCCATTTTCACAATTTAACCCTATTTAGCTAAATTCACCAAAACTTCAAGAACAAAACATACTTATCTAGCTCTAAACTTTCATTTAACACCATCAAACATCATAAAGCTTAACATATCAACAATGGCATCTCTCACAAACATCATCAATAATCAAAATTAATACATGGGTTTTGAAGCTCTCAAAGCAACGATTACAAAAACGTAAAAATTATCAAAAATCGACCGAAAACATACCTTGAATTGAGCCTAATGGTAGCCGAATATTTGAAAGCTTTAACTCTTTCTTTTTTCTTTATATTTTCGGCCAAGGAAGAGAAAATAAAATATGAACACTCATTTTTGGTTTCTTTAATCTAATTTTATTAATCAATTACTAATTTGCCCATCCATTAAACATACAAGACAACCATAAATAATGGTTATCATGACATTCCACCACCCACTAACTAAATAGTGGTTAAATTGCTATATAAGGATTCCACCTTTACCAAGCCATAACACATTAATACTTTAACAATTAGCAAGAAACTTTCACATTTAATGCAATTTAATCCTTTTTGTCAAATTAAACACACAGACAATCAAATTAGCTTATGAAAATTTATCACATACTAATACACATATCGACGGCACAGAATCTAATATTAAAAAATATTATTCGAACTCGGATTTGTGGTCCCAAAACCACTGTTCTGACTAGGGTATAAACCGGACTGTTACATTGAATATCGAGATAGAGGATTGAAATGAATAAAATAGAAAATAATATGATTTAGTTATAATATGTGACATGGAAAAATGAATAGAAATATGTTATATGATAGGAGATATTGTGTGTTGATGATGAATTGAATTGTGGTTTTGAAATTGAATGTGCAATTATATATATATATATATGAATTGGATTAAATTAAATGATTGTCACGCGGTAGAATAGTGTACATGTTATAAAAATGGAAACATGACCGAGAATGGAGTACGAAAGGTAATGAAAATGGTTACAATGTATATATATAATTGAGATTGATTATAGAATTTGAATGATTACAGAATGTGAAATTGCAAATGATTGATTATAGGGATGATAATGTATAAATGTATAAATGTTACCTGTGTGAACTTAGTAAAATGTTAGGATACGATTGGCATGCCAATAAGGACATATGTGTGTTTGTACAAATTATACAAGATCTACAATTTGTTGCAAATTCTCGAGTTATATTTAACAGAGGTTTAGCCCAGACGAGTTACCTGATGTAATCTCATCTTGTGTGAGTAATGTCAGATTGTGTGAGCAACTTAATTCACTCGTGTATCCGTGTCCCTTTTACTACGGTTCCATCAGGTGAAACATTATAAATGAAATAGAATTGATAACTTGGAAATATAAAGAAATAGATTGATAATATAATATGGTAATGAAATTAATTATGTGGAATTTATATGAGTTGTGAATTGATTAATGCATATGGAACTATATGTGTTTTGTGGTATGAATCATGATATATGTGATTCATGTTAAAGAGAATAAATAAAAGAGATTTTGAAAATGGTTGAAAATGAGCCCTAAAGGCTGAAAGGGATACGAACTGATCGGTAGACTCCGAAAAAGGATTGAATAGTAAGTTAAAAGGTAAATAATGTGAATTAATCATAAGATTTAAATTATATATGGTCAATAACATGTGTATATGGATGTTGAATTCATGTTTGAATATGAAAGCTATATGGTTAAATGATGTAAATTTGTTATGGAATTGGATTTAAATGTTAAAGATATATATATATGTTTGTTTCGTATATGGTATGGAATGTTTAAATGATATAGAAATTGGCCTTTTTTAACTTGAATGAATTGGTCAATTCTATTGAAATGATGAATGAATTGATTTCCTAATTGCCATATGTAACAGCCCGATTTTGACCTTAATCAGAATAGTGGTTTTGAGACCACAAATCCGAGTCTAAAAAAAATATTTTAAAATTTTTTTGTGTTTTTATTGTGTGCGAATTTGTTGGTTTTAAATTTTCATGACTTAATTTAAATCGTTTAGGTATTCGATTTAATAAAAGGACTTAATCGCATAAAAGGTAAAAGTTATAAACTATAGTGTAAAGTGCTTAGTTGATAGTGGCTTTTAATATGGAGTCCTTAAAGGAAAATAGCCCATTTTCCAAAGGAAGTGGATGGCACATGCCATTTTAATGTGTTTTATATGTTATTTATTATAATTAAAATTTATAATATTATAATATAATGTTTTATATTATAATAACTTATCATAAAAAAATTAAAAAGCCAAAGTCATTTTTGTTTTCCATGGCGAAGTTAAAATAAAAGAAAGGAGAAAAGATGTTACTGCATTCACCATTGTTGGACTTAATTAAGGTATGTATTAAGCTCGGTTTTAGATAATTTTCACGTTGTTGAGATCGTTGCTATGAAATGTACAAAACCCATGCTTCAATTTTTGATTTTGATGAATATTTTGAGTTGGCCATTGATGAATTCTTGTGATTTTTGTTGTTTGATCATGAAAATGAAATATATGTGTTAGATTTACAAGTTTTGTCTTTGAATTTTTATGAATTTGAGTAATTTGGACTAAATTAAAAAATAGATTTTGAAGGACTAAAATGTGAAATAAATGAAATTTATGGACTTTTATGAACATAGATAATATTCGGCCAAGCATGGGTAATGAGAAATTTTGTGTATTTTGTGTTTTGTGCAATAGGGACTAAATTGTAAAAATATGAAATAATAGGGCAAAATGGTAATTTGCCCATTTATGTATTTTGGACTAAATTGAGATGAAATGTACTTGAATAAGCTTATTTTAAATATGTTTAGATCAAGAACAAAGAAAAACAGATTTAGATCGGGGAAAGGCGAAGGTTATTGAATAGTCGGTCTTCGTCGTCCATCGATATTTGAGGTAAGTCCTTAAGCTGAAATATATCAAAGAATTATTTATGAACATATTAAATGATGATGTTCGATAAATTTGAGTACATGTTTATGTCACAGCCGAATGTATATAACTAAATTAGGTTGAATGCATAATTTAATAATGTGATATGAATGAGTATTTCGATATGAATTGTGGGTTTTACAATGACGTAATGATTTTATTTGTGCAATGTGAATAAGCTTAGTTGAATTGGATAGGTGATAAATTATGAAATGTGTGTGGAATGATTGACTACATTGATACTCGGGCTTTATTGCCTAGTAGGTTTAGTGCCGGTGACATATTTGGGCTTTATTGCCTAGCAGGCTTAATGCCGGTGACATATTCGGGCTTTGTGCCTAGCAGGCTTAGTGCCGGTGACATATTCGGGCTTTGTGCCTAGCAGGCTTAGTGCCGGTGACATATTCGGCTTCATGCCTAGCGTGCTTAGTCTTGGTGATATATTCGACTTATTACCTAGCGAGCTAAATGGTGTTTGAACTACGGACCTTGAGTCTAGCAAGTCTAATGCCGTATGTAAGATTCGTGCAAATGACTAGCGTGTTTTTATACCGTGAGTTGAAATTCCAAGCTTAGATTGTGTACTAGTAAAGTCATGAAATGAATCAAGAGAGCCTAAGCATTTGAAAATGAATTTGTTAATTCTACTACAAGGTATGTGCTATTCATATTCATATATTATTCATATATATATGTGATGATGATAAGTGAATGAATTCAAGGAAATGTGATGTACAATAGATGCAAATTATGTATAAACTATGCCATGATATAGGTATATGAAAGCATAATGTGGTTAAGGTAATCGATAAGTATATTGATATGAATGATACAAATTGATCCTGTATATTTGGCCTTATGCTTATGTTTACGCGACATACTAGGATTACTTTGATGCCATGTATACAAATGTATGAAATGTCAAATGGATATACATATATATATGTGTATGAATATATTTCCTTTTATGTGAAATTACTAAGTGTAAAGTATATACTTACTATATATACATATATATGTGATCCTATGGAAATATGTGTATCAAAAATATGAGTAGTTGGAAGCAGTATTTAATCTATATGTGAATTGTATAATGAGATTATAGATGGAGGTTTAAAGGTAAAATAGTGATGATGGTTAAGCTAAACGAACTTGTGTTTATGTAATTAAAGAGGCAATTTAGATGTACATGGTCTTTTACTTGTTCGAATAATTATGTGAACCTATTGAGTTTCATATGTGCGTGTTATGAATAGATCATAAAGAGAGGATGCTTTATATTTTGGTTAAAATGCTGAGTTGGTAAGTTGGATGTTAATGGTAAGGAAATGATAAACGTTATGTTAAGTGAGGTAAAGGCATTCGTTTTGGAGGACCTTTGAGTTAAGCTAATTTATTCAACGTTATTACTTGATTGTTTGATTTAATACTTGAATGTACAATTGGTATATCATGATTGCTTAAGACTTACTAAGCTAAATTAGCTTACTTCGTGTGTTCATCATTCTGTTTTATAGATTTTGATCAAGCTACGAGCTCAGGGGGGATTGTCAATGAAGTCATTCACACTATCGACTCTTGTTGGTACCTAAAATGCTTAAACTTTTGGTTCTTAAGGCATGTATAGGCTAGCTAAGTTTTTGAATGATATTTTGATAATGTATAAAGGCCATGCGAAAGTGGCTAGTTCTTAATGTTAACGTTCGATAATATAATCATCTTTGATGTGAGATGCGTGCATGTTTGGTTTGGCAAATGAATGAGTATGTGTTATATATATATATGTACATACTCATATTCATATGTGTTTCATGCTGTGTGGTAGATTTTGTGACTCATATACTTGAAACGATTGGGTTATAAGTAAGTTTTGAGTAGTAAATAGTAATATGGTGGTTCGGTTATCAAATAAACTTATTTGGAAGTGTATTGTATGATAAAACTTGGGTGTAAAGATGAACAAATGTCTCAGTTTGCATGATATGACATTGAATGGTCGAGTCTTAGATTTATGTTCCATGAATCTATGAGTTATGAGATATCCTTGTTATAAATAAGGAAAGTTGGTATATATATATATATTTGTGCATGCATTGTATGTTCGGCTACACCATTTGAATAGTCAGGTTTGGGTTAGAAATGCTTGAAAATATATGTTTTAAATGTTATAAATGAAAATGAAAGAACTAGGGTTGGTATGAAGTGAAATTCGTATAATGGACAATCTTGATCTAGTTGTATCAGTTTTATATATATATATATATATGTATCTCGATACATATTTGATTAATTTATTTTCGTAAAAGGAAATTTTATGAAGTTGGTTTTGTTATATGCAAACCTAGATGAATCTTTCATATATGAATGGATACACCATAGAGTGCTGTGAGAGTTTATGTTTAAATAGGTATATTTGTATAATATGTGAAATGATAAGTTGATAACTGAATAAGTACTAAAGGTATTTATATTTACCTTATATGTATAAAGTGAAAAGTGCATACTTAAACTTGTTACGAACATTTGATAACATATATTCAATGATTCTATGGTTTGAATTGTACAAGCATGAATTAAGTCTCTTTGGGGTTTGATAAATGTATGATTGTGATGATCTGAGTCGAGTTCGGTAATGCCTCATAATCCTAATCCGGCGACGGGTATGGGGTAGAGGTGTTACATTTGATTGGTATCAGAGCTTACGGTTTAGTCGATTCTAGGACTACCGTAGCACGTGTGGGTCTAGCTATACATGCCTTAAATTACAATACGATAGTGTGGTGACTTCTGACATCTGAATTGTGATTTTATATTGTAAATGGATCCCGATAGAGCCGTAGCTGATGATGTTGAGAGCGTAGCACCTGATTCCTCGTATAGGTCAGCGCCGGTAGACTCTCGACCTATCTTGAGTAGTCATGAGGGGGGGAAGGCTAAGTAAGCCTTCTACCAGATGATAAATGAATGGTTTACTCAATATATCTGGGCTAACCCGACTGTGCAACAACCTCCACCCCCGAATAATCCATCTCCGAGACCTATAGTACCTCCGATAGTGGATTCGATAAGATTTGCAGGCCTCCTGTAGATAAAATTGAGAAACACAGGGCCAAAGAATTTAAAACTAATGATGATGATAATGATGCGAAGCGGGCTGAGTTGTGGTTTAACAATACTATTGGTGTGTTCAACGAGCTATCTTATATTCCGGATCAATGTTTAAAGTGTATCATATCTTCATTAGAAGACAATATTAACATATTTGAAGCCAGAGTGCCAGTCAGAGTGTATGCTATTCAAGTTCTAGAGGATGCCTCATCACCGATGCCATAATCGGTACATTTACTCTTTATGATATACGTGATTGTTTTGATAAACCTTGGTTCTACATATCCGTATGTATGCATGAATTTAGTATTCAACAAGACTTTGACTGCGAGAATCTTGAGTTTTCTATAAAAGTATTGAACCCCTAGATAAAAGTGTCATGGTTGATAAAATATGCAAGAACTGTCCATTAATTTTTTTTGAGATATCTGTTTCCCCGCTGATTTGATGCTTTTACCATTTGATGAGTTCAATATTATTTTGGGAAGGGATTGGTTGTTATGCATGATGCTGTTGTGAACTGCAAAAGAAAGACTATAAATTTGAGATGTCTGAAAGATAAAAAAAAGTGTACGAATTGAGTCCAATGGTTTGAGTAGATTGACTGCTGTAATATCTGTTTTGAAAGCTCAGAATTATAAAAAAAGGGGTTATGAGGCATATTTTGCCTACGTGATTGATTTGAAAGTATCTAGGAAGAAAAATTTAATCAATACCTATTGTTTGTGAGTTTTCTGATATGTTTCTTGAAGAGTTACCGGGTTTGCCTCTGATTCGTGAAGTTAAATCTGTTATTGAGCCATTGTGGAAATTGTGGATGATCCCTTTATTTATTCACTTGATGAAAAGGAGCATACTAAATATTGAGAATTTTCTTGCAAACTTTGAGAGAAGAACAATTATATTTATATATGATATTCAGAGAATGTGAATTCTGATTGTACGAAGTTAGTCTTCTGGGACATATTGTGTCAGCTTTTGGAATCAGATTAGATCTGATGATAGTTACTCCGTTGATTAGACTGCTTTGGAAAGATATCAAAAAAAAAAGTATCAGAAAAGTTTTGATCAGTTGAAAAATCTAATGATAGAAGCTCCAGTGTTAATTCAGCCAGAATCGGGTAAAGAACTTGTTATTTACAGTGATGCATGTTTGAGTGGTCTGGGTTGTGTTTTGATGCAGGAAAGCAGAGTTATAGTTTATATCTTGAGATAGTTGAAGTCATACCAAAAGAACTACCCGACACATGATTTGGAGTTAGCAACTATTGTGTTCGCATTAAAGATTTGGTGTCACTATCTGTTCGGTGAGAAATGTCATGTTTGTATGCAATGAATGTGTATATGGTGATATCTGATGATGGCTCGATAATAGCCGAATTAAAAGCAAGATCATTGTTTGTTCAACAAATTTATGATACTCAAAAGTTGACAATAAATTGTTAGTAAAGAGAGCTCAGTGTGAAACAAATATTGAATCTGAATTCCGAATTGATAAAAATAATTACTAGCGGTTCAGAAACCGAGTAAGTGTTCAGAGTAAATTCAAAGTTAATTTAGATGATTTTGAACGAAGCTTACAATAGCTGGTTATCTGTTCATCCGGGTAGCATGAATATGTAGGATGATTTAAAATAGTTCTATTTGTGGTATGGTATAAAACGAGACATATCTGACTTTGTTTCGAAATGCTTAATCTGTCTGTAAGTAAAAGCCAAGCATCAGGTACCTTTTGGGTTCTTACAGTCGGTTATGATACCGGGGTAGAAATGGGATAGGGTTATGATAGATTTTGTATCTAGTTTATCATTGACGCTGAGCAAGAAAGAAGTAATCTGGGTTATTGTGGATAGAATGATTAAATCTGGTTTACCGTTGATTGAATTTGCTCATAAAAGTAGCTTACAATTTAGTATCAAAATGGTACCCTACGAGGCTTTGTACAGTTGTAAATGTCGTACATCATTGTATTGGACCGAACTCAGGGAAAGTAAGATATACGAGGTTGGCTCGATCAAAGAAATAGAACAAAAAAGTGATAGTGATCCGTGATAGCTTGAAAGTCGCATGTTTGAAATGTAAAGATATTTAATTACGAGCAGAGGTCAAGTGTTTTGAAAGTTTCACCATGGAAGAAAGTACTCGATTTGGTCATAAAGGCAAGTTGAGTTCGAGATTTATTGGGATATATAAGATTAAAGAGTGTTATCCAAACCTATTCACCGGTAAGATTTTCGGGGACGAAAATCCCTAAGGGGGGAGAGTTGTAACAGCCCGATTTTGACCTTAATCAGAATAGTGGTTTTGAGACCACAAATCCGAGTCTAAAAAAAATATTTTAAAATTTTTTTGTGTTTTTATTGTGTGCGAATTTGTTGGTTTTAAATTTTCATGACTTAATTTCATCGTTCAGGTATTCGATTTAATAAAAGGACTTAATCGCATAAAAGGTAAAAGTTATAAACTATAGTGTAAAGTGCTTAGTTGATAGTGGCTTTTTAATATGGAGTCCTTAAAGGGAAAATAGCCCATTTTCCAAAGGAAGTGGATGGCACATGCCATTTTAATGTGTTTTATATGTTATTTATTATAATTAAAATTTATAATATTATAATATAATGTTTTATATTATAATAACTTATCATAAAAAAAATTAAAAAGCCAAAGTCATTTTTGTTTTCCATGGCCGAAGTTAAAACAAAAAGAAAGGAGAAAAGATGTTACGGCATTCGGCCATTGTTGGACTTAATTAAGGTACGTATTAAGCTCGGTTTTAGATAATTTTCACGTTGTTGAGATCGTTGCTATGAAATGTACAAAACCCATGCTTCAATTTTTGATTTTGATGAATATTTTGAGTTGGGCCATTGATGAATTCTTGTGATTTTTGTTGTTTAATCATGAAAAATGAAATATATGTGTTAGATTTACAAGTTTTGTCTTTGAACTTTTGATGAATTTGAGTAATTTGGACTAAATTAAAAAATAGATTTTTGAAGGACTAAAATGTGAAATAAATGAAATTTATGGACTTGTATGAACAAAGATAATATTCGCCAAGCATGGGTAATGAGAAATTTTGTGTATTTTGTGTTTTGTGCAATAGGGACTAAATTGTAAAATGTGAAATAATAGGGGCAAAATGGTAATTTGCCCATTTATGTATTTTGGACTAAATTGAGATGAAATGTACTTGAATAAGCTTATTTTAAATATGTTTAGATCAAGAACAAAAAAAAGCAGTTTAGATCGGGGAAAGGCGAAGGTTATTGAATAGTGGTCTTAAGTCGTCCATCGATATTTGAGGTAAGTCCTTAAGTTGAAATATATCAAAGAATTATTTATGAACATATTAAATGATGATGTTCGATAAATTTGAGTACATGTTTATGTCACGTAGAATGTATATAACTAAATTAGGTTGAATGCATAATTTAATAATGTGATATGAATGAGTATTTCGATATGAATTGTGGGTTTTACAATGACGTAATGATTTTATTTGTGCAATGTGAATAAGCTTAGTTGAATTGGATAGGTGATAAATTATGAAATGTGTGTGGAATGATTGACTACATTGATACTCGGGCTTTATTGCTAAAGGGCTTAGTGCCTATGACATATTCTGCTTTATTGCCTAGCAGGCTTAATGCCGGTGACATATTCGGGCTTTGTGCCTAGCAGGCTTAGTGCCGGTGACATATTCGGGCTTTGTGCCTAGCAAGCTTAGTGCCGGTGACATATTCGGGCTTCATGCCTAGCAGGCTTAGTGCCGGTGGTATATTCGGGCTTATTGCCTAGCAGGTTAAATGCCGGTGTTTGAACTACGGACCTTGAGTCTAGCAAGTCTAATGCCAGTATGTAAGATTCAGGCAAATGACTAGCAGGTTTTTATACCGGTGAGTTGAAATTCCAAGCTTAGATTGTGTACTAGTAAAGTCATGAAATGAATCAAGAGAGCCTAAGCATTTGAAAATGAATTTGTTAATTCGGCTACAAGGTATGTGCTATTCATATTCATATATTATTCATATATATATGTGATGATGATAAGTGAATGAATTGCTGAAGGAAATGTGATGTACAATCGGTAGATGCAAATTGTGTATAAACTATGCCATGAGGAAATAGGTATATGAAAGCATAATGTGGTTAAGGTAATCGTATAAGTATATTGATATGAATGATACAAATTGATCCTGTATATTTGGCCTTATGCTTATGTTTACGCGACGTACTAGGATTACTTTGATGCCATGTATACAAATGTATGAAATGTCAAATGGATATACATATATATATATATGTATGAATATATTTCCTTTTATGTGAAATTACTAAGTGTAAAGTATATACTTACTGTATATACATATATATATGTGATCCTATGGAAATATGTGTATCGAAAATATGAGTAGTTGGAAACAAGTATTTAATCTATATGTGAATTGTATGATGAGATTATAGATGGAGGTTTAAAGGTAAAATAGTGATGATGGTTAAGCTAAACGAACTTGTGTTTATGTAATTAAAGAGGCAATTTAGATGTACATGGTCTTTTACTTGTTCGAATAATTATGTGAACCTATTGAGTTTCATATGTGTGTGTTATGAATAGATCATAAAGAGAGGATGCTTTATATTTTGGTTAAAATCTTTGAGTTGGTAAGTTGGATGTTAATGGTAAGGAAATGATAAACGTTATGTTAAGTGAGGTAAAGGCATTCGTTTTGGAGGACCTTTGAGTTAAGCTAATTTATTCAACGTTATTACTTGATTGTTTGATTTAATACTTGAATGTACAATTGGTATATCATGATTGCTTAAGACTTACTAAGCTAAATTAGCTTACTTCGTGTGTTCATCATTACATTTTATAGATTTTGATCAAGCTACGAGCTCGGGGATTGTCAATGAAGTCATTCACACTATCGACTCTTGTTGGTACCTAAAATGCTTAAACTTTTGGTTCTTAAGGCATGTATAGGCTAGCTAAGTTTTGAATGATATTTTGATAATGTATAAAGGCCATGCGAAAGTGGCTAGTTCTTAATGTTAATGTTCGATAATATAATCTGTCTTTGATGTGAGATGCGTGCATGTTTGGTTTGGCAAATGAATGAGTATGTGTTATATATATATGTACATACTCATATTCATATGTGTTTCATGCTGAATGTAGATTTTGTGACTTATATACTTGAAACGATTGGGTTATAAGTAAGTTTTGAGTAGTAAATAGTAATATGGTGGTTCGGTTATCAAATAAACTTATTTGGAAGTGTATTGTATGATAAAACTTGGGTGTAAAGATGAACAAATGTCTCAGTTTGCATGATATGACATTGAATGGTCGAGTCTTAGATTTATGTTCCATGAATCTATGAGTTATGAGATATCCTTGTTATAAATAAGGAAAGTTGGTATATATATATTTGTGCATGCATTGTATGTTCGGCTACACCATTTGAATAGTCAGGTTTGGGTTAGAAATGCTTGAAAATATATGTTTTAAATGTTATAAATGAAAATGAAAGAACTAGGGTTGGTATGAAGTGAAATTTGTATAATGGACAATCTTGATCTAGTTGTATCGCTATATATATATATATATATATATGTATCTCGATACATATTTGATTAATTTATTTTCGAAAAAGGAAATTTTATGAAGTTGGTTTTGTTATATGCAAACCTAGACTGAATCTTTCATAT
The DNA here is from genome assembly GCA_025506655.1 of Gossypium rotundifolium. Lineage (NCBI taxonomy): Eukaryota > Viridiplantae > Streptophyta > Magnoliopsida > Malvales > Malvaceae > Gossypium > Gossypium rotundifolium. The sequence continues at coordinate 64,900,655 of CP106726.1, forward strand.
ATGAATGGATACACCATAGAGTCTTTGTGAGAGTTTATGTTTAAATAGGTATATTTGTATAATATGTGAATGATAAGTTGATAAGCTGAATAAGTCTTGAAGGTATTTATATTTACCTTATATGTATAAAGTGAAAAGTGCATACTCAAACTTGTTACGAACATTTGGATAACATATATTCAATGATTCTATGGTTTGAATTGTACAAGCATGAATTAAGTCTCTTTGGGGTTTGATAAATGTATGATTGTGATGATCTGAGTCGAGTTCGATAATGCCTCATAACCCTAATCCGGCGACGGGTATGGGGTAGAGGTGTTACACCATATGCATACTCTTACATGAAATTGACAATGGAATTGCTTGGCATGATAGAATGTAAATTGTATAGGTAATGTGTTTTCACTTTGTGATTAATTGCTAATGTTTAAGATATGTTATCTTTAATTATGAAAGTACAACTGAGTGTTATTTCTCAGCGTATTGTCTGTTTATTCTGTGTGTAGGTATAACTGGAACTTGAAGTTCTAGTAGGTGATTCAGCATCCAATTTGTGATCCTCGACTCAACAATGTTTGTATAGTTCCTTTTTATATATATATGGTATATACTTAGGTTTCAGATTCGATTTTATATCGATATGGTCACACTGAATTCAAAATTGGCAATTTAGTTTAATTTTAGTGCATACCTTGTTAAATACATATATAAAATTGATATAAGTAAATGGAAATGGTTTAAATGATTTGGTATATGGAAATTGTCGTATGTATTAAAGTCGGGATAACGAGTTTTTGTAATATATATATGTATATATGATACTAAAGGCTAGAATTAAATAGATGGTAATGATATCCTTTATTGAATTGGTACACTTGTGGCATTGGTTGTTTGTATAGGTGATGCAAATTTAGTACCATTTAGAAATAGGCGGTCATGTCATGACATCAAGCCCCTTAACATCGTAATGAGATTTAGTTAGTGAGTTACACCGCATTGAGGAACCCACAAATTCGTGATGTCAACCCATTTATTTTACAAAATTTACAATTTCGTCCTAATTCGATCTTGAGTTAGCAAAAGAACTTTAGTAAGCTCGTATAAGGCCCCGTAAATGAATTTGTATCATATTATAATAATGCAATATATTTTTAAGCATATTAAATGGTCATATTATGTATTTAAAATATCGTAATGGCTCTAGAAATGGATGTGGCATCTCGTAGTTCAAACCCGACGATTGAGTCGAGTATGGGGTGTTACATGCAAACTATCAAAAAGAAAAATAGAGAAAAATGATCACTAGCTGCCTTCAAAATCGATATGAGCAAAGCTTTGATATAATCAACTAGGTCTTCCTCAAGTTTTTTTTGGAATCTATGAGTTTTCCTAAACATTGGATCAACTTGTTGTACCAGTGCATCTCTACTGTCTCGTATCAAATCCTTGTCAATGGCTCACTCACCAAACATTTTAGTCCATCTAGAGCTCTCCGTCAAGGGGGCCCTCTTTCCCCGTATCTTTCTTGTGCATGAACATTCTTTCCCACATGTTATTAAAAACTGACAATGAAGGATTCATTCAATGAGTGAAAATATTTAAAAATGCTCCCCCCTTTAATCACCTCCTTTTCGCGAACGACTATTATTTTTATATTCAATGCCTCAATTAAATCATGCATATCACTGGAAAAACCTTTTTAGGGACTTTTTCACTTTTCAGGGATCCAAATTAATTTTCATAAATTTGAGCTTTTACTCAACCACTAAACTAGGAACCATAATAAAATATGGTTTTTTGGTATTTGTAAACTCGAAATTATATAAGGTTTCTCTATGTACTTTTACCACCTTTTTACTTAATAAATATGTTTAACTTGAGTAATTGTTATTAAAATAATTGAATTTTACTTAATTAGTAATATTGGGCATGAATTTATAAATTATGTGAAATTGTGCGTAATTACATAATTTTTGTACATAATTTATATTATTTCATGTTAATTTATTAAAATGTGATTTTTCACCATGTAGGAGGACCATTAAAGATGTGATTAATGTGAATGAAACATGTACATGCAGAAATTAATTCATGTAGATGGCAAGACCATGCAATTTGGGTCATAAGGTTGATAATTTGACCCTGTTAAAAAGGTGTTAAAGATGGATGTAACACCCCTTACCCGTATTCAACGTTGGAACAGGGTACGAGGCATTACTAATCTTACATCCAATCAATCATACAATTTAGAAACTTGACTTTTCTCTCCAATTTAAAACTTTTACTAACACATCTTAAACAAGCCTACGAGGCCAAATTCACGGTTTAGGAATGGTTCAGGATCAAATCAAGCTCCTTTGAAGCTCTCAGAAAGACCTTAGAAAATTTTCTCTAAACAATCCACATGTCGGTGTGGAGGAAGGGACACGCCCATGTTCCACACCCGTGTGGAATTATTTCTCAATTCAAACCTACAGGGGTTTTCACACTACCGAACACACGCATGTTCCCAGCCCGTGTCCCTCAACAGCCTTGACACGCCCGTGTCTTAGCCCGTGTACAAAAAACTTGGCATTTTGGTTCTACGTCATCAACTCCAAAATGTCACATGGCCTAGGCACACACCCGTGTCCTTCAACTGTGTGGCAAATTAAATTCCAAATTTAGGTGCAAACTTCACATAGCCTGGGCACACACCCATGTTCATGGCCGTGCTTTCCACACAGCTAAGACGCACGACTGTGTCTCTGCTTGTGTGTTTACTATTGAGCATACTAACTTGTAAAACTAGCATACAAGGGGACACACGGCCTGACCATACACCCATGAGGCTGACCGTGTGTCACACACAGCCTAGACACACGCCCGTGTGTCTACCCGTGTGGACAAGAACAAGGCTATTTTCCAAGCTCTTTATCAACCTAATTCATACAAACATCAATCACATTCAACCTCCAACCTATTCATGCATACTTTAGCCAAGCAACCTAATCATGCATCATACACATTCATGAATAACCTCATGTTTTCATATATTAATAATAATGAGCCATCAACTATGGCCATATACAAAAGAGTTCATCTTTAAAAGAGTCAACATACTTGGACAAAACAACAGGACATTTCACTAAATCTATTCCTTATACATGCCATACTCAAAATGCTAAATCTAACTATACTAAGATGTGATGATAGTGTGGATGATCTTCTGATTATCTTCGCATCTCGAGCTGGCTCTTGGACACTATAAAACAAGGGAGAAGAAAAGAGAGTAAGCTTTAAGCTTAGTAAGTCTACATGTAAACAATAAGCATCGTACTATATGCTAATCAACCAACAACATTACATACTATATAATAACAATTCACATTATCATAAACATGCTTACTTATCTCAACTCTTACCACATCCCAACCATATATCAAATACATTGCTCACATTTATTTGTACTCATGCCCTGTATTTATCACCACAAGCCACATGAAATATTTTGAACCCTTTGGAAAGATACAAGTACCCGATGGTTTCGAACACAGCCCACCATTAATCAATAATAGGGTGGCATCGCACACAGCCCACCAACAATGATAATTACGGTGGTTTCGCACATAGCCCACCAAATGATAATATAAATGATGGTACCGCATAGCCTATCATGAATAAATAATAAGGTGGTATCCTACACAGCCCACCAACAATGATGATTACGGTGGTATCGCACACAACCCACCAAATGATAATTACAGATATTTGTCCATACTTATATTTCTATTCCGAGGTTCATACGAGAATTACTCATTATCCATCATTTTCAATCAATCTCACCAATAAGTATTTTCATCCATGCAATGCATCAATAAGTAACAACATATGTATTAAAGATGTATCGTTTACACAAAAACTTACCTTGGTGCAAAATGTGTAAATCAACGGTTTAGTCCGTAACCTTGCCTTTTCCCCGGTCAAGGTTGTTTCTGCGCTCCTCTTGATCTATAATAATAAAATTTACTCATTTAATCACTACTTAACTCATGGCACATCAAAATATCTAATTAGGCAAAAATGACCATTTTGCCTTTATACTTTGGCAAAATTATGATTTTGCCCCTAGGCTCGTAAATTATTTTTCATCATATTTTCTCATTAAACAAGCCTAGCTGAACATTTATTTCTCTTATAGCAATTCACAATACCAATCATTTTATGCATTTATTACTCAATTTATAACCTTTACAAATAGGTCATTTTAGGTGTTTTCATGGAAACACCTTTCACAAAAGTTATTTATTTAACAACCACAATTCATTTTCTTCCATAAAAACTCAGCAAACAATATAAGCACTCTCATTTCAAATCCCTAAACTTTCAACCATTTTACAAAATATTCCCTTCATTAGCTAGCTTAAGCTTTAGGGGTTCCAAAAGTATAAAAATTATCAAGAAAGACCTCTAAGATCACTTACTTGAAAGAGAATAGCTTAGCTGAAAGTTTGAGCTCCAAAAACCTCTATTGTCACTTCAATTTTGGGTGGAAGAAGAAAATGAACAAGGATGATATCATTTTTTCTTTATTTTATTTATTTCTTTCAATTTAGTCACCTAATTCACCCACTTTGACCAAATTTTGACATTTCTTGTCCCCTATGGCCCGTCACTCATTTTCTAAGGGTCTAATTGCACATTTAGGGCTTCCAATTAATATTCTACAGCTATTAAACACCTTTAGCCTATAAAATAGAACTTTCGCACTTTATGCGGTTTAGCCCTTTTTCGTAATTAAGCATACAATCATTAAAATTAAAGCACCAAAATTTTCATACACTCTATAGTTTTGCCATAACACATAAAATAATATTAAAATAATTTTCTTCAACCTTGGATTAGTGTCCCGAAACCACTGTTCCGACTAGCCCCAAAATCGGGCGGTTACAACTCTCCCCCTTTAGAGATTTTTCATCCCTAAAAATCTTACCGGTAAAAAGGTTTAGGTACTGTTCTCCTATGATTTCTTCTGGCTCCCATGTAGCCTCTTCTACACCGTGTTTTTGCCATAACACTTTCATTAAGGCTATACATTTATTCCTCAACTGTTTAACCTCTCGAGCCAAAATCTTAATTGGTTCCTCTTCATAAGTGATGTCCAGTTGTATCTCAATTTCGGTCAGAGGGATCACATGCGAAGGATCAGAAGATATCACCGTAATATCGATAGATGAAACACGTGTGTTCTTTCTAACTCTTCTGGCAAAGCCAATCGGAAGCTACTAGCCCAATCCTTTCAATAACCTTATACGGTCCTATGAATCATGGACTCAATTTGCCCTTTCGACCAAATCTCAATATTTTCTTCCACGGGGATACACTTTATCACCCACCTGAAACTCGATTTCTTTCCTTTTCAAATCCGCGTATGACTTTTTTCGATCTGAAGCAGCTTTTAAACTATCACGTACCACTTTCACTTTCTCCTTGATTTCTTTAACTAGATCAACTCCGTGCATTTGCTTCTCACTAAGTTTGGTCCAATATAAGGGCGTCTAACACTTGCGACCATATAAAGCTTCGTACGGTGCCATCCGTATACTCGACTGATAACTGTTGTTGTAGGCAAACTCAACCAAAGGTAGATATTTTTCCCAACTACCTTCGAACTCTAAAACACAGCATCAGAGCATATCCTCAAGAACTTGAATCACTCTTTAGGATTGGCTATCGGTTTGAGGATGGAACATGGTACTAAAATTCAATCTTGTACCTAAGGCTTCCTGTAACTTCTTCCAAAACCTAGAAGTAAATCTTGGATCTCTATCCGAGATAATGGATATAGGTACCCTATGTAATCTTACAACCTCAACAATATACAGCTCGGCCAACTTATCAAGTGAGTAATCCATACGCACCGGTATAAAGTGAGTCGATTTCATTAATCTATCCAAAACAACCCACACAACATCTTTGTTTTTTAGATTCATGGGTAACCCCGTTATGAAATCCATTGTGATTTGGTCCCACTTCCACTTGGGAACCATCACTGGCTAAAGTAATCAAGAAGGTACTTGATGCTTGGATTTCACTTGTTGACAGATCAAACACTTTGTAACAAACTCGGAGATATCTCTTTTCATACCTGGCCACCAATACAACTTCTTCAAATCATTGTACAATTTTGTGCTGCCCGGATGTACTGACAAGCAACCATTGTGTGCTTCATGTAAAATTTTTCGTATCAACTCATCGACCTTAGATACACAAACTATATCATGAAACATCAAACAATCATCTGAACCAACCCAAAAATTAGAGTCATTTCCTGATTCACACTGAGCTCTCTTAACTTGTATTTCACTATCATTCTTTTGAGCTTCACATATCTGTTGAAGAAATAATGGTCTAGCCCTCAACTCGGCCAATATAGCACCATCATCATACAACGCTAAACTCATACTCATAGCCTTCAGAGCATACAGGGATTTTCTACTTAAGGCATCTACGACCACATTCGCTTCCCCGAATGGTAATCGATTACTATCTCATAATCCTTTAGTAATTCAAGCCATCGTCGTTGTCGAAAATTCAAATCCTTTTGGTCTATCAAGTATTTCAAGATCTTGTGATCGGTGACGATTTCACACTTTTCACCATACAAATAATGATGCCAAATCTTTAAAGCGAAATGATCACAGCCAACTCCAAATCGTGAGTCAGATAATTCTTCTCATGTGGTTTTACTGTCTCGAGGCATAAACTACTACTTTACCCTCTTGCATCAACACACAACCAAGACCATTTAATGACACATCACTGTAGACCATAAACTCCTTTCTCGACTCAGGTTGTACTAAAATCGATGCTTTCGTCAATAATGCCTTCAATGTCTTGAAACTCTGTTGGCACCTCTTAGTCCATTCAAACTTAACATCTTTATGTAACAGTTTCGTCATCGGGATAGCAATCATGGAAAACCCTTTTACCAAACGTCTGTAGTAGTCCGCTAAACCCAAAAAGCTTCTAATCCCTAACACATTCCTCAGTGGTTTCCACTCCACAATAGCCGCGATCTTTCTCAGATCAACTCATAATTCCATCACCCGACACAATGTGTCATAAGAATCCAACCTCTTGGAGTCAAAACTCACTCTTGCTAAACTTAGCATATAACTGCTTATCTCTTAATGTCCGCAAAATAATTTTTAGATGCTCTGCATGTTCACTCTCAACTCGAGAATAAATTAGTATGTCATCGATGAAAATAACACACATTTATCCAAATATGGTCAGAAAATACGGTTCATTAAATCAAAAAAATCGCAAGAGCATTCGTTAAGCCAAATGCCATGACAAGGAACTCATAATGGCCATACCTCATCTAAATTATAGTTTTCGGCACATCTTGCTCCTTAACCCTCAAATGGTAATAGCCAGACCTTAAGTCTATTTTAGAAAACACCATATCTCCCTTCAGTTGGTCAAACAAAACATCTATCCTTGGCAAAGGATACTTATTCTTCATTGTTACCTTGTTGAGTTGTCTACAGTCTATACACAGTCTCATCGACCCATCTTTCTTCTTCACAAAAAGTATCAGAGCACCCCATGGTGAATAGCTCGGTCTTGTAAAATCCTTATTCATTAACTTTTCCAACTGAACCTTTAATTTTTTAACTCCAATGGTGCCATCCTATACCGGACCACCGAAATAGGTGTCGTACCTGTAACATCCTGGACTTTAGGGTTCTACATTTAATGTGTGTTTTGTGCGTATGCTATGCTCTGTGTGTTAATTTAGTGTGTTTGGGGGTCTAGGGAAGGCTCGGGGTTAAGCCGAAGCCTTAGCCAAAATTTTAATTTTGGGCACTTTAAGGGAGAGCTAGCTGAGGCAGGTTTTAAGTAGTATAGATTAGGTTTGATGACATAAGAAGTGCTATAGTAAAATGGCAAAGAAGCGCCACTTAAGAGGTAGGTCAGTGACGCCATAGGGAGTAGTGTAGAAGCAAGTTTGAGCCGCACAGTTTACATTTTAAGAGTTCTTTTTAGCGTCAGGATGAGTGGTGATGGATTCGGCTAGGGACCTTGAAGAGTAGGTGTCGAATTGGTCAAATGTTTTGAATGGTAGGCTATGAGAGAAAGATGGGATTTGAATTGTTCAAACTATTTCAAATGGGTGAATGGGGGTAAAAGTAGGAGCTGAACAAGGGAGAAGTGGCTTGTTGGGTTGTTGGCCAAATTTTTGGTTAGTGTTGAAGGGGATTCGGTCAAAAGTGGTGGCTTTCATTTTGGTGAGTGTAGGTTCCAAAATTTTTTGTAGTGTTTAGCAATTTGGTATGGGAGCTTTTTCTTTCGGCATTTGGGTGTTTGTTCATTTTGGAAACTTTTGGCTCTTTTCTTTGTAGGCCGAAACTCCTAGGGCTATGGTTGTTCATTCTTCATTCAGCTAACAATCAAAACCATCTTCTACCTTTTTTTTTTTTCATTTTGGTAAGTTGAGTACATTACTTCACCATCAAAAGCCGAAATAATTTTCTATTTTTCTTTTGTTCAAATGTGTTTTGCATTTGATAACCCCTTAACCGAACCCTCCTATCACCTCTTCCATTTCATCATTTTTTCTTCATTTATCTCTTCTTAGTCGAATCCTCATCTCATACCCTGGGGATTCATCTTTTGTTTTCATCTGCTCAAGCCGAAACCTATTCCCATTCCTTCTCTTTGGGTTTTTTCCTCCACTTTTCTATTCTTCTTAAGCCGAATATCCCTTGTGTGTTCATCTCCTTTCATTTGTTATTGTTCCAGAGGGTTGCCGTCACTCTTTCTCCCAACCTTCTCGATCGGTTTCTTCCTATTTGGGTGGTAAGTGATTCCTTCTTTTTTTATTCTTCCTTATTCTCTTGCTGGTTATTAACCGAAGGGGGTTACTTGGTGATATGGGTGCTTTGGCTAAATGTAAGAGGGGCTTGGTTTTCTTATTCTTTCTGCATCTGGCCAGTGTTTGAAGGGTCATTAGGGAAAATCAGTTTCGGTCGATCAAGGTACGGTCATACCATTCGTTTGGCCGAAGGCCACTTCTTCTAATTTATATCTTGGAGAACTAAATTTAATTTGGTGATGTGAAGAAACTTCGGTAACTCCTCAATCCAAGTTTAGTAGCCTCTATTTTTTGTCAATCTAGGTAAGAAACCTCTTCATTTTAAGCGTATATTCTTATTTTGCTTCAATGCCTTAACCCGATCTTCTGACCAAGATATCTTTCATGGAATCGAGTACTAGCCACGTAAAGGAGGGGGTTAGACCCGTAGTCCCAACCCCTAAGTTCAAGAAGCGTGTTGTTTCGGCAGTCCGAGACTGGCCACCGAGTTGTGGACCAGCTTCAGAGCAGGATAGACAGATAGCCGTCATCCCTACTAACGAGAGTGTCGACATAGAAAGCATAGTATTGCATGTTATCAGGTGTGTAAAATATTCACACTCTGTTATTAATATGTGTTATTAATGGTTTGGTTGAAAGGTGAAGTGATTAAATGGGAAGTCGTTATACCCTTGTGGGTAAGGCTGAGGATACCAGTTAAGTGACTATAACGTTCTATTAATTGGTATGAAAATGTATGTTGTAATCTGTTACTATGATGAGAGCATGTGCATTCATTTTATTTGTATGTTCAGCATGGGTTGGGTTATTATGCGAAAGGGGAAGTATTAGAGACTGTCACGGTGGTTTGTACCACAAGTGGGTTGGCCCACATATATCTGATTCAGTGACCATGTCTCGGTGGCTTGGGACCACGATGGTTTAATACCACGTATATATATCTATGATTTTGTGACTCGTCCTAGTGGTTTGGTACCACAGTGGGTTGGCCCCACATACATTCATCAAGAATTGTCACGGTGGTTTGGTACCGCGGTGGGTTGGCCCCACATATGTTAATAGTGACTCTGTCACGGTGATCTAGTATCACAGTGGTTGGGAACCATGAGTGGCTTGGTGCCACATATGAGGTGTGTAGCGGATGGAGGGTTGATTGTAGAAATCCCCACAATGTGATGGGCTGGAATGGGTGGTGTGTGGAGGATAGAAAATTAGGTTGGGCTGGGACACATTACATTCATATTTGTGTATGCTATGTTGAGTGGGCTAAGGCCAATGTGCGAATATGGGCTTGAGGCCATTTATGTGACATAAGGGGATTTACACACTGAGTCGCGGTGACTCACCCCTCTGCTTAATTTTGCTGGTAATCAGTAGATCGTGGATCTGGGAGCCGAGGCAGACTTGTGGAGGCTATAAAATGTTTTTTTTATGAACTCGTTTCCTTTCTACAAATTATTTTAATTGGGGATTTTGTTATGTAATAAGGCCTTCTTAAGTTAATATTTGGTTTTCCTTATTTATTATTCATTTAAGATATAACATTATTATATTTTAACCTAAAAGTTAAGATGAAATTTTCAAAACATAAGTAACGTACAATAATCATTTTCTCTCAAGTGCCAACAAAGATAACAAATGATCATTTTAACTCAATTCGGGAATTTTCTTAAACTACAAACCATTGTTTTCAAAACATCACCCTAGACGAAAAGTGTCACAGACCAAAATTGACCCTAATCGGAACGGTGGTTTCGGGACCACGAATCCGAGTTTGAAATATTTTTTAATATTATATTCTGTGCTCATTATGTGTGAATTAATATGTGTGAAAGTTTCGTAGAAAAATTTTATCGTTTAAGTGCTTAATTTGATTAAAAGGACTTAATCATGTAAAATGTAAAAGTGACATACTAAAGTGAAAGGTGCTAATTTGAGCATGGCTTTATGATATGAAGTATAGAAAGGGTAAATAACCCATTTTATGAGTTAGTGGCCGGCCATGGACAAGTTTGTCCTTGAGATGTATTATTTGGTTATTTTAATTTTAAGGTTAGTTAAGTAATTTAATACTAACTTAATATATGTTAAAGTAAAACAAAAGAAAATGATATTATCATCCATTTTTGTTCTTGGCCGAACCTTTGCATGAGGAGAAGGGTTTGATTTGTTTGAAATTTTGGCACTTTGAAGCTAAAATTGAAGGTGAGTTTTTAGTCGATTTTAGATAATTTTTTCGTTTTTGAGATCGTTGCTTGAATCATGGTGACCCATGTTAAAATTTTTAAGAATAATCATGTATGATGTTCGGCCTTTGCTATGTTCTTGTAATTTTTGGTGTTTTATGATTTTATGTAAATGATATGTTAAAGATTAGTATATATTGAATTGGAAATTTTAGTAAATTTGAGTATTTTGGACTAATTTGTAAAAATAAAATTTTTGAGGGACTTGTTTTCAAAATAAATGAAATGTATGTCTTGGTATGAAGGTATGGAAGATTCGGCCCTAAAGTATTATGTGCAAATTATGTGTATTTTGTGTTTTATGCAAATAGGACTAAATTGTAAAAATGTGAAACTCTAGGGGTAAAATGGTAATTTGCCTATTTAGTGCTTAGGGACCAAATTGAGATGAAATGTACTTGAATGATCTAAATTTTAATGTGTTTAGATCAAGAACAAGGAAAAACAAATTTTGATCGGGGAAAGGCGAAAGTTGTCGATGAGTCGGTTAACGTTGTCCGTCGATAGTCGAGGTAAGTCCTTAAGCTGAAATATGTCAAAGAATTATTTATGAACCTGCTAAATTATAATGTTCAATAAATTTGAGTGTATATTATTGTAATAGCCGAATGTATATGGGTTAAATTGGCTTGAATGCATAAATTGACAATATGATATGAATGTGTATCTTTGATATATTATTTGGGAAAATGTGAAGTATGTGATTGGTTTATGAATTATTCAGGCTTCATACTTAGCATGCTTAGTGTCGGTGACATATTTGGGCTTCGTGCTTAGCAGGCTTAGTGCCGGTGACATATTCGGGCTTCGTGCCTAGCAGGCTTAGTGCCGGTGACATATTCGGGCTCCGTGCCTAGTAGGCTTAGTGTCGATGACATATTCGAGCTTCGTGCCTAGCAGGCTTAGTGCCGGTGATTTGATTCGGGCTTCGTGCCTAGCAGGCTTAATGCCGGTTGATACTTTAAAACGAAGAAACCATAAATTGTTCGAGTGTAACATAGTGAATCTATTGAGTTAAAAACTCAGGTAAGCTTAAATCTCATTGAATCCATCAGAAGTAAGGTAAGTTGTGATTAGTTGAAATATTATGTTAAGAATGGTGTTATGTGTGATTGAGCTTATTGATCGATGTGTATGAATGGTATAAGATAGAATTTGAGCTTAAACGTACTATTTTTGGGAGGTTCGGTTACTATTAGAAATGATAATAGTGAAAAGACTTTGAATATGATAATATAGTTGATATGAATGTTGTACCTATGTGACATGGAGCATGTGATTCATGTAATATATGTTTATACTATGGTTCGATGAATTATAGAATTATGGTAATGAAGTGTAAATGCTATGGTTAATGAACTGTTAATATTCGGCCCTGCATAAATATATTTATGGAAATATTTATATTCAATGTTATAAGTTTAAAGAAATAAAATGTTTAAGTGTTTGAATGTTACATTAAAGTTGCTTAAGACTTACTAAGCTAGTGAACTTACTCTGTATGTGTTTGTATATCTGTTTTATAGATCGTTGATTCAACTACGGGCTCAGGGGATCATCAAGAAAGTCAACCACACTATCACTCTCTTTGGTATATATATGTTTTGTATACTTTTTGAATCAAAGGCATGTATAGGCTTTATTTTGATAAGTAATGAATGATGTTCGGATTTGTAAATGTAAATATATGGCCTTGCGAATAAGGCTGTTATTTTTTGGTTGAAGTATTGTTTATATGTTTGATATAATAGTCCATTTTAATCTTTGGTATAAGACGTATGCTTATAATGCTTGGAAGTTAAATGTAGTTGTATAGAAATGATTATATATATGTATAAGTTAACTTGTTGGATTCGTTGTTAGTGATAAGTATAAGTAGTTACAAATTATGGAAAAGTGGTAATGAATGTTTGGTCAAGGCATAGTTTGTATGTTTGTGCTTTTAGGTTAAGTTGGCTTTGAGACCTATGTTTATGCATGGTCAATTGTAGTACAAATAAGTAACGTAAATTTTGCATGAATGATGAAAGTTTAGTTAGCACATTCAGTCTTTGATCTATGCATATAACATGCAAAGTTATATTGAGATTATGCATATTCTGATATAAGTATATAGATATATATATATATATGAAGTGTATTGTCTCTTAGTCTATAGGTGTAATGCCAAGTGATGTATGCATGTAGTCGAAATGATGCTTATCAGTAGTTCTAATTACATGGTTCAGTGTGCTTTGGTTTAAATGAAATGGTACGTGAGGCATGTTGGCATGAAATATATACAAAGGAGTGGTACTAATTAGGTGTTTATATCATAGATTAAAATAGATAAATATGCTAATAATAAGGATAAAAATATATTGTTTGATCACTTTGTAATTGTGGATGATTACATTGAATATGTTTTAACTTGTATATTAAGTATATTTATAAATATATATTATTGTGCCCATGTGCTTTATCTGTTTAGGATATGAATTAATCAATTGAAAAAGATTTGGCTATTGGTAACGCCTGTAACCCTAATCCAGCGACGGATACGGGTTAAGGGGTGTTACATTTTATTGGTATCAGAGCTACGGTTTAGTCAATTTTAGGACTATCGTAGTACGTAAGAGTCTAGCTATACATGCCTTTGAATTGTATATATGATAGTGTGGTGACTTCTGACAATTTCAATTGTATTTTATATAGTAAATGGATTCCGATCCCGATAGAGCCGTAGCTGATGATGTGGAGAGCGTTGCGCCTAATCTCGCACGTGGATCAGCGCCATTAGACTATCGACCAGTTATGGGTAGCCACGAGGGGGTGGCTAAATAAGCCTTCTACGAAATGATGAATGAATGGTTTACCCAATTTGTTCAGAATAATCTGACTGTACAACAACCTCCACCCCCGAATAATCTAACTCCGGTACCTTCAGCACCCCGGATGATAGATCCGACGAGATCTAGCAGGCCTCCCATAGATAAAATCAGGAAATATGGGGCCGAGGAATTCAAGGCCAATGATGATGATGACGCAGAGCGAGCCGAGATGTGGCTTGATAACACTATTCGGGTACTTGATGAGTTATCTTGTACTCCAGATGAATGCCTAAAGTGTGCTATATCTCTACTTTGGGACACTGCCTATCACTGGTGGAACACACTAGTATCCGTAGTTCCGAAAGAAAAAGTAACTTGGGACTTCTTCCAAATTGAGTTCTGTAAGAAATATATCAGTCAGAGATTCATCAATCAGAAACGGAAAGAATTTCTGGAATTAAAATAGGGTCGCATGACTGTGACAGAGTATGAGCGAAGTTTGTCAGATTGAGCCGTTACGCTCGGGAGTGTATATCTACTGAAGCCATTATGTGTAAGAGATTTGAAGACGGCCTGAATGAAGACATAAAGTTACTTGTGGGCATTCTTGAAATCAAAGAGTTTGTGATATTAGTCGAGCGAACTTGTAAAGCCAAAGAGCTCGGGAAAGAGAAAAGAAAATCTGAAGTAGAAGCTAGAGATACTCGAAAAAGATCATCGAGTAAAATTTTCCATTCTGTGCATAAGAAGTTTAGAGATGACCCCAGTCGACATAAAGCCACTTCAGACTTGTCTATACGTGATCGACCTCCAGTGAGATCCCAAGCCACGTCGATAGCTAGTGTCGATAATGTCCCGCAGAATCGGGCTGAGTGTAAACATTGTGGGAAATGGCATCCTGGGAGTTGTAGAGTTAGTGATCGGTCCTGCTTTAAATGTGGATCGTCGGATCATTTTATTCGAGAGTGCCCGATGTTAACCGAGCAAAATACAACTCAGAACACTAGACTGAGCAGTGCGCCAGCACGGGGTAGACCACTCAGACATTCAGGTAATATAGGTGGCAGTCAGAGAGGGACGAAGGACACCGCAATACGATCAGAGGCTAGAGCTCCAGCTAGAGCTTATGCTACACGAGCCAGAGAGGATGCTTCCTCCCTCGATGTCATTACCGGTACTTTCACCTTTTATGATACTACTGTGATTGCATTGATTGATCCTGGTTCGACTCATTCATATGTGTGTGAAACTCTAGTATTTAGTAAGACTCTGCCAGTTGAGTCTACTGAGTTTGTGATTCGTGTGTCCAACCCTTTGGGTAGATGTGTACTTGTTAATAAAGTATGTAGAGGTCCCGTTGATGATTCGGGATTCTTGCTTCCCAGCCGATTTAATGTTGTTGCCCTTCGATGAGTTCGATATAATTTTGGGAATGGATTGGTTAACTTCACATGATGCAGTGGTGAATTGCAAAAGAAAGCTTATTGATTTGAGATGTCAGAACGGTGAGATCATCAGAATTTATCTAGTGATTTAAGTGGGTTTCCTACAATAATATCCTCGATGTTGGCCCGAAAGTATGTGAGAAAAGGGTGCGAAGCTTATTTGGCCTATGTACTGGATAATAAAGTGTCTGAAAAGCATATTGAATCTGTACCGGTTGTGTGTGAATACCCAGATGTGTTTCCTGAAGAACTACCGAGTTTACCACCAGTATGAGAGATTGAGTTCGGCATTGAATTAGCACTGGGAACGACTCCGATCTCAATAGCTCCGTATCGGATGGCACCTACTGAGTTAAAAGAGTGCACAGTTGCAAGAGTTAACAGATAGGGGCTTTGCACGACCGATTTTCTCTCCTTGGGGTACACCAGTTCTTTTTGTGAAGAAGAAAGATAGAACGATGCGGATGTGTATTGATTATCGGTAACTGAATAAAGTAACTATAAAGAATAAGTACCCGTTACCTCGGATTGATAATTTGTTTGATTAGTTAAAAGGGGCTTTAGTATTTTTGAAGATAGATTTGAGATCGGGTTATTATCAGTTGCGAGTCAGAGATACAAATGTGCCAAAGACTGTATTCCGGATGAGGTACGGACATTTTGAGTTTCTGGTTATGCCTTTTGGACTCACTAATGCACCTGCTATTTTTATGGATCTAATGAATCGGTCTTGAGTGCGTTTTGGATCGGTTTGTAGTAGTGTTTATTGATGATATACTACTCTACTCCAAAAATGAAATCGAACATGCCGAGCATTTGAGATTAGTGCTACAAATTTTGCGAGATCAACAGTTGTATGCAAAGTTTAGTAAGTGAGAGTTCTGGATGAATGAAGTCAGCTTTTTGGGTCATGTTGTTTCACAGATCGGTATTGGGTGGATCCAAACAAAATAGTAGCTATACTTGATTGGAAACCACCAAAGAATGTTTTCGAGATTGAAGCTTTCTAGGCCTTGCGGGATACTACAGACGGTTTGTAAAGGTTTTTCGTGATAGCTACACCTTTGACAAGGCTCTTGCAAAAGATGTCAAGTTTGAGTGGTTGGAAAAGTGTCAAAAAGTTTTGAACAATTGAAAGCTCTTTTGATGAAGCTCGATGTTAGCTCAAATGAATCGGGTAAAGAATTTGTCATTTTAGTGATGCTTCTTTGAATGGGTTGGGTTGCATTTTGATGCGAAGGCAAAGTTATAGCCTACGCTTGAGACAATTGAATCCGCATACGAAAGAAATTACCCGACTCACGATCTGAAATTAGCAGCCATTGTTTTCGCATTGAAAATTTGGCGTCATTACTTATTCGGCGAGAAATGTCACGTTTATTCGGATCATAAAAGTCTAAAATATTTGATGACTCAGAAAGATCTGAACTTGAGACAACACAAATGGTTAGAATTATTAAAAGACTATGAGTTGGTGATTGACTACCATCCGGGAAAAGCCAATGTTGTTGTAGATGCGTTAAGTCAAAAATCATTATTTGCTCTTCGTGCAATGAATGCACAGATGGTTATGTCTAGTGATGGTTCGATCATAGCTGAGTTACAAGCAAGACCGATGTTTATCCAGCAAATTTGTGATGCACAGAAAGTTGACAAAGATTTGATGGCTAGATGAATTCAGTGCGAAAAATATACAAAATCAGAGTTTCAAATTGATGCGAATGACTGTTTGAACTTTAAAAGCCAAATGTGTGCTCCGAAGAACTCGAAATTAATTCAGATGATTCTAAGTGAGGCTCATAGAGGTCAATTATCGATACATCCGAGTAGCACTAAAATGTATAATGATTTGAAACAGTATTATTGGTGGCCTGGCATGAAACGGGATATATCTGAATTTGTGTTGAAGTGCTTAATTTGTCAGCAAGTAAAAGCCGAGCATCAAGTGCCATCTGGGCTGCTTCAGCCGATCATGATACCTGAATGGAAATGGGATAAAATTTCTATGGATTTTGTATCTGGTTTGCCTATGACACCGAGCAAGAAAGATGCAGTCTGGGTTATAGTAGATAGACTGACCAAATCAGCTCATTTTGTACCACTTCGTATGGACTTTTCACTCGATAAACTTGCTAAGTTGTTTATATCTCAAATTGTGAGATTACATGGTGTGCCGAGTTCTATTATCTCAGACAGAGACCCGAGATTTACATCGTGATTGTGGAAGAAGTTACAAGATGCTTTAGGTACTAAACTTCATTTTAGCACCACCTTTCACCCACAGACAGACGGTCAATCTGAGCGAACCATTCAAACACTTGAGGGCATGTTGAGATGTTGCGTTCTCGAGTTTGAAGGTACGTGGGAAAAGTACTTACCTTTGATTGAATTTGCTTATAATAACTGTTTTCAATCAAGTATCAAAATGGCACCCTATGAAGCTCTATATGGCCACAAGTGTCGTACACCATTGTACTGGACCGAGCTCAGTGAGAACAAGATACAAGGGTTGATTTGATTAAAGAGATGAGCAGAAAGTGGCTATAATCGGAGATAGTTTGAAAGCTGCATCAGATCATCAAAAGTCTTACGCTGATTTGAAAAGTAAAGATATAGAATTTCAAGTTAGAGATCAGGTATTTTTGAAAGTTTCCCCGTGGAAGAAAGTAATCCGATTTGGACAGAAAGGCAAACTGAGTCCGAGATTTATCGGACCATATGAAATCATCGAACGTATTGGGCCTGTTGCTTATAAGTTGAAGTTACCCTCTGAATTAGAAAAGATACACAATGTATTTCACGTTTCTATGCTCCGTAGATACAGATCAGATCCGTCACATGTGATTGTTCCATTTGAGATTGAAATTCGACTTGATATGACATATGAGGAAGAACCGATCCGTATCTTAGCTCGGAAAGTGAAAGAGTTAAGAAACAAAAGGATTCCATTAGTGAAAGTACTATGGAATCGGCATGGAGTTGAAGAGGCTACGTGGGAGCCTGAGGACTCAATGAGGCATCAATATCCGACGATGTTTAACGGTAAGATTTTCGGGGACGAAAATTCTTAAGGGGGGAGAGTTGTCACAGACCGAAATTGACCCTAATCAGAACGGTGGTTTTGGGACCACGAATCCGAGTCTAAAATATTTTTTAATATTATATTCTGTGCTCATTATGTGTGAATTAATATGTGTGAAAGTTTCATAGAAAAATTTTATCTTTTAAGTGCTTAATTTGATTAAAAGGACTTAATCGCGTAAAATGTAAAAGTGGCATACTAAAGTGAAAGGTGCTAATTTGAGCATGGCTTTATGATATGAAGTATAGAAAGGGTAAATAACCCATTTTATGAGTTAGTGGCCGGCCATGGACAAGTTTGTCCTTAAGATATATTATTTGGTTATTTTAATTTTAAGGTTAGTTAAGTAATTTAATAATAACTTAATATATGTTAAAGTAAAACAAAAGAAAATGATATTATCATCCATTTTTGTTCTTGGCCAAACCTTTGCATGAGGAGAAGGGTTTGATTTCTTTGAAATTTTGGCACTTTGAGGCTAAAATTGAAGGTGAGTTTTTAGTCGGTTTTAGATAATTTTTACGTTTTTGAGATTGTTGCTTCGAACAGTAGCTGACCCATGTTAAAATTTTTAAGAATAATCATGTATGATGTTCGGCCTTTGCTATGTTCTTGTAATTTTTGGTGTTTTATGATTTTATGTAAATGATATGTTAAAGATTAGTATATATTGAATTGGAAATTTTAGTAAATTTGAGTATTTTGGACTAATTTATAAAAATAAAATTTTTGAGGGACTTGTTTGCAAAATAAATGAAATGTATGTCTTGGTATGAAGGTATAGAAGATTCGGCCCTAAAGTATTATGTGCAAATTATGTGTATTTTGTGTTTTATGCGAATAGGACTAAATTGTAAAAATATGAAACTCTAGGGGTAAAATGGTAATTTGCCTATTTATGTGCTTAGGGACCAAATTGAGATGAAATGTACTTGAATGAGCTAAATTTTAATGTGTTTAGATCAAGAACAAGGAAAAACAAATTTGGATCGGGGAAAGGCGAAAGTTGTCGACTAGCCGGTTAACGTTGTCCGTCAATAGTCGAGGTAAGTCCTTAAGCTGAAATATGTCAAAGAATTATTTATGAACTTGTTAAATGATAATGTTCGATAAATTTGAGTGTATATTATTGTAATAGCCGAATGTATATGGGTTAAATTGGCTTGAATGCATAAATTGACAATATGATATGAATGTGTATCTTTGATATATTATTTGGGAAAAATGTGAAGTATGTGATTGGTTTATGAATTATTCGGGCTTCATGCCTAGCAGGCTTAGTTTCGGTGACATATTCGGGCTTCGTGCTTAGCAGGCTTAGTACCGGTGACATATTCGGGCTTCGTGCCTAGCGAGCTTAGTCTTAGGTGACATATTCGGGCTTCATGCCTAGCGGGCTTAGTCTTGGTGACATATTCGAGCTTCGTGCCTAGCAGGTGCTTAGTGCTTAGGTGATTTGATTCGAGCCGTGCCTAGCGAGCTTAATGCCGGGTGATACTTTAAAACGAAGAAACCATAAATTGTTCGAGTGTAACATAGTGAATCTATTGAGTTAAAAACTCAGATAAGCTTAAATCTCATTGAATCCATCAGAAGTAAGGTAAGTTGTGATTAATGTTACTTGAGTTGAAATATTATGTTAAGAATGGTGTTATGTGTGATTGAGCTTATTGATCGATGTGTATGAATGGTATAAGATAGAATTTGAGCTTAAGCATACTATTTTTGGGAGGTTCGGTTACTAGTAGAAATGATAATAGTGAAAAGACTTTGAATATGATAATATAGTTATATGAATGTTGTACCTATGTGACATGGAGCATGTGATTCATGTAATATATGTTTATACTATGGTTCGATGAATTATAGAATTATGGTAATGAAGTGTAAATGCTATGGTTAATAAACTGTTAATATTCGGCCCTGCATAAATATATTTATGGAAATATTTATATTTAATGTTATAAGTTTAAAGAAATAAAATGTTTAAGTGTTTGAATGTTACATTAAAGTTGCTTAAGACTTACTAAGCTAGTGAGCTTACTCTGTATGTGTTTGTATATCTGTTTTATAGATCGTTGATTCAACTACGGGCTCAGAGGATCATCAAGAAAGTCAACCACACTATCACTCTCTTTGGTATATATATGTTTTGTATACTTTTTGAATCAAAGGCATGTATAGGCTTTATTTTGATAAGTAATGAATGATGTTCAGATTTGTAAATGTAAATATATGGCCTTGAGAATAAGGCTATTATTTTTTGGTTGAAGTATTGTTTATATGTTTGATATAATAGTCCGTTTTAATCTTTGGTATAAGACATATGCTTATAATGCTTGGAAGTTAAATGTAGTTGTATAGAAATGATTATATACATGTATAAGTTAACTTGTTGGATTCGTTGTTAGTGATAAGTATAAGTAGTTACAAATTATGGAAAAGTGGTAATGAATGTTCGATCAAGGCATAGTTTATATGTTTGTGCTTTTAGGTTAAGTTGGCTTTGAGACCTATGTTTATGTATGGTCAATTGCAGTACAAATAAGTAACGTAAATTTTGTATGAATGATGAAAGTTTAGTTAGCACATTCAGTCTTTGATCCATGCATGTAACATGCAAAGTTATATTGAGATTATGCATATTCTGATATAGGTATATAGATATATATGAAGTGTATTGTCTCTTAGTCTATAGATGTAATGTCTAGTGATTTATGCATGTAGTCGTAATGATGCTTATTAGTAGTTCCAATTACATGGTTCAGTGTGCTTTGGTTTAAACGAAATGGTACGTGAGGCATGTTGGCATGAAATGTATACAAAGGAGTGGTACTAATTAGGTGTTTATATCATAGATTAAAATAGATAAATATGCTAATAATGAGGATAAAAATATATTGTTTGATCACTTTGTAATTGTGGATGATTACATTGAATATGTTTTAACTTGTATATTAAGTATATTTATATATATATTATTGTGCCCATGTGCTTTATCTGTTTAGGATATGAATTAATCAATTGAAAAAGATTTGGCTATTGGTAACGCCTTTAACCCTAATCCAGTGACGGATACGGGTTAAGGGGTGTTACATTTTATTGGTATCAGAGCTACGGTTTAGTCGATTTTAGGACTACCGTAGTACGTAAGAGTCTAACTATACATGCCTTTGAATTGTATATATGATTGTGTGGTGACTTCTGACAATTTCAATTGTATTTTATATAGTAAATGGATTCGATCCTGATAGAGCCGTAGCTGATGATGTGGAGAGCGTTGCGCCTAATTTTGCACGTGGATCAGCGCCATTAGACTCTCGACCAGTTACGGGTAGCCACGAGGGGGTGGCTAAACAAGCCTTCTACCAAATGATGAATGAATGGTTTACCCAATTTGTTCAGAATAATCTGACTGTACAACAACCTCCACCCCCGAATAATCTAACTCCGGTACCTTCAGCACCCCGATGATAGATCCGACGAGATCTAGCAGGCCTCCCGTAGATAAAATCAGGAAATATGGGGCCGAGGAATTCAAGGCCAATGATGATGATGATGCAGAGCGAGCCGAGATGTGGCTTGATAACACTATTCGGGTACTTGATGAGTTATCTTGTACTCCAGATGAATGCCTAAAGTGTGCTATATCTCTATTTCGGGACACTGCCTATCACTGGTGGAATACACTAGTATCCGTAGTTCTGAAAGAAAAAGTAACTTGGGACTTCTTCCAAATTGAGTTCCGTAAGAAATATATCAGTCAGAGATTCATCAATCAGAAACGGAAAGAATTTTTGGAATTAAAACAGGGTCGCATGACTGTGACAGAGTATGAGCGGAAGTTTGTCAGATTGAGCCGTTACGCTCGGGAGTGTATATCTACCGAAGCCATTATGTGTAAGAGATTTGAAGACGGCCTGAATGAATACATAAAGTTACTTGTGGGCATTCTTGAAATCAAAGAGTTTGTGATATTAGTCGAGCGAACTTGTAAAGCCAAAGAGCTCGGGAAAGAGAAAAGAAAAGCTGGAGTAGAAGCTAGAGATACTCGAAAAGATCATCGAGTAAAATTTTCCATTCTGTGCATAAGAAGTTTAGAGATGACCCCAGTCGACATAAAGCCACTTCAGACTTGTCTATACGTGATCGACCTCCAGTGAGATCCCGAGCCACATCGATAGCTAGTGTCGGTAATGTCCCGCAGAACCGGGCTGAGTGTAAACATTGTGGGAAATGGCATCCTAGGAGTTGTAGAGTTCGTGATCGGTCCTGCTTTAAATGTGGATCGTCGGATCATTTTATTCGAGAGTGCCCGATGTTAACCGAGCAAAATGTAACTCAGAACACTAGACCGAGCGAAGGCGCCAAAGACGGGTGAACCACTCGGACATTCGAGCAATGTAGGTGGAAGTCAGAGAGGGACGAAGGACACCGCAATACAATCAGAGGCTAGAGCTCCAGCTAGAGCTTATGCTACACGAGCCAGAGAGGATGCTTCCTCCCCCGATGTCATTACCGGTACTTTCACCTTTTATGATACTACTGTGATTGCATTGATTGATCCTGGTTCGACTCATTCATATGTGTGTGAAACTCTAGTATTTAGTAAGACTCTGCCAGTTGAGTCTACTGAGTTTGTGATTCGTGTGTCCAACCCTTTGGGTAGATGTGTACTTGTTAATAAATTATGTAGAGGTCCCGTTGATGATTCGGGATTCTTGCTTCCCAGCCGATTTAATGTTGTTGCCCTTCGATGAGTTCGATATAATTTTGGGAATGGATTGGTTAACTTCACATGATGTAGTGGTGAATTGCAAAAGAAAGCTTATTGATTTGAGATGTCAGAACGACGAGATCATCAGAATTGAATCTAGTGATTTAAGTGGGTTTCCTACAATAATATCCTCGATGTTGGCCCGAAAGTATGTGAGAAAAGGGTGCGAAGCTTATTTGGCCTATGTACTGGATAATAAAGTGTCT
Organism: Gossypium rotundifolium; assembly: GCA_025506655.1. Taxonomy (NCBI): domain Eukaryota; kingdom Viridiplantae; phylum Streptophyta; class Magnoliopsida; order Malvales; family Malvaceae; genus Gossypium; species Gossypium rotundifolium. Next base: position 64,924,084 of record CP106726.1, read on the forward strand.
GAAAAGCATATTGAATCTGTATCGATTGTGTGTGAATACCCAGATATGTTTCCTGAAGAACTACCGAGTTTACCACCAATACGAGAGATTGAGTTCGACATTGAATTAGCACTGGGAACGACTCCGATCTCAATAGCTCCGTATCGGATGGCACCTACTGAGTTAAAAGAGTGCACAGTTGCAAGAGTTAACAGATAGGGGCTTTGCACGATCGAGTTTCTCTCCTTGGGGTACACCAGTTCTTTTTGTGAAGAAGAAAGATGGAACGATGTGGATGTGTATTGATTATCGATGGCGAATAAAGTAACTATAAAGAATAAGTACCGTTACCTCGGATTGATGATTTGTTTGATCGCTAAAAGGGCTTCATATTTTCAAGATAGATTTGAGATCGGGTTATTATCGATTCTTGAGTCGAGATACAAATGTGCCAAAGATCGTATTCCTGGACGAGGTACGGATATTTTGAGTTTCGGTTATGCCTTTTGGACTCACTAATGCACTGCTATTTTTATGGATCTAATGAATCGGGTCTTGAGACGCTTTTGGATCGGTTTGTAGTAGTGTTTATTGATGATATACTAATCTACTCCAAAATGAAACCGAACATGCCGAGCATTTGAGATTAGTGCTACAAACTTTGCGAGATCAACGATTGTATGCAAAGTTTAGTAAGTGAGAGTTCGGATGAATGAAGTCACTTTTGGGTCATGTTGTTTCAAAGATCGGTATTGGTGGATCCAAACAAAATAGCAGCTATACTTGATTGGAAACCACCAAAGAATGTTTTCGAGATTCGAAGCTTTCTAGGCCTTGCGGGATACTACAGACGGTTTGTAAAAGGTTTTTCTGTGATAGCTACACCTTTGACAAGGCTACTGCAAAAAGATGTCAAGTTTGAGTGGTCGAAAAAGTGTCAAAAAAGTTTTGAACAGCTGAAAGCTCTTTTGACCGAAGCTCCAGTGTTAGCTCAGCCTGAATCGGGTAAAGAATTTGTCATTTTTAGTGATGCTTCTTTGAATGGGTTGGGTTGCATTTTGATGCAGGAAGGCAAAGTTATAGCCTACGCTTCAAGACAATTGAATCCGAACGAAAGAAATTATCCGACTCACGATCTGAAATTAGCAGCCATTGTTTTCGCATTGAAAATTTGGCGTCATTACTTATTCGGCGAGAAATGTCACGTTTATTCGGATCATAAAAGTCTAAAATATTTGATGACTCAGAAAGATCTGAACTTGAGACAACACAGATGGTTAGAATTATTAAAAGACTATGAGTTGGTGATTGACTACCATCCGGGAAAAGCCAATGTTGTTGTAGATGCATTAAGTCAATAATCATTATTTGCTCTTCGTGCAATGAATGCACAGATGGTTATGTCTAGTGATGGTTCGATCATAGCCGAGTTACAAGCAAGACCGATGTTTATCCAGCAAATTTGTGATGCACAGAAAGTTGACAAAGATTTGATGGCTAGATGAATTCAGTGCGAAAAATATACAAAATCAGAGTTTCAAATTGATGCGAATGACTGTTTGAACTTTAAAAGCCGAATGTGTGCTCCGAAGAACTCGGAATTGATTCAAATGATTCTAAGTGAGGCTCATAGAGGTCGATTATCGATACATCCGGGTAGCACTAAAATGTATAATGATTTGAAACAGTATTATTGGTGGCCTGGCATGAAACGGGATATATCTGAATTTGTGTTGAAGTGCTTAATTTGTCAGCAAGTAAAAGCCGAGCATCAAGTGCCATCTGGGCTGCTTCAGCCGATCATGATACCTGAATGGAAATGGGATAAAATTTCTATGGATTTTGTATCTGGTTTGCCTATGACACCGAGCAAGAAAGATGCAGTCTGGGTTATAGTAGATAGACTGACCAAATCAGCTCATTTTATACCGGTTCGTATGGACTTTTCACTCGATAAACTTGCTAAGTTGTATATATCTCAAATTGTGAGATTACATGGTATGCCGAGTTCTATTATCTCAGACAGAGACCCGAGATTTACATCGTGATTGTGGAAGAAGTTACAAGATGCTTTAGGTACTAAACTTCATTTTAGCACCACCTTTCACCCACAGACAGACGGTCAATCTGAGCGAACCATTCAAACACTTAAGGACATGTTGAGATGTTGCGTTCTCGAGTTTGAAGGTACGTGGGAAAAGTACTTACCTTTGATTGAATTTGCTTATAATAACTGTTTTCAATCAAGTATCAAAATGGCACCCTATGAAGCTCTATATGGCCACAAGTGTCATACACCATTGTACTGGACCGAGCTCAGTGAGAACAAGATACAAGGGGTTGATTTGATTAAAGAGACTGAACAGAAAGTGGCTATAATCAGAGATAGTTTGAAAGCTGCATCAGATCATCAAAAGTCTTACGCTGATTTGAAAAGTAAAGATATAGAATTTCAAGTTAGAGATCAGGTATTTTTGAAAGTTTCCCCGTGGAAGAAAGTAATCCGATTTGGACAGAAAGGCAAACTGAGTCCGAGATTTATCGGACCATATGAAATCATCGAACGTATTGGGCCTATTGCTTATAAGTTGAAGTTACCCTCTGAATTAGAAAAGATACACAATGTATTTCACGTTTCTATGCTCCATAGATACAGATCAGATCCGTCACATGTGATTGTTCCATCTGAGATTGAAATTCGACCTGATATGGCGTATGAGGAAGAACTGATCCGTATCTTAGCTCGGGAAGTGAAAGAGTTAAGAAACCAAAGGATTCCATTAGTGAAAGTACTTTGGAATCGGCATGGAGTTGAAGAGGCTACGTGGGAGCCTGAGGACTCAATGAGGCAACAATATCCGATGTTGTTTAACGGTAAGATTTTGGGGACGAAAATTCTTAAGGGGGGAGAGTTGTCACAGACCGAAATTGACCCTAATCAGAACGGTGGTTTTGGGACCACGAATCCGAGTCTGAAATATTTTTTAATATTATATTCTGTGCTCATTATGTGTGAATTAATATGTGTGAAAGTTTCATAGAAAAATTTTATCTTTTAAGTACTTAATTTGATTAAAAGGACTTAATCGCGTAAAATGTAAAAGTGGCATACTAAAGTGAAAGGTGTTAATTTGAGCATGGCTTATGATATGAAGTATAGAAAGGGTAAATAACCCATTTTATGAGTTAGTGGTCGCCATGGACAAGTTTGTCCTTAAGATATATTATTTGGTTATTTTAATTTTAAGGTTAGTTAAGTAATTTAATAATAACTTAATATATGTTAAAGTAAAACAAAAGAAAATGATATTATCATCCATTTTGTTCTTGGCGAACCTTTGCATGAGGAGAAGGGTTTGATTTCTTTGAAATTTTGGCACTTTGAAGCTAAAATTGAAGGTGAGTTTTTAGTCGGTTTTAGATAATTTTTACGTTTTTGAGATTGTTGCTTCGAACAGTAGCTGACCCATGTTAAAATTTTTAAGAATAATCATGTATGATGTTCGGCCTTTGCTATGTTCTTGTAATTTTTGGTGTTTTATGATTTTATGTAAATGATATGTTAAAGATTAGTATATATTGAATTGAAATTTTAGTAAATTTGAGTATTTTGGACTAATTTATAAAAATAAAATTTTGAGGACTTGTTTGCAAAATAAATGAAATGTATGTCTTGGTATGAAGGTATAGAAGATTCAGCCCTAAAGTATTATGTGCAAATTATGTGTATTTTGTGTTTTATGCGAATAGGACTAAACTGTAAAAATATGAAACTCTAGGGGTAAAATGGTAATTTACCTATTTATGTGCTTAGGGACCAAATTGAGATGAAATGTACTTGAATGAGCTAAATTTTAATGTGTTTAGATCAAGAACAAGGAAAAACAAATTTGGATCGGGGAAAGCGAAAGTTGTCGACTAGCCGGTTAACGTTGTCCGTCAATAGTCGAGGTAAGTCCTTAAGCTGAAATATGTCAAAGAATTATTTATGAACTTGTTAAATGATAATGTTCGATAAATTTGAGTGTATATTATTGTAATAGCCGAATGTATATGGGTTAAATTGGCTTGAATGCATAAATTGACAATATGATATGAATGTGTATCTTTGATATATTATTTGGGAAAAATGTGAAGTATGTGATTGGTTTATGAATTATTCGGGCTTCATGCCTAGCGAGCTTAGTGCTTGGTGACATATTCGGACTTCGTGCTTAGCGAGCTTAGTCTGGGTGACATATTCGACTTCGTGCCTAGCGAACTTAGTCTTAGGTGACATATTCGAACTTCGTGCCTAGCGGGCTTAGTCTTGGTGATTTGATTCGGACTTCGTGCCTAGCAGGACTTAATCTGGGTGATACTTTAAAATGAAGAAACCATAAATTGTTCGAGTGTAACATAATGAATCTATTGAGTTAAAAACTCAGGTAGGCTTAAATCTCATTGAATCCATCAGAAGTAAGGTAAGTTGTGATTAATGTTACTTGAGTTGAAATATTATGTTAAGAATGGTGTTATGTGTGATTGAGCTTATTGATCGATGTGTATGAATGGTATAAGATAGAATTTGAGCTTAAGCGTACTATTTTTGGGAGGTTCGGTTACTAGTAGAAATGATAATAGTGAAAAGACTTTGAATATGATAATATAGTTGATATGAATGTTGTACCTATGTGACATGGAGCATGTGATTCATGTAATATATGTTTATACTATGGTTCGATGAATTATAGAATTATGGTAATGAAGTGTAAATGCTATGGTTAATGAAGCTGTTAATATTATTACTGCATAAATATATTTATGGAAATATTTATATTTAATGTTATAAGTTTAAAGAAATAAAATGTTTAAGTGTTTGAATGTTACATTAAAGTTGCTTAAGACTTACTAAGCTAGTGAGCTTACTCGTATGTGTTTGTATATCTTTTTATAGATCGTTGATTCAACTACGGGCTCGAGAGGATCATCAAGAAAGTCAACCACACTATCACTCTCTTTGGTATATATATGTTTTGTATACTTTTGAATCAAAGGATGTATAGGCTTTATTTTGATAAGTAATGAATGATTTTCGATTTGTAAATGTAAATATATGGCCTTGCGAATAAGGCTATTATTTTTGGTTGAAGTATTGTTTATATGTTTGATATAATAGTCCATTTTAATCTTTGGTATAAGACGTATGCTTATAATGCTTGGAAGTTAAATGTAGTTGTATAGAAATGATTATATATATGTATAAGTTAACTTGTTGGATTCGTTGTTAGTGATAAGTATAAGTAGTTACAAATTATGGAAAAGTGGTAATGAATGTTCGATCAAGGCACAGTTTATATGTTTGTGCTTTTAGGTTAAGTTGGCTTTGAGACCTATGTTTATGTATGGTCAATTGTAGTACAAATAAGTAATGTAAATTTTGTATGAATGATGAAAGTTTAGTTAGCACATTCAGTCTTTGATCTATGCATGTAACATGCAAAGTTATATTGAGATTATGCATATTCTGATATAGGTATATAGATATATATGAAGTGTATTGTCTCTTAGTCTATAGGTGTAATGTCTAGTGATTTATGCATGTAGTCGTAATGATGCTTATTAGTAGTTCCAATTACATGGTTCAGTATGCTTTAGTTTAAACGAAATGGTACATGAGGCATGTTGGCATGAAATGTATACAAAGGAGTGGTACTAATTAGGTGTTTATATCATAGATTAAAATAGATAAATATGCTAATAATGAGGATAAAAATATATTGTTTGATCACTTTGTAATTGTGGATGATTACATTGAATATGTTTTAACTTGTATATTAAGTATATTTATATATATATTATTGTGCCCATGTGCTTTATCTGTTTAGGATATGAATTAATCAATTGAAAAAGATTTGGCTATTGGTAACGCCTGTAACCCTAATCCGGCGACGGATACGGGTTAAGGGGTGTTACAAAAAGTTTTCAAACTTAAGGTTTTTCTTAAGATTTTAAAATTTATTTTTACAACTTTTCCCTGTGACATTCCAGATCTGGTCGTAATGTCTAGATCGGGTTTGGGGTGTTACATACCCGGAGCTAACTCGATACCAAACTCAACCTCTCTAACTGGAGCCTGTAACATCCTAAATAGGGGGCTCTGTATTTGTAATGTCTTATGTGTGTTAATCTGGTGTGTTTAGAGGTTTGGGAAGGCTTGAGGTTAAGCTTGAGCTTTGGTAAAATTTTTCGTTTTTTGGCACTGCAAGGAAGAGCTAGTTGAAGTGGGCCTTAAGGTTACTTAAGGGGGTTGTTGACATAAGAATCTAACTGGTAAAGTGGCAAGGAGGCGCCACTCAAAGTGTAGGTAGGTGACGCCATAGGGAGGTTGTGAGGGAGCAGGTTCGAGTTGCGTTGACAGCAAATGGGAGTGTTTTTTTTATTTATGTGCCTAAATAGCCTGAGTGATGGATTCAGCCGGGACTCTGCATGGGTGAGTGTGGATTAAGTCAAAAGATATGAAGATGAGGCTAAGAGGAAAATGTGGGATAAGATATGGGTGTAGGTGGTGGCCGAATGTTGGACACTAGGAGCAAGGGGGAGAAATCGGTTTGGTGTGGCTAGGGTGTGCCAAATTTTTACTTTGGAACATAGGTTCTTTTTTCTCAAACATAATGCATTATTGGCTTTTGGGTTAGTAGGTGCCGAAATTGTGTTTAGGAAAGTGAGAGTCTCTTCTTATTTTCAACATTTGAGGTTTTCTTTCTCCTTTTCTTTTTTAGCCAAAATCGAATCCACTTAGGTCCTGTCGAAAATTCTTCTTCTTCTTTACCATTCCTAACACTTCTTTCTATCTTGTTTTTATTTCTTTTCTCCCAATTGTTTCCTTCTCAGAAGTCGAAACCCCTAACTCCATTCTCATCCCCACTTCTATGCTATAGCCGAATGTCCTGGACCATAGTTCTCTCCTCTGTTTTCTTTCCACAAGCCGAATCTTCATTGCCTTTCTCTTGTTCATCTTTTCTTCTGATCTCTTCTAAAATTGAAAACCCCTAGGTCTCATTTGTGGTTTAATTTTATTTCTTTCGTCCTTTCAATCTTCTTCCCTATCATTGCCAAATCTTCTCTTAAGTGGTAGCTGAATCTCCTGTGTTGAGGAGATCAGATCATCTAGGTTCCTAACCCGAAAACTGTTAACCTCTGAACCATATCTCTTCTTTCGGGATTTCAAGGTAAGGGTGTTCTCTTTGGATTGTATTTAGGTCATTATCATAATTGGTACCTTAACCCTACCTTGTGGTTTGACAACCATATTTCATTATAGTAGCATCTGACAAGATCTTTGATGGAATCCAATATCGATCAGGCAAAGGAGGGGGTTGGACTCGTAAACCCAGCCCCAAAGTTCAAGAAACGAGCGATTGTCTGCTGTTTGAGATTGGCCACCGAGGTGTGGGCCAGCTTCTGAGCAGAATAGTAGATAGATAACAGTGGTTCCTATTAGCGATAGTGTCGACATAGAAAGCGTGGTATTGCGCGTTATCAAGTGTGTAAACCTCCACACACTTCACTTTATCTGTACTAACAATTGTGTGGGTTGAAAAGCCAGTTAAGGCTGTGTAGACAGTCATGATGCCCTTAGGGGTAAGGCTAGGAATGCCAGGTATGTGATCGTATCGTTTTCTTTACATGAACGAATAAATGTGTGGTGATCTGTTGTGTTATGGATAGCATGTTGCATTCGTTAGGATATGTATGTAGTTCATGGGGTATGGGTTTGATATGAAGGGGAAAGCATGATTATTTGGTCACGTAGTGATCGATGGCTATGCCATGATATATATATATATATACACACAATAATTGGGTCACATAGTGATCGGTGGTTAAGCCACGATATATATATACTTCATTTGGTCACTTTGTGATCGGTGGCTAAGCCACGATGTATTATTTGGTCACCTAGTGATTGATTTATGACTGGCAGCATGACCGTCAAAATGGAGTGTAGCAGATGGAGGGTTGATTATAGATATCCCCACAGTGTGATAGGCTGGTACGGGTTGGTGTCTAGAGGATGGAAAAACTAGGTTTGGGTTGGGCTTATTGCATTCATGTGTTTGTATGTTTTTATATATGGGCTAAGGCCCAATGTGTGATCGTGGGCCATGAGCCGTTTGTGTAATGTGGGAGAATTTACACACTGAGTCCCGGTGACTCACCCCTTCTTTAATTTTTCAGGTAATCAGTAGATCGTGGATGTGGGAGCCGAGGTGGACTCGTGGAGGCCATAATCCCCTTTTCTTTCATAAACTCATTTCTTATCATACTTTAATTTTAATTGGGATTTTTTATGTAATAAGGCCTTTCTAAGTTAAACTTGGGTTTTTATTAGTTATAGATTATTTCAAATTCAACACTTAATCACTAAAGTGGAAATGGAGTTTTTCAGAAACATACGGGCAACATAAATTAATCATTTCTCTTTAAAGTATCAGCTAATATAATGAATGCTCGATTATCATAACTTAGGAATTTCCTTAATCTATGTATCATTATTTTCAAGACTACACCCTATTCAAAAAGTTTTTCAAACCTCCGGTTTTTCCTAAATTCAACAAATCTTGTTATTACTTCACCCTGTAACATACTGGGTTCGGTCGTAGCGTTTAGGCTGGGTTTGGGGTGTTACAGAGGCAATCCGGGTAACTCTTCTGGGAACACGTCCGGATACTTGCACACCACCGGCACTGATTCAATCTTTACTTCTGACTCTTGAGTATTCAGTACAAAGGCGAGATAGGACTCATACTCGTTTCCTAAGTATTTCTCAGCTACCATAGACGAAATCACTACATACAAACTATCCGATTTACCTGATTCAACCCAAATGACATCTCCATTTACACATCTCAATTCAATAAACTTACTACCATAGTTTACTAAAACATTATGAGCAGTCAGCAAATCCATACCAAGAATCAGGTCAAATTCATCAAACGGCAACAACATGAGATTTTCCAAAAAATAATGACCTCTAATTGTTAAAGGACAATTCCTACACACCTTGTCAACTAGCACATGTTTTCCTAACGGGTTTGATAATTTTACTACAACTTTTATAGAGACTCAACAATCATACTCATGCTAGATGCCAATTTCATACAAATATAAGAATGGCTAGACCCCAGATCAATCAAAGCAGCAACAGAGATATCATGAAGAGAAAAAGTACCCATTATCACATCAAGAGATGATGCCTCTTCCCAAGCGCGAATGGCATATGTCCTTGCAGGTGCTTGGCCCTCTGATCTTATAGTAGAGTCTTTAGGCACACCTCTACTACTAGTCCCACTCCCCTGGTTCCTTTGTGGTCTACCCTTCAAGGTATATTGCTTGCCCTTCTTGTTTTCTATCCTTCTCATCCCTTTCTGGACAGTTCCGAATAAAGTGGTCGGGTGAACCACACTTGTAGCAAATATGGTTGTTTCCCCAACACTCCCCAGTATGTTGCCTACCACAATTTGGACACTCCGCTTTACTTTATATTGCCCACGCTTGCCATTGAGGTGTCTTGAACTTTCGAGCCCAAATATGTATTACCTCGATCTCAGTGTGAATACCCAACTGAAGTAGTAATCCAAGGGTTCACTTCCTTGGACCTCTTGGATTGAGTTTGGAACGATTTACTCACTGGCCTCTTCCTTGTATCTCGGGCCTCAATCATGGCTTTTCTCTTTTCCCTATTCAATTCTTCAGCCTTGTAAGCTCTATAAACCAAAACAACAAATTCCTTCAATTCCAAAATCCCAGCCAGTAATCTGATATCCTCATTCAACCCATCTTCGAACCTTTTGCACAAAATAGCTTCTGTAGACACACACTCTTGCGAATACTTGCTGAGCCTAACAAACTCGTGCTCATACTCTGCCACAGTTATTTTTCCTTGCTTCAATTCAAGGAACTCTTTCCATTTCTAATCTACAAACCTCTGACTTATGTACTTCTTTCGGAACTCTTCCAAGAAGAAGTCCTATGTAACTCTCTCCCTTGGAACTACTGACGTCAACATTTTCCACCAACGATATGCCGAGTCCCTCAGCAACGACACGGTACATTTTAAGCTCTCTTTAGGCGTGCAAGAGAGTTTATCGAATACCCGCATAGAGTTCTCAAGCCAGAACTTTGCTATCAAAGGGTCATCATCTATGTTGGCTCTAAAGTCCTTAACCCCTTGTTTTCAAATTTTATCGATTGGGGGTTTGGTTATTCTCACCAAATCTATACCTTGAGGAGCCACGGGGACTGGCTGAGGTATAGGAGGGGGTGGAAGAGGTTGAGCATTAGGATTTGCTCACACAAATTTGGTGTACCAGTTACTCATCAAGTGGAGAAAGACTTCCTGAGCCTCTTCTCCTTGACCCAAAGTCTCGAGTCTACTTTTTATAGGTGCGATCCCTTTCGTGGGAGCAGGCACATTACTAGTAGCGTCATTAGCAGCAGCTCGGTTGGGATTCTTTTGCTATATGAAAACACTATTTTAAAAGAGTCACTACACTATCAATATACGTTTATGGCATGTATAGCTAGACTCTTACACACGCTACGGTAGTCTGAGATCTGACTAAACCATAGCTTTGATACCACCAAATGTAACACCCCTTACCTCGTATTTAACATCGGAATAGGGTACGAGCATTACTAAGCTTACACGCAATTAATCATGCAATTTAGAAACTTGACTTTTCTCTACAATTTAAAACTTTTACTAACACCACCTAAACAATCCTATGAGGCCAAATTCACGGATTAGGAATGGTTCGGGATGAAATTGAGCTCATTTGAAGCTCTTATAAAGACCTTAGAAAATTTTCTCTAAACAATCCACACGCCCGTGTGACATATCATACGTCCGTGTTCCACACCCATGTGGAATTATTTCACAATTCAAACCTATAGGGGTTTTCACACGGCTGGATAAAAGCCCGTGTCCCTCACATGGCCTCGACATGCCTGTGCCTTAGCCCGTGTGCCAAAACCTTAGCATTTTGTTTCTGACTTCATCAACTCAAAAATGGCACACGGCCTAGGCACACACCCGTGTCCTTCGACTGTGTGGCAAATTAAATTTCAAATTCAGGTGTAGACTTCACATGGCCTGGGGACACGCACATGTTCATGGTCGTGCTTTCAATACGGCTGAGACACACGGCGTGTCTTTGCCCGTGTGTTTACTACTGAGCATACTAACGTGTAAAACTAGCATACAAGGTGATACGAACCCGAGTGTAGAAGAAATTGGTTCGTCATTGTGCTCGATTATTAAATCGATGAAGTATCATTGTGTTTGGAGTTGTTTGATGTTTGGCGGTTTGTAGGCTAAGTAATGGTTTCTAATGGTTCAAAAAGAAGTTATGTGACAAACAAAATAGGCTCGACTAGTAAGCAAAGGGAATAAGGCAAATAATCGAGTTAGGTTGGATAGGTGAACTTAAGGACAAGTTCGAACCAATACTAAATAAGTATTGACTTGGGACTTATAAGTCACTTAAAGTTGCTGGATTTGTTTGGTAGAACTTCGACCCACTATCTCTATTGAGATAGGAACCGGAAGTATATCGGTGAATGCCACACTCGTTGACGAGTGATAAGTTCGAAGAAATAAACAAGGTTGACGCCACTAGGGAACTAGATAAGCCAACTCGAGTTTAAAACGAAACTTGAGAGTTTAATAAACTCACAAAGTAGAAAAAATTCATTCAATGTGTAAAAAGTTCAAATTACATCAAATTGGCCTAGGTAGCCGAATGGACATAAGAGGGGCAAAAACGTCACTTGATTTTAGCTTAATAATGAGCTGAAAATTCCAAAATTTTTCTAGAAGAGTAATGAGGTTTCCTTGAAGCTTCAAGCTAGCTGAAATTAAAAATGTGAGCTGAATGGACTAAGCATATTCGGACAAGAGCATGAATAAGCATTCAAAGTTACCTTGGTCAGCTGATTATTCTTGGGGAATCTTTAATGTTAACTTGAGCAGCTCAATAGCCAAAAAGCATGCTGCCCAAATATGAGTAGCCTCTTCATGTGAACATTCCAAGCTAAATGGTCAGCAAGTGTGAACGGCATCTCTAGCTTGTGTGAAAGCTTTTAAGCTGATTGGGGAAGCTAAATGTTCAGCTTGGAGAAGAGGAACCACCAGCTCCTTTGGCCCTTGGTGTCCACGAAGGGGCTACTTGGAGGAGGTTAATGTCTAGCTCCTTATGTGTGTCGTCCATGCAATGTAGCTTCATCCAACAATTAATTCAATTGATTAAGCTTAAGACAAATTAAATTCAGCTGGAAATTAATGGAAAACATGAATTAAATTGGTCTTAAGCTTAGACACATTTAATTAACTATTAAGCACTTATTTAATAAGTAATAACCTATGACATATTAATTATATTTATTATGTCTAGATTTTGACAACTTAAATTTTCCAGATTTTCTTGAATAATTAATCACACTTAATTATTTAAGCTAATCATATTAATTTAAGCTAAAAGTTTTATTTAAATCAAATAAAGATGCATAAGCTAAATCGAGCTAGACTCAAGCTGCATGAGTTGAATTTAGGCTTATTTCATCTTGCAAAATCATGCACATTGGGCTTTTTGAGCTGATCCAAAACTCTTTGTTGTGTCCAGCCAAGGACTCGATCCAAATTTGTACTACTAAGGCTGAGATAGCCTCCTTGAATCGTTTTGCTTGTGCACGAGTGAAGGGACCTTGCAGCAATTCCAAAGGTTCTTTGCTTGAGCTCGGTGCAACCCGGGTCGTGGCCGTATCATCCTCTCCCCTCTTCGAAGCGATTTGTCCTCAAATTGGAATCTGCATCAAAGAAAGATAAATCAGACACATTAAAGGTTGCACTTATATTATACTCACCCGATAAGTCGAGTTGATAGGAGTTGTCATTAATTCGCTCCAAAACTTGGAATGGATCGTCACCACACGACAATAATTTGCACCTTCTTTGGGCTGGAAATCGCTCCTTCCTTATGTGAACCCAAACCCAATCACTGGGTTCAAAAACAACTCTTTTTCGGCCTTTGTTTGCCTTTTGAACGTACTTCTCAGTCCTTGATTCGATGTTTGCTCGTACCTTTTGATGCAACTCCTTCACATACTCAACCTTTTTTCCTAGCATCTGCATGGATAAGTTGATTGTTAGGAAACGGTACTAGGTCTAATGGAGTCAAAGGATTAAATCCATAAATGATTTCAAAAAGAGAATATTTAGTTTCCAAGTGAACAGATCGGTTATAAGCGAACTCAATATGCGGCAAACACTACTCCCATGACTTCAATATTTTCCGTATGATGGCCCTCAACAAGGTTGATAACACTCGATTAACCACTTCCGTTTGGCCATCCGTTTGGGGTGGGAAGTTGTTGAAAATAGTAACTTAGTCCCGAGCTTCCCCCATAGCGATCTCTAGAAATGGTTTAGAAATTTTGCATCTCGATCGGATATGATGGTCCTCGGGATGCCATGAAGTCAAACAATTTCCCTAAAGAACACGTTAGCAACATGAACAGCGTCATCAATTTTTGCACAAGATATAAAACGCAACATCGTTGAAAATCTATCTACGACAACAAAAATCAAATCCTTCCCTGTTTTAGTTCTAGTTAATCTAAGGACAAAGTCCATGGAAATGTCCTCCCACGGTGGTTTGGGAACGGGAAGTGGCATGTATAACCCGTGTGGCTTAACCTTCGATTTGGCCTTCTTACACGTTGTACATCGCTTGCACACTCGTTCGATGTCCGCTTCATTCTTGGCTAATAAAAGTGCTCTCGAAGCGTCGCCAATGTTTTCTCCATGCCAAAGTGGCCCATAAGGCCTCCACTATGCGCCTCGTTAACTAGGATGTCCCGAATGAAACTTTGCGGGATGCACAGCTTACCTTTTTTTTAAAAAGAAAGCTGTCATACCTATAGAACTTATCAACAGCCACATTTTCACAAGCATTATACATTTCCCCAAAATCATTATTAGTGGCATATAATTCTTTCAAAAAGGAAAAATCGAGCAGTTTTGAGTCTAAATTCGATAAAAGTGCATGCCTTCTCGATAGTGCATTAGCCACTATATTATCTTTACCTTTTTTTTGTATTTGATGACATAGGGAAATGACTCTAGGTATTCTACCCATTTGGCATGCCGTTTTTTCAATTTGTACTGGCCTTTGATGCACTTTAACGCCTCATGATCGAATGAATCACAAATTCCTTTGGCCACAAGTAATGCTACCACATCTCGAAGGCTCAAATGAGGGCATACATCTCCTTATCGTAAATAGGATAATTTATTGTGGCTCCGTTCAATTTTTTGCTAAAGTAAGTGATGGGCCTTCCATCTTGAGTCAACACAGCTCTGATGCCCACACCTGATGCATCACATTCAATTTCAAAGGTCTTAGAAAAGTCAGGTAAAGCAAGTAAGGGGGCTCTAGTAAGTTGATCTATAATAATATTAAAAGAGTTTTCTTGCTCTTCGCCCTAATGGAAGGTGATAAACCGTAAAAGTAACATATTTCAACCCTATATTTAGCATGCTTTTGGATGATTTAGCTCTTGATTTATGTAAAAAGGTGCTTTTAATCCTTTCTTTTCATGTTTATACTCAAGAAAGCACCCGATGACGAAAAAAAAGAAACGGGCTTAAAACGGGCCAATTTGGGCCAAAGAGGAAATCAACACAGCCTGGACTTCATGCCACACAGCTGTGTCTCGTCAAATTACTTCACACGGCCCTGCCATGATTTACACGGTCGTGCCTCAATCAACAGAATCAAAACACGACCTGAAGTTGATTTACACAGGCATGTACCATGGCCGTGCCCTTGTCATGGAAAAGAGGAATTTCACTCGGATTTGGATACTTTGAGGTAAAGAAACACATTCCAAAGCCTATTCAAACACTAAGTAGGAAGTATACTTGAATTTGGACACTTAGAGGCCGAGTAAACAATTATAAAATTCTATATAAACACCTTAAGTGTATCCTGAAAGGAGGGTGGTTTGCTAGGCCAAGGAGCCGAGCCAGAAGGCCAGTTTTGTGGGAATTACTCGAAGATAGCCAGTTGATCTATCTCAAGGAGCCGAAATTCTACTCAAGACTGTAGATTTCTCCTTCGATTCCTTCAGGGGGTTTTAGGGATTTCTTATGTTTTGTTTTATCTTTTCTCTTGAGATGTTTTCTTTATTCATTATGAGCTAAACCCTTCAGATATCTAAAGGAGATGAATCCTAGATGAATCTTGTTATTATTTTCAGAATTATATGATAAATGCTTAGTTTGTTCTTAATTATGCATGCTTAATCTAAATCTGATGTGCTTAGGTGGAGGAGGAATAGACCCTTCTTAAGAGTAGATTTAGCATAATTAAGTAGAGTTGATTGCACGCCTAGAGATAGGGTGACGAGATTTTGCCGGATTAGGGTGAAACCTAATATGGGAGTTTATAGATCGGTTTACTGCTATTCTAGGGGGTTATTATTCGAGAAAGAGATTTTCGTTAATTAACCTAGGGTTAGACGTTATTCACCTCGAGAGAGGGTTTAATATACGTTAGGGAGTCTTACAGATCAAACTAAGTGAATAAATCGTATGGTTCAGTGTTAAATAACAAGTGAAGTCTAGGTGGATTCTTCCTGAGGGTATCGTCGTGATCAACTGAGTTTCTCTCCAAGTTATTTTCCAATTCATTCTTTCTGTCTTTGCGTCTTTAGTTTAGTAGTCGTAATTTAGATTAAAACAACTTCACTTATTTTAGGCTAAATAATAAAAAGAAAGTTAGTATTAGTACTTTTAGTTCCTTTGGGTTCGACAATCCGGTCTTGCCTAAGCTATACTATTATTCGATTGGTACACTTGCCTTTAATCGTTGTCAAAGTTAGTTTCCAGGTTTGATCATTCTCTTTATAAATTTTAAAACATGACAAAACAACGATCAAGTTTTTGGCGCCGTTGCTGGGGAACTAAAATATTAAGAAAGCTCTATTTTTATTACTTTAGCCATTATTTTTATTTTTATTTAGCAATTTATTTTATTTTATTATTTTTACTAGTTTTATTTCCTTCTTTTCCTAGCAGGTGCCTCTAGTTTATGACTAGAAGGAACTCGACAGGACCTCTAGTATGCGATAGTGATATTGAAGCTACCGCTCGTAGGAATCGCAAAGAAATTAGGCAAAACCTAAATTACACAGAAGAAAAGCGAGAAGGCAGATCCAATCCTACTGAAGGGATGGACAAGAATAATCCACCACGAGATGTGGGAGAAAACAATGCTCCGCGTACTATGTATGATTATGCTAAACCCCATTTAACAGGAGCTGAATCTAGTATTGTTAGGCCTGTTACAGCTGGTAATAATTTTGAATTAAAGCCTAACACAATACAAATGATTCAACAATTTGTTCAATTTGATGGTTTGCAGGACGAAGACTCGAATACTCATATAGCAAATTGTTTAGAGTTCTGTGACACTTTCAAAATAAATGGCATTTCTGATGATGCCATTCGTCTTCAGTTATTTCCTTTTCATTAAGGAATAAATCCAAACAGTGGTTATACTCATTACCACGAGGTTCAATCACTACATGGGACCAAATGACCGAAAATTTTTTATTAAAATATTTCCCACCGGCCAAGACGGCCAAATTATGGAATGATATCTCTTCTTTTGAGCAAATGGATTTAGAAACATTATACGACGCATGTGAGAGATACAAGGATCTCTTGAGAAGGTTTCCAACCATGTTCTACCCTTGTGGCTACAAGTCCAAACTTTCTATAATGGTGTAAACCCCTCAACGAGGCAACTAATCGATTCATCCGCCGGTGGACCCCTGAACAACAGAACTCCTAAAGCAGCCTATGAGTTCATTGAAGAGATGTCACTGAATAACTATCAGTGGTAAGTTACAAGGAAAAAACTGACAAAATCAGCCGGAGTTTACAACCTCGATGCAGTGACCATGCTATCAACATATGTAGAGATGATGAATAAAAAGCTTGATAGTTTGTGTTCTCCGCAGGTACATCCAGTTATGCAGTGCAACGCAAGTGGAACTATGGCAAATCCTGAGCACCCACCCTACCAACCGGACGCAAAGAGTAAATAGATGAACTATATAGGTAATAAGTTTAGATCCAATAATAATCCTTATAGTAATAACTACAATCCAGGTTGGAGGAACCACCCAAATTTTTCATGGGGAGGTCAAGGAAACCAAGAAAATCAAAGACAACAACCTCTTCAAAAATTTCCAAAATCAGCGATATCCACAAGAGAAGAAGCCAAACCTCGAAGAGATGCTGACAAAATTCATGGAAAACACAGAAAATCATTTCCAAGAAACTGAGAAAATAATTAAAAGCAACAAGAACCTAGTCGAGGAACTTACTAAGTCAGTCAAGGAAGCCACTAATGCAATCGAACAACTCGCAAAGCTAATGTCAAAATGATCGCAAGGACGTCTACCAAGTAACACTGAGATTAACCTAAAAGAGCAATTCAAGCCATCTCAGCTCATGACAGTAAGGGGTTAGATGAACCCAATCCAATACAAGAAAACAAGGTAGACGAAGGTAAGGTAGAGGTAACACAAGAAAAGCCAAAATCGGTAATCAAGGAGTACCAACCTCGCATACTTTATCCCGAAGCGATGAAAAGAGACGATTCAGAGGAATAGTTCGGTAAGTTTTTTAAACTCTTAAAGAAATTACATATTAACTTACCTCTTCTTGAAGCTCTTTTTGGATGCGGACTCGAGGAAATTTTAAAAGCGACTCTTGACTAACAAGCGCAAATTAGACAAAGAGCACCAAGTGGAATTGAACGCAGCATGCTCAGTAATGTTACAGAATAGACTACCACAAAAGCTAAAAGATCCAGGGAGTTTTACAATCCCATGTTTAATTGGTAGTTTAGCTATTGATAATGCATTAGCTGATTTAGGGGCAAGCATAAATGTCATGCCTTATACATTATTTAAATGACTAGGTCTAGGGAAGCCCAAACAAACTAAGATGAGTATACAATTAGCTGATAAAACTGTTAGAATTCCTAGGGGCATTATCGAAGATGTTCTTGTCAAAATATATAAATTTGTTTTCCCAGTAGATTTTGTTGTCTTAGATATGGATGAGGATAATACAATCCCCTTAATTTTAGGAAGACCTTTTCTAGCAACTGCCAAGACTAAAATTGATGTTGCCACAGGAGAACTCATACTTTGTGTAAGTGACGAATCAATCAATCTTCAAACTCTTGACTTGGCCAGGACAACAATCGATAAAGGCAAGAAAGACAATACAGATGATAATCAATTTGTTCAACCTTTATCGCAGGAAACACCGCAAATATACAACCCTGAGCTGACTCATAGATCCCAAATCAAAAAGAAGAATCACACAAGGAACAAGACCTTAGGGTCGACAATTTAGAAGAGCAGAGGACACAAGTCAAAGAAAAACTGGAACCGCACGAAGTAAAACCAAAGGAACCACCAAAAGAGCTCGTAGGAACATCAAACCACTACAAAATAGGAGACCAGGTACTGTTAGACAAAGCAGATCCATACATCATCATAAGAGACCTGAAGGCAAAGGGAGAAACCCTTCTTAAGGTACACAATATCTTCCCATACGAAATAGTCGAGGTAAGTAACCCAACATTCAACACTTTTGAGGTAAACGCTTCTCGACTTCAACTTTGTCAAGAAAATAGAATTTAAGCAAGAGGGAAGATATTTAATCCTTTAAACCTCCCTGATTCAAGTATAAGGAAAAGTCTAGCTTAAGACTATAAACGAGCGCTTCTCGGGAGGCAACCCAAGCACTAACCCTACTTCTTTTTTTCTTTTGTTTTCATTTTATTTTTCTTTTCTTTCTCTTTCTCTTTGTAAACTAACCAAAAGTGCAGATTTCTAGGACCCACGGCCTTACACACGACCGTGTCTGTGGTCGTGTGGACCACTAGAATCCCTGTACTGACATAGCAGAGGCCGTGCGAATCAAATCCCAACCACTTTTCAACGTCATAGATCCAATAACTCCCCTACGGGCACAGGTAAATTGCCACGGCCGTGCTCCACGATCGTGCAAAGCTACTAACTTACCAGACACAGGAAAAACATGTCCATGCTACCCAACCGTGCCAACACACTGCCTTTTCAAGAACGTACGTGGCATCTAGAAAACGGGCATGGGTGAACAAACACGCCTATACATACAGCCGTGTGATGCTACCGTGTAAAGCAACACGCCCTCGATGCACGAGTGTGGGAACGTGCCAGATTTGAGATCCTATTTAAACCCCACAGCCCTTCTCCTTCTCCTCTCATTTTTTCTTCCTTCTTTTTCTTTCTTAGAAAAGGTGTCCAGACTCTTGAGCTACACTAGAATCATGCCGAAGAAGCGTAAGAAGGCAAGCATTGTCTCCTCAAAGGAGACCCCAACACATAAGTTCATGCCGACCGCTTCATCCAAACACCAAACCAAGGGTCTTTTAGACCATTTAAATTTTTCTTTACGTTTATTTTCCCCTTTATCCTACTTATCTATACTTCTCTTCTGCTTAAAATATTTTAATTTCTTTTAGTTTCTTGGTGTCAGGTTCTAAAGACTACTTTGGAATCACGCAACATAGCCTTAGAGGTCACACCCACCTCGTGAACCATCCAACAATAAGGACTCCTTAGTCCATTAATCTTTTCTTTTAATTTTAGTTTTCTTCTTAGTCTATTTCTCTTTATTTTCTTTGTCTTTAATTATAGTATTAGCATATTATTAATGTTTCTTTAGATTTCTTGGCTATATCTTTCCAGGCTACCCAATTTCTTTGTCTATCACAAAGCTCATCGGTAGCCACCCTACCAGGCCCATAGAAAAAGCCACCACCGCCTACTCCAACCACCTTTTACCACGACCACCGCCAACTCCCGGAGTCATCCAAAATTTAGGAAGTGTTACTTCTCCCCTTCTCTTTTGATTATAATATTATATAATTGTTTGTCTATCTTTGTACATTAAGGACAATGTACATCCTAAGTGTGGGGGGGTAAAAGTGCCTAACTTTTTGCATTATTCCAAAATCCTAAATTTTAGTCTTGTTCCTAAGTAATTTTCTCATATTATCAATTAAGGTGAAATTTCTAATGATTCATTATTTTTATTGATATGTTTTTGAGTAAGTCATTGATGATTTATACTTGAAGAATACTAGAGAATCAAGCATGATAAGTCTATTTTCAAGAAAAAAATTTTCTATATTGTTAAACTGAATTTGAATATTACCTTGAAGTTTGAAATTTACAGGATTGATGTCAAATACCCATAATTTTTGTGAGATTTGAGCCTTATAGAGCATATATTCTTTTTCATGCTCACTTTATTGATTATGAGTGTGTCAAAACTGAATTGTTATTCTAGAACTTGCCTAGATTATACATATCGAGACCACATTAATGATTTGATATACTGAGATGATAATGGCACCTAGGTTTTAACCCATTCACTCTACTAAAAAGCCTACCTTCACAAATTAATCCTTATTGAACCCATTTGATCCTAACAACCCTTTTTATTGTTTTACCCACTAAAAAGCCTACCCTTTGGATTTGTTATCACCATTCTTTTGACTACCCTTCTATCGAGAATTGATTTGATCAGTTGCCGAATTAGTTTATTTTAGTTGATAAAGTTTTTGTTATTATGTTTTTAGTTTGTTCTTAAAAAAATCAAAAAAATCGAAGTATATTCAACATTAGTAGTATAAAAAGTGAGCTTGTACATTTAAATTTCAATTATCAAAGAAAAAGCTCGTAAGTATTATTAGTTTCAAAACTTCAATTGATATAATCATTTATTTTCAAGTTCATTATTTTTAGTTAGGTAATTGGTCAGGTCAATCTTGATTCTAAACCTTCTAATTCAGCCTTTATCCACACCTTTAACCTAAGCCTCATTACAACCCTTTCAAAGACCTTTTGATTTGTGTATCATCTCATATTATAGTGGTGGAGATTTGATTTTCAGGCAAGCCTATGAGATTAACTTTTCAGGTTCGACTTATGAGTGCTTTCTCTTGAACCTTAAACACTTCGAGTGCTTTAAGTGAATCTTTAGTGAGGATGTCAATCCTTGTCAATTTTGAATTAAAGGTAATTATTTAGATACGGGGAGATGCCTATGTTTTTATGCTACAAATTTATGACTTAGAATTGTTTAAAACTTTAAGAGTCTTTGAGTTAAATTATCCATGTATAAATTATCTTTAAATTATGATGAGGCGTTGTTGATAGGAATTGTGAATTATGGAAAGTTCATTTTAATTATAAGTTGATAATTTTGCTTAAGGACAAGCAAAAGCTTAAGTGTGGTGGTATTTGATAAACCGTAAAGTAACATATTTCAACCCTATATTTAGTATGCTTTTGGATGATTTATCCCTTGATTTATGTAAAAAGGTGCTTTTAATCCTTTCTTTTCATGTTTATATCAGAAAAGCACCCGAGGACGAAAAAATAAGAAACGAGCTTAAAATAGGCCAATTTGGGCCAAAGAGGAAATCGACACGGTCTGGACTTCAAGCCACATGACCATGTCTCATCAAATTACTTCACACAGCCAGGCCACGATTTACACGACCGTGCCTCAATCAACAGAATCGAAACACGGCCTGAAGTCAATTTACATGGGCGTGTACCATGGCCGTGCCCCTATCATGGAAAAAAGGAATTTCACTCGGATTTGGATACTTTGAGGCAAAGAAACACATTTCAAAGCCTATTCAAACACTGAGTAGGAAGTATACTTGAATTTGGACATTAGAGGCTGAGTAAACAATTCTAAAAGTTTATATAAACACCTTAAGTGTATCCTGAAATGAGGGCCAAGGAGCCGAGCTAGAAGGCCAGATTTGTGGGAATTACTTGAAGATAGCCAGTTGATCCATCTCAAGGAGCCGAAATTCTACTCAAGATGACAGATTTCTCCTTCGATTCCTTCAGGGGGTTTTAGGGATTTCTTATGTTTGTTTTATCTTTTCTCTTGAGATGTTTTCTTTATTCATTATGAATTAAACCCTTCAGATACCTGAAGGAGATGAAACCTAAATGAATCTTGTTATTATTTTCTAAATTATATGATGAATACCTAGTTTGTTCTTAATTATGAATGCTTAATCCAAATCTGATGTGCTTAGGTGGAGGAGGAATAGACCCTGCTTTAGAGTAGATCTAGCATAATTAAGCGGAGTTGATCGCACGCCTAGAGATAGGGTGACGAGATTTTTCCAGATTAGGGTGAAACCTAATATGGGAGTCCATAGATCTATTTACTGCTATTCTAGGGGGTTATTATTTGAGAAAAAGATTTTCGTTAATTAACCTAGGGTTAGACGTTATTCACCTTGACAGAGGGTTTAATATATATTAGGGAGTCTTACAGATCAAACTAAGTGAATAGATTGTATGGTTCAGTGTTAAACAACAAGTAAAGTCTAAGTGGATTCTTCCTGAGGGTATCGTCGTGATCAACTGAGTTTCTTTTCAAGTTATTTTCCAATTCATTCTTTCTATCTTTGTGTCTTTAGTTTAGTAGTCGTAATTTAGATTAAAACAACTTCACTTATTTTAGGCTAAATAATAAAAAGAAAGGTAGTATTAGTACTTTTAGTTCCTTTGGGTTCGACAATTCAGTCTTACCTAAGCTATACTACTGTTCGATAGGTACACTTGCCTTTAATCGTTGTTAGAGTTAGTTTCCAGGTTCGATCATTCTCTTTATAAATTTTAAAACTCGACAAAACAACGATCAAAAGGCTGAGTTCTTTTTTATCACGCTTGTTAAGGGTGCGGCTAGAGTGCTGAAGTTGGGTACGAATCACCGATAAAAACTTGCCAAGCCGTGAAAACTCCTCACTTGACTAACACTCGTAGGCCTCGGCCACTCTTGAATGGCCTTAATCTTCTCTTGGTCCACCTCGAGTCCGTGCGAGCTTACTATAAAATCGAGAAAAATAACTTTATTAGAACAGAAGGAACATTTTTTTAAGATTATCATAAAGAGTTTCCTTACTTAAGACTTCCAAAATAGACTTAAGATGCACCACATGCTCCTCCAAAGTTTTGCTACAGATAAGAATGTCATCGAAGTAGACAAGACAAAACATACTGATGAAAGATCTTAGGACATGATTCATTAACCTCATAAATGTACTTGGTGCGTTGGTTATGCCAAACGGCATGACCAGTCACTCAAACAAACCGTGTTTAGTTTTGAAGGCCATCTTCCATTCATCGCCTTCGCGCATTCGAATCTGATGGTAGCCACTTTTCAATTCAATCTTTGAGAACAACTTGGCACCACTTAGTTCGTCAAGCATATCGTCTAGGCGTGGTATTGGATGCCTATACTTGACGGTAATTTTGTTGACGGCGCGGCAGTCAACACACATGCGCCAAGTCCCGTCTTTCTTCGGCACCAACAAGACTGGCACAGTGCATGGGCTAAGGCTCTCTCGGATGTAGCCTTTTTCCATGAGTTCTTCGACTTGACGTTGAAGTTCCTTGGTCTCTTCGGGGTTAGTTCGCTATGCTGGTCGGTTCAAAATAACTGCTCCG
This sequence comes from Gossypium rotundifolium, assembly GCA_025506655.1. NCBI lineage: Eukaryota > Viridiplantae > Streptophyta > Magnoliopsida > Malvales > Malvaceae > Gossypium > Gossypium rotundifolium. The sequence goes on from CP106726.1 coordinate 64,947,724, forward strand.
GGCATGAAATCTATTTGGTGCTCGATCCCACAAAGGGGTGGCAACCCACTCGGGATATCTTCCGAAAATACATCTTGAAAATCCTGCAAAAGAGACACAATTGAAGAAGGAAGATTTTCTGTTAATTCTTTAGTGTTAAACAAGTTTTCCTTGTACATAAGCACAAGGATCGGTTGTTTCAAAAATAAAGCCTTTCGAACCTCGCTTTCTTTTGCAAAGACATTCAATCTCTCACACTCTTTTTCTTTTTCACCCTTTTTTTTCTCAATCTTTTCACTCTCTTTTTTAATTTTTCCTTTCTTTTTCTCGTTTTTCTTTTCTTTTGAATTTTCATTCTTCTCTTTTCTCTCATTTTTTCTACAAAAATTTTTAGCTTCATTTGATCCTCGTGGACTTGCTTCGATGTCAACGGTGCTAGCGTCACGTTCCTTCCCAAATGTTTGAAAGTATACCTATCGGTATACTCGTCGTGGATGGCTTTTTAGTCAAATTGCCATGGGGTCCAAGCAGCAAATGACCTGCGTGCATTGGAACAACATCGCAAAGTACTTCATTCGCATACTTCCCAATGGTACAGGATACGAGTACTTGCTTTGTTACCTTTAGTTCGCCGCCATCATTGAGCCATTGGAGTTTGTATGGGCTCGGGTGCTTGGTGGTTGGCAAACCAAGTTTCTCCACCATTAAAGTGCTTGCCACGTACGTACAACTTCCACCATCTATGATGACGCTACATATTTTCCCTTGGACTTGGCACCGTGTATGGAAGATGTTTTCTCTTTGTTGCTCGTCTTCCACACTTTGGAGACTAAGGCTCCTTTTAACAATGAGAAGCTCTCCATCCACATCTGATCGTTTGTTTATCGAGTCTTAAAAATTAATAAAAAGAATGATCGAACCTAGAAACTAACTAAGACAACGCTAGAGGCAAGTGCACCTATCGAACAGTAGTATAGCTAGCGGCAAGACCAGATTGCCGAACCCAAAGGAACCAAAAGTACTAATATTGACTCTCTTTCTATTATCTAACCTAATAATTAAGGGAATTTTTATATAATATAAAATTAACTATTTAACTAAGCTAAAGATGCTAAGACAAAGAAGAAATTGGGGAAAAGACTTGAGAGAAAACTGATTGACTTGGACAATACCTGAGGAAGAATCCACCTAGACTTCACTTGTTATCTAACTCTGAACCGGACGATTTATTCATTTGACTTGATCTGTAGGATTCCCTAAGTTATATTAATCCCTCTCTTCAAGGCTACAACATCTAACCCTGGGTTGATTAATTGAAATCTCTTTCTAATTAAAACCCCTAGAATTACATTAACTTGATCTATGGAATCCCATATTAGGTTTGACCCTAATCCGATAGATTTTTGTCACCCTATCTCTAGGCACACGAGAAACTTCGCTTAACTATGCTAGATCTACTCTTAAACAGGGTCTCTTCCTCCTCTACCTAAGCACATCACACTTGAATCAATATCCCATAAATATCAAAACAAGAATTAAGACACATAGTTAAGAACAAATCAAATATTTATCATTCATCTCAGATAACAATAACAAGATTTGTCTTAGGTTTCATCCCCCACAAGTATTTGAGGGTTTAGTTCATAATTGTAAAAGAAAACATTTCAGAAGAAAAGATAAAACAAAACATAAGAAATCCCTAAAACCCCTGAAGGAATTAAAGAAGAGATCCTCAGTCTTAAGTATAATTCTGGCTTCTTGAGACGAATCAACTGGCTTTCTTCGAGTAAATTCCTGAATTTAACTACTTTGGCTTGGCTCTTTGTCCTAGCTGAATGCCCCCTTAAAGGTTGGCCTCTAGGGTCTTTATATAGGCTTTTGGAATATGTTTCTTTGCCTCTAAGTACCTTAATCTGAATAGAATTCTTATTTCCTGTGGCAGAGACACGCCCATGGCACACGCCCGTGTAAATCGTGGCCAGACCATGGTCGAACCTATTGATGAGGCACGACTGTGTTTTTTGGGCTCCAAACTGTGTTCCGCTCTTCTTAAGATGCACGGCCGTGTGGATTTAATGCTTTGGCCCATTTTCTCCATTTTCGGCCCGTTATTCGTTCTTTTCATCCTCCGGTGCTCTACTAAGTATAAAACATGAAAACAAAGGATTAAGAGCACCTATTTCCATAATTAAAGGGATAAATCATCCAAAAACATGCTAAATGTAAGATTAAAATATGTTACTATTTCGGTTTATCAAATACCCCAACACTTAAGCTTTTGCCTGTCCTTAACCAAAATTCTCAACTCATAATTAAAACAAACTTCCTCAATTCATAATATTCATCAATAATGTCTCATCATAATTCATAGATAATTTATACATGGATGATTCAACTTAAAGAGTCCTAAAGATTCAAACAATCAAAGTCATGAGTTTTTAGCATGAAAACATAGGTGTTTCCCCTTACCTAAATAATCACCTTTAATTCAAAATTGACAAAAGTTGACATCCTCACTAAAGATTCACTCAAATCACTCAAGGTGTTTAAGGTTCAAAAATTAAGCTCTCAAAAGTCGAACATGAAAAGTTATTACCATAGGCTTGCTTGAAAATCAAATCTCCACCACTATAAAATGAGATGATTCACAAATCAAAAGGTCTTTAAAAATGGTTGTAACGAGGCTTAGGTTAAAGGTATGGATAAAGGCTGAATTAGAAGGGTTAGAATCGAGATTGAATTGACAAAGTACCTAACTAGAAAAATGACTAATAACCTAAATAATTACATCAATTGAAAACTTGTAATGTTAATAATATGAGCTTCTTTTTCACGATGTTGAAATTAAACGTATAGGCTAGCTTAAATCTCATAACTAATAATGAATATACTTCGATTTTTCAAATTTTTTTTAAGAAAAAATCAATATAAAATAAAACTTTAACAACTAAAATAATCTAATTGGGCAACTAATCAAAACAAATCTCGATAGAAGGGTAATCAAAAGGAATGGTATAACAAATATGAGATGGGTTTCGGGTTAATATTAGTGGGTTGAGTCAATAAAAAGGGTTTTTAGGATCAAAGGGGTTCACTAGGGGTCAATTATGAGGGTAGGCTTTTAGTGGAGTGAGTGGGTTGAATCCTAGGTGGCTTAATCATCTTTTTATCAAATCAATAGTGTGGTCTTGACATGTATTATTGAAGCAAGTTCTAGAATAACAAATCAATGTTGACACACTCATAATCAATAAAGTGAGCATGAAAAGAATGTATGCTCTAAAAGGCTCAAAATCTCACAACAATTATGGGTATTTTGATGTCAACCTCGTAAATTTCAAACTTCAAGGTAACAATTTAGATTCAGGTAGACAACATAACAGAATTTTAATTTTTGAAAATAGACTCATCTTTCGTGATTCTCCAGTATCTTAAAGTTTAAATCATCATTGCACAATTATTAATGACTTAATCTAAAACATATCAATAAAAATCATGAATCAGCAAGAATTTCATTCTAATTAGTGATATGAGAAAATTACTTTAAGCTAGAATATCATTCAGGGATTTGAGAATAATGCAGAAAGTTAGACACTTTTTCTAATAAACTTTCACTCCCCCACACTTAAGATGTACATTGCCCTCAATGTACAAAGATAGATAACAATCATATAATAAGAAAATCAAAAGAGAAAGAGGTGAAACTTCCGAACTTTGGATGGATTTTGGTTGAATTCCTTGAGTTGAAAGTGTGGAAACTTGATTTGATTCTGTGCTAGATGAAGAAATTGGGTAACTCGTGAAGAATTAGCCAGGAAATAATAAAAATAATTTAAATTATATTAATAATATAATTAGAGTTAATAAAGATAACAAGAAAGAAAATATGAATTAAAATAAAACTAAAAGGGAAGATGAATGGACTAGAAATCCATTATTGTTAGATGGTTCGCGAGGTGGGTGTGGTGTTTAAGGCCGTGGTGTTGTGATTCCCTAGCAGCCTTTAGAACCTAAAACCAAGTGTAACATCTCAAAATTAGGCCTAGTAGAATTGGGCCCAATGGGCCTTAGCGTAGCAGCGTTAAAATTTTTTTAGAACAAGAGAACGACTTAAATGCAAGTTAGATTTAGTAGATGAGAGATTTTAGAAGGTTAGGGGACTTCTATGAAGTCCTGGGATCAAACTTGGGCTTAGGAAAAATTTTGGTTTTAGGTGAATAAAACCCTAGGAGTTAGTAGGTAGGCTTTAAGAATAAAATGTGGAGAGAATGACACAAGTGGAGTGTGTGGTGTAGTGGCAAAGTGACGCCACATAAGAGACAAGGGGGTGACTCCACAAGGAAGTGAGTGGTCTAAGTACCACAGTGGTTGAAACCACGAATAATCTAATTAGTGACTTATCTCGGTGGTCTAAGACCACAGTGGGTTGGCCCCATGTATGCGTAATTTATCAGAGATCGTCACGGTGGTCGAGTACCACAGTGGGTTGGCCCCATGAGTATATATAATAGTGACTTTGTCACGAGTGACTATTATCACGAGTGGTCTAAGTACCATGATGGTTGAAACCACGAATGTTTAATCAGTGACTTGTCTCGGTGGTCAAGTACCACAGTGGGTTGGCCCCACGTATGCGTAATTTATCAGAGATCGTCACGGTGGTCAAGTACCACAGTGGGTTGTCCCCATGAGTATATGTAATAGTGACTTTGTCACGAGTGACTATTGTCACGAGTGGTCTAAGACCACGGTGGTCAAAGAACCACAATGGCATAATGCCACGGATGTTTGGATGGATAGTGAGATTGGGCTGGGCTGCATTGCATACATGTGACATATGCCATACTGAATGGGCTAAGGCCCAGTTTGAGTTATATGGGGATTTTCACACTGATTCTTTGTGACTCACCCCTTTGTTTAATTTTGCAAGTAACCCCTAGTTACGGATTTGGAGATGAGGTAGACTCTGAGGTGGCCATGCGTTACTTCTTTCGTAAATTCCATTTTTCTTTATTTTAAACTTATTTTAAATTTAGGAATTTGATATGTAATAAGGCCTCCAGGATATTAATTTGGATTTTGCTTTTATTCAGTTGTTATCTTTTATGAATTGATCAATATGGGGTTTCCCTAAAAACATAATAACCATTTTCCAAAATGTGAACAAACGGATCACAAGCAATAAGTAATTAAACTTGGGAATTTCTTAGAACTTCAAAAACTATATCAAAATGGCGCATTTTCCAAAAACCATCGACCCTAATTTCTGTATTGTAAAGCAAAACTCAAAAATTCTAATTGCGAAGTTTCTTTTACAACCTTTCTGTAACACCCCTTACCCGTAATCCCCGCCGAAATCGGGTACGAGGTGTTACCATACAAATCTACTTGATCGCCGCTTAGGCTCAACGCGACTATTTCCCTTAAGATACCACAACAACCTCATTCCCGCCTTACAAGACCTCACTCGTACCTAGAGGGCTCTCGAGACTATATCGGGAACTCTTACGATCTGTAAAATTTCTTTCCCTTCTAAACCGGGATTACACGCCCGTGTTAGAAGACACACACGCCCGTGTACATTTCACACGCCCATGTAAAATGAAGGCACGCCCGTGTACCCTCACAACCTGCCCGTGTCTTCCACCCATGGCCGACACCGAGTAATTTCACACGGCCTAGACACGCCCATGTCTTCAAATCGTGGGAAGCTACTGACTTGATCCACACGGCCTGGGCACACGCCCATGTCCTTACTGTGTGCCTTACACGGTTCATGCACACGGCCGTGGGATCTACCCATGGCCTACTCTAATTAATAATAATAAGGTACAGGGATAACACGGCCTAGACACACACCCGTGTGTTTACCCGTGTGGGCACATGAAGGCTATCTACCAAGCCTTATGCCATTCACACTTGCATACATTCATAACTTATCACATAATTTCACATAGCATGACCATTACTCTTGAATTAAAACATTTGATTATAAAAAATTAAGGTTTTCATCCCATATACTAGGGAGACTAATTCCCATATAATTACAAACAACTTGAGCCATCATCTATGGCTATCCACAATCAAGACATAAGCTCTCTTGGGCCAACACAATTTGACTACATCAACAAGGACTTGATCAAACTTAAGTACTAGCCCTATACATGCCATGACTCATAAGGACTTGATACCTCATACCAAGCGTCTGCTCGATAGTGTGAAAACATCTCCAGCGGCCCCTAACCCAAGCTAGTCAAAACAACTTATAAGAGATGGGAAACGAAAAGGAGTAAGCAATAATGCTTAGTAAGTTCATCTACATAACTGATAAATACGGATATTCATAAAATATGGATAACTACCAGGTATTACACTGGGTTTTTCCCATTAACTCATGGTTTCTTACTCAACCACTCTTGAAGCTTACTCATTCTATCTCTTACCACATTCTTATCGTGCCACAAGTCAATTTCTCGTTTAACTAGCATACATTCCTGCACTGATTGTCATGTAATTTCTTAAAACAATACATCAAGCATCATCAATAAACTACTCATCTCTCGGTGGCTTCGCACTTAGCCCCCCATTAACTCTCTAATAAGGTGGTATCGTACACAACCCACCAATTATTATACTTATAGTGTTTTCGCACTTAACATACCAATCATTTATAAGCGATGGTATCACACACAGCTCATCGATTATTAGTTACTCAGGTGGTAACACACACAGCCCACCAATAATAATATGGTAGATGGTATCGCACACAGCCCATCATTACCATCAATAAGACATCCACTCAGCCACTTCCCTCAATAGCGTAATCATATAGTTAATTCACCTAGCTATTTCACACACAGTTAGTCCACATAGTTAATATCTCGGTGGCTTCGCACTTAGCCTACCATAATCAATTAACGAGAAGTTATCGTACTTATCTTACCATCTAGCGTTATCACAACACATGCACAACTCTACCATTTTTACTCTACTTGAGCCACATAGATTCTCAATCAATATCAACCATGCATCCAATACCAAATTCTATTACATTCATCCCACTCAGGAGTTTATCATATATCAAATTCATATTAATTCAATTCTATCACATACATTCAACATCCCCGTTGAATCATTCAACTTATTACATAACACTCTTGAGTTTCATACACATAGTTCTCATTAACATCACACCCCAATAGGGTCTTACATACTTTAACATGTCGATGCCGTGACCCCGACAAGATCTCATACAAAATATCACATCGTTGCCATGTCCTTGACATGGTCTTACACGAAACCTTAACTAACATCATTTCATACTATTTACATCCCTTACTATTCTTATATTCAATTCTCCCGACATCTCATCAATTGGCATTTCAACATTCATTGAGTATATATATATATACATTCCATACAATATTGGAATATTAAATTAGCTCGTACGTACTTACAACAATTGCACATGAACTTACCTCGATGTCGAAATAGCCGAAAATGATTATTTGCCCACATCTCTCTTTTTATCCATTCTAGGTCTAAAACTTGATTTCTTTGATCTAAAACAATGAAATATATTGATTTATTCATTTATAAATCATAAAATACCATAATACACTCTTTAGGCAAAAATGACCATTTTGCCCCCATACTTTGGTAAAATTATGATTTTGCCCTTAGGCTCGTAAATAAATTTTCGCCACATTTTCTTGTTAAACAAGACTAGTTGAACATTTAATCCTCCAACAGCTATCTCAAATTCGAACTATTTCATGCTTAAATGAACAAATTACAACCTTTGCATTTTAGCCCAAATTAGGTGTTTTCACCACAACACCTTTCACAAAAGTTGTTTATCATCATCCTACCATTCATTTTCTTCCCTAAAACTCATCAACCAGCATAAAATCTATCATTGTAAGTCCCTAAACTTTCAACCATGTCGCAATTTAGCCCCCCATTGCTAGATTAAGATTTGGGGACTCCAAAAGTATAATTTTTATCAAGAAAAGTCATCAAAATCACTTACTTGTGTGGGATAAAGCTTGCTAAAATTTTGAGCTCTCAAACACACCAACATGGCTGATATTTTTGGTGGAGAAGGGAAGAAAAATAGAAAGATGATAGCTTTTTACCTATTCATCTTATTTTATTCATTTATTCCACCAACTTTGACCAAATTAAAAGTTCTTGTCCCCTCTTGTCTACATGGCCGGCCATCACATTCAATATGGTCTAATTACCCTTTAAAGACCTCCAATTAATAACCCATAGCCATTTGGTGCCTCTAGCAAATAAAATAGAACTTTTGCACTTTATGCGATTTGGTCCTTTTTCACAATTTAGCTAGAAATTGCTAAAATTAAGGCACCAAATTTCCATGCATCCTTATAAACATGTTATAGCACATAACAAAACATGAATATAATTTTATCAAACCTCAAATTAGTGATTCTGAGATCACTGTTTCGACTAGCCCCTAAATCGAGCTATTACAATTCTCCCCCCTTAGGGATTTTCGTCCCTGAAAATCCTGTCAGAAGGAGTTGCTACTATCATTCTTTAAACATTTCTAGAAATTCTTTAAAATTGCAAATCTACTTATCTTCAAGTTTCACTTGTCAACAACCTTTAAGCCATCTTACACAAGGTCGAAGCATCACTTGCTACCTAGGTATTTATTCCTCCAAGATGTATGCTCAGTAATCCACTATTTTAGAACTCTGCACATGCCCAAATGATCATTCGGATCCTTACCGGTTGATTAACTACAACTCAAATGTCATTCCCATTCTTGGAAATTTTGTTAAACCACACTTGACATCTATAAGGTTTTATCTCAATTTCTCATTGAAGCATTCACTGACTTTAACACTCTTGAGTTGTATGCTTTAAAAACTTAGCTTCTAGTGGTCAACCACTTCTGAACATAAACTCAATCATATCATAAAATGTACTCTTTTGCCAAAACATTTATGGTCGTAACTGTACTTCCTTATTCTCACATTTGTAGATATGCTACTACTAAATCCCATACCAAAGCTTCTATGAAAGTTCTGGCTTTCTCATCATTCCAATTCTATCTTGAGGAAAACATCAACACCAGAAATTTTATCCAACGTGGATCTTTCACCCAAACATCTGTGCTATGTATATTATCTAAGAAGTATTACACTAACTATACACACCATTGCAATAGTTCAAGTCGTTTCCACTATTTCATTTCAAATCTTTTGTAGCATAAGACACTCCCACTCATCAAAATTTAGAAAATACACATCAAGTTTCCCATAAATCATTTCATAACACCTAACTCACAACACAATCACGAAAGTGATCGTCTCAGGATCACTAGCCGGTTAACTCTTTCTCTCGATTCAGACTGAACTCAGTACTAGAACTTTCAATTAGTAGTTCCTTCTATAGCTTTCAACTCAACCATCATGGTTTGAACACTTCGATGAGCATATCTTTGTATTATGCTTCCTACTCATGCACACACACAGAATTTTATTCTCTTCACTGATTCACGTGCCAATATACACAGAACTTGAACCATATCTCGGTACGTTAAACTACTCTTTTCTCCATACAAGGAACATATCTTAAGCACATTCTCACCCAAGTTTCTCTTGCTATGCTAATCTAAAACCTTTACTATCGTAATACCTTACAATAGCAGGGACATCTCTATCAAATTCATTAACTCTGTTTGGCTTACCCGAACCTCGTCGCCCAACGTGAAACTCACGATTCCACTCTTTATACTAGAATCGTCACAAACTTCCTCCTTAAAGTACCCGGATAAGGTTATGAGGAGATAAAGGAATGTCAATTCCAATTACTAAATCGACAACCATTTAATCTAATTTTACAATCAGCAAATATTCTTGCATGATCTCAATTCATGAAATAAACAACTACATTGTCCCTGAAAGGCTAAAGATATTTACACGCAATACATAAAGAGATCATTATGATCCATACAACTATGGTTATCATGGTTGAACACTCTCACAGTTCAAACATTGCTTCTCTAACCGTTTCGTCCTCAACTCCTTAATAATTCTTTTCATTAGTGAACCTCAATTTAAGAAGACCTCGATAATCATAAACCTTAGGCTTCCTACTCGCTCACAATTGCCTCTATTAACCATATACCATGCCACATTCTGTACTCATTTCCCTATGACTCGTTCACGAGTGCCATGGATTCACTCATTCACATGACTTTTTCTTCTTTCTACCTCTAAACTCATCTATCTGTCCCATTGATTACTGGGATAATCAGAGACACACATTCCTCATCATTTATGTAGGCACGAAACCAATGCCACACTCCCAAGGTGGTCTTATATGGACTTCCGCATCAAGTATCGATGCCATATTCCAAATATGGTCTTATACGATTCTCATATCCATTACTGAAGCCACCTTCTGGATGTAGCCTTAAACGAAATCATAGCTTGGTGCCGAGCCCATGCCTCGAACATGGTCTTATACGAGACCTTATCTATTTCACATCTTAATGATAGCCTTTTTATTATAATACCCTAGGACTTCAACCCCATGTTCAACCACAATTACTTTATCTAACAGAGTGTCATGTATCAATGTGATCCAGAACATTCCCAGAATGCTAACATAAATACTGTGCTAATCACATGCAAACTTACTCAATTTGACTCTCGTAGCATCTTATCATAATTTGATAGTGGTAAGGAGGGTGAGGTCACAGAGCCCCTTTGACTTGACTCTCGTGACTACATGCATATGATTTAAAACTCATCATCAATGAAATAGTATTATAGTCACACAACTCACTCCAAGTGAGTTTCCATGTTTATCACACTACAATCGTCTCTATCACTCATACTTTCAAATTGTGAATTTAATAATTCAAGTTCCATATTAATATCTGCTCAAGTACTCAACATTTAACTCTACTTTCTCTTACAATCACTCATCAACTAAAGAATGTCTTACGGGTTGGAGTACATCGTTTATCTGATTGCCAAAGTCCAACTATGGTCTTACTCATATCACAACATCATAGTCCAGCTATTTCTTTGCATGTCATCACGATGCCATAGCCTCGCTATGGTTTTTCACAAAATCTCATACCAATACCAGGTCTCAGACGTGGTCTTACATGAAATCACATATAGTCACCAATACCATGTCCCAGACATGGTCTTACATGGGATCACATGTACCGCTATGGTCCAACCATGGTCTTATTCATCATCTTATCAATGAACGACCGTACTCATCCCTGCATTCTACTTAATCAAACTTCCCAGTTTAACTCTCACACCATAATGCTCGTAATTTCATACAGAGTCACGAAATAAAACATTATACATCATTCAAACAATCATACATACACATATACCTCCTCCTTTGGGTAAATTTGCTCACTAATGGCACCTAACCCAATAGGTTGAGTATCTAACACCTATGCACATCCCGCCAATACAAATAAGCTTACCACTTTATAACTCTCAGTTCATGTATTTTCACACACATGTCATCTACTTCTACTTATACCTCTTTGAATTTCCTCAATGCATAAGAGCATTGCAATTACCTCATTATCACCTACAACATTATTGAATTTAGCTCAGTTGAGAACCATTCCTGTCTTAACAAAATAATCTTGTTAGTGCCGGGAGATATCACACTGTCACAGTCCACCTATGGCATTTATAGCTAGACTCTTACTCACGCTAGGTTAGTTAGAGAATCGACTAAACCATGCTTTGATACCACTAAATGTAACAACCCTTACCCGTAATCCCCGCCAGAATCAAGTACGAGATGTTGCCGTACAAATCTACCTGACTGCCGCTTAGGCTCAATGCGACTATTTCCCTTAAGATACCACAACAACCTCATTCCCGCCTTACGTGACCTCACTCGTACCTACGAGGGCTCTCGAGACTATATCGAGAACTCTTACGATCCATAAAATTTTTTTCCCTTCTAAATGAAGATTACATGCCCGTGTTAGAAGACACACACGCCCGTGTACATTTCACACGCCTATGTAAAATGAAGGCACGCCCGTGTACCCTCACAACCTACCCATGTTTCCACTCGTGGTCGACACTGACTAATTTCACACGGCCTGGGCACACGCCCATGTCCTTACCGTGTGCCTTACATGGTTCATGCACACGGCCGTGGGATCTACCCGTGGCCTATTCTAATTAATAATAATAAGGTGTAGGGTTAACACGGCCTAGACACACGGCCTAGACACACGTGTGTTTACCCGTGTGGGCACATGAAAGCTATATACCAAGCCTTATGGCATTCATACTTGCATACATTCATAACTTATCACATAATTTCACATAGCACCAACATTACTCTTGAATTAAAACATTTGATCATAAAAAATTAAGGTTTTCATCCCATATACTAGGGAGACTAATTCCCATATAATTACAAACAACTTGAGCCATCATCTATGGTTATACACAATCAAGACATAAGCTCTCTTGGGCCAACACAATTTGACTACATCAACAAGGACTTGATCAAACTTAAGTACTAGCCCTATACATGCCATGACTTATAAGGACTCGATATCTCATACCAAGCGTCTGCTCGATAGTGTGAAAACAACTCCGGTGGCCCTCAACCCAACCTAGTCAAAACAACCTATAAGAGATGGGAAAAACAAAAGGAGTAAGCAATAATGCATAGTAAGTTCATCTGCATAACTGATAAATACTAATATTCATTAAATATGGATAACTATCAGGTATTACACTGGGTTTTCCCATTAACTCATGGTTGCTTACTCAACCACTCTTGAAGCTTACTTATTCTATCTCCTACCACATTCTTACCGTGCCACAAGCCAATTGCTCGTTTAACTAGCATACATTCCTGCACTAATTGTCATGTGATTTCATAAAACAATACATCAAGCATTATCAATAAACTACTCATCTCTCGGTGGCTTCACACTTAGTCCCCCCATTAACTCTCTAATAAGGTGGTATTGCACACAGCCCACCAATTATTATACTTATGGTGTTTTCGCACTTAGCACACCAATCATTTATAAGCGATGGTATCACACACAGCCCATCGATTATTAGTTACTCAGGTGGTAACGCACACAACCCACCAATAATAATATGGTAGATGGTATCGCACACAGCCCATCATTACCATCAATAAGACATCCACTCAGCCACTTCCCTCAATAACGTAATCACATAGTTAATTCACCTAGCTATTTCACACACAGTTAGTCCACACAGTCAATATCTCGGTGGCTTCGCACTTAGCCTACCATAATCAATTAACAAGAAGTTATCGTACTTATCTTACCATCTAGCATTATCACAACACATTCACAACTCTACCACTTTTACTCTACTTGAGCCACATAGATTCTCAATCAATATCAACCATGCATCCAATACCAAATTCTACTACATTCATCCCACTCAGAAGTTTATCATATATCGAATTCATATTAATTCAATTCTATCACATAATAGTGCTTCTCGTGGTACAACCACTTACATTCAACATCCCTGTTGAATTATTCATCTTATTACATAACTCTCTTGAGTTTCATACACATAGTTCTCATTAACATCACACCCCAATAGGGTCTTACATACTTTAACATGCTGATGCCGTGACCCCAACAAGATCTCATACAAAATATCACATCGTTGCCATTCCTTGGTATGGTCTTACACGAAACCTTAACTAACATCGTTTCATACTATTTACATCCCTTACTATTCTTATATTCAATTTTCCTGACATCTCATCAATTAGCATTTCAACATTCATTGAGTGTATATATATATACATTCCATGGAATATTGGTATATTAAATTAGCTCGTCCCTACTTATAACAATTGCACATGAACTTACCTCGATGTCGAAATAGCCGAAAATATTTATTTGCCCACATCTCTCTTTTTATCCGTTCTAGGTCCGAAACTCGATTTCATTGATCTAAAACAATGAAATATACTGATTTATTCATTTATAAATCATAAAATACCATAATACACTCTTTAGGCAAAAATGACCATTTTGCCCCCATACTTTGGAAAAATTATGATTTTGCCCCTAGGCTCGTAAATAAAATTTTGCCACATTTTCTTGTTAAACAAGCCTAGCTGAACACTAAATCCCCCCACAACTATCTCAAATTCCAACTATTTCATGCTTAAATGAACAAATTACAACCTTTGCATTTTAGCCCAAATTATGTGTTTTCACCACAACACCGTTCATAAAAGTTGTTTATCATCATCCTACCATTCATTTTCTTCCATAAAACTCAACAACCAGCATAAAATCTATCATGGTAAGTCCCTAGACTTTCAACCATGTTGCAATTTAGCCCCCCATTAGCTAGATTAAGCTTTGAGGACTCTAAAAGTACAATTTTTATCAAGAAAAGTCATCAAAATCACTTACTTGTGTGGGATAAAGCTTGCTGAAATTTTGAACTCTCAAACACCCCACCATGGCTGATATTTTCGGTGGAGAAGGGAAGAAAAATAGAAAGATGATAGCTTTTTACCTATTTATCTTATATTATTCATTTATTCCACCAACTTTAACCAAATTAAAAGTTTTTGTCCCCTCTTGTCTACATGGCCGGCTATCACATTCAATATGGTCTAATTGCCCTTTAAAGACCTCTAATTAATAACCCATAGCCATTTGGTGCCTCTAGCAAATAAAATAGAACTTTCACACTTTATGCGATTTGGTCCTTTTTCACAATTTAGCTAGAAATTGCTAAAATTAAGGCACCATGCATCCTTATAAACATGTTATAGCACATAACATAGCATGAATATAATTTTATCAAACCTCAAATTAGTGATTCTGAGATCATTGTTTTGACTAGCCCCTAATTCGGGCTGTTACAATTCTCCCCCTTAGGGATTTTCGTCCCCAAAAATCTTGTCAGAAGGAGTTGCTACTATCATTCTTTAAACATTTCTAGAAATTCTTTAAAATCGTAAATCTACTTATCTTCAAGTTTCTCTTGTCAACAACCTTTAAGCCATCTTACACAAGGTCGAAGCATCACTTGCTACCTAGGTATTTCATCCTCCAGGACGTATGCTCAGTAATCCAATAATTTAGAACTCTGCACATGTCCAAATGATCATTCGGATCCTTCCCGGTTGATTAACTGCAATTCAAATGTCATTCCCATTCTTGGGAATTTTGTTAAACCACACTTGACATCTATAAGGTTTTATCTCAATTTCTCATTAAAGCATTCACTGACTTTAACACTCTTGACATGTATGCTTTAAAAACTCAGCTTCTAGTGGTCAACCACTTCTGAACATAAACTCAATCATATTATAAAATGTACTCTTTTGCCAAAACATTTATGCTCGTAACTGTACTTCTTTATCCTCAAATTAGTAGATAATCTACTACTAAATCCCATACCAAAGCTTCTATATAAGTTCTGGCTTTCTCATCATTCCAATTCTATCTTGAGGAAAACATCAACAACAGAAATTTTATCCAACGTGGATCTTTCATCCAAACATTTGTGCTATGTATATTATCTGAGAAGTATTACACTAACTATACACACCATTGCAATAGTTCAAGCCGTTTCCACTATTTCATTTCAAATCTTTTGTAGCATAAGACACTCCCACTCATCAAAATTTAGAAAATACACATCAAGTTTCTCATAAATCATTTCATAACACCTAACTCACAACACAATCACGAAAGTGATCATCTCAGGATCACTAGCCGGTCAACTCTTTCTCTCGATTCAGACTGAACTCAGTACTAGAACTTTCAATTAGTAGTTCCTTCTATAGCTTTCAACTCAACCATCATGGTTTGAACACTTCGATGAGCATATCATTGTATTATGCTTCCTACTCACGCACACACACAGAATTTTATTCTCTTCACTAATTCACATGCCAATATACACAGAACTTGAACCATATCTCGGTACGTTAAACTACTCTTTTCTCCATACAAGGAACATATCTTAAGCATATTCTCACCCAAGTTTCTCTTGCTATGCTAATCTAAAACCTTTACTATCGTAATACCTCACAAGAGTAGGGACATTTCTATCAAATTCATTAACTATGTTTGGCTTATCCGAAACTCATCCCCCAACGTGAAACTCACGATTCCACTCCTTATACTAGAATCGTCACAAACTTCCTCCTTAAAGCACCCGAATAAGGTTACGAGGAGATAAAGGAATGTCAATTCCAATTACTAAGTCGACAACCATTTAATCTAATTTTACAATCAGCAAATATTCTCGCGCGATCTCAATTCATGAAATAAACAACTACATTGTCCCTGAAAGGTGAAAGATATTTACACGCAATATATAAAGAGATCATTATGATCCATACAACTATGGTTATCATGGTTGAACACTCTCACAGTTCAAACATTGTTTCTCTAACCATTTCGTCCTCAACTCCTTAATAATTCTTTTCATTAGTGAACCTCAATTTAAGAAGACCTCGATAATCATAAACCTTAGGCTTCCTACTTGCTTGCAATTGCCTTTATTAAGCACATACCATGCCACATTCTGTACTCATTTCCCTGTGACTCGTTCACGAGTGCCTTGTATTCACTCATTCACATGACTTTTTCTCCTTTCTACCTCTAAACTCATCTATATGTCCCATTGATTACTGGGATAATCAGAGACACACATTCCTTATCATTTATGTAGGTACGAAACCAATGCCACACTCCCAAGGTGGTCTTATATGGACTTCCGCACCAAGTATCGATGCCATATTCCAAATATGGTCTTATACGATTCTCATATCCATTACCGAAGCCACCTTCTGGATGTAGTCTTATACGAAATCATAACTTGGTGCCGAGCCCATGCCTCGAACATGGTCTTATACGAGACCTTATCTATTTCACATCTTAATGATAGCCTTTTCATTATAGTACCCTAGGACTTCAACCCCATGTTCAACCACAATTACTTTATCTAACAGAGTGTCATGTATCAATGTGATCCAAAACATTCCCAGAACGCTAACATAAATATTGTGTAATCACATGCAAACTTACTCAATTTGACTCTCGTAGCATCTTATCATAATTTGACAGTGGTAAGGAGGGTGAGGTCATAGAGCCCATTTGACTTGACTCTCGTGACTACATGCATATGATTTAAAATTCATCATCAATGAAATAGTATTATAGTCACACAACTCACTCCAAGTGAGTTTCCATGTTTATCATACTACAATCATCTCTATCACTCATACTTTCAAATTGTGACTTTAATAATTCAAGTTCCATATTAATATCTGCTCAAGTACTTAACATTTAACTCTACTTTCTCTTACAATCACTCATCAACTAAAGAATGTCTTAAGGGTTGGAGTACGTCGTTTATCTGATTTCCATGGTCCAACTATGGTCTTACTCGTATCACAACATCATGGTCCAGCTATTTCTTTACATGTCATCACGATGCCATAGCCTCGCTATGGTCTTTCACAAAATCTCATACCAATACCAGGTCTCAGATGTGGTCTTACATGGAATCACGTATCGTCACCAATACCATGTCCCAGACATGGTCTTACATGGGATCACATGTACCGCCATGGTCCAACCATGGTCTTATTCATCATCTTATCAATGAACGGTCGTACTCATCCCTACATTCTACTTAATCAAACTTCCCAGTTTAACTCTCACACCATAATACTCGTAATTTCATACAAAGTCACAGAATAAAACATTATACATCATTCAAACAATCATACAAACACATATACCCCCTCCTCTGGGTAAATTTGCTCACTAATGGCACCTAACCCAACAGGTTGAGTATATAACACCTATGCACATCCCGTCAATACAGATAAACTTAACACTTTATAACTCTTAGTTCATGCATTTTCACACACATATCATGTACTTCTACTTATACCTCTTTGAATTTCATCAATGTATAAGAGCATTGCAATTACCTCATCATCACCTATAACATTATTGAATTTAGCTCGGTCGAGAACCATTCCTATCTTAACAAAACAATCTTGTTGGTGCCGGGAGATATCACACTGCACAGTCCACCTATGGCATGTATAGCTAGACTTTTACTCACACTAGGTTAGTCGAAGAACCGACTAAACCATGCTCTGATACCGCTAAATGTAACAACCCTTACCCATAACCCCCGTTAGAATCAGGTACGAGGTGTTACCGTACAAATCTACCTGACCGCCGCTTAGGCTCAACGTGACTATTTCCCTTAAGATACCACAACAACCTCATTCTCGCCTTACGTGACCTCACTCGTACCTACGAGGGCTCTCAAGACTATATCGAGAAATCTTACGATCTGTAAAATTTATTTCCCTTCTAAATTAGGATTACACGCTCGTGTTAGAAGACACACACTCCCGTGTACATTTTGCACGCCCATGTAAAATGAAGGCACGCCCGTGTCTCACAACCTGCCCATGTCTTCCACCCGTGGTCGACACTAACTAATTTCACATGGCCTGGGCACATGCCCATGTCCTTACCGTGTGCCTTACACGGTTCATGCACATGGCCGTTGGATCTACTCGTGGCCTATTCTAATTAATAATAATAAGGTGCAGGGTTAACACGACCTAGACACACGCTCGTGTGTTTATCCGTGTGGGCACATGAAGGCTATATACCAAGCCTCATGGCATTCACACTTGCATACATTCATAACTTATCACATAATTTCATATAGCATCAACATTACTCTTGAATTAAAACATTTGATTATAAAAAATTAAGGTTTTCATCCCATATACTAGGGAGACTAATTCCCATATAATTACAAATAACTTGAGCCATCATCTATGGCTATACACAATCAAGACATAAACTCTCTTGGGCCAACACAATTTGACTACATCAACAAGGACTTGATCAAACTTAAGTACTAGCCTTATACATGCCATGACTCATAAGGACTTGATACCTCATACCAAGCGTCTACTCGATAGTGTGAAAACATCTCCGACGGCCCCCAACCCAAGCTAGTCAAAACAACCTATAAGAGATGGGAAAAGAAAAGGAGTAAGCAATAATACATAGTAAGTTCATCTGCATAATTGATAAATACTGATATTCATTAAATATGGATAACTACCAGGTATTACACTGGGTTTTTCCCATTAACTCATGGTTGCTTACTCAACCACTCTTGAATCTTACTCATTCTATCTCTTACCACATTCTTACTGTGCCACAAGCTAATTACTCATTTAACTAGCATACATTCCTGCACTAATTGTCATGTGATTTCATAAAACAATAAATCAAGCATTATCAATAAACTACTCATCTCTCGGTGGCTTTGCACTTAGCCCCCCTATTAACTCTCTAATAAGGTGGTATCGCACATAGCCCACCAATTTTTATACTTATGGTGTTTTTGTACTTAGCACACCAATCATTTATAAGCGATGTATCACACACAGGCCATCGATGTAATATCCCGGGTTAAGGGCTATTTCGTTTTGGCATTATTTGCATGATTAATTGCTTGCTATGATGTTGTTTGGGTGTTTTCGGGATTTAGTTGTAGGCTAGGAGTGGGCCTGAGTAGGTGGTGAAATTTTAGTTTTGGACTTTAGGGGATAGGAGCTGAAGGTGTTGGGGTTTATAATTAATTTAAGTGAATTTGTAACACAAGAAGGGAGCTGGTGGAGTGGCAAAGCATGCGCCACTTAGAGGGTGTGTGTGTGGCATCAATTGCAAGGGGGGAGGTCTTGAGTTCAAGTCGTGAGAATCCCACCCCTTTTGGCTCTCATTTTGGACGGCATGGAGGAAGAGGTAGAAGGCAATTCAAATTCTTCTTTGGACTTGGTCTTCACATTCAAATGAGGGGTGGAGAGTGGAAGTAGGAGGGAGACTTGGTAAACTCATTTGAATTGGCGGTTTGAGAGTGAATGGGGGGAGTTGTGGCCGGATTTGGTGAGAGTTTGGAGGGAAAGGGGATGTGTGGCCGGTTGGTGATTGGAGTGAGCCGAAATTTCCTTTGTGCGTGTGTGTGTTTTCCGGTCACTTGCTTGTAGCCTAAGTCAACCTTACGCTCTTCTTTTCATTTTGGAAAAGCTACTCTTTTCTTTCCATTTTCACTTAAGCCAAACTTGTACTCTCCTTTTACGCTCATATTCTCTTTTCTTGGAACCGAAACCCAAAGCTTGGGTGTTGTCAATTTACTTGTTGCTCTCATCTTTTTCTTTTTGTTTTTTTGAAGCCGAATGCCTCTCCCACCCTCTGTTCTTTTTCAACTTTGTTAAACCGAAACCTCAAGCACCCTTATTACCGAAATTCTACCTTGTTTCTTCCTTCTTCTTTTCATTGTGCAAAGCCGAAACTAGTGATCCTTCCTTCTCATTTTCTTTCTTTTTGTTTTCACAACCCTTGTGCCGATTTTCCCATTTGTTCCATACCATTTCATTTAAACCGAAACCAGCCTTTGTTTCTCATTATCTTTGAGCCGAATCCAGCATTTTCTTTCTTCTTTTCTTGAAGGATAGTAGCCAAAATTTGTTCTTCTTCTAAACACACCTTATTCTTTTCTTCCCCTTTCAAAACCGAAAGTGACCCCTCCATTCATCTATCTTTATTTTCTTGTCTTTTCCGAAACCTGTTAGCCGAATCATTCTCCTCTGGTGTTGGGTGGCCGAATATTGGGTGTGGTTAGGTGCTGGTTTCCAACCGATTGGTAGTGGGTATGTGTTGGCCGAATGGCCTTTCTCCTTTCACTGGTACTCTGCCGATTCTTAGGTATATTTAAGGGCTGATTTCGATATCTATTATAATGGAGTTAATCACTTATTTTGGTAACTATTTCCATATAGGGTCTTTAGAGTTCGTAGTCAAGCAAGGAGAGCCTTTTCACTCTGCTTAGTAATCGGTAAGTGGTAGTAAGAAGGGGTGTTTGGATCCGATTTCGTTTAGTTTTCTTTAAGTTAAGTCATGAGGAGAGATTAACCATTATTCTTTTCTAGGGTGTGATCGGTTGGTAAGAAGCATTATTGGTTCGGGTTGATTGGAAACCGAACCATTCGCAAAGGTAGGATTTAACGCAACCCCTTGGGTTATTTACTTTGTTGGCCGAATGGTATTGGGTTAGTGTTAACCCTTTTGTTGGCCAAATGTAGGACCAGGCTATTGAGGTGATCAAAAGATTTCGATTAGTTCTTAGGCTTTAATCTTCGATATATCAGGTGTGTAAACTAACACACTGTCTTAACTTAATAATGTGATAACTTTGTTGTGTAAATGAAACAAAGGTGATTGATTATCTCGATACCCATTGAGGTATGGATACGGATTCGTAAGTCCGTTTCATTATGAGTTATGTGATGATGATATCATGATTGTTGATACTTTGAGATGCCATATTAAGCATGTGAGCATGATAGCATGATTGCACGATTTTGCATCTAGTATGTTATGTGATTGGGTGATATGAGAGGAGGGGAGTATGATATCCGTGTCTTTGGGACACTGTGTGTCTTTGGGACACCGGAGGTTTGGCACCTCCAAGTGGTTTGGTACCACGATGATATTTTGTGACTTTGGGTCACGGAGGTTTGGCACCTCGGCGTCTCGTCGGTGGCTTAGTACCACGTTGGGTTGGCCCCACGATTGATTATCTGGATTGGCGCCAGTGATTTGGTATCACACGATGGGTTGGCCCCATCATTGGATTTGTGACTACGGTCACCAAGTGATTTGGTATCACATTGTGTCTTTGGGACACCGAGGTTTGGCACCTCATTGCGACTCGTCCTCGTGGTTTAACACCACCGTGGGTTGGCCCCACTTTTGATATATGGGATCGTCGCTAGTGATTTGGTATCACACGATGGGTTGGCCCCATCATTGGATTATTTGTGACTTGGTCACCAAAGGGTTTTGTACCACAGATGGATATCGTGACTTTGGGTCACCAAGTGGTTTGGCACCACTAGTGGTTTGGTACCACACGGGTAGAAAAGGCGATATGGTTGGTTAGGAAGGTGCATTATCTCGCATTATTCATTATGATATGTGTGTTGGCATGTTATACTGGGGAGGAATTATACACCTAGTCTTGCGACTCACTCTCTCCTTTGACTTTTCAGGTGACACTTAGACGCGGACATGGAGCCGGGATGGACTCGAGGTGCTCATGCCATATTGAAATAGAGATTTCTCGGACTTCTTTTATAAAAATTTGGTACACTAGCTGATTTATTTCTATTTTGTTATAGTTGGGTTTGTAAATGGCCTCTTAAATTATGTTTTGATATGTTATGTTTAAGTAGATTTTCAATATGCTTTAACAAACCAATTAAGTGAAATGTGCTAAAACTTGGAAAGACAACGTTTTCAAAACTTCAAAAAATGATTTTTTAAACTATACCATCGGTATCATACTATAACTTGGGATAAAGTGAATTCAAATGGTTTTTCTAACTTAAATATGATTTTCTACTAAGTCAAAAATGTTTTAGTAACAATAAGAAATAACTTAAGCTTCAAAATGAAATAAACTAGTTTTACCTACACATCGGATTAAATTTTAAAACTTTACGGTTTTCAAATACATCATCGATTTTTAATCAAAACCTAATCGAGTTTTCCTCAAATACAAAATTTCGCTAAGCGTTTTCACCAAATTGCTAGACTTCAACCTAAACCACCCAAAACCTTTTCCCCAGTAGCATACCGTTCTTTAGTGGTGTATTGACCGGGTTTGTGGTGTTACATTTGTGGTATCGAGCCAAGTTCAAAAGCTTTTGTGGGCCCGAGGCCCAAAATGATTTAAAACTATAGTTTTCAAGTATTCTATTTTAAAAGTATGGTTTGAAGGGCATGGCACCGAGTCTCCGCACCGATTCGCCTGTAAGTACCTGCACTATTTGTTGTGATATTGATTGATATGATTGGTGGCTAGTAAGACTACTTTAGAGACTGAAATTAATAGGACTCTGTGGACTCGCGAAAACAAAGCTTCTTTAAAAAAATTCATAAGACTTTGCTTTAAACACAGTGGAATAATGACTGATACATAAAATTCTTTAATCAGACGAGATTTAGTCATGAGTACCCGAGGTGGACGTGGTCGTGGGCCGGGTCACAGAGGATGACTATTTCGAGCCCGTAGGTTTTGGTCGTGGTTCGTAGAATGAGGTACTTGTTCCACCACCACCGGAGGTGGTGAGTTCGAGAGCGCACCGCGATGACCAAAGGTCACAAAGCGATGATCTTGCGGGTTTTAGAAAGGGTAGCTGGAGTAGGTGGAGGCGTAGGAGCTAGGAAATCTGTGCCTGAGCGACTTCGGGCAAATGGGGCTGAATTCTTTCGGGGTGTCTCTGGTGTTGCTCCTAGCACTGCTGAGTATTGGCTGGAAGCGACAGAACGGATCATGGACGATCTGGACCTAACGGCTGAAGAGAAATTAAAGGGGATCGTATCACTTCTCCGAGATGAGTCATACCAGTGGTGGCTCACGGTCCGTGACAGCGCTACAGCTGAAGATCTGACATGGGACTATTTCCGGGCTACTTATCAGAAAAAGTACGTCGGAGCTAACTACATAAATGAGCAGAGAAAAGCATTTCTGAGGTTAGTCCAGGGGAGCAAATCTGTGTCGGAGTACGAGGCAGAGTTTCTGAGGCTGAGTCGGTATGCCAGGGGTATGGTGGCTACTGAGCATGAGAGGTGCGTTCGCTTTGAGATGGCTCGCGAGACAAACTAAGGTCGATAATTGCGCCCAACAGGGCGTGAATTTGCGCTTCTAGTTGAAAAGGCGAAGGTTGCCGAGGGCATTAAAGAGTCTGTGAGGCGGGGTATGGATAGGAACCGCCACAAAAGGAGTTTTGGATCTTCCGGGTCATCGGTGTCAGCAGAAGAGGGCTAGACCGAGTGGGCGAATCACGGGTAGGTTTGTTGTCTAGGCTAGGGGGACCGCCGAGGTAACCGTTGTGGAAAGGCTCACCGGGAGGATGTTGGACCGATGGTAGAGGTTGTTTTGAGTGTGGCTCATTGGACCACCGAGTGAGGGATTGTCCGCAAGTTAGCTAGAATTCATCGAGAATCGGGTCGAATCAAGATCTGAAATAATGGACCACCGCAGAGGGGCCGAGGTAATGGCAGAGGAGGTAATAGTTCTGGTCGGGGCCGTGGAGCACCGGGCAGAGGTGCAGGTAGTTCTGAGGCCAGACAGTCGGGGTTGGTGTATGCTGCGAGGCGCCGAGAGGAGGGCGACGCACTGGACGTCATTACCGATACGTTTCTAATCTTTGGTTCTCCATTTACTGCTTTGATTGATGTGGGTTCAACACACTCGTATGTTGCAAGTAGCATAGTGAAGACCATGGATTTAGACTCTGAAATATCTTCTAGGCAGATGACCGTAATAAGCCCTCTAGGTCACTCTATAGTGGTAAATAAACTGTATAGAGACGTACCTCTAGAACTCCAAGGGGTATCTTTCGAGGCTGATCTGATGGAACTGCCGTTTGGGGAGTTCGATCTGATTTTGGGGATGGACTGGCTGAGTAAGCACCAGGCGAAGTTGGACTGCGCGGCTAAGCGCATGGTTCTGAGCACAGCTGAGGGTGATGAAGTAGTTCTGATCGGTAATAGGAGAAACTATCTGTCCAATGTGGTATCTGCTCTGAAAGCCGAGAAAATGGTCAGGAAGGGCTGTGAAGCGTATGTGGTTCATGTGTATGCCTTGGAGACTAAGGAGTCTGCTGTGGAGACGGTTTGGACGATTAGGGAATTTGTGGATGTGTTTCTGAGGAGCTTCGGGTTTGCCACGGATCGGGAGGTAGAGTTTGGGATAGATCATTGCTTAATCGCGCCAAGATCCATTGCTCGCATGTGATGGCACCTAAGGAGTTAGTGGAGCTTAAGGCTCGATATAGGAATTGTTGGACCGAGGCTTTATCGGGCCAAGTATTTCACCATGAGGAGCGCTTGGTACTCTTTGTAAAGAAGAAAGACGTACTATGCGGATGTGCATAGACTACCGCCAACCGAATAAGTCGACGATCAAAACAAGTGTCCACCGCCTCGGATAGATGACTTGTTTGATCACCTTGAAGGGGCGTCGATTTTCTCAAGATCGACCTAAGGTCCGGGTATCACCAGTTGAAGGTAAAGAGGTGGATATCTATAAGACGGCATTTCGCATTTTCGGTATGGGCACTTTGAGTTCTTGGTTATGTCGTTCGGGTTGACTAACGACCGGCAGACTTTCATGGATCTCAAGAATAGGGTGTTCCAACGATTACCTAGATCGATTCGTGGTGGTTTTATCGATGACATCTTGGTATACTCAAGGATCGAGGAGGAGCATGATGCTCATTTACGGTGGTATTGCGATTCTAAGGAGAAATAGCTCTATCTGCGAAGTTCAAGAATGCGAGTTCGCTCGTGGAGGTGACATTCTTGGGTCATGTAGTGTCAATTTGAGGGATTAGAGTGGACCCCGTAAGATAGAAGCGGTTTTGGATTGGAAGCGCCTAAGTCGAGAGCGGAAATTTGAGTTTTCGGGCTTGGCGATACTACCAAGATTTGTAGAGGGTTTCGTTGATCGCAGCGCCAATGACTAAATTATTGAGAAAAGGGTTCCGTTTGTTTGACCGAGAAGCGGCAGGAGAGCTTCGATAAGTTAAAGAAGATTTTGACCAAGCTCTGCTCTAATTCAACCCGAGGTGGTAAGGAATTTACATGTCTCGCGATGCATCACATACGGGTTTGGGTTGTGTGCTGATGCAAGAAGGAAAGGTTGTGGCTTACGATCCCGGCAGCTTGAGGCCACATGAGGTAAATTATCCAACGCACGATCTGGAGTTAGCAACTGTAGTATTTGCCTTAAAGATATGGAGGCATTACTTGTACGGAGAAAGATCGATAGTCTATACGGACCATAAGAGTCTGAAGTACCTTCCGACTCGTAAAGACTTAATCCGAGATGTACCGATGGATTGAGCTGCTGAAAGACTACGATTGCTCAATTGAGTATCATCCGGGCAAGGCTAACGTTGTGGCAGACGCGTTGAGCCGTAAGGTTGTTTCGGATTTGAGAGCGTTATTTGCTCACTTGAGTTTGTATGACGACGGGAGTATTCTGGCAGAGCTGCAGGTTAAGCCTACTTGGGTTGAGCAGATCAGAGAGAAACGATTCTCGGATGAGGTTCGAGTCTGCGGAAGATACAAGTGCGTAATGATGGTTTGAAGGGTTACAGCTTGTCTAGTGATGGGGTGCTATGTTTTCAGGGGAAGGCTTGTATGCCGAGAGATTCTGAGTTGAGGCAAAAGATTCTTCAGGATGCACATAGCAGCCCCTACGCTATGCATCCTAGAGGTAGCAAAATGTATAGGGACCTCAGAGAACAGTTCTGGTGGCCGGGTCTGAAAAAGGAGGTGACCGAGTTTGTGGGTAAGTGTCTGACTTGTCAAGAGGTCAAGGCCGAGCACCGATTGCCATCTAGGTTGCTTCACCAAAGAAGATTCCACAAAGGAAGTGGGAAAGAATAACTATGGATTTCGTCGGTGGATTACCGCTACACCGAACAAGAAGGATTCATCCAGGTAATTGTGGATCGGTGACTAAATCACTCACTTTATTCCGATGAGGGTGGATTACTCACTGCAGAGGTTGGCAAAGTCAGTATGTATCGAGATAGTGAGATCGCACGGGTGCCGGTCTCGATCATCTCGGATAGGGATCCGAGATTCACGCCAAGGTTCGGAAGGCATTGCATCGTGCTCGGGTACACGGCTAGATTTCAAAGACAAGATTTCATCCGCAGATCGACGGGCGATCGAAAAGGGTTATACTGATCTTGGAGGATATGCTACGAGGTTGTGTATTGGACTTCAAGGGTAGTTGGGAGGAGTATCTACTGTTATCGAGTTCGCCTACAACAACAGCTACCAGCGAGCATCAAGATGGCACCTTATGAGGCGTTATGCGGTAGAAAGTGTCGTTCACCTACTTGTTGGATGCGAGTAAGTGAACGCCGCTTATTGGGACCAGAGTTGGTTCTTTGAGACCAAGACAAAGTTAAGTTGATTCAGGCTCGATTGAAGGAAGCTTCGGACCGGCAGAAGTCCTATGCTGATCTTAAGCGGAGAGATATTGAATTTGTTGTGGGAGATCGGGTTTTCCTGAAGGTCTCACCGTGGAAGAAAGTATTAAGGTTCGAGAAGAAAGGCAAGCTAAGTCCGAGGTTTATTGGGCCGTATAAGGTACTAAGACGAGTGGGACCAGTTGCATATCAGCTCGAGTTGCCAGCTGAGCTAAGTCAGATTCACGACGTGTTCCACGTTTCGATGCTTCGTCGATATCGTTCCGATCCATCACATGTGGTAACAGTAGAAGAGATCGAGGTAAATCCAGATATGTCCATGGAGGAAGAGCCTGTACAGATTTTAGACCGGGATGTAAAGATTCTGCGTAAGAAGTCTGTGCCTTTGGTTAAGGTTCTATGGTGGAATCATGGCGTGGAAGAAGCGACGTGGGAACCTGAGGATACGATGAGACAGCAATACCCGCAACTCTTCTGACCAGGTAATTTTGAGGTCGAAATTCTTTTAAGGGGGTAGAACTGTAATATCCCGGGTTAAGGGCTATTTCGTTTTGGCATTGTTTGCATGATTAATTGCTTGCTATGATGTTGTTTGGGTGTTTTCGGGATTTAGTTGTAGGCTAGGAGTGGGCCTGAGTAGGTGGTGAAATTTTAGTTTTGGGCTTTAGGGGATAGGAGCTGAAGGTGTTGGGGTTTATAATTAATTTAAGTGAATTTATAACACAAGAAGGGAGCTGGTGGAGTGGCAAAGCATGCGCCACTTAGAGGGTGTGTGTGTGGCGTCAATTGCAAGGGGAGGTCTTGAGTTCAAGTCGTGAGAATCCCACCCTTTTGGCTCTCATTTTGACTGGCATGGAGGAAGAGGTAGAAGGCAATTCAAATTCTTCTTTGGACTTGGTCTTCACATTCAAATGAGGGGTGGAGAGTGGAAATAGGAGGGAGACTTGGTAAACTCATTTGAATTGGCGGTTTGAGAGTGAATGGGGGGAGTTGTGGCCGGATTTGGTGAGAGTTTGGGGGGAAAGGGGATGTGTGGCCGGTTGGTGATTGGAGTGAGCCGAAATTTCCTTTGTGCATGTGTGTGTTTTTCGGTCACTTGCTTGTAGCCTAAGCCGAACCTTCTGCTCTTCTTTTCATTTTGGAAAAGCTACTCTTTTCTTTTCCATTTTCACTTAAGCCGAAACTTGTACTCTCCTTTTCTGCTCATATTCTCTTTTCTTGGAACCGAAACCCAAAGCTTGGGTGTTGCTTAAATTTACTTGTTGCTCTCATCTTTTTCTTTTTGTTTTTTGAAGTCAATGCCTCTCCCACCTCTGTTCTTTTTCAACTTTGTTAAACCAAAACCTCAAGCACCCTTATTGCCAAATTCTACCTTGTTTCTTCCTTCTTCTTTTCATTGTGCAAAGTCAAACTAGTGATCCTTCCTTCTCATTTTCTTTCTTTTTGTTTTCACAACCCTTGTGCCGATTTTCCCATTTGTTCTATACCATTTCATTTAAACCGAAACCAGCCTTTGTTTCTCATTATCTTTGAGCCGAATCCAGCATTTTCTTTCTCCTTTTCTTGAAGGATAGTAGCCGAAATTTATTCTTCTTCTAAACACACCTTATTCTTTTCTTCCCCTTTCAAAACCGAAAGTGACCCCTCCATTCATCTATCTTTATTTTCTTGTCTTTTCCAAACACGTTAGCCGAATCATTCTCCTCTGGTGTTGGGTGGCCGAATATTGGGTGTGGTTAGGTGCTGGTTTCCAACCGATTGGTAGTGGGTATGTGTTGGCCGAATGGCCTTTCTCCTTTCACTGGTACTCTGCCGATTCTTAGGTATATTTAAGGGCTGATTTCGATATCTATTATAATGGAGTTAATCACTTGTTTTGGTAACTATTTCCATATAGGGTCTTTGGAGTTCGTAGTCAAGCAAGGAGAGCCTTTTCACTCTGCTTAGTAATCGGTAAGTGGTGGTAAGAAGGGGTGTTTGGATCCGATTTCGTTTAGTTTTCTTTAAGTTAAGTCATGAGGAGAGATTAACCATTATTCTTTTCTAGGGTGTGATCGGTTGGTAAGAAGCATTATTGGTTCGGGTTGATTGGAAACCGAACCATTCGCAAAGGTAGGATTTAACGCAACCCCTTGGGTTATTTACTTTGTTGGCCGAATGGTATTGGGTTAGTGTTAACCCTTTTGTTGGCCGAATGTAGGACCAGGCATTGAGGTGATCAAAAGATTTCGATCGCTTCTTAGGCTTTAATCTTGATATATCGGTGTGTAAACTAACACACCGCCTTAACTTAATAATGTGATAACTTTGTTGTGTAAGTGAAACAAGGTGATTGATTATCTCGATACCCATTGAGGTATGGATACGGATTCGGTAAGTCTGTTTCATTATGAGTTATGTGATGATGATGATATCATGATTGTTGATACTTTGAGATGCCATATTAAGCATGTGAGCATGATAGCATGATTGCACGATTTTGCATCTAGTATGTTATGTGATTGGGTGATATGAGAGGAGGGGGAGTATGATATCCGTGTCTTTGGGACACTGTGTCTTTGGGACACGGAGGTTTGGCACCTCCAAAGGTTTGGTACCACAATGATATTTTGTGACTTTGGGTCACGGAGGTTTGGCACCTCGGCGTCTCGTCCCGTGGCTTAGTACCACAAAGGGTTGGCCCCACAGCTTGATTATACTGGGATTGACGCCAAAGTGATTTGGTATCACACGATGGGTTGGCCCCATCATCGGATTTGTGACTACGGTCACCAAGTGATTTGGTATCACATTGTGTCTTTGGGACACCGAGGTTTGGCACCTCATTGCGACTCGTCCCCGTGGTTTAACACCACCGTGGGTTGGCCCCACTTTTGAGATATGGGATCGTCGCTAGTGATTTGGTATCACACGATGGGTTGGCCCCATCATTGGATTATTTGTGACTTGGTCACCAAAGTGGTTTGGTACCACAAGATGGATATCGTGACTTTGGGTCACCAAGGTTTGGCACCACCGGTGGTTTGGTACCACACGGGGTAGAAAAGGCGATATGGTTGGTTAGGAACGGGTGCATTATCTGCATTATTCTGTTATGATATGTGTGTTGGCATGTTATACCGGGGGAGGGAATTATACACTAAGTCTTGCGACTCACTCTCTCCTTTGACTTTTCAGGTGACACTTAGACGCGGACATGGAGCCGGGATGGACTCGAGGTGCTCATGCCATACTAAAATAGAGATTTCTCGGACTTCTTTTATAAAAATTTGGTACACTAGCTGATTTATTTCTATTTTGTTATAGTTGGGTTTGTAAATGGCCTCTTAAATTATGTTTTGATATGTTATGTTTAAGTAGATTTTCAATATGCTTTAACAAACCAATTAAGTGAAATGTGCTAAAACTTGGAAAGACAACGTTTTCAAAACTTCAAAAAAATGATGTTTTAAACTATACCATCGGGTATCATACTATAACTTGGGATAAAGTGAATTCAAATGGTTTTTCTAACTTAAATATGATTTTCTACTAAGTCAAAAATGTTTTAGTAACAATAAGAAATAACTTAAGCTTCAAAACGAAATAAACTAGTTTTACCTACACATCGGATTAAATTTCAAAACTTTCTGGGTTTTCAAATACATCATCAGATTTTTAATCAAAACCTAATCGAGTTTTCCTCAAATACAAAATTTCGCTAAGCGTTTTCACCAAACTGCTAGACTTCAACCTAAACCACCCAAAACCTTTTCCAGTAGCATACCGTTCGATTCGTGGTGTATTGACCGGTTTGGGGTGTTACAATCGATTATTAGTTACTCAGGTGGTAACGAACACGACCCACCAATAATAATATGGTAGATGGTATCGCACACAGCCTATCATTACCATCAATAAGACATCCACTCAGCCACTTCCCTCAATAACGTAATCACATAGTTAATTCACCTAGCTATTTCACACACAATTAGTCCACACAGTCAATATCTCGGTGGTTTCGTACTTAGCCTACCATAATCAATTAATGAGAAGTTATCGTACTTATCTTACCATCTAGCATCACCATAACACATGCACAACTCTACCACTTTTACTCTACTTAAGCCTTATAGATTCTCAATCAATATCAACCATGCATCCAATACCAAATTCTACTACATTCATCCTACTCAGAAGTTTATCATATATCGAATTCATATTAATTCAATTCGATCACATACTAGTGCTTCTCATGGTGCAACCACTTACATTCAACATCCCCGTTGAATCATTCAACTTATTACATAACTCTCTTGAGTTTCATACACATAGTTCTCATTAACATCACACCCCAATAGGGTCTTACATACTTTAACATGTTTATGCCGTGACCTTGATAAGGTCTCATACAAAATATCACATCGTTACCATGTCCTTGACATGGTCTTACACGAAACCTTAACTAACATCATTTCATACTATTTATATCCCTTACTATTCTAATATTCAATTCTCCCGACATCTCATCAATTGGCATTTCAACATTCATTGAGTATATATATACATTCCATATAGTATTGGAATATTAAATTAGCTCGTACGTACTTACAACAATTGCACATGAACTTACCTCGATGTCAAAATAGCCGAAAATGATTATTTGCCCACATCTCTCTTTTTATCCGTTCTAGGTCCAAAACTCGATTTCTTTGATCTAAAACAATGAAATATATTGATTTATTCATTTATAAATCATAAAATACCATAATACACTCTTTAGGCAAAAATGACCATTTTGCCCCATACTTTGGCAAAATTATGATTTTGCCCCTAGGCTCGTAAATAAATTTTCATCACATTTTCTTGTTAAACAAGCCTAGCTGAACATTTAATCCTCCCACAACTATCTCAAATTCCAACTATTTCATGCTTAAATGAACAAATTACAACCTTTGCATTTTAGCCCAAATTAGGTGTTTTCACCACAACACCTTTCATAAAAGTTGTTTATCATCATCCTACCATTCATTTTCTTCCATAAAACTCAACAACCAGCATAAAATCTATCAATTTAAGTCCCTATACTTTCAACCATGTTGCAATTTAGCCCCCCATTAGCTAGATTAAGCTTTGGGGACTTCAAAAGTACAATTTTTATCAAGAAAAGTCATCAAAATCACTTGCTTGTGTGGGATAAAGCTTGCTGAAATTTTGAGCTCTCAAACACCCCACTATGGCTGATATTTTTGATGGAGAAGGAAGAAAAATAGAAAGATGATAAATTTTTACCTATTCATCTTATTTTATTCATTTATTCCACCAACTTTGACCAAATTAAAAGTTCTTGTCCCCTCTTGTCTACATGGCCAGCCATCACATTCAATATGGTCTAATTTCCCTTTAGAGACCTCCAATTAATAACCCATAGCCATTTGGTGCCTCTAGCAAATAAAATAGAACTTTTACACTTTATGCGATTTTGTCCTTTTTCACAATTTAGCTAGAAATTGCTAAAATTAAGGCACCAAAATTTCCATAC
The DNA here is from genome assembly GCA_025506655.1 of Gossypium rotundifolium. Classification (NCBI taxonomy): domain Eukaryota; kingdom Viridiplantae; phylum Streptophyta; class Magnoliopsida; order Malvales; family Malvaceae; genus Gossypium; species Gossypium rotundifolium. The sequence continues at coordinate 64,980,368 of CP106726.1, forward strand.
ATCCTTATAAACATGTTATAGCACATAACATAACATGAATATAATATTATCGAACCTTGAATTAGTGATTCTGAGATCACTGTTCTGACTAGCCCCTAAATCGGGCTATTACACTTTCCTTGTGACATACCAGATCCAGTCATAACGTCTAGGTCGGGTTTGGGGTGTTACACCAAGAAAATAAAAAAAAATAAGCTAGATTAAACATATGAATAATAAAGAAAAGGAAAATAAAGGAGAAGAGAAAAGGAAAATAAAAGCTAAATGGTCTCAAAGACCCTTGGCTTGTTAAGTTAATGAAGCGGCCGGCATGAGCTTATGTCGATTTGTCTCACATAGGGAGACAGGACTCGGATCTTTTTGTTTCTTTAACATTGTTGGAGCATAGATTGAGACTTTTATAGAATGAAGAAGGAAAAATGAGGATGAAAGGAAGTGGGGGGTGGATGGGGAATGGATGAGAAGGGGAGAGGGGTGTTTTAAATAGAAAATTTCAGTTCTAGTACATCCCCATGCCCGTGTATCGTAGGCGTGTCATGTCGCACGGCCGTGGTTTTTGGTGAGTCCGTGATTCAAAGATATTTTTCTTGTTCTGTCTCGTACTATCTCTGTCATGTCAGTACGAGAATCTGTAGCATCCACACGACCACGACCACGACCGTGTGTAAGGTCGTGTGATGTGATGATCTGCGCTTCATTAACTTGGTTAGTCTGTAGTTTAGGTGCTAAAAGAAAAAGAAATGAAAATAAATGGGTTCTTGCTTGGGTTGCCTCCCAAGAAGCACTTGTTTAAAGTCTTAAGCTAGACTTACCTCTCATTCGTACCTTCACGGTGGTTTAAGGAGTGAAAAATCCTTTTCCATGTTATCATTATATAATTTGAGTCAAGTAAAGTTTACTTTAAAAGTACCAAAAGTAGAATTACTTAACTCGACTATTCCGTAAGGGAAAACATTAAGTATTGTAAAGGGGATTTCTTTAGTTATCTTCAGGTTTGATGTGGCGATTCGCGTGTCTGTTCTATCTAATAGTACCTGATCTCCTATTTTGAAGTGATTTGATGTCCCTTTAAGTTCTTCTGGGGTTTCAATTCGTGTAGGTTTGATTCCTCCTTGAAATGTGTCTCCCACTCATCTAGCTCATCGGTCTGAAGCCGTCATTCCTCATGAGATATTTCCTTGTGGGTGCAATCTATAGGGTCTGGTTCTGTAGTGTAATTCTGTGGTGTTTCCTGGAAAAGAAGTTTAATCGGTTGCTTATCAACGAATTTACATCCTCACCCTTCTCACTCGTTGTCCTAGCGAGTCAAGAGCTTGAAGACTGATTGATTCGTCACCTACACGAAGTATGAGTTCACCTGTGCTAACATCAATTTTAGATCTGGCAATTGCTCGAAAAGGTCTTCCTAAGATTAAGGGGATACTATTGTCTTCATCTATATCTAAAACAACGAAGTCTACGGGAAATATGAATTTATCAACTTTAACTAGTACATCTTCAATTATACCCTTAGGGATGCAAATAGTTTTATCAGCTAGTTGAATACTCATCCTAGTTTGCTTGGGTTTCCCTAGACCTAGATGTTTAAACATTTTAGATGGCATAACATTAATGCTTGCCCCTAAATCAGCTAAAGCATTATCAATAGATAAACTACCCATTAAAAATGGAATTGTAAAACTCCATGAATCTTTTAATTTTTGCGGTAATCTGTTTTGTAACATTGCTGAGCATACTGTGTTTAGTTCCACATGCAACTTCTCGTATAACTTTCGTTTGTTTGTTAAGAGCTCTTTTAAAAATTTCCTTGAATCTAGCATCTGTGAAATAGCTTCAAGAAGTAAGTTAATATGTAATTTCTTTAAGAGTTTAAGGAACTTACCGAACTGTTCTTCTATGTCGTCTTCCTTTCTCACATTGGGGTAAGGTATACGAGGTTTGTATTCTTTAACTACCAATTTTGGCTTTTCTTGGCTTTCCTCGATCGTACCTTTACTTACCACAGGTTCTTGCCTTGGCTTAGATTCAGATTCTGCTAACCCTTCACCGTTATGAGCTGATATGGCTTGAATTTTCTCTTTTGGATTAGTCTCAGTGTTACTTGGCAAGCTACCTAATGGTCATTCGGAGATCAGCTTTGCGAGTTTCCCGAACTAGTTCTCGATTCCTTTAATCGATGCTTGTTGATTTTTAAGTGTTATCTCGATGTTTTGAAAGCGAGTTTCAGACACCGCTATGAATTTTGTCAGCATCTCTTCAAGGTTCGGCTTCTTTTCCTGTGGGTAAGGCTGTTGTTGAAAGTTTAGAGGGGGTGGTTTTTGTCTCTGATTTCCTTGGCCACCCCAGGAGAAATTGGGGTGGTTCCTTAACCTGGGTTATAAGTATTACTACAGGGGTTATTTTGAGGTCTAAAATTGTTACCCGTATAGTTTAATTGTTCATTTTCCATGCCCAAATTATAGGGTAGGTACTCAGGATTCGCCATGCCTCTTAGATTCGAGTCACATTGCATTACTAGGTGTACATGCAAAGAATCACATAAACCATCAATCTTTTTATTCATCATCTCTACCTGATTTGATAGCATGGTGACCGCGTCGAGATTGAAAACTCCAGCTACTTTAGTTGGCTTTGTCCTCGTAACTTGCCACTGATAGTTATTCAGTGACATCTCCTCTATAAACTCATAAGTCACTTCAGGTGTTTTGTTATTAAGGGTTCCACTGACTGCTAAGTCAATTAACTGCCGGGTTGAGGGGTTCACACCGTTATAAAAAGCTTGGACCTACAACTACAAGGGTAAACCATGTTATGGGCACCTTCTCAACAAATCTTTGTATCTCTCCCATGCGTCGAATAATGTTTCTAAATCCATCTGCACAAAAGAAGAGATATCATTTGGCCAGTGGAAAATATTTTAGTTGTAACAACCCTAACCCAAAACCATCGCCAAAATAGGGTTAAGAGGCATTACCAAACAATCAAGTCATTTAGCAACCTATTCACGACACAAAGCCAATCATAAGTATATCACATCAAAACATAGCATATAGTCCCTTATTGAATCCTATAAGACCCTAAATACATGCCAGAGAAGGATCGGGACTAAATCATAACACATACAGAAGTTCTCAAAACATAAAAACTTAACCAAAATACAGGGGATACACGCCTGTGGGGGTAGACCGTGCCTCACCCATGGCTATTTGACACAGCCGTGTGTCCTCTCTGTGGTCATATACTGCCAAAACCAACACGGCCACCAAACATGCCTGTGTGCTAAGGCCGTGTTCTACTAGGTCATATACTACCATTTCTCACATGGCCTTTAGGCATGCCCCTACTACGATCGTGTACTTCTTAAGCTAGATACTGACTTTACCCCACTGTTACTAGGCACGCCTGTGTGCTATGGCCATGTGACATTATAAGTCATTTGCAAGACCAAAATGCCACCCAAAAAAGGGTCATACCGACAAGCAATTTTTACCAAACTTCTCATGCACATAAGACTACCAAAAGCATACCAAAATAACCATTCAAACCATGCTTTCAATACCAATTCCATGCATACCAACTTCAATACCAATACTTATCCTATCACAAGCATAATTCATTCCTAATTTCACTTATTCCTACTAGTATCATATCATCACAAAATTTCCACCCACAAATCAATTTCTCAACTCACAATCCATACCAAAAGATGCATCATATATACATACTAAAGTCATTTATGCCAAAACTATATCTAGCCACATCTCATGGCTAATTACAAATCTCAAACATGATTCAATTAACTAGCCTATACATGCCATATTTTAACTATGTACATCTTTCCAAAATACCCCAAAATAGATTGCCGATAGTGTGATTGAGAAGCTGACGATCCCAGATCCGAGCTAGCTTTACTGACACTGCAAAGTAGAAAAACAAATCACACAGTAAGCTTCTCAAAGCTTAGTAAGCTCGATATACAATACAATTATCTCATTAATCTAACCAATGTACATAATAAATAATCACGTAGGTCACTTATCTGATAATCATACCATCTCATCTATAACTAAAATACTCATTCATTCAATCATATCTTGTTTATAACTCATCAACCATAAAGGTTCAACACATACCTTAGCAAACACTTAGTTATCCAACTTCCAAACTATTCAATGCTCGATATTATATGTCGATCATCCTTTGATATTCATTCAATTTAACTGCACACTCAGTGCCACATACATATTTGAAGCATAATTTTTATCGCACACTTAGTGCCTATTCTTTTAACCGACTTGTCTCGGTGTCGCACACATAGTGCCATTTCAATAAGCCGAAGCTTTCATATCATCGCACACACAGTGCTATTCGTCTCTATTTCGATTTCAATTTCGTACACTTAGTGCCATCAACTAAAATCTTACACATAGCAACCCACTTTCGTACACATACACATATTTATTTCATAATGCTAAAACATATCTCAAATACATGTATTATATCTGAACTTACCTCGGACGTTGAACTATCACTACTGTGATTAATCGAGCACTTTATGTTTGCCTCGATCTCGATCCGAACCTCTCCTCTCTTGGTCTATACACATTCAAATTCAATCCATTCAATCATCAAATCATTCATTTTAGTCCCAACACACATATTTAGGGCATTTTGCAAAATAGTCCTCACATTTTCACATTTTAACACTTTAGTCCTTAATTCATCAAATCACCAAATACACATAATTTGCTTGTATTCAAGCCTAGCCAAATTCTTACTATGCTCATACAAGTCCACATATTTCATTTATTTCACATTTTAGTCCCTCAATTTACACTTTTCACAATTTAGCACAAAATACTCAATTTCACTAAAAACTCAAATACAAACTATGTTAACCCAACACTAAGCTTTCATATTTCACCAACTAACATCACAAAGCTCAAGTGTTCATCAATGGCTCATCACAAAATCATCATCAATTCACAAAATTACAACATGGGCTAGCTAGAGCACGAAGCAATGATTACGAAAACGTAGAAATTATCAAAAATCGAATTCAAAACATACCTTGATTAAGCCAAAGTCCTAGCCGAAACTTAACAAGCTCTTAACCCTTTCTTTCCTCTCTATTTTCGGTTGGAAGAAAGAAGATGAGCATGTTTCATCATTTTGTTTTGTTTAATATTAACTTAATAATCCCTTTTACCATTTTTCCTTTCTTTAGTCATATAAGACAAATATATATTAAGGCCAATTTTTCATTTAACACTCCACTATCTTAAAAATGGTTCATTAACAACATAAGGCCTCCTCATTAAAATGCCATCAACATTTAAGAACTTATAAATCAGCACACAACTTTTACTCTTTTCGCGATTAAGTCCTTTCTCTTAATTTGACACTAAAACGATCAAATCATCACACAGAATTTTCACACAAACTATGTCACATACTATTCACACAGAAAATAATATTAAATTAACATTTCAACCTTGAATTTGTGGTCTTGAAACCACTATTCTGACTAAGGTCTAAACTGGGCTGTTACAACTCTCCACCCTTAGGGATTTTCATCCCCGAAAATCTTACCAGTGAATAGTTGTGGATGTTGTTCTCTTAAAATGTTCTCAGGCTCCCACGTAGCCTCTTCAATTTCGTGTTTATGACACAATATTTTCACTACGAAAATGCTTTTGTTTCTCAACTCTTTAATCTCTCGTGCCAAAATTTGGATCGGTTCTTCACTATATGACAAGTCTGACTGAATTTCAACCTCAGTGGGAGCAATCACATGAGACGGTTCTGATCTGTACCGTCGAAGCATTGACACATGAAATATGTTGTGAATCTTCTATAATTCAGATGGCAATCTCAATCTATAAGCACCCGGTCTAACTCGTTCAATAATCTCAAATGGTCTGATGAATCTCGGACTTAGCTTGCCCTTCTGGCCAAATCGAAGTATTTTCCTCCATGGAGATACTTTCAAAAACACTCTATCACCAATCTCAAATTCAATATCTTTTCATTTCAAATCTACATAGGATTTCTGACGATCTGAGGCCACTTTTAAATTGTCACGAATTACTTTCACTTTCAGTTCGGTCTCTTTTATAAGATCAACCCTGTGAATCTTATTCTCACTTAGCTTAGTCCAATATAATGGAGTTCAACACTTTCGACCGTAAAGAGCCTTATATGGTGCCATTTTGATACTTGATTGAAAACTATTGTTATACGCAAATTCAATCAACGATAAATGCTTTTCCCACGTGCTTTCAAATTCGAGTATACAACATCTCAACATGTCTTTAATGATCTGAATGACTCGTTCGGATTGACCATCCGTTTGTGGATGAAATGCAGTACTGAAATGCAATTTCGTGCCTAAAGCATCTTGTAATTTCTTCCAAAATCGAGAGGTGAACCTTGGATCTCTGTCAGACACTATAGATAGTGGCACTCCTCACAATCTCACAATCTCGGCAATATACAATTCAGCCAATCTATCGAGTGAATAATCTGTTCTCACTAAAATGAAATGAACTAATTTCGTCAATCTATCAACTATCACCCAGATCGCATCTTTCTTGCTCGGAGATAAGGGCAAACCCGACACAAAGTCCATCGTAATTCTCTTCCATTTCCACTCAGGAATCAAAATTGGTTGTAATGAATAGGACGGAGCTTGATGTTCAGCCTTAACTTGCTGACAAACTAAACACTTTGACACATAGTCAGAAATGTCTATTTTCATACCATGCCACCAATAGAACTGTTTCAAATCATTATACATTTTCGTACTCCCCGGATGTACAGTCAAATGACTATCGTGATTTTCATTCAAAATCATTTGAATCAACTCTGAATTTCTCAAAACACAAATCCGATCTCTGACTCTCAAATAATTATTAGTATCAACTCAAATTCTGATTCAGCATTCAAATTACATTGAACTCTTTTTGGTAACAACTCATATCAATCTTCTGAGCCTCACATATCTGCTATAAAAACAACGATTTTACTTTCAATTCAGCTACAACCACATCATCATCTCACAGATTTATCTGATTACTCAAAGCTTGCAAAGCATATAATGATTTACGACTCAAGCCATCCACTACAACATTAGCTTTACCCGGGTGGTATCTATCACAGGTTCGTAATCTTTCAACAATTCTAACCATCTTCTCTGATGCAAGTTCAAATCCTTCTGAGTCATCAGATACTTTAAACTCTTATGATCAGTATAGATGTGACATTTCTCTCCAAACAGATAGTGACGCCAAATCTTCAATGCAAATACAATTACAGCCAATTCAAGATCATGTGTTGGGTAGTTCCTTTCATGCAGTTTTAACTATCAAGAAGTGTAGGCAATGACTTTCCCTTCTTGCATTATTACACAGCCCAAACCATTCAACAATGCATCACTGTAAACTATGAATTCTTTGCCTGATTCGGGTTGAATCAACACTGGTGCTTCCGTTAACAACACTTTCAACTGTTCAAAACTCTGTTGACACTATTCTTACCACTCGAATCTAACATCCTTCTGTAACAATTTTGTCAATGGAGTTACAATCATCGAGAAGCCTTTCACAAATTGTCTATAATATCCCGCTAGTCCCAGAAAACTATGGACTTCACATTTCTCGGAGGCTTCCATTCCAAAATAGTAGAGATTTTATGTGGATCAACTCGTATCCCAGCAACTGATACAATATGCCCCAGAAAATAGACCTCATGCAACCAAAATTCACACTTACTGAACTTTGCATACAACTATTTCTCACACAGAGTTTGTAGCACGATTCTCAAATGCTCGGCATGCTGCATCTCATCACTCGAAAAGATCAAAATGTTGTCAATGAACACTACAACAAAATGATCCAAATACGGTCTGAATATCTGATTTATCAGATCCATAAACACTGCAGGAGCATTGGTTAGTCCAAAAGGCATCACTAAGAATTCATAATGTCCGTACCTCGTTCTGAAGGCAGTTTTCGACACATAGGATTCTTTAACTCTCAATTAATAGTAGCCCGATCTCAAATCTATCTTAGAAAACACTGTAGCTCCTCTCAGCTAATCAAACAAATCATCGATCTGAGGTAACAGATATGTGTTCTTTATCGTCACTTTGTTCAATTGTCGATAATCAATACACATTCTCATAGTTCCATCTTTCTTTTTCACAAATAATACAAGAACTCCCCAAGGTGAGAAACTCGGTCATGCAAATCCTCTGTCAGTCAATTCTTACAACTGAGATTTCAACTCTTTCAATTCTGTTGGTGCCATTCTGTATGGAGCTATCAAAATAGAAGCAGTTCCCGGCACTAACTCAATACCAAATTCAACTTCCCTAATCGGAGGTAATCCCGATAACTCTTCTGGAAACACATCTAGAAACTCACATACCACAGGCATAGATTCATCTATCTTTTCTGACACTTTTGTATCAATCATGTACGCCAAATAAGCTTCGCAACCCTTTCTCACATAGTTCATAGATTTCATCGCAGATACAACAGCTGGTAATCCTTTCATATCATTGGACTCAATTGAAACTATCTCACCATTCTGACTCTTCAATTCAATACTCTTTCTCTTATAATTCACGATGGCATTATGCAAAGTAAGCCAGTCCATACCTAGAATTATGTCAAACTCATTGAATGGTAACAACATCAAATTAACCGAAAAACATAAATCACGAAACATCAATGGGCAATTCTTGCACACCTTATCCACCAAAACACACTTGCCTAAGGTGTTTGACACTCTAACCATAAATTTAGTAGACTCAACAGGTAGAGTTTTACTCGATACTAGATTCACACACACAGAGGAATGAGTTGATCCTAGATATATCAATGCAATGACATCAGTATCAAATAAAGTGAAAATACAGGTCATGACGTCTGGTGATGATACTTCCTCTCGTGCGCGTATAGCATAGGCTCGAACAGGTGCTCTTGCTTCTGACCTCACAGTTGTATCAGTTGCCCCTCTCTAGCTTTCACTCACATTTCTAGTGTTTTTGGGTGGTCTACCCCTGGCTGTCACATTACTCGGTCTTTCATTCTGAACATTTTCTTCTTCGATCATCTTTGGGCAATCTCGAATAAAATGATCTCGGGATCCACATTTATAACAAACTCTATGGTTGTATTTCCCCCAACACTCTCCTAGATGTCATCTCCCACATTGTCTACACTCAGGCTTATTACTCTTAACACTGCCAACACTTGATTCATTCGGAGCTTGAATTTGTAAACCAGTACTTTGTCTCGAACAATCTCTATTTGGATGTCCAAATGAAGCATTTGACCGATTGCTTGCATCTCTATATCTCTTTGTAGAAGGTTGAGAAAATTTATTCATCGATCTCTTTCTTTCATCTCGAGCTTCAGAATCGGCTTTCTTCTTTTCTTTACTGAGTTCCTCAAAGTTGCATGCTCTTTCCACTAGTACAATGAATTCATTTATATCCAGTATCCCAACCAACAACTTAATGCCTTCATTCAATCCCTCTATGAAATGTTTATACATAGTAGCTTCAGTCGAAACACATTCTCTTGCGTATTGACTCAATCTTACAAATTTTCGCTCGTACTCAATAACAGACAAACGGCTCTGCTTCAGTTCTAAAAACTCTTTACGTTTCTGATCAATGAAGCGTTGACTGATATACTTCTTTCTGAACTCAGCTTGAAAGAAATCTCAGGTGATTCTCTCTCTCTGAACCACAGATATCGATGTTTTCCACCAGTTATAAGCCGTGTCTCTCAACAAGGAAACTGCACACTTAATGCACTCTTTAGGATTCAACAACATCTCATCGAATACTCAAATTGTATTCTCAAGCCAAAACTCAACTCGCTCAGCATCATCATCGGCTGTGGCCCTAAAATCTTTGGCCTCGTACTTCTGAATCTTGTCTACAGGTGGTTTATTCATTCTGTTCGGATCTACAACTTGCGGCACAAGATGTACTTGTGGGGTGGAGGTTGTGAAACAACCGGATTCGTTCTAACAAATTTTGAAAACCATTCACTCATCATACGGAAGAAGGCTTGCTTAGCCTCTCTTCCTTCATTACTTTCATTTGGCCTAGATGTTGCCAGTGCTGTCCCTTGAGCGGGAGCAGGCGCATTACTCTTTACGTCATCAATAACTACTCGATCGGGACCCATTACTATATTAAAACACATTTCAACTGTCAGTATTCATCACACTATTGTAACTTCATATTATGGCATGTATAGCTAGACTCACACACACTACGTTAGTCCAAGAATTGACTAAACCGTAGCTCTGATACCAATAAAATGTAATAGCCCTAACCCAAACCATCGCCAGAATAGGGTTAAGAGGCATTACCAAACAATCAAGTCATTTGGCAACCTATTCACGACACAAAGTCAATCATCAGTATATCACATCAAAACATAACATATAGTCCCTTATTAAAGCCTATAAGACCCTAAATACATGCTAGAGAAGGATCGAGACTAAATCATAACACATACAGAAGTTCTCGAAAACATAAAAACTTAACCAAAATATAGGGGATACATGCCCGTGGGCATAGACCGTGCCTCACCCATGGCTACTTGACACAGCCGTGTGTCCTCCCTATGGTCATATACTGCCAAAACCAACATGGCCACCAAGCACGCTCGTATGCTAAGACTGTGTTCTACTAGATTATATACTGTTATTTCTCACACGGCCTTTAGGCACGCTTGTGCCATGATCGTGTACTTCTTAAGCTAGATATAGACTTTACCCCACGGTTACTAGGCACGCCCGTGTGCCATGGTCGTGTGACATTATAGGTCATTTGCAAGACCAAAATGCCACCCAAAAAAGGGTCATACCTACAAGAAATTTTTACCAAACTTCTCATGCACATAAGACTGCCAAAAGTATAGCAAAATAACCATTCAAACCATGCTTTCAATACCAATTCCATGCATACCAACTTCAATACTAATACTTATCCTATCACAAGCATAATTTATTCCCAATTTCACTTATTCCTACTAGTATCATATCATCACAAAATTTTCACCCATAAATCAATTTCTCAACTCACAATCCATACCAAAAGATGCATCATATATATACTAAAGTCATTTATGCCAAAACTATCACATATCTAGCCACATCTCATGGCTAATTACAAATCTTAAATATGATTCAATTAACTAGCCTATACATGCCATATTTTAACTATGTACATTTTTTCCAAAATACCCCAAAATAGATTACCGATAGTGTGATTGGGAAGCTGACGATCCCAGATCTGAGCTATCTTTACTGACACTGCAAAGCAGAAAAACAAATCACACAGTAAGCTTCTCAAAGCTTAGTAAGTTCAATATACAATACAATTATCTCATTAATCTAACCAATGTACATAATAAACAATCACATAGATCACTTATCTTATATTCATATCATCTCATCTACAACTAAAATACTCATTCATTCAATCATAGCTTGCTTATAACTCATCAACCACAAAGGTTCAAAACATACCTTAGCTAACACTTAGTTATCCAACTTCTAAACTATTCAATGCTCGATATTGGATGTCGATCCTCCTTTGATATTCGTTCAATTTAATCGTACACTCAGTGCTACATACATTTTCGACGCATAATTGTTATCGCACACTTAGTGCCTATTCTTTTAACCGACTTGTCTCGGTGTCGCACACACAGTGCCAATTCTATAAGCCGGAGCTTTCATATCATCGCACACACAATGCTATTCATCTCTATTTCGATTTCAATTTCTCACACTTAGTGCCATCAAATAAAATCTTGCACATAGCAACTCACTTTCGTACACATATACATATTCATTTCATAAGGCTAAAACATATCTCAAATACATGTATTATATCTGAACTTACCTCGGACGTCAAACTATCACTACGGTGATTAATCGAGCACTTTATGTTTGCCTCGATCTCGATCCAAACCTATCCTCTCTTGGTCTATACACATTCAAATTCAATCCATTCAATCATCAAATCATTCAATTTAGTTCCAACACACATATTTAGGGCATTTTACAAAATAGTCCTTACATTTTGACATTTTAGTTCTTAATTCATCAAATCACCAAATACACATAATTTGCTTGTATTCAAGCCTAGCCAAATTCTTACTTTCGTAGCAAACTACTTTGGCTTACTATTCACTTAGGGGTCAGCTTTAAAGAGGGGACAAAGGTAATGTCGTTTTGGTGTTGGGTAAGCTGAAAGAAAAAGTATAAGATTATTGAGTGTGGCGTGAAAAAGGAAATGATAGTAGAAGGACAACTTGCTGATCAGGAATACTATAAGTAACCTTCCAACACTTTGTACTTTTTTTTTTCAAAAACTTGCTCCGGGGATTCTTGAACGTCCGTACTCCTCAATTTTAACCAGCTTTGATACCAAATGATACAAACCCGAGTGTGAAAGAATTCTGGGTCGTATTTGTGCCCGATCGTTAAATCGATAAAGTATCATTGTGTTTGGAGTTGTTTGATGTTTGGCGATTTGTAGGCTAAGTAATGGTTACTAATGGTTCAAAAGTAAGTTATGTGACAAACGAAATAGGCTCGACTAGGAAACAAAGGGAATAAGGCAAATAATCGGGTTAGGTTGGATAGGTGAACTTAAGCACAAGATCGAACCAATACTAAATAAGTATTGACCCGAGACTTATAAGTCACTTAAAGTTGTTGGATTTGTTTGGTAGAACTTCGACCTACTATATATATTGAGATGGGAACCAGAAGTATATCGGTGAATGCCACACTCGTTGACGAGTGATAAGTTCAAAAAATAAATAAGGTTGACGCCATTAGGGAACTAGATAAGCCAACTCGAGTTTAAAATGAAACTTGAGAGTTGAATAAACTCACAAAGTAGTAGAAATTCATTCAATGTGCAAAAAGTTCAAATTATATCAAATTGGCTAGGATTTATAGTGTGGGCCTGAGCTAGCTGAATGGACATAAGAGGGGCAAAAATGTCAATTGTTTTCAGCTTAATAATGCACTGAAAATTCCAGAATTGTTTTAGAAGAGTAAAGAAGTTTCCTTGAAGCTTCTATCTAGCTGAAATTAAAAATGTGAGCTGAATGGACTAAGCATATTCGGCCAAGAGCATGAATAAGCATTCAAAGTTGCCTTGGTCAGCAGATTGGTCTTGGGGAATCTTTAATGTTAACTTGAGCAGCTCAATAGCCAAAAAGCATGCTGGCCGAATGTGAGCAGCCTCTCCATGTGAACATTCCAAGCTGAATGGTCAACAAGTGTGAACAGCATCTCCAGCTTGTGTGAAAGCTTTTAAGCTAATTGAAGAAGCTAAATGTTCAGCTTGGAGAAGAGGAATCACCATCTCCTTTGGCCCTTGGTGTCCACGAAGGGGCTGCTTGGAGGAGCTCAATGTCCAGCTCCTTAAGTGTACCGTCCATGCAATGTACCTGCAGCCAAAAATTAATTCAATTGATTAAGCTTAAGACAAATTAAATTCTGCTGGAAATAAATTGGTCTCAAGCTTAGACACATTAATTAACTATTAAGCACTTATTTAATAAGTAATAACCTATGACATATTAATTATATTTATTATGTCTAGATTTTGACAACTTAAATTTTCCAGATTTTCTTGAATAATTAATCACACTTAATGATTTAAGTTAAACATATTAATTTAAGCTAAAAGTTTTATTTATATCAAATAAAGATCCATAAGCTAAATCGAGCTAGATTCAAGCTGCATGAGCTAAATTTAGGCTTTTTTCAGCTTGCAAAATCATGTGCATTAGACTTGTTGAGCTGATCCGAAACTCTTTTTTGTGTCCAGCCAAGGACTCGCTCCAAATTTGCACTACTAAGGCTGAGATAGCCTCCTTGAATCATTTTGCTCGTGCACGGATGATGGGACCTTGTGGAAATTCCAAAGGTTCTTTTTTTGAGCTCGGTGCAACCTGGGCCGTGGCCGTATCACAAGGGGACACATGACCTGACCATACACCCATGAGGCTGACCGTGTGTCACACATGACCTAGACACATGCCCATGTGTCTACCCGTGTGGACAAGAGCAATGCTATTTGCCAAGCTCTTTTTATCACCCTAATTCATACAAACATCAATCACATTCAACCTTAACCCATTCATGCATACTTTAACCAAGCAACCCAATCATGCATCATACACATTTATGAATAACCTTATCTTTTCATATATTAATAATAATGAGCCATCAACTATGGCCATATACAAAAGAGTTCATCTTTAAAAGAGTCAACACACTTGGCCAAAATAACAAGACATTTCACTAAGTCTAGCCCCTATACGTGCCATACTCAAAATGCTAAATCTAACTATATCAAGATGTCTTGATAGTGTGGATGATCTACTGATTATCTTTGTATCCCGTGCTAGCTCTTTGACACTATAAAATAAGGGAAAAGAAAAGGGAGTAAGCTTTAAGCTTAGTAAGTCTAGATGTAAACAATAAGCATCGTACCATATGCTAATCAACCAAAAACATTTCATAGTATATAAGAACAATTCACATTATCATAAACATGCTTACTCATCTCAACTCTTACGACATTCCAACCATATATCAAATACATTGCTCACATTTATTTGTACTTATGCCCTGTAACAGTCCAAATTAGGGGCTAGTCGGAATAGTGATCACGGGATCACTATTCAAAGGTTAGAGAAATTATTTTCATGTTATATATTATGTTATAACATGTTTATAAGGATTCATGAAAATTTTGGTGCCTTAATTTTAGAAATTTCTAGCTAATTTGTGAAAAAGGACTAAATCGCATAAAGTGTGAAAGTTCTATTTTATTTGCAAAAGGTGCCAAATAGCTATGGGCTATTAATTGGAGGCCCCAATTGTGCAATTCATCCTTGTTTTAAGTGAGTAGGCTGGCCATGTGGCATAGGGGACAAGAATTTTTAATTTTGGTCAAAATAGGTGGGAATTAGGTGATAAAAATGAATAAAATAATATCAGTAAAAGATGTTATCATCTTTCACTATTCATCTATCTTCTCTCCACCAAAAATTGAAGAAGAAATGGAGCTTTGGGGGTTTGAACTTTTAGCCAAGCTATCTCCCTTATTAGTAAGTGATTTTGATGACTTTTCTTGATAAAAATTGTACTTTTGGAGTCCCCAAAGCTTAAGCTAGCTATGGAGGGGACTATTTTGCAATATGGTTGAGAGTCTAGAGACTTGCCATTAGAGAGTTTATGCTGGTTTTTGAGTTTTTATGGAAGAAAATGAATGATAAGATGATGGGAAACAACTTTTGTGAAAGGTGTTGTCATAAAAACACCTAATTTCGACTAAAATGCAAAAGTTGTAAATTATTCATTAAGGCATGAAATAGTTGGAATTGTAGATAGTTGTAACATGAGCAAATGACTATCTAGACTTGTTCAACAAGAAAATGTGATGAAAATTTATTTACGAGCCTAGGGGTAAAATCATAAATTTGCCAAAGTATAGGGGCAAAATGGTCATTTTTTCCTATGTGAATATTATGTTGTAATATGATCATTAAGTGATTAAACGAGCAAATTTTATTGTTCTAGATCGAAGAACACGAGTTCGGACCTAGAACGGGATAAAGAGAAATGTAGGCAAAAGTCTTTTTTGGGCCTTTTCGTTATCGAGGTAAGTTCGTATGCAAACCTTGCAAATACGTACGGGTTGTTTAATATTCCAATGTTGTATGGAATGTTTAATTATGCAATGAATGTATTATATAAGTGTTAATGAGTTGTTAAAAGAATTGGAACCTAAGAATAGTAAGAAATGCAAATATTATGAAATGATAATAGTTAAGGTTCCGTGTAAGACCAAATTGAAATATGGCCTCGGTGAGAGATTTTGTATAGGACCATGTCAGGAACATGGCATTGATAGAATTAATTCGTGTATAATTTCAATGTGACATTATATGTATGAGACTTAAGGGAGTTACTTAACGATGTTAGTGACTCAATAAGTATTTGAGAATTGAGAATGAATGTGTTGTACATGAGAGATACAGGAATGTGTTAGAACTGAATTGAGGTGGATTCAGTATTTGATGAACTCATAGTGGGTGATGTGTAAATGATGCACTTTAGTTGCATAAGTTATAATTATTATTACATTGTGTGAATGCGAACAATTATAGGAGAAAGCTAAGTAAGAATGGTAGTGGGTGAAGAAGTTTCGAGTAAACATTTGAAATAGATAAATGCATGTGGATGACTATTAAAGAATGTATAATATCGATAGGCTGTGTATGATAACACCTGATATATTATTAATTGATGGGCTATGTGCGATACCATCAATTATATTACTATCAGTAGGTTGTGTATGTTACCACCTGTTTAATTAGAAATCGATGGGCTGTGTGCCATACCATCACTTATAAATGATTGGTGAGCTATGTTCAAAATCACCATAAGTATTATTGATTAGTGGGCTGTGTGCGATACCACCCTATAAGAGATTCAATGGTGGGCTAAGTGCGTAACCACCGAGAGATTAGTAATATAAGTAGCTTATTGAAAATGTTTGATGTGTTGTTTTACATGATCTTGTGATGATCAGTGCAGGAATGTATGCTAATTAAACGAACATTTGGCTTGTAGTATGGTAAGAATATGGTAAGAGGCAGGATGAGTAAGCTTAAGGATGATTGAGTAAGTAACCATGAGTTCATGAGAAAAGCTTATCGTGATAATTTGCAGTTATGTATGTTCAATGAATATTAGTGTCTATTATTATATACTGATGAACTTACTAAGCATTTTTTGCTTACTCCTTTTATTTCTCTCATCTCTTATAGGTTAATTTAGCTAACTCGGGTTGGAGACGGCTGGAGGTATTTTCACACTATCATGCAGACACTCGGTATGAGGTATCAAGTCCCCATGAGTTATGGCATGTATAGGGCTAGTATTTAAGGTTGATTAAGTCATTGTTGATGTAGCCAAATTGTGTTGGCCTAAGAGAGCTTATGTTTTGTCAGAGCCATAGATGAGGGCCTAAGTTGTTTGTAATTACATGGGAAATAGTTCTCCCTAGTATATGGGATGAAGACATTATTTCTTTTATGATTAAACGTCTTTAATTCAAAAGTAATATCGATGCTATGTGTAATTATGTGATGAGGTATGAAATGTATTGAATTGAGCATGAATACGATCTTGATTTCAGGGTGGCAATTGGCTTGGTAAATAGCCTCTAAGTGCCCACACGGTTAGACACACGGGCATGTGTCTAGACCGTGCGTAACCTGCACCTTATTGTTTTAAGTCAGGATAGGCCACGGTTAAACCCCACGACCGTTTGTATGAGCCGTGTAGGATAGACGGTTTGGACATGGGCGTGTGCCTCAGACCGTGTGAACAAGTCAGTAGACAAAGGATTAACATACGATCTAGGCCCATGGGCGTGTCAAGGCCGTGTGAATATAGTCAGTAACTCCCCACAGTTCAAAGCCACGAGCATGTTGTGAGGGTACACAGGCACGCCCCCATTGCACATAGGCATGTGCCCTAACCATGGGAGTTTTGGCAGAATGTTGGGAGTTTTTAGCATGGTGTGAGCATAAGGTCGTGTGTGACTACACACGGGCGTGTTCTCCCTGTTTAGATGGAAGGAAAATTTTATGGATCATAAGGTTTTCAATATAGTTTCGATAGCCCTCATAGGTACGAGTGAAGCCTCGTAGGTCAAATATGGAGTTGTTGAAGTGACTCAAGAAGAGTAGTTGTGTTGAGCCTAAGTGGCAATTAAGTACTTTTGTATAGTAACGCCTCATACCCTATTTCGGTGGCGATTATGGGCAAGGGGTGTTACATGTAGTGGTATCAAAGCATGGTTTAGTCAGTTTTCAGACTAACCTAGCGTGAGTAAGAGTCTAGCTATACATGCCATAGGTGGACTGTGATAGTATGATATCTCTCGGCACTAACGAAATTATTTTGTTAAGACAGGGTTGGTTCCCAACCGAGCTAAATTCAATAATGGTGTAAGTGATAATGGGGAAATTGAAATGCTATTATGCATGAATGAGATTTAAAGAGGTATGAGTAGAAGTATATGACGTGTGTGTGAAAATGCATGAAATGAGAGTTATAAAGTGGTAAGCTTATCCGTATTGGCGGAATGTGCATAGGTGTTATATACTCAACCTATTGGGTTAGGTCATATAGTGAGTATATTTACCCAGAGAATGGGGTATACGTGTATGTACAATTGTCTGAATGATGTATGATCAATATGTCTACATAGTTAAATCTCATGTGCGAATACTAAAGTAGATGATGTATAATGTTTTATTTCGTGACTCTGTATAAAACTACAAGTATTATGGTGTGAAAGTTAAACTGGGAAGCTTAACTAAGTAGAATGCAGGGATGAGTATGGTCGTCCAATGATAAAATGATGAATAAGACCATGGTTGGACCATGGCGGTACATGTGATCCCATATAAGACCATGTCTGAGACATGGCATTGGTGAGGATATGTGAGCTAGTGTAAGACCATGTTTGGAACATGGCATCGGCATTGAGACGAGAGCTAATGTAAGACCATATCTGGGATATGGCATTAGCATCTAGGGGTGATCCCATATAAGATCATTCCGGGATATGGCATTGGTACCTAGACGAGACTTCATGTAAAACCATAGTTGGACTATGGCAATCAGGTAAACGACGTACTCAAACTCTTAAGACATTCTTTAAATTGATAAGTGACGATAAGAGAAAGTAGAGTTAAATGTTGAGTACTCAAGTAGATAGTAATGTGGAACTTGAGTAATTGAAATCACTATTCAAAAGTATGAGAGATAGAAACAAATGTAGCATTATGAATGTGAAAACTCACTTGGGACGAGTTGTGTGACTATGATGAAATTTTTAAATCAAATTTATGTACACGAGAGTCAAGTCAAGGGGCTCTGTGACCTCACCCTCCTTACCACTGTCGAATTATGATGAGATGTTATAAAAGTCAAATTGAGTAATGTGTATATGTGATTAACACAATATTTATGTTAGCATTCTGGGAATGCTTTGTATCACATTGATACATGACACTCTGCTAGATAGAGTAATTATTTTTGAACATGGGGTTGAAGTCCTAGGGGACTGTAACACCCCAAACTCGGCCCAAATGCTACGACCAGATCTGGCATGCTACAGGTCGAATGTTAAAGTTCAATTTCTCTGGTTACTTTAAAAAAACATGGATTTGGAAAAAAAAGTAATTTTTCGGTAGCACTATGTGTTGGGAACTTGCTTTGTTAAGTTCAAAGATCTTAGTTTGTTTTATTCTGATATCCGTTAAATAAGTGTTTTTTTCTAAAACCGTTGTTCTGCATTAAGCGTGTTTGAAACTCCCATTTTTAGTACTTCTTATGATTAAGTCCTTAAAATATAAATTTACAATCCATAATCATTAACCAATAGAAACCGAAAATTTAGGCTAAGAGCCCTTATTACATGCTAACGAAATCAAACCCAAAATTTAAAACTAAAGATAAAACGGAAATAAGTTTACTTAAATAAAAGACTTATGGCCCCTCGAGTCCGCTTTGGCTCCCGTATCCACGATCTTCTGCTCATCTGAAAAGTTGAGAAAAATAAAGGGTGAGTCACCAAGACTCAGTGTGCAAATCCCTGAACAACATAAACAACTTGAGGCCCACAATCGTATACTGGGCCTCAGCCCACACATAATGACAGCAGTACAAGTACATGAGATATGACCCAGTCCAACCTAAAATTCCATCCTCTACACGCCAACCCTTACCAACCATCACACCGCGGGGATTTCTACAATCAACCCTCCATCCGCTACACGCCATCTTGACAGCCATGCTGTCAGTTATAATGCCGATCATTATGTGACCTTAAAATCAAATGTGGCAGAGCCACCGATCATCATGTGACCTTATAATCAAATGTGGTAGAGCCACCGATCACTAAGTGACCTATTAAGCATGCTCTTCCCCTTCATCATATTAACCCCATCCCATGCATACATACATGCAAAAGCAAGAACAATATACCATCTACAAGATAACAGGTTATCACATACATCGATACACGTAGAGAATTTGCTATGTTTTGTACTGGCATCCCTTGCCTAACCCCTACGGGTTATTCGACTATCCATACAGCCTTTTTCGGCTTTTCAGCCCATAACAGGTATAATACAGAAACTAATGTGATAAAGATCTACACATCTGATTACAGACAAGATGATACTTTCTATGTCGACACTGTTAGTAGCCGATATGACTACTAACTACCTAGGGTTTTGTTCTGTAGCCAGGTCCACAACCTGGTGGCCAATCTCGGACGGTAGACACCGAACGCTTCTTAAACTTAGGGGTTGGGTTTACGGGTCCAATCCCCTCCTTTGCCTGATCGACATTTGATTCTATCAAAAGACCTTATCAGTTGCTACCATCATAACATATGGTTGTTAATCCATAACATAAGGTTAAGATCACGAACCTAACGAAAATCTAAAGAGAACCCTTACCTCGAAATCCTGGAAGAGATAGAGTTCAGAGACTAGTGGTTTTTGGCTTTTGGGATCTAGATGATCCGATCTACTTCGATTCCCAAAATGTCACCCCAAGATGAGGACATAAGAACAGTCAAAATATTACGCAAAAGATAACCTCGCCACGTTAATTAGCCTTTCGGCTTTGGCCTCCGAAAAAAAACAAAAATCGGAAGAGGAAGGTGACATATGAAAGAAATCGTCACTTACCTTAACACCAAAAGATTCGGCTACTCCCAGCAGATTTTGACTTGTGAGAAATTCCAAAAGAGAAGATGATGCAAAGAGATCTATGGAAATTCGGCTTAATGAAGAATTCGACAAAGAGAAAAAGAATGGATAGGACTTTCAGCTTAAGCATAGAAGTGAAGATGAGATAATGGGATTAGGGGTTTTCAGGTTTAGCAGAAAATGAGAGTAGAGATTAAGAGAATAAGAACCCAAGTGCCAAAGACGAAGAAGTACTCCCCTCATTTAAACAGAATTTTGGCACTTACTAAACAAATGCCGAAAATTCCTATTTTGAAAAATAAAACCCATCCTATCAACAGGGAAATTTCGGCACCCTTAAGCCACTCAAAGTCGATTCTCCCTCCCCCTTAGAGTTGGAAATTCGGCCACCACCCTGATCACCGATAACTCCTAAACTTTCTCCCTTATCATCATCTGATCCTTCATCCACAAGTGACATGGATAATGCCACCTCCTCCTCCCTTTATCAGCACATTATCAACCACATTATCCGCATTATCCACCTCAATCAGTTCCCTAATTTCAAGCATTCAAGCCGAACTCCACTACTGCTCCCTGCTAATGCCAAAATTAATTAAAATGAATGGGTAACATACGACTCAAACCTTGGACCTCTTCACGCCACCTTATAGCCCCTATGTGACGCCACCTTCCACTGGGCCACAAGCCCATTTTTGTCTTAAAGTACAAATTATATCTTTTAAGTCCTAACCCTACTGGCTCTCCACTGGAGTGCCCAACAACAAATTTTTGCTAAGGCCTCAGCCCAACTCCGAGCCCATTCTGGACCCCTAAAACACTCTAACTAGGATATTAAGCACAACAACACATCATAGCACATCAAATGAAAAGCCCCACAAATTCAGGATGTGGCAGTTCTACCCCATAAAGGAATTTCAGCCTTGAAATTACCTGGTCAGAATAGATGTGGGTATTGCTGCTGCATTGCTTCCTCTGGTTCCCAAGTAGCCTCCTCAGAACCATGATTCTGCCATAGAACCTTAACCAACGGAACCGTTTTCCTTCGCAATACTTTGACATCATGATCCAGAATCTCCACTGGTTCCTCCTCAAAGGATAGGTCAAGTCTTACTTCAATTTCTTCCACAGGCACCACATGAGATGGATCTCAACGATAGCGTCTTAACATAAAGACATGAAATACATCATGAATCTGGCTTAATTCTAAAGGTAGCCCAAGCTGATAGGCTACCGGTCCCACTCGTTTCAACACCTGATAAGGTCCGATGAATCTGGGACTTAATTTACCTTTCCGCCCAAACCTTAGCATTTTCTTCCACGGTGACACCTTTAAGAACACCCTGTCACCTACTGCAAACTCTATGTCCTTATGCTTCAAATCAACATAGGACTTCTGTCTGTCCGATGCTTCTTTTAATCGAGCCCAAATTAACTCAACCTTCTCTTCTATCTCGGTAACCAATTCTGGCCCCAAAGTTTGACGTTCCCCTAACTCCGTCCAATAGGTAGGAGTACGACACCTTCGCCCATAGAATGCTTCGTAGGGATCCATCTAAATACCAGACTGGTAGCTGTTGCTGTAAGCAAACTCCGCAAATAATAAAAACTCTTCCCTACTACCCCTAAAATCAATGACACAACCTCTCAACATGTCCTCTAAGATCTAAATTACCCACTCAGACTGACCATCGGTCTGAGGATGAAACGCTGTACTAAAATCTAATTTTGTACCCAACGCTTGATACAATGCCTTTCAAAATCGTGACGTGAACCTCGGGTCCCTATCCGGTATGATTGATACCGGTACTCTATGTAGCCTCACTACCTCCGCTATATATAACCTAGCCAATCTCTGCAGAGAGTAACCGACACATACAGGTTGAAATGAGAAGACTTCGTCAAGCGGTCAATAATCACCCAAACCGAATCTTTCTTAGTAGGCGTGAGAGGTAGCCCTCTAACAAAGTCCATTGTGATTCTTTCCCATTTCCACTGTGGAATCTTCACCAGATGCAACAACTCTGATGGTAACTGGTGCTTCACCTTTACCTGCTGAAACGTCAAACACTTACTCACAAATTCAATCACCTCTCGCTTCAGGCCCGACCACCATAACTGTTCTCGCAAATCCTGATACATCTTACTCCCTCCAAGGTGCATAGTGTATGGACTACCATGCGCTTCTAGCAAAATCTTACGCCTCAACTCAGGATCTTTTAGCATGCAAATTCTTCCTCGAAAACATAATAGCCCTTTCTCATTCACACTGAATTCTGTTGATCCATCACTTGATCCTACCTGAAACTTCTCCTTTAGCAACTCATCAGTCTGCTGCTTCTCCTTAACCTGACTGACCCAAGAGGGTTACACTTGAAGTTCAGCTAATAAACTCCCATCATCGTATAAACTGAGGTGAGCAAACATTGCCCTCAAGTCAGAGATTACTTTACAACTTAGAGCATCCGCCACCACGTTAGCTTTACCCGGATGATACTCGATCGAGCAGTCATAGTCCTTTAACAACTCGATCCACCTCCTTTGCCTTAGGTTCAACTCCTTCTGGGTCAAAAAGGTATTTAAGCTCTTATGATCGGTATAAGTGACGGATTTCTCCCTGTAAAGATAATGTCTCCAGATCTTCAAGGCAAAAACCACTATCGCCAATTCCAAATCATGGGTGGGATAATTTGATTCGTGAGGTCTTAACTACCGAGACGCATATGCAACAACCTTTCCACCTTGCATCAATACGCATCCTAGCCCCATGTGCGAAGCATCTCAGTAAATCACGAATTCCTTTCCGACCTTCGGCTGAATCAACATCGGAGCCTCCGTCAATATCCTTTTTAACCTCTCGAAACTTTCTTGCTGCTTATCAGACCAAACAAATGGAACCCCTTTTCGTAGTAACTTAGGCAACGGTGTCGCAATCAAAGAAAATCCTTCAACAAACCTTCTGTAATACTCGGCCAGACCAAGAAAACTCCAAATTTTCGCTACAAACTTAGGCAGCTTCCAATCCAACACCGCTTCAATTTTCTAAGGGTCAACCCTAATCCCCTCTGCCAACACCACGTGGCCTAAAAAGTAACTTTCCTTAGCCAAAATTTGCACTTACTGAATTTGGCATACAGCTGCTTCTCCCTCAGAATCTGCAAAACCACTCGAAGGTATGAATCATGCACTTCTTCGATCTTGAATAAACCAGGATGTCATATATAAATACCACGACAAACTGATCCAAGTAGGGTTGGAACATTTAGTTCATCATGTCCATAAATGCTGCTGGCACATTGGTCAATCAAAATGGCATCACCATGAATTCGTAGTGACCATAGCGAGTCTTAAAAGCCGTCTTATGAATATCCACCTTAAGCTGATAGTACCCTGACTTCAGATCTATCTTTGAAATGACTGAAGCCCCCTTCAACTGATCGAATAAGTCGTCGATCCTCGGTAATGAGTATTTGTTATTGATTGTTAAGTTATTCAACTGGCGATAGTCAATGCACATACGCATTGATCCATCCTTCTTCTTAACGAATAACACTGGCGCTCCCCAAGGCGACACACTTGGTTGAATAAACCCTCTATCTAGCAACTCCTATATCTGCACTTTTAACTCCACCAACTCTTTCGGTGCTATTCTGTATGGGGCGATAGATATTGGCATTGTTCTCGGAAGAAGATCAATACGAAACTCCACTTCACGGTCTGGAGGTAATCCCGAAAGCTCTTTTGGGAAAACATTAGGAAATTCTTTCACCGTCCTAACATCCCCGACAGTTAGTTCCTTGGCTTCCAAAGCCCGAACAAACATTAAAATTGCCTCGCATCCTTTCCTCACCATTCTTTCTGCTATTAGGGCGGTCACCACATTCGACAAAAAGTTCCCCCTTTCACCCATCACCAACACTTCGCCACCCTTGGGAGTTTTTAACACCATAGCTTGGCTGCACAATCTACATTAGCTTGATACCTCACCAGCCAATCCATGCCTAAGATTAAATTAAACTCCTCAAACGGTAATTCCATTAGATCAGTCAGGAAAACTATTCACTGAACTTCTAAAGGTACCTCCCGATAAAGCTTATTTACCACCACAGAGTGTCCTAACGGGCTAATTACAGTCATCTCCCTAAAGGAAATTTCAGAATCTATGCTTAAAGTTCTAGACACCCTACTAGAAACATATGAATGCATCGACCCAATATCAATCAATGCAGTGTAAGGTAAACCAAAAATTAAAAATGTACCAGTTATGACATCCGGTGTATCGACCTCCTCTCGATGTTTAGCAGTATAAACTAACCCCGACTATCTCACCTCAGTGTTTCCTACCCCTCGGCCTGGTGCTCCACATTTCAACCGGATCATTACCACCCCTGGCTGGACCACAACCTCTCTGCATCACCGACCTCCTCTACCCTACCGAGCATTTCCACGACTGCAGGCCTGCCTTTGCCTGGTCGTGGGCAGCTTCTAATCTGATCGTCCGTAGATCCACACTTGAAACACTTTCCATTGCTCGACCAACACTCACCTGAATGGAATTTACCACATCGAGCACACCTCTGTGTCTGGCTAGCAGCAACAGGTCCCTCACCCCGACTCGGCCCATCTGATCTAGGTCTTTTCTGAGTACGCCCAGCACCCCTGACGATCCAAAATTCCTCTTACTTCTAGCCCTATCTCTATCCCGATTCAGTTTTTCTATCCGCTTCACCTCCTCAACTATCTTAGCTTTTTCCACAAGAACAACAAATTCTCTCTCCCGCTGTAGGGCTATCAATACTCGCAGATCATCCCTCAGACCGTCTTCAAATTGAACACAACGTTCATGGTCTGTGGCCACTATCCCTTGGGCATAACGGTTAAGGCGTAAGAACTTCGCTTCATACGCAGCCATCGACCTACTTCCCTGAACCAGATTCAAAAATGCCTGCGCTGCGCATCCACATAACTCGACCCAATGTATTTACTCTGAAACGCCACTCTGAAGAAATCCCAGGTGATACAGTCAGCCACCGCACCATCCTTAACCATAAGCCACCATTGATACACTTCATCCCGCAGGAGAGATACAACCCCTTTCAATTTTTCCTCTTCCGTGAAATCCAGATCATCTATTATGCACTCAACCGCCTCCAACTAATACTCAGCTGTACTCGGGGCTATACCAAAAATTCCCCTAAACATTTCTGCCCGATTGGCTCTAAGTCGCTCCAACATAGATTTTCGAGCTCCCATACCCATGCCTGTCTCAGCGACTCTCTCTAAAATTCGTAACATCGCCTGAGATACAACATCATCTCAGGCCGTCTGGTCTTGAAATTCTACCTCCGTAGCTAGTGGGACTGGCATCTCGTCTCCTGACCCATGGCCAGATCCTACTGGTTCTGACACGGCCGTCCTGTCCCTACCACGGCCACGTGTAGAACATCCTCGTCCCCTTGTACTCATACTATCAATTCGCTTTTATCTGATTAGAAGTTTTATGGATTAATAATTTCTTTCACTGACTAATAACGAACAATCTTATGGAAAGTAGTTTCAATAGTAGTTCTTTCGAATTCAAAATTATATCTACAAGGTTCAGTCTCAAGTCTGTATCTCCTAGTTCTAGGAACCACATACATTCAACACCCATATGCATCCCAAGCAGAGTATTACATAAATGCATCAAACATACGAGTAACATCCATAAGCTCACCTTCGTCATACAAGAGTATTTTTGTCATTTCACTACCCTACAGGGGTATTTTTGTACTTCTACCCTATAGGGGTATTTTTGTAATCTCACAAAATAGGGTATCTTGGTGATTCTACAGAATAGGGGTATTTTGGTATTTTCGTAAAGTATGGGTATTTTGGTAGTTTTACAAACCAGGGGTATTTCAGTAATTTTCACAAACCTAGGGTATTTCAGAAATTTTTCACAAACCCAAGGTATTTCGGTAATTTTCACAAACTAGGGTATTTTGGGTAATTTACAAAACTAGAGGTATATTAGTAATTTTACAAAGATAGGGTATTGGGTCCCTTTCGGGTTTTAGTTATGAACTTTGGCCCGTTAACAAGTCCTCGTTGCTAAAGTAAACAGACACTACGCACCAGGAAGGATTCTAGCGAAGAGGAGGTGGGCCACTAGGACCACTTAAGTACCAAGCTCTCCCTAAATCCAATCCTAGACACGCGTATGCCTGCTGCCACACCCTAACCCAGCGACTTGTTCACAGACATGTTTAGTTAGAAAAATTAAGTCTTATGAATTTGAAGAGTTGTTTAAACTAGGCCTAAGGTCCATTAATTCCTAACATGCTAGTCTACGTCCCCATAAAGCCCATCAAACCCAACATGTATACCTTATCAAGAGTTAGAATACTTACTGCGTGGATCAGGTGCCACTAGACTCGAAAGCCATATCTCAACCCAAAGCATTTTTCTTAAATTCTCGTCAATCTATAAAACACTACTAGACCCATTTCACAGCCCGAGCTTTGCAACTGAACTCTGATACCAAAAATGTAACACCCAAACCTGGCCCAAACGCTACGACCGGAGCTGGCATGCTACAGGTCGAATGTTAAAGTTAAAATTCTCTGGTTACTTTTAAAAAATATGGATTTGGAAAAAAAAAAGTAATTTTTCGGTAGCACTATGTGTTTGGAACTTGCTTTGTTGGGTTCCAAGACTCAGTTTGTTTTATACCGATATCCGTTAAATAAGTGTTTTTTTCTAAAACCGTTGTTTTACGTTAAGCGTGTTTGAAACTCCCATTTTTAGTACTTCTTATGATTAAGTCCTTAAAATATAAATTTACAATCCATAATCATTAACCATTAGAAACCGAAAATTTAAGCTGAGAGGCCTTATTACATGCTAACAAAATCAAACCCAAAATTTAAAACTAAAGATAAACCAGAAATAAGTTTACATAAATAAAAGATTTTATGGCCCCTCGAGTCCACCTCGGCTCCCGTTTCCACGATCTACTGCTCATATGAAAAGTTGAGAAAAATAATGGGTGAGTCACCAAGACTCAGTGTGCAAATCCCTGAACCACATAAATGACTTGAGGCCCACAATCGCACACTGGGCCTCAGCCCACACATAATGACAGCAGAACAAGTACATGCGATATGACCCAAGCCAACCTAAAATTCCATCATCTACACGCCAACCCTTACCAGCCATCACACCGCAGGGATTTCTACAATCAACCACCCATCTGCTACACGCCATCTTGACAGTCGTGCTGTCAGTTATAATGCCGATCACTATGTGACCTTAAAATCAAATGTGGAAAAGCCACCGATCACCATGTGACCTTATAATCAAATGTTGCAGAGCCACCGATCACTAAGTGACCTTTTAAGCATGCTCTTCCCCTTCATCATATTAACCCCATCCCATGCATACATACATGCAAAAGCAAGAACAATATACCATCTACAAGATAACAGGTTATCACATACATCGATACACATAGAGAATTTACTATGTTTTTGTACCTGGCATCCCTTGCCTAACCCCTATGGGTTATTCGACTATCCATACAGCCTTTTCCAGCTTTTCAACCTATAACAGGTATAATACAGAAACTAATGTGATAAAGATCTACACACGTGATTACAGACAAGATGATACTTTCTATGTTGACACTGTTAGTAGCCGATATGACTATTAACTGCCTAGGGTTTTGTTCTATAGCCAGTCCACAACCCGATGGTCAATCTCGAATGGCAGACACTAAACACTTCTTAAACTTAGGGGTTGGGTTTACGGGTCCAATCCCCTCCTTCGCCTGATCGACATTTGATTCCATCAAAAGACCTTATCAGTTGCTACCATCATAACATATGGTTCTTAATCCATAACACAGGGTTAAGATCACGAACCTAACGAAAATCTAAAGAGAACCCTTACCTTTAAATCTCGAAAGAGATAGAGCTCAGAGACTAGCAGTTTTTAGCTTTTGGGATCTAGATGATCTAATCTACTTCGATTCCCAAAATGTCGCCCCAAGATGAGGACATAAGAACAATCAAAACAATAAGCAAAAGATAACCTCGCCACGCTAATTAGCCTTTCGGTATTGGCCTCCAAAAAAACCAAAAATCAAAATAGGAAGGTGACATATGAAAAAAATCGTCACTTACCTTAACACCAAAAGATTCGACTACTCCCAGCAGATTTCGGCTTCTGAGAAATTCCAAAAGGGAAGATGATGGAAAGAGATCTATAGAAATTCGGCTTAATGAAGAATTCGACAAAGAGAAAAAGAATAGATAGGGGACTTTCGGCTTAAGCATAGAAGTGAAGAAGAGATAATGGGATTAGGGGTTTTTGGCTTTAGCAGGAAATGAGAGTAGAGATTAAGAGAATAAGAACCCAAGTGCCAAAGACGAAGAAGTACTCCCCTCATTTAAATAGAATTTTGGCACTTACTAAACAAATGCCGAAAATTCCTATTTTGAAAAATAAAACCCATCCTATCAACAGGGAAATTTTGGCACCCTTAAGCCACTCAAAATCGATTCCCCTCCCCTTAGAGTTGGAAATTCGGCCATCACCCTGATCAGCCAATAACTCCTAAACTTTCTCCCTTATCATCATCTGATCCTTCATCCACAAGTGACATGGATAACGCCACCTCCTCCTCCCTTTATCAGCACATTATCAACCACATTATCCGCATTATCCACCTCAATCAGTTCCCTAATTTCAAGCATTCAACCTGAACTCCACTACTGCTCCCTGCTAATGCCAAAATTAATTAAAATGAATGGGTAACATGTGACTCGAACCTTGGACCTCTTCACGCCACCTTATAGCCCCTATGTGACACCACCTTCCACTGGGCCACAAGCCCATTTGTGTCTTAATGTACAAATTATATCTTTTAAGTCCTAACCCTACTGGCTCTCCATTGGAGTGCCCAATAATAAATTTTTGCTAAGGCCTCGGCCCAACTCTGAGCCTATTCTAGACCCATAAAACACGCTAACTAGCATATTAAGTACAATAACACATCACAACACATCAAATACAAAGCCCCACAAATTCAGGATGTGACAGGGACTATAATGAAAAGGCTATCATTAAAATATGAAATAGATAAGGTCCTGTATAAGACCATGTTTGAGGCATGCCCTCAGCACCAAGTTATGATTCCGTATAAGACCACATTCAGAATGTGGCTTCAATAATGGATATAAGAATCGTATGAGACCATGTTTGGAATATGGCATCGATATTCGATGCGAAAGTCCATATAAGACCTTAATCGGGTTATGGCATTGGCATTTAGAGGTGACTCAATATAAGACCACCTCGGGAGTGTGGCATTGATTTCGTGCCTACATGAATGATGATGAATGTGCGTCTTTGATTATCTCCAGTAATCAGTGGACAGATAGCTGAGTCTATAGGTAGAGAGGAGAATTGTACTAAAGTCATGTGAATGAGTGAATATAGGCACTCGTGAACAAATCACGAAGAAATGAGTACGATGTGTGTACGAGAGTAGTGAGCATGATATAAGGATGTGCTCATTGAAATGTTCAAATCATGATGGTTGAATTGGAAGCTATATAAGGAACTATTAATTAAAAGTTCTAATACTGAGTTCAGTCTGAATCGAGAAAAAGAGTTGACCGGTTAGTGATCTTGAGACTATCACTTTTGTGTCTGTGTTGTGAGTTAGGTGTTATGAAATGATTCATGGGAAACTTGATGTGTACTTTCTGAATTTTAATGAGTAGGGGTATCTTATGCTACAGAAGATCTTGAAAATGAAATAGTGGAAATGGCTTGAGCTATTACAATAAAGAGTACAGTTATGGTGATACTTCTCAGATAGTAGACAAAATATAGGTTGGATAAGTTTTCTGTCGTTAGCACTTTCTCGAGATAGAATTTGAATATTGATGAACCCAGAACTTATGTAGAAGTTTTGGTATGAGATTTAGTAGTAGCATATCAACTAATGTAAGAATAAGGAAATACAGTTAGGTGCATAAATGTTTGACAACAGAGTACATTTCATGATATGAATGAGTTTATGGTCAGAAGTAGTTGACCATTAAAAGCTGAGTTTCCTCAGAGTACAAGTCAAGACTATTATGGTCGGTGAATGCTTTAATGAAAAAGTGAGATAAAACCTTATAGATTTCAAATTTGAGTTGACAAAATTCCTAAGGAGGGGGACAACATTTGAAGTGTAGTGAATCAGTCAGTAAAGATTCGAATAATCATTTGGACGTGTGCAGAGTTATAAACTAGTGGACTACTGAGTGTATGCCCTGGAGGAAGAAACTACCTAGGTCTCAAGTTACGTTTTGACCTTGTTTATTATAACTTATAAGTTGTTGGCAAAAGAAACTTAAGATAAGTGGATATGTGACTTTGAAGAATTGATGGAAACATTTTAAGAATGTTGGTAGCGACTCCTCCTGATAAGATTTTTGAGGACGAAAATCCCTAAGGAGGGGAGAATTGTAACAGTCCAAATTAGGGGCTAGTCGAATAGTGATCACAGGATCGCTAATCAGAGGTTCGAGAAATTATTTTCATGTTATATATTATGTTATAACATGTTTATAACAATGCATGAAAATTTTGGTGCCTTAATTTTAGCAATTTCTAGCTAATTTGTGAAAAAAAGACTAAATCGCATAAAGTGCAAAAGTTCTAGTTTATTTGAAAAAGGTGCCAAATAGCTATGGGCTATTAATTGCAGGCCCCAATTATGAAATTTAGCCTTTTTTTAAGTGATTAGGCCGTCCATGTGACATAGGGGACAAGAATTTTAATTTTGGTCAAAATAGGTGGGAATTAGGTGATAAAAATGAATAGAATAAGATCAGTAAAAGATGTTATCATCTTTCACTATTCATCTATCTTCTCTCCACCGAAAATTGAAGAAGAAATGGAGCTTTGGGGGTTTGAACTTTCAGCCAAGCTATCTCCCTTATTAGTAAGTGGTTTTAATAAAAATTGTACTTTTGGAGCCCCCAAAGCTTAAGCTAGCTAATGAGGGGACTATTTTGCAATATGGTTGAGAGTCTATGGACTTTCCATTAGAGATTTTATGCTGGTTGCTAAGTTTTTATGGAAGAAAATGAATGATAAGATGATGAGAAACAACTTTTGTGAAAGGTGTTGTCATAAAAACACCTAATTTGGGCTAAAATGCAAAAGTTGTAAATTGTTCATTAAGGCATGAAATAGTTGGAATTGTAGATAGTTGTAAGAGGAGTAAATGATTATCTAGGCTTGTTCAACAAGAAAATGTGATGAAAATTTATTTACGAGCCTAGGGAAAAATCATAATCTTGCCAAAGTATAGAGGCAAAATCATAATTTTGCCAAAGTATAGGGGCAAAATGGTCATTTATGCCTAAGTGGATATTATGTTGTAATATGATCATTAAGTGATTAAACGAGTAAATTTTATTGTTCTATATCAAAGAAAACGAGATTCAGACCTGGAACGGGATAAAGAGAAATGTGGGCAAAAGTCCTTTTTGGGCCTTTTTGTTATCGAGGTAAGTTCGTATGCAAACCTTGCAAGTATGTACGGGTTGTTTAATATTCCAATGTTGTATGGAATGTATAATTATGCAATGAGTGTATTATATAAGTGTTAATGAGTTTTTAAAAGAATTGGAACCAAAGAATAGTAAGAAATGCAAATATTATGAAATGATGATAGTTAAGGTTCCGTGAAAGACCATATTGAAATACGGCCTCGGTGAGAGATTTTGTATAGGACCATGTCGGGAACATGGCATTGATAGAATTAATTCATGTATAATGTCAATGTGACATTATGTGTATGAGACTTAAGGGAGTTACTTAACGATGTTAGTGACTCAATAAGTATTTGAGAATTGAGAATGAATGTGTTTTACATGAGAGATACAGGAATGTTTAGAACTGAATTGAGGTGGATTCGGTATTTGATGAACCCATAGTGGGTGATGTTTAAATGATGCACTTTAGTTGCATAAGTTATAATTTTTATTGCATTGTGTGAATGCGAACAATTATAGTAGAAAGCTAAGTAAGAATGATAGTGGGTGAAGAAGTTCCGAGTAAACATTTGAAATAGATAAATGCATGTGGATGACTATTCAAGAATGTATAATATCGGTGGGTTGTGTGCGATACCACTTGATATATTATTAATTGAGGGGCTCTGTGCAATACCATCAATTATATTACTATCAGTGAGCTGTGTGCCATACCATCGCTTATATATGATTGGTGAGCTAAGTGCGAAGTCACCATAAGTATTATTGATTGGTGGGCTATGTGCGATACCACCCTATAAGAGATTCAATGGTGGGCTAAGTGCATAACCACCGAGAGATTAGTAATATGAGTAGCTTATTGAAAATGTTTGATGTGTTGTTTTACATGATCTTGTGATGATCAGTGCAGGAATGTATGCTAATTAAACGAGCATTTGGATTATAGTATGGTAAGAATATGGTAAAAGGTAGAATGAGTAAGCTTAAGGATTATTGAGTAAGTAACCATGAGTTCATAAGAAAATCTTATCATGATAATTTGTAGTTATGTATGTTCAATGAATATCAGTGTTTATTATTATATGCAGATGAACTTACTAAGCATTTTTGCTTACTCCTTTTATTTCTCTCATCTCTTATAGGTTAATTTAGCTAACTCGGGTTGGAGATGGCTGGAGGCATTTTCACACTATGATGCAGACACTCGGTATGAGGTATCAAGTTCCCATGAGTTATGGCATGTATAGGGCTAGTATTTAAGGTTGATTATGTCATTGTTGATGTAGCCAAATTGTGTTGGCCTAGGAGAGCTTATGTTTTGTCAGAGCCATAGATGAGGGCCTAAGTTGTTTGTAATTACATGGGAAATAGTTCTCCCTAGTATATGAGATGAAGACCTTATTTCTTTTATGATTAAAGTTCTTTAATTCAAAAGTAATATCGATGCTATGTGTAATTATGTGATGAGGTATGAACTGTATTGAATTGAGCATGAATATGATCTTGATTTTAGGGTGGCAATCGGCTTGGTAAATAGCCTCTAAGTACCGACACGGTTAGACACACGGGCGTGTGTCTAGACCGTGTGTAACTTGCACCTTTTTCTTTTAAGTCAAGATAGGCAACGATCAAAACCCACGGCCATTTGTATGAGTCGTGTAGGACACACGGTTTGGACATGGGCATGTGCCCCAGACCGTGTGAACAAGTCAGTATACCAAGGATTAACACACGGTCTAGGCCCATGGGCGTGTCAAGACCGTGTGAATATAGTCAGTAACTCCCCACGGTTCAAAGCCACGAGCATGTTGTGAGGGTACATGGGCGTGCCCCCATTCTATACAGGCATGTGCCCTAACCGTGGGAGTTTTGGCAGAATGTTGGGATTTTTTAGCACGGTGTGAGCACATGGTCGTGTGTGACTACAAACGGGCGTGTGTGTCATCTAACACTGGCGTGTACTCCCTATTTAGATGGAAGGAAAATTTTATGGATCATAAGGTTTCCGATATAGTTTCGATAGCCCTCGTAGGTACAAGTGAAGTCTCATAGGTCGAATATAGAGTTGTTGAAGTGACTCAAGAAGAGTAGTTGTGTTGAGCCTTAGCGGCAATTAAGTACTTTTGTACGGTAATGCCTCGTACCCTATTTCAGCGGGGGTTACAGGTAAGGGGTGTTACATGCCCTGCATTTATCACCACAAGCCACATGAAATATTTACTTAAACACTTTTCTCGATGAACCCTTCGGAAAGATACAAGTACCCAGTGGTTTCGTACACAGCCGACCATTAATCAATAATAGGGTGGTATCGCACACAGCCCACCAACAATTATAATTACGGTGGTTTCGCACATAGCCTACCAAATGATAATATAAACGATGGTATCGCACATAGCCCATTGTGAATAAATAATAATGTGGTATCGCACACAGCCCACCAACAATGATGATTACGGTGGTATCGCACACATAGCCCACCAAATGATAATTACGGATATTTGTCCATACTTATATTTCTATTCCGAGGTTCATACGAGAATTACTCATTATCTATCATTTTCAATCAATCTCACTAATAGGTATTTTCATCCATACAATGCATCAATAAGTAACAACATATGTATTAAAGATGTATCGTTTATGTAACACCCCAAACTTGGTTAAAACGTTACAACCGAATCTGGCGTGCCACGGGGAAAAAATGTTTGCAAATCGATTTGTCAATTTTGTTTAAGGAGAAAACTTTTGAATAATTTTGGATAAAACGAGTTTGAATCTTGCGGTGTTCAAAGCGCATTAAATCTTATTTTAAAAAAAAACTTAGTTGCTTATTTGCTACTTCATATTCATTACTTAATCCGTGAGCATTACCAAAAACACATACTTATCATGGTTTTAAAAGAAACAACCAAATAAAACATCCCAAAATAAAAGTTAGGCGGCCTTATTACAACACTGAAATGCCAAATTAAAGGAAATAACTAAGTCCGGAAAGAAATCTTTGAAATAAATAAAAACTGAGCATGGCCACCTCGAGTCCACTCCGGCTTCATATCCACGATCTAAGTCTGATCTGCAAAATGTAAAGGAAGGGGTGAGTCACCGAGACTCAGTGTATAAATCCCCATCCCAAAGAAATTATGCCCTTACACAAATTCATACAATAATATGCAAGTCATGCAACCCATCCAACCTAGTATCCATCCGAGTCTCCCAAATCTACCCCTTGTGGTACCAAACCACTGGTGGTGCCAAACCACTGGTAACCGGAGTTACGAATATATCATATGTGGTACCAAACCACTGGTGGTGCCAAACCACTGAGACTTAGTCATAATTTTTTTGTAATATGTGGGGCCTACCCACTGTGTGATACCAAATCACTGGTGACAGTCTGATAGATCACACTTCCCCCTCCTCTCATCACCCATAACACATATTTATGGTAACAACATCAGTATGATCATGTTTAACATACCAAATTATGTATACAGGATATCATGCTTTCATAGATCACATACAACGCGAGTAATAATAACAACTTACCCGGCATCCACGCTTTTACTCAAAAGGGTGTTTCAATAACCATAGCCGTCATTCCGTCTTTTAAACAACACACAACATTAACATATTAAGTAAGAAAGTGTGTAAGAGTTACACACCTGGTTTTCGCACCACTGCTTCTACGCTACTTTGGCGTTGGGTTTACAGATCCAACCGCTCCTACTGTTTGATTGTTAATATTGTCCATGATAACCTCTTTATCACTATACCATTTAAACGATAAGATCCAACTACTTAAATAAATAAAATCCCTTAAATGAACACTTACCTAGTTGGTCGAATCCCGAATGTCTTTAAGAAAGCTTCACACCTACATTCGGCCAACACCAAACTATCGAACGGATCCCTTACTCGGAACCAAACACGTACCATATGGCATTCGGCCAACCATAATGAACAAGAAAGGCCATTCGGCCAACCCTACCATCAACCTACCTTCGATTTTTCCACCAAATCGACACTTCTGACTATAGCAGGGTAGGATTCGGCTTCCAGGAACAATAAGGGAAATCGACAGGGCCTTTGAAAAATTGATTCAGATTAGATCTTGATGAAAAGAAAAAGAGAAATCGCAAAGAAACAAAATCCCAAAACTCACCAGATTAAAGAGGAGTATTCGGCTTATGGTGCACCTTCGGGAAAAGAACCCTCTCTTGTAGATTCGGCTATGGAGGAAGATGATCAGAGGGTAGTGGGTTTTGAAAGAAAAACAATTGAAGAGAGGGAGAAAGTGTTGGAAGGTGGCGGCAAGGAAAAGAAAAGAAGAGAGTTTGAGACAAAAAGAGGAAAGGATTTTCGGCTAGCAAAGTAGATGAATGAAAAAAATGAAAGAAAAATGAGTACTATGGCTATAAAATTCGGCTACACTAGCACACACCTCAGAGTTGGAATTTTAGCCAACTCTCTCCCTCCTGATAACCTTTATCCATCATGATAACCCAACCTTTATCTCTCTTTTAAAAGAGGCCACCTTAAATCCACCTCTTCCCTCTTAATTATCATCTTTTTAATCATAAAATAAAAGAAATAAACACTCCTAAATTGTAGCTAGGTGCCGTCCAACCCCCTTCCCCTAGGAGTACCGAATTTTACCCATCAATTTGGGCCCTAAGCGGCCATACTAGGCCTAATTCCTTCCTCCTTGTGACGCCCTCTTAATACCCATCTAAAGCACCTCCAATTTTTAGGCCGTAAGCCCAGCTTGCTACTAAATATAATAATTTAAATTAAAAATACTACCAACTCTCTTTTTAAACAATTTAATTCTGATTTAAGCCCAAACCTGAGCCCAATCCAAACTTCAAAGCCTTCACCTACTAATTTAGCCATGCAACATAGCAAACGCACAGACCCACAGAATTAGGATATTACAGTTCTACCCTCCTTAAAATAAATTTCGACCTCGAAATTTACCTGGTCAAAAGAGTTGAGGGTATTGTTGTCGCATAACATCTTTCGGCTCCTATGTCGCTTCTTCCGACCCATGGTTCCGCCATAGTACCTTTACCAAAGGAACAGATTTCCTACGCAAAACCTTAACATCCAGATCTAGGATCTGCACTGGTTCCTCCTCAAACGATAAGTCTGGATTCACCTCTATCTCCTCCACCGGTACAACGTGTGATGGATCCGAGCGATAGCGTCTAAGCATGGAAACATAAAACACATCGTGGATTTGACCCATCTCTGGTGGCAACTCAAGCTGGTACGCCACTGGTCCTACCCGCTTCAACACCTGATAGGGCCCAATAAATCTAGGGCTTAACTTGCCTTTCCTACCAAACCTCAGAACCTTTTTCCATGGTGACACGTTCAAGAAAACCTTGTCACCTTTAGCAAACTCTATATCCTTCTGCTTGAGATCGGCATAAGACTTCTACCTATTCGAGGCTTCTTTCAAACGAGCTGTAATCACCTTCACCTTATCCTCTGTATCTGTAACCAGCTCCGGACCCAACAACCGCCGCTCTCCCAATTCCATCCAACACGTAAGGGTACGACACTTCTGACCATATAACGCTTCGTATGGAGCCATCTTAATACTCGCCTGATAACTATTGTTATACGCGAAATCTGCCAATGGGAGGAATTCTTCCCAACTGCCATTGAAACCCAAGACACATCCCCTTAGCATGTCCTTTAAAACTTGAATCACCCTCTCTGATTGTCCATTTGACTGGGGATGAAATGTCGTACTGAAATCTAATCTTATGCCTAGTGCCTGCTACAAAGCTTTCCAGAACCTTGACGTAAACCTTGGGTCTCCGTCTGAAATAATTGACACTGGCACCCCATGCAACCTTACAATCTCCGCTATATATAATTTTGCTAACTTCTGAAGAGAAAAACCCATACGTACAGGTATGAAATGATTCGACTTTGTCAGACGGTCCACAATCACCCAAATTGAATCCTTCTTGGTAGGCAAAAGGGGTAGCCCACTCACAAAATCCATTGTAATCCTTTCCCACTTCCATTATGGAATCTTAATCGGTTGCAACAATCCTGAGGGTAACCGATGTTCAGCTTTAACCTGCTGACATGTCAGACACTTGCTCACAAATTTCGTTACTTCACGCTTAAGGCCCGGCCACCAAAACTGCTCCCGCAAATCCCGGTACATCTTACTACCTCCTGGATGCATAGCATGTGGACTGCTATGTGCCTCTTGCAAAATCTTCTGCCTTAACTCCACATCCTTAGGCATACACACCTTCCCTTAAAAACACAGCACTCCATCACTGTTCAAGCTATACCCTTCCAGTTCACCATTCAGTACTTGCAACCACTGAGCACTTAAAACTTCATCTGCCAGTTGTTTTTCCTTAACCTTGTTAATCCATGTTGGCTTTACTTGCAATTCCGCCAACAGGCTTCCATCCTCATACAGACTAAGGTGAGCAAACATGGCTCTTAAATCCGCCACTACCTTACGGCTCAAGGCGTCTGCTACCACATTAGCCTTTCTCGGGTGGTACTCAATCGAGCAGTCATAGTCCTTTAACAGCTCAATCCACCTCATTTGCCTCAAATTTAACTCTTTCTGCGTAAGAAGGTACTTCAAACTCTTGTGGTCTGTATACATGATAGATTTTTCTCCATACAAGTAATGTCTTCAAATTTTTAGGGCGAAAACTACTGCAGCCAATTCCAAATCATGCGTCGGGTAGTTCACTTCGTGAGGTCTTAACTGTCGAGAAGCGTACGCTACCACTTTTCCTTCTTGCATCAACACACAGACCCCTTTCCTCAGCAACTTGGTCAATGGTACTAAAATTAGAGAAAACCCTACTACAAACCTTCGGTAATACCCTGCTAGCCCTAGAAAACTCCAAATCTCCGCCACAGACTTTGGTGGCTTCCAATCAAAAATGGCCTCAATCTTCCGAGGGTCCACTCTAATCCCCTCAGCTGACACTACATGACCCAAGAAAGTAACCTCCTTCAGCCAGAACTCGCACTTACTAAACTTGGCGTATAAATGCTTTTCCCTTAGAATCTGCAACACCACTCGTAAATGCGCGTCATGTTCCTCCTCCGATTTCGAGTACACCAGAATATCGTCGATAAATACTACGACGAATCGATCCAA
Source organism: Gossypium rotundifolium (assembly GCA_025506655.1). NCBI lineage: Eukaryota > Viridiplantae > Streptophyta > Magnoliopsida > Malvales > Malvaceae > Gossypium > Gossypium rotundifolium. The sequence goes on from CP106726.1 coordinate 65,019,937, forward strand.
ATACGGCTGGAACACCCGATTCATCATATCCATAAACGCTGTTGGTGCGTTCGTCAACCCAAACGGCATAACTAAAAATTTATAATGCCCATATCGAGTACGAAATGCCGTCTTATCGATATCCACCTCTTTTACCTTAAGTTGGTGATACCCCGACCTCAAATCTATCTTGGAAAAGACCGATGCTCCCTTAAGCTGGTCGAACAAGTCGTCTATCCTAGGAAAAGGGTACTTGTTCTTAATCGTCAATTTATTCAATCGACGATAGTCTATGCACTACGCATCGACCGTCCTTCTTCTTAACAAAAGTACGGCGCCCACCGAGACGTGCTTTGCCGAGATGAAACCCGATCCAAAAACTTCGAATCAGATTTTAACTCCACCAATTCCTTTGGTGCCATCCTATACGGAGCGATTGACACTGACGCTATTCCCCGTAAAAAGTCTATACCAAAGTCCACTTTTCGATACGGGGGCAAACCCGGAAGCTCTTCTGGAAAGACATCAACAAACTCATTCACTGCTCGAACACTCCCGAAAGCTCTTTGGTTCTACGCATTCTTATATATGCATGAATTTAGTATTCATAAGACTTTGCTTGTAGAGTCTACTGAGTTTGCTATAAAAAATATCGAACCCCTTAGGTAAAAGTGTTTTGGTTGATAAAGTGTGCAAGAACCGTCCGTTAATGTTTAGAATATCTGTTTCCCTTCTGATCTGATGCTTTTGCCATTTGATGAGTTCGATATCATTTTGGGTATGGACTGGTTGTCTTTGCATGATACTATTGTGAATTGTAAAAGAAAGACTATAGATCTGAGATGTCCAAATAATAAAATTATACGGGTTGATTCTAATGATTTGAATGGATTGCCTGCTATGATATCGGTATTGAAAGCTCAAAGTTATGTGAAAAAGGGATATGAAGCATATTTTGCTTATGTGATTGATTCGAAAGCATCTAGAAAGAAATTTGAGTCAGTACCTATTGTCTTTGAGTTTTCTAATGTGTTCCCTGAAGAGTTACCGGGTTTGCCTCTGATTCGTGAAGTTCAGTTTGGAATTGAATTCATGCCTGGTACGACACCTATTTTGATAGCTTCGTATAGAATGGTACCAACAGAGTTGAAAGAGTTAAAGTCACTGTTGCAAGAATTGACTGATGAGGGTTTGCTAGACCGAGTTTTTTGCCTTGGGGTGCTCTTATCCTGTTTGTGAAAAAGAAAGATGGCACAATGAGAATGTGCATTGATTATCGTCAGTTGAATAAGGTGACCATAAAGAATAAATATATGTTACCCAAAATTAATGACTTATTTGATTAGTTAAAAGGAGCTATTTTATTTTCAAAGATTGACCTAAGACCAGGATACTACCAATTGAGAGTGAAAGATTTAGATTTTCGAAGACTACTTTCCGAACGAGGTACAGGCATTATGAGTTTTTAGTTATGCCATTTGGACTCACCAATGCTCCTGCTATTTTTTGTGGATCTGATGAATAGAATTTTTAGACCGTACCTAGATCAATTTTTTGTTGTATTCATTGACAACATTTTGATTTATTCAAAGGATGAGAATGAGCATGCTGAACATTTGAAAATTATATTGCAAACTTTGAGAGAAAAGTAATTGTATGCGAAATTCAGCAAATGTGAATTTTGGTTGCATGAGGTTAGTTTTTTGGGACATATTGTGTTAACTTCTAGGATTTGTGTTGATCCGAGCAAGATTTCTGCTATTCTGGATTGGAAACCTTCGAGAAATGTGTCTGAAGTCCGTAGTTTTCTGGGTTTAGATGGTTATTACCACTGATTTGTGAAAGGATTTTCAGTGGTAGCTACTCCATTGACTAGATTACTTCAGAAAGATGTTAGATTTGAATGGTCTAATAAATGTCAAAAAGTTTTGATCAAGTGAAAACTCTATTAACAGAAGCTCCAGTATTAGTACAACCAGAATCGGGCAAAGAATTTGTGATTTAAAGTGATGCTTCATTAAACAGTATGGGATGTGTTTTGATGCAAGAAGGCAAAGTTGTAGCTTATGCCTCAAGACAGTTGAAGCCTCATGAAAAGAACTATCCGACGCATGACCTTGAGCTAGCTGCGATTGTGTTTACATTAAAGATTTAGAGCCATTATCCGTATGGTGAGAAATGTCACGTGTTTTCAGATCATAAAAGTCTGAAATACCTGATGACCCAGAAAGATTTGAACCTGCGTCAAAGAAAATGGTTAGAGCTGTTAAAAGACTATGAGCTTGTAATAGATTATCATCCGGGTAAAGCAAACGTTGTTTATGATGCATTGAGTAGAAAATCATTGTTTGCATTACGTGCTTTAAATGCTCAGTTAGAATTATCTAATGATAGTTCAGTGATAGCAAAATTGAAAGCGAAACCGTTGTTTTTACAGCAGATATGTGATGCTCAGAAAATTGATAATGAATTGATATCAAAACGAGCTCAGTGTGAATTGAATTCTGAATCTGAATTTCAAATTGTTGATGATTGCTTGAGATTCCGTGGTCGTGTCTATGTTCCAAGAAATTCGGAGTTGATTCAGCTGATTCTAAATGAAGCACACCATAGTAGTCTATCTGTTCATTCGGGAAGTACTAAAATGTACCATGATTTGAAGCGACATTATTGGTGGTCTGGTATGAAACCAGATATCTCTGACTTTATTTTGAAATGTTTAGTCTGTCAGCAAGTGAAAGCTGAACATCAAGATCTGTCGGTTTGTTACAACCAATTCTAATTCTGGAGTGGAAATGGGATAGAGTGACTATGGACTTTGTTTCTGGTTTGTCCCTGACTCCGAGAAAGAAAGATGCGATATGGATTGTAGTTAACCGATTAACTAAATCTACCCATTTTATTCCGGTAAGATCTGATTATTCACTTGACGGATTAGCCGAGCTTTATATTTTTGATATTGTGAGATTGCACGGGGTGCCACTATCTATTGTGTCAGATAAAGATCCGAGGTTTACATCGCTATTCTGGAAGAATTGCATGAAGCTTTAGGCACGAAATTGCATTTCAGTATAGCTTTTCATCCGCAGATAGATGGTCAATCCAAGAAGATCATTCAGATTTTAGAAGATATGTTAAGATGTTGTAAACTTGAGTTTAATGGTTCGTGGGAACAGTATCTGCCATTGATCAAATTTGCTTATAATAATAGTTTTCAGTTAAGCATCAAAATGGCACCTTATGAAGCTTTGTACGGGGTAAATGTCGTACACCTCTGTATTGGACCGAGCTCAATGATAATAAGCTCTTCGGGGTTGATTTGATAAAAGATTCAGAACAAAAAGTGAAATTGATCTAAGATTGTTTGAAAGCAACATCTGATCGTCAGAAGTCTTATGTGGACTTGAAATGAAAAGATATAGAATTTGAGATCGGCGACAAAGTATTTCTGAAAGTGTCACCGTGGAAGAAAGTGCTTCGATTCGGACATAAAGGCAAGATGAGTCCGAAGTTCATCGGACCGTATGAAATCATAGAACGTGTTGGGCCTATTGCATATAGATTGCTTTTGCCACCTGAGTTAAAAAATATCCACAATGTATTTTATGTCTCGATGCTCCGTAGGTATCGATCTAATCTATCACATGTTATTGCTCCATCTAAAATTGAAATCCGATCTGATATGACAAACGAAGAGGAACCGATCTGTATCTTAGCTCGTGAAGTGAAAGAGTTGAGAAACAAGAAAATTCTGTTAGTGAAAGTATTATGGCATCGTCACAAAATAGAAGAGGCTACATGGGAGCCTGAAGATTCTATGAGACAACAATATCCGACTCTATTTAACGGTAATATTTTGGGGACGAAAATCCCTAAGGGGGAGAATTGTAACAGTTCAGTTTACACCCTAGTTGGAACAATAGTTTTAAGACCACGAATCTGAGTCTGAATAATATTTTAATATTATTTTCTGTGTCGTCGATATGTGACTAAGCATGTGGTAAATTTTTCGTGAGTTAACTTGTCCGTCTGTGTGTTTAATTTGACAAAAGATGGAATTGCATTAAATGTGAAAGTTGCTTGCTGTTTGTTAAAGTATCAATATGCTGTGGCTTTGTTAAGGTTGAGGCCTTATGTTACTATTATACCAAATTATAGATAGTGGATGGATAAAAGTCTTAAATGCCCGTATTGTATAATTATTTTCATTATATGAATGAAGGCTATTTTGGTAATTGAATTATTAGCATTAGATTAAAGAAATAAAAAGATGAGTGTTCATCTTTTATTTCTCTCCATTTGACCAAAACTAGCAAAGAAAGAAAAGAGAAATCTAGTTAGGGCATTCGGCTGTTGTCTTCCTTGATAAAGGTAAGTTTTGACTTTGGTTTTTGATAATTTCTATGTTTTTGCTATCGTTGCTTAATCTACTATCAAGCCCATGTCTCAATTTGATGAATTAATGTTGTTCATGAGAAATGCCATTGATGCTATGTTGAGCTTTATGATGATTTGTGGTGTTAAATGAAAGATTTGAGCTAGATGAACATATTTTATTCTTGAATTTTTTGATGAATTTAGCTAATTAGGGCTAAATTGAGGAAGTAGTAATTAGAGGGACTAAATTACAAATTTGATGAAAAATATGGGCTTGTATGAGATGTAAGAACATTCGGCTAAGCATGAGTATGGGTTGATTTTGTGAATTTGATGTTTTGAGAAAAATGGACTAAATTGATAAATTGTGCAAGTATGAGGGTTAATTTGCAAATAGCTCTAAATATATGTGTATGGATTGAATTGAATGAATTATTGAATAAAAGGGTTACTTCTGAATATGTTTAGATCAAGAACCGAGGGAAACGGACTTAGATCATGGGAAAGCGAAAGTAACCGAGTAGCCGTTTCCATTCCGATAGATTAAATCTGAGGTAAGTCACTATGCAAATAAGCGTATTTATATGAAATTGTGGTTGCTCATATGACTAATGTTGATAATGAATGCTTATGAAAGGTTATGTATATGAAATTCCGAGATAAGTTCGATATAGTGACAATGTCCGAGAAGTCTCGTACGAACCTAGGAATAGATAGGATTAGCTATGTCATGACATAGGTATCTATTCTGTTTTATCATGTAAGACCACGTCAGGGACGTTGGCGTTGATTTGAGATTTCGTGTAAGACCACGCCTGGGACATTGGCATCGATACGAGCTTTACGAGTAAGACCACATCTGAGACATTGGCATCGATATGAGCTTTACGTGTATGACCATGTCTGGGACATCGGCATCGCATTGATTCGTGTAAGACCCTGTATGGGATAGTGGCATCGATATCTGAGTGCATGTAAGACCTTATCTGGGGCATTGGCATTGTACGATTATTTTCGAGCTTTTTGAGTATCATACAAGATTCCTAAAGGTTCAACGGGCAAGTCTGTGATACGAATTATAAATCCGAGCTATGATCAAATAAGTGAACGAATGTTCGTTTCAGGTACGTTGAATGCACATTAAGTGTGTATAAAAGGTAAGTACCTTTATGACTTTGATTTGAAGAAAAGTATGATTGAATATGAGAAGGTGAATGAGATGCAAGAATGATTATGAAAGAGCTTTGTTTATATATTATTATTGAATCGTGAATATGGCAAATGTGGTCACAAGTATAGGAACCAAAGCACATTTGTGATAGTATGCTAAGTTTGTTTGTATATTGACTTACTAAGCTTTTGGAAAGCTTACTCTATGTGTTTGTTTTCCTTGTTTTATAGGTCGCCAAAGCTACTGAAGGTTCGGGACTGTCAAGGATCGTCATCACACTACTAAACTATTTTTGGTACTCTTTGAAAAATGTATATAGCTAGATATGGCATGTATAGGCTAGATATGTGTATATGTTTATGAAGTGAACTTAGCCATGGTTTTGGCTAGTTTTGAGTTGATAAAATGCTTGAATGAATGAGTTATATGATGCATATTTTTGGTGTGGTTGAAGCACTTGAAATGGTCAAGTTTTAAATTAGCAAATGAATGGATTATATTTGTGATGAAATGTGTTTTAGTCTTGAAATTTGTCATAGTTGAAATTGGTATTGAATGCATGGTTTGAATGGTTATTTTGGTATGTTTTTGGTTGCCATATATGCATGATATGATTTGGTAAATGTTGCTTGTAGGTATGAACCAATTGGGTGGCATTTTGGTCTTGTAAATGACCTATAATGTCACGCGGCCATGGCACACGGGCGTGCCTAGTGACCGTGGGGTAAAGACAGTAGCTAGCTTAAGAGTACACGACCATGGCACACGGGCGTGCCTAGAGGCCATGTGAGAAAGTCAGTATATGGCCTATTAGTACACGGCCTTAGCACACGGGGGTGCTTGGTAGCCATGTGGTTTTGGCAAGATCGACCATGGCCAGGGTTCACGGCGTGCCTAGTGGCCGTGGTGCTAAGTCAGTTTAGACCAGGGGAGAACACACAGGTGTGTCTAGTAGCCGTGGGAGGTACATGGCCTACCCCCACGGGTGTGTATCCACTATATTTTAGAAAAAATTTTAAGTTCCTGAGAAATTTTGTATGTGTTTCGATTTAGTCCCGACCTGGGTTATAAGCATGTTTAAGGTCTCGTTGACCTATTTAAGGGACATTGTATGTATGATTGATGAATGAAATGTATGATTGATGAATGAAATGTATGAAATGTTATAAAAGTTTTTGATATGTTCGATAATGCTCCTAACCCTAATCTGGTGACGGACTCGGGATAGGGGTGTTACACGTAGACCTCAATAAGGGACTATATGATTATGTTGCAATATGTTTTAATAATGATTGACTAGGTGTTGTAAAATGAAAGTGAAATGTTCCGTTTGTTCGGTAATGCCTCTTAACCCTATTCTAGCGATAGTTTTGGGTTAGGGGTGTTACCAAACCCTTAGTAACTAAGGATAGTAAAATGCGTATTTACTAAGTAAAGGATTCCAAAAGGACCTATTGTGGTTTCCAAACTCATGAAAGATCGAGTTGCCATGGAATGTTTTTCATAATGTTATTAAGCATGACGATAATAAATTGAATTTAATTAAAGTAAGTGTGCTAGTTTATTTATGTTATAATTGCTGCAAATTGTGTTTAATTCTGCTTAAATCTATTTCATTCATATAGTTTGCATATTTAGGTTAATTTGCATTAGGGATCATTGCATTTAGTTGAATATATTTAATTTTAATCATCACTTTTCAATCATATTGTGTTTTAATTTACTAAGTTGTTAATATAATTTTACAATTAAGTGACTTAGCACAAAGACAATCCCTGTGGAGACGATAACTCGATTCTTACTTATTACTTGGTAACGACTGTGTACACTTGCACAAACCTAGGTGTTATAAGTTTTTAGCGCCATTACCGGGGATTGTTAACTGTTTCCATAATCATTTTTTCTATGAAATTATTTACTTCCAATTTGGTTTATTTTTAACATTACTAACTTATTCTTTTTAATTTTGTGATTTTATTTTGAGGTGTTTATGAGCATAGATCGGATTATCGATTTACTCCCTGTAGACCCTGAAATTGAGCAAACTTTCAGACAAAGAAGACGTGAACAAACAGCTTAAAGACAAATCGAGTTAGACCTTGGAAATCATAATCAAGACCAAGGTAATGAAGCCGATCGTGTATGAAATCCCATCCTCATTGCTGATGATAGGGATCGATGTATCAGACAATATGCTGTGCCACTTTTCAATGAGTTAAATCTAGGAATTAGAAGGCCAGATATTGAGGCAACCCAATTTGAAATGAAACCAGTTATGTTTCAAATGCTCCAAACGATGGGCCAATTCAGTTGTATGCCCACGAAAGATCTACATCACCACCTTCGATTGTTTATGGAGGTAAGTGATTCATTTAAAATAGCCAGTGTGACTGAAGATGCACTGAGGTTGAAGTTATTTCTATACTCGTTGTGAGATCAAGCACGAGCATGGCTCAATTCATTGCCACCAAGTTCCATATCTACATGGCAAGACTTAGCAGAGAGCTTTTTGGTTAAGTATTTCCCGCCTAGCAAACATGCTGAGTTGAGGAATGAGATCACAACTTTCCAACAATTGGATGATGAGTCTTTATATGAGGCTTGGGAGTGATTCAAGGAGTTACTTCCTAAGTGTCCTCATCATGGGATTCCTCATTGTATCCAGTTGGAGACATTCTATAATGGTCTCAATGCACTTATAAGATTGATGGTAGATGCTTCTGCGAATGGTGCAATTTTGTCTAAGTCTTATAATGAGGCTTATGAGATCATTGAGAGGATCCCGAGTAATAACTATCAATGGCCAACAAATCAAATAGCATCAGAAAGATGTGTAGCCGGAGTTCATGAAGTTAACACCCTCACTTAGTTATTAGCTCAGGTTTCATCTATTTCCTCTATGTTAAAACAGTTTACAACTAATAGTGCTAATAATTTTGTAGCTCAACCACCAAGTCCATTTGAAGTAGTTTTATGTGTGTAATATGGGAGGGTCATTCTTTTGAGAATTATCCATCAAATCCCGATTCAGTGTACTATGTGGGGAACCAACATCAAAATAGGAGAGGACAAGGACCCCAATCCAACTTTTACAATCCTTCATCACGTAGTCATCCTAACTTTTCTTGGAGCAACCAAGGAAATGGATCGAACAACAAATTATTGCAGCATAGACCCAACCAATCTCAAGGGTTTAATCAGCAAGCTTTAAAAGCACCTCAAGCTGAGGCATCAAATGGTTTGGAGAACTTGTTGAAAGCATACATGGCAAAGAATGATGCTTTGATCTAAAGCCAAGCAGCAACACTAAAAAATTTGGAAAACCAAATGGGTCAGTTAGCTACGGAGCTTCGTAATAGACCACAAGGAACCCTGCCGAATAATACTGAGAATCCAATAAGTTTGGGTAAAGAACATATCAAGGCAGTGGTATTGCAAAGTGGTAAAATTTTGGACCTCCGATTGATTAATATGGAAGGTAAGCCCGTTGAGAAGAATCAACCAGCTGTTGAAATTCCTACACCAAAAGAGTCAGAATCTGCAAAGACTGACAAGGTAAATCCTAACTTAGCGAATTTAGATACTTTAACATCTTCTTTGGATGCAGATTTACCTACTCAGAAGAGTTATTTGATTCAACCGAAAGTTTCATCACCTCCATATCCGCAAAGATTGCAGCAACACAAGCAAAAATAGGAGGTGCAATTCAAGAAGTTTTTAGATGTTCTAAAGCAGTTACACATCAATATTCCATTGGTGGAGGCTTTAGAACAAATGTCAAATTATGTGAAGTTTATGAAGGATATACTGTCTAAGAAGAAACAACTGAGTGAGTATGAGACCGTTGCCTTGACAAAGAAGTGTAGTACGTTCTTGCAGAACTAACTGCCACCGAAATTGAAATACCCAAGAAGCTTTACTATACCCTGTAACATTGGTGAATCTTATTGTGGTAAAGCTTTGTGTGATTTAGGAGCGAGTATCAACTTGATGTCTAAGTCTATTTTCAAGATGCTAGGGATAGGTGAAGTAAGACCTACAACTGTAACGCTTCAACTAGCGGATCGATCTTTAGCATATCCCAAGGGAAAGATCGAGGATGTTTTGGTAAGAGTCGATAAATTTATTTTTCCTGCTGATTTCATTATCTTAGATTTTGAAACAGATAAGGAAGTGTCGATCATCCTTGGGAGACCTTTCTTAGCCACGAGAAGAATGTTAACTGATGTACAGAAAGGTGAACTCACCATGCGAGTTCAAGATGATCAGGTAACCTTTAACATTTTTAAAGATATGAAATTTCCCAATCCAGTAGATGAGTGTTCAGTAATGGAAGAGATAGAAACCTTGGTTTTTATGGAAAACAATTTTGAAGAAGATCCATTGGAGAAAGCCTTAGATCTTGACCCTTTGGAGGATGAAGAAGGTGAAGAAAACATGGCTTTGATGGAAGCCAATCCAAGAAATTTTATTCAATCCACACGGTTTGAACCATTGGAGTTAAAAGTTAGAGAATTTGTGTAACCCAATTTTTCAATTGAAAAACCACCTAAACTCAAACTAAAGGTACTTTCTTCCCAATTGAAATACGTGTATTTAGGTGAATGTTCCACTTTGTCTGTGATAATTTCAGTAGAACTGAAGAAAGATCAAGAGGAGCAACTAATTGTTGTTCTAAAGAAATTTAAGAAAGCAATTGGTTGAACCATAGCTGATATTCGAGGTATAAGCCCTTCTTTTGCATGCATAAAATTATTTTAGAAGGAGGTGAAAGAGCTCGAATTGATGGGAAAAAGAGGCTCAATCCTATTATGAAAGAAGTTGTGAGAAAGGAAGTGATCAAATGGTTAGATGCAGGAACCATCTATCCTATTTCAGATAGTTCGTGGGTAAGTCTGGTGCAGTGTGTGCAGAAGAAAGGAGGAATCACGATTGTTGAAAATGAGCGTAATGAGTTGATTCCAATGAGAACTGTTACTGATTAGAGAATTTGTATTGATTACAGAAAGTTGAATAAAGCCACTCGGAATGACCATTTTTCGTTGCCTTTTATGGATTAGATGTTGGACCGACTGGTAGGTAATGAATTCTATTATTTTTTAGATGGATATTCGGGATATAACCAAATAGTTGTAGCTCCGGAGGACCAACATAAAACAACCTTTACTTGTCTATATGGTACATTTGCTTCTAGGCGAATGCCTTTTGGTTTATGCAATGCACCTGCAACATTTCAACGATGCATGATGGCAATATTCACGAATATGGTTGAAAATTTTGTTGAGGTTTTCATGGATGATTTTTCTATTTTTGGTAACACTTAGTATATTTGTTTGAGTAATTTGGTAACACCCGATTTTGATCGATGAAGAAGTGAAAGAGAGATTTGATTCAATCTTCAATCATCAACCTATGATGCCGGAAAAAGGTTTTAACTTGAAGAGTAATGATTTGATGGTTGTTCCCATACCGATTAGAAAGAAAATCAATGCTCTCAAGTGCCAACGATTTTGTGATGCTCGTTCACTTCTTGATGATGAACTAGTTCAAGAATTCTATGCTAGCTTAACTATGCAAGATGCTACTGAGGTCATCGTTCGAAAGAAAATGGTACCTCTTACTTCTAAATCCATCAATTATTTCTTTAACTTACCTGTTGTTGAAGAAGATAAGTACTACTCTATGATGAACAATGTCAATTGGGATTTTCTTCAACAAGTGCTTGATGTTGTGACAAATATGGGATCCTAATTGATTATAAGAACATATGGGAGCCATTCTTGTCGAAGGGAATACCTAAAACCAGTAGCAAAGGTATGGTTTTATTTCATTCGCTACAGTTTTATCCCTATCTCACATAGTTCCACCAATTCAATGGAACGGATGCTCTTGTTATATGCAATCTTGACAGAAAATTCCATTAATGTTGGGAAAATTATTCTCAAGTAGATTCATGACTATGCTAAAAAGAAGAAAGGAAGTGCTTATTTCCCATTATTAATCACTTCACTTTGCTTAAGGGCCCATGTTAAAACACGAGCAAATCTGAAGGGGTAATATGTTCGAGGGTGCATTACAAATCATGATTTTGAAAGGCTAGCAGAGAAGGTGCATAAGCTGAATCAAGGCAAGCAAGAAGAGCCAACTGAGCCAGATACCGAGGAATCAACAAATGAAATTGAAACTGAAGCTAATTCAGTTACAGACACTAAAGAATAAGAATTAGATAAGGAACCAAATAGTTCTAAACCAGTTGAAGTATCTACAAACCCTGAACCAAGGGTTGAGCTAGAAGAAGAAATAGTCAAGCTAAATGTTGAACCTGAATCTACAACTCCTATGCCGACTTATGCAAGTACTTCAAAGAAATTGGAGTTGTCAATTATGATGGATATGTGCAAGTTCATGCACAATCAACAACAAACTTACTGGAAATATGTAAAAATTAGAGATGACTCAATTCAAAATACTTTTAAGAATATCTCTAATACTTTTGTTCCTGAGTTCCTAGATGCTATCTTTGAGATATGGACGGAAGTTACTGACTATGCAAGCGGAGATGGAGCTAAAGAAGACAAGGGGAGTAAGTTAGAAAAATAAAAGGAGGGATTCTTGTCTTGTTATTTATTTATTTATTTTTAAGTCTTTAGGAATTTATTTCTTTCATAATTAGGATTTAATTTCTACAAAATAAAACATAGCAAGCATGAATAAACTTAACACTTCTTTAGAAAGAAAAAGACTAAGTAATGTGGCAATGGAAATGAACGCGTCTAGGATTGGGTTTTAGGAAAGACTTGGTATTTAAGCAGTCTTAATGACTCACCTCTCTTTCTTTACAACCCTACCTATTGTTCAGTTTTCATTCATTACTTTGTTCTTACAATGAGGACATTGCTTCTTTTTAAAGGGGGTACGGCAAATAAATTGCTCAAATTTTTAAATTTTTCAAGTATGTTTCAATCATTTCTTTCATAAGTATATTTTAATAAATGAATGTTTGAGAGACATTTTTTGTTAATGAGATAGTTTGTATGCAAGTATGAATGATGATTTTATCTGAGTGAAAGTATGTTGTCACGAAGAATGGAATGCTTGCATGATCTTAGCCTTAGTAATGTTTGCCGTGAAAACTTAGTTTCTCTTGAGATTAGACATGCATGAAGATTTATATCTTTAGAATTGACTTAGTAACTTTCTTGAGGCAAAATCCTAGGAGACATAAAAATCTAGAATGATATAGGCACTATTTCTTTGGATCGTTTGAGCCTTTTTAAGCCAACCTTATGATATTAGACCCTTGAAATCGTAATTTCAAGCTTAAAGGCCTGTTTATTGCAATGAACCCACATTATAAGCCAATTACCATATTTTTAAGTTATCCTAATTTTGTGCACCCATCTTAACTAAAGTTGTCTTGGTAATCAACATTTGAGGAAATTTTCAAAAAGATGTATGTGCTCATGCTTAAAAAAATAAATAAATAAATAAATAAGAGATGAAAAGAGAGCGAAGAAAAGTTTGCTTAGTCTCCAAAATGGAAAAATGTATGAGCTTGAGTTTAAAATAAGTTTGGGGGTGTTCCAAAGGTTCACTTAAAGAAGAAGGTTGTAATTCGAGAAATCCAAGACAGAGTTAAAGGTTAAGATTTTGAAACTGAAATGTCCCATCTCTTAAAATCCCTACCTTTAACCAAGCCCTATTACAACCTTATAAAAGACCTATTGATTTGATGATTATGTCACCTACATTAGTGGAGAGGAAGTACTAAGTTCAAACATATTAAGTTCATAAATAATGTAACATCCTGATATTTAGGGGCTAAGCATTTTACATAATTGAATGATGTTGCATGTTTAATCATTAGTAAGTGCAATTTTGGAAGTTATTTGAGCTTCATTTATTAAGTGAATGCTTTGTTAAACTTTTAATTTCTATTAATTAGAGAGAGAACTAAGCTAATAAGGCCTTAAGAATTGATGATGAGAAGTTCTAGCATAAGTTAAGTAATTGGCAAAGTGGTTAAGATGCATGGATGTGTGTTTGAGATGTAAGGTTCGAATCTCCTAGCTAACATTAGGGAGATTTTTAATTTTTTTGTTTTCTTCCTTGTAAGTGTCGGCCAAGAATATTCTAGAGTGGATGAGCTTTCATCCATTTTTGGCTTGTTGACCATGTGAAAAGGAAGTTAAAACTTAAGGCATGAAATCATAAGTTGGTGATAAGATAAGGGGGACAAAGGCATGAAATAGGGCTATGTTTTGGGGATGTGTTCATGGTCAATTGACCATGAACCTAGACAACATGAAGACTAAAGGAGAGGCCTAGTTGTGTAGTAAATTCTTTGGATATGATGGGGAAGAAACAAGGAGGAAAAAGGGGATATGTTGGCATTAATGTGGCTGAATTTATGCTTTGCCATTAGGGGGGAAAAGTTAGCCAAAAGTTCTTGTTGTCCATCTTTTCTCATTTTCACCAAAAGCTCTCTCCTAGCCGAAATTGCCATAGAGTTTAGGTAAACACTCTCTTTTGTTTAGCTTTCATCTTTTGACCAATTTTCTTCATTTTGGCCGAATGTACCTTAACCATTTTGGTACATTTTCACTTTTGATTTAGCCTCAATTGCTTGAACCAAACACAACCTTCTTTCTCTCATTTAGTTTTTATTTTGAAACCAAAAACCACAAAGTTTAAGCACCATTATTCTTCTTCATTTTCTCTCCTCTTGCCGAATGCATCTAAGTTCCATAGTCAATCTCTCTTCTCTTTGATCCTATTTTTTTTTCTTTTCTTTTCATCTTATTTTTTTCTCTTATCTTTCTCTCATTGCCGAAATCACCATTATCATTTTCTTCTCCTCTTTCTCTTTACTTCCTTCTCTTTTCATTCTCTTTCTTCTTTCCCTTCAAAACCGAAACCATCATATTGAAACCACCATTTTTGTTCTTTTATTTTGTGAAGGCCGAATCATCATATTCTTTTCTTCTTTTTCAAAGCCGAACCTCCAAGTGACCAAAGTAAGATGCTATCAATTATTTTCATTATTCCTTTTTATTTTAGCAAACTTAAAATCATAATCTTTTATTTCTCTCTTAGGCCGAATCTTTTGAAAAGATTTATCAAAAATCCTTGTTGAAGACAACCTTTAAGTGACCATTCGAATCATCAAGGTAAGACTACTAATTTAGATTATATCATTTTTTTTAGACAGATCACTAATCTAAGTTATTTTTAGGAGCGATCTAAGATCATCAAGATAGGTAAGAAAAGAGCCGTTCGAAGTGTTTGGAAGAGAGGAGGTATTCCTTTACCATCGAACTACAAACGAAGAGCAGTATCGGGGGTTAGAGACTTTCCACCCGGTTGTGGACCCTCTGCAAACGAGGATCGATTATTCGAAGTAGTGCGTACAACCGAACCACTTTACGTTGGTGGAATATCGTGGTTTTGATCCATCTAGTGGAGAAAACCACAAATAACTCGTCATTCGTGAATCAGAGGTAAGGATTTAGATCTATCGTTTATAAGTATAGTTTTGCTAACAATAGTTTATACTAACCGAGTGTGTTAATCATTTAGGTGTGGACGAGCTAGAGTATTGTTCTCACTGTTACTAGGTGTGTAACCATACATTAAAAATTTCCATAGATTTATATTGTTAAGAAGTGATTATATGATAGTATGTTTTGTTTGTGGATACAAATCATTGGTATACAAAATTGGTATGTTACCCAATATTAGTTTATTTTGATATATGCATCAATATGAAATAAGCATGACTATATTATGATTTGTGGGTACATAGCATAAAAATATGATTTGATATGTATGTGCATTGGCATATGGGTATGTTTAATAAAGGAGGAAGTATTCGGTGGTTTTACCACAATTCCAGTGACTTGGTCACATATGTGAATTGGTGACTTCGGTCACATATTTGACTCCGGTGGCTTCGGTCACATATTTGACTCCGGTGGCTTCGGTCACATATTTGACTCCGGTGGCTTCGGTCACATATTTGGCTCTGGTGACTTCGGTCACGTATTTGAAATTGGACTTCGGTCAGGTGACTTCGGTCACATCTGTTTTGGTGGCTTTGCCACAATAAGGCGATGTGCATGTTGACTGACAAGAATCGCCTTCGATGGTGTGTAGCGGATGGAGGGTCGATTTAGTAATCCCCACGGTGTCTTGGGTTGGTACGGGGTGTGTAGCGGATGGATATTTAGGTTGGGCCGGGCTTGCATTTCATTTCATATACATATCCATGTAACATTGTATGATTATTATTTGATCTGCTATGAAATGGGCCTTTGGGCTAAATTTGAGTAAAATGGGCCTTTGGGCTAAATTTGAGCTAAAATGGGCCTTTGGGCCAAATATTTGATTAAATGGGCCTATGGCCATATGTGAAATTTTGGGTTTGAAAGCATTTCATAAAATGGGCTTTTTAGTGTATGTGTTATACATTGAGTTTATGACTCACCCATTTTATGGGATAACTTTTCGATAACTCGTAGTCGATGGATCGGACACGACAAGGATTTCGAGGTGGCGATGCTCGTATTAAGTATTGTGGAGATTTTCCAACTTGAACTTTTAAGTAAATTTTATTATTTAGACTTTATTTTGGGTTTGCCAAATTTTATGTAATAAGGCCACTATAAATTATCTTTAATTTTGTGTTTGGATTTATTTTAAATTCGCCATGAATAATTATCAAATATCTAAATGGTTTTCGATAAATTATTTAAAATGTGTTTGTTACTATTATATAAATGTTTTCAAAGAAATTTTTCTTAAGTTTGGTTTCCTTTTATTTTATTAATTCCTTCTAAAAATAATGTTTCCGCTAAAGTTTTACTTGAGGAACATACCAAATCTGGTTGGGCTTTTTGGGTAGGGTTTGGGGTGTTTCACAGTATCGAGCCCGCTTTAAACTCTCGGCCTTGGGTTTTGAAGCCCACAACGTTTTCAAAATTTGGCCCAAAAGATTTTTGAAAGTTTTTCTTAAGTTAAATGGTTTTATAAGAGCATGGCACTTTCGGAATCCTCGGCTCGGATCCATCGGTATGTACTTTCATTTGATAAATGATATGAATATTTGATAAGCCTAAGGAAACTTTAGAGACATGGACCCTAGGTGTATGTGTGCTACTACGAAACCACTTGAATATCTGTTTCATAAGACTTTCTTTTAATAAGAAGTGAAAAGATTCTAATACATAAGACTTTTCAGAAAATGATAAGATCGTAGTAGACATGAGCTCTAGGGGACGAGGTCGTCGTGGACATGGAAGAGGAAGGATGATATTTGAAACCGATTCGATGCAGTCGGGGTTCGAGAATGAAGCTCCACCACCGGCTGTTGGGGCGGATTTCCAAGAACAAAATGAAGGAGGTGACGCAGTATCACAAGCTGTACTGCGAGTTTTGGAACGAGTAGCAGAAGCTAGTTCTGGAAATGGATCTCGAAGTCAGTGGAGCTGAGAGACTTAGATCGAATGGAGCTGAGGTTTTCAGAGGAGTATCTGGAGTAGCTCCTAACGTAGCTGAATATTGGTTGGAAGCAGTCGAGAGAATCATGGACGATATAGATCAGACCGACGAAGAGAAATTGAAAGGAGCTATTTCACTTCTTCGTGATGAAGCCTACCGATGGTGGCTTACTATCAAGGAAAGTACCCTTGTGGATCGTCGGATTGGGGGTATTTTAAAGTGAAATTTGAGGAAAATATGTCGAGCTAGCTACATCGACTCTCAGAGGAAGACATTTCTGAATTTGGTACAAGGAAACAAGTCGATAGCTGAATATGAAGCAGAATTTTTACGACTTAGTCGTTATGCCAGAGGGATAGTGGCTACGGAATATGAAAGGTGTATCAGATTTGAAGATGGACTTAGAGATGAGCTAAGAGTGATGATTGCCCCACACCGTGAAAGAGATTTTGCAATCTTAGTGGAAAGGGCAAGAATTGCTGAAGAGGCTAAACGAACTGAGAGACAGAACCGGGACAGAGGTCAGAGCAAGAATAAGAGAAGTTTTGGGTCTTCAGGGTCGTCCGGAAACTTTCAGAAGAAATCAAGAAATGATGGACCGCGAGGTCAACAGACTACTACGGGAGTGCAAAGTCGTACTTGTTCTCAATGTGGGAAAATGCACTCGGGAGAATGCTGGAAGAAAACCGGCGGATGTTTCAAGTGCGGTTCAAGGATCACATGATCAAAGATTGTCCGATAAACTTGGAGAAGAACCGTCCAAAGAAGTCGTGGTGCTAATCGGTGACGATGTAGTGGACAACAACCGATAAGAGGCCGTGGTCCCAATGGAAGGGCAATGGTTACGGTAGAGGTCGCAAACTTCAGCGAGAGCGATGGAAACTCGAGGCGAGACAACCGTGTTTGGTGTATCTTTGTTCGTCGCAGAGAAGACGATGACGACCGATGTTATCACGCACGTTTTTGATTTCGGGTTGCCCTTTATTGCTTTGATAGATATAGGTCAACTCATTCCTATATTGCTAGTGAAGTATCTGGGACTTTGCATGTGACTTCGGCGTACCTAGGAAGATGGTCGTACTTAGTCCTCTAGATGCATGTGAGTTGTAGACAAACTTTTAAGGAAGTGCCTCTAGAAGTCCAAGGGATACGGTTTCGGTGATTTAATGGAGTTGCCATTCGGAGAATTCGACCTAATCTTAGGCATGGACGGCTTGTAAGTACCGTGCAAATGTGGATTCTTGTTGCTAAGAGAATGTCCTTAAGAACTCTTGATGATAAGGAAGTTGTAGTGATGGGCGAAAGACTAACTACTTATCTAATGTAGTATCCGCTCTTAAAGCGGAAAAGATGGTTAGGAAAGGATGCGAAGCTTTTCGATGTTGGTGAATGCTTTGGAGGCTAAGGATGCAACTGTTAATAAAGTCGGAGACGGTGAATGAATTTGTAGATGTTTTTCCTAAGAACTTCCGGTTTGCCTCCGGATCGTGAGATAGAATTCGGGATAGACTTATTGCAGAACAGCGCCGATTTCTATTGCTCCATATAGAATGGCACCGAAGGAATTGGTTGAGCTTAAGGCTCGATTCGAGAATTGCTTGAGCGTGGATTCATCCGACCTAGTGTGTCTCCATGGGAGCACCTGGTCCTATTCGTGAAGAAGAAGGACGGATCGATGAGGATGTGTATAGACTACAAGCGGTTGAATAAGTGACTATCAAGAACAAGTATCCTTTACCCGGGATCGACGACTTGTTCGATCGACTTAAAGGAGTGCGGTATTCTCTAAAATTGATCTAAGGTCGGGTATCATCGACTTAAAGTGAAAGAAGCGGATATCCATAAGACGGCTTCCGAACGGATATGGCCACTATGAATTTCGGTAATGCCATTGGATTGATGAACGCCCAAATGTGTTTATGGATATGATGAACCGATTTTTCAGCCCTACTTGGATCGATTCGTTGTGGTATTCATAGGCGACATCTTGGTGTATTCTAAGTCCAAAGTGGAACATGATGAGCATCTCCGGATTGTGTTACGAGTTTTAAGGAGAAGAATGCACGCCAAATTCGGTAAGTGTGAATTTTGGTGAAAGAGGTTACATTTTAGGACATGTGGTATCTGCGGAAGGGATTAGGGTGGATCCTCGGAAGATCGAGGTCAGATTAGATTAGAAACCACCTAAGTCCGTGAATCGAGGTTCGCATTTCTTGGGATTAGCGGATATTACGAAGATTCGTCGAAGGATTTTCATCGTTAATAGCACCTTTAACGAAATTGTTGAAAGGAAGTACCTTTTGTGGGCGATAAGCGAAAGAGAGTTTTGAGAAGCTCAAGAAAGTTTTGACTAAGCTCTGTTTTGATTCACCGAAGCGGAAAGGATTTTGTCGTGTATTACGATGCTTCTCACGGATTAGGATGTGTTACGATGCAAAGGCGGAAGGTAGTTGCGTATGCATCTCGGCGATTGAGACCGCACGAGGTTAATTACCGACGATGACTTGGAGTTGGTAGTCGTAGTCTTTGCTCTTAAGGTCCTGAGACATTACTTATACGGGAAAAGTCGGTGATATACACGGACCACAAAAGTCTGAAATATCTCCGACTCGAAAAGAAGCTGAATCGAGGCGGAGAAGGTGGATAGAGTTGTTGAAAGACTACATTTGTTCCATCGAGTACCATCCGGGCAAGGCGAATGTGGTGGCGGATGCTCTAAGTCAAAAGTGGTGTCAGATTTGAGAGTGATGTTTGCACTTCTTAGTCTCTACGATGATGGAAGCTTGTTGGCGAACTTGAGTTAAGCCGACATGGTTAAGTCAAGTAAAGAGAGCAGTTAATAGATGAAGATTTGAGTGAAAAGCTTGACAGTGCAGAGTGGGAAATTGGAAGATTTTGGCATTAATGGTGGATTTGAGTATTGTGCTTCAAAGGTAAAGTTTGTATCTCAGAAGGATCGGGAGTTGAGGCAAAAGATACTTGAGAATCGCATGGTAGCCCTATGCTATGCATCCCGGAGGAAGTAAGTTATATCGAGATTTGCGAGATCGGTTTTGGTGGCTTTGGTCTTAGCGAGAGTTCTGAATTTGTAGGAAATGCTTGACGTGTCGACAAGTCAAGGTGAACATCAAGTACCATCGGGTTGCTTCAACCAATAAAGATTTCGCGAGTGGAAGTGGGAGAGAATCACCATGGACTTTGTTAGTGGGCTTCCTCTTACGCCTACTAAGAAAGACTCCATTTGGGTGATAGTGGACCGATTGACAAAATCTGCACATTTTATCCCAGTTCGGGTTGATTACTCTTTGCGTAAATTGGCAAAGTTATATGTGTTTGAGATTGTGAGATTGCATGGAGTGCGTTGTCGATAATTTGACGTAGATCCGAGATTTACGTCGTGATTTTGGAAAGCATTACATCGGGCTTTGGGCACCAAATTGGACTTTAGTCGGCATTTCATCCTCGATCGGATGGTCGATCGAAAGAGTAATCCAAATCTTAGAAGATATGTTAAGGGATGTGTGATAGATTTCAAAGGAAGTTGGGAGGAATTCTTACCATTGGCGAATTTGCGTACAATAACGATTTCCAATCCAAAGATACTGGATGGCACCGTATGAAGCACTATATGGACGGAAGTGTCGCACTCTTACGTGTTGGGCGATGTAATTAGGGAACGCCGATTTTGGGTCCGAGATAGTGGTGAATCAAGAAAAGGTTAAGGTAATCCGGCTCGGTTAAAGGAAGCGTCGACGATAAAAATCGTCGCAGATTTAAAGCGGAAAGAAATAGAATATGCGATGGGAGACCAAGTTTTCCTAAAGGTTTCACCTTGGAAAAAGGTGATGAGATTTGGACGCAAAGGAAACTAAGTCCCGTGTTCATTGGACCTTATCAGTTGTGAAGCGGGTCGGATCGTGGCATATCGATTAGATTTGCCTTGAATTGAAGCAAATGCACGATGTGTTTCATGTTTCAATGTTACGCCGTTATCGATCGGATCCATCTCATGTAGTACCGATTGAGGAGGTGGAATTAAGATCGATTGTCATATGAAGAGGAACCAATTCAAATTCGGAGCGAGATGTAAAGGTTTTACTGAGAAAATCGGTTCCTCTCGTTAAGGTATTATGGCGAAATCATGGATCGGAAGAAGCTTCGTGGGAACAGGAGGAAGCGATGCGACAAGAATACCCTCACTTATTCGAGATGGGTAATTTCGAGGACGAAATTATTTTAAGAGGTAGAACGTAACATCCAGATATTTAGGGCTAAGCATTTTACATAATTGAATGATGTTGCATGTTTAATCATTAGTAAGTGCAATTTTGGAAGTTATTTGAGCTTCATTTATTAAGTGAATGCTTTGTTAAACTTTTAATTTCTATTAATTAGAGAGAGAACTAAGCTAATAAGGCCTTAAGAATTGATGATGAGAAGTTCTAGCATAAGTTAAGTAATTGGCAAAGTGGTTAAGATGCATGGATGTGTGTTTGAGATGTAAGGTTCGAATCTCCTAGCTAACATTAGGGAGATTTTTAATTTTTTTGTTTTCTTCCTTGTAAGTGTCGGCCAAGAATATTCTAGAGTGGATGAGCTTTCATCCATTTTTGGCTTGTTGACCATGTGAAAAAGGAAGTTAAAAACTTAAGGCATGAAATCATAAGTTGGTGATAAGATAAGGGGGGACAAAGGCATGAAATAGGGCTATGTTTTGGGGATGTGTTCATGGTCAATTGACCATGAACCTAGACGGCATGAAGACTAAAGGGAGAGGCCTAGTTGTGTAGTAAATTCTTTGGATATGATGGGGAAGAAACAAGGAGGAAAAAGGGGGATATGTTGGCATTAATGTGGCTGAATTTATGCTTTGCCATTAGGGGGGAAAAGTTAGCCAAAAGTTCTTGTTGTCCATCTTTTCTCATTTTCACCAAAAGCTCTCTCCTAGCCGAAATTGCCATAGAGTTTAGGTAAAAACTCTCTTTTGTTTAGCTTTCATCTTTTGACCAATTTTCTTCATTTTGGCCGAATGTACCTTAACCATTTTGGTACATTTTCACTTTTGATTTAGCCTCAATTGCTTGAACCAAACACAACCTTCTTTCTCTCATTTAGTTTTATTTTGAAACCAAAACCACAAAGTTTAAGCACCATTATTCTTCTTCATTTTCTCTCCTCTTGCAAATGCATCTAAGTTCCATAGTCAATCTCTCTTCTCTTTGATCCTATTTTTTTCTTTTCTTTTCATCTTATTTTTTCTCTTATCTTTCTCTCATTGCAAAATCACCATTATCATTTTCTTCTCCTCTTTCTTTACTTCCTTCTCTTTTCATTCTCTTTCTTCTTTCCTTCAAAACAGAAACCATCATATTGAAACCACCATTTTATTCTTTTATTTTGTGAAGGCGGATCATCATATTCTTTTCTTCTTTTCAAAGCCGAACCTCCAAGTGACCAAAGTAAGATGCTATCAATTATTTTCATTATTCCTTTTATTTTAGCAAACTTAAAATCATAATCTTTTATTTCTCTCTTAGGTCAATCTTTTGAAAAGATTTATCAAAAATCCTTGTTGAAGACAACCTTTAAGTGACCATTCGAATCATCAAGGTAAGACTACTAATTTAGATTATATCATTTTTTAGACAGATCACTAATCTAAGTTATTTTTAGGAGCGATCTAAGATCATCAAGATAGGTAAGAAAAGAGCCGTTCAAGTGTTTGGAAGAGAGAGGTATTCCTTTACCATCGAACTACAAACGAAGAAGCGATGATCGGGGTTAGAGACTTTCCACGGTTGTGGACCCTCGCAAGCGAGGATCGATTATTCAAGTAGTGCGTACAACCGAACCACTTTACGTTGGTGGAATATCGGCGGTTTTGATCCATCTAGTGGAGAAAAACCACAAATAAGCGCATTCGTGAATCAGGGGGTAAGGATTTAGATCTATCGTTTATAAGTATAGTTTTTGCTAACAATAGTTTATACTAACCAAGTGTGTTAATCATTTAGGTGTGGACGAGCTAGAGAGTATTGTTCTCACTATTACTAGGTGTGTAACCATACATTAAAAATTTCCATAGATTTATATTGTTAAGAAGTGATTATATGATAGTATGTTTTGTTTGTGGATACAAATCATTGGTATACAAAATTCAGGTATGTTACCCAATATTCCGTTTATTTTGATATATGCATCAATATGAAATAAGCATGACTATATTATGATTTGTGGGTACATAGCATAAAAATATGATTTGATATGTATGTGCATGGGCATATGGGTATGTTTAATAAAGGAGGAAGTATTCTGGTGGCTTTACCACAATTCTAGTGACTTCGGTCACATATGTGAATTTGGTGACTTCGGTCACATATTTGATTCCGGTGGCTTCGGTCACATATTTGATTCTGGTGGCTTCGGTCACATATTTGACTCCGGTGGCTTCGGTCACATATTTGGCTCTGGTGACTTCGGTCACGTATTTGAAATTTGGACTTCGATCGGGTGACTTGGTCACATCTGTTTTGGTGGCTTTGCCACAATAAGAGCGATGTGCATGTTGATCAAAGAATCGCCTTGATGGTGTGTAGCGGATGGAGGGTCGATTTAGTAATCCCACGGTGTCTTTGGTTGGTGCGGGGTGTGTAGCGGATGGATATTTAGGTTGGGTAGACTTGCATTTCATTTCATATACATATCCATGTAACATTGTATGATTATTATTTGATCTGCTATGAAATGGGCCTTTGGGCTAAATTTGAGTAAAATGGGCCTTTGGGCTAAATTTGAGCTAAATGGGCCTTTGGGCCAAATATTTGATTAAATGGGCCTATGGCCATATGTGAAATTTTTGGTTTGAAAGCATTTCATAAAATGGGCTTTTTAGTGTATGTGTTATACATTGAGTTTATGACTCACCCATTTTTATGGGATAACTTTTCAGATAACTCGTAGTCGATGGATCGGAATGAGAAGGATTTCGAGGTGGCGATGCTTTCAGATTAAGTATTGTGGAGATTTTCCAACTTGAACTTTTAAGTAAATTTTTATTATTTAGACTTTATTTTGGGTTTGCCAAATTTTATGTAATAAGGCCACTATAAATTATCTTTAATTTTGTGTTTGGATTTATTTTAAATTACGCCATGAATAATTATCAAATATCTAAATGGTTTTCGATAAATTATTTAAAATGTGTTTGTTACTATTATATAAATGTTTTCAAAGAAATTTTTCTTAAGTTTGGTTTCCTTTTTATTTTATTAATTCCTTCTAAAAAATAATGTTTCCGCTAAAGTTTTACTTGAGGAGCATACCAAATCCGGTTGGGCTTTTTGGGCCGGGTTTGGGGTGTTTCAAATAAGCCTTATGATTTTTTGCTTTATTGATAAGAATTTATGTTGAATGAAGAATGTTATCTGTGGCTGTGACATACATACAAACTATGATTCATATTGCCATATTTTGAAACTTAGTATAAAATTCTATAAGTGTTTGCATATGAATTACTTGTTAATAAAGAAGATCTATGAACATGAGGTTATTAATGCAAGAGTATGGGACAAAGATTGATGCTGCTTACACAATTAGCAATTTTGCCTTAGCAAGACCCTTTTGCTGTGCATAACCATTACTCGGGACGAGCAATGGTTTAAGTTTGGGGGTGTGTAAAAGGAAAATATATAGGATTTTTCCTATATAATTTATCACCTTTTACTTAAATTTGTGGTTAAAACTAAAACTAAGTAATTGTTTAATAAATTAATGAAATATGTGAAAATATGAAATTAGGACATAGAAATTATTAAAATGTGATTTTATGCTTTTTATATAGTTTTCATGCATAAAATGACTTATTTTATATTAAATTGAGCATATTATATTTTTAAGACATGAAGTGGGCCATGCATGATTAAATTAAATATTAAAATATAAAATTATATTTAAATATTCATTTTTAGATATTCCATTAATAATTTGGGTTGTAATTAATTATTTAATTTGGATAAATTTTATTCTTTGCTCCTCTAATTTATTGATTTATTTTGGACAAGTCTGGTAGCTTTGTTGGATTACAAAATCGTCCAAATTGGAGACCAAGTCAACCCAATTTTTGGCTACACTAGGCTGTCCACATAAACCACTTTTTGGTTTAATTGCACAAGGTCCTTGCAATGTTGAAATTAGAAATTTGCCTGAAGATTTGCACTTGACCAAGTCTCAACCCCGAGTTGTTATGGCACTTAAATTGAGCAAAAAATCAAGCAAAAATCAGCTCAATTTCCTCAATTCATGGCCGGTCACCCTTTGAAGATGCTTGAAGAGATTTAACCTCCTATTTTTAGCAAACTATCCCCCTCTCCTCACCTATAAATAAGACCCCATCATTCATTCATTCATCACCCCTCATCCTTCATCATTCTCTCTTCTCTCTCAATTCTCTTAGCATTTTCCATTTCCCCACGCCTAGCATCATCTCTTCATAGAGATTTTTAGCAATTAAGCCTCTTAAAGAGCCCTTGGTCGGCCACCTTGGAGAGCCATCAAAGGAGGAAAGCAAAGGAGCGAAAGAGCCTCATCGATCAGAGTCTTGGGTGACAGCCACTTTGATTTGGGTTTAATCTTTCTTTTCTTTGATTTAATCTGAAAATGATTGCTATGTGTTCTTTGTTCTTGTTTACAACAATGTTAGCTTAATTTTATTTAAGCTAGGATGATTGCTTCGATTAAATAATATTTATTTGATTCATGCTTATAATGTTTTGCTCAATTGATCATGTTTTCAATTAAAATCAAGTCTGTATTTCGTTCATACGTGATTAAAATGCACCTGAATTAGCTGAGAGATCCTGACCAGACAACGACTAGTGGATACATAATTAAAATGTGCATGCTTAATTTCGATCCTAACCCGATTAAATTGTAGGTTGCATAACAGCCCTGACCAAGCTCTGTTATATGGATAATTTTTAAATTTGTGAGATTAAACTGTTTCAAACCTAACACATCCCTGTTACCTCACATGAATGATAAGAAACCCTTAGTAAATAAGGATCAATAAAATGCGTATTTACTAGGTAAAGGATTCCAAAAGGATCTAATGTGGTTTCCAAACTCATGAAAGATCGAGTTGCCATGGAATGTTTTTTTGAATGTTATTAAGCATGTTGATAATAAATTGAGTTTAATTAAAGTAATTATGCTAGTTTATTTATGTTATAATTGTTTCAAATTGTGTTTAATTCGGTAAAATCTATTTCATTCATATAGTTTTCATATTTAGGATAATTTGCATTAGGGATCATTGCATTTAATTTAATATATTTAATTTTAATCATCACTTCTCAATCATATTGTGTTTTAATTTACCAAGTTGTTAATATAATTTTACAATTAAGTGACTTAGAACAAATACAATCCCTGTGGAGACGGTAACTCGATACTTACTTATTACTTGATAACGGCTATGTACACTTGCACAAACCTACACGTTACAACTATCCACAAAAGCAGTCAAGGATCAAACACCCTATAAGACTAGGTATGATCATAAACCATCTCTATGTTTTCTCAAAAGATTGGGTTGTTTGTGCTTCACTCAGATTCCACTGATCAAGAGAGATAAGTTAGACAAAAGAGGACTTCTAAGCATCTTTATTGACTATAGCACTATTGCAAAAGCTTATTTCAAATCGTAAACTGGGAAAATTGTTATAAGAAAAGATGTTCATTTCATGGAAAATGAAGAGAGAGACTGGGATGAGGCAAAGAAAAATGGCTAAACCATAGCAGACCTACATCTTAAGTTTCTTGCTTTAACTACAAATGAAGATGAAATTTGGCAGGATGAATTGGTAGATGGTGCTCCTAAAAGTGGTACTAGATTACCCATTGACATTTATGAAAAGAGCAATATAGCTATGTGTGAACCTGTAGATTTGGAAGTAGCAATGAAAGATAAAATTTGGATAGCTGCATAAAAGAGTTGTCCATGATTGAGAAAAACAAAATAGAGGAGTTGGTTGATAGACCCTAAAATAAGAAGGTGACTGGAGTCAAGTGGGTTTCCAGAACCAAGCTTAATGTTGATTGCTTAATCAACAATCATAAAGTAAGACTTGTGGTGAAAGGATACACTCAAGTTTTTGGCTTGGACTACTCAGACACCTTCGCACTAGTTGCTCATTTGGACACCATAAGGTTTTTGCTTGTTGTAACTGCTCAAATGAATTGGAGAATGTATTAGCTTGATATAAAATCAGCATTTTTAAATGGCGTTTTGCAAGAAGAAATTTATTTGAGTAGCCTAAAGGTTTTGTGAATAAAGAAGAGGAGGACAAGGTGTTTCTTCTCAAGAAGGCTCTTTATAGGTTGAAACAAGTTCCAAGAGCTTGGTATAGTGAGATAGATGACCATTTGTTGAGCTTAAACTTTGAAAAAATCTTGTCTAAGGTCACTCTTTATGTAAAACGTTAGAGTAATGATTTTTTGATAGTCTCTCTTTATGTTGATGATCTTTTTCTGATGGGAAACAATGCACGATTGGTTAAGGAATCCAAACAAGAAATGATGAAGGTTTTTGAGATGACAGATCTCGGGTTGATGACCTTCTTCCTTGGAATGGAAATTGAGCAAGCTGAGTATGAAGTCTTCATTTGCCAGAAGAAGTATGCCAAGGAGATTTTCAAGAAGTTTAAACTTGAAGAATGCAAGCACTCTTATGAATCAAAAAGATAAGTTGTGTAAGGAAGATGGAGTTGATAAAGTTGATGAAGGATATTTTAGAAATTTGATTGGTTGATTGATGTATCTAACAACAACACGTCCTAATATTTTAAATGTTCTAAGTATCTTGTCCAGGTTTATGCATTGTGCAAGTGAATTGCATCTAAGGGTTGCCAAGAGAGTGATTCGATATGTCCAAGGCACAAGTGCTTTGGTGCTAAATTCATAAGAAGTAAGGAGGTCAAACTGATTAGCTTCTCTGCTAGTGACTGGGGAGGTTCCATTGATAATATGATGAGTACCTCAGGCTACTATTTTACTCTTGGATCTAGTTTTTTTCTCATGGAACTTGAAGAAGTAAGAAACTGTAGTTCAATCCACTACTAAAGTAGAATTTGTTGCTACAACAGCCACTGTTAATCAAGCTTTGTGGCTGAGAAAGATATTAAGTGATCTTCACTTGGAATAAAAGGAGAGCACAAAGATTTTAGTTGATAACCAAGCTGCCATTGCAATTTATCACAATCTAGTGTTTCATGGGAAGACCAATGATTTCAACATTAATTTTTTCTTCTTGAAGGAAATACAAAAAGAAGGTAACATTGTGTTGGTTCATTGTAGAACAGAGGAGCAGGTTGCTGATGTCTTCACCAAGGCACTGCCAGTAAGCAAATTTGAAGTTTTGAGGACAAAACTTATTCTTTGTAGCTCCTAAAGCAAAGAAGAGTGTTAGATGATGTGTCTAAGACTATTGATGTGGTTTTTAATGTTGTTTAGTTGTGTTTCAAGTAGATGCTATTTTTCAGGCATTTTGTTATTTAAGTTTATGTTCATGGCTTAAGCTTAGGACCATGTTGTTAGTGGATTCTTATTTTTTTTCTTGGTTTAAATTGTAAACGTTGCTGAACAAAAATCGTAGGCCATTTTCTTCCTTTCAACTTGGCTCTAAAGAAAACACAATTGACTAACTCTCAACCTTTCAATTTTTCTTTTTCTGATAAAATACCAACAACAACAATTGGCTTTAAAAAGACTTTAATATTCCTCTGTTGGACACTGTCAGAAATACTGATTTGGGTATCCAAGTTTGCGCTTGTCTTAACTTCAACTCTAGTTATTAGAACCAAAATAGAACACTTAATCTCCTTCACACTAACCGTGCACAAGATCTTCACAACAGAACCACCTCAATTCAAGGTGGTAGAGAAAAAATTGTTTGGAAATGATAATAATGGCTTTTTCAATAAAAAAAATGTCACCACCATCTCTACTGAATGCACCAGAGTACCCCCATTAAGGAGAATAATCAAAAAGTCTAGTTAAACCTATGCCACCCCAAACTTCGCTTTAAGATCATTGTCTTCCTTTGGAAATTGTGAAACAACTATCTCCCAACAAAAGTCATGTAACACCCTATACCCGGTCCAGTCGCTGGATCCAAGTTACAGGATGTCACAACAGTAAATAGAAACATGTGTATACAAATTACTCAATAATATTTAATAATTTAATATAAATAAGTTATGCCTATGCTTAACATGCATTTCGAACAAAATCGAGTCTCAATCAAGCTTACGAAATCCCTTAAACAAGCTTAGAACTAAATCGGGACCATTTTGAAACTTTTACAAAAAGATAGGTAAAATAGTAAACTAGGGGTCAAACGACTGTGTGCCAGGTCCTGTGACAAGGCTGAGACCGTGTGGTGCTATCACACAATTGTGTCCCTAAGCCGTGTAATAGACTGATGTCGTGTAATCCAGGGTCACATGGTTGTGTTGCCAGGCCGTGTAACTCATTCTAGTCGTGTGAACTAAAAATCACCCTGAACGTGTAGCACACACGCGGTGTCAACCACCCATGTGTGACATACGGCCGTGTGGTAGCCCGTGTGTAGCATAAATGACCTATTTTAAGCAATTTGCATACCATTCATACCAAATAACCTATAATGACATTTAACACCATTCAAACCTACTCCAAAATATGCACATTACAAAACTAAAACATCAGTTTACTAATCATTCAAACAAGCAACCAATATGCCTTCATTGGCACCAACAATCCAACCATTAAACAACAAGCAAACTTTACCATTCTTGACAAGTTAATCGTACCTAAACATTCATATGCAGTCATCATTTCTTTAACTATAATATAAATAGGCAAAGTTCAACATATGGCCTAAAACTTTATACCAATTTCATCAAGTGAAACATACGATAATTAGCAATGCCTTTAACCATTTCATATCACGACTCAATTACACCAAATGTAAACATTTATCTAACATAACCAAAGTCCATTGTCATTTCATGCTATCATCTAAACAAATAACTAGTGCCATCCATGTCTTTGTCATTATCATCTATACACTAAGTTACCATATGCATATATTTATATATTTATATACAAAATCAACCGTGCCAAACTACAAACATAATCTTTACTTTTCAACAATTAACCCTCCTAAATACTGCCACAAATAACCAAGCTCAAAATATCAAAAGTCTACCAAATCGAGAGACGAAAGGTGTATGCTTCTTGCTATTTCAATCGACACATTCGGACATCCAAAATCTACATAAAAGTAGTAACAGGAGTAAGTATATAAAATAATTAGTAAGCTCATACAATTTAAACAACTTACCTTATTCATTTAGTATATATAAAATTTGTTATTCAAAATAATTTCTCTATGATGGCATAACACAACAATGTCAAATAGGTGAGATTTTGGTTTAAGGTCGTTCTTATAATCTCAAATAACAATATACCATATCCAAATCAATATACAGCATATACGGGTATTCTATGTTCATCTTTTGCCCACATTAACTTCACAATTCCATATTTCTCATCTTTTGTTTTACCCGAGGAAACCTTGTAAAAGAACTCGATACACAAGTGCAAATAACATTTGATGCTCATCCAAGCTAATCATAAACATTAGTTTTAGGTTACTTGTAGAGGCTAAACTTTTAACAACACAGTAAATAGCCTGGCTAGGGCTATATATACATGTAAGGTTACCCGTCCGGGCTAAACCTATAAAACGACGTCAAGTTACTCATTTGAGCTAAAGCTGTGTCACATGTATCTTCTAGTCCAAAACAAATGCTAGAGCTCGATATCATCAAAAATCAACCTATAAACTCATGTATGAGACTTTACTAAGTTCATTGGAATTATCTCAACACTTCAATTGAATACGATCTCATTACCATTAAGTCCAATTCTAACTTGTATACTAATTCATTAACCATCCAAACTTTCAATAGAAGATATATAAGTATTTAAACATAACTTGATAGCAACTTGAAATCATTTATATCATATGAACTTATCTAACAGAACCATATCGGTTTGGCTAATAGGGACTAGTCGGCAATTTTCTATTTTCCTTGTACATCCTCTGGTTATTTTAATTCTTGATCTAAATCATAATTTAATTCAATTAACTATCCATATCATTATTTAATAGCATATTGCATTCATGCCTTATCTCAATTTCATCTATACAATAATTCCTCAACTTTTGTATTTATTTCAATTTAGTCCCTAAAACAAAAAATACTATAACTTTCACATTTGAGCTTCAATTTCGAAATCAATCTCAATTCTATCCTTCGACATTCCAATAGAACTCATAATTTCATAACTTTTGTGCATATTTGAATTTATTACATTTTAGTCCCTAAGTTTAAAATTAATAATTTTTACTTTACAAACTAGTCCATTAACATATCTAAACTTAAAACCTAACCAAATAACCAAAAAATCTTCATGAATACATCAATGGCATCTTTAGAAATCTTTAACAGATTTGAAAATGGAAATATGGGTTAGTTGAACCTAATTGCAACTATCTCAAAAATATAAAAATTAAAAGAAATGGGCTTGAAATCACTTACCAATTGAGGAATTTAAGTTTGAATGTGACCAAGGGTTTTCTCCCTTCTTAGATTGGGCCTTTGAGAAGATAAATATGGAAAAATGTTTGTTTTATTTTAATTTAATATATATTTGTATTAACATTAATAAATTAATATTAATATAATTAAACATTACTTAATGATAACTAACAAATTTGGTGGCTTACAACTTTCATCCACCACCGTCTATTAATTTAAAGTGGGCCAAAATGCTCAATTGGTCCTTTAACTAATTAAAATTTCGTAGCGATTAACTTTTATCTCTTTTACAATTTAGTCCTTTTTCCTTAATTAACTATCAAATCATCAAAATTTCCAAACCAAACTTCAATCCACTAAAATAATAGCTCCATAAATATTCAAAAATAATATTTATGAGCTCGTATGAAAACGAGACATCGATACCTCATTTCCCAAAACCACTTGATTTTAAGACTAAACTACTTGTACTTAACTAATTATCCATTTAGCAAAAATTATCAAATTAAAAATCAATAAAAAACTAAAATAAACTCATAAATATTATTAATAGACTCACTCATCGAAATTGAGGCCCCGAAACCACTATTTTCGACAGCACTGAAAAATAGGTTGTTACAAGTCATCCTCTCCATACACTTGTCTTCTGATGATTATGCTTGTCCCTTTTGTGCCAACCATAGGAAAACTACTGATCAACTC
Source organism: Gossypium rotundifolium (assembly GCA_025506655.1). Lineage (NCBI taxonomy): Eukaryota > Viridiplantae > Streptophyta > Magnoliopsida > Malvales > Malvaceae > Gossypium > Gossypium rotundifolium. Next base: position 65,052,310 of record CP106726.1, read on the forward strand.
TTTCTCGGCTTTCATTTTGCTAAAAACATTTGGTTTGGTTCACCTCTTTCCCTATGGCTGGATTTTTTAAATATTGGTTATCATTCCAATTTGATCCTCAAATGGCTCGAAAACAATTATATCTCCTCCCAAGAGTCTTAAGAGATTTTACACTCTGGTCGCATGCACTTTCTAGATCATTTGGAAATCTAGAAATGAGCTCATCCTTAAAAAAATTGACCTTAACCCTATTGGAGTCAGTATTAGAATCAATGGTTACTCTCATTCTATTCTTTGATCCTTCACTTCGAGGCCCCTCCACACAGCACAAACACGAATTCCTTTATCTCTTAATACAACAACTCAAGTCCTTCTTTGCCTCTTGGTCTCCCTACCTCATCATGATAAGAAAATAACACTTATCTCATTGGATCCGATATTGCTCAGGGCCCTGATGGCTCCCATCTACTCTATCAAAAGTTACAAATTTGCCAACAAGCTTCAAGCAAGAATTCTCTCCTTACATGTAACGCCCCGAATTTTTGGGCCTAGAAGTGTTGGGCCTTGTACATGAGAGCCGCTAAGAGACAGCACATAAAAGTTTATGTGTGCATGAAATATCACAAATTGCTTGTTTGCTTTAGTGGCTAAGTGATTTAGAAGGAGTTGGGAGTGTTGGAGGAGTCCTGGGTTCAAACCAGGGCTCTAGCAAAAATTTTTGTTTTTCCCTTTAGGTGATCTTGGCGTTAGTTTGAATGCCTTATTAATATTGGAGGACTAAAATATGACACAAGGAGGCATGTGGTCTGGTGGCAATATGGCGCTATGAGTATGCATGTGGTCTGAGGTTCAAGTCATGGGATGAGCATTGAGGAATTTATTTTGCATCTGTGTCGTGTAAGTGGTTGTAGTTGTTTAAAACTCTACTTGGTGGGGGTTTGAATTGGTCTTGGAATATGAATGTGTGGTGGGAGTCGGTTAAGGAGTGATTTATGGAGTAGCTTAGGGAGATTTTCGTGGGATTTTGAAGGGGGAGGTGTTGTGATCAAGTTGGACTTTGTGAGTGTGGCAAATTTGGCATAGGGTAGGGTGAGTGCCGTTTGTGGTCATTATTGGGTATAGCCGAATCTTGCTAAGAATAGTTTTTGTTTTTTTCTTTTCACTCATTTTGGTATCTTTGTTTTTTTGGGTTTTCAAGATCCTGGTTATACTCTTTTCTAAGCCGAAATTGCATTACCATTTAGGCCACCTATTAGTCGATTTCTCCTCTTCTAGTCCTCTTCTTTTCTTTCTAATTCTTTTATCTTTCTCCTTTCTTCATCTCAAACTCTTGTGCCAATCTCTTCAATCTAGACTCTCATTCCTTCACTTCAACAATTGCCATTCGTGATTCATTCCTCTATTGTGTTGGATATTGTTCTTCCTCTTTTCTCTCTTCTCTACTAACCTCTTCTTCAATCGGTTTTGGGCCACAGCTGAACCTTCTTACTATATTTCTCACCCATTTTCTTTGGCTAGGCCGAATCTTTGTGTTTCTCTGCCAAATCGTTGTTGTTTCTTTGTCGAACTACTCTCATTGCGTTAGTTTTCGATGTGGTAAGGGTTCCTGATCAACCAGTAAGTGCACTCTTTTTCTCCTTGCTTTTAGTTGAGGCCGAATGCTCTTTTATGTTGTTAAAGGTTATCAAATGTAGTCGTAAACCACAACCTTATACAATCTTGGTTAATAAGGTTCTTTGGGTAACGCAGATATCTACAAGAAGCTCGATCGAGTAGGGTTCGATGCTAGGGATTCGTGGCGTGTCTCGTAATCAAGGTTTGTAACCACACTCCTTCTGATTGTAAATCGACAAAATGTCGAAAAGCCAAAATACCAGCACGTGTGGTGGACTGAGCCCATAAACATGGGCGTTAGTCTGTAGAGGCCACCACAAGCGCTCGCGTGGTCTTGGGCTATTCTAGGCCTCATTGGGCCAAAATGGGCTATGTGGGCCCATACGAATAAAATGTATGTGATGTGGTAAGTGTTGTTTGAATTGTGGCTGTTTCTGGGCTAAATGGGTCACACGAGTGTGTGGGCCCACTTGGGCCGAGTAATGGGCCTTAGGCCCATTTACCCCGTTGTGATTGTTTAGGTTACTTAAGTCACTCGAGGCAATGGTGGACCTTCTGTTGGTCGCTGAAATACCCCCGGTTTGCAAAATTATTAAAATAACCCAGTTTGCAAAATTATCGAAATACCCCCGATTTGTAAAATTACTGAAATACTCCAGGTTTGTAAAATATTATTGAAATACCCCCGGTTTGTAAAATTACTGAAATAACCCCAGTTTGTAAAATTATTAAAATACCCCAGTTTGCAAAATTACCAAAATACCCCCAATTTGTAAAATTATCGAAATACCTCGATTTGCAAAATTACTGAAATACCCTCAGTTTGTAAAATTACCGAAATACCCCCGATTTGTAAAATTACTAAAATACCCTCAATTTGTAAAATTACTGAAATACCCTATTTTACAAAATTACTGAAATACCCTCGGTTTACAAAATTATTAAAATACCCCGGTTTGTAAAATTATCTAAATACCTCCGGTTTGTAAAATTATCAAATACGCTTGAATTATAAAATTACCGAAATACCCCTGAAGGGTAGGATTATCGAAATACCCCTAAAGGGTAGGATTACCGAAATACCCTTATAGGGTAAAATGACTATTTTGCCCTTGTGGGTAAATGACTAACTTAGACTATGAATTTGACTGATTTGAATGTGATCGTATGACTATGTTTTAACTGACTTGACTGTGGTCGTGTGACTGATATGCTTTTAGTATATGTTTAAATGACTATTACTGAGCATGGCCATTTTGCATACACGTGTAATGATTGAGCATGACATACACGACATATTGCATGCGATTGGGACATTGATACGGAGGAAGTTCTGATTGGGTCGCACGGGTCGTATGAGATGACTGTGGATCCAGTATTGATCTGTTAAGGTCACACGGGTCGCATGAGACGATTATGGACCGACGGACGGCTTAAAGCCACGTAATCTGATTATGGCTTTGTGCCAACCTAAATATGGCACTATGCCATCTTGATTATGGCTTTGTGCCAATTGTATTTACCCGTGGCTATGTGCCTAAAATATATATTGATGACTCTGTGTCAATCATAATTACTCGTGGCTGTGTGCCGATTATATTACCATCGCTAATGGCTATGTGCCAAACTCATTACAGTTACCGATAGCCTTGTGCCATCCTGATTATGGCTCTGTGCCATCCTGATTATGGTTTGTAACCATTCTGTTTATGGCTCTAGGCCATTCTGTTTACTAGCAGCTTTGCTTGTGATTTTGGTTAGTGCTGCAACCGGTGCTAACATTGGGAGTGTAGGTATGGCGTCGGTGATTTATTCCCCGCAGGTAGTGCAGGGTTGGACGGAGGCAAGTGCAGGGTTGGATGGGATGGGTTAGCATGCATCACACATTATGCATATGGAATTGATTATGATATGGGCTAGGCCCAACTGTTACTGATATGAAGAATGGGCTAGGCCCAATTGATAGGGCTGAACCCAAGTGAAATTGTACTGGGCTTAGACCCGCACACATTGTTCTTTTACTGTATTGGGCTCCGGCCCAGACTGATTCTGAATTTTGTCTATCTTACTGACTGTTTTTAGTTAGGAGGGATTACACACTGAGTTTTCACAAACTCACCCCATTTTTTAACTGTGCAGGTAATCCCCAGCATTAGGAAGATCGGTGCTGCGAGGGACTCGGAGATGGCCACACGAATGCCTTTGGACTTCATTTATGCTTTAGATTCCATTTTGGGTTTTAAATTTTGTAATAAGGCCTCTTTAAGGTTCTGGGTTTTAACTTGGGGTTTTTATTTACTTTGAAGTATATCCGTTTGAAGTAAATCACGATTTTCCAAAATGTTAACTGTTTCTAAAACAACGCTACGTCTTCACAACATTTTCAAAATGGTTTCGAACTTAATCTTTTTTGTAAATCGATTACTCTCAAAATTAGCTGCCGCAACTAAAAAGATATTTTGGGAATAAAATCAATAATTTTTCAATGGACCACATTTTAAAAAAAAAAAAACTAATGTAACTGGGATTTTCCTTAAGCTTTTAAACAAGAAGGGACTTCAATGAAAACATGGTTTTCGAAAAACACTTCAATATGACACACTAGATTCGGGCCTAACTTCTAAGTCGGGTTTGGGTGTTACATTACGCGTTATCCTCCTTATGCTTAATTTTTATAATGTCTCTTCTTGCATGTTTCATAACAGGGACAAAATGTGAGTTAATCTTTGGGTAAATTACACCAATAGTCACTCAACTTTGGGGTAACTAACAAAATAGTCACTCGAGTTTCAATTTAGTCACTCAACTTTCAAAAAATAATAAATCAGTCACTAACGTTATCGAAAAGTGGCAAATCAGTCACTCATTAACATTCTCCATCACAGGCTTAACACTTACCACGTTGGACGAGTAGTCAAAGGGTCAAAAAGAAAAGAAAAGATGATTGGTTTAGGTAAAAAGAAGAAATAGAGAAGAAGAAGAAGAGAAAAAGGAAGAGCTTCGTACTAGCGATTCCCAAGGCCAACACCCTCCGCCTCATCATGATCGCTAAGGTTCCCACCATAGCCATCAACCTCATCAAAATCGAAGCTAACTCTTCCGTCCTCAATGACAAGTTCATTGCCCATCAACTGACCGGAGGAGTAATCACCAGAGACAAATAAACTTGACTTTGTCTCACAATTGCACCAATCTTAAACCCTGGAACCACCATGAAATTGACCCTGATGTCAAAATTGCCATTATTGATTTCGCCAGATAAAAGTGATTCTTCAATCACATTTTCCATGTAAATCTCCGATAAGCTACAGTCTTTCTTTGCCTGAAAGGTTGAAACATGCATTGAAAATCCCAAGCAATGCAAGAGCCAAAATCACCTAAACATATCTGCAAAAGCTATGTAAAAGGTTGTATCGAGGAACCCACCGAAGGTAACTAGCTTCCTTTGGTTCAAGTTCCCGAAAAAGGAACACTCCATTTTAGCATGGGCAATGTTGAGGTACTTGGTTCTGGTGAATCTAGCTAAAGAAGAGCTTGGGTTTTTTAGCTAAAAATGATTTAGGGTATACAAATTTTAAGGTCTTGAATGTGTTGAAATGCTGCTCGGGGTCAAGTATTTTTGAGTCATAATATTTTGCAACCCCAAATTCAGGGGAGTCGAAGCCTTCCAAGATTGTTTTACTCACAAAGGATTCAAATGCAAAGCACTTATGGCTTTCTCTTGCAAAAACAGCTCCAAGTTTAATGGTTTTAGCAGCTGCATCAAGATGGCTATGGTGGGAACCTCGACGATCACGATGCGGTGGAAGGCGTTGGCCATGGAGGTGTCAGTGTCATTGAACCATGGTCATCTTTGAGTTCCTGGATTTTGACCCTTGGGAATCGCTGGTATGAAGCTCCTTCCATTTTCTCTTTTTCTTCTCATCTTCTTCTTTTCTTCTTTTCTCCATTTCTTCTTTATTCTTCTTTTTCTCCTGGTCTTCTACTACCCAGACTTCTTAAATGGGTCTGTTTAAATGACAGCTAGTCCACCGTTAAATGCCATGTCATTTTCCCGTTACATTTGTAACGGAAAATGGTTAAAATGATTGTTTTGTTATTTTTCGAAAGTTCGAATGACAATTGAAACCTAAATGATTATTTTGTCAACTACCTCAAAGTTGACTAACTGTTGGTATAATTCACCCTTAATCTTTTATTGGGATACACAGTTGCAGAATGGAAACCCCAATCAATATTTGAAGACATTCAACATATCCTTCACTCTATCTCCTTCCAGCAACTTACTACATACATATCTCCTTCCAACAACTCACTTCATACAGTAGGTAGGTCAAAAGGGAAACCAAACGACCTTAATTAACTTCTCCTGGCCTTAATTATGCATGCAAATGTACCAATATATATATATAATATGTTTTTCTTCATCTTCTTTTTAAAGAAAAATTCATACATTTATACTCAATTTTATTATATTCGTAACAGCACAAACTCAAACTTATATTTTACCCTGATTCTTCATTTTGTTAAAATATTCGTGTCTAAGGCATATTTTTAGAGAGTATCCATGTCTCGGGTAGGTATAAAAACGTGACTCTCTAAATATATATACAAATTTATCCAAAATGAAAAGTTTAAAAAATTGAATATAGCAATATTATCAAGCACATACTCATTTCTAACACTTGGACCAGAGTCCAAGTAGCATAAGCTGAGATAACTTGTTTTCGACACTCTAGTGAGTCACCTACATCTTTTCAGTACTGTAAAGCAACTCAACCATTTCTGCGTAAGAAAACTTGTAAATCAGATACTCATAAGAGCCAAAGCTTAAATCAAAAATGGCGTTTTCCACATACTTTAAGAGTGCATATGATAACCAAAAACACCAATGAAAGATTATAGAGAGTAGTTCTTCCCCTCCCCCACCAGTATGAAATGTCAAAAAAAGTTTCGAATGCCACCCGATCTTTACATTTGCTTGAAACTTATTTCTGTTTGCAGCCTACCTCTTTCTCTTTCTCTCTCTAAACTGCATTAGCAGGTTCGCTTCTCAAGCACATTGCTGTTCTTCCTTCATCATAGCTCTTCCATTACCAGTTTCATCTACACTTCCATTGCAGGCTTGTTTTGGTGATGGTCCATCACACTTCCCTCTAGGTGAAGTTGTATGGTGAGTGAGTTTCCCTGAACCATTACTGTTTTCCAAAGGGGAAATTGTCTCCATGGGAACGTTGAGTTCAGTTGCAATAGTTGACAACTGTTGAGACGATGAATTTGAGCCTGGTGGAGGCAAGAAAACTCCAGTGCCAGGAATGGGTAGATGAGGTGGAAAATGCCTTTGACCAGCAGCGGCTGACCACCCGGTCGAACCAGGCGGCATGGGAACTGGAGCAGGAAATGGAATAGCAGGTGCAGGCACAAATAATGGTTGAACAACATTTGCAGGTGGAATTTGTGGCCGAATTGCTGCAGCTGGCAGTACACCAGTTGTTGGTATTGCTGCAAAATGCTTGGGGCCAGCAGAATGGCGAAAATGGTTGGGTGGTCGACTAGATGGTGGACCCCATTGTGAAGACTGAGAAACCGAAGGTGAAGGAGGCCTCTGGTTGTCAGCCACAGATTTCTTTGGTTGATACTTGGTAAATGTAACAAGCATGCGGTGCTTTCGGACAGAAGGTAGAGCATGTTTGGCAAAATCAGCCGATTTTCCGTCCACTACGAGGAGAGATCTGCATCAATGTTATGAAATTCACAATCAGGAAATATGAAACAAAAGAAGACAATCCAATTGAACTAAATGAAGCAGTCCTCGAAAAGAATACCTTATATTAGCCACCACTATTCCAATGTAGGGACCTATGTTACTTGGACTCTAGTGCAAGTGTTGGATATAAGTATACGTGTGACATGGATATGTTCAATTTTTTAAGGTTTTCCCCTTGAAGAATCATATTCCAAATACTCATGTCTGAAAATGTGCCCACCACAGATACTTAAAAAAAAATGGAGTCAAAGAAACATAAGTGAGGACTCCATTCATTAGAAGCATTATTACCAGATGTTTTAGGACTAAATAGCTAAATTGTTCGAAATTAGTTATCCGGACACAATAGATATCATTCAATTCTAAACAATGACCATTTTCTGAGCACAGAAAACAGTAAAACATTTACCCAGGTGAAAGAGAAAGCTTTAGAGAGCCTTTGAAATCACCCGGATGATCAACCCCAATAACCCTTCCAAAAGTAATGTCACACTCAGTCAAGAACAAGACGAAAGTAGGGTTTCCAAACCAAGGTGGCCACATTCGAGGCAGTGAATGATCCCCCTAGAAGAAAAAGACCACAGTAACATTAGGCTTAAAGCTAGACTCATGGTATAGGAAACAACCAGCAGCACCATCTTTTACCTACCTCATTATAGACATCAATGATGCAAGAGTCTGGCTTTGCAGTAATAACTTGCAAGTCGACCAAACGTTCAATAGCATCTTGCAACAAGGAAGGAATGGCTTCTATTCTCCGATCTACTAAAGCTCAATCAACATAGAAAGGAATCAAAATCATTTAACTTGAAATTTTAAAAACATATGTGCATTTATTTATTTTGGTGGGTGGGGGGAAAGAATCAAGGAGAAGGCACAGAACATGCCTTTGGAAGTCCTGGGAGCAGTTTCATCATCCAGAGGGGCATCAGCAATTGGAAGGCCCAATTGAATCATCTCTCTTCCATGTCCCTTCATCGGTTTTTTTGAAGCTACATATGTCTGAACTGCTTCTCATAAATTGTCACATTACAATTCAGCTATTAGTGATATTTGAATGCTAGTATATTATTATTACAAATATACAGCATCCAAGAAATTGCACTACCATACTGAAACAACATTATTCCAAGACTGATCAGCAGATAAAAGAGCTTAATCAGCTTTGCCATGAGCAAAACAGTACAGAAATTGACATAGTAGATGATTTCCTTATTACTAGGGGTGATATCTATTTGGTTTGGTCGGGTTTTTCAGATTTTTCGAACCATCCATCATAATTTCATTCAGTTCGGTTCACAGTTTTTCCATATTAATTTTTGGTTTTGAATTTTTAAACTTATTTTGATAAAATAAACTTTTATGGTTTTTGAATATTATTTTTGTGAAGTTTTAAAGTCTTGTTCATAAATATTTCCAAAAACAATTTTCCAAGTAAATGAAAAATAATCATAACTTCTATAAGATATTTTTGAAGAATATTTTTATATAGAACTTTTAACTTTTTCACTATTTTAAATATAAAATATTTGTTTTATTTCATAAAAATTAAAATTAATTATAAATTAAATAAAATAAAATTCAGTTCAGTTCAGTTCAGTTCAGTTCAGTTTTGGATATCACAGTTTTTTAACTTGCATTTCATAAACCGCCCAAACACCTCGATTCATGATAGATGCATGATAGATAAAACTATAAACAACGAAGCTTAAAGCCTATCAATTGTGATAGGATTCAGCTGAAAACAAAGAAAGCAATGAAATTCTAGGTGCTAAAATGACCCCCAAAAAAAGAACTTTTAAGAGGACTTGCCTTGAAAATGTCCTCTTTTCCCAGCAGCCCTTAAATCATTTACCAAGGAGACAAGGTCAGAAACTTCCTTCTCATCAAACAGTTTCTCATACAATTTTAGCCCATCCACCACATTGACCTTAAAATAAAATTTCGCTAATAAGAAGTACAAAGAATAGGGAGAAAAAGAAGCAAGAATCTATCAGTTCATACAAAATTTCAAAATATCATCATAAAAGTTATAAATCATTACCATGTTTCCGTCAAACATCTCATTACCAACAAAAGTTTTTGGATGCAATACCAGAGTCTGGTTTTCATTCTGATTTTGTGCAGGATGTGAATCATGTTCTGAAAGATCATAAATATAAATACATATAAACATAAAAAAAAAATGGAGAAATTAAATGTTAAAATCTAAAGAATTATTTGAAGAGATCGAACTGAGTTCAATATTTATCGCAAGATTTGATCAAGGGGCAACCACTAAATACCCTACCCAATCTATTCCAGCTGTTCCTAACTAAACAGGAAAGAGACGATTTTTCTACAATACATAAGTAAACAATTTGGATAAGTTTCAAGTCCAAGAAAAATAAATCTAGGGAATATTAAATGCGCAGCTTCCATTTTCAGCACGTCCTAAGATGCTAAAAGCTCCGTTACATGCACTTGGCATTGTAGAGCATAGAACAGATGCTAAAACGACAGATTCCGATGCAGAATATAGGTCTGACAAAGCATTCGTAATTCAGACTGAGCAATGAAGAAAGCGAGTCAAATCAAATATCAACTAAAGAACGTAAGCAGCATAGACTGCAATCATAGATTGCTAGGTTATGTCAACGCCTAATAGACACAATTGAATGCAAAACAGACCCAAAAAACTTGTTATAAAAGGAATATAACTTCTTTAACTAGCTTTTCATTTGGAAAAAGAAAAAGATCCAATTACATGTGTCAATATAAACCAATTCAATCATAAACCCAATTATAATATAAGCGTCGTTACCTTTTAGTGTGTAAAAGATTCAACTAGATTACAAGGCAAATTTAGTTTTATCAAATTACACAAGGCAATTCAACAAATAATCAACCATGAACAGCTGCGAAACATATGGTATCATTCACTAACAAATTCAACATTCACAGCAATGCAAGTGAAAGTCACCAATGTCACCACCGAAAAGCCTTTAGATACAAATTTTAATCATCCCATCAGAACAGATAACCAAACATAACAAACTGAAACAGAAGGTATTGTTCTTCACAAGGATGCAATTAAAAGTCAACCGATATCAACACTTAAAATCCTTTAGGCAAACAAGCTTCAATCATCCCATCAGAACAAATAATCAAACATAGCAAGCTACATCATAGAATGTACTATTGACTATCCTAATTCAAATTTTCACCACAATGTAAATACAAGAAATGAAAGCAATAAACATGAAACACTATGTAACCATCTTACCCTCTGTGACAACTGAGCCTTTATCTTCCACCTTCCCTAACTCACCACCTAACTTATGTTCCTCATATTTCTCACTCCCTCTCTCAATTCTCTCTGAAACAGCAGTAACAGTAGAATTTCCATTAGTAGCCACCACAGAATTCTGTATTTCTTTGGCCACCTCTACCCTATGCCCCTTAAAGCCAAAGCCGGACCTTTTAAAATCCTTTCCCCCAACTTTCCCATGATCACAATGCCTTTGCCTACATCTCCAGGCCACCTGTTGAAGAGCATAGGAAACCTCAGCAACCGAAAAGTACTGCTGCATATGAAGCACAGGGTTCCAGTTACATCTCCTTTGCTGAATGCAAGCTATGACGGCTTCATACTCCCCAACTTCCCCGACCTCACGCAAATGATGACAAAGGGAGTCAATCATAGCATTGGCTGCTGCGAATTCACCCCGCAACCAATAGATAAAGCCATCACGCTCATCGGGAAACCAATTCCGATGATGGTGCTGGTTGAACTCTGCACCTCCTCCTCCTCCTCCTCCTCCTCCTCCTCCTCCTCCTGCTGCTGCACCGCCAACGGCTCCAGCATCACCACCTCCGCCGCCAGCTACTGCAGCTGAAGGAGCAGGAAACTGCATTTTATCTGATAAAACTGCATTTCCCGATGGCACTGCCATTGAGGAAAAAGAAAAAACACTCCCAAACCGATAAAAAAAATTAAACTGCTAAAACAACATATATAAATTAAAAATACCCAAAAACAGATCTAATTAGCTTAAATTCCACAGAATCCAACGTGATCACGTAAAATCACAAACAATTTTTTTTTAACTCAACTTAATCCAACTTCAAAATAGATATAATTAGTGAAAAAAATATTAAAAACTGGGTCTTTATTTACTTTTTAAAGGTTTAAGCCGATCAAAAGGATTGGTTTAGTTTAGTCAGATCTGGAAAAATGGGAACTTTGCCTTGGTTGTGTGTAGATTGTGAAAAGGCAAGCAATTTAGGGTTTGGGTATCTGGTTTTTGGAAAGAAAAACAAGAAGGGCCTTTGTCACAGTGAAAGAGATCACGGCTTGGCTTCTTGATGACGCATAGAGATGCGCTTTTATAGTGGCTAAAATCCAACAAAACTTCCTTCCCTCACTAGGGATCGATTATCGAACCACATACGAATATTCTTCTTCAATTTCTAAGGTGAATTTTGGTGTTTTAATTCAAGTCTGAGAAAAGTTTGATTGTCTTGGGTTAAGAGTTCTAACTTTGGGCTTTTTGCGGAGGTTAACCTCTTAGCATTAAACCGCTGTTGGTTGAACGAATTTTAATTAATTTCGTAATTACGTTATTTTTTATAATAAAATTACAAGAATATAATATTATGAGTAAGATACAAGGTTATCTTATTTAGTTCATTTAATTAGAATATAAAATTTAAGTGTTTGATTGACAAAATATAAAATTATTTAAGAATAAATTTACAATATTGTCATTATAAAATTTTGTTTTGTAAGTTCACTACTTTCAACATTTTTAGTCTTAAGTTAAACTTAATTATGAAAATTTATTTATATAATTTGTCATTTAATTATTGTAGAGGAATTGGTTGCTTTTAATAAGAAAAGAGAAATAAAACTAAAAATTTTACCAAAGTAATTATGATATATATATTATATATATAGATGTGGGTGTTAAAATTGCAATATCCTTTGATAAATACAAATATTTTTGTTTCTTATTCGCTCGTTCAATCAATATGCAATGATAATTTGGAAAGTGTTTATTTGCTAAGTTTATAACCCAATGGTGTTTATATATATAGACTAAATTAAATTTTATTATTTTAAAAGATGAAATGTAATTTTTGGTATGTTATTTTAAAATTTTAAAATTATAAAATTTAAATTCAAATTTTTTAGGCTCCTACCAACTTCTAACTTGTCCACTATACATAGCTACACAATTTGTCAAATGGAATAAATTTATATTTTTCTCAAATTATAGATCGTTCATGTTGTAGGCCCTTTTTTAATTAAAAAGCTCTTAGGCCAATTTTAAAATTAATTCAAAAATAGGCCTAATTAAATGAAAAACATGTTCAGTTGGTCGAGTTTTCTGTACAAGTATCAAGAAAAATCGTCTAGCTAGATGCGCTTTCTAACAACAGCTTTTTGAATATTACTGCGCCAATAGTTAAAAAAATATACCAATGGTTATTTTTTTTTTTACTTATAAATACACTCAAATTTCATTTTTCTTCATTCGCATCTATGTCTCAACTCTCTCAAACTCTCTCAACTCTCTCGTTTTAAATTTTTCGATATTTTAATTTTAAAATATTATTTTTTTAATTATCTCATTTTTATTCGTTCAAATCGATTTCTCACGAATGGCCGCCTCTCTAATCCGCTTCGACGACAAGCATATTTTCGCCGCCCAATTACAATGGTAAGCCGAAAATTTAAATTTTATTAATTTTATTAATGTTAATTTTTTTTTAATTTGAAATTATTTTATTGTGTAAATAGGCGAATGATCAAGTTCTGGAGGGCTTCATTCATAATATGGAAAAGTTTGCTATCCCTGAAATTCGTAGCCATTTGCAAGCGGCTAGATTCTTACATGCATCTCATATGTCCGAGGACTACAAACTCGATTTGGCACTAATCAACGCGTTGGTGGAAAGATGGAGGCCTGAAACAAACACTTTTCACCTTCCATGTGGATTGTATACAATCACACTCGAAGATGTAACGCTACAACTCAGTTTGCCAATGGATAGGCCAGTCATCATAGGATCAGTGACCGTTCTAGGAAAAGTGGGTTTCTGCCAATCACTATTGGGAAAGGTCCCGGACAAGTTCGAAGGTGGTTAAATATCGATGAACCAGTTGAAGAATAATTTCAACGAGCTCCCTAAAGACCTTGAAGATTGAACGGAGGAGGTCATAGCATAATATGCCCGAGCATACATCATGAGGTTAATCGGGGACATTTTAATGCTCAATAAATCTCAAAATTTGGTGCACATAAGGTGGCTACTACATCTAGAGGACTTCAATGAGTGCAGAAAACTAAGTTGGGGATCTACAGTATTGTCCATGTTATACTGGGAGATGTGTCGAGCCATACTACCGAGTACGGCATCGATCAGTGGTTGTTTGCACTTACTGTAGTTATGGGCCTAATGGCGACTACCGTTTATATGTCCCAAGGTGACCGACCCATATATGATTCCGTTGGTGACAAGGTAAACATCATTTATTAACAAATACGTAGTCTGTACAGTAATTTTTTATTATATGTTTCGACTAACATATCACTTGTACAGGTGAAACCATAGGTCGAGCTACGTGGAACTGCCCAAAGAGTTAGAAAATATTAGGCTGTTGTTAGATCAACACTCGAAAGCCGAGGTTAGTTACTTATTCTTTCGAACCTATTTGATTACGTAATGATTCGTTAAAAAAATTCATACATAACGATATTTACAATTTTGCTTTTCAGTTTGAATAGATGTCGTACGTCGACACCGATGTCATATCTTGCATCCCGTTAGAAGTGTTGGAAAATCAACAGATGTGAGACGCCAAGGTGTTGTTGGTAGTGTACACAACAGTGAAAATACATTAATTAGACCGGGTGTTGCTGTAATTCAGGTGGAGGCAATAAATTTCACTGCCACCGCGAGATCTAAAAAAGCTGCACAATGTGGACATACGTGGGAAGGACAATAACGACTGGATGGTGCGGCATGAAGAGCACATTAAGTTGTGGGATCATAGGATGCAATCCTTACCCATTCGCAAGCCATTTTTCTTAGTGGACACAATAGCAGCTGATGATTACTTAATATGATTCAGAGTCGTTAGCAAGCCGTATCTGCTAGCACTGGAGGCGAGGAGTTGGCAAATTCGAGTGAAGAGGCAACGTCAACTGCCATAGAAATATAGGAGGGGACATGATCGCATGACGAGTTCATCATCCACTCTGACAAAAGATGCGTCACTTGTGGCTACGCAATATCTGAGTTAGTTCGATCAAGTTATTCCCTTTCATTTAACTAACCCTGTGTTTTTTTCACAAGCACCACCACACTATGGACCACATCACGTGGCCAGTTCTTCTATTCCCACATGTACATATTTTGTGCCATTGATGTCCCCCACGTACTACCCCAATATAGATGTCAACTCTAAACCCTGTGGTTAGACAGAAGCTGACATATGCTCCTCTATCGATGATGGTACCGATGCAAATGCCCTTGCAGTAGTCGGTGATGATGTCAATGCCTAGTACCTTTTCGACGTACTCGAAATTTGGGGAACCTTATGGTTACACGCCTATAATGACCCAAACACCACGGGCATCATTATTTTATGAAGGTGGCTCATCATTGCAACCACTGAACACGGGAGTGGTAGATATAGATGGCAAGCGAGGATGACATAATAATTAAAAATAAAAAAAGATAATGACGATGCTGATCCCGAAGATATGATTACCCAGAGAGCCTTGGTAGGTACATATTCAGGCAATGATGACGATGAAGAGGATGTCTATAGGCCCGTACCTCCAAATTCACCTCGAGATGCACCTTTGGTTGCTCCTCTAATTGTACAGTCAATTGTACGCATAAATTCTCCACGCGACCGTTATCCATCGCTTTGTGGCACATATTCTCCTCGACGACATGACTGGGTTTATTTTTCCCTAGGACCAACTGATCGTCGCAGTACCCTGGGCACATTTCGAGGTCAACTACGAAACCTGGTACATACCGATCCAATACTTGACGCCATTTCTATAGATAGTTATACGAAGCCTCCCATCCGTGATACAACTTCTCTATAGCCTTCAATTTTGCAACCCACACTTTGTAGTACGTTAGAGTATACTGGTATTAACTATGTATGTATGCAATCAGCACTGGTATTTCAATCCGAGGACTAGCTTTCACCATCGATAAAATAATATCAGTAATCATCCGAGTCTAGACTCGGGTCGTCCTGACTTACACCCGTCGCAAAACACGTATGGGGACCAGGATACTTTTTTATCATCCACAACCCGATTTTCTTTTGGTAAGACGCAATGATTTTCCACTTACACCTCTCATCCTTCATTGGCCCTTTCCTTCGAATTTTTTAGAATGGAACTTCATGATGTAGTAGTTCACGCCGTTATTAATATTGTACCGATTCAGTGCAGCAAGAAAAAATCTTTGTTAGGGTATTCCATTCCAACTTCTAGTACCCGTACATTATAATCTGTGCTTGCATGACCAGGTGTTCTGTGTGGAGGCCGCGAAAACTCTAAACCACCCTTGGTCGATAGGTCGATGTTTGTCATGTGGGGTAAAAGTTTATACGCCCTAAATTGTGTGTCTAGATCTAGAGCATTGTTGGAGGCGTAATCGTTAGACTCACAAGGTTTTGGATCCGTTGTAACTGGATTTGGTTTGAAAAATAGTGCCATTACTAAACCATCTAGACCGCACTGTCGGATTGGCCATTTTTTGACTCATTTCTCTCATTTGCGTCCTCAACCCCTTCTTCATCACCCGCATCCCCTTTCTGGTTCGCGCCTTTATTGTCACCTTCGAGTATGGTGTTAGACGTACCTTTGTCGACTCTTGTCAAAAGGAGTAGGTCATCGGTTCTTCTATACTCCATGCACCCACCAGAATAATCAACGGGTTGATGACCGGTGTATGTTGATGATCCCTCGGTATTACTGCTTCCGCCCCATAACATCCACCTAGTGCCAAAGTTGAAATCGAATGAACTTATTAAATGCCAAGCACGAGTGTCTAAATTTAGGTTATACTATACCCAAACTGGTACTGGCCTCTAAAGTTTAGATCAATGCTAGAGACCGATGAGTGTCTGCCCATACATGTTCCGAGAACATCATAGTAACCGCTTTGAACGATGCCAGAAAACCCACCATATAATTGTGTAGTAGGACTTTCTATTTCAACTTCGGTACCTATATTTGTTACGACAATGATCGAAGATGGGCCAAGTCCATCAGAATTGGCGAACTCGACATATAACTCCATTACAGGATTTTCACTTGAGATGTGCGATGGTATGACCATCTCGAGATGCGTCTCACTAAGCACATCGAATAGCTCATACTTATAGGGGTTAACAAATGTAAGATATTTGAGTTACAACATCATAATTCTTCCTCGGCTCGATCCCCGACTTTTCTCTTGATTTTGGTCCCTAGCTCATGTATTTGAATGGTACTATTGAAAGTAAATTTCACGAGCTTTGCTCGTACAGACACCACCCCAAAATCTGTATTATAGATTTGACCGTCGTAGTATATAATAGATTTCACTCGTCGACTCATTTCAATATCGATCATGGTTTGGATGAATAAATGCAAAAAAATAAGTAGAGAGTTGTCCAAAGGAGTACACACAACTCTCACCTATGATGGAAGGTTATTTTGTTTGATATTAACTTGATGCGTGTCTAGGTTATGAATATAACGCCCCTTTTTATAAAATAATTATGTAGGGAGAATTTGTGCTATGAATTTTGTTTACGAATGCACACATTTGTTGCATAGTGTATGATGTAAATAATTTTCATCACGTGTTTAGAACTCATATAATTTTATCGAAATTCTGCGCTGCATAATATGCGTAACAGTCATTTGAAAAGGTACTTTCTGCCTCTTGAATAGTAACTTTGTTAAAGAAAGCTCACCCAGTTGGGGGGCTTTCCTGCAACCATGTTAGTAGGAAAGCCCCTAGCTAGGTGAGCTTTCTCTAACAAAGTTATTATTCAAGGGGCAGAAAAGCCTGACGCTTCGAATAATTTGGATGCTTTAAACATTTCTTCAACATGTTTAGAATATGTTCCAACACACTTTGAAGGTTTTCCTTTGCAAACAGACCCTTCCATGCGACTATAAAATGGCTCTCAAATACCAAGCTTCATCATCCCCCACTCGTATAATTTCTCTCCAGTCCTTTCTATTTATCTACTATAAACCAGTTCTCGGTCTTAAAATTTTCAATCACTAAAAATATTTGGTTTACGTTCGAGGTATTCTTGAGTCGTCAGTGATGTGATATTGCTCCAAGCCGCACACATTTCATATATCATATCGAAAAGGGCATTGTTTCTGAATCCTATCCTAAGAAAGTCGATTATGGGGTGATTTTGCTTTCTATGGTCGGTCAAGGGTAGAAGTCGACATGGAAGTATGCGGTAACAGATCAGGTATAACGGAGGAGCCAGTTGACAGTTGTTACACAACCACGAGCTCAATTTTTTTGAATACCCAAAAATGATGCCCTATAAATACCATACAAAAGTTTGAGGACATATTCATACAAAAAAACTCTGAGGCTTACAGTTATAATCGGTGTAATTTTTTTCTCTATTTTCAAGCAACCGATACCTTTAATCTTTTTTCTTATTTGAAGGTTGGCACCGTCGTGGATGCAAGATGACTTTCAGGCAGGAATCGGCTGTTATAGTGTAGTAAATGTGAGACTCATTTTTGAGCGATGACGGTTTTCGTTATTACACAACCCATTAATAACTATAATCGTGGCCGCGCCGACCCGAGTTTAACCTCTACTGTGCCAGAACATTCGCTCTCCTCTTAAGAGCCCTCTTGTGTCTACCTCGGTGTCAACTTTCGGACAAGAATGAAAGGTTAAAGATACCAGCTGCTTGAAAATAGAGAAAAAAAATTACGTTGATTACACCAGAAGTTCCCAAAGTTTTTTTCGTATGATTATGGCATCAATCTTATGTATGGTATATATAGGGCATTATTTGAGGGTATCCAGAAAGCTTGAACTTCTAACGCGTAACGATCGTTACTTGGCCCCCCAGTTATACTCGAACTCATAATCGCGTCATGGTCGTCAACTGGGACCTTTACGTTGACTTCGACCCCTAATCGTATCAAGCATTATTACTCCAAAATCGGATTTCCCCACGAAGGGTTTCTAAGGTCATATTCCTATCTTGCCATGACATATGAAATGTATGTGTGCTGAGGCGTGTTATCACATCTCGACCCCTCAAAACTACCTAATAATTTTCGCTGTTTCACTCGAAAACCCTAAACACTTTCAAAATACCATAAATCTTAAACCTTAACCCTAACCCTAATAAAATAAAAACCTTAACGCTAAATAATTAAAAAACCCTAACCTTGGAGAGAGAAATGAAAAATGCGTCCATCTTCTATCTGTACAGAAAACGTGCCCAGTTGGATGTGCTTCCCATTTCTCTCTCCTAAAATCTACCTATTTCCTTAATTAATTTTAAAACTGGCCTTTATTAATTTAAAAAAAAACAACCAATAGGAATTATTTTGTCTCATTTTGTGGTGTGTTTTTTTTAGCAGAAGTAAAATTAGAATTATTTTGTACTAATAAGAGTAGGAAAACCACGCCTTTTAATTTAAATGTTTCATATCCATATTTATATTTATTGTTTCGAAGAAAATATATTTAATGGTTTATACATGTGTTTGTATATCTAATTTAAATTGTCAAAAAATATTAACATAAATATAAAAATAAAATTTGAATAATTGAAAGACAGGCAACAATCCATTTCAGGCATTCCGCTCGAAGTTTGCATAAAATTTGAATAGAATTCAAGCATTGAATAAATTTTATGTGTTGAATTTGCAAACTCCTTATTATTTCTAAAATTTAAAACGTCCCTTAAAATTATGTATTTCAATATTTAACTTGCGTTTGATTAGATTTTATTATTTTTACTTATTTTGAGTTTTAAAATAAGATTATTTTTTAAAATTATGTTTAATTTTATCTTTTGGTAAATTAAATAAATGGTGATCCAATAATTAAGAAATTTCTTATTGAATCGAAAACTATTGAAATACTAACAGCCGGCTGCCGTGGCAGTTAACTTTAATAACAAGTATTTTTTCCATTAATTATTTTCACATAATTTCCATCTGATTTTATAATTATAACTAAAAAAAACTGAACAACAGAGAAAGGACACAGGAGGGCCCACTCGAAGGTATTCTTCCGCTTGCTGACCACGATACGCCCCTCTTTATAATGGATACCATGAACGTCGAAGGATCCAACGAGGATCTTTTCTCAACCTACGTTGACCTCATCAGGCTCAACTCCTTCGACGTTCATGGCTTCATGCTGACGGACACACCAAATCTACAACAGATCCTTGTTAGGGGGAGAAGCTGACGTTATCCTCCTCCTCCTCTAGGCCTAGATACAGGCACAGTAATACCGTTATGGAAAGCAAGAAAGTTATGCCTTCTAGAAGCCAAGGAAGCAAATAAGCAGTCAGCGGCTCGCTCAAAAGAGAGGAATGCTCGTTATATTCTGGAACTGGAGTGTAAATTTCAAACCCTTCAAACAGAAGCAACCAATCTTTCTGCTCAGCTAACATTATTTCAAGTTTATCTCCCAGATCTAAAATCTTTTAATCACTACAGAAGCAACCGCTCATCATGAATGCATAGCTGGTATTGTGGTCAGGTGAGCAGAAGAATACCTTCGAGTCATGAGTGCTTTAAAACCCTAAAGAATAATTGAAGCATGTTTCTCCGGATTCGGAGCCAACGGAAGCCAAGGCGGAGGTGGCAGCGCCTTCTATAACCCTGCGATGACGCATTCCGACCGTCACGGCAACTATGCCTTTTATTCTTTAGCTTTACACTTACTCTGGTTTTAAAGCACCCAAAACATACCATTTTGGGTTTAAAATTAAAAAATTAATGAAAAAAGTACATGTCATTAACTGTCACATCAATGACCGTTAATATTTTAACAATTCTGGATTAAAAAGTAAAATATAAATTAAGTGAATATTTTGAAATTTTTTTAGAATGGAGTGATTTAAAAAAAAAAAAGTTTTAATAGTCAGATGATATTTATGTAGTTTCTTTTAACAAGCTTTGTGGATTCCCGAATGTTATAGATGTCACCTCTGTCGGGAGTAGGGGTGGACTTTCTTTTGGGTGGAAACAAAATTGTAGAGTTATGTTACGATCTTTTTCGGGCAGCCATATTGATATCTTTATAAATGAGGATTTGGATGGTAAGTGTTGGCAATGTACCTGTTTTTATGGGGCGCCACAAGAGCAACGTAGAAGTGAGTCTTGGTAGTTATTGCGACAAGCGACTTTAATGAGATATTGTTCTCCTTTGAAAAGCAAGGGGCTTTATTGAGAAGCGACAGGCAAATGAGAGCTTTTAGTAGTGCGTTGGAAGACTGTTCTTTGGAGGATTTTGTAAGAGTCCGAATTAAGGATTAATTAGAATAGTAATTTTGAGATCATTAATTCGAGGTTAAAAAAATATATTTTAATATTATTTTATGTGTTATAATATGTTTATAAAGAGGCATGAGAATTTTGGTGTTTTAATATTAGCGATTGAGGGCTTAATTTCGAAAAATGACTAAATCGTATAAGATGCGAAAGTTCTATTTTAATTCTTAGAAGTACCAAATAGCTATAGAGTATTAATTGGAGGTCCCAAATGTACAATTTGGCCTTGTTTTAAGTGAGTTGGCCGACCATGTGACATATGGGACAAGAGCATTTAATTTTGGTAAAAATTGGTGGGAATTAGGTGATAAAATAAGATGAATAAAAGATGTTATCATCTTTTACTATTCATTCACCTTCAACCACCAAAAATTGAAGAGAAAAACAAGGGTTTTGGAACTCAAACTTTCAGCCAACAAATTCCCTAGCAAGTAAGTGATTTTGATGACCTTTCTTGATAAAAATTGTACTTCTGGAATCCCCAAAGCTTAAGCTAGCTAATGATGGGATTAATTTGCAATATGGTTGAGAGTCTAGGGACTTGCCATGAAAGAGTTTAAGTTGGCTGCTGAGTTTTCATGGACGAAAATGAATGTTAATAAGGTGAGGAACAACTTTTGTGAAAGGTGTTGTCATGAAAACACCTAATTAGGACTAAGATGCAAATGTTATAATTTGTTCATTTATGCATGAAATAGTTGGAATCGTGAATAGTTGTAAGAGGATTAAATGTTCATCTAGGCTTGTTTAATAAGAAAATGTGATGAAAAGTGATTTAGGAGCCTAGAGGCAAAATCGTAATTTTGCCAAAGTATAAAGGCAAAATAGTCAATTTCGTCTAAGTGTAGATTATGATGTATTAAGATTTATAAGTGATTGAAAGAGTAAATTTTATTGTTCTAGATCAAAGAAAACGAGATTCGGACCTAGAACGGGAGAAAAGAGAAATGAGGGCAAAAAGGGTTCTTTTCTACCCTTTTCGATATTGAGGTAAGTTCGTGTGCAAATGTTGCAATTATATAAGGGTTTTTTAATATTCCAATGCTGTATGGAATGCATATTATACTATGAATGTATTAACTATGTCTTGAAAAGATGTCAAGAGAATTGAATCTAAGAATAGTGGGGAGTGCAAATAGCATTGTGTGATGATAATTAAGGTCTCGTGTAAGACCATATTAGAATATGGCCAAGGTGTGAGATATTGACTAAGACCATGTCAGGGACATGGCATTGATATGAGATTTCGAGTAAGACCTTACCGGGGGCATGATGTCGATGTAATGTTATGTGTATGCAATTCAAAAATGTTATTTAACAGATATGTTGAAAATGAGAAAGTACGTGGTTGCACCACGAGAGGTATGAGTATGTGTTAGAACTAAATTGAGGTAAAATTTGGTATATGGTGAAACCATAGTGGGTCATGTGTAAATGATGCATCCTAATTGCATATGTTGTATGTATAAATGCATTGCGTGGAAGCAAACGATTATTGTAGAAATCTAAGTAAGAATGATAGTGTGTGAGGATGTTCCAAGATGAACATTTGAAATAGGGAAATGTGTAACACCCCTTACCCGTAATTCCCATCGGAACCGGGCCCGAAGAATTACTGGATAAAAACCACATGATCGCCACTTAGGCTCATCGTGACTACTCTCTTAAGTCACTTCATCAACCTCATTCTCGACTCACGAGACCTCACTCATACACACGAGGCTCTCGAGACTATATCAGAACTTTTCAAATCTTAAAATTTTCTCCATCTAAACAGGGACTACACGTCCGTGCTAGATGACACACGCCCGTGGGTAGTCATACACGCCTATGTTCACAAACCGTGCATGAAAACTCAAGCATTCTGCCTATGCCCTATGGTTAGGGCACACGCCCGTGCTCACCACCCATGGTGCACACTGACCACCTCACACGGCCTTGAGTCTAGGCACACGCTCGTGTGGCTAGCCGTGGCCTACACTACTCAATTCTGCCAAAGTTACACAGCCAATGCACACGCCCGTGGGCTGGCTATGTGTCACATATGGCCTAGACACATGCTCGTGTGTCTGTCCACATGAACAAGAACAAAGCTATTTGCCAAGTTTTTTTAACTCCTCACTCAAACACAACATGCACTCATCCAATCCATCTATAATCAACTCCTATTGAAGCACAAACTTACATGGATAACTACATCTTTTCATATAATAAAATTGGCATTATACAAAATAGATTATCCATCTAAAGGCCAACACATCTTAGCCATTTACAACAAAGTTTACTAACTTGTCTAGCCTCTATACATGCCATATACAAAACATCAAGTCTACTGTACCAGAGTAAGCTAATAGTGTGGACAATCTTCTGATTAATCCACGTATCTCAATTCAACCATCTTTCTCTATAAGACAAGGGAAAAGAAAAGGAGTAAGCCTTGAGCTTAGTAAGGTTACACATAAATAATTTAAGCATTCTAGTATAAACTAAACAACAATTAGCATTATACTACCAAATAAATTCACAACCACAATTATGCTTACTCTTTCTATCCCTTACAACATTTCCAACACATCATGAGTCACATACTCATAATCATTGACATGCACCGCTGCACTCAATATCACATTTACTCAATATACAACACATCATTATTCTTAATAATACATCCACACAGCTAATTTCTCGGTGATTTCGCACTTAGCCCACCACAATTAGCCTACCAACAAAGGTATTCATAGTGGTTTCGCACATAGCCCACTAAATAATATACTTAACTATGGTATCGCACACAACCCATCGTTGTTTAGTATTAAGGTGGTATCGCACTTAGCCCACCATCAAACATCATCACTACACATTCATATATCTACTTGTAATTCATTCATCCATTCATAATTATTATCTCATTCATTCCTCTTGAATCGCATAGGTCCTCAATCACGCTACACACTAGCTAGCATTAAGAATATAAATGCATATATGCATCGTTTATACGTAAACTTACCTCGGTACTCAAAAGTATTGAAACGTGCAATTTAGTCCACCACCTTGCTCTTGCCTCGGTTTCGATCTGGGCTTCGTCTTTCTTGATCTATAATGACAAATCAACTCATTCAATACACACATTGACTAAATTGACCATTATCTCATACTTTAGTAAAATTACCATTTTGCCCCTAAACTTTCTCATATTTACTCATTTGCCCCAAGGCTCATAAAGTGATTTTCATTCAACTTTCTAGTCTTTCATGCTTAGTCGAATCATTTACTCAACTAAAGCAATCATCAATTCTCACTAAATCACACATGTATGACCAAACTCAAGACTTTCACAAACAAGTCCCTACATGCATTTTTCATGGAAATCACTTAGCAAAAGATGTTTCTACTACATCAAGCTTTCATATTCTTCCATAAAACATCAAAATACATGCATGTCATCATGGGTACATTTTTTGAACATCCATCCTAGCTCAACATATAGCTAAAATTAGCTTTCTCATGTTATTAGGACTTCAAAAATACGAAAAATATCAAAAAGGGGCTTGGATGCACTTACTAGCAAGCTTGAAAAGTTGAAGAGCCCTAACAATGGCTTCTTGAAAATTTCGGTAGCCTTGGAGAAGAAGATGAATGAAATTCTATCATCTTTTCACATTTTAATCATTTAATTGACAAATGACCAAAATGTCATTTTTGACAAACTTTATATTTTAACTCATCCATGCCCAATTTTGTCCAAAAATTAAAAATTGGGAAAATTGCTCATTAAGGACCTCTAATTGATATTCTAAAGCTATTTCATACAAATAACTTCTAGAATCTCACATTTTGTAACTTTTGCAATTTAGTCCTTTTGGACAATTCAATCGCAAATTTCACAAAATTGCTTTATGAAACTTGCAAACATGACATAAACCTCAAAAAATCATACATATACCTCGAATTTGTGGTCTCATACCACTATTCTGACTAGTCCCTAAATCGGGATGTTACAACTCTCTCCCCTTTAGAGATTTTCGCCTCCGAAAATCTTACCAGTAAAGAGGTTTGGATGTTGCTCTCTCATAGCTTCTTCCATCTCCCACGTAGCCTCTTCCACACCGTGCCTTTGCCACAACACTTTCACTAGGACTATGTTCTTATTCCTCAACTGTTTCACTTCTCGAGCCAAAATCTTAATCGGCTCTTCTTCATAAGACATATCCGGTCTTATCTCAATTTCTGTTGAAGGAATCACATGAGAAGGATCAGAGCGATATCGTCACAACATTGACACATGGAACACATTATAAATCTTTTCTAATTCCACTGGCAAGGCCAAACGGTAAGCCACTAGTCTAATTCTGTCGGTAATTTCATACAACCTTATAAATCTTGGACTCAATTTCCCTTTTCGTCCAAATCTCATGATCTTCTTCCATGGGGATACTTTCAAAAATACTTTGTCACCCACATTTAACTCAATTTCTTTTCTTTTCAAATCTGCATACGACTTCTGTTGGTGCGAAGCAACTTTTAGACCATCACGGATTACTTTCACTTTCTCTTCAGTTTTTTTCACTAGATCGAACCCATGGATTCGCTTCTCACCAAGCTCGATCCAATACAAAGGAGTCTGACACTTATGACCATACAAGGCCTCATACGGAGCCATCCGTATCCTCAGCTAATAACTGTTGTTGTAAGCAAATTCGACCAAAGGTAGATATCTCTCCCAACTACCCTCGAATTCTAACACACAGCATCGAAGCATATCTTCAAGGACTTGAATCACTCTTTCAAATTGACCATTAGTTTGCGGATGGAAAGCAGTACTAAAATTTAACCTCGTACCCATGGCTTCTTGCAACTTCTTTCAGAACCTCGAAGTAAACCTCGGATCTCTATCCGATATTATAGACACAGGCACACCATATAATCTCACTATTTCTGCCACATACAATTCGACTAACTTATCCAGTGTGTAATCAACACGTACTGGAATAAAATGAGCCGACTTCGTCAATCTGCCCACAACAACCCACACAACATCTTTCTTTTTCAGAGTCAAATGTAACCCCGTCACAAAATCCATGGTAACCCGATCCTATTTCCATTCGGGTACCATCACAGGCTAAAGTAATCCCGAAGGCACTTGATGCTCAGCTTTCACATGTTGAAAAATTAGACATTTTGCCACAAACTCTGAAATGTCTTTTTTCATACCTGGCCACCAATAAAACTTTCTCAAATCGTTGTACATTTTTGTTCTATAACAGCCCGATTTTGGGGCTAGTCGAAATAGTGGTCTCGGGACCACTAAATCGAGGTTGAAGAAAATTATTTTAGTATTATTTTATGTGTTATGGTATTAATAAATGGCTATATGGAAATTTTGGTGCTTTAATTTTAGCAATAGCATGCTTAATTGTGAAAGAGGACTAACTCGCATAAAGCGCGAAAGTTCTATTTTATAAGGTAGAGGTACCTAATAGCTATAAAATGTAAATTTGGAGGATTTTAAAGTGCAATTGGGCCATTCATCTAGTGATGGCCGGCCATAAAAAGCTAGGGGGACAAGAGCATTAATTTTTAGTCAAATTTAGTGATAGTTGTTGACTAGTTGACTAAAATATGATAAAATAAGGGAAGGCCATCATTTTTTTTTCTCTTCTCTTCCTCTTCCATTGATTTTTACACTCAAAAGAAGGGTTTTGAAAGCCTTGAGATTTTAGCAACTTGTCATCACCCAAGTAAGTGATTTTTGGTGGTGTTAATTGATAATTTTTGTGTTTTTGGAGTCTCCAAAGCTTAAGCTAGCTAATGAGGGGACTAATTTGAGATATGGTTGAAAGTCTAGAGACTTGCCATGAGAGTATTTATGTTGTTAGCTGAGTTTTCATGGAAGAAAATGAATGTTAGGGAGGTGAGAAACAACTTTTGTGAAAGGTGTTAGCATGAAAACACCTAAATAGGAATTGAATGCAAAGATTTAGTTTGTGTCATAAATGCATGAAATAGTTGAAATGGTGAGTAGTTGTAAGAGAAATAAATGTTCATCTATGCTTTTTTATTGAGAAAATGTGATGGAAAAAAATTACGAGCATAGGGAAAAATTGTAATTTTGCCAATGTACAAGGGCAAAATGGTAATTTTTGCCCAAGTGTAGAATTTGATGTATTATGATCATAGAATGATCTAAACAAATGAATTTCATTGTTATAGATCAAGAAGAGCGTGGAATCAACCTTGACCGTGGGAAAGGCAAGGTGATTGAGTAAATCGCTAGCCAACACGTTTTGCATCGAGGTAAGTTTATGTGTAAGCAATATATATATTTTCGTAAACATTATGGTGCTAATTAGTGTATGGCATGATTGAGAACATATGTGGTTCTAGTGGACTGAATGTGATAGTCTTTGAATAATTATTGTATGAATGACGAAATAATCGTATGAATGTGTATTGAAAATATTTGATGATGGGCTATGTGCGATACCATCTTGTTGCCTAATTACGATAGGTTATGAGCGATACCATCATCTATATATCTTTTTGGTGGGCTATGTGCGATACCACCGTAACTAATCTTTTGGTGGGCTATGTGCGATACCACCGTAATCAATCTTTTTGGTGGGCTATGTGCAATATCACCCTAATAAAGGTTGATGGTGGGCTAAGTGCAAAACCATTGAGTAATTTGACTATGAGAAATGAAATTAAAGATAGTGATGTGTTGTACTATGTGATATTGTGATGTTAAGTGCAGGGGAACTTGTTAATGAATGCATGCATTAAGCTTGTGATATGGATACAATGTGGGAATGGAGAAAATGAATAAGCATGATCATGAATGTAGATTCTTTCTCGCTTAGTATGTAATGTAATGTAATCGTTTAATACATGTTAAAATGCTATATTGTTTACATGTAAACTTACTAAGCTTAAAGCTTACTCCCCCTTCTCTTTTTCCCTTATTTTATAGAGTTTAAGAGCTGAGCTAGGATACGCTGATAATAAGGAGGCTGCCCACACTATCTGCTCACCTCGGTATATTCAGATTTAGTGATTTTGTGTATGGCATGTAGAGGGGCTAGACTGGATAGATTATTTTGTTATTTTGGCCAAAGGTGTATTGGCTCTTGCTAAGACATTAATTTTGTAAATTGCCAAGAATGATGGCACATTTTATCATTTATGAAATTTCAAAGTTATTAATGTGAGTGCATGTTGAATTATGAGATGTTTATTAGTTGGTTGAATGAACTCATGTAGTGTAAGGTATAGGGGTGCTAGAAGCTTGGCAAATAGCCTTGTTCTGTCCACATGGGTAGGCACACGGGCGTGTGTCTAGACCATGTGTGACACACGGTTAGCCCACGGGCGTGTGACTTGGCCATGTGTCCCCTGCATGTTAACATCTAAGTTAGAATAGACCACAGACTTCCCACACGGGCGTGTCCAAGTCGTGTTAAATTAGTCAGTAACTCCCCACGGTTTAAAGCCACATGCATGTTATGAGGGTACACGGGCATGTTCCATTTCACATGGGCGTGTGCCCTAGCCGTGAGTTTTGGCAAATGTTGGGGTTTTGGGGCATGTGAGCACATCGTGTGTGACTACACACTGCAGTGTTCTAGCAGTACTCCTATTTAGATGGAAAAATTTTATGGATCGTAAGGTTTCTAATATAGTCTGAGAGCCTCGATGTATGCAGTGGTCTCGTAAGTCAAAATAAAGTTGTTGTAGTGACTCAAGTAGAGTAGTTATGAGCCTAAGTGGCCATCAAGTAGTTTTGTATAGTAACACTGTTCTGATTCCGTGTTACATGTTCTGCCCGAGTGTACTGATAAATAACCACTATGTGCCTCATGCAAAACTTTTTGGATCAACTCATCATCTTTGGGTACACAAATTCTATCATGATACATTAAACAATCATCCAAACTCACTCGAAAATCAGAATCACTTCCCGATCTACACTTAGCTCTCTTAGCTTGCATTTCACTGTCATTTCTTTGAGCCTCACTTATCTGATGAAGAAATAGTGGCCTAGCTCTCAACTCGGCCAATATAGTCCCATCATCAGACAATGCCAAATTCGTGCTCATGGCTTTCAAAGCATACAGGGATTTTCTACTCAGGGCATCCGCAACCACATTCTCTTTTCCCGGATGGTAATCAATGATCAACTCATAGTCCTTTAATAACTCAAGCCATCGCCGTTGTCACAAATTCAAATCCTTTTGATCCATCAAATACTTTAAACTCTTGTGATCCGTAAAGATTCGACACTTCTCACCATATAAGTAATGTCGCCGAATCTTTAATGCGAAAACAATCGCAGCCAACTCCAAATCATGAGTCGGATAATTCTTTTCGTGCGGCTTTAACTGCCTCGAGGCTTAAGCTACTACCTTACCCTTTTGCATCAACACACAACCGAGACCATTTAACGACGCGTCACTATAAACCATGAACTCTTTCTTCGATTTTGGTTGAACCAAAATCGGTGCCTCAGTTAACAATGTTTTCAAACTCTCAAAACTCTGTTGACATGTCTCAGTCCAATCAAACTTGACATCATTATGCAACAGTTTTGTCATCGGGGTAGCAATCATGGAAAACCCCTTTACGAAACGTCTGTAGTACCCTGCTAGTCCCAAAAAGCTTCTGACTTCTGACACGTTCCTCGACAGTTTTCAATCCACAATAGCCAAAATCTTACTTGGGTCAACTCTAATACCATTTCCTGACACAATGTGTCCTAAGAATCTAACCTCTCGGAACCAAAACTCACTTTTACTAAATTTAGCATACAACTATTTTTCTCTTAAGGTCTGTAAGACGATTCTCAAATGTTCAGCATGATCACTCTCATTCTGAGAATAGATCAATATATCATCAATGAAGACAACCACAAACTTATCCAAATACGGTCAGAATACTCGATTCATCAGATCCATAAAAATTGCAGGAGCATTTGTTAAATCGAACGGCATGACCAGAAACCCATAATGGCCATACCTCGTCCGAAATGCAGTTTTCAACACATCCTGCTCCTTCACTCTCAACTGGTAATAACCAGACCTCAAATCTATCTTGGAGAATACTGTAGCTCCCTTCAGTTGGTCAAATAGGTCATCTATCATTGGTAAAGGATACCTATTTTTCACCGTCACCTTGTTAAGTTGTCTGTAGTCTATGCACAATCTCATCGACCCATCTTTCTTCTTCACAAACAATATCGGAGCACCCCACGGTGAGTAGCTCAGTTTCACAAAACCTTTATCCATCAATTCTTGCAACTAAACCTTTAGTTATTTCAACTCTAAGGGTACCATCCTATACAGAGAATAGAAATAGGTGCCGTTCCTAGAACTAACTCAATCCCAAACTCGACCTCTATCACAGGAGGTAATCCGAGTAACTCATCCGAAATACATCCGGATACTCACATACCACCGGCACTGATTCAATCTTCACCTCAGACTCTTGAGTATTCAATACAAACACGAGATAGGACTCACATCCCTTTCTCAAGCATTTCTAGGCCACTAAGGAAGAAATCATCACTAGTAGACTATCCAATCCACCTGATTCAACTCGAATAATATCTTCATTCTTAGATTTCATGTAATAGTCCGGTTTAGACCCTAGTCGAATAGTGGTTCGAGACCACAAATTCGAGGTTGTAAAAATATTTTAATGATATTTTCTATGTGTATGATATGTGACATAGTCTGTGTGAAAATTCTGTGTCATAATTTGATCGTTTATGTGTCGAATTAAGAGAAAGGATGAAATTGCATCAAATGTGAAAGTTGCTTGCTATTTGTTAAAGTATCAATGTGTTGTGGCTTTGTAGAGTTGTGGCCTTAAGTGGCAAATAGACCACTTTTAAGATAGTGGACATTAAATGGATAATTATGCCATTAATGCATGTTTGTTATTAAATGTTTAGAAAAAGGAATAGTATGGTAAATGAATATTATTTTGTTTGTAATAAACAAAAGAAAAAGATGAACATTATCATCTTTCTTTGAGGGTGCCGAAAGAAAAAAAAAGAGGGGTTAAGCTTGTTCATTCGGCCATGGTTCAAGCATAAAATCGGGTATGTGTTTTCAATCAGTTTTTGATAATTTTTACGTTTTTACAAGTGTTGCTTTGAGAGCTACGAAACCCATATTTTGATTTTGTGAATTGATGATGTTTTTGTTAGATGCCATTGATGATATGTTAAGCTTTTTGATGATTTTTGGTGTTAAATGAAAGATATGAGCTAGATAAACATACTTTATTCTTGAAGTTTTGATAAATTTAGCTAAGTAGGGCTAAATTGTGAAAATATTATTTTGGAGGGTTAATGTGTGAATTTGATGAAATATTTGGACCTATATAGTCCTTAGGGAGGTTCGGCTATGTATATGTGTGAACAAATTTTGTATATTTGATGTTTTGAGAAAATAGGACTAAATTGATAAAATATACAAATATGGGGGCTAAATTGTAAATAGCCTAAAATATGTGTGTATGGATTGAATTGAATGAATTAGTGAATAAAAAGATTAATTTTGAATATGTTTAGTCAAGAACCGAAGAAAATGGATGTAAATCACGGGAAAGCGAAAGTAACTGAGTAGCTATTTTCATTCCGATAAACCGAATACGAGGTAAGTCATATTGCTAATAAATGTAATTGTGTTGAATTGAGTTTATTTACATGATTATCAATGATAATGACTGTATTTGTGATACTATGTATATGATTCTGAGATAAGGTCGACATAGTGATAACTCGGAGAAGTTTTGTATAAACTTGGGAATACAAAGGTATCTGTTCTGTTTTATCATGGAAGACCACGTCTAGGACGTTGGCATTGATTTGATAATCGTGTAAGACCCTGTCTGGGATAGTGGCTTCAATATCTGATTATATATAAGACCTCATTTGGGATATAGGCATCATTATCTAATTATACACAAGACCTCGTCTGGGACGTAGGCGTCGTTATCTGATTATATACAAGACCTCGTCTGGGACGTAGGCATCGTTATCTGATTATATACAAGACCTCATCTGAGACGTAGGCATCGTTATCTGATTATAGACAAGACCTCATCTGAGACGTAGGCATCGTTATCTGATTATATATAAGACCTCGTCTGGGACGTAGGCATCGTTATTTGATTATATACAAGACCTCGTCTGGGACGTAGGCATCATTATCTAATTATATACAAGACCTCGTCTGGGAGGTAGGCATCGTTATCTGATTATATACAAGACCTCGTCTGGGAGGTAGGCATCGTTATCTGATTATATACAAGACCTCGTCTGGGAGGTAGGCATCGTTATCTGATTATATACAAGACCTCGCTCGGGACGTGAGGCATCATTATCGATTATATACAAGACCTCGCCGCGGGATGTAGGCATCGTTATCGATTATATACAAGACCTCGCTGCGGGGCGTAGGCATCGTTATCGATTATATACAAGACCTCGCCCGGGACGTGAGGCATCGTTATCGATTATATACAAGACCTCGCCGGAGGTAGGCATCGTTATCGATTATATATAAGACCTCGTGCGGGGCGTGGCATCATTATCGATTATATATAAGACCTCATATGGGACGTAGGCATCGTTATCTGATTATATATAAGACCTCGTCTGGGACGTAGGCATCGTTATCTGATTATATCTAAGACCTCGTCTGGGGCGTAGGCATCGTTATCTGATTATATGTAAGACCACGTCTGGGACGTTGGCAACGATATGAGCTTTTCGTGTAAGACCATGTCTAGGACATCGGCATCATATTGATTCGTGTAACAATCTGTCTGAGACTGAGGTATTGATATTTAAGTACATGAAAGGTCTCGTTTAGGACGTTGGCTTTGTACGACTATTCCGAGTTTTCTGAGCATCCTATTAGATTCCTATTGGATCAACGGGCAAGTCTGTGATACGAATTGTAAATCCGAGTTAAGAATAAATATGTGTATGTAAAACCATTTCAGGTACGTTGATTATACACTAATTGTGTATATAAGGTAAGCATCTAAGTGATTTTACTATGACGCTATGGATATGAAATTGATGATATGATATGTAAAGTTTTGATTATATGAATTACGTAATTATATGATTCTTGCATTTGCAAAGATAGCAAATTGGTTAATAGTGTATGAAACAAAGCATATATGCAATATTATGTTAAATGATTGATATGTACTAATGTATTTATTTGCATAAGTGCCTTCTATGTCAAGTTTATTTGTATATGACTTACTAAGCTTTTGGAAAACTTACTTTGTATGCGTTTTCTCTGTTTTATAGGTCGTCAAAAGCTACTGAAGGCTTGGGACCGTCAGGGATCGTCATCACACTACTAAACTAATTTTGGTACCCTTTTGAAATTGTATATAACTAAATATGGCATGTATAGGCTAGTATGTTGGTATAAGTTGTTATGTAATCTTAGCTTTGTGATTTGGCTATTTATGAGATAAGACTTTGCTTTAATGAATGTGAGATATGATGCTTATCTTGATAAGGTGAAAGCATGTGAAATGGCCAAGTTTTGAATAAGCAAATGAATGAATCATGCTTGTAATGATATGAGTTTATTTCTTTGGAATTGTCATGTTGGGACTGGTATTGAATGTATAAATTGAGTGGTCAATTTGGTATGTTTTGATTTTTATATATTGCTTGTAGGTAAGACCCTAAGTGGGTGGCATATTGGCTGTGTAAAATGGCCTATGATGTCACACGATTGAGGCACACGGGCGTGCCCAAGACCGTGGGTAAATTGGCAGAATGTGGCTTAAATTACACACGGCCTCGACAAGGGTGTGCTTGATGGCCGTGTGAGAAATGGCAGTATGTGATCTAGTAGTACACGGCCTTAGCACACGGGCGTGCTTGGTGATCGTGTTCATTTTGGCAATATACTACCACGGGGAGGACACACGGGAGTGTCAAGTAGTGTGGGTGAGGCACGGCCTACCCCTACGGCCGTGTGTCCCCGTATTTTAGAAAAGTTCCAAAATTTTCATGAAATTACTTATGTGTTTTGGTTTAGTCCCGACTCGGTTTATAGGCATGCTTAGGGTCTTGATGACTCATTTAAGAGACTCTATGATTGTATTCAAATGTGTTTGATAACGATTGACTTTGTGTCGTGAATGTGACATGAAATGATCCTATTGTTCGGTAATACCTCTTAACCCTATTCTGGTGACGATTTTTGGGTTAGGGGTGTTACATTTCAACTCGATAAACTTACTACCACAATTCACTAAGACACTATGTGTAGTCAACCAATCCATGCCAAGGATTAAATTAAACTCATCAACATCAAGTTTGCCAGAAAATAATGCCTCTCAATCATCAAAGGACAATTCTTACACACATTGTCTACTAACACATGCTTACCTAACGGGTTTGAGACCTTAACCACAATGTCCATAGACTCAACGGTCATACTCAAACTAGATGCTAATCTCATGCAAATATAAGAGTGAGTAGACCCTAGATCAATTAAAGCAATAACAAAGGTGTCATAGAGAGAAAAAGTACCCATTATCACATCTGCGGAGGATGCCTCTTCGCTAGCGCGAATGGCATACGTCCTTGTAGGCGCTCGACCCTCCGGTCTCACAACAGAATCTCGTGACGCACCTCTACCACTAGTTTCCCCTCCTGGGTTCTTTGGTGGCCTACCCCGTGTAGGCATATTGCTAGATCTTATCTCTTGTTTCTCTTCCTTTTCATCCCTCTCGGGGCAATTTCGGATAAAATGGTCGGGGGAACCACACTTATAATAGTTTCGACTGTTACCCCAACATTCTCCAGTGTGATATCTACCACAACTTGGACACTTCGGTTTGTTCTTCAGATTGCCCATAGTTTCCATCGAGGTGGCTTGGACTCTTGAACCCGAACGAGTTTTGCCTTGATCTCGCAGTGAATCCAAATGATGTAGTGGTCCGAGGATTCACCTCCTTGGATCTTTTCGATTGAGCTTGGTGTGATTTTCCCATCGACCATTTTCTCGCATCTCGGGCCTCACTCATCGCCCTCATCTTTTCCTTACTCAGTTCTTCGGCCTTACTTGCCCGATCAACTAACACTACGAACTCTTTCAATTCCAAAATACCAACCAGGAGTTTGATATCCTCATTCAGTCCATCTTTGAACCTTTTACATAAAACGATATCTGTCAACACACATTCTTGAGCATATTTGCTAAGCCTAACAAACTCACGCTCATATTCTGCTACTGACATTCTTCCTTGCTTCAACTCAAGGAATTCCTTCCTTTTCGATCAATGAATCGTTGGCCTATATACTTTTTCTGGAACTCTTCCAGAAAGAAGTCCCACGTCACCCGCTCTTTCAGGACCACTGATGTTAATGTTTTCCACCAATGGTATGCCGAGTCCCTCAGCAAAGATACGACACACTTCAAGCTCTTTTCGGGTGTACATGAGAGTTCATTGAATACCCTCATTGAGTTCTCTAGCTAGAACTCTGCCCTCTCAGGGCCATCATCTACCTTAGCTCTAAACTCCTCATTTTTCGTGTTTCCTAATCTTATCTACTGGGGCTTCACACTCTCACTACTTTTATACCTTGAGGAGCCACTAGGACTGGTTGAGGTATAGGAGAAGGTGGAGGAGGTTGAGCATTAGGGTTTGCTCGAACATACTCCGAGTACCAGTTACTTATCATCTAGAGAAAGGCTTCCCGAGCATCGTCTCCTTGACCCTCATCTCGGGTTTACTCTGCACAGGTGCGGTACCTTGTGTTGGAGTCGACACATTACTAGCTGGGTCATCAGCACCAGTTGATCGAGATCTATACACTATATAAAAACAAGTTTAAAATCATCAGAAACTACCACACTATCATTATACGCTTATGGCATGTATAGCTAGACTCTTACACCTGCTATGGTAGTCCTAAAACCAACTAAACCATAGCTCTGATATCACTAAATGTAACACCCCTTACCTGTAATTCTCACTGGAACCGAGCATGAGGCATTCCTAGATTAGAACCACATGATCGCCACTTAGGCTCATCGTGACTACTCTCTTAAGTCACCTCATCAATCTCATTCTTGACTAACGAGACCTCACCCATACACACGAGGCTCTCGAGACTATATCGGAACTTTTTCAAATCTTAAAATTTTATCCATCTAAACATGGACTACATGCCCGTGCTAGATGACACACGCCTATGGGTAGTCACACACGCCCATGTTCACAAACCATGCATGAAAACTTAGGCATTCTATCTACACCCTACGGTTAGGGCACACGCCCGTGCTCACCACCCATGGTGCACACTAACCACCTCACACGATCTTGAGTCTAGGCACACGCCCGTGTGGCTAGCCCGTGGCCTACACTACTCAATTCTGCCAAAGTGACACGGCCAATGCACATGCTCGTAGGCTGGTCGTGTGTTATATGTGCCTTAGACACATGCCCATGTACCTGTCCACATGGATAAGAACAAAGCTATTTTCCAAGTTCTTTTCACTCCTCACTCAAACACAACATGCACTCATCCAATCCATCTATAATCAACTCATATTGAAGCACAAACTCACATGGATAACTACATCTTTTCATATGATAAAATAGCCAACAACTATGGCATTATACAAAATAGATTATCCATCTAAAGGCCAACACATCTTAGCCATTTACAATAAAATTTACTTTGTCTAGCCTCTATACATGCCATATACAAAACATCAAGTCTACTGTACCAGTGTGAGCTGATAGTGTGGGCGATCTTCCGATTAATCCACGTATCTCGATTCAACCCTCTTCTCTATAAGACAAGGGAAAAGAAAAGGAGTAAGCCTTGAGCTTAGTAAGTTTACACATAAACAATTTAAGCATTGTAGTATATACTAAACAACAATTAGCATTATACTACCAAATAAATTCACAACCACAATTATGCCTACTCTTTCTATCCCTTACAACATTTCCAACACATCATGAGTCACATACTCATAATCATTGACATGCACCGCTGCACTCAATATCACATTTACTCAATATACAACACATCATTATTCTTAATAATACATCGCACAGCTAATTTCTCGGTGATTTCGTACTTAGCCCACCACAATCAATTTATAGGGTAGTATCATACTTAGCCTACCAACAAAGGTATTCATAGTGGTTTCGCACATAGCCCACTAAATAATATACTTAACTATGGTATCGCACACAACCCATTGTTGTTTAGTATTAAGGTGGTATCGCACTTAGCCCACCATCAAGCATTATCACTACACATTCACATATCTACTTGTAATTCATTCATCCATTCACAATTACTATCTCATTCATTCCTCTAAAACCACATAGGTCCTCAATCATGCTACACACTAGCTAGCATTAAAAATGTAAACGTATATATACATCGTTTATACGTAAACTTACCTCGGTACTCAAAAGTATTAAACGTGCAATTTAGTCCACCACCTTGCTCTTGCCTCAGTTTCGATCTAGGCTTCGTCATTCTTGATCTATAATGATAAATCAACTCATTCAATACACACATTGACTAAATTGACCATTTTCTCATACTTTAGTAAAATTACCATTTTGCTCCTAAACTTTCTCATATTTACTCATTTGCCCCAAGGCTCATAAAGTGATTTTCATTCAACTTTCTAGTCTTTCATGCTTAGCCGAACCATTTACTCAACTAAAGTAATCATCAATTCTCACTAAATCACACATGCATGACCAAACTTAAGACTTTCACAAACAAGTCCCTGCATGCATTTTTCATGGAAATCACTTAGCAAAAGATGTTTCTACTACATCAAGCTTTCATATTCTTCCATAAAACATCAAAATACATGTATTTCATACATGGATACATTTTTTGAACAATCCATCCTAGCTCAACATATAGCTAAAAATAGCTTTCTCATGTTACTAGGACTTCAAAAATACAAAAAAATAAAAAACGGGGCTTGGATGCACTTACGGGGCTTGGATGCACTTACTAGCAAGCTTGAAAAGTTGAAGAGCCCTAACAATGGCTTCTTGAAAATTTTGGCAGCCTTGGAGAAGAAGATGAATGAAATTTTATCATCTTTTCCCATTTTAATCATTTAATTGACAAATGACCAAAATGCCCTTTTTGACAAACTTTATATTTTAACTCATCCATGCCCAATTTTGTTCAAAAATTAGAAATCAGGAAAATTGATCATTAAGGATCTCTAATTGATATTCTAAAGCTATTACATACAAATAACTTCTAGAATCTCACATTTTGCAACTTTTACAATTTAGTCCTTTTGGACAATTCAACCGCAAATTTCACAAAATTGCTTCATGAAACTTTCACACTAACATGAAAACATGACATAAACCTCAAAAACTCATACATATACCTCAGATTTGTAGTCTCGCCTACTATTCTAACTTGGTCCTAAATCGGGATGTTACAAAATGCATGTGGGTAAATATCCGTGAACGCATAATAACGGTGGGCTATGTGTGATACCACCATATTAATTGTTACCGATGGGTTGTGTACGATACTATCAATGATATTATTAATGGTAGGCTATGTGCGTTACCACCATATCCTTTGTCTCTGATAAGCTGTGCGCGATACCATCGAGTTTAGTAACAAATGGTGGCTATGTGCGATACCACCCTATTAGAGATTATTGGTGGGCTATGTGTGATACCACCCTATTAGAGATTATTTGTGGGCTATTATGTGTGATACCACCTTATTAGAGATTATTTATGGGCTATGTGCGATACCACCCTATTAGAGATTGATGGTGGGCTAAGTGCGAAACCACCGAGTGACTGGTAGTATGAATGAGTCATTGAGAAGTTACAATTTGTTGCATCATGTGACTATGTGGTGTTAAGTGTAGGAATATAAGTTAATAAATGCGAGTCTTCAGCTCATGATATGGTTAGAACGTGGTAAGAGATGAAATGAGTAGGCATTATGAATGATTGAATTAGTAACCATAGGTTTACGATGTAAAACTCATTATAATACCTTGAGATGGTGTTTAAACAATGAGTATCAATATTTGATTAGTATTTGCATATGAACTTACTAAGCATTATTGCTTACTTTTTTTATTTTCCCATCTCTTATAGGTTAATTTAACTAGCTCGGGTTGGAGATCACTGGAGATGTTTTCACACTATCGAGCAGACATTTGGTATGAGGTTCCAAGTCCTTATGAGTCATGGCATGTATAGGGATAGTATTTAAAGTTGATTAAGTCATAGTAGTGTATAGCCATAGATGATGGCTTAGGTCAGTTGTAATTGTACCAGAAATAGTTCTCTCTCGTGTATGAGATGAAGATTTCATTTTATAGATTAAATATGATAATTCAAGAGTTACAATTGATGATGTGTGAAGTTTATGTGATAATGTATGAATGTATGTATGTGGGGGTGGCTAAAGGGCTTGGTAGATAGCCTGTTAATTGTCCACATGGATAGACACACGGGCGTGTGTCTAGACCGTGTGGGAGGCACAGTTAGCACATGGGTGTGTGCCTAGGCCGTGTGATTTGCACTTGGGATTTGAATTGCCACACGACTGATGTACACGGGCGTGTGTACAGACCGTGTGGATAAGTCAAGATGCCAAGGTCTGGCACACGGGCCAATGCCACGGGCATGTCCAGGTCGTGTGAATTTAGTCAGTTTCGACCACGGGTGGAAGACATGGGCATGTCTTAGGGGCACACGAGCGTGTCCCTAAACCAACACGGGCGTGTGGCCGCTGTTCTAAAAAAAGTTTTTCCCAGCTTGTAAAAGTTCCCGGATTGGTTTCGTAACTTCTCGGAGGTATGCTTAGGGCCTCGTAAGTCTAGTTGAGCAAGTGTTGGGTTTAAATGAAATTGCAAGTGTTGGGTTTAAATGAAATTTTATAACCTAATTTGAGACGTTTAAGTGAGATAAGTTAGGTAACGCCTTAAACCCAGTTTCAACTTTGGACACGGGTAATGGGTGTTACAGATTTGAGGTATAAGGGTGTGCGGTATACTTGGGAACAAGGTTGGTTTGCTAGTAATAATATCAAGAAGCAGTTGGATAAGGGTGTTGCTAATGCTATGTGGAATCAAACATTTCCACAGTATCAAGTTTCGCTTCTCCCGCATACTTTCTCCGACCATTACCTTGTTGTTATGGATACAAAGGATGGTATTCTTAGTAGTTGTCAATGGAACTTTTGGTTTGAAGCGGCTTGGTTATTGGAGGAATCTTGTGAAGGAGAGGTCTCTAGACTTTGGGGAGTTTTGGTTGGAAGTGTTCTAGAAAGACTTAATTTTGTCAGTGAAGGGTTAAACAAGTGGTTTCAATGGATTCATTGAGAAAAAAAGCTTACGATACAAACTCTTCGATCTCAACTTGATCACTTAAGCGCTTGGTACCCAACGAATGATGTGTTGATGGAGCTAGTGGATGTGAAGTTAGCTATGAATCTTGAGGTGGACAAAGAAGAGTTGTATTGGGAGCAACGTGCGAGAGTAAACTGGTTGAAATTTGGGGTTAGGAACACATATTTTTTTTTATCGATTTGCAACATAGAGAAAGCAATTGAATGGTATTAAATGTTTATAGGATAACAAGGGAAAGGTTGTCGAAGGAGAGAATGAGGTGGGGAGTGACATAATTTCGTTAGTGAAGGGTTAAATAAGTGGTTTCAACAGATTCATCGAGAAAAAAGGCTTACGATGCAAACTTTTTGATGTCAACTTGATCACTTAAGCGCTTTGTACCCAATGAATGATATGTTGATGGAGCTAATGGATGTGAAGTTAGCTATGAATCTTGAGGCGGACAAGGAGGAGTTGTATTGGGAGCAACGTGCGAGAGCAAACTGCTTGAAATTTGGGGATAGGAACACATCTTTTTTTTTTATCAATTTTCAACATAGAGAAAGCAATTGAATGTATCAAATGTTTACAGGATAATGCTGGAAGGGTTGTCGAAGGATAGGATGGCGTGGGGAGAGTAGCGCAGCAGTATTTTGAGATGTTGTTTTCATTACAGGGGGTTGCAAATGTTGAAAAAGTACTTATGGGAGTTGATAGATGCATCTCCGAGGACATGAATGCTCATTTAATTAGGTCGTTCACCACCAAAGAATTTTTGACGCGCTTAAGTCAATGAGTCCTTTGAAGACAACTAGGGAGGATGGATTGGGTGCAATATTCTATCAGCATTTTTGGTACATCATAGGTAACGATATGGCCTATTTTTGCATCGGCCTTTTACAATG
Organism: Gossypium rotundifolium; assembly: GCA_025506655.1. Taxonomy (NCBI): domain Eukaryota; kingdom Viridiplantae; phylum Streptophyta; class Magnoliopsida; order Malvales; family Malvaceae; genus Gossypium; species Gossypium rotundifolium. Next base: position 65,093,564 of record CP106726.1, read on the forward strand.
TGGTCTTTCTTTATCTACTATTAATCACACTTATATCGTTTTGATACCTAAAGTAAAAATCCTTGAAATATGATCAATTTTTGACCTATTAGTTTTTGTAAGGTCATATATAAAATTGCCTCAAAAGCTTTGGTCCAAAGGTTTCAAGAAGTGCTTTATTTCATATAGATGAGGCTCAAAGTGCCTTTTTTCCATGGCACCTTATTTCAAATAATATTGTGGCGGCTTATGAAATTTTGCATACTTTAAAGATCAGGCATTTTGGTAGACATGGGACTTTTGCGCTCAAGCTTGACATGAGAAAAGCTTATGATCATGTAGAATGGAGGTTTATTGAAGTGATGCTTCTCAAAATGGGCTTTTAAGATGTTTGGATGGATTAGGTAATGCGATTTGTTACTTCTGTCAGTTATTCAATGGTGATGAATGGGGTGGTGGGTGAACGATTTTTTCCAACTAACGGGCTTACGCAAGGGGATCTCTTAAGCCCCTATCTGTTCTTTGTCTATGGAGAGGGTCTTTTGGAACTATTACGGTTGGAGGCTATTAAGTTGGTGGTAGGAGTGAGGGTAGCCAAAGGTGCACCTCCAATTACACATATTTTGTTTGCGGATGATAGTCTCATTTTTGGGGAAGACACGACTATGGGAGCTTCGAACCTTATGAAGGTTCTTCATGTGTATGCTGGGTGTTCGGGGCAACTTGTAAATTTTGCAATGTCTAGTGTGTTTTTTAGTTCGAACGTAGATGGGAGTAATCGAGTGGATGTGGGTCGTATCTTAAGGGTTCCTTATGCAGATAGTCTAGAAAGGTACTTGGGGCTTTCTTGCATCGTGGGTTGAAACTGGAAGAGAGTGTTTGCTAGCCTTTGGGATAAGATTAGGAGGCATATTTCTTCTTAGAGTACCTAACTACTTTCGATTGGGGAACGTGAGGTATTTATAAAATCGGTGCTTCAAGCTATTCCTACATATACAATGCTATGTTTTTTGCTTCCCAAGATTTTTTGCAAAGAAAATGAAGCTATACTGGCTATATTTTGGTGGCAGAAGTCGATAGAGAATAGGGGTATACATTGGTGCGAGTGGTCTTATATCTGTAACTTGAAAGAGGTTGGTAGGATAGGTTTTCGTGACTTGGAAAAATTCAATGTCGCTTTGTTGGCTAAACAAGGATGGTGGTTAATAATGAGTCTTACGTCTATGATAGGGCATATTCTTAAGGTGAAGTATTTTCCTCATTCGGGATTCCTATTTGCACAATTGGGTATAATCCATCACTGATTTGGAGGAGTATTTCAAGTGCTCGATGGGTATTAGAAATGGGCCTTAGGTGGAAAGTGGGTTCGAGAGAAGGATTAAAATTTGGAATGACTTTTGGTTGTCAGGCCCATCCCTAAAAAAAATCAAATCTGCTCAGGTGAGCTTTGTTGAGATAGTTTCGAATCTTATTACGCCTAATATGATGGTATGGAATGAACCTTTGATTTATTCTATTTTTTCCCCTGAGGAAGCGTTGCTTATTAGAAGCATTCCATTATCATCTTTCCCCCAATAGGATCGTGTAGTTTGGGATAGGGAATGATTGGGTATTTATATCATTCGCAGTGGATATAGACTTTTGTTTCATGCCCCAAATTTTACAACAAGGGAACATAAGTTGTTTAAACAAATTTAGGGACTTTCGTGCCCCTTAAAAATTAGAACCGCTCTATGGAAATTTGTTAATGCCTATATGCCAACTAAGTCCAGTTTGTATGATAAATGCATAGCAAGTGATCCAATTCATCCTAGGTGCCATCTAGATGTGGAGAACGTGAATCATGTCTTTTGTTTCTGTGTTTTTACGAGAGACGTTTAGGTAGCTTTGGAGTAACTACCCCAGTGCATGGTATTCAAATGAGCTTCTATGAGTCTCTCTCATGGATGTTTGATACTTAAACAAAGATTAAGCATACAGAAATAAGCACTACATTGTGGGCCTTTTGGTTTTCCCGTAATCGATTAATGCATGAGGGTACGAACCGGGGGTAAGGGAGTTAGTGGTCTTCGTTCGTAACTACTATCAGCTAACTGCTCTAGCTGGTGGGGCTTTACGAGCGTCTTTAAATGCTATTTTCAGATAGTATCCTCCACCATGAGATTTTGTTAAAGTCCATACGAATGCTGGTTTCCAACTTGGACAAGAGAAAGCATCATCAGGGGTTGTTATTAGAGACGAGAATGGGCAAAATTTGGTGGCTTGTAGCAGAATCACTTACCCTGTGCTCTCTATGTTTGCGGCCAAAGCGATTGCGGTGACCCATGGCCTCCGTTTTGCTTATGAGCTGGGTTTCTTGTCGGTGATATTGGAAGGGGATTCTAAATCAGTTATTAAAAAGATTCATAGTAATAAGGAAAATGTAACAATCTGTTTTTCAATGGTGTCGAAAACAATGGTTTTGGGATCACCAAATCCGATGAGTAAGTTCGTAAATATTATTTATGAATATTTACGAGTCAATTATGGTTTTTAAAATGTTTTTGATATGGTAATTTATGCTACTTTAATTATTAATTAAGTTCAAGTGCTAAGACCCTAAGGTCAAGTGGTTTTAGAAAAATAAGGTATCGAGACTTTGTTTCTATAAACTGAGCCGTAAATATTTTTATAAATATTTACGGAGTGTGATTAAGGTAGTATTAAATTTTTGTTAAGAAATTTTAATGTTTTGATAATTAATTAATTAAAAAGGACTAAATCGTGAAAGATGTAAAATGTGATCACTATTTGGTTTGAGTGATTAAATGGCTTATTAAATAAATTTAAAGGGACTTGAATGGTAATTAAACCATTCAAGGAGTTAGTGGACAATTATGGGCATGAACTTGGTGTTTTATTCAATTATTAACCAAAGGTAAAATGATAATTTGATAATTAAATTAAATAAAGCCAAAATGTTTTATCATCTTCTACATTTCTTCATCACTGAATTGAAAAGGGAGTAGAAGCCATTTTTGAGCATGGCGGTTTCAGCAAGTTCAAATTCTAAACTGGTATGTGATTTTAGCCCCGTTTCTAATAATTTTTATGTTCTAGAGATCGTTGCAATTAGGTCCAACTAGCCTGTACCTTCGATTTTGAAACTGTTAAAGATTTTGAATGTTGCCATTGGTGAATCTAGTTATTTTTTATGTTAAATTATGAATTTGAGATATTAGTTGTTATTTAAAATTATTTTGTTAAGTGATTTTTGATAACTTTATCGATTAGGGACTAAATTGTTTAAATAATAAAAGTAGAAGGATTTGATGTGGAATTTTTATAAATACGGACTATATTGGAAGCTATGAACATTTGGCTCAGCTTAAATTTGGGTAAAAATGGTTAATTTGCATGTTTTAGGCTTAGGGACTAAATTGAATAAAAGTAAAATATTAAGGGCAATTTTGCAAAAAATGTCAAAAATGACTAAATTGCCTAGAATAAATTGTTTTACTATGTAAATTAATAAATGGAATGAAATTATTAATTTAGATTAAGATCGAGTGGAAAAATCGAGTAAAATAAAAAATTACCAAGAAGCCCATATACTTCGACATTTCTGCGATTTGGCCAGGTAAGTTCGTACGGTTTAGAATTTAATATCAATAAGAATTGTTTAGTAGATTATCATGGAACAACTTATATATTTATTTTTAATTGTTGATAGTGAATGGTAAATTAAGATATATTATTGAATTTGATGCTTGGTTTGTATTGAACGCGGGATAGAGTACAATCGTGATTTGGTGAGTTACGGGGGTTTGGAATGGAGATGGTAATGGAGGGAGATATCTGTATATTACCCTAGTAAATCGAGGTTCAACATTTGTTGCGAAATCTCGTGTTATACTCTCTGTCTAGTGTGTTTCAATTGGATTGGCTCTTATGAGCTTCTGTCTGGTGTGTTTAGTTGATTTGATAATGTAATCTTATTTGTAAATCGTTCTTCGAATTGAAATTTCGGTAAGGTAATTTGTTTAATGAATTTGCTATTCAATTGCGTATTCAAATGATTTATATCATGAAAACTATGAAAAAGGAATGGAAAGAAAATGTTAAATGAAGGAATGTCTATGTTCATGAAATTGATGATTTCAAGTGAGGTTATTCATGTTTAATGACTTATCTTATGTTAAATCAAGTGAATTCTGAATTGATGCAATAACATGTATTATTGATGATGCTTAGGATTGTGCCAAGTTATTGGTTGGATTGTATTATGTTTACTTTTAAAGTTATGCATTGAAATGGTAAGTGTCCAAATGGAAATATGCTTATGTTCATGAAAAAATGATAAGAACCAAAGGAAAGAACATCGTTACAATACTCGCGCCAAAACCAAAGTAATTGACTAAAGATTGGAAAGGCTAGAACAGATTCAAAAAGACATGCAAGATCAACTGCAAGCGCAAAGAAGAATAGTTAGCAAAAGTAAAATAGGATATGAGGGATCAAATACAAGAATCCCAAAGAACTATGATAAGCCATTTGACGTTGTTGCTGGCTGAAGGATTTGAAAAAGGGAAGAGCACTGTGGTCAACTCAGGGGATGATTATGAGGACCCCACTTACTCCCTGGGTTTTATGACGATAAACGTCCAGGCACAACCAGATGCGTACCCAAAAAGGGTACCCGTTACAATCAGACCCCAACAGTATCAAGCCGGTACCTTAGCGCCAATGAACTACCAAACAGGCTCAGGTTCCAATCTAGTGGATAATCCAACCATTCCCGTTGTTCCCAATCTAAATGATATGGCAGAAATAGAAAAAGCAAGAGTGGAACTGCCAAAGAAACTTGAAGATCGGTGTAGATGGTTAGAAGAAAAATTCAGAGCAACGAAAAACGCTGATTATCATTGAGGAATTAATGCTAAGGACTTGAGTTTGGTCCCACATCTAGTGCTCCCTCCAATGTTCAAAACTCCAGAGTTTGAAAAGTATAATGGGACTAGATGTCCTGAAGCTCACATCACTATGTTCTGTTGAAGGATGACATGATACGTTAATAATGACTAATTATTAATTCATTGCTTCCAAGACAGTCTGATTAGGTTAGTAGCCAAATGGTACAACCAACTTAGTCCTACCAAAATCAATTCATGGAAAGACTTAGCACAAGTTTTTATGAAGCAATATAATCATGTGAAGGACATGACACCTGGCAGAATCACGTTACAGAATATGGAGAAGAAGTAAAGTGAGAGCTTCAGGCAATATTCCCAAAGATGGAGAGAGGTGGCAACGTAAGTCCAGCCACCTCTTCTGGAGAAAGAAACCACAATGCTTTTCATCAATACTTTAAAACCTCGTTCATCAACCATATGTTAGGAAGCGCTACAAAGAGCTTCATGGATATAGTAATATCCGGTGAAATGATTGAAAATGCAGTGAGAAGTGGTAAGATAGATGCGGGGGAAAGCGCCAAAATCAGCCCTTAGGAAGAAGGAAAATGAGGTGAATAATTCAAGCACATAAAACAAGGGTTATTCAAAACCAATCATTGTAGACCCAGCAAGGACAGTAACTACTATCCATTAGGGCCCCTTAAGGCAAGAATCCAACCCAAGGCCAAATACAGAAAGACTCTAATTCACACCGATCCAGATGACATATAGGGAGCTGTATTAGAGTCTCTTTGATGCACATGTGGTATCCCCTTTCTACTTGAAACCTATGCAATGCGCGAATGCTCAATGTGAGTACATGCGGTTATCACGGGACACTCAATCGAGAACTGTACACTTTTAAAAAGTTAATTGAAAGGTTCATCAAGATGTGCATTGTGAAGTTCGATGATCCATTGGGACCTAATGTGATAGGAAATTTGTTACCCAATCATTCTGATAAAGGGGTAAATGCGATAATTAAGAGTGGAGGTAAGAGAACCAAAATTGATGTGGCAGAAATAAAAACCCCACTTGTAACATCCCTTACCCCTATCTGTAGCCGGATCAGGGTACGAGGCATTACATCAATCTTATACACTTCTCTGATACATACATTTCAATTATACATTAAAACCATTCATAGTCACACTCTATGTCCCTATTATGGGCTTACGAGACCCAAAACAAATAGTAAAGTTGGTTTGAGACCAAACTGGAACTATTCAACATTTAGAAATTTTTTTTACCAAAACAGGGTCACACGCCCATGTGACATATGACACGACCATGTGAGTAGACCATGAGGTTCTCACACGCCCATGTCTAGATCCCGTGTACAATTCATAATAATACAGACAACCAGTAACAAAATCTCTATACATGCCATTCACTTGAAAATAATTAGGAATTTTCGTGATTACAACTTGACAAATTGATAGTGTGATAATACCTCTAACGATCTCCAACCCCGAGCCAACCTGACAACACTAAGAGAAATGGGAAAATGGTGTAAGTTTTATAGCATAGTAAGTTGGCATATTAATAATAATAAGCAATTTAATTAACAATATTAGCCCATTTCTCAATAAATATACTCAAGGAAATAGAATCAATATTCACATAGTTTTACCCTTTTTCTTAAGTTCAGCTTAGGCTGTTTTTTTGAGTCACAGTCACTAATTTAATTATTTCATAAGCTACAGAACTTGAAATTAAGATCTATTAATTTTTCATGAAACTAGACTCACATATATTCACACTATAAAGTTTCAGAATTTTTGGTTTATCCAATCAATACATTTTATTCATTAAAGATTCCCCTATTTTGCTATTCGATATCTCTAACACCTCTTCACTAAAATTAAAATTTCTCATTATATAGAGTTTGTATAACCTTCTCGTTTGTCTCTCTCGAAAGTAGACTCATCAAAGATTCTGAGAATATAAATTATACACCATAAACATTTTTATAAAATTTTTAATGATTTTTCCAAGGTAGAACAGGGGATCACATAATCATTCTAAACCAGTCTTACAAAAATTTAAATATCTCAAAATATACAAATTCTTTGCTTTCTCTGTTTCTTTTATATGAAAATAGACTCAATAAAATTTAAAGAAATATCTCATCAAACATATAATTCAAATTTTATGATTTATGGTGATTTTTCAAAGTCACATAACTGCTGCTGTTTCAATCTATTTTACTGAAAATTTTACTCTCCATGTTTTCTTTATATTACTTCCATATATGCACACATAGCACCGAGCATATTCAAAATTGGCCATACGAATGAATAATCATCACCAATATTTACGAGTACTCATAATGGCGTTTACACCATATCAGCCTTACCACAATTTCAATCACGTATCACATATCAAACACATTATGCACATACACGCATGGTCACATGCACCCTTGCTCACACGTACATTTGCCATATTTCTGAATTGGTCACATTCACTCCTGCACTTATTCATAACATGATCGCACCAATCACCATTAGTAAGTTATCTCGTTGAACCCCTTCGGAAAACTCCTGATACATCGATGATCTCCGCACATAGCTCCCACCTATACATAATTCGACTTTCTTGTACACATGATGAAGGTCGCTTATCACCCATGTGACCTAGCCGTTCCATCTCGTAGCTTTCTTGTCTACATGGTGTCCAACACTAGGAACCACTCATGTGACCTAGCTACTCATAACCCGTAACCTTCTTGTACACATGGTATACACACAGTATTACCATGTGGCCTAGTTACATATGAAATTATTAGCCCGTAGCTTTCTTGCACATATGGTGAAAATCCCTTATCATCCATGTGGCCTAGCTTCATATTGTCCGTATCTCTCGGTTCTTCGAAGGTTCAATCGAGAATTTTCCATTCCATACATTTTCATATTTTAGTTATCACCCAATGATTTCCATAATATCTAGCAAAATAATTATTGAACAAGTAAAATAAATGCATTATTTACATATAAACTTTCCATTTCACGTAATAACCATATGCATAGAAAACACCTTTAAGCACAACATTTCAACCCATCTTCCATGTCACCTATGTCACCTTTTTTACATAAACATATTATTAAAAAAATTCACCAACATAATATACTAAACATGTAATTCAACAAAATCAATTTAATACCACAATTTAGGTTTCAAACATACATTACGACATTATTGCATTATTATTAACACACCAACTTACCTCAGATCCAGAAACGGTAATTTACCAACTTTCCCAATTTTCGATATTCCTTCTGTTCTAGGTCCAAATCTCATTTTTTGGGGTCTAAAACATCATATTTCACTTATTTAATTAATGTACTACTCAAAACAGTCCCTAACTCAAACTTTGGCAAAATTACAATTTTTCCCCTAGGCTTGAAAATTAAACTTCATCCCTTATTCTTATGTTTTATAACATGCAGAACATTTTTCCCTTCTATAGCAACATCAAATTCTCACTCTAACATGTACTTATGAACATTAGGTATTTTTATCGATTATGTCGTTTTACTCGTTTTCACGTAAAATCGCTTAGCAAAAGTTATTTAACATAATTTTAGCCTTCACATTCTATCATAAAACATCAAAATAAACACATTTCACCTATGGTTATTTTTCCAAATATGAACCCTTGGATAAATTATTGCTAGAATAAGTTAAACCAAGTTACTGGGATTCTAAAAATGTAAAGAACATTAAAAAAGGGACTTGGAATCACTTACTATGGAGCTTGGAAGCTTGAAACAAACCCTAGGTTTGGAGAACCCTTGTAATTTCGTCCTCATGAAGAAGATGGACATATTTGGCATTTAAGTTTTGTTTTTAATTCATTTAATTTATTAAATTACCAAAATGCCCCTTAAAAAAAATCTTTTGAAACATACCCATCCATGTCCATTTTTGTCCACCAACTTAACCAATGGTCTAATTATCATTTAAGGACCTCAAATTAAAATTTCATAACAATTGGACACCACTAACATGTAGAACTTAACTTTTACACTTTTTACAATTTAGTCCTTTGGACTAAATTGAGTGCCCAAACGTCGAAATTTTCGAACGAGATTTTCACGAAATCATTCCGTAAAATTGTATACCATAAAAATATAAATAAAATAAATTTCTCAACATCAGATTTGTGGTCCTGAAACCACTGTTCTGACTAGGCCCTAATTTGCGATGTTACACCACTGAGATGCGTTTGGAAAAAGTTGGCAGAAGGAAGATTAATTATGCAAGATTCAGATTAGAGACCCGAAAGGATGAGGAACTACTGTGAGTTCCATGCTAAGGAGGGTTATGAAATCTAATAGTGCTTGAAGCAAGAATTAAGAACACATAGTTAAGAACAAATCAAATATTTATCATATAATTCAAAAAACAATAACAAGATTCGTCGTAGGTTTCATCCCCCTCAGGTATTTGAGGGGTTTAGTTCATAATTATAAAAGAATACATATCAGAAGAAAATATAAAATAAAACATAAGAAAAACCCTAAAACCCTTAAAGGAAATTGAAGGGAAGATCTTCCGTCTTGAGTATGATTCCGGCTTCTTAAGATGAATCAACTGGCAGTCTTCGACTAAATCCCACAATTCACCCTCTCTGGCTTGGCTCATTGGCCTAGCTGAACGCCCTCTTGAAGGTTGGCCTCTAGGGTGTTTATATAGGCTTTTGGAATGTCTTTCTTTGCCTCTAAGTACCCTAATCTAAATGAAACTCTTCTTTACTGCGGTAGGGGCACGCTCGTGTGGCACGGTCGTGTGAATCGAGTCCAGCCTGTGGTCGGATCTGCTAAAGAGGCATGGCCGTTTGTCTTGGGCCCAGGCTGTGTGAAATTCATACTTGGCCCATTTTCTCTATTTTTGGCCTGTTTCTCATTTTTTTCATCCTCTGGTGCTCTCCTAAGTATAAAACATGAAATTAAAGGATTAGGAACACCAAATTCCACAATTCAAGGAATAAATCATCCAAAAGTATGCTAAATGTGGGATTAAAATATGAACATATTACAGTTTATCAAATACCCCCACACTTAAGCATTTGCTTGTCCTCAAGCAAAAATCTCAACTCACAATTAGAATTGACTTCCCTCGATTCATAATTCTCATCAACAATGCCTCATCATAATTCATATATAATTTACACATGGATAATTTAACTAAAAGAGTCCTGAAGATTCAAAAAATCAAAGTCACGAGTTTGTAGCACAAAAAATATAGGTGTTTCGCCTTATCTAAATAATTATCTTTAATTCAAAATCGACAAGAGTTGACATCCTCACTAAAGATTCACTCAAATCACTCAAAGTGTTTAAGGTTCAAAATTAAGCTCTCAAAAGTCAAACATGAAAAGTTAATCCCATAGGCTTGCCTGAAAATCAAATCTCCACTACTATAAAATGAAATGATACACAGATCAAAAGGTCTTTAAAAAAGGGTTGTAACGGGGCTTAGGTTAAAGGTGTGGATAAAAGTTGAATTAAAGGGTTAGAATCAAGGTTGAATTGACAATTTACCTAACTAGAAAAATGAAACTAATCCTGAATAATTACATCAATTGAAAACTTGAAACACTAATAATACAAGCTTCTTCTTCAAGATGTGGAATTTAAATGTATAAGGTTACTTAATTATAGAATTAATAATGAATATACTTCGATTTTTTTTAAGAACAAATCAAGTCAATACATAATATTAGATGAATTTAACTACTAAAAAAAAAATTAGGCAACTGATCAAATCAAATCTCGATAGAAGGGTAGTCAAGAGAAATGGTGATAACAAATACAAGATGGGTTTTAGGTTAATATTAGTGGGTGAATCAATAAAAGGGTTGTTAGGATCAAAGGGGTTCACTAGAGGTTAATTGTGAGGGTAGGCTTTTAGTGGAGTAAGTGGGTTAAATCCTAGGTGCCTTTATCACTTCTGTTTATCAAATCAAAGGTGTGGTCTCAACATGTATAATCGAAGCAAGTTCTAGAATAACAAATCAATATTGACACACTCATAATCAAAAAAGTGAGCAAGAAAAGAATATATGCTCTAAAAGGCTCAAAATCTCACAAAAATTATGGTTTTTTTATGACAACCTTGCAGATTTCAAACTTCAAGGTAATATTCAAATTGAGGTCAACAACCTAGCAAATTTTTAATTCTGAAAAATAGATTTATCATGCTTGATTCTCTAGTATCTTAGAGTTTAAATCATCAATGCACAATTATCTATACCTTAAATTTAAAACATATCGATAAAAATCATAAATCAAAGGAAATTTCACTCTAATTAGTAATATGAGAAAATTACTTAAGACAAGATATCATTCAGGGATTTTAGAATAATGCAAAAAGTTAGGAACTTTTCAAAATAAAATTCACCCCCCACACCTAAGATGTACATTGCCCTCAATGTACAAAGATAGATATTCACAATATAGTAAGAAAATCAAAAGAGAGGAGAGAAGTGAAACTTTCTGAATTTTTTTGGATGAAATCCTTGAGTTGGGAGTGTGGAAACTTGATTCGGAGGTAAAAGATGTTGGAAGAGGCATGGCATGTTTTCCTCAGTATAGATTGTTTTTCATAGTGCTATTTTAGGGTTTTCATATAAACATATGAGGAGAAAAGGACTCAGAAGTACTCATTGCCAGACGGCTCACGAGGTGGGGGCGGTAATGAAATGTGAAGGTGCTGACATATCTGGTGGAGAGTGGCGTCGATGTTATCGAAATGTTGGAAACATTGCTGCTCAAATCGTGTGAGGCACTCAGATATGTCCGAAAGAGAAGCTGTCGTATGAACTAGGTGATGGCTCAGTGTTGGCTCCTCATGTTGGTGTGGGACATCGTTAGTAATGTCTTTAGGGTCCTCATCTTTAGTGGTTTAGGATAGCCGATATTAGGGAGGATCGATCCTACGGTGACGCTTGATCATCCGCATGTTGATCATCGTTGAAATGCCCTATGGAGACATCTGGCCTATTAAGGTGAGCGAGGTCGATTGTGCTGCGATGTTGAGGAGTCTAAAGTGTCTCGAGAGTCGTGTTACATAAGGCCCCATAGAAATGACCCCCTTACGATGTCACTCAGTCTGATTCTGGATAGCCAGAGCGATGAAGTAGGCAAGGTCGAAGACGTGCCCGTTCGCCATGCACCAGAAGAAGTAGGCGTCATAAGTGTTAACTACCCCGGTGCTCTCTCGCCTTCTTGTCATTGTGTGAGCTAAGATGGCGTGTAAGTACCTCAATGATAGGGCGAGAGTTGTCGCTTTGGAGCGACTAGGGTCATAAGTGGCCGAGGCTGGGGCTATATTATACCAACATCTCACAGGGGAGTTATGGATGTGGCGATGGAGTTTCGCAAGATCATATTCTCCCATGAACTCTTCAGTGTAGAGTCCTAGAGCAACTCCAAATTCGGGGACACTCATCTCCTGAACTAAACCTCCTAGATGAAACTGAATAGTGCTCGGGTCATCGTGGTTTGTCATTACTACCTACAAATGGAAAGTAGAGCAAAGCTCTAATGTTAGTTCGAGGTAAGTGGGCTCAAAATACTGAAAAAGTGTTCCTAAGGGTCAGTCATCAATAGTGCCCGAATATCATCAGCAAGTGTAACATGTTCCAGGGCGGCCTAGTCGATACATCTGCCTTAACTAAGAGGTCGTGCTCGTAGGATCTAAAAAAGTTCCTCTTGAGCTCCAAGAGGAAACCATAAGAATGGGTGTCTTACTTCGGTCGATGCGCTTGCGAATGATGAGCTGGGTCCCTTTCATTTTTTTGAAATAGGGACTTCTATTTTCTTGCCTCGAGAGGATGACATTATGTTCCTGTAAGAGAATTTGAAGAACATCATCCAAATTTTTTTCTATAATAGAACTTATAAATCCAATATTGTTGTCTCATAATATTAACACGGAAGATATTGCCTAGGTATTCTCTTAATACTAGAGATGCAAAATTCAGAATAATATTATCTAGAACACTTAAGTAAAAATGAATATCAAATATAATAATCCAAAATGAATACTAAAGTTTGAAAGAAATAAATGGAAGTTTTAAAAGAGAATAAACAGGGATTAAATAAAATTAGCAACAAAGCATAGAGGGGGGAAGTAACGTGAACCGATGGAGGTGGGGAGATGGCGCATGGTCGTGGAAGGATGCACGGGCATGGTAATGACGCACGGGCATGGGCTGCGTGTGGATGAGGAAGGAAAGAAATGAGTGAGGGAAGTGAAGGGAGGAGAAGGAATTTATCAACGGTGACTGGGGAGGGGCGTAAGATTTGGGGATGCTTGGGGAACGGCTAGGGTTTGGGGGTTAGGGAAGGAGACAAGTGTGGGCTACTTTAAATAGGGGAAAGGGAACACGGTCAGGCGCCATGCCCATGTCCCTTTTATTTGGCCCGTGTGTTTTGAGAATTTTAAATTTAGGTGCGTTTGAGGTGTAGCCCATGTCCGTGTTCTTTGGGCGTGTTGAGACACACGGTCATATCACACGGCCATGTGCTATTTTGTTCGCTTCTCCCATGCCCGTGTAAAGGGTCCTATGCCCGTGTTCATTAATCAATATTGGCCATGATTTTCTTGCACGGGCGTGTGGATTTATCGCAGCCCGTGTTCTTTAGGCAATTTCGACCATGACCGCGTTGCACGGCCCTGGCGTGTAGTCAGAGCCCGTGTTTTGGGGAAAGTTTTTATCCTTGTCTCGTACAGTCACCACCATGCTTGTGTATCTTCCCATGGCATCCACACGGCTACGAACACGCCCATGTTCTAGGCCATGTGGGAAGGAAATCCTGCGCTTATGAATAGTTAGTTCTTAGTTATATGCTGATATCAAAAAAATGTGATTGTTAATGAGGTTAGTGCTCGGTTTGCCTCTCGAGAAGTGTTCTTTTAAAGTCTTAAGCTAGACTTTCCCTGTTTTCATTCCTAAATGAAGTTTCTCAGAGCTGAAGCTCCTCTCTCATATCCCTAAAGTCCTCACCATTATAAATTTTCAATCGTTGCCCGTTTACTTTGAATATGTTATAATTCGAATGAGTTACCTCTACTGTGCCATAGGGAAAGATAGTTTTGATTATGAAAGGGCCTGATCATCTTGATTTCAGCTTTCCAAGGAACAATTTGAGCCTTGAATTGTACAATAGAACTAGATCCCGTACTTCAAATTGCTTTGGTTGTTTTAAACGAGCATCATGGCGTCGCTTTGTTGCCTCCTTATATAAATGTGAGTTCTCGTAGGCATTATCTTGCCACTCATCTAGTTCGTTCAACTGCATCATTCTTTTCTCACCTGCAAGTTTAAGATCATAATTCAAAAATTTTATAGCCCAGAAGGCTTTGTGCTCTAATTCGAATGGTAGCTGACAACTTTATTCATAGACAAGTCTGTATGGGGATGTTCCTATGTGAGTTTTAAAAGCTGTTCTATAGGCCCATAAAGCATCATCTACTTTTAATGCCTAATCTTTCCTGTTTGATTCTACTATTTTTCTAGAATACGCTTAAGTTCTCGATTTGCTACTTCCACTTGTCCACTGGTTTGAGGATGATAAGGTGTAGCTGTCCTGTGGTGTACTCCATATTTCTTTAAGACTTTATCAAATTGAGTATTACAAAAGTGAGTACCCCTATCACTAATAATTGCTCTGGATGTTCCAAATCGAGAGAAGAGTTTCTTAAGAAATCTCACTACTACTCTAGCATCGTTAGTAGGTAAAGCTTGAGCTTCCACCCATTTTGACATGTAATCTACTGCTACTAAGATGTATTTATTTCCAAATGAACTAGGAAATGGACCCATAAAATCAATACCCCATACATCGAATATTTCACATGATAGCATATACATTTGAGGCATTTCATCGCGTTTAGAGATATTACCTGTTCTTTGGCATTTATCACTCGAACCAACATACCTATTGGCATCTTTAAATAGAGTTGGCCAATAAAAACCTAATTCGAGCATTTTATATGCTGTCTTAATCCCACTGTCCTGAAGGTCCTGAGTGGCAATGTTCTAGGATTTTGCTTGCTTCTGCCTTTGTAACACATCTCCAAATTACTTGATCTGCACATATACGGAAAAGAAAAGGGTCCTCCCAAAAATATTTTTTCGCATCAGCAAAGAATCACTTCTTTTGATGATGTTAACCTTTTTGGTAGGATGTTAGCAGCTAAATAATTCGCAATATATGCAAACCAAGGTACCTCGGAGTCGGTTATAGTAAAGAGTTATTCTTCAAGAAACGAATCATTTATCTCACTCTCGTCGATTTCTTTGATATGTGGATTTTCAAGCCTAGAAAGATGATCTGCTGCAAGATTTTCAGCTTCTTTTTTATCCTGAATTTCCAAATCAAATTCCTGTAGGAGTAAAATCCATCTTACGAGTCGAGGTTTTACATCGAATTTAGTCAAAAGATAACGAAGAGCTGAATGGTCAATGTAAACGACAACTTTAGATAGTATCAAATATTGTCTAAATTTAACAAATGCAAAAACCACAGCTAGCAATTCTTTTTCTGTGGTGGTGTAATTTTCTTGTGTGGCCGTTAATGTCTTGCTAGCATAATAAATCGGCTGAAAGTGCTTGTCTCTTCGCTGTTCGAAAACTGCACCTACTACAAAATCACTCGCATCACACATTAGTTCAAAGGGTAAATTCCAATCAGGTGCAATTATAAATGGAGCAATTATTAATTTATCTTTGAGGATATTAAATGCATCTAAACATTCCTGATCAAAATTGAAAGGTACATTGTAACACCCCTAACCCGTATCCTTCACCGAATTAGGGTTACGAGGCATTACCGATCATACCACAGTTCATACATAAAATCATTACTTTTCTCAACCTCGAAGTTTAATCATATCAATGCTCATAACCTAATCAGATATTGAGTCTTAAAAAAATCATAGCAATAATAAAATTTCATAATTAATCATATTTTAGCATATATCGAAACATATCATATACAGAACACATAACAAAACAATTATTTCATTAGTTGGATATCAATCTATTATTATCAAGCTTTCACGCATGTACAAATTAGACATTAAACAAATTATATTTCAATACTAAATTGCTCATTCATTTATGCGGCATTGGTGATATAAAACATAACCAAACATACTTAATTTATCACTTCACCATGCGCATATTTCCTAATGTCAAAGCTATATCTAAATATTTTTACCAAATCAATAATAAAGTCCAATGCAAAGCTATCCATAATAACAATATAGGCTAACCGCCATAACAATATTTATACACATTTAGCATATCCATTTCCTTATTTGTTCGGCTATCAAGGTTAACCACATAGAAAATAGAAATTTTACCATTTCCTAATCATATCAAAATTGATCATTTCAAAATCAATGAATTCATAGGCATAACTTATTAAATAAATTTTACTAGTCGAATATAACCATGCATTTAATTGACTTATTAAGTAATCATAGAACCAATACAACATATTTATAATATAATTCATGAAATCTAACTAATTCATCCAAATTACTAAGTACAATGCCGAATCAAATCATGTCTATTATACATATTATGCATTGTACCAAAATATCACACAAAATCAACTAGCTTCTCATCAATTCGGCTAGCAAAAATTAACCTAAAACACTTTCATCAATTATCAATTAAAAATCCAAACCTGTATAGCCAATTCACATTATTATATCATACATAATACTTCACATTGCCAGAACAAACATCCATTCATCACACAGTTTATAGCATAAAACACACTTCCAAAACAATCTTAGGCCATGATCGAATATACTCAAGCTAATATATTATAATTAAGCCATATTCGCATGGCTTAATACATATATATACAAATTCAAAATTTATCCAAATTAAGTACTAGTCTATACATGCCTTAAGAACAAAAGTCTAAACATTATAAGTACCAGCATGATGCGATAGTGTGAGTGACTTCAGTGACGATCCCCGGAGCTCGTAGCTTGATCAAAGTCTATAAAACGAAACAATGAACACACACAAGGTAAGCTTACTAGCTTAGTAAGTCTTAAGCAAGTATATTATAACTCCAATCATCCAAGCATTTTATCAAACAATTCAAGACATTAATAATACATAGTCTAACTTATAAATTCACTATAGCCAAATACCATTATTCCATTTAACCCTACATCTTTCATTTTCTTACCAAAGTACACTATTCACTGAATATATTATCACATATATAAGCAAATATATACTTACATAAACATTTTCAATCACTCTCGTGCTTTCGAGTAATCAATCTCCACATAGCATAGTATATAATAAATTTCCAGTAGCCAATGTATAACACATTTGCTTCCTCATATATTTTCTCATTTACATCATATGTAACATATAAATATAAAAGAAACACATACCTCAAGGCCGAATTAACATGATTCATTTTCAAAAGCTGAGACTTTCTCGATTTGTTTCATAACTTTGTTGTTACTTACCTGAGCTCAGAATTTCAATTCACCGGTATAGAACCTGCTAGGCATTAGCCCGAATCACACACACCGGCAATAGGCCTGCTAGACTCAAGGTCCGAGATTTAAACACCGGCACCTGCTAGGCAATAAGCCCGATAAGATTCACCGGCACAAGGCCTGCTAGGCATTTAGCCCGATATAGATCACCGGCACAAGGCCTGCTAGGCTCAAAGCCCGAGTATCAACATAATTTACCATTCCATAAACCTTTCTTAATACCAAGACCACATATATCCCATACATTTCATAATACTATCACATACCAAATTCGAATAAGCTTAATCACATCACATTAAATAAATAACTTTAACCCAATATTACACCACCAACATTCGGCAATCTCATATATATATATCCTCAAAATATTTCATCATTCATTAAGTTACATAAATTACTTTTCGACATATATTTGCTTAAGGACTTACCTCGGCTATCGATGGACGACAAAGACCGGCTATTCGTGAACTTTCGCTTTTCCCCGATCCAAATCTGTTTTTCTTTGTTCTTGATCTAAACACATTAAAATTTAGCTCATTCAAGTACATTTCATTTCAATTTAGTCCCAAAACACATAAATAGGCAAATTACTATTTTCCCCTAATATTTCACATTTTTGCAAATCAGTCCTATTTGTACAGAACACAAAATACACAAAATTTCATCATATCCTTCAAGGGCCGAATATTCATAGGGGCTATACAAGTCCATTTAATTCATTTATTTTACATTTTATCCCCTCAAAAATTTATTTTTGCAATTTAGCCCAAAATACTCAAATTTACCAAAATTTCCAATACAAAACATTTTAATCTACAACAAAACTTTAACATATATTCATCTAGCATCACAAAGCCTAGGCTCCTATCATGGTCGAACATCACATACACACAAATCTAAAAAATTCTAGCATGGGTCGGATAGTATTCGAAGCAACAATCACAAAAACGTAAAAATTATCGAAACGAAATCAAACTAACCTTGGATTTGAGCTAACAAATGCTGAAACTCAAGCTTATTTTTCTCCTTTCTTCCTTAGCATATTCGGCCATGAGAAACTAAAAAGATGATAATGGCTTTTCTTATGTTTTATTTAACATATATTATAATTTATAAAAATTTACTATTTGAACCTTTAATAAATAATATTAACAACATATAACTTATTAGACCTTTGCCATCCACTAACTCTTAGAATGGGCTAATTGCCCTTTTAATACCCCATATTAAAAAGCCATTATCATTTTAGCACTTTTCACTATAGTTTGCAACTTTCACATTTTACGCGATTTAAGTCCTTTTGTCTAATTAAACACACCAACAATTAAATTTTTCTACGAAACTTACACATACATTAATTCACATATAATAAGCACAGAATATATTATTTAAATATTTCTCGAACTCAAATTCGTGGTCCCGAAACCATCGTTCTGATTAGGGTCAAATTCAGACTGTTACATACATCTTTTTTTAGTAATTTCGTTAAAGGCTTAATTGTTTTAGAAAAATCCTTAATAAATCTTCTA
Source organism: Gossypium rotundifolium (assembly GCA_025506655.1). Lineage (NCBI taxonomy): Eukaryota > Viridiplantae > Streptophyta > Magnoliopsida > Malvales > Malvaceae > Gossypium > Gossypium rotundifolium. Next base: position 65,112,558 of record CP106726.1, read on the forward strand.
TAAAATCCAACATGTCCTAAAAAACTTATAATAGCCTTAACTAAACTAGGAGGAGGTAATTTTTCTATGGTTTCAACCTCTGCTTTATCTACCTCAATCCCTTTACTAGAAATTTTATATCCTAACATAATCCCCTTTCGAACCATAAAGTGACACTTTTCCCAATTTAGCACAAGGTTCGTTTCCTCACATCTCATTAGAACTCGTTTTAGATTTTTAAGACAGAGATGAAAAGAATTACCAAATACCTGAAAGTCGTCCATAAATACCTCCATAATGTCTTCCATAAGTTCATCAAAGATGGCCAGCATGCAGCGCTGAAAAGTAGCAGGAGCATTACATAATCCAAAAGGCATTCTACGATAAGAAAACGTACCGTATGGACATGTAAATGTTTTCTTTTCTTGATCCTCAGGGGCTATTGGGATTTGGAAGTAGCCGGAGAGTCCGTCAAGGAAGTAGTAGTACATATGCCCAGATAATCTTTCTAACATCTGATCAATAAATGGCAGAGGAAAGTGATCTTTTCTGGTGGCATCATTCAACTTTCTATAGTCAATACAGACTCTCCAACCTATGATTGTTCTTGTAGGAATCAATTCATTCTTTTCATTGGCTACAACAGCCATGCCTCCTTTCTTTGGAATGACCTCAGCTTTAACAACTTCTTTCACATTGGGATTCAATTGTCTTTGAGGTTAAACACATGATTTATACTCGTCTTCCATTAAAATTTTATGGGTGCAAAATGATGGGTTTATTCCTTTAATGTCAGAAATTTTCCAAGCTATGGCTCTTTTATGTTACCTTAGTACCTGTAGCAACTCGTTTTTCTCTTCGGGTTCTAGTTCTGAAGAGATGATTACTTGTAACGAGAAATTATCCCCGAGAAAAGCATATTCTAAGTGATTTGGCAAACTGTTTTAATTCTAATTTTGGTGGCTCATCGATAGAGGGTTTTTGTTTTAGTTCATCGTTGATTTCAATGCCCTCTTCTTTCTTTTGTCTAGAGGAAGATGTATTAGAATTCAACTCATCGGTGTCTCATCTACCCCCTCACATTGGGTAAGACACAGTTCCATCGTGTCATCATGTATGATTTCCTGTAAAGATTCTTGAATAAAATTATCAATGGCATCAATAAAATAATAGGAATCATCTTGTTCTCTAGAATATCATATAATATCATAAATTTGAAAAATAATTTCTTCGTCGCCTACCCTTAGCACAAGTTTACCATCACCTACATCAATAACAGCCCTAGCAGTAGCTAAAAAGGACGCCCTAAAATTAAAGGTACCTCAACGTCCTCATCCATATCAAGCACAACAAAATCAACAGGGAATATACATTTATCAACTTTGACTAGAATATCTTCAACAACTCCCCTAGGATATTTAATAGATCTGTCAGCTAACTGAATACCATCCTAGTGGGTTTTGGTTCCCCAAGACCAAGCTGCTTGAACATTTTATAAGGCATTAAATTAATACTGGCACCTAAATCAGCTAGTGATTTCTCAATATTTAAACTACCAATTAAACAGGGAATAGTGAAACTTCCTAGATCTTTCAATTTGGTTGGTAGATTATTTTGGAGGATGGCTGAACATTCTTCGCTAAGTTCCACGATTGATATCTCTTCAAACTTCCTTTTATTTGTTATAAGCTCTTTTAGAAATTTTGCGTATGTCGGCATCTGTGAAATAGCTTCAACAAAAGGTAAGTTAATATGTAATTGTTTAAAAAGTTCAAGAAATTTACCGTATTGTGCATCTAATCGGTCTTTATTCAACTTTTTCGGATATGGGATTGGTGGTTTACATTCTTCGCGTACGGGTTTTACATTCTCAACTTCCTCATCCTTTCCTTATCAGTTTTGTGTGGCATCTTCTTCTTTGTTTCAACTAACCCCTTTCCACTTCTTAGTGTAACCGCCTTCACATGCTCTTTTTCCCTAGGTAAACTTTCTGGTCACCTTTCAGAAATTAACTTAGTTAATTATCCTAGTTGATTTTTAAGCCCTTGAATTAATGTTTGTTGATGATTCAATATCGTTTCGGTATTTTGGAAACGGGTTTCTGACACCTTTATTAATTTTGTCAACATCTCTTCAAGGTTTGGCTCTTTTCTTGAGGGCAAGGTTGTTGTCTTTGGTTTCCTTGACCACCCCACGAGAAATTGGGATGGTTCCTCTAACCTGGATTGTAAGTACTACTATAAGGGTTATTTTGAGGTATAAAATTGTTACCCATATAGTGAAATTGTTCGTTTTCAGTGCTCGGGTTGTAAGGCAGATATTTTGTGTTGTTCATCCAACCTCCATTCGTATTGCACTACATAATTGAATGTACCTGCAAAGAACCACATAAGCCATAAATTTTCTTAGTTAAAAGTTCTACCTGGTTTGATAGCATGGTTACTGCATCGAGGTTGAAAACACTGGCAGCTTTTGTTGGCCTTGTCCTCGTGACTTGCCACTGATAGCTATTCAGTGACATCTCTTCAATGAGTTCGTAGGCCGCCTCAGGTGTTTTGTTATTCGGGGTTCCGCCGGCGACTAAATCAATCAACTACCTGGTTGAGGGGTTCACACCATTGTAAAAAGTTTGGACCTGTAGCCACAAGGGTAATCCATGGTGTGGGCACCTTTTCAATAGATCTTTGTATCTCTCCCATGCATCGTATAGTGTTTCTAGATCCATCTGCACAAAAAAAGAGATATCATTCCTTAATTTGGCCATTTTGGCCGGCGAAAAATATTTTAATAAAACAATTTTGGTCATTTGTTCCCATGTAGTGATTGATCCTCGTGGAAGAGAATTCAGCCACTGTTTAGCTTTTTTCCTCAAAGAAAAGGGAAATAACCGAAGACGGATGGCATCATCAAAAATGCCATTTATTTTGAAAGTATCAAAAGATTCTAAGAAATTTGCCAAGTGATTATTTGGATCTTCATCCTGCAAACCATCAAACTGAACAAATTGTTGTATCATCTGAATTGTGTTATGTTTCAGTTCAAAATTTTTGCAGCAATAACAAGTCTAACAATACTTGACTCAGTTCCTGTTAAATTAGGTTTAGCATAATCATACATAGTTCGAGGAGCATGATTTTCACCACCTCCTGAGGTAGCGGATTATTCTCAGCCATCTCTTCGGTAGTATTAATTTCGTTCTCTTTCTCTTCTTCTATGTAATTTAAGCTTCGCCTTATTTCTCTATGATTTCTGTGAACAGTACCTTCAATATCACTATCGTAAATTAAGGGTCTTGTCGGGTTCCTTCTAGTCATAAACTAGAGGTCCTGCTAGGAACAAAGAAGAAAATTTAGAAAAGTAAAAATAAAATTTAATTGGAAAAATAAAATATGGCTAAAGTAATAAAAATTGAGCGTTCTTAATATTTTAGTTCCCCGGCAACGGTGCCAAAAACTTGATGGTGGGGGAACAAGTCTTAAAATTTATATAATGAATGATTGAGCCTAGAAACTAACTATAACCACGATTGAGGCAAGCGCACCTATCGAACAGTAGTATAGTTTAGTGGCAAGACCGAATTGTCAAACCTAAGGGAACCAAAAGTACTAATACTAACTTTCTTCTTATTATTTAATATAAGAATTAAGGAAATTGTTATTTATCTAAAATTAACTAATTACTAAGATAAAGATGCTAATACATAGAGAAGAAATTAGGGAAATACTTGTGGGAAAACCAATTGATTAAGACAATACCCGAGGAAGAATCCAGCTAGACTTCACTGGTTATCTAACTCTGAACCAGACAATTTATTCACTTGACTTGATCCGTAGGATTCCCTAATTTATATTAATACCTCTCTTGAAGCTACTAACGTCTAACCTTAGGTTGATTAATTGAAATCTCTTTCTAATTAAAACCCCTAGACTTGCATTAACTCGATCTATGGACTCTCATATTAGGTTTGACCCTAATCCGATAGATTTTTATCATCCTATCTCTAGGGTTGTGATCAACTCCGCTTAACTATGCTAGATCTACTCTTAAATAGGGACTTTTGCTCCATTGCCTAAGCACATCAATACCTGAATCAATATCCTGAAATATTAAAGCAAGAATTAAGAACACATAGTTAAGAACAAATCAAGTATTTATCATATAGTTCAGAAAACAATAACAAGATCCGTCTTAGGTTTCATCCCCCTCAGGTATTTGAGGAGTTTAGTTCATAATTATAAAAGAATACATCTCAGAAAAAAATATAAAACAAAACATAAGAAAACCTTAAAACCCCCTGAAGGAAATTGAAGGGAAGATCTTCCTTCTTGAGTATGATTTCGGCTTCTTGAGATGAATCAACTGGCTATCTTCGAGTAAATCCCACAATTTGGCCTCTCTGGCTTGGCTCCTTGGCCTAGCTGAACGCCCTCTTGAAGGTTGGACTCTAGGGTAGGGTGTTTATATAGGCTTTTGGAATGTCTTTCTTTGCCTCTAAGTACCCTAATCCAAATGAAACTCTTTTTTACTGTGGCAAGGACACGCTCGTGTGGCACGGCCGTGTGAATCGAATCCAGCCCGTGGTCGGATCTGCTAAAGTGGCACAGCCGTGTGTCTCAGGCCCAGGCTGTATGAAATTCATACTTTGGCCCATTTTCTCTGTTTTTGGCCCGTTTCTCATTCTTTTCATCGTCCAGTGCTCTCCTAAGTATAAAACATGAAATTAAAGGATTAGGAGCACCAAATTCCACAATTTAGGGAATAAATCATCCAAAAGTATGCTAAATGTGGGATTAAAATATAACATGTTACGGTTTATCATATAGTAACCAGAACGGAGATCAATATTTGAAAATACAGTGGCACATTTTCACTGGTCAAACAAGTCATTAATACGAGGCAGTGGATACTTGTTCTTTATTGTAACTTTGTTGAGTTGTCTGTAATCTACGCACAGCCTCAACGATCCATCTTTCTTCTTTACAAATAGAATCGACGCACCTCAAGGTGAGAAACTAGGTTGAGCAAAACCTCTGTCAATCAATTGTTGTAACTGTGCTTTTAACTCTTTTAGTTCAATAGGAGCCATCCTGTAAGGTGCTATAGATATAGGTGTTGTACCCGGGACAAGATCTATAGAGAATTCCACTTCTCTATCTGGTGGTAAACCAGGTAATTCTTCTGGGAATACATCAGGAAATTCACATATGACCGGCACTGGCTGAATCTTCGACTCAGATACTTTAGTATCCAACACATATGCAAGATATGCATCATAACCCTTTCTGACATATTTTCGTGTTGATATTGTTGAAATCACATTAGGTAGTCCATCCATTTTATCAGATTCAACATGAAGTAATTCACCACTCTGACATTTCAATACAATATATTTCTGTTTACAATTCTACACTGCATTATATTGGGTTAACCAATCCATTCCCAAAATCACATCAAATTCATCGAATGGCAATAACATCAAGTTAGCCTAAAAATAATTACCTTTTTACCATCAATGGACAGTTTTTACAGACTTTATCCACCATAACACATTGGCCCAGGGGGTTTGAAACTTTAACCACAAATTCAGTGAATTCAATAGGTAAATTGTTAACGGACACTAGGTTTGTGCATATGTATGAATGTGTGGAACTAGGATCAATCAATGCAGTAATATCAGTAACAAGTAGAGAAAATGTACCAGTAATGACGTCTAGTGTAGAGGAATCTTCTCTAGCACGAATAGCATACATTCTTACATGTGCTTGTGCCTCAAATCTAACTATTGTATCCCTGGTAGTACCTCGACTACCACTAACATTGCCGGGGTGACGGGGTGGTCTGCCCCTCGAGACAGGATTACTAGGCTTTGGAGTGGGTTCTATTTCTTTTTCAACTCTTTTTGGACAATCGCTAAGAAAATGGTCAAGTGAACCACATCCATAACAAGCTCCACTTCTAGACCGACATTCCCCATGATGAAATTTGTTACAATGTTTACATTTCAGTTTGGGATTACCAACACTACCCACACTGGTCATAGATAGAGATAAAGACCTCGGGTTAGAACGTTGAGAGCCCCGCTCTCTTCCAGAAAATCCCGTAGAGGTGGTAACATGATCATAATACTTCTTTAATTTCTTAGAAGAAAATGATTGTGACCTACTCATTGTTCTTTTTCCAGAAATCTGAGCTTCTCTTTCAGCCTGTTTCTTATCTTTACTCAATTCTTCAGCTTTGTGTGCTCGTTCGGCCAATACCACAAATTCTCTTATTTCGAGAATTCCAATCAACAATTTGATATCTTCATTTAAACCCTCTTAAAGCGTTTACACATCTCGACCTCAGACTAGACCCATTCTCTGGCGTATTTGCTCAATCGAACAAATTCTCATTCATACTCGGATACAGTCATATTTCCCTGCTTGAGTTCTCAAAATTCTTTCTTTTTCTGATCCATGAATATCTAACTAACATATTTCTTTCTGAATTCAGTCTGGAAGAATTCCCATGTAACATTCTCCCTCGATACCACAGAAGTTATGGTATTCCACTAATGATAAGTTGTTTCTTTCAGCAGAGATACTACACATTTCAAACATTCGGCAGGTGTACAAGATAATTCATCAAAAACTCAGATGGTATTTTCCAACCAAAATTCAGCCCTTTCTGGATTATCATCTGCAGTAGCTCTAAATTCTTCTGCCCCATATTTACAAATTTTATCTACCGGAGACATACTAGTTCTAGCGGGTTCAGCACCCTGTGGTACCTCAGGAACCAGTTGAGGAACAGGTGAGGGAGGTCGTTGTACAGCAGGGTTTGTTCTCAGATACTGTGTAAATCATTCATTCATCATTTGAAAGAAGGCTTGTTTTGCCCCCTCACTTTGGCCCTCAGATACGGGCCTTTCACTACCAGACGCAGATATGACTCTTTAAACTAAAGCTGAAGCATTGCTCTTAGCTTCCTCGATTCAACTCTAGCTCGTTTGGATGACATTACTCTATGGAAAACACATTTAAAATAATCAGGAGACATCACACTATCACAATTTATATAATGGCATGTATAGCTAAACTCGTGTTTGCTACGTTCAATCCGAGAATCGGCTAAACCGTAGCTTTGATACCACTAAATGTAACACCCCTAACCCGTATCCATCCTCAGAATAGGGTTATGGAGCATTATCAAAACTTTAAGAACATTTACAAATAATTCATGTAAATTACTATTCATTAATCGAGATTATTGATATTGTCCCTTAAATGGACCATCGAGGCCCAATACAAGCATTAGAATAGAGTCGAGACTTAATCAAAACTCTAAGAATTTTTTGCGAAATTATAAAATTTTTCCAAGTTGTAGGGCTCACACGCCCATGTGGTCCGAGGGACCCACCTGTGTGACCCTCAAACACACCCGTACTATAGGCCGTGTTCGACCCTGTGTAACTCTCTTACTTGTGCACACGGTCATGCCACACGCCCGTGTGCTAGGCGATGTGGTTAGTTAATTTCTTTCGAAATTAGGTGCAGGTTTCACACGGCCAAGACATACGCCCATGTTCTAGGCCACACGACTGAGACACAAGCCCGTGTCTCTGCCTGTGTGCTCAATTCTGAGCATTCTGTTTCTCAAAATTTAGGTGCAGGAGAGACACGGCCTAACCACACGCCCATGTACCAGGCCGTGTGTCACACACGGTCTAGACATATGCCCGTATGTCTGCTTGTGTGTACAAAATAAAGTCATTTCTAGTTTCATTTCTCACCCAAAATCACACCATTAACTTGCACTTAAAACATAAATCTAAAAACAATCATTTCAAGCATTCAAACTAAGCAAATTCCATCATTCAAAATAGCATACCATTACATGCATACATGTTTACCATCTTACCTTGGTTCAATCCATATGTTAGACATAATTTGATTAACTACTTAACATATATGTAGCTACCATAATGTAACATTATAAGTATATCAAAACAACCATTACTAGCCATGTAATGCCCCAAACCTGGCCCAAAACACTACGGCCGAATTCGGAATGCTACTAAAAAACTTTTGGTTGAAAAAAAACGATTTGAAGTTCAGAGTTAATTCGAAACGTGTTTTTTTTTTTTAAATTATTAAGTAAAACCGAGTAAAACCTTAAATAAGTTTTTAAGTGATAAGAGCGTCACAATTTGAAACTTTGTTTGCAACTATGAATCCATGTCCAGTCTAATATAACCCACAATGAAAACCCAAAATAGTTGAATGGCCTTATTACATCAAAATATCCCAAATAAACTAAAATTAAAAGTAAAGTCTTTAGATATAGCAACTGCGTCTGCATGGCCATCTCGAATCCCATCCAACCCAGTCCAACATCACGAATCACCGGCACTGTTTGGTAAAAATTGGGTGAGTCAACAAACTCAGTGTGTAATTAGTCCACAGATTTCCACAAATGGGCTTGGCCCAAAACCACACCAATCCACAAATCAGATAATAATGCAAAATACACCCAACCCAGCCTAGGGTCCATCCTCTACACACCCCCGTATCCAACCACCACACACCAGGGGATTACTAAATCGACCTCCAACCTCTACACACCAATTCGGCAAGTTATGCCATCCACCAAGTGGTCGAGCCACTGATCTATGTGATCAAATCACAAAATAATCCACAACGTGACCATAGTTAACATCAATCCATGTGAGGCTCGTAGCCATCACTAAACCACGTACATAAATATACACCCTGTCTTTCTTTCAGATATACAAATCCCGCCCCATGATTATGCAACATACGATAGTGATATAATGAAATAATGCATGAACATGTTATTCCAACATACAAAGACACATATATCTGATAAGAACCACAATTTTATCGACATTTAACACTAACCTGATTATCGACATACCCACTAAGGGTAACCATCTCATTATTGCCACTGCACTAATCATCACATTTATAACACACACAATATTTGAGACATACTCGGGAAATTGCATAATAACTACACACCTGATAACCCGAAGGCTCTTTTGCTTTACCCCCACTTGCCGAATTGCCCCTAAAAGATCATAGTCAGAATCGGCCAACCTTGATATACAATACGGCCTTTGGCCGAATATCTAGACCCCTCCTTACCTTGTTCGTCTAGATCCCGAAACTATCACTTGCCTATGGAGTCTGTCGAATCCCTATGCACTCAAGTCAGATTTGGTTTCAACACAAAAATACCTATGGAAAAACCCTTGACCGAATATTAACCCCTTACCTTATGCAATCGAACCCACGAGATCCTTAACGCTTCCTTTCTTTGGCTACACAAAAAAAAGAAACACAAGATTAAGGGCCTCCTAAGGTTCGGCCATCCCTAAAACCAAAGCCAACCATTCGATTTCGGCCAACAACGAATATGAGATAAAAACCCGATTGCTAAGAGAAGGGTACTTACCACCAACGCTTACATGAAAAGACTAAAAGAAAGTAGTCGACGTCACTACCTTTGTAGGTTAGGCCACTTTCGGCTACTAACAAGAAGTATTTCGGCTTTAGAAAAATGATAGAAAAAAATGGCTTCGGGAAGATGATGATACAAATGGACAAAGAGAAGAAAAAAAAGACCTTTACCACTTTTTAGAAATAACTGGAGCAGATCTCGGCCAATGGTACTTTCGACTTTGAAGAGAACAAGAGAAGAAAAGAAGTGCTGGAGAGATTCAATAGAGGTTCAGCTAACACAATAAATATTTCAGCTTTTGAAAGTGAATCACAAAAGGGAAGAAAAGAAAAAGAATAGGTATTCACAATTTCGGCTTTTGTCAATTGAAGAGGAAACAAGTTGAATGAGATGAGAGAAACAAATTTTCGGCACAAAGAAAATTAAGGAAGAAAAGAAATATCAAAAGATGATCACATCCCTCGTATGACTGAATTATGCACCCCCATAGAGTCCCATATTCGGCCAACTCTTCTCTCACTCCCTTATCCCTTGATCCCCTTCATCTTAGCCGAATCCTCAAGCTCTCCAACCCCATCTATACCTCATCCTTCCTAGAGTCCACACGCCGTCCAACTCTCCCTCCTCCTTGACGCAAAAATCATCTCAAAACGCTATCCTCACAGCTCGAACCTAGGTCCTCCTTGCTCCTAGTGGCGTCACCTCCCTTGTGATTAAGTAGCGCCTCCTTGCCACTTTACCAAGGAACTTCTTGTGTCATAAGTCCTACACTAATGTTCTTAAGGCTTAGCTCCCTTGTTTCCCCCTAACTCAGGTTAAGACAAAAGTTTTCCTATGGCCTCTATCCAAACCCAAGGTTTCCCGAAACCCCCAAACACTTCCAAACGTCATACAGAGTACATAAACACATAGATACACATTAAAATTTGCACAACCCCCAAACCTTGGATATTACAGTTCTAGCCCCCTTAAAAATAATTTCGGCCTTGAAATTACCTGATCAAAATAAGTGTGGGTATTGCTGCCGCATTGCTTCCTCTAGCTCCCACGAACTTCCTCCGATCCATGGTTATGCCATAACACTTTAACTAAAGAAACTGATTTCCTACGCAAGACTTTCACATCCCGCTCCAAAATCTGAATTGGTTTTTCCTCGTAGGATAAGTCTGGTCTCAACTCCACTTCTTCAACTGGAATCACGTGAGATGGATCCGACCGGTAACGACGTAGCATCGAGACATGGAATTCACCGTGCAACTCCACTCCAGTTGATATGCCACTGGTCCAACTCGCTTCAAAACCCGATAAGGCCCTATAAATCGGGGACTCAGCTTTCCCTTGCGACCAAATCTCATTACCTTCTTCCACGGCGACACCTTTAAAAACACATAGTCACCTTCTGCAAACTCTATCTCTTTCTACTTAAGATCTGCATATGACTTTTGCCTGTCAGAAGCCTCCTTCAACCGTGCCCGAATTACCTTAATCTTTTTTTCTGACACCGCCACCATCTCTGGTCCCAAAACACAACGTTCCCCTAGTTCTGTCCAACAAGTAGGTGTCCGACACCTCCGCCCATACAAGGCTTCATACGGCGCCATTTGAATGCTCGCTTGGTAGCTGTTGTTATATGCAAACTCCGCTAAAGGCAAGAATTCCTCCCAGCTTCCTCTGAAATCTATCACACATCCCCTCAACATATCCTCTAATACTTGGATTACTCACTCCGACTGGCGATTTGACTGTGGATGAAATGCCGTATTGAAGTCTAATCTAGTGCCCAATGCCCGATGTAGTGCCTTTCAAAATCGAGACGTAAACCTCGGGTCCCTATCCGAGATAATCGACCCCAGCACTCCGTGCAGTCTCACAATTTCGCCACATACAACTTTGCCAACTTCTGCAAAGAATAATTAACCCGCACTGGGATGAAATGTGCAGACTTTGTCAACCAATCTACTACCACCCATACCGAGTCTTTCTTAGTAGGCGTAAGGGGAAGCCCACTAACGAAGTCCATGGTGATTCTTTCCCACTTTCACTGCAGAATCTTTATCGGCTGAAGTAACCCCGAGGCTACCTGGTGTTCAGCCTTAACTTGCTGACACGTTAAGCACTTCCCTACAAACTCTGTGACTTCCCGCTTAAGACCAGGCCACCAAAATTGATCCCGTAGATCTCTGTATAACTTGCTTCCTCCAGGATGCATAGCATAAGGGCTACCATACGATTCCTGAAGAATCCTCTACCTAAGCTCTTTATCCTTCAGCATACAGACCTTCCCCTTGAAACACAACACTCAAACCCTTTTCACACCATAACTTTCCAATCCCCCATCCTGCACTTGTCGTAGCTTAGCACTTAGATCATCGTCTACCAACTGTCTCTCTTTCACCTGACTCAACCATGTCGGCTTTACTTGTAACTCTGCTAGCAAACTTTCGTCGTCATACAGACTGAGATGTGCAAACATTGCCCGCAGATCCGATACTACTTTCCAACTTAGGGCATCCGCCACCACATTCGCCTTGCCCGGGTGATACTCTATAGAACAATCATAATCTTTCAACAGCTCCACCCACCTTGTTGTCTCGATTCGGATCATACGGGTCAACAGATACTTAAGACTCTTGTGGTCCGTATAGATCACCGACTTCTCTCCATATAGATAGTGCCTCCACACCTTTAGCGCAAAAACCACATCAGCCAACTCTAGGTCATGCGTCGGGTAATTAACCTCATGAGGCCTTAACTGCCGAGACGCATAGGCAACAACCTTCCCTTCTTGCATAAGGACACATCCCAATCCTGTATGGGAAGCATCACAATACACCACGAAGTCCTTTCCTGCCTTAGGCTGAATTAAAATCGGAGCTTCAGTTAAAACCTTCTTTAATCTCTCAAAACTTTCCTGCTGCTTGTCCGTCCATATGAAAGGTACCTCCTTTCTTAATAGTTTTGTCAATGGTGCTGCTATAGGCGAGAACCCTTCTACAAATCTCCTGTAGTAGCCTGCCAATCCCAAGAAACTGCGAACCTCTGCCACCGACCTAGGTGGTTTCTAATATAATACTGCCTCAATCTTCTTGGAATCTACCCTTATCCCTTTCGCAGACACCACATGACCTAGAAAAGCAACCTCCCTTAGCCAGAATTCACACTTGCTGAATTTGGTATGCAGCTTCTTTTCCCTTAACACTTGCAACACCACCCGGAGATGCTCATCGTGCTCCCCCTCAGACTTGGAACACACCAAGATGTCATCTATGAACACCACGATGAATCGATCCAGGTAGGGTTGAAAACCCGATTCATCATATCCATAAATACAGCTGGGGCATTCGTTAACCCGAACGACATCACTAGGAATTCATAATGCCCGTATCGAGTCTGAAAAGCTATTTTATAGATATCCGCTTCCTTCACCTTGAGTTGGTGGTATCCCGACATTAGATCTATTTTCGAAAATACCGTAGCCCTCTTAAGCTGATCGAACAAGTCATCTATCCTTGGCAATGGATACTTGTTCTTGATGGTCAGCTTATTCAGCTGCTGAAAATCTATGCACATCCGCATAGACCCGTCCTTCTTCTTTACGAATAAGACCGGCGCTCCCCATGGAGACACACTGGATCGGATAAACCCACGATCAAGCAACTCCTAGATCTGGGCCTTGAGCTCAACCAACTCTTTTGGTGCCATCCTGTACGGAGCGATAGATACTGGCGTTGTACCTGACAACAAATCAATCCCAAATTCCACCTCGCGATCTGGAGGCAACCCCGACAGTTCCTCCGAAAAAACATCCCCAAACTCTTTCACTGTCCTGACCTCTCCTACCGCTGCTCCCTTAGCCTCTAAGGCACTAACAAGCATCAGAAAAGCCACACAGCCTTTCCTCACTATCTTCTCTACCTTAAGAGTGGACACTACATTCGACAAGTAATTTCTCCGTTCCCCTATCACTACAATTTCTTTGTCATCGAGTTTTCAACGACATGCGCTTATCAGCACAGTCCAGGTTCGCATGATACCTCATTAGCCAATCCATGCCTAATATTAGGTCAAACTCCCCGAATGGTAGTTCCATTAAGTCAGCTGGGAACACTACCCCCTGGACTTCTAAAGGCACGTCTCTAAAGAGTTTATCTACCATTACAGATTGCCTCAAGGATCGAAAGTATATCATTTTCCTAGAGACAGTTTTAGAGTTCACTTCCAAAGTTCCAGACACCACACTAGTAATGTACGAATGAGTTGACCCAACATCAATTAAGGCCATAAAGGGTAATCCGTAAATAAGGAACGTGCAGTGATAACATCCGGTGCATCTCCTCTTCACGACGCGTCGGCGGCATACACCAACCACAGGCCGTCTCAAGCATCTCAACCCCTAGCACCTCTCGCTCGGTGCTTCACGACCTCAATAGGAACCATTCCCTCTATGGTTCGAACCACGACCCCTCGTCGCCTGGTGACCACCTCTGCCTGGCTGCACATATCCACGCCCATTGTCAGAGCCCTTTCCATCTCTTGAGGACAATTCCTAACCAAATGAGCCTTGGACCACACCGAAAACATTCCTTATTCATCCCAAAGACTCTCTCGCATGAACTCTCCCGCATTTAGCACATGAACGACTCTGATTCTCGGCAACTGGTACCGGTGCACGAATAGAATTCTCAACCCTTGGTCTTTTACGTAACCCCGGATGATCTTGTGACCCAAAACTCCTCTTATTTCAGTTTCTATCTCTATCCTCGCTACGCCTCTCATCCTCTTGACCTCCTCGGCTATTCGAGCTTTCTACTAAAAAGCAAAGAAAGTCCCTTTCTCTCTGGGGGCAATCAAGACTTTCGTAGCTCATCTCTCGATCTATCTTGAATCGACACACCTCTCATAATCGGTAGCCACGATGCCCCGAGCATACTTGCTCAATCGCTGAAATTTTGCCTTGTACTCAGCTACCGATTTACCATCTTGCACCAAATTGAGAAACGCCTTCCTCTGTGCGTCCACATAACTAGCTCCTACGTATTTTCCCTCAAACTTGATCTTAAAATAACCCCAGTCCACTCGGTCCGTAGGGGTACCTTCCCTGACTGTGAGCCACCATTGGTAAGCCTCGTCCCAGAGCAACGAGACAACACCTTTTAGCTTCTCCTCAGCAGTGAAATCCAAATCGTCCATGATCCTTTCAATTGCCTCTAACCAGTATTCCGCCACATTCGGAGCTACTCCCGATACTCCTCTAAAACCTCAGCTCCATTCGCTCTAAGTCTCTCAGGTATTGACTTTCGAGCCCCATTTTCTATACTCGCTCTAGCCACTCGCTCTAAAACTCACAGCATAGCCTGTGATACTGCGTCCTCTCCTCCTGTCTGCTCTTGAAATTCTACCCTTACAGCCGGTGGCGGTGCTTCATTTTAAAACCCTGACCAGACCCAACTGGTTCCGACACAGTCATTCTACCTCTACCACGCCCTCGCACATTGCGTCCACGTCCCCTAGAGCTCATGACTACGTTCGTGATTTAGTCTGCTTAAGAATTTTATGAATCAGTTTTTGTTCTACTGATTTATCGCGAATAGTCTTATGTTTAATAGTTTTAGAAAGTGGTTCTTTCGAATTCATACATACACACAGTCTCAAGTCTATTCATTCAATCATCACCATTCATGAACTTGCTTTCATCACAGAAAAGTGTTGTGGTTTCATTGTTGTTGTTCTCCACTACCCAAGGGTATTTTCGTAATTTGTCCTATAGGGGTATTTTGGTAATTTTCCAAATCAGGGTATTTGAAAATTTTTCAAAATATAGATTTTTGATATTTTTGCAAAATAAGAGTACTTGGTAAGAAGATTCAAGGGTATTGTGGTAATTTTATATACTGAGGGTATTTTTGTAGTTTTACAAACCAGGGGTATTTCGGTAATTTTGCAAAATATGGTTCCAGGTGATTTTTTTTGAAATAAGGGTATTTTAGAAATTTTTAATTCGGGGGTACCTTGGCAACTTTTCTTACTGAGGGTATTTTGGTAATTCGAACAAGTTAGGGGTAATTTGGTCAATTTGCAAATCAGGGGTATTTTGGTCATTTTGAACTAAAGGTTCTTTGGAAATTTTGAAACCAAGGTTTGATTTAAGGATTATTCAAAACAAGGTGACTGGCCCTTTCGGGTTTTAATTATGGATTTTAGCCCGCGGTTAAGTCCTCTTGGTTAGGGTGAATCGTCACTATGCACCAGGTAGGATTCGAGCGGAGAGGAGGTGAGTCACTAGGACTGTTTAAATACCAAGCTCCCATTAAATCCAATCCTAGACATGCGTACAATGGTTGCCACACCCTTAACTCAACGACTCATTCACAGGTTTGTTTGGTTAGGCTTTAAATTTTATGTGATTCGGTGTTGAGGTAAGCTAATCCTAGGGTTCAATAACTCCTAATCTACTAATCTACGTCCCTATAATTCCCACATACCAATCACACAAGGGTTAGGGGTACTTACTTGGTGGGCCTCGGGCCGGACGATTCGAGTACCATGCTCCACAAAACTCTTTTTTCCTAAAATTTTCTTTGACCCACTAAAACACAAAATGAAAGCGTTTATGGGCCTCAAAAATCCATAGGCCGAATGTAGAAAACTGGCTCTGATACCAATTTGTAATGCCCCAAACCCGGCCCAAAACACTACGACCGAATTTGAAATGCTACTAAAAAACTTTAGGTTGAAAAAACAATTTGAAGTTCGGAGTTAATTGGAAACGTGTTTTTTTTTAAATTCTTAAGTAAAACCGAGTAAAACCTTAAAAAAGTTTTTAAGTGATAAGAGCGTCACAATTTGAAACTTTGTTTGCAACTACGAATCCATGTCTAGTCTAATGTAACCCACAATGAAAACCCAAAATAGTTGAAAGGCCTTATTACATCAAAATATCCCAAATAAACTGAAATTAAAAGTAAAGTCTTTAAATATAGCAACTGCGTCTGCATGCCCATCTCGAATCCCATCCAACCCGGTCCAACATCACGAATCACCTGCATTGTTTAGTAAAACTTGGGTGAGTCAACAGACTCAGTGTGTAATTAGTCCACAGATTTCCACATATGGGCTTGGCCCAAAACCACACCAATCCATAAATCAGATAATAATGCAAAATGCACCCAACCTAGCCTAGGGTCCATCCTCTACACACCCCCGTATCCAACCACCACACACCAGGAGATTACTAAATCGACCCTCCAACCTCTACACACCAATTTGGCAAGTTATGCCATCCACCAAATGGTCGAGCCACTGGTCCACGTGATCAAATCACAAAATAATCCACAACGTGACCATAGTCAACGTCAATCCATGTGAGGCTCCTAGCCATCACTAAACCACGTACATAAATGTTCACCCTGCCTTCTTTCAGATATACAAATCCCGCCCCACGATTATGCAACATACGATAGTGATATAATGAAATAATGCATGAACATGTTATTCCAACATACATCACATATATACAGCAAGAACCACAATTTTATCAGCATTTAACACTAACCTGATTATCGACATAACCACTAAGGGTAACCATCTCATTATTGCCACTGCACTAATCATCACATTTATAACACACACAATATTTGAGACATACTCGGGAAATTGCATAATAACTACACACCTGATAACCCGAAGGCTCTTTTGCTTTACTCCCCACTTGCCGAATTGCCCCTAAAAGATCATAGTCAGAATCGGCCAACCTTGATAGACAATACGGCCTTTGGCCGAATATCTAGACCCCTCCTTACCTTGTTCGTCTAGATCCTAAATCTATCACTTGCCTATGGAGTCTGTCGAATCCCAATACACTCAAGTCAGATTCGATTTCAACATAAAAATACATATGGAAAAACCCTTGACCGAATATTAACCCCTTTACCTTATGCAATCGAACCCACCAAATCCTTAATGCTTCCTTCCTTTGGCTACACAAAAAAAAGAAACACAAGATTAAGGGCCTCCTAAGGTTCGGCCATCCCTAAAATCAAAGCCAACCATTCGGTTTCGGCCAACAACGAATATGAGATAAAAACCTGATTGCTAAGAGAAGGGTACTTACCACCAACGCTTGCTTGAAGAGACTAAAAGAAAGTAGTCGACGTCACTACCCTTGTAGGTTCGGCCACTTTCGGCTACTAACAAGAAGTATTTTGGCTTTAGAAAAACGACAGAAAAAGAATAGTTTCGGAAGATGATGATACAAATGGACAAAGAGAAGAAAAAGAAGACCCTTACCACTTTTTAGAAACGACTGGAGCAGATCTCGGCCAATGGTACTTTCAGCTTTGAAGAGAACAAGAGAAGAAAAGAAGTGGTGGAGAGATTCAATAGAGGTTCGGCTAACACAAGAAATATTTCGGCTTTTGAAAGTGAATCACAAAAGGAAGAAAAGAAAAGAATAGGTACTCACAATTTGACTTTTGTCAATTGAAGAGGAAACAAGTTGAATGAGATGAGAGAAACAAATTTTCGACACAAAGAAAATTAAGGAAGAAAAGAAATATCAAAAGATGATCACACCCCTCGTATGACCGAATTATGCACCCTCCTTAGAGTCCCATATTCGGCCAACTCTTCTCTCACTCCCTTATCTATTGATCCCCCTCATCTTAGCCGAATCCTCAAGCTCTCCAACCCCATCTATACCTCATCCTTCCTAGAGTCCACACGCCATCCAACTCTCCCTCCTCCTTGACACAAAAAGCATTTCAAAACGCTATCCTCGCAGCTCGAACCTAGGTCCTCCTTGCTCCTAGTGGCGTCACCTCCCTTGTGACTTAAATGGCACCTCCTTGCCACTTTACCAAGGCACTTCTTGTGTCATAAGTCCTACACTAATGTTCTTAAGGCTTAGCTCCCTTGTTTCCCCCTAACTCAGGTTAAGACAAAAGTTTTCCTATGGCCTCTATCCAAACCCAAGGTTTCCCGAAACCCCCAAACACTTCTAAACGTCATACAGAGTACATAAACACATAGATACACATTAAAATTTGCACAACCCCCGAACCTTGGATATTACAAGCCATTCCAATGGCTAGATTACAAACATCATTATCAAGGCACTAATGGCCAAGTTGTCCTAGACATGTCATTATACCAAAATGAATTTTACTATGTATACCCAAAGTAAGCTAGTGGATAGTGTGATGATGCTCCAATGATCTCCAACCTTCGTGAGCTTCTGAGCACTATAAAATAGGGGAAAATAAAATAAAGTAAGCATGACATGCTTAGTAAGTCCATATAATGAAAAACTAAACTTATCGATCCTATTTATTAAATGTAAGAATACAATAACATGTTTTCCATTAACTTGGCAAAAAACATTCAATCAAACATGTTAGTCACAAAATTTCAATATACATCAAGTAAACATAGATGAGCTCATCATACTTGTAACACCCCTATCCCGTAACTGTCACAGGAATAGGTAAGGGGCATTACCGGACTTGTAATGGAACAGTAAAATTTTAACTTTTAGCAAACATCATCTCAATTCAATAATATCAAGCATTCATATTCATAGCATGCTTAAAACGAGCATATAAAATTCTAATTACACAACGGGGAATAATTTAATAACATATAAAAGATATAGGAAAACTTAAGAAATACGGTCACACGGTCAAGTCACACGCTCGTGTGCTCTGATTGTATGGCACAAAACAGGCTTGGTTTAAGCCATTTTCACAGCTCTTATGACATGTACCTACAAGCATCATTTGCATAACATGTTCAAGTATATATATCATCTATACCAAAATGCCAATTAACAAAACTATCACAAGATGAATACATCATATAATACTTCTATATCAAATCAACCATTTTCACTCAAGCCATATCACATAGCTTGATCAAAATACAACAGATCATATCTCATTCATATACACAAGGGACCATATAATTCAACTTATTAACTAGCCTATACATGCCATATTATCCCACATCAAAGAGTTTAGAAATACCAATTACCCCTAGATAGTGTGATGAAATCTTCAATGACTTCCAACCCGAAATGAAGCGTTTGAATCATTTGTAAAATACAAATGAATAAACAGAGTAAGCTAATAAGCTTAGTAAGCTCGTATAATTAATAAAGACTATATAAAAGATTTAACAATTAGCTTGTCATTTTAAGCAATTTGATTGCTTTTGAACCAACCTTATTTAATTCAATATTTATTTCCTTAATAGTCATGTAATTCATGCGTAATTCATCACATATACTCATGTATCACATGAATTTATCAATGTCACTTACTTGTCAAGTATTACACATGTACTGCATCTTGATTCGTATCCTCATTTTGTTTTCACATCGTCATCTTTTCACCAAATCAATGAAACTATCATTGAATACTCAAGATCTTGCTCATTAAGAACCATATACTTGGTAGCCATCTATACTTATACCATATAAATATTACCTATTCATATTTCATCAAAACATCATAAGTAAAAAAAAAATAAGCATTTAAATTCACATAATATTCATATCAATTTATTTCCATTCAAATGACTCAGAACACATTCATATAACCGATAGCGTAATTATACCGTATAACATCAATTCATTAGTAAGAACAATAGTTCATCCATTCACAAGGAAGAAACCAAACTTATAATGTCTATTTAATATCTAATTCATCTCTCATTTCATTTATACTCATCAAATATCTCATATAAGATTTCATCTTGTAATTTATATAATTCATGTAACACATCATCTTTATAATTTATCTACTGTAGCAGTCAATTCATGTAAATCATGTAACTCAGATAACATATATTTATGTAAATCATATAACTCTTGTAGCAATATAATATCCATGTAATTCAGATAGCATGTATTCATATAAATCATGTAATTCTGTAACATATAAATCATGTATACCAAGTATTATATATCATGTACACATATAATTGTAACATATAATCCATGTAACTTATATTTCATTTAGCATATAATCTCATATAAATTGTGTAACATATATCATGTACTTCTTATATCTCTTATAACATTTACTTTATATATTACAAATCGGTAAATTACTCGTTGATCCATTCGGAATTGGATAGCATACACGGATAATCACACATATCGTACAATGCCAACGTCTCAGACGTGGTCCTACATGCAATCACATATCGATGCCATATCGGCATAAAGTCTGCTAGGCATAAAGCTTATAATAATTCACTGGCATAAAGCCTGCTAGGCACAAGCCTATATCACACACCGGCACAAGGCCTACTAGGCTCAAAGCCTGATTTAATACACCGGCATAAAGCCTGCTAGGCACAAACCTGTATCACACACCGGCACAAGGCCTGCTAGGCTCAAAGCCTGATTTAATACACCGGCATAAAGTCATCTTGTACATAATTCATATATTGAAAATTCTAGCTATTCCATAAAGTTCACACAGACTTTCAAATGTCGTAACTCAGTCGAATTAAACTCAAATATATTATTCCCATGCATAATCATATTCAACTATCTCAATTATAACTCTATAAAATTCAAAATAGCATATTAAACTAATTTAAATTCAAAATTAACGATATTTAATATAACAATTTCTCAATTCATATATTTTCAATTCAATTAAAACATATATATATATATATATATATGTATTCAAATGCTCGCTTTTGCATAAGCCATGTTTATTATCCACCAAATTCTGTACATATACAACATCTATAACATTTTTTTATTCAAGTACCAATTCATCCCATATCTCATTTACTCATATAGTTCTTGTACCATATAATATATTTAATCATATAATCATGTATCGAAACTTGTATTCAAATACTTGTGACATATAATTTTTGTATCAATTAATCATATAATTAATATAAACAACATATTCATAGAGCCAATAATTCTAGTAAATTATTCATTACGATACATATATATATATATATAGATATATATATTCAATTTAAATAATTACACATATCTAATTCGATTTTAGCTATACAAACTTACCTCGTAATCAAATCGACTATTCGTCTACTTTCCGCTTTTCCTTGATCTAATTACGATAATTGTTTCTCTTGATCTATTTTAATTCAAATTCAACCCATTTAATCACCAACACATTCAATTTAATCCATAAACATGTAATTTGACCTATTTATAAAATAACCCTTATACTATCACATTTTAACACTTTAGTCCATAATACATAAATATGCAAAATTACACGAAATTTTCATATACCCATTCATAACCGAATTTTCTATAGCATCAAAACAGCCCATATTTTTATTTTATTCACATTTCTAGCCACAAAAAATCTTTTTCAATTTAATCCCAAATACTCAATTTTGTCAAAAATCACTTTATAAAACTTGTATATCTATAAACAACCATCAATATTTTATCAAGAAATATCAAAATACATAAGTATTCAACAATGGACATTTTAAAAACATCACCAATTTTAGAAATTAGGGCATGGGCTTTGTAGGTTCTAAGCAACGATCTCAAAAACGTAAAAATTATCAAAAATTGAGTTCAATACATACCTTAATCAAGCATCAATATAGCCGAACCTTAAAAATGTGAAGAAGAATTCTTTTCTTTCTTATAATCGACCATGCATGAAGAAAATAAAGACATTTTTCTATTTTATTTTACTAATATAACATATATTAACCAATTTACAAATTTAACCTTATTAATAAAACATAAAGCCATGCAAACTTAAGCCCACTACCGTCCATTCAAAAAGGCAATGGTATAATTTCTGTACAAGGACTCCCACTAAGATAACCAATGTCATTTAAGCCATTTATGCAATAGAACTCATAATTATTACTTTACGGAATTTAGTCCTTTTTACCGAATTAACTATTTAATCGATAAAATTTCTTTATGAAACTTTTATACCGCAATACTATCATGCTAAAAATACTAATAGAAAAATAAAATAAATATTTTGACTCGGTTAGGTGGTCCCGAAACCACTCGTTCTAATCAGACTCAAAATTGGGCTGTTACAATACTATTTTCCTTCAAGACATCATTCATTTCATTCCATAATTCTCTTATCATGCCAAGAGTTTTGCCCGTTGAATCATTGAAGTTTCGATGGATGCTTAAGTGATACACTCGAGGTGTACAATTTAATGACCCTTTAATTCCTTTTCAAGAGTACCCATTAGGGCACTTAATCAAGGAACACACTCTTGAGCCACATATTATATAATAGGATTACCAGTCCAGGCTAAATCCTTTATATAACGTATACTCAAGAGAGCTCAATTAGGATTACCAGTCCAGGCTAAATCCTAATTGTAACGTATACTCGAGAGGTAACATATCAGGATTACTCATCCGGGCTAAATCCTTTCTATAATGAGCTCAATAGGATTCCTCATTAAGCTAAACCTGTCAACAACAAATGCTAGACCTCATGCATTTTGCGAAAGCACATATATTCATCGAAATTCAATATTCAAACGGAACTTAACCTCTTTTTCACCATTTCAAGCATGCATTAAATTTTTCATTATAGAAATCAACTAATTCACATCAATATAAGTCACATTACATACAAACACAA
Source organism: Gossypium rotundifolium (assembly GCA_025506655.1). NCBI lineage: Eukaryota > Viridiplantae > Streptophyta > Magnoliopsida > Malvales > Malvaceae > Gossypium > Gossypium rotundifolium. The sequence continues at coordinate 65,135,633 of CP106726.1, forward strand.
CATTCATTTAACCATATTCACATGCTCGATTAAGTTACACGAACTTACCTCGACACTTGTTCACATATAAAATCTACTAATACGAAACCTTTCCTTTTCCTCGGTCTAACCTTGAATTTGTGTTGTCTGGATCTATATAAACAACTTTAATCATCAATTTCATACATTTCATATTCATTTGGACTCAATTTATGTCCTAGGAAAAATTACCATTTTGCCCCTAACTTTTCCATAAATTCCAATTTCATCCCTAAGCCCTAAAAATGAAATTTTTGCAATTTACTCCCTATTACAAGCGTAATCAAAATTTCAATGTAGAAATTACAGCACATATTTTCTATAAATTTTAGAATTATTCATCAATTTTCACAACTTTACATTTTAGTCCCTAAATCAAGTTTTCATTAAAAATCACTTTGTAAAAGTTGTTTGTCTATCAACAACCTTTTATTTTCTACCATATATTTCTAATTTTCAGTATATTCATCCATGACCCAGATTTCATACTTTGATAACTTTTCAAATTGATCCACCAAATAGATAGATTAAGCTATCTCAGTTTCAAAAATATCAAAATTACTAAAAACGGGACAATGAAACTTACCCAATTAAGCCATGAAGGTTTCTTCTTTCTCTCCTAGGGTTTCCATGTGTTTTAAGTTAAAGATGACATAAAAATAAGGTGATATCTTTTATCATCTTTTAATTAATTTAATTATTTCTAATTTCCAATTTAATCCTTGTCCTTTTTCTAAATTTCCATGGATGAGTCACCAAAACATCTACATACTTTTCTTTAATGGTCTAATAACCATATAAGGACCTCAAGTTTTGAATTCCATTGCTATTTAATCCTTATAGCTACTTGAATTCAACTTTTGCATTTTATGCGATTTAGTCCATTTCGTAATTAAGCACATAATAAGTAAACTTTTCTTATCAGAATTTTCACATGACATTTCTAACATATTACAGACCATGTAATAAAAAACTAAATTTTATATTTGTTTCAAATTTTTTGTCCCGAAACCACTGTTCTGAAAAATGGGCTGTTACAGGGTGCGAGATTCCCGAGTATCCTGTATTATTTCAAATGGTTCAACAGTTAAATAGAAGATATGAAATGGTGAGAAATAGATACGTATAGCATAGGTATATACATAAACTATATATGCATCGAACATACGAAATAATTGAGTTCATGGTTAAATAGGTGGTTGAATACATGTTAACATTGTGATTAAACATTTTATTATAGGTTATATGCATATTTGGAATGGTAATTAAATTGTGAGTTTTGCATATAATTTTCATACGAGCTTATTAAGCTATATAGCTTACTTTGTTTGTTTTCCCGTGTTTTATAGTGATATCAAGCTAGCTCGGATTCGGGGATCGTTAGAGACTTCATCACACTATCCAACTATCACTTTGGTACTTTTGAACTTAAGTATTTTGAGTATATAGCATGTATAGGAACTTTGGTCATTTTGGTTATGGATTGATAATGGATTTAGCCATTTGAATTGGCTTGTAATTGTAAATGTTTTGGCTTTGTACATAGCCATGAGATTTGGCTTAATTTATTTGTTTTGGTTGTGTATATATATGTGTATATGGCTTTTGTTAGATGTTTGAATATGGTTATGTTGTGCTTGTTAAAATTTGGTAACTATAAGTATTAAATGGTTAAGAATTGAATTTGGTATGCTTGTGGGATTAAGTTAAATGATGCAAAATTGGGAGTGTTCGTATTAATGATTTGAGATTATGAGTTTTGGTATGAAATTGAATGGCATATTATGATATATTGTGCCTTGTATTTGTTGGTATTGAAATGGTATAAATGATTCTTTGATGAGGTTGATTGAATGCCTATTTATGTCTTATTTTGGTGCCATTTGGATTGTTGTAGGTGTGTGCAAATTTGGGTGGCAATATGGCTTGGTAAATAGCCTATTTTTGTCCACACAGGCAGAGACACTAGAGTGTGTCTCAACCGTGTGTGACACAAGGTCAGGTTACACGATCGTGTATCCCTTGGTGTTGAACTAAAAATCAAGTCAGTATGCTCCACACGGCCCAGCACACGGGCGTGTGACTTGGCCATATGGCATAAGTCAGTATGCCCTACAGGTTTGGCACGTCCTGGCACACGGGCATGTGTGTTGGCCGTGTGACCCAAGTCAGAGAGTTACACAGGGTTAGACACAGGCTGGGACACGGTCATGTGATCCCATTTTGAATGTCCACACAGCCTATGACACAGAGTGTATCCTCAGTATTTTGCAAAATTTTCTAAGTGTTCCAAAAGTTTCCTAAGTTATCGGTTTAGTCCCGAACCACCCCGAGTACATGTTTTAGGCCTTGTAGGCTTATACTAGGGACGATATGCATGTTGTTGAATGATGATTATTTGGAACTTGATAATGTATGTGAAATGTAAGTGAATTTGTATAATATGTTCGGTAATGATCCGTAACCCTATTTTGACGTTGAATACGGGTGAGGGGTGTTACAAAACTATCAAAATCTACATGCTACCTTAAAATCTTCAAATAGAGGAAGATACATGGTATGGATCTTTTTGTTAGACTTGTTTAGCAACAACATTCCTCTAACCTTCCAGTTCATCCAAGCTCTTACATATTGATTTATCTTCTCCATTATTGCATGCAATGGAGAGGTTGACTTAACAAAATTGTCCAACCATGTGCACTTCATCTAACACTCATCCAAATCATTACCTGATTTCTCCCTGGTAGCACAACACCCAACAATTGACTACACTCCTATTCTGGATCAATGTCACAACCTATGGTTATCGCCTTCCTGTCGATTGAAAGGTTTGTTATTAAAGCAACATCTTTGAGCATAATGGTCACTTCCTCGCAAGGAAAATAAAATGTAATTGTTTTAGCCTTCATCTTTCCACCAAGGCGGCAACCAAATCCAAAATAATTTTCAACTTTACCATCATAGATGCCACATATAAATTGACATCTTTCAAGTTTTCTTCAATACGACAAACACGCTCCAGAAATTTTAAATTATGTTAGACTCGAAGAACACAATCTAACGATTGTTATAAAAAATCACAAAACAAGTAAGATTAAATTCCATAAATCATAAAAAATTATTTCAATAAAAATTAAAAATTAGAAAAAATTGAGTTAAAGATTTCACCTTATTGATGGCATAGTTGGCTATGTGTTATGTCATTTTTACCTTGGAAAATAAGTAAAAAGATATCAAGTTTTTTTAGAGTTAGTAAGTTTGGGAAGATTTTGGGTAAGAAGAAATGAGGAACGAATGAGTATTTATAGAGTGAGTCGATACCCATAGGAGTCAACTTCCATTGTAGGGTAAATTAAATCAATAATCATTCAATTTTCAACTCAGTCACTAAAATTTAGAAAATTAACTAGTCACTAACGTTATCAAAAAGTGACAAATCAGTCACCCACTAACGTTTTTAGTTACAGCCTTAATAAAACAGATGACGTAGCCAATTAACTTGTCACGTTAGACATGAGGAGCCGAAAGGGACATAATTTTTTTGAGGGGGAGGGACGAGCAGAAAAAAAAAGGAAGGTTGAAATTTAGGAAAAGGATTTTAGAAGAGCTTTTCAAGTTGTTGAAAACATCATCTATGGCAGCGACAATTATTTTTCATCTTTTTCTTTTGTTTCCATTGAAGCACCAAAGGGTTGTCTCAAGTTCTTGCTCTCCCATTGTTCTTATTTTTCTTCCTCTACTGCTATTGCCTATTGAAATTGAGATGAGGAAACGGAGGAGTTTTGTTCCTTGCAGTGGTAGAAGAGGAGAAGGTGTGATTGAGGTGGTGGGTCATTGTCGTTTTGAGAAGTGGAATGGGTAAGGAAAAGTAAAAGGTTTCTTCATTTGGGAAAAGGGGAAAACAAGAGAGAAGTGAGAGGAGATTGGAAGGCGGGGAATGAAGAAGATGGTGGGAAAATGGACGGTGGAGAAGATTTGGACATGGATTTAGAGTGGAAATGGAGGGAAATTTTAAGATTAAGTGATAAAGGAGTGGTGGTGGCAGCGATGACGAGAAAGGAGCAGTGGAGGGCTAAACTCTCTATTGTTTGGATGCCAAGAAAATCAACAGAGAAAATGAAAGAGAAAACTCAAATCAATAGTGGATATCTCCATTTCTTCTCTTCTGCTTCTTCTTCCAGCAACTAGGGTTCTTAAATTGGGTTTCCACTATGGCTAGTTAACATCCAACATGGCTAGTTAATGTGTCACATCAACATCTCTATTACGTCTGTAACAAAAAATGGTTACTGGACTGGTTTGTTATTTTTTCTAAATTTCAGTGACTGAGTTGAAAGTTGAGTGATTGTTTTGTTATTGGAACCAAAGTTGAGTGACTATTAGTGTACTTTACCCTCTATTATATTTAATTAGGTTGGTTGGGCTAACAACCAAATAAATATTTGGTTAAACCTCCCAACCTTTAACTTGACTTCCATGGATGTTGAAAATACTCTGATAAAGTATTGCCTCTTAACATGCATGACATGGATTAGTGTAATGATTTGACATATACACCAAACTCGATGCAAATAGGTGTCTAGATAACCTTCCTCAAAAGACATATTTTGAAAAATAATTTTAGTATAAATATATAATGAATAATAGGGTGAACTATATTAGTAATCACCCAACTATATTTTTTTCCTCTTTTGATCGCCTAACTATGAAATGTTACAAAATGGTCATTCAACTATTTAATTTTATCTTTTTGTTGTAACTTTTAATAATTGAGTAGTGATACGGCCACGACCCGAGACCCTCCTAGAGTTGGCGTGGAACCTTGGGAAATGATAATGGGGTTTATCGAAAGTTCATGGAAAAGCAAGCCAAGCAACCCTCACAACCTGATTCGAGCTCATCTAGCTCGTACCTAGCTCATTGAGCTCATTTCAAAACATTTTAGTTTATGCACAGCTTGCTGGAAATAAGCACTTTATTCAATTTTCAGTTAAATTAGTTAATTCAGCTCAAATAATTAAGGCTACGTTTTTAATATGTCATAATCTGGACATTTTAATTAAAGTTTAATGTGTCTTAGTTTAATATATAATTATTAGTTGTTTAATAGTTATTCCAATGTGTCTAAGTGTGAGACAAATTAAATTCATGTTTTAATTAATTTTGTCCAGCCGAATTTAATTTGACTTGGCCAAATTAACTAGCTGAATTATTTGTTTTAGGTACATGCATGGACGGCATAAAGATGGTGTGCTGATGGTTGCCCTCTCCTAAGCAGCTGTTCGGTCATTGTAGCCAAAAGTGAGCTAATACTTCTTTTCCCAAGCTATTGACTTCTCTTCCCTAAGTTGTCCAGCTATTTGCTTAAGTGTTTTCACATTGCTGGAGGTTCCTTTCACACTCATGACTGTTCGGTTTTGAGCTTTCACACCCAAGGGCTGCTCAAATTCGTTTGTTCACACTCCAAGGCTGTTGAAGTGCCCCAAGCTGCCATTTAAAGTCCAAGATCCTCCAAATATTCAAGGCAGCTCCTTAAAAGTCTTTCACACCCCTTGGCCAAACCTAGCCTAGTCCATCCAACTCCATTCAGGTCTATTCAGGTCCTACTTAATTTTATTTAATTTAAGCTGATTGGAAACATCAAGGGAGTTGTCCATTGGCGTCACCAATACTAGAGAAGGTTCAAGGAAGTTTCTAGCTCCATTAAGCTAAACACGTGCTGCCCATTCAGTTTCCTCATTGTCTATTTAGCTAGCCTTGTAATTGATCTATAAATATGAAGCTCTTTAGTTATATTTCAGATTTTTTGATACTTTGATGAATTTGAATATCTTTGTGAGTTTATTCAACTCGTAATTTTTTTTAAGACTCAAGTTAACTTATCTAGCTTGCTAGTGGCGTCATCCTTGTTTCTTTGAATTTATCACTCTTAAACCGAGTTTGGCATTCACCTTTGATACCTTTGGTTCCTATCTCTTAATAGATAGTGGGTCATGGTCCTTCTACTATCTTTTATTCATCTTAAGTGTCCTATAAGATTCGGGTCAATACTCCCTATAGTATTGGTCATTTCTTGACCTTAACCCAATTTCATCCAACTATCCTCCTTAAAACTTACTTTACTTCTTATCTAGCCGAAACTATACTTGTTCTATCTTAACACTCTTTGAAACCCTTTTGTTTAAGCCTACATTTAGCCAAATTTAACTAAACTCCGAATTAAATGAAACTTCTCCAAAGATTGGGCATCTAAGCGACTCAATCACTTCACCGAAGCGAGTTCGTATCATTTGGTATCAAAGCCAGCTAAAATCGAGGAGTACGAGCGTTTTTAACAAGCCCGGAATAAGTTAAAAATAAAAAAAATTCGTGTAAAATATATATACTTAGTTTGTATTTTTGTACAAAGTTCGAAATATATATAAAAAAAAGAGTTTAAAATTTTTATAAAAAAAAAAAAAGAAGAAATTTTTGAAGTGCTCAAAATTTGTTCCCAAACATCAAGTTTATTTCTGCCCAAAATTAACCCATTACGCCACACTTAGCACCACATACTTTCTTTCAGCTTACCTAACACCAAAACGTCATCTACCTTTGTAACTTTTTGAAGCCGAGCCCTAGACTAGTAGTTAAGTCTAAACGAGTCTTCTACGAACTTCAAGAGGTGAATCAAGTGGTAAAAGGCACGAGAGTGGTGAGCCTAATAGAGTGTTGAAAAAGCCGAAGTGAGAGTCTAAACACTAGTGGAATGCCATCTAGTTTTCTTTGTGAATGGATCATGAGGTTTTTTAGTGAGGTTAAAACATTATGTCTCACGGCCCAAAATGAAATATGGCAGAAGGAGGTGGTCATCGACCTGTTAGGAATGTTGCACCCGGAGGAAGTGGAGTGCCTGATTTGGCTCAACAAGCACTCATGCATGAGTTCCAATGGATGCTACGAAACGAGTTAGAGTCCTTCAACGAATGCTTGGAACGTGTCGAGGAGAGAAACCAACGAGAAAGAATGCCCCAAGGTCCAAGAAGGGAGCGAGAGTGAGCAAGACTCAATGAAGATGATCTATATGACCCAAGTGATGTGAGAGTGACCAAGCGTCAAATCAAAGTGAAAGACGACGGGGTCCAAGAAATTGAGGCCCTAGAAAACGAGGATGTGTTGATGATGATTTAAAGAATATCAAGCTATCTATTTCGCCTTTTCAAGTTAAATTTGATTTGGAGGCGTACCTTGAATGGGAGAAGAAGATCGAATTAGTTTTAGAGTGTCACAATTACTCGAAAACTAAGAAAGTAAAGTTGGCGGCAATCGAGTTTTCCAACTATGCCATGACCTAGTGGGATCAACTCGCTATAAGTCGGTGAAGGAACAGTGAACGGCCAATATCCACTTGGGCCGAAATGAAGGCGGTGATGCGTAGGCGCTTCATTCCATCATATTATCACCGAGAGCTCTACCAAAAGCTCTAAAACCTTACTCAAGGCACTAGGAGAGTGGAAGACTATTTTAAAGAAATGGAAGTTGCAATGATCCATACTGATGTCGAAGAAGACTGAGAGGAGACCATGGCGCAATTCCTAGCCGGACTCAACCGCGATATTGCAAACGTGGTGGAGCTCCAACATTACATCGAAATAGTTGACATGGTGCATATGGCTATCAAGGTGGAGAAGCAACTCAAATGCAAAGGATCTATTCGAGGCTATTCCAACCCCAACGTAATCTCAAAATAGAGCCAAGGCACTAGCAAGGAAGATTCACTAAGTCGTGCGAAAGAACAAATGGTGCCTACAAAGACTAATAAGCCTAGTGGCGAATCTCGCAAAAATAAGATCGAGGTTGTTCCTAATCGATCGCAGGACTTCAAGTGCTTTAATTGCCAAGTGAGAGGACACATTGATAGTCAATGTCCTAATCAATGAGTTATGGTGGTTCGAGTAAGTGGTGAAATTGAATCTGAGGAGGATAAGGAGGAAGAGCCCGAAGAACCCACCAAAGAAGAAGAAAATTTAGAATACGCAGTGGAGGGAGAAATCCTTGTTATTAAACAGAGTTTGAGCCTATAAAATGCCAAAAAAGAGCAGCAAAGGGAGAACCTATTCCACACGCATTGCCATGTCCAAGGCAAGGTGTGTAGTTTGATAATTGACGGAGGAAGCTGCACTAATGTTGCGAGTAGCATGCTGGTGGAGAAACTTGGCCTAGCAACAACCAAGCACCCCAATCCCTACAACTTGCATTGGCTCAATGAGGGTGGAGAACTCAAGGTTACTAAGCAAGCCCGTGTTGCGTTCTCCATTGGCAAGTATCAAGTCTAAGTAATGTGTAATGTGGTGCCGATGCACGCCAGCCATCTACTATTGGAAAGACCGTGGCAATTTGACCGGCATACAATCGACGATGGTTATACGAATAGATATACAATTAGGCATTTAGGAAAAAATATAACATTAGCACCTCTCACCCCAAAGCAAGTGTATGAGGACCAACTTAAATTGAAAATTCTGTGGAAAAATCGAGAGAAAAGAGCGAAGTTTGTGATAAGAAAATGAGTGGGAAAAAGAGAGAAATTAAAAATAAAATGAGTGAAAAGGAGAGGAGTGTTTTAACTAACTGACGTGCGAGTTTCCTTTGTGTTGTTCCTTCAATTCAGGTTCTTAAAGATTCATGTGGCGAATTTCATCTTCAATACCTTCCTGATGAGAGGTGGTTCAAATAGAACAACGAAGGTAAGATTGTAGATAACCTTAGACCACAAGTGCTTAAAGGTAACCAAGGTAAGGGTTCTATAGTAATTGAGTCCAAACAATCCCACTTGAATGTTATTGACAATATTACCGAAGACTTAGTTTTTGAAAGAGCTCTGCACCTTGACTTGGCTAATTGCCATTCTCTGATTGTTGGTGATTTTGTTTTAAATAGTGGCATGAAGAGTTTTTCTACTAATGAGTATGGCGTTGCAAGTTTGTTAATGAAGTAAGATTAAATTGGCACAAACAAAATTTAATCTTGTGTGATAAAGAGTTGTCACGTCAAATGTCTAATATGTTTGCTTGTGATGGTAATGTGAATTCTCTAAATTGTTGTACATGTTTGTGAAAGTCTGTTTGAATGAGATTTAAGAGGTTTGATTGTTTGAATATGTGTGTGTGTTTAAATCCTCTTTGTTCAGCATGTGTGGAACATTGGAGATAAATAAAACCTTGTTGCATTTTGGAACGAGTGATCAAACTCGTGTGTTCAAACTTGAAGTTTGATATTCTGGTTCGTCATTGAGAGAATCAAGCGTCCTAAACTTTGTGAGAATAAATGTGTGAACAATTTATGCTTATTTGATGCTTTGCCTATAACTAAGAAAACGAAACTTGTGAACTCTGATTATGACTCCAAATTGTTCCATGTTCCTTCTATGTTGCCGGTTATGGAATTCTTGATTCATTATGAAAAGGTAAGACCAATCTATATTTTTGAATCCGGCAATGGTTTATGTGCTCAAGCTTGGAATAAGAATTCGGGAAGTATTTTGGTGTTTATAATTCATGGTGTCGCTAATTCATTTCATTCTCGTGTAAGAGATACTTTGAAATAGTTCCCTCCTAAAGAGGAGGCATGCAAATAACCAGTTTTCTTTTCGAGGCACATGTGATTATCAGGTTCTTGGGAGCAATTCTGTCAAATTCATCAACCAAGGGGCTTGTGACAATTAAAGATTTTTCGCAAGAAAATGGTCCGATTTGAGGACAAATCACTTCGAAGAGGGAGGGGATGATACGGCCACGACCCAAGACCCTCCTAGAGTTGGTGTGGAACCTTGGGAAATGCCATTGTGGTTTATCGAAAGTTCATGGAAAAGCAAGCCAAGCAACCCTCACAACCTGATTCGAGCTCATCTAGCTCGTACTAAGCTCATTGAGCTCATTTCAAGACATTTCAGTTTATCAATAGCTTGATGGAAATAAGCATTGAATTTAGTTTTTATTTAAATTAGTTAGTTCAGCTCAAATAATTAAGGCTGCGTTTTTAATATGTCATAATCTGGACATTTTAATTAAAGTTTAATGTGTCTTAGTTTAATACATAATTATTAGTTGTTTAATAGTTATTTTAATGTGTCTAAGTGTGAGACAAATTAAATTCATGTTTTAATTAATTTTGTCTAGCCGAATTTAATTTGTCTTGGCCAAATTAACTACTAAATTTATTTGTTTCAGATACATGCATGGACGGCATAAAGATGGTATGCTGATGGTTGCGCTCCCCCAAGCAGCTGTTCGGTCATTGCAAAAGCCAAAGGTGAGCTGATGTTTCTTTTCCCAAGCTGTTGATTTCTCTTCCCCAAGCTGTCCAGCTATTTGCTTAAGTGTTTTCACATTGCTAGAGGTTCCTTTCACAATCATGATTGTTCGGTTTTGAGCTTTCACACCCAAGGGCTGCTCAAATTCTTTTGTTCACACTCCAAGGCTGTTGAAGTGCCCCAAGCTACCATTTAAAGTCCAAGACCCTCCAAATATTCAAGGCAGCTCCTTAAAAGCCTTTCACACCCCTTGGCCGAACCTAGCCTAGTCCATCCAGCTCTATTCAGCTCCATTCAGGTCCTACTTAAATTTATTTAATTTAAGCTGATTGGAAACATCAAGGGACTTGGCCATTGGCATCACCAACACTAGAAAAGTTTCAAGGAAGTTTCCAGCTCATTAAGCTGAACACATGCTGCCCATTCAATTTCCTCATTGTCTATTTGGCTAGCTTTGTAATTGAGCTACAAATATGAAGCTCTTTAGTTGTATTTTAGACTTTTTGATACTTTGATGAATTTTAATATCTTTGTGAGTTTATTCAACTCTCAGTTTTCGTTTAAGGCTCAAGTTGACTTATCTAGCTTGCTAGTGGCGTCATCCTTGTTTCTTTGAACTTATCACTCTTAAACCGTGTTTGGCGTTCACCTTTGATACCTTTGATTCCTATCTCTTAATAGATAGTGGGTCAAGGTCCTTCTACTATCTTCAGTTCATCTTAAGTGTCCTATAAGATTTGGGTCAATACTCCCTATATTATTAGTTCTTTCTTGACCTTAACCCAATTTCATCCAACTATCCTCCTTAAAACTTACCTACTTCTTATCTAGCCGAAACACTACTTGTTCTATCTTAATACTCTTTGAAACCCTTTTGTTTAAGCCTACATTTAGCCAAATTAAACTAAACTCCGAATTGAACGAAACTTCACCATTTTAAGATCGAGCATCTAAGCGACTCGAATCACTCCACCAAAGCAAGATCGCATCAAGTAACTTAAAAAAATTAAATTGAATGACTATTAATGGAATTTACCCTAAATAATATCAACTTATACAAAGTAATAAAAAAACACTCAATCACCCTTTTTTTTTTTTTTCAATTATTAACTCCACTATTTATATTTGGTTTTTACAAAATAATAATAAAAATTTAGGAAGGAAAAAGGAAAATAGATTTTCCAGGTTTTGTTATAGCTGGAAAAAAAAAAGGGCCGGACTCGACATACTTCGAAGAAATCAGGCATTTGACGCGGGGTAGAGACGCCATTGTCACCATTTAGACCCTTCTTCATCTTCCTATCAAATCCAATCAATCCAGTATTCTTGTAATCTTCGTATTGGGAATTCTTTGTACAATCTTCAAATGTCGGTGAGTTTTTTTCTTTTCTTTTTTTTTTTTTTGTGATGAATGGGACCCTTTGCTCGGTTAGATCCAAGATTCCTTTTTTCGGGAAAAAAAAAAAGTCTAATGATATATGATATATGATATATGAGATATGATCTTCAAAATAAGATAAAAAGGTCCTACTTTTGGAAGCATCAATTGTCCAGAGAAAATTATGTGTATAGTTTCCCTTTCTAGGCTTAGGTATATGATTTGATTATAACTGATGTTATGATTCCAAGCATTTTAACATTTAAGCATATCACCTTCAATTTCATTATAGAAAAGGAAAAAGTAACAGCATACTGCTGACAAAGCAACTTTGTTTCTGTTGATGTACCAGTGAGCATCTTCTTTGGTAGAATAAAGATCGAAATAATGTCTGTTTTAGGCTTTTACTTTCTATTAATCCTGTGGTACATAATGCGATCACATTATAAGGTCACAATTGAACAGATCACAGAAGATAAAATTGATGTAACATAAAACCTATTTGTCCTAAAATATTATGAAGAACAACAAATGTCCACAGATCATCTAATTTACACCATCAAGTAAAGCCTCCTCGTGCTTTAGACCCCATAGTAACAACAGTAAATTAGGGTTTTGGGTTTATTTTTGTTGCACTGTAGCCATGAATCCTGTCTTTATTTACATTCGTCTTGTTCATTTAGTATATCAATTTCCTTCATTCATCCAGTTGGGCCTACAATTGCAGTTGCTTTTCTTGCCGATTAGAGCTCCTCTGTTTTATTTTTTACTCCTTGCTGATCATTGCATATGCAGAGTCCACTGGACCAAACTAATCTTACTCTTGGAGCAGTAACGGAGACAAGTGCTACAGCAAATTGGACTATCAATGCATCAAATGTGAGGAAAAAAAATACTTATAGAATTAGTTTCGGTTGATACTGTTAACAATAGAATTCTGTTGGTTATCAGTTACTTTTGCATCTAGTTGATAAAGTATTACTGAAATAGCTGTGAAATAAGCTGTGCATTTTTGCATCTCATATAAGATTTTGTGCTTGACAAGAGCAGAGGTAAAGCACCTGTTGTCAAGTCTCAAGTTTGACTGGAACTAATTGTTGTATCCGTTTACTTATTTTGTCTCCTTTGGTCTCTATAGGTGTTTTCGCATACAGTTATTCCATGTTGCTGTATTTCATGGAATCGTATAACTGTTATCTTGAAATGTTTGCTGAATATGATTATTATGATATCCATTGGCATTAGAATCTGAAGGTACCGTAAGTAGGTTTGTAATTTTGCTACATGTTCATTTAACTGAAAATAAGAAATCGAAATGTTGAATTTAATGTATGTGATTAGATGGACACTTGGCAAAGATAAAAGCCTGCTTGTGGAGTTTTTTGAACTCCACAAAAACATATATTTATCTTCTCATTTTTTGGGTACAGATAAGAACAGTGAAGGTCAGTAATATTTCTCTAGCTGCTTCTGAGAGGGATATCAAAGAATTCTTTTCTTTCTCTGGTGATATTCAATATGTTGAAATGCGAAGGTGGGTACTCTCTACTTATGTTGGTTCGTCTTTTCGATTTTCCTGAAGTATTTGGAGATGATCTTCTACAAGCCCTTGAAATACATGGAAATCTTGATAATTTTGAACGTACCTGTGCCGGATAGATACTATGTTCGGCTCTCATACTCTAGTCCTAGTAATATAGCTCTCTGCTTGAGTTCAATGGATTTGTTTTGAAAAGTCATCCTTGAGATTGTTGTAAATTTTGCAGGGAGACTGAAAATGCTCAAGTTGCTTATGTTACCTTCAAGGATACACAAGGAGCAGATACAGCAATACTATTGACTGTATGTTAGTGAGATTAAGTTATTTTTTATGCTTATATTTCCTTGGAAAAGAATTACATTTGTTGATAGTATCACTGGACAAAAATTGTTACCAAAGGCATCAAGGTACCCTAAGATATCAGGTTTATTGTCTCTTAATGCAAAACCGACAGGCAACTTGAACATTTAAATCTTCGGAACTAATTATGTTTTACATGTTATGCCTGTGTAAAGCTAGATTAAAACTTTCTAGGTCTGTCATCATTTATCTGCATTGCATTTGTATCATATCTTAAAGTTTAGTGTAGCTGCTTTTGACTATCAAAGCCTAACAATAACATCTAATTATTGAGCTTCAGTTATGCTGGCTTACATGCTTTCTGGCAACTTATTTGATTAAAATACTCATTGTGAATGAAGTTTCGAACTTATTGCTTGATTCAGGGAGCCAAAATAGTTGATCTTTCTGTCAATATCACACCTGTTGAGGATTACCAACTACCCCCTGAAGCTCTCTTGTCAAACACGGTAAAAGTCCTCCTTTAAACCATATCCTACAGCTTTTGTCATCATAAGGATGATCACTGTGATATAATAAAGTGAAGTAATAATATCTATGTCGCTCTGACTCTTTCATTTTTGCTTGAAAGTACATGTGTGACATATATTTAGACATGGTTCTGGGGATATGACCATATAAGAACCCTCCAACTACATGGAAATACTCAGAAAATATTGAATATACCCTATTAGACACGTGCTTGTATCATACATTTACGAGTCCAAGTAACAAAAAATGATACTTTTAGATTTAGTAGTATTTCTATGGCTTGTTGCAGCTTATGTTTGTAGTTCTCTTATCATACTTTCAGCATTGGTAGGAAATGCCAGATTGTGTGTGTTTTGCATGCATATCTTAGCTTCATACTTGTATAATTATAGCAAATTCATGACTACTTAAGCTTTTATCATGATTGACCGTAATGTCCTTCAGATCCTTGAATGTGTCATTTGTGAAGACATATGATGGAGGACAAGTAAATTGAAATGCTAGGATGCTTTAGCTAACTTAGAACTCAGTCACATTTATTGCTGGTAGCCTGTTTTCAATCCATTATAAGAACATAGCAACTGAATTAGCACCAAGGCTCACCAGCTGGAGATCTTCTAATGTTTTGGGAGTCTTCTAGTGTGTGTATATAACTGTATATTATCTATTTGCCTTTTCCTCTTGGTCTGTAATAGGAAAAGGTATGTTTGTTCTCTATGTTACTTGGACTCAGGGTGAGTGCCAGATACGAGTGTATGCCCTAGATGAGTATGTTCAGTTTTTTTAAGGTTTTTCCATGGAGAGTCCTTAAAGAGTTATATCTCCAAACCCATGTTCGGTTATGCACCTGCCATGGGTGTTAGATACAAGAACTAGAAAAATGAAAAGTCAGAGCAGCATTGTGGCAAGAAGTGAAGTATTACACATACACTGTCTTATGTTTTCATCATTGTTGTGCAATCTGCTATTTGAAGGAGAAAAAGCCGGTTGTTGCAGATTCTACTGTGCAAAAGGCTGAAGATATGGTGAGCACCATGCTTGCCAAGGGCATCATCTTGGGAAAGGATGCCATCAACAAGGCAAATGCATTCGATGAACAGCATCACTTGACATCGAATTCCTCTGCTGCGGTAACTTCATTTGATCAGAAAATCGGTCTGAGCGAAAAGCTAAGCATTGGAACAGCCGTGGTTAACGAAAAGATGAGAGAGATGGACGACCAATTCCAAGTCTCTGAGAAAACAAAGTTTGCCTTATCTGTTGCCGAGCAGAAGGCAAGCATTGCGGGAACTGCGATCATGAGCAACAGCTACATATCTACGGGAGCTTCATGGCTTTCAAACGCATTCACTGCAGTTGCGAGGGCAGCTGAGGACGAAGGTATGTTGACAAAGGAGAAAGTTGGAAAAGCAGAGGAAGAAAAAAAAGGGTTCTGTCTACAAGGAGAGAGCAAGGATCATCGAAGACTTTGCAGAGCTCCATCTTGATGAATCTCCCAAGGCAGAACCTTCAGTAGGTCTAGTTGATTCAACAACTGATAAGCAAGCTTAGAATGATATGAAATGATTGCTTTTGAACTTTGATTTTCCTTCAATGCCTTGATTCTTTCATTGTTGTAATACACTGTTACATGGGATTGTAATTCAAAGGAATTTCTGATATATATTATTATATGTTCTAAACATAGCACTATTCTTATGCTTTTTGTATTCTTCTTATGCCTGGGTTTGATCTTTTGCTTCTTGGTGGGTATGTGGCCGAACTGAGCTCAAATTCTAAGATGCTTTTGAATTGAAATATTTTCAATACTAATTTAACAAAGAAAATAACATATATAAATGATTACATTAAATTTAAATTGTCATATATATAATTTTAGAATATCTTTTGGCATTTTAGGTAATTTTTTAAAAATAGAACTTCATAATTAAAAAAATTAGGAACTTTTCTTATATTTATAATTTAATTATTTTATAATTTCATATGATAAATTTTAATTTTCAATTATTTATAATTTTTTATTTTTTTATTTTGTGAATTTTTATATCTTTTATTTTTTCTTTTATTGTGACTTGGCATTGATGATGTGATTTTGACAGATTGTTATTGGATACTTATTATTATCATATCAACTTTTTTAATAGAAAATGGGAAGTACAACATGATGGACAGACGAAAGTACAAGTATTAAACTGAGCAAAATATTCAAAATATCAAATTGTTATCTTACTTATTGTAGAAGATTCAAATTGAGTATTAAGTCCTTAAAAATACCAAACTAATATATTACTTATCATACAAGATTCAAATTGAATATTCTTTAAAAAGATGAAGAAAAGTTGAAAATGGTATAATACTTGTTTAACTATACACAAAAAGATAATGTGTATATACTGTATCACCACATGTTTATAATTTAAGCATTAAAACTTAATAAAATGTTGTAAACAAAGTTAATTTATTTATTTATAATTTTAAATATTATTATTTTTAGTATATATCTATAATTCCAACTCCTACCTAAAGAATATTTTTGTCATTTCGTTTTCTCGATTCCTACCTACGTAAATAGTGATAACACTTGCATAGCAAATCAATTAAAAGGGCAAAATAAGTATGTTAGATTAGGGGTAAGTTATAGTTTTAAAGTTTATATTTATTTAATTTGACGTTGTGAGAACGAGGATTCATTGGTTTTATGATTTTGTTGGCATTAATATTGAGCCCCCACAGTTGCAGCTCCTTTTTGTTTTAAAAAAATAATATCAAATTGAGTGATGGAGTCTGAAGAACGAGAGCAAACAGAGAGCGATCGAAGCGAAAGTCGATTACCAATAGGTGGAGAAGCCAACACTCAAGATGGTGTTGCAGATGTTCCCATGGAAGTTGTATCGACCCAGATAGACCCAGATCCTGGAAAGACCGCCTCATTGGAACAGGTCTGAGAACATACGATAAAACATAAATATCAACCAAAGATGAGGACGATGATTTAGACCTACTTGATGAAGATATTGTGAGATCGTTGGTAAACCGTATTCCTGCGATTGACTTCTCTGATCGGGTTAATCAATTACTCATAAAAGACATGGAACATACGGTGGTAATAAAACTCTTAGGAAGGAACATTGGATACGCCACTCTGCAGAAAAAGATTCATTCTCTATGGCGACCAAACCAACCGTTCCGACTAATGGATATCGAGAATGGTTATTACCTGGCTAAGTTCTAGAACCCTGGAGATTTTGAGAAAGTTTTAAGTCAGGGGCCCTGGATAGCTATGGGCAATACCTAACTGTTCAACCTTGAAGCATCGAATTTAGCCCTTTGCAGCTATACTCGAATATGGTCATGGCCTGGATACGGCTACCAAGACTGCCTGGACATATGTACAAGAGGAAAATACTCTAGGAAATCGGGGGGATGATAGGAAGGGTTGCAAAATTGGACTTTAATACCGATAATGGAGTTCAGGGAAGATTCGTAAGAATGGCAGTTTACGTCAATCTTGGAAAAGCCCTTATATCTCAAGTTTTAATTAACGGAGTATTGCAGAAAATCGAATATGAATACCGTCCCACGGTATGCTTTTCTTGCGGCACTACGGACATACCCAGGATATTTTCCCAAATATAACAACAGAGCAACAAGTGATAAACAAAGGCATCACAGAGGAAAAAACGACTCAGGGGACTAGGCCTGAACAAAGGAAAAGTAACGCCACGACTAGCTCTAATGCCTACGGCCCATGGATGCTCGTTGAAAGACGGAATCGGCGTCGGCCGATAGAAGGGAAGGTCACCAACGGCGCCAGCAAAAAGAAGACAAGAAAACATTCGATTTCAGCCTTTAGAAGCCCTAAATGACGAAATGGGTCCACAGGAGAGTAGGCCCATGAAGGAAAATAATCTGGCCCAAAAGGAGTTGGGGTTAGGCCGAGACGCAAGGGAGACAAATCGCGACCGAAAATTATGGCACACGGTCAGAAGCAATTTCTGAGCCACAATCCAATCACCGCACCAACACTGCAAGTCTGCTCGAGGTCGCGGTCTCCCCTTCTAATGGTGTATTAGATCCAACAAAACATTCAGTGGTGGTGTTTAAAGATTTCAGTTCCATAGAAGAAAACCAGAAAGAACGCTTAGCACTAAAAAATATTATGGGAAACGAATAAATGCTTCTCCAGTGGCCACTAAAGGAAAATTGAATGGAAATACGAAGGGCCAAAAACTCAAAAGAATTATTCGGGATAAAAGGAGTCCCTTCAAAGTTACATCTCCTAAAGTCCCATGGACAGAATCAATTACTAACATGGTTGAATTGCTACAAGAACAGGTCAAGCAAGGTTTACTCAACGAACCAAATGAGGAAGGAATTAGACGTGAAGGAAGCAAGGACGGCACATAGCAACAACAATAGTTCGTATATTATTCTCCTAATATTTTATGATGAATTCTAAACTCAATTTATCTCTTTTCGTTTGGAATTGTCAAGGATGCGCGAGTATTAAATTTCATCTCATAAGTTGAAGCAAAAGGTTTTTCCGGTGGAATTTAGATCGGTTGGAGAGAAACAATCCAACTTGAAATAATCCAAAACCATCCCCAGTTTATTCTTGTTAAAACATATAATGGGGGGCTAATGCAACCCATCTTAATTGCTATCATCTATGGGAACCGCAACAATACAAAGAGGAAAAGTTTATGGGAAGCTTTAAAAATAACTCTACTGTCCGATAACACCTCTTGGATGGCAATAGGAGATTTTAACGCTTTTCTCTTTGAAGAAGACAAAAAAGGTGGTAGCACCGTAGGAAAAAGATGCCCACACTTTGGAGAATTCATAAAATCCAAAAATCTACAAGATCTAGGATTTCGAGGGCCCTCTTTTACTTGGCAACGATGAGGAGACTTCGAAAGATTGGATCACTAAGATTTCCCAACATAGTCAAGAGCTTTTGGCATTACAAGGGAGACATGTACAACACTTTAGATCAGCTTACTATCGGTCACAAAAATTAGAACAAAAATGTCTACGGGCACATTGCGATTCGCAAACAAACACTAATGAAAGCTTTAAGTTTGGTACAAATGAAACTTGAAAAATCATATTCAAACTCCCTAGCCTAGAGAGAAATGAGTATTAGAAAGGAATTGGAGAATGTTCTTGGCCATGAAGAATTACTGTGGAAACAAAAATTCAGATGCAATTGGCTCAAATTAGGAGATAGAAATACAAAATATTTTCATAGTCGAACAATGCATAGAAGGAAAATTAATCGCATTACTGCACTCCGCAACTCAAACGAAGACTGACTATATGACCTAGAAGACATACAAAAAGAAGTCGTTAATTACTTCCAAAAATTATATGGCGAAATGCCAAGCAGAATGGGAGAGCTTCCTCCAAGTCAATTTCCTCCTCTAGAGCATAATGACTCTGTTCCTCTCGGTAAAGAGGTCACGAATGAAGAAATCAAATTAGCACTCTTTGACATGGCGCCTCTAAAAGCACCCGAAAGCGATGGCTATCACACATTTTTCTTTCAAAACTAATGGGACAACATAGGAGGAGTGGTATGTGATTGGGTTAAGAGGTGTTCAATGGACGACCCATCGACCAAGAACTCAACTACACTCTAATTGTCATAATCCCAAAGATTGCTCAGCCCAAAGAAATATCTCAATTTAAACCAATAAGCCTTTGTAATGTCCTTTACAAATTATTCATGAAAGTAAAACCCAATAGATTTAAAAGAGTTTTCCCTAAAATTATCTCACAAGAACAAGCAGGATTCATCGTCGGAAGAAACATCTCATACAATATCATCATAGCCCAAGAGGTCATTCACTCGATGCGTGGATAAAACAAGAAATGGATGGCGATAAAAATTGATTTAGAAAAAGCTTATGACAGAGTCCTATGGGACTTCATTGACAAATCTCTCGAAGTTGCCGGAATACCAGATTACCTTCAAAAAATAATTATGTCAGCCATTACAGCGGCCACCATGCAAGTCTTATAGAATGGGGTACCACTGAAAAATTCAAACCTACAAGAGGAGTAAGACAAGGTTGCCCTTTATCACCTTATTTATTCGTATTATGCATGGAATGGTTAGGGCATAGCTTTCAAACTTCCATAGCCTCAAAAGACGGGCTCTCTATTAAGCTATCCAAAGCTAGACCAAACTTGTCACACTTATTCTTTGCAGATGATTTGGTGATTTTTTCAAAAGCGGATATCAAGCATGGCATGCTACTAAAGAACATCCTTGAGCAGTTCTACAATTTTTCAGGACACTGTGTCAATACAAGGAAAACTAATATATATTTTTCAAAACGTGTAGCAGACGACTTAAATGATAGAATATATAAAATCTTGGGGTACCAGAAAGTACAAGAATTAGGCAAATATTTAGGTATCCCTTTGCTCCATAAAATAATCTCTAAATCTACAGTGCAATTTATGGTTGAAAAGGTCCGGACGAAATTATGCAATTGGGACGCAAAGTAGTTATCCATGGCAGGTCGATTTACCTTTGTACAATCGGTCCTATTAACCATTCCTAATTATTTCATGCAGTCCATGAAAATTCCAAAGAGGGGTGTGTGATGAAATTGAATGCCTAGCAAGACAATTCATTTGGGGATCCAACACGGAGTTAGAAAGTTGGCACTTGTTGATTGGGGGACAATATGTCCATCTCGTACCTGCGGTGGACTAGGTCTAAGGCATCTACAAGACCAAAATAAATCTTTCTTGTTAAAACTACGAATCAATCTCATTACCAACCAAAATGCCTTATGGACGCGCGTGCTACGATCAAAGTACGGGATGAAAGAAGCTCTTCCAGAGAGTATAGGAAAAAGAAGTTGTTCTGCACTATGGAAAGCAATTGAGAAGATTTGGCCCCTATTAAAAGAAAATCTATGCTGGTCGGTTGGAGCTGGAATGAAAATTTGTTGTTGGAAAGACAACTGGATTCCTACAGTTGGGCCCCCTACTTAAACATGTTCAAAATCCAAATAGAACAATAAATGATTGCATGCTTAAAGACATCATAACAGAAGAATGGGTCTAGAACCTGGAAGCATTTAGAGAAAACCTAGTGGAAGAAATAATACAAAAAATTATCGACACACCTCATCCACACCACTTGGCAGGGCCTGATAAAATCAGATGGATACCTGTCTTTACTGGAAAATTCTCGATCAAGAATGCATACCAAGTGTTAACAAAAAATTCATGGAATTCTCGAGATGATAAATGGAAGGAAATTTGGAAATATCAAGGTCCTCACCGTATTCAGTTCTTCCTATGGTTAGTTTGCAAACAACTCCTGCTCAAAAATTTAGAAAGAACACGAAGAGAGTTCATCCATAACACATCCTGCCCGATTTGTCAACATAGCACAAAAGGCATCTTACACACACTCAGAGACTACGCAACAACTAGAGAAATTTGGTTAAACATTTTCCCTCTTAACTAGCAATCTCAATTCTTTTCAAGCAATATTACTGAATGGGTTGAGAAAAATTTAAAACACCATGAGTGTCTACCATGGGCTAAAATTCCTAGGCCTATCCTTTTTGGGTTAGTAGCATGGCACGTCTGGAAGAATAGAAACCTATTCGTTTTTCAATGTTTGACATGGAGTTTAACAGAGACCATCAAAATACTTCTAATGTTTAAATATATATTTATATAATCATATATTTTTCACACCATTTTTACATTGAATAACTTAAAGCAATTTTTTTACTATTTTATTACCTTTCTCCAAAATTTAATAATTAAAATAATATTTTTATATGTTATTTTTACAATTTATTTTAAATATTATTTTATTATCTATTAATTGTATTTTATAGTATTTTAATTCTTTTGGAAGTTACAATTTTGAGTTAATTATGTTTTAATATTATTTTTATTATTAAATTATTGTTGTAGTCATTTTTTATTATATTTTAATTCTTTGCAAATTAATTTTTTATAGGAGTTATAATTTTTTTTGGGTATATATAGTCTTATTTGTTTTTTTTAATGACCACTTTACTTCTTTTCTTTTTGTTGTTTTTTTTATCATTGCTTTTTTTTTTACTTCTTTTAAGAAATATTGTGCACTTGTTTATAATGATCATTTTAATTTAACTAACTATTTTTTATAGGTTTGATGAAGTAATATTAGATTGGTGGATGTGGAAAACTACACAATTCTTTTTTTTTTTTTCTTTATCTTGCAAGCATGATTCTTTGTGTTGATAATTTGATAATTATTGGTTGAAATTTTTTATAGGCCAGTTATTCATTTCTGTAATGCCCCAAAATTCTTATTTTTGTTTCTGTTAAAATGTAACACTACTATATGCCTACTTCAGTGGTTAAGTGTTCTGGGTGTATGTGAGAGGTCCTAAGTTCAAGCGTTATTTTGAGTGAATTTTTGTCTTTTTCTGGATAAAGCCTTAACCTTGCTCAAAGGGTTTAAGTTTAATTATTGGTGGAATCATATCAGAATAGGCCTGCTTGTTTGGTGGTTAAGTTGAGTGTTAGTTTGCTGAAGATCTTCTGTTTGAATCCCTGCGCAACCGAATGAGTTTATTTTTGTTGGTTTGACCGAGAGAGTTTCGGTCAAACAGGAAGTCTAAGTAGTGGTTGTTAGTGGGACTAGTGGAGTAATCTGAGCAATTTTGGGGGTTATCTAATTTTAATTGATTTTTTTTCAAAATCTTATTTTCCTTCTCTCCTCTAAAGAAAAAATTCTGGCATGAGTTTTCTTCCCCTTTCCGTCGTTTTTTCCTCTTTAATCTGTACGAAATTTTGGGCTTGTTCCTCGCCTTATTTTTCAATTTTTCGTACTCTTTGGGTGTTTCGGTTAGCTATGTTGGTTTTTCACTCCGTAGTAGCGTTCTTGACATTTTGGGGAAATTGATTTCTTTAAATCTGTGATGTAGAAGAAGGGTATGATCGGTGAATTTGTGTTTCCGACAGTTTTTAATCATGCTAGTGTTTGAGTACATTATCGGTAAGTTTTATGTGATATTTTGGGTTTTGTCAACTCGTGGTTTGGTTGCTAACTAGATAATGGGATGCTATTTATTAGGTTTTTGAAGGCTCGGGAGTGGTTTGGATCGAATCGATACCAGGTATGTACCCGAAAATGCAGAAAATGAGATTCAACGAAAGCCAAAATTGCAAATGATCGATGCCATACAGGCGTGTGGTCGTCCGTGTGGTAGGCCGTGTGAGATATGTGATCGATGAAGGCCAGGCCGTGTGCGATAACACGGCTGTGTGATCGATGAAGGCCAGGCCGTGTGCAAGACACGGCTGTGTTGTGGCCAGAGTGTGGCCGTATAGGCCACACGGGCTAAACCGAACTAAGTGTGTGGGCCACACGGGCGTGTGATATCTGAGCCAGGCTGTGTGATCCCCACGGGCAAGGTCAATCTGGGCGTGTGGGCCACAGGACGTGTGGGCCTACACGGCAAACCACATGGGTGTGTGGGCCCATTCAGTTAAACTGTTTCATAGGGTTACACGGGTAGCCCAAGTCAACTGTGAACCTACTGTAAGGTCGGTAAGCGCTACTTAGACCCTAAATTATGTGATCTGGTTATATTGTATGTGTTGAGCATGTTGAATTTATGCATGTGCACTGATCTGTATGCATGACTGATAACTGACCTATAGCATGTAAGCATGTAATTCTGTATGTCTGCATTGATCATGTTTAGTTGCATCTGCATTAGGGGGGATGTTTGATTATTGGAGGAAGTGTACTGAAAGGCTTTCATGCCTATTATCTGGCAGCTTAGCTGCAATATTACTGATATGTGCCGCATTCGGTACGATTTGGTGTGTAGAATTGGGTGGATGTTTTAAACCCTACATGGTGTGTAGGGATGGTCGGAGATGGTGTGTAGATGCTAGTGGGTAGGATACTGATTTCTGTTATTGTATGCACACTGTATTTGAAATGGGCTAAGGCCCTAATTTTAAACTAAAACTGAATATGTAATGGGCTTAGGCCCAAACTGCATTTGACTAATAACTGTTGTACGACTGTATGCATATCTTCTGTGGGGATTACACACTGAGTTTATGTAAACTCACCCCTTTGAATTTTATCTGTACAGGTAATCCACAGAGTTAGGCGAATCGGTGCAACGGAGGACTCAACAGTGACCACTCGCCATAAACTGTTATTTTTCTTTATGGTTTAAATTAAAGTTTGGCTTTTAACTTGAGAGTTTGTATTTTCTGGGACTGTATGGACTGTTTTAAACTATTTGGTTTTGGATTTACTTACCTTTTCCACTATGACGATTTTTATCGAAAAACATAATTTCTAAAAATATCAAATGTTTGTTTTTCTAAACTTAATGATTTTATAATCTTCTGCTAAAAACACGTTTTATATCTAAATGACCAAATGAAAGAGACCTTTGAAATTAATAAGAACGATAAAGGCTAATGAACCAAAAAGTTTTAAACTTAACGACAACGCTTTTCCAACCCATTTCATGTGACACCTTCGGATTCGGCCATAACATCTAGGCCGAGTTTGGGGTGTTACATTTAGTGGTATCAGAGTCAGGTTGCAAAACTCGGCTGTGGATTTTTGGGTCTTAAAATTTGGTTTTTGAATAATAGGTTTACAAATGGTTTAAAATATTCTGATTGAGAATGTGGTTCACTGAGTCTCCGGCGCCGATCCTGTAAGTATTTCTTCACTTAAGGTCCGTTTTTTGGAAATAAAATATTTTTCAGAAAAGCTTTTCAGCCTTTTCCAGTGTTTGTTTGGCTGAAAATATTTTCCTAAGGTAAAATCAATTACAAAACACGGTAAAATAAGCCATTAATTTTGGAAAATGTCTTACCGATTTTTTTTTGTAAGACATTTTTCAACTGTCACCAATCTTTCCTAGTCGTTCTTCATCTTCCTTCTTTTTCATCCAGGTAACTTTTCTCCTCCTATTTCTTCTGTTATTCATCTTTTATTTCCGTTTTTCCTTAGCTGTGTCCGTCGCATATCTTCTCTTCTCATGGCTGCTATTTCGTTTCACTTAAAATCTTCCTCTTCGAAGGGTCTTGGCTTAAGGTATGACATCTTCTTTATGTTCATTTAAAGCTATTTTTTTCTTCTTGTTTTTACTTGTCCACTTTTTAACCGAAAATTTTGGCAATTCCCTAGAATTTTGATTTTAATTTTTATACTGTTGAATACCCTTTTATTCTTTGTGCTGAATTAGTAGTGGGTTTTATCTGAAAGTGAAGTAGCATTGGTTATACAAGTTTCTTTCGGTTCATATGCCTGAAATTTTATGCCTTTCTCTGTTTCTTTATTTTTAATTTTTTTCTGGGTTTGGGATTAAATTTTATTCTTGTGCTTGTTGTTTTCGTAAATGATGCACCTTTTAGTTTTCCCCAGAACATGAGTTGCATGCCTCACACTCTATTCCCTCTCTTCTATGGCGCTGGTTGAACACTTTATTGAAATGAAACATTGTAAGTTGGTGAGACAAGCGGCCAATATATCAGAAACCATAACCATTATCGCTTCGAATAGTCTTTCACTCATCTCGTAATTTTTTTCTTTGTAGTCTAGGAAAAGGGATTGACTTATTCTGTACATGGAATTAGCAGCCAATACCTTGATAGGCCACTTTGAAGGGCTATCCATTAGACTCAGATTCGCATTGTTCTTCTTAAATTCCATGAATATGTTCTTCGCTGAATCAGAAAGTACTTCTAGTATTTCCTTTGTGTTTTTTCCTTGGAGGGACAGTTTAAAAAGGTCCACATTTAGCTACTTATGGTACAGCTCAATAGATAGCCAGAAAATATCCGCAGCCTTCCCGTTGTTTACCACCATTGCTATGAGAAGTAGTCACCTCTGTAGTACCTTCCTTCCTGTTGCCTTTCGTGTCACAATCATCCCAAGATTTAAATGAAACAGCAGCATGTTTTTGAACATTTAAATGAAGGACTTGTGATATTCTCGACATATATACATTAGTTAGATAGATTTTAGTTTTAACATCATCTCAAGCTTAGTATGAGAACTATTTTGTGGGGTTTTGAGCTTGTTTTTATTTATCTTTCCTTGATATAATTTGAATGATAACTAGCTTTATATATATGCACTTTATAATATAATTACCTTCATGCTTGTTAATTGTTAAACCATAAAAAATCACTATCACTCACTACACCAAAACAGACTTTTAGTAGCGTTTTTAGTGGCGTTTTAATAAAAAATGCCGCAAATATTATACATTAGCGGCGTTTGAAAGAAAACGCCGTAAAAACTTGAGCAATAGCGGCGTTTTTGGCACAAACGCCGCTAAAAAGAAGCAATAGCGGCATTTTTTTCCCAAACGCCGCTATAGACCTGAGCATTAGCGGCGCTTTTGTAAAATGCCACTATATATCTGAGCATTAGCGGCGGTTTTTTAAAAACGCCGCTATAGATATGAGCATTAGCGGCGCTTTTGTAAAAACGCTGCTATAGATCTGAGCATTAGCGGCTCTTCTTTAAAAACGCCGCTATAGATATGAGCATTAGCGGTGCTTTTGTAAAAACGCCGCTAAAGATCTGAGCATTAGCGGGCTTCTTTAAAAATGCCATTATAAACTTGAGCATTAGAGGCGCTTTTGTAAAAACGCCGCTACAGATCTGAGCATTAGCGGCACTTCTTTTAAAAACGTTGCTATAGATCTGAGTACTAGCGGCGTTTTTGTAAAAACGCCACAAAATTTTAAGCAAAGCAATGTCGTTTAATTTTTTAGCTTTAGTGGCGTTTTTAGGAAAACGCCGCAAAAGGTAAGCTATATTGGCGTTTTTTTATAAAAACGCCGAAAAAAATTATTTTATTTTAGGGTTTATGGTTTAGAACTTAAGGTTTAATGTCTATGGTTTAGAGTTTTAGGGTTTATGATATAATGTTTATTATTTTGGGTTAAGGGTTTATGTTTTATAGTTTAGGGTTTAGGGTTTAAGGTTTTATACTTTGGGTTTGGGGTTTAAGGTTTGGGGTTTAAAGTTTGGGTTTTAAGGTTTAAGGATACTGTTTGAAAACTAAAAAACATTTAGAATTTACTGAGGTTCATGACATTTTGTACTACACCCATATTATTTAATATAAGAATATAAAATATATGTTTTGTACTACACTAACATTGGCCACATGAATTCTCAAAAATTTGGTCTCGAATTATGGTTCAAGGTTTGTAGTTTAGAGTTTAGAGTTCGGGTTTTATGGTCTAGGCTGGATTTATGGGTTGGGGTTTTTGAGTTTGGGGTTTATGATTTGGTGTTTGTGGTTTAGGGTATAATATTTAGGGTCTAGGGTTTATGATTTAGGGATTAATCTTGGATTTTTTAAAATATAAGTCAAAATAAGATAAATATAAATTATTATTTTAAAAAATATATATACCAAAATGGGTTAAATCCCAAAAGCATGCATGAACAATGGTTTAGTGTGCAATTATATACATGAACTTTAATTTGATCCAAATCTTGTAAAATATTAACACAATTTTTATATAATTAACATCATTTTTTATTTATATATTGCATACATAAAAATTTATATTTATTCAATATAAAATATATTGTTGTATTTATATTTTAAAATAATGTGTATGATTAAATCAAAATTAAAGTTTCAACTATACATTTAAACCACAATTAGAATTTCACATCTAGAATTACACATTAAACCAAAATTCATTTATAATTCTAAGATGTATCTATATCAAAATTTAGGTGTATACATATAATTAAATGCCATTTATATAAAAATCTAAACAACTAATACGCACCATACTTAAAAGAATAATGTTGATGTAAAAAGAAAGAAAAAGAAAGTCCTAAAAGAGTTGATAATGGTAATTAAATTTTTAAAATTTAATAATAAAAATTTAAAATTAAAAACTTAAATATTTAATATTTAATATTTTAGTTAAAAAGTTCAATACTCAAAATATAATAAAAATAAAATTCAAAAAAATGATAATCTCAATACAAAAATTTTGAAAGAAAAACATAGAAAAATATAGGTTAAAAATGGAAAAAAAATTAAAATTGTGTAATAAAAAAATAGAGCTATAGTGGCGTTTTAGTAAAAAATACCGCAAAATTTCATAAGTTTAATAAAACAACACCGAATTAGTATATCAGTTTAATAAAAATCTACAAATCGGGGTTATAGGGACTTAGTTTTTTAGCACAGAAAATTTCCCTATATCGGTTTCCCAAAATCAGTCTACTCCGATTCTCTCTACTTTCGCCAAACAAATGCAAGATTTGTAGATTCATTTCTATTGTCCCTCCGCCTCCGAATCAATGGTGAGCTCCTTACTATTTCTCTTCTTTTATATTTTTTTGGTTGTTTTCTATATCTTAACTATAATCTAGGATTTTAGTGTCAAGATAGATCTTGATTTTTTCCCCTTGATTCATGGTGCAGGATTTGCCAAACCAGCAAACAGTTGATTATCCGAGCTTCAAGCTCGTTATCGTCGGCAATGGAGGAACTGGTAATTTCATATTTTGAATTTTGTAAAATTCAACTAGGATTTTCTTTCTTTAATCTTCCTTATTTGGTCTGTTCTAAGTTAGTTTCTTAACTCTTTTTCTTTCTTTTTTAGTCAAAAAAAAAATAGTTAGAGTAAAATTTAGTCAAATTTAATGGGGTTTTCGTTGGTTCGTTTGGTACTGATTCATATATTAGCTTCTTGTTGTTAGTGAATAGAAGATGAAACTGGAAATTGTTGCAATTGTTTTACTATTGTTCTTGATTTGTTCTGGTTCCTGCTTGTTTTGGGGATTATTAATTGAAAGTATAGTAGGATATAGTTCTGTTCTTCTTTAGATTTTGAAATCAAATGCTGGATAGTGGATGACTGACACAAACATGGAATTATTACCATAGGAAAATGTATAAAAGTCAAAACAACTAAAGTGTTTTACCATGCTGTTAGAATCATGTGATTGCTAATCAAGTTGTTTTGGATCCATAAGTATTGAATGCCATGCTTAATTGCAGACTCGAGGTAGTGAGCAATTATAGCTTTGCTTTCTAAGTTAGCTTAATGACTGATCGAGGCTGGTATTATGTGGCTCTTATAAAGAACATTGTACAATGGAAGCACTATTAAGTTGCTCACCTAGTTGTATGTGCTTTTAGGTCGCCTAGATCCGGAGAATTTCAAAGAGTTTAAACTTGTGAAGCGCCAACAATGAGCCATAATGTGGCGAAGTTCACATTTGAACTTCCTACACCTATTTCAATTTTGGGTCTTCCCATTGGACAGCATATAAGTTGCAGGTTAAGGGCCCGTTCGTTCATCCATCTGGGATGAACTTTTTAGGCCAAAAGCACTTTTCAGCCAGAAGCGCTACAGAACAAGGACCAGTGGAACAAAATTTCCAACTTTTCAAAAGTTCTTTTTTTCAGATGGAAACGCCAAAATAAATAACTTTTTTCACAGCAGAAGCACTTTTACATGATATTTTACTTTTTTATCCTTATTTTATGTCTTCTTTGTGGCGTTATTCATTTTTTTTCCAGACCAGTATCCTCTTTTTTTCCCCTATTCGTTCTCTCATTTTTCCTCTGTTCCTCTGGAGTTTTCTTCTGATTTTTCTTTCCCCTTTGATTTTTATTAGCAAGAAATTTTTCCTTTGATTTTTTTCCCCTTTGATTTTTCCTCTGTTCCTCAAAGTCCGACACCACACACTCACACCTGGTCACACTCACCACCTTCCGTGTCCGCCAAAGCCACCACCATCGTATTCATTCGCCTCCACCGCTCCACCATCATCGTCTTTCACGCCTTGACCACAAAGGTAACATGCAAGTGAACATTATATATATCGGATCTTTGTTGTCGACTAGTATTGATTCTCTCGTGTAGTAATCGGCTTTGGGTTAATGATAATAGTTTTTTTGTTTTTTATGAATCAAAATGGAGACCTTTTGTAGTCTTTGTGAAGATTGAAGAGGATTTGAATAAGAGAACGAAAGTGTTCATAAGAATAAGAAATTGATGAAGTAATGGAGTATCTTTGATGGAATTGGTTCTCGATGTTTTATGCGTAATTAAATATCTTCCTAAATCATATGGTGAATTTTTGTTTGAGTTTTGATTCTTTTTCACCAATGTTCCAGGCATTGTAACCTCATTAGTATGAGTTTGACTGTTTCATCATTATAGTTGGACTCACTTGCAATTAATGGTGAATTTTTGTTTGAGTTTTGATTCTTTTCACCAATGTTCCAGGCATTGTAACCTCATTAGTATGAGTTTGACTGTTTCATCATTATAGTTGGACTCACTTGCAATTAATGGTGAATTTTTGTTTGAGTTTTGATTCTTTTTCACCAATGTTCCAGGCATTGTAACCTCATTAGTATGAGTTTGACTGTTTCATCATTATAGTTGGACTCACTTGCAATTAAAAATTAATGGTGAATTTTGTTTGAGTTTTGATTCTTTTCACGTTTCATCATTATAGTTGGACTCACTTGCAATTAAAACCGATTAGCCAAACCGAATCGGTCTTATTCGGTTTGGTTACTTTGGTTACACTCTTCAAATCGGTTGGGTTATTTCAGTTTGTATAATTAGTCGGTTCATTTGGTTATTACCATATGAAAACTGAACCAACCTAATGCATGCCCCTATATGAAAAATTATATGGCACTTATGGAGTTTTTAAATTTTATATGAAAAATTTTCCTTATGTTAATGTGTGGTTTCTAATTTTACTAGGCTTGCAAAACATTAAAACTCTTATTAGAATCTGTTTAGAACCTAAATAATCCAAACCTTAAGTTTAATTGAAATCTTCCAGCTCAAACCAACACTACTTAAAAATCAAAACTTTGGGTTTTTGGCTTTTGCTTCTTTCAATCTCTTGTCCAGATTAGCAAGAAAATTAATTTTTCTTTCCCTTCGATTTTCCCTCGATTTTTCTGCTCCTCCGTGTCTACAAAGGCTACTCTTCAACAAAGGAAATCAAATCTAAGCCTAAAGTCGCAAGAGAACTTGTGAATAGGGGCAATAACAAACAGTCTGAGGGAAGGTAATTATGCTTCTTTGAACTGGACTATTATATTATGAGATGTGGTGATGAAAATTCAAAATTATTGGTCTTTTGTGCTATACGAAATGATAGAATATATCTAAGAGCAGTAATGCTTATTATGCATGTCTTCTTGTCCTAAGCATTACCCTGGAACTTATTATGCATGCTTATTACTCCGATCACTGGCACCAACAGAGTCTTCCTCCTCTCTTTTGCCTCTTTGCCTTCTCCATTATTTGGATCACCATCAACCTTATCACTCTCCTAATCTCCCACACCTCCACTGTTTACCATCTCCTCCTCCCAACAACACCAAGTTCCACTCTCGGCCCCTCTCTAAACTGCACCACTCACATCCCTTTAAAGCATCCTATCATAATAAAAACCATCCCTTTTTTTCTCTTTGCTCATCCATCTTTTACTTGGTCTTCCTCCACGCTTTCCATTTTTCTTCTTCTCTTTTTTTTACCCTATTTGATAGGGTTTTCATGTCCTTCTAGCTCCA
The DNA here is from genome assembly GCA_025506655.1 of Gossypium rotundifolium. Taxonomy (NCBI): domain Eukaryota; kingdom Viridiplantae; phylum Streptophyta; class Magnoliopsida; order Malvales; family Malvaceae; genus Gossypium; species Gossypium rotundifolium. Next base: position 65,167,300 of record CP106726.1, read on the forward strand.
ATCCATCTCATGCATTCGTGTCTTCCAGCTGTATTCGTGTCCTTCTAGATCCGATATGATTAGGCTATACTTTATTTCAATATGGAAAAACACTAGAGTTTTAAGAACGTACATGGTAGCTTAGGGTACTGATCTTTGTTATTATCGTGAAATATCATTGATGATTTTTATAGCTTTTGATATATTCCCAATTTGATTTTTACAAAAGGGTCTTTCTTTGGTATTTGGTTGATTAGGTGAAGTTTGAATTTTGAGTCTTGGTTGTGAATTAGTCGGATTTAGGTTGATCTAGTGGAAGAACTCCAGTTGACTTTACGTTTTCTAGTTGCGGATTTTGTTTCTTTAAATGCCCAAGTTTGTGAACGGGTTCTTGTTGTAGATCAGGCCGTGAACTGTCTAATTTATGGGAGATTTTGATGTTGCAGAGGAGCTACGTGTGTTTCTTACCTGGATCTATATTGTAAATATAGAAAAATCTAAGAATTATAAAAATAAAAATCCTAGCTTTAGATGCTGCCCCCTTCTTTACTCTATCTCCTCTCTCTCACTTTGTTATACAGTTAAAACCAAAACGACAAAGGACAATAGCGAAACCAACCACATCTCTCACATTTACTTAAATTAAATAAAGTTAGAATTTATTTGTGCTTACATTAATTACACATTAATTATTTGTGCTTACATTAATTACACATGCTTACATAATCATAATTGTAACACCCTAAAAATCCGAGTATATATATTGCATGAATTGGTGTTTAGATTTTAAAGGAAAATTTCTTACTTTTATTTTAGTGCTTATTGAAGTCCTAAAGAGGAGAATAGCATAATTTAGATAAGGAATAAAATTTAATAATTGAGAATTTATTGAAGAGAAGCAAATGTCATTAAGACTTAAGTTAAATTAAGTGTTAATGAGTGTCATAAGTTGAGTACATGGCATGGTGGTGTTGGCGCATGAGTTATAGCATGAGGGAAGAGGTTCGAATCCCTTGTTTAGTATCTAGGTAAATTTTATTTTTAATTTTTCTGCACATGTATAGCAAGTGTCGGCCAAGAACGTATATGGTAAGTGTTGACCATGTTATTTTTGGTTAGTGTATCAAAGGATTAAGGAAATAGATAACTTATGGCATGGAATCAAACACTTAAGGAAAGATAGGGGGAACATAAGGCACATATCAAGGGAAAATTTTGGAAACAAAATCATGGCCAATTGACCATGTGTTGGACGGCAACTTGGTATAGGGAGGGAGCTGAATTTTTGTGTTAGTTTTGGCTAAGAATTTCTTTTTTCTCTTTGGTCATTCCTTGCACCTTGTGCAGAATTTTTTGTTTTCTCTCTTTTCAACTTTCATCTTGGCCAAATTGTGCAATTGGTAAAGCTCAAGTTTTGTGATCATTTGGTCTTTTTTTTTTAATTATTTCTTTAGCCATTGCTTTGTGTCTTTTCTTTGAGTGCCGAAATCAACTATACCAAAAGAACCATCATTTCTCTTTTCTTTTACCATGGCCGAATATACTAGCTCCTAAAATCCATCTTTTTCTTCTCTTCTCTTTGAAATCAAACAACATCATCACCATCTCTTTCTTTCATATTTTAATTCTTTCATTCAAAGTTTCTCCATCAAACACTCTCTTGGCCGAATGCTAGAGTGCCTTAGCGAATCTTTATTTCTTTTCTTTGATCATATATAGTCAAATCTTCATCCATCACAAACACCTTTCTCAATCCTTTCTTTTCGATCGTGGATTATAGGTAAGGGTTCTTCTTTTCGCTTTCGATTTATTAATAGTGTTATGACCGAATATTAATGGTGTTATGAAGGCCTTTTGGATCGAAATAAACGTTCGTTCTAATAACGCTTCATTCGTTATTATATAGTGCAATAACGGAAGATCGGAACTCAAGTGATCGGAGAATCGTAGAAACGTTGGAATCGATTTATTGTGGTAAGGAAATCACATCTTTTAAAGCCTTTAGTATTATTCGATATTATTTTAGATTTAACTAATATTCCTTTGGATCTTGAAGACTTTCAAAATAGGGAAGAAAAGGGCAGTGGTTAGTCACGTTAAGAGAGGCGGATCTGTAAATCCCCCATTTAAACGAAGAGCGGTTTGGCAATCGGGATTTTCCATCGGTTGCGGACTATCTTCCAAGAGAGTCAATTATTCAAGTGGTACGAACTTCCGAGCCATTATCGTTGGTGGATTCTCGGCGACTAACGAACCAATAAACGAGGAGAAGTCGAAAATCGAAGTGATTCAAAATCAAGAGGGTAAGATTTTGGATCTATTATCGATTTTGTATGTTTATACGAAATAGTGTTCTAACGGATCGAAATATGTTTTAAGTGCCGAGGAGCGAGAAGGATTAGTACTCTCGGTATCGAGGTGTGTAACTTCACACTATTTCTCGGTTGGATGTCAATTTCGGTATGGAAGTAAAAATCGTAAAAACGACTAGATCGGTAAAAACGTAAAAACTGATATTTTGACGAAAATACGTAAAAACGACTAAATCGTGAAAATTACGAAAATGCCCTCGAGAAATTATTTGTTATTATGTAAATTGTATGTTTCGTGAAATTGGGCCAAAATACTCTAGTTCGATAAATTGGGCCAAAATACTCTAGTTCGATAAATTGGGCCAAAATACTCTAGTTCGATAAATTGGGCCAAAATACTCTAGTTCGATAAATTGGGCCACAATACTCTAGTTCGATAAATTGGGCCATAATACTCTAGTTCGATAAATTGGGCCAAAATACTCTAGTTCGATAAAGTGGGTCAAAATACTCTAGTTTGATAAATGGGCCAAAGCCCACTAAACTACTAAATGGGCAAATTGCTAAATTATTTTTTGGGCCAAATGAAATGTTTAATGATAAACCCACCAATGTTATGGATTAAATAAAAATTGTTATATGACTATATTTTGTTATATACGATAATTGCATGGGGTGGGGTATATGAAGAGAAGAATGGCTGTTGCCAAAAAATCTAGTTCGGTGGCTTTGCCACAAAAATAAATATGGCTTATTGCCTCTAGTTCGGTGGCCTTGCCACAAAAATAAATATGGCTTATTACCTCTAGTTCGGTGGCCTTGCCACAAAAATAAATATGGCTTATTGCCTCTAGTTCGGTGGCTTTGCCACAATTATAAAAAGGCTAAATGCCTACGATTGGTGTGTTGGCGGGGTGGGTTGACTTGATCCCCACAGGTGTGATGGTTGGTACGGGGGTGTTAGCGGATGGATATTAGGTTTGGTTGGGAAATTCATTTTACATGCATTTTTAATTTATTTTATTTCATTTTATGATATTGTTGAATTCTGTAATTGGGCTCAAGCCCAGCATAATATCTTGACAATCTGGCCCAATAATGGTGGTAAGTGAGTTGCACACTGAGTTCTAAGTAACTCACCCCCTTTAATTTTTCCATCTCAGGTAATGGAAATTGACGTGGACTTGGGCCGAGGATGACTTCGTGGAGGCCATACTGCAAAATATGGGTTATTTAAACTCTGAACTTTTTAATAAATATTTTTACTATTTTGGGATATTGTAATAAGGGCCTCTATAAATAATTCATGGATTTTATGTGTGTTTGGTTTTAAACTATGCTTTGGACTTTTAATTATGGGCTATGATTATATGATGTTTTATTAAAATAAATTTGGGTTTTCAAGTATATGAAATTCTTTTATAAATATTTTATTATTGTTAACTCTTTAACAAATTACCTAAAGGTTTTTGATAATACAATGATTTTCAACTAATGTTTTTCTAATATTTATCAAATTCAAATACTCTTCTAATTTTATTAAATCACGTAATTAATATTGTAGCTTTCAACTTATTGAAGATTTAAAATAGCTCGATTCGTGTAACAAACCAAATCTAGTCTTAATGCATAGACCGGGTTTGGGGTGTTACAATAATACATAATCATAATTCATTATGTGACATTTGATTTTCTTGATTGCTTGGCTCAAACGAATCTGTTTGTATACACAATAGATGAGTACTTCGGCGATTGAAGTTAGTGGTGAAAAAGTGAAAGCAATGTAGGATAAGAGATTGACAGAAATATTTTGTGATATTTGTATTAAAGAAATATTGAAAGGCAATAGGCCTGGTACTCATTTCACAAAAGATGGATGGTTTAAAATAATGACAAACTTTGAGAAAGAAACGGGCAAGGGTTTTTCACAAAGACAACTTAAAAATAGGTGGGACGCCGTAAAAAAAGAATGGAAAGCTTGGAAAAAACTTAAAGGCGAAGATACTGGTCTAGGGTGGGATCCTATAAAAAGAACCGTTGATGCATCGAATGATTGGTGGGAGTGTAGGCTAAAGGTACATTAATAATTCTGAATTTTTTTTTCTTTTCAATGAGGTTGTTGATAATTACTGTTATTAAACTATCATTTTATATGTAGGTTGTGCCTAAAGCTCAAAAATTTAAAACATCGGGCATTGATCCTGAATTCGAAGGGAAGTTGGACCAAATGTTCATGGGGATAGTTGCAACAGGTGATAAAGCATGGGCACCTTCTTGTGGTACACTCAGATCTTGATTTTTTGAGGATGTTAACAATGAAATACCGAAGAGAATGAAGATGAGAATGTGAGAAACGATGTTCAGATTTTTAACGATGTTCACATTTCAAATGATGTTCACATTTCAAATGATGTTCAAATTGATGGAAACGGGCAAAAAGAAAAAATCACGAGATATCAAGTTCACATTTTAAACTCGGAAGAAAGAAATCCTCAAAGCAAATTGGAGGGGCTGCAAGATTGTCCAATCAAATAGAAAAATTATGCAATGCAGCTGACAATATGAGTCAAGCCACAGCTAGTTTGACTCCTGTTATGGATCCATATGGTATTCCGTATAAATCAAAGTGCTCGACAAACATGTCGGAAGAAGTTCCAGAAGCTAGTCCGCTATACTTTTTCGCACTTAGATTATTGCTCAATAAGGACAAGCGAATTATGTTTTTATCAATTAATCCCAAGATTAGAGCTTTGTGGCTTAAGACGGAAATGAAGGATAGTTGAAAATTTTCTGATCTTCTAGTGTTTAGAGATATCTATTATGTGACTAAAAAAAATGCTAAACTAGTTTTATCAATAGTTGTTTATGTTTGGTTTTTGGATATTGAATTTATGTTTTATCAATGACTATTTATCTTTGGTTTTTGGATATTGAATTTATGTTCTATTTATTTATGTGTAATATACTTTTATTAATAGTTGTCTATATTTGGTCTTTGGATATTGAATTTATGTTCTACTTATTTTTACTAAATTAATTTTATCAATAGTTGTTTATATATGATTTTGGATGTTCAATTTTTTTATAGGTGATGAGTATAGTTGAAAATTACAAATGTGATGAAAGTGATGATGAACGGAAAAGAAAGGGATTTTACAACGCGTGGAATGTTTTACTCGCTTATTTGTTTTTGCATCTTCTTCCGTGCAATTATATCACGAGAAGTATATATTGAAGCAACCATGCATGAATTCAAAAGCAGTCGGTGAGACATGGATCCAGAGATCCTTGACGGTCATGAATCACGTTGTATGATTAATTTTAGGATGTCTAAAATGGTATTCACAAGTTTGTTGAGAGTTTTGGAGACAAGATACAACTTGCAAACTTCAAGACACATATCTTCTACTGAAATGTTGGGAATTTTTTTATACATCTTGGGCACCGGTGCAAAAGTTTCCTAGTGTCGAGAAAGATTTCAAAGGTCTGGATCAACAATAAGTCGATACTTTGCAATTGTGCTTGAGAAAGTTTCAAGGATGGCCATTGATCTAATTGCACCAAGATCCTTTTTTAGCTCAATACCGAACAAATACGTAATGATTCTAGATATATGCCGCATTTTAAGGTTAAAATTTAATTTATCTTATTATATTTTAATATTTTGGTTGACTAAAATATACACGAGACTAATATGATTATTTGTTCAGATTGCATCGGTGCAATTGATGGTACTCATATTGCCGCTATTCTTCCACCAAGTGAACAAATTCCTATATTGGAAGAAAAGGTATCCCTACTCAAAATGTTATGGCGTTATGTGATTTTAATATGTGTTTCACCTTTGTCATCATTGGATGGGAAGGATCGGCATATGACACTAGAATATTTCTTGATGCAATTCGAGATCCAAAATACAAATTTCGCACCCACCAAATGGTTAGATATTTTATTTATATGTGATTTTTAAAAATAAAGTATAAGTTCTTTAATTGATATTTTTTAAAAAATTATTAAACTAATTGTTTGTTATATTATGACATGTAGGAAAATATTATCTTGTTGATTCGGATATCCTCAAATGAAAGGTTATCTTGGACCATATAGAGGTCAGCGATATCATTTACCAGACTTTCGTAGAGGTAGACCAGTATCTGGTAAAGAAGAGATATTCAATCATTCACATTCATCATTACGTAGTGTGATTGAACGAACTTTTGGTGTTTTGAAAAAAAAAGGGGGTCATTTTAAGGGATATGCCAAGTTATAGTTTTGAAAAGCAAACGATGATTGTTGTTGCTACAATGACGATACACAATTTTATCCGAAAACATGTCGGTCGAAATGATGCAGATTTTATGGAATACGAAGATATTAACTGGGCATATGAGAATACTATTGATTCAGAAAATGCGCATGGTCGAGAAAGTGATGATGATGACGACGACGATGATGGTGGTGATGATGACGGTGAATCAAGCAATTTAAGTGGTTCTGAAATGGAATTAACAAGAGATGCTATAGCTTCTAGTTTAATGAATTCAGTTTAATGCTATTGTAAATTTTTTAGTATTTATATTTGGTATATAAATATTATCCCTTTTTGAAACTTTAATCCCAATATATGTAATATTTTAATTTCTTACGTTTATGTTTTCTATGTTATGTTAATATCTAATATTAGTTTTACAAAATGTGTTAAAAGCATTAAAAATTAAAAAATAATTTTAAAATAATACAATTGTGTCAATATCTAATTACAAATATTTAATTATTATATTTAAATATTTTAATATAATTGATATATTCTAATTAAATTTAATAAATAATTAATATTAATTCTTCAAAAATATTTAAAATTAATATTATTTATTAAAATATTAATAATAAATTATAATAAATTATTTTTTATATTTTGTTAAAATATCATAATATTAACTAATTTAAACATTATTAAATACATATTTGTTACTTTATAATATCATGTCTAAAATAGACATTTTACTTCTCAAAAGCACTTTTTGACAAAGAATGTCAAACACTAAAATTTCTCAAAAGCACTTCTCAAAAGCACTTCTCAAAGCACTTCTGAAAAGCACTTCTCAAAAGCACTTCTCAAAAGCATTGCCAAACTAGCCCTAAGTTGTGGCTTGAGTTAATGTAATTTTCTTTTTCAAAAATAATAGAACATATATATATACTTGTTAATTATATTAAGGCTTAATTCATATATATATATATTTGGGGAATTACTGCCAGATTATGGTCATTTATTTCCATCTTTGTTGGATATATGGTCTTTTCTTTGGGATTAAAACATTCAATGTTGTTTGAATAGTAAGCACCAAACTGTGATGCTTTCTTTTTTCTCGATATTTTCCCAAATTCTTGAGTCTTCATGGGGGTAAATTGACCAGCCTAATGTGTATTTATTTTGTATATACTACAAAGTTAACTTTTTATTATTAGCACGGTAAGTGTAATCATAGTGCATAAGCATATTCATATCAATTGATAGTTGGAATAATTGAGTCTTGTGTTTCTGAAGAATATGGTTTTATTTCTTTTACTCTATATTCCAGGAAATTTCAAAGTTGAGGTTTGAGTTGTGCCCGCGTGTTATGAGAGAGAGGAGGTTCCGAAGAATATACTTTATACTAGTAAACAGTCACGTTGCACCGTAAGTAATCCATCTCGATGTTAAGCCTTCATTTTGTCTTGTGCTGAATTTACACTTGCTAGTCACCACTTCATTTAAAATGAGCTTCTCCCAGAATATAGGTAGTTCAGATGATTATTTCTTCCTTGCACTTCTCCTTTAATTTATGTATTTTATGAATTCACAAACTTTTAAACCAAAAATAGAATGTTCCATCAATTTATGATTCCGAAGAAATGGTTTGGCCTTCAAAGACACGTTTAATAGTATTGATTTCTTTTCATTTGACTTGAAATTCTTTAAAACACATCTTTCTCAGAATCAATTCTTGAGTAATTGTGCATGTCATTTGGATCTGAAGGTGCATTTTAGATATTTCCTTGCTCTAATGTGTTTTAGATAACATTATTTTTGTTACCAGTGAGAGACCTGCTAATATATGCTTCCATACAGTATGAGAAGTGGTACATGGAAGAGATTGAGCGAAAAGCAGAGAAAAATCGGGACAAAAAATGAATGAATCTTCAAACATTGAAATGACATCTCAACAACAGAGGCAAGGAAAGCAAGCAACATAATAAAACTTCACCTCATTTGTTGAGCAAGACACGGATGTATTTCTTTTGGGTGGTGACAATGATGAATGCCCGGTATGAATAATTCTTTCTTGAAACATTAAGGTGGTTTGTTGATTGTCGTTATTCACTTGAAATAGATTATGCTTTTTCCTATATTAGCGTCATCATCATTGTTTTTCATTTGAACTGCTTTTATTATGCTAATCATCTGCTTGGTGCATCGATGATGGAGATGAGGGCTTCGATGATTTTGGCTCGGTAAGCACAGCCTCATTTATGGACTCGGTCTTGTTTCATTTCTTCATTGGATTGCTTTTGTAGATTGGACTTCTCAAAATGAAAGTTATTCGATACAAGTGACTTCGCACCAAACCGATGGATCGCAATATGATCTCTACATTCATGACCTTTAGTGGCGTTTATATATTGTATGCCATAGATTTTATCCATCAACCGACATTGGATTTCATTTCATGTTGCAGCTAAGCTTGTGCTGTTGGTTACGGAATCAAGAAATTGCAAATTATGATGACAATTGTGGATGATTTAGTGTCTGTTGATACTTTGATCGAGGAACATTTTACAGTGGAACCAATTAATGAATACGTTCAGAGTTGTGATATTATTGCATTTAACAAAATATGTAAGTTATTCCAGATTTTGATTTGTTTTCGATTTTATTTACTTGGGTTTTACTATTATATATTATATACTTCCTCAGATTGTTGGCACTTTCATCCTACGCTTTTACTTACATTTTTTTTTTTTGCAGAAACTATTTTGGGATGCTGCAATAGTAGCTTCTTGAGGAGTCCTTCAAATTTAAGATTTTCATGTTTTCTTGTTTTGCTAGAACTTTAATGTATCGTGCTGATTATTATTATTATTTTTGCTATAACTTAATTTATTGTGTTGGTTTTTATTATCATATTTATAAAAGAAACAATGATTCATAATTTTTTTACTCTTTTTCTTTAATATTATGCATATCCATTTTACTCTTTGGGGTTTAGGTTATTTTTTCTAACAATGTTTTTAAAGTTAAAATCAAGACTAATCATTTAATTTTTTTTCATGACCTTTAACGGCGTTTGTGGGAAAAGCGTAGCTAAAAGTCATGACCTTTAGCGACATTTGTGGGAAAAGCGCCGCTAAAGTTTGTGGCGTTTATTTTAGCGACGTTTTTTGCGGCGCTTTTAAAAGCGCTACAAATACTATTAGTGGCGCTTATAAGCGCTGCTAAAGGCCTAAAAAAACGCCGCTAAAAGTCTGTTTGACTTGTTCTCACCTTCATCTTTTCAAGTTCTTTCTACCTCTTTCAAAAAAAAAAAATTCTTTCTACCTGATATAACTTTTACTTCTTAAGATGTTAGGTGATGTTAGGTGTTCATATGATTTCAACCGTTGAAGATGGTGTTCATAAAAGGAAAAACTCTGAAAATAAACCTTTTATTTGAATTTTTGACGATTCAATGTTTTTGCATGCTAGTGTCATGGCTGCATACACTCTGTCTTACATCTTGTTCCAAATGCTGAATCGAATGACAGATCTTTTGTGATCCAGATGCTGCAGATATTGTGTTCACATGTGGAGCAGATGTTTTGGCTGTGGGGATAAATGTAACTCATCAAGTTGTCTTGACACGTACTCATTTTGGTTATTTCTCTATCTTTGTCAATATGTTGTTAGCGAGGATTACTCTATTATCTATAGGTCTATATGAACATCTTATAATTTTAATTTCTGGAACTTCTTTCCTCATTTTTTTTATTCTTTCTTTTGAGTTTCCACTTGTTTTTTTTTTTTTTTTTAATCAAACTTGTCATATTTTAGATTCTGACCAAGAAACATTGGCTAGTTCAAATGGAAAATTTGCTCAGTACTTGTTGAAGATACTAGAGGTGTACTTCAATTATCATCATGATGCATACAGCACAAAAGGTTCGTCTGCTGGAAATGGTTGAGGGATTTCTGCTGAACCGTGAACTTTCTCATTTATTCACTACCATTCTGCAGGTGTGTACCTTCATGATCCAACAGCCATGCTTGCAGCCATTAATCCTTCACTTATCAACTACGTGGAGGGTGCTGTCAGAGTTCAAACATATGGCATCACACGGGGACTAACACTATTATACAACAAGCAGAAGAGGTTAGATATTTTTTGTGTGTGTATTGGAACTGAAGGAGACTAAATGAGCTTTATTAGATATTTAATTGCAGCAGCTAGTAGTCGAAAAAAATTGTTAACCACAATTTGTAAATAAAGAAAACCGGCTCCTTTGAGTAACTTAACAAAGGCCCTATTTGAGCCACACTTGACTGCAGAGAAAGAGTAATAAGCTTTACAGTATCATGACATGTCAGTTTCAGGATTCTCTTATTAAGCCATGACTTACAATGTTTGAAAATGGAATAAGCTGCTGGATGAAGTGATACAAAGTAAAGGAAATCAAATTGTATATGAAAGCTTTTTCTATGCAGTGATGTTGTGCTTGTCTTGGATTGGAGATAATGTAGATATAATGTGTAGACATGCAGTTGTACCCTTCAAATTCTGTAATGATGTATGATTGTTCGTTATTGAGTGGGATGCATTTGAGCAGGTTTGCTGAAATTACGGAGTGGTCCAATCAACCATCGGTGAAGGTGGCGGTCACAGTTGATGCACCTGCTGTTCTCAAATTGGTTATGGAGAGGTTGATGGAATGATAACGAGGATGGTTGTATTGTGTAATCAGTGTGAATGTGTTTTTAAGACTATAAGCTTTGTCAGTGGACTAATTTGTTCTGTTACAGTAGCTGTTATTGTTTCAATAAAAGGTAATAATTTTATGCTATTTTTAGTTACTATTGTAATAATTTTATGTTATTTAACACATGTTTTACAATTTTAGATATAAAATAAAGAACAATTAGTTCAAATTTAAACATGCAATTATAAAGATAAGTAAAAAATTTGTAAAAATAAGACTTTTCAAAATAAGTGAAATTTTTTTCCTTTTTGCCTCAAACAAGTTGTATAAATAGCTAAAAGTTACCAATTATGATTAATTTATAATTAATTAATAATTAAAACATGTGAAAAAATAATATTCCGTGTAAAAAAGAACTTCAATAGCTAAAGGTTAAGAAGATTTAATAATAAATTCTTAAATAAATATTTGTTTAATTTAAAACAGCTTTTATGAAATATTTTCAGAAAATCTGCCAAACAACAGAAAATATTTTACACAGATTCATCCAAGCACCAAAAAAGTAAATCATTTCCAAAAAAGTGAATCATTTTCCAGAAATTATTTTCCGGAAAATATTTTACTGGCAAACAAACGGAGCCTTAATTAAACTGTTCTGAAATACTATAGTTAGTATCTTTTGAAACTGTACTGAGCTAGTTAGAAGATTGAAATTTTCGCAAACAACTCTGAATTTTTGATACTTTATGCATAAAACATCTGTTAATAAAAACTGAAACTGATGCATAAAATTTTTAATGTAGATAAACTTCGAAATTACAATGAGCGCACTAGATATCCGTGGACGTGGGACTCAAGGCCATGGTAGAGGCCGTATGGGGGCTTGAGCTGAGTCTTCCTCTCTAGGCAGTATGCCAAATTTAGACACGAGTGAGACACCGTTTTCGTCTACTATTGAGACTGGGTCACAGAGTCACTCGACTGGGGACAACGCACTGTCCCAAGCCATGCTGAGGATATTGGAGAGGGTCGTTAGGCCTAATTTTGAATCTGGGGGCCGAAGGTCGGTAACTGAGCGACTCCTCCAATGGAGCTGAGTTATTTAGAGGTGTCATAGGAATTGCTCCTAATGTGGCTTAATACTAGTTGGAGGCCACAGAGAGGATTATGGATGATCTAAACTGTACCCCTGAACAGAAATTGAAGGGTGCAGTCTCCTTCCTTCGCGACGAGGCATACCAGTGGTGGTTGACAGTTAAGGAGGGCACTCAGCCTGACCGGTTGACTTGGGAGTTCTTTAATACTGCTTTCCAGAGCAAGATGTAGGAGCAAGCTATGTGGACGCTCGCAGGCGTGAGTTTCTGAACCTCACATAAGGTGATCGGTCGGTAGTCGAGTATGAGGCTAAATTTCTAAGGCTGAGCCGCTATGCTCGAGTATGGTGGCATCGGAGTGTGAGAGGTGTTTTCAATTTGAAGACGGGCTACGAGATAACCTAAGGGTTCTGATTGCTCTACAGAGGGAGCGGGAGTTTGCTGTACTAGTGGAGAAAGCTAAGATCACTGAGGATATTAAGCGTGAGGAGCGCCAGAACATAAACCGTGAGAGAGGTAAGAATAAGAGGGATTCAGAGCCCTCGAGTTTTGTGTAGAGGCCTAAAAAAAGGCTAGATTTGATGGGCCAGTTAGAGTAAGGGCCTCTGTTCCTCACGTTGCTTCATTAGGATACTGCCTTGTGGAGATTATGGTAGGCGCCATCCGGGTGAGAGTCGGAGGAGGATTAGGGCTTTTTTGAGATGTGGGTCCCTTGAACACAGTATTCGGGAGTGTCTGTTGAGGGCTGATCAGGTGCAAGCTCCGGCATCGAGTCCTGCGCAGCCGCAGAGAGTAGTTTAGCAGCCACCTAGGGGTCGTGTTCAGGCCAAGGGTGGTAACTGTTTGGGTCGTGGATAGAGAGCAACGGGTAGAGGTGCTGGTCAGACTGAGGTGAGGCAGCCTGCTTTGGTTTATGCTGCTCGTCGCTGAGAAGACAGAGATGCTCCTGACGTCATCACCGGTACGTTCTTTATTTTTAATGTACCATATATTGCTCTGGTAGACATAGTATCTACTCATTCCTATATAGCTTGTTCTGTTTCTGAAAGTATGGGTTATCGGTTGAGAGCACTATGAGTGAGGTCACTGTACTGAGTCTGTTGAGGCAATTTGTTCGGGTTAGTAAACTATATAAGGATGTACCCTTAGAGGTGCAAGGAACTGCTTTTCTGGCAGGTCGGATGGAGCTTCCATTTGGGGAGTTCGATATAATTTTGGGAATGGACTGGTTGGTTAAGCACCGAGTTAGTCTAGATTGTGTAACTAAGAGGGTCGTTCTGAGAACTGAGGAAGATGAAGAGGTGGTTGTAATCGAAGAGCTTCAGGATTATTTGTCGAATGTGATCTCAGTACTGGTAGCTGAGAAACTGATTCGAAAAGGGTGCGAGACGTATTTGGCTTACATCAGTACTACTGCTTCTAGGAACTCTTCGATTGAGGCTATCAGAACCGTGAGGGATTTTTCGGATGTTTTTCCTGAGGAGCTATCGGGATTGCCTCTGAATCAAGAGGTTAAGTTTGGGATCGAACTTCTTCCGAGTACAGCTCCAATGTCTATCGCTCCCTACCGTATGGCACCGAAAGAGCTTACAGAGCTTAAGGCTCAACTGTAAGAACTTTTGGACTGTAGTTTCATCCGTCCTATCTCCGTGGGGAGCACTGGTTTTGTTTGTTAAGAAGAAGGATAGGACCATGAGGATGTATATTGACTACCGGCAGTTGAACAAGCCAACCATTAAGAACAAGTATCCACTTCCGAGGATCGACGACTTATTTGATTAGTTCCGAGGGGCTTCTGTATTCTCTAAGATTGATCTCTGGTCAGGGTATCATCAGTTGAGGGTTAAGGATGTGGATATTCATAAGACTGCTTTTAGGACTCGTTATGGGCATTACGAGTTCCTAGTTATGCTTTTTGGGTTGACGAATGCACCAGCCACATTTATGGATCTGATGAATGGAGTGTTTTAGCCCTATTTTGACCAGTTCGTCGTGGTTTTCATCGACAAAATTTTGGCACACTCTAAGATTAAAGATGAGCATGATGAGCATCTTAGAGTTGTGCTTCAGATTCTGCGTGAGAAGCAACTGTATGCTAAATTCAGCAAGTGCGAATTCTAGCTGAGTGAAGTAACCTTTCTGGGGTACGTAGTTTCTAATAAGGGGATTCATGTTGATCCTCGAAAGATTGAGGCTGTACTGGATTGGAAACAGCCCAAGAATGTGTCTGAGATCAGCAATTTTCTAGGTCTGGCCGGTTATTATCGACGGTTTGTAGAAGGTTTCTCATTAATTGAAGTGCCCTTAACTAAGTTGCTACATAAGGGTGTTCTGTTTACCTGGACTGATGCACAGCAAGAGAGCTTTGAGAAGCTCAAGACCGTTCTAACTCAGGCTCCTGTTCTGATACAGCTTAAGTCCGGCAAGGAGTTTGTAGTGTACAATGATGCGTCACATGTGGGCTTGGGTTGTGTTCTGATGTAGGATGGTAAAGTGGTAGCATATGCGTCTCATCAGTTCAAGACACATGAGGCAAACTATCTGACCCATGATTTAGAATTGGCCGCCATAGTCTTTGCTTTGAAAATCTGGAGACACTATCTGTACAGTGAGAGGTGTATTATCTACACTAATTACAAAAGCCTCAAGTATCTCCTGACTCAGAAGGAATTGAATCTTAGGCAGCATAGATGTATTGAGTTGCTTAGGGACTACGATTGTACTATTGAGTACCATCATGGCAAGGTCAATGTGGTGGTCGATGCATTGAGCTGTAAGGTGATGACGGATCTGAGAGCAATGTTCGCTCGATTCAGTTTGTTCGACGACAGAAGTTTGTTGGCTGAGCTGCAGGTTAAACCGACTTGGATGGAATAGATTCAGGATATGTAGTTAGAGGATGAATCTTTGGGTCTTCGATTCTGTCAGATTAAGAGTGGTAGCACTATAGACTTTGGGCTGAATAATGATGGGGTACTTTGTTTCTAAGGTTGAATTTGCATACCGAACGATACTGATTTGAGGCTATCTATTCTGAGAGAAGCGCATAGTAGCCCTTATGCTATGCATCCCAATGGGAATAAAATGTACTAGATCTTCGTGAGTTGTACTGGTGGCCGGGTTTGAAGCGTGAGGTTATTGACTTTGTGGCTCGATGTCTGACGTGCCAACAAGTTAAGGCTGAACACCAGTTACCTTCAGGTTTATTGCAACCAGTCAAGATTCCCTTATGGAAGTGGGAACGAGTGACTATAGATTTCGTTAGTGGGTTGCCCTTGACACCCACTAAGAAGGATTCTGTTTGGGTCATTGTGGATCGATTGACCAAGTCTGCACACTTCATCCTGATTGGAACCGACTGTTCTCTTCATAAATTGGCAAAACTCTACATTTTCGAGATAGTGAGACTGCATGGGGTTCCAGTGTCGATTATTTTTTATAGGGATCCTCGCTTTACTTCTTGATTCTGGAAGAAATTGCACGAGGCTTTAGGTTCCAGATTGGACTTCAGTACTGTGTTCCATCCTCAGACCGATGGTCAATCTGAAAGGGTGATTCAGATACAGAGGATATGTTGAGGAGTTGTGTTATCGATTTTTGAGGCAGTTGAGAGGATTATTTGCCGTTAGCTGAGTTCGCCTACAATAACAGTTTCTAGTCGAGCATTCAGATGGTACCTTACGAGGCTCTGTATGGTCATAACGCACTCTCCTATGTTGGACTGAGTTGGGTGAACGTCGAGTTTTGGGTCCTGAATTGGTTTTTGAGACTGATGATAAGGTTCGATTGATTTGGGATCGTCTGAAGGCTGATTCTAATCGATAGAAGTCTTATACTGATCTGAAGAGATGTGAGATTAAGTGTTCTGTGGGGGACTTCGTGTTTTTTAAGGTCTCTCCATGGAAGAAGGTTTTAAGGTTTGGTCGCAATGGCAAGTTGAGCCATAAGTTTATTAGGCCTTACTGAATTCTGAAGCGAGTGGAACCGGTCGCTTATTAGTTGGAGTTACCTCTAAAGCTAGACCGCATTCATAACATATTCCACGTCTCAATGTTGAGACGTCACCGCTTTGACCCTACTCATATTGTCCCTGTTGAGGAAATTGAGGTTAGGCCAGATTTGACCTTCGAGGAGGAGCCGGTTCAGATTCTGGATCGCAATGTAAAGGTTCTTTGGAAGAAGTCCATTCTTTTAGTGAAGGTGCTGTGGCAGAATCATAGCACTGAGGAGGCCACGTGGGAGCCTGAGGATGCAATGCACCAGCAGTATCTTCATCTGTTCTGATCAGGTAAATTTTAAGGCCAAAATTTTCTTTTAGGGTGGTAGAGTTGTAACACCCCAAAATTCTTACTTTTGTTTTTGTTAAAATGTGACACTAGTATCTGCCTGCTTCAGTGGTTAAGTGTTCTGGGTGTGTGTGGGAGGTCCCAAGTTCAAGACTTATTTTGGGTAAATTCTTATCTTTTTCTGAATAAAACCTTAACCTTGCTCAAAGGGTTTAAGTTTAATTATTGGTGGAATCATATCAGAATGGGCCTGCTTGTCTGGTGGTTAAGTTGAGTGTTAGTTTGATAAAGGTCTTGTGTTCGAATCCTTGCACAAGCGTGGGAGTTTATTTTTTCCTGTTTGATCGAGAGAGTTTCGGTCAAACAGGAAGTCTGAGTAATGGTTGTTAGTGGGATTAGTGGAGTAATCTGAGGGATTTTGGGGGTTATTTGATCTTAATTGATTTTTTTCAAAATCTTGTTTTCCTTCTCTCCTCCAAAGTGAGTTTTCTTCCCATTTCATTTGTTTTCTCCTATTTAATCTGTGTGAAATTTTAGGTTTGCTCCTTACCTTGTTTTTTGATTTGTGGTACTCTTTGGGTTTTTCGATAAGCTATGTTGGTTTGTCACTCCCTAGTAGCGTTCTTGACATTTTAGGGAAATTGATTTCTGTAAATTTGTGATGTAGGAGAAGGGTGTAATCGGTGAATTCGTGTTTCTAACAGTTTTTAATCGTGATAGTGTTTGGGCGCATTATCGGTAAGTTTTGCGTGATATTTTAGGTTTTGCCAATTCATGGTTTGGTTGCTAACTAGACAATGGGATGCTGTTTATTAGGTTTTGGAAGGCTCAGGAGTGGTTTCACATCGAATCGATACCAGGTGGTACCTAAAAATATAGAAAACGAGATTTAGTGAAAGCTGAAATTGCAAACTATCGACATCACACGGGCGTGTGGTAGGCCGGGTGCGATAACACGGCCGTGTGATCGACGAAGGCTAAGTCGTGCGCAAGACACGACCATGTGATGGCCAGGGTGTGGCCGTGTGGGCCACACAAGCTAAATTGAACTGGGCATGTAATATCTGGGCTAGGTCGTGTGATCCACACGGGTAAGACCAATTTGAGCGTGTGGGCCCATTTAGTTAAAATGTTTCCTAGGGTTGCATGGGTCGCCCAAGTCGACTATGAACCTACAGTAGGGATGGTAAGCACTACTTAGACCCTATGTCATGTAACACCCCTAACCCGTAACCGTCGCCAGTTTAAGGTTAAGAGGCATTACCGAACAATCGAAAACTTTTACGGACATTTCATATCTTAGTTTGACAAATCACATCAAAGTGTCCCTTAAATAGGTCTTTGAGACCTTTAACATGCTTTAGAATAGGGCCGGGACTAAACCGAACACATACAAAAATTCTTAAAAATTTAAAATTTTTTCAAGTTACAGAGGTCACACGCCCATGTGGGCAGGCCATGTGCCTCCCACGGCCTCAGACACGCCCGTGTGTCTAAGCCGTGTCAAAACAAGGCATACATACTGACTTGTCCACACGGCCATGGACACGCCTGTGCCCCCCTGTGGACGCTACTAACTTGCACCACACGGCCAGTCACACGCCTATGTGTCAAGCCCGTGGTCTAGTCTGACTTGTTTTGAAACATAACCACGAAGGACACGTCGAGCCACACGCCCGTGTGCTCAACCGTGTGGGCAATTATAGGCCATTTGCAAGGCCAAATTTCCACCCACACTTGGGTCATCCCTACAACAACATATGAGCATCTTTTCATACATCAAAGGCAACCAAAACATACCAAATGATCATCCTTTTCAACTCATTCAAGTACATTTCATCACAACAACCTATACAACATTTAGCTCAACTAAATCACAAGTATATCTAAATAATATTCATCTATAAACTTACCAATTCATTATGGCATCACTCCATCAATAATATACCAACTATATATCATCAAAGCATAGCCAACATTACCATATGCTCTATAATTAACAAAACACATCACATAGCTCATCAACTTATTCACAATATATCATTAACTAGCCATATCACATGGCTATTCATATGTTCCCAAATATAACTCAAGTATCTAGCCTATACATGTCATCCTTAGTATATACACTTCCAAAGATACCAAAATAGGATTGAGTAGTGTGATGATGATCCTCGATGATCCTCGAGCCTCTTGTAGCTTTAACGATCTATAAAACAGAATAAACACACACAAAGTAAGCTTTCCAAAAGCTTAGTAAGCCATTTACAAATAAACTTAACATAAATGCATATAAGCACAATAATACAATATCATTAATATATTATACAATGGCAAATTCATATCATTTTCTTTAGCTCATTTGCTTAGCCATTGCTCACCCACATATCAGATCTCAAATATCACTTGTGTTCATTTCACATCCATACATATATCATATATTCCTCATCAATTCTATACACATATTTCACCTTGGTAAATTCATACATATACTTACCTTTCATACATATACTTAGTGTACGGTTCAAATGTACTTGACTCGTTTATACATTTCATGTAGTCTTTCGTTTCTTAGATTTGCCCGTTGAACCGTTCAAAATCTAATAGGATACTTAGAATGCTCAGAGTAGTCATACAATGCCAGTGTCCCAGACGTGGTCTTACATGTACTCAGATATCGATGCCACTGTCCCACACAGGGTCTTACACGAATCAATTACTATGCCAATTTTCCAGACATGGTTTTACACGTAAATCTCAAATCTATGCCAACGTCCCAGATGTTGTCTTACACGATATCTCAAATCGAACACCTATGTCATGACATACGCAATCCTATCTATTCCTAGGTTCATACGGGACTTTTTGGGTTGTTGACAACATGTCGATACTATCTCGGATTTAATGTACTCATCATTTCATACACATTTATCATTATAAATTCTCATATGAACATATATATATATATATATATATATATCAATGTAAATATGTTTATTTGTATATAAACTTACCTCAGATTCGGATAAACGGAAACGAACTCGTCTACTCAATTACTTTCGATTTCCCACGATCTAAGTCCGTTTTCTTCGGTTCTTGATCTATGCATATTCAAATTTAAATCATTTATTCATTAATTCACTCAATTCAATCCAAAAATATATATTTAGGGAAATTTACAAATTAGCCCTCATATTTTCACATTTTGACATTTTAGTCCCTATTTTAAAAAATCACAAAATACACCAAATCTCCTATCACCCAAGCTTGGCTGAATATTCCCATGCTCCATACAAGTCCATATATTTCATTTATTTCACAATTTAGTCCCTCAAAATATTATTTTCTCAATTAAGTCCAAATTACTCAAAATTAACAAAAATCCAAGACAAACTATGTAAATCTAACACATATCTTTTATAATTCATCTTCAAACATCACAAAATTCATGTGTTCATCAATGGCGCATTTCAAAACTTTCATCAATTCATAAAATTGAAGCATGGGTTTTGAAAAACATGAAGCAACGATTACAAAAAACATAGAAATAATCAAAAACCGAACAAAAACTAACCTTGAATCAAGCTTAAATGATAGCCGAACACTATTTGCTTCTTTTCCTTTCTTTTTCTTTCAATATTCGGCCAAAGGTGATGAATATGGCTATTTTCTCTTGTTTTGTTTTATTTAATTAAACATAATTATTAATTTTACATATTTAACCTTTAATACAAAATATATAAAACACATAATATAAGGTCATTCTTGACCATTGCCGTCCACTTACTTTAATAGTGGGCTATTTACCTATTAAGGACTTCACATTGTAAAGACATTAGCAAATTAACACTTACGCATTAATTAGCCGCTTTTTCATTTTACACAATTTAATCATTTTCTCAATTTAAGCACACAAACAACAAAATTTATTTACAGAAATTTCACACATACTAATTCACATGCTGACAACTCAGAAAATAATATTAAAATAGTTTTTTGACTCGGATTTGTGGTCCTGAAATCACTATTCTGACTAGGGTCTAAACCGACCGTTATAATTCTCCCTCTTAGGGATTTTCATCCCCAAAAATCTTACCGTTAAACAGATTCGGATATTGTTGTCTCATTGAATCTTCATGCTCCCACGTAGCCTCTTTAACTCTTCGCAATTCTTTCACTTCGCGAGCTAAGATACGGATTGGTTCTTCCTCATAGGTCATATCGGATCGGATTTTAATCTCAGACGGAGTAATCACATGTGTTGGATCAGATCTGTATCGATGAAGCATTGATACGTGAAATACATTATGAATCTTTTCCAACTCTGATTGTAATAACAATCTGTAAGCTATAGGTTCGACACGCTCAATGATTTCATACGGTCCGATAATCCTCAAACTCAATTTGCCTTTACGTTTGAATCGAAGTACTTTCTTCCACGGAGTTACTTTCAAGAAAACTTTGTCACCGATTTCAAACTCGATATCTTTCCATTCCAAATCTGTTAAGAGTTTTGACGATCAGACGCTGTTTTCAGACTATTACGGATCACTTTTACTTTCTGTTTAGTGTCTTTTATCAAATCAACCCCGTGTAACTTACTTTCGCTGAGCTCAGTCCAATACAGAGGTGCCCGACATTTACGTCCGTACAAAGCTTCATAAGGTGCCATTTTGATGCTCGACTGAAAACTATTATTGTATGCAAATTCAATCAATGGCAGATATTGTTCCCACGGCCCATTAAACTCAAGAATGCAACAACTCAACATATCCTTGTTCGGACTAACCATCCGTCTGCGGGTGAAAAACTGTATTGAAATGCAATTTCGTACCTAAAGCTTCTTATAATTTCTTCTAGAATCGTGAAGTAAACTTCGGATCTCTATCAGACACAATAGACAATGGCACTCCATGCAATTTCACAATATCAGAAATATAAAGCTCAGCTAACTTATCAAGTGAGTAATCAGATCGTACCGGAATAAAATGGGTAGATTTCGTCAATCGATCAACTACGACCCAAATTGCATCTTTTTTTCTCAGAGTCAAAGGCAAACTAGAAACAAAGTCCATCGTCACTCTATCCCATTTTCACTCAGGAATCAGGATCTATTGTAGCAAACTAGATAGAACTTGATGTTCAGCTTTAACTTGCTGACAAACTAAACATTTTGACACAAAATTAGAGATATCTCTTTTCATACCAGACCACCAATAGTTTTGCTTCCAATCATGATACATCTTTGTACTACCCGGATGAACAGATAGGCGACTATTATGAGCTTCATTCAAAATTAACTGAATCAGCTCTGGATTCCTCGAAACACAGACTCGATCTCGAAATCTCAAGCAATCATCAACATCAACCCGAAATTCAGAATCAGAATTCGAATCGCACTAAGCTCGTTTTGCTATCATTTCATTATCAACTTTCTGAGCATCACATATCTGTTGTAAAAACAAAGGTTTCGCTTTCAATTTAGCCAAAATTGAACCATCAACAAACAAGTCTAGATGAACATTCATAGCTCGTAGTGCAAACAATGACTTTTGACTCAATGCATCGGCAACAACATTTTCCTTTCCCGGATGATAATCTATCACAAGCTCGTAGTCTTTCACCAGTTGTAACCATCTTCTCTGTCACAGGTTCAAGTCTTTCTGAGTCATCAAGTACTTCAAACTTTTATGATCTGAAAACACGTGGCATTTCTCACCGAAAAGATAATGGCGCCAAATCTTTAATGCAAAAACAATTGCAACTAGCTCAAGATCATGTGTCGGATAATTCTTTTTATGCGGCTTTAATTGTCTCGAGGCATAAGCTATAACTTTGCCTTCCTGCATCAAAACACATCCCAGACCATTTAATGAAGCATTACTAAATCACAAATTCTTTGCCCGATTCTGGTTGTACCAAAACTGGAGATTCAGTTAAAAGAGCTTTCAACTGATCAAAACTTTTCTGACATTTATCAGAACATTCAAATTTCACATCTTTTGAAGTAATCTAGTAAACGGAATAGCTATCATCGAAAAGCCTTTTACAAACCGACGATAATAACCAGCCAGTCCCAGAAAACTACGGACTTCAAACACATTCTTTGGAGGCTTCCATTCCAGAATAGCAGAAATCTTGCTCGGATCAACTCGTATACCAAATGCTGACACAATATGCCCCAGAAAACCAACTTCTCGCAACCAAAATTCACATTTATTGAATTTTGCATACAATTGCTTATCACTCAGAGTTTGCAACACAATTCTCAGATGTTCAGCATGATCAATCTCATCACGTGAATAAATCAAAATGTCGTCAATGAATACAACAACAAATTGATCTAAATACGGTCTAAAAATTCTGTTCATCAAATCCATAAAAACAGCAGGAGCATTCATTAGTCCAAAAGGCATAACTAAAAAATCATAATGCCCATACCTCATTCTAAAAGTAGTTTTTAGAATGTCTGAATCTTTTACTCACAACTGATAGTATCCCGATCTCAGATCTATCTTTGAAAACATGGTGGCTCCTTTCAACTGATCAAATAAATCATCTATTCTGGGCAGAGGATATTTATTCTTTATAGTCACTTTGTTCAACTGACGATAATCAATACACATTCTCATCGTGCCATCTTTCTTTTTCACAAACAGAGCAGGAGCACCCCACTGTGAGAAACTCGATCTTGCAAATCCTCTGTCAGTCAATTCTTGCAACTGTGGCTTTAATTCTTTCAACTCTATTGGTGCCATTCTATATGGAGCTATCGAAATAGGAGTTGATCCCGATAACAAATCAATACCAAATTCAACTTCACGTATTGGAGGTAATCCCAGCAATTCTTCAGGAAATACATCAGGGAATTCACAAACCACTAGCACTGATTCAACTTTCTTTTCTGACACTTTCGAGTCTATTACATAAGAAAAATAAGCTTCATAACTCTTTCTCACATAACTCTAGCTTTTAACATAGATATCACAGCAGGTAACCCATTCAAATCATTAGATTCAATCCTAACTATTTCATCATTCTGACATCTCAAATCAATAGTCTTTCTTTTGCAATTCACAACAGTATCATGCAAAGTCAACCTGTCCATACCCAAAATTATATAAAACACATCAAAAGGTAATAGCATCAGATCAGCCAAAAACAAACATCTCGAAACATTAACGGACAGTTCTTGCATACTTTATCAACCAGGACACTTTTACCTAAGGGGTTCGATACTTTAATAACAAACTCAGTAGACTCTACAGGCAAAGTCTTACTGGATACTAAGTTCATGCATATATACGAATGTGTAGAACCTAGGTCTATCAATGCAATCACAAAAGTATCATAAAGACTAAATGTACCTGTTATAACATCTAGAGATGAAGCTTCCTCACGAGCTCGGATGGCATATGCTCTGGCAGGCGCTCTGGCTTCAAATCTCGCAACTGAGTCTTTTGTAGCTCTCTGATCACCACTAACATTCCTTGTATTCCGGGAAGGTCTACCTCTAGCTGAAACATTATCAGATCCCGAATTCTAACAATCTCTTGCTCAATAGACTCTGGGCAGTCTCGGATGAAATGATTTAATGATCTGCATCTGAAACAGGTTCGATCATTCAATCTACAACTTCCTGGATGCCTTTTACCACAATGCTTACATTCAGGTCACTCAGATCGGACATTTCCAACACTGGCCATTGAAGTAGCGGGAGCTTTGAAATTTGATTGTGATCTAGCTCGATCTTTGTTTGAATGTCCCACATTAGCCTTTGAACGGCTTTGTTCATCTCTAAATTTCTTTGAAGCAGACTGAAATGATTTATTTGGAAATCTCTTCTCTAGCCTCTATTTCAGCTTTTCTTTTATCTTTCCCGAGTGCCTCAGCTTTGCATGCTCGATCAATAAGCATAACAAATTCTTTTATTTCCAAAATACCAACTAATAAATGGATATCTTCATTAAGGCCATCTTCAAATATTTTGCACATTATTGCCTCGATCAATACACATTCCCGAGCATACTGACTTAATCTCACGAACTCTAATTTATACTCATTGACAGACATACGACCCTATTTCAATTCCAGGAATTCCTTTCATTTCTGATCAATAAATCTCTAACTGATATATTTATTTCGGAACTCAGACTAAAAGAAATCCCATGTGACCCGTTCTGTAACACCTCTAACATGTATCTGTCACTGGACTAGAGTTAAAGGTGTTACCGGACCGATCGAAAACTTTTATAGACATTTCATAATACAATTCATCAATCGCAATCAAAGTGTCCCTTTTATAGGTCAACGAGACCTTAATCATGCTTTAGAATAGGGTCGGGACTTAATCGAACACATATGGAATTTCTCAAAAATTTAAAAAAAATTCTAAGTTACAGAGGTCACACGCCCATGTGGGCAGGCCGTGTGCCTCCTACGGCTACCAGACACACCCATGTGTCCTGGCCGTGCCAAAACAAAGCATGTATACTGAATTATTCACACGGCCACTAGACACGCCCGTGTACCATGGCCGTGTAAAATTAGGCTAGCTACTGACTTATTCACACGGTCACTAGGCACGTCCGTGTGCCACAGCCGTGTATGCAAAACAAACTATTTGCAAAGCCAAAATGGCACCCACACTAGAGTCAACCCTACAAGCAACATACCAATTCATTTCATGAACATTTGACAACCAAAGACATGTCAAATAATCAACAAATCTCCACATTCAATTTCATTTCCAATCATACCAATTTGCACAACTAAACACATATATGTTCAAGCATGATTCATCCACATTTACCTTTCATATAACCATTTCTTTGATCAAACATGCTTACTCAGATTACATTCATATGCTTACCATAAACTTGACCACTTCATAGTCATGGGATCATACCAAAACCAACATCATATACCATATTCACAAATGCAAAATACCAGCATATAACTAGCCACATCACATAGCTAATTTCATTTCTCCAACTTATACAAAAATGACTAGCATGTACATGTCATATTTAGCTATATACACATTTTCAAAGTACCAAAATGATTTTGAGTAATGTGATGATGATCATCGACTGTCCCCGAGCCCTTTGTAGCTTTGACGATCTATAAAATAGAGCAGACACACACAAAGTAAGCTTTCAAAAGCTTAGTAAGCCATATACAAATAAACTTAACATAAGTCATTCATAAGCATAGCTATTTGAATTCATTAACATATCTTCAATTCAAGCACATAATTAAACTCTTTGGCTCACTTGGTTTGCCATTGCTTACCAATTCATCACATCTCAAATATCTCATTTTCTCATATCTCAAACATACATTTATCTCAAATGTTTATTTACATTAGTGCACATACATACCTTTCATGCTTATATAAAGCATATATATATCAACGTACCTGAAACGGATGTACAATTCACATATTCATTTGTTTCTCAGACTTGCCCGTTGAACCATTCGGAACTAAATAGAATATTCAGAAAGCTTGAAATAGTCGTACAATGCCAACGTACAAGACGAGGTCTTACATGTACTCAAATATTGATGCCACTATCCCAGACAGGGTCTTACACGAATCACATACGATGCCAATGTCCCATACATGGTCTTACACGTAAATCTCATATCGATGCTAGCGTTCCAAACGTGGTCTTACACTAAATCTCGAATCAATGCCAATGTCCCAGATGTGATCTTACATGATATCACATATCGGACACCTATGTCATGACATATACTATCCTATCTATTCCTAGGTTCAGACGGGACTTCTCAAACATTAACCATCTCTCGATACTTTCTCGGAATCTATATATTCATCACTTTGAGTATCGTTCATAGCAATTCAAATTTCATATGTTCACAAATAAGTCAATTCAAATGTGTTTATTTGTATATCGACTTACCTCGAGTTCGGTTTAATAGAAACGGATACAGCTACTTAATTACTTTCGATTTCTCGCGATCTAAGTCTATTTTCTTCGATTATTGATCTATACATATTCAAATTTAATCTATTCATTCATCAAATCATTCAATTCAATCCAATAACACACATTTAGGGAAATTTACAAATTAGCCCTCATATTTTTACATTTTGACATTTTAGTCCTTATTTCACAAAATCACAAAATTCATCAAATTTACTTTTACCCATGCTTGGCCAAATACACACTATGCTCATATCAATCCATACATTTCATTTATTTCACAAATTAGTCCTTCAAAATTTCATTTTCATAATTTAACCCTAATTAGCTAAATTCACCAAAAATTTAAGAACAAAACATGTTCATTAAACACATATCTTTCATTTAACACCATTACTCATCATAAAGCTCACCATTTCATCAATGGTAAATCTTATAAACATCATCAATTCTTCAAATTAAAACATGGGCTTTATAGTAGACTAAGCAACAATCCCAAAAACATAAAATTCATCCAAAACCAAAGTCAAAACATGCCTTAATCACGGAAGACAAGAGCCGAAACCTAGCTTTGCTTTCTCTTTTCCTTTTCTTTTATATTTTCGGTGATATATGGATGAATAAAATCCACTATCATGCTTATTTTGTTTTATTATACAAGCTTTAATAAATTTATTAATCATTTACAATTTTAACCTTTTAATAACCATCAAAATTTTCACTATCAATTGTCCATTACTGTCCATACCTAATCCAAATGGAAAAATTACATCATAAATCCTCATATAAAATAAGACACATCAATTTGGCCACCCAATTAAATAGAAGGCCACTTTTACCTTTTATGCGATTTAGTCCTTTTGTCAAACTAAACACACAGACAGACAAATTAACTTACGGAATTTTAACACATGCTTATCACATATCAAAGGAACAGAAAATAAAATTAAAATATTTTACTAACTTGGATTTGTGGTCCTGAAACCACTGTTTCGATTAGGGTCTAAACTAGACTGTTACACGTTCTTTCGGAACAATGAAAATCAAGGTCTTCCACCATTGATAAGCTACGTCTTGTAGCAAAGAAACAACACACTTTACGCATTCTTCGAGTGTAAATGACATCTCATCAAATATTCGGATAGTGTTCTCTAACCAAAATTCCACTCTCTCAATATCATCATCACTGGTGGCCCTGAACTCTTCAGCCCCATACTTGCGGATCTTATCAACAGGAGGTTTATTTAACAGATTCAAGTTCATAACCAGAGGCACAACTGAAGTCTGAGGGGGATTTGGCGGGGGCGGAGGTTGTGAAATAGCCGGATTAGTTCTTATATACTGAGTGAACCACTCGTTCATCATTTGGAAGAAAGCTTATTTAGCCTCTCCCTCTTGACCGCTAGTAGCCAGTCTCGAATCAGATGGCGTTGTCCCTTAAGCGAGAGTAGACGCATTGCTTTCAACATCGTTAGCTACGACTCTTTCGAGATCCATTACTATACGAAAACATATTTTACACATCAGGATTCATCACACTATCACATTTCATATATATGGCATGTATAGCTAGACTCTCACACGCTAACGTTAGTCTGAGAATCGACTAAATCGTAGCTCTGATACCAACCAAATGTAACACACCTAACCCGTAACCATCGCCAGTTTAGGGTTAAGAGGCATTACCGGATAATCAAAAACTTTTACAAACATTTCATATCTTAGTTTGACAAATCACATCAAAGTGTCCCTTAAATAGGTCTTTGAAACCTTTAACATAATTTAGAATAGGGTCAGGACTAAACCAAACACCTAATGAAATTCTGGAAATTTAAAAATTTTTCCAAGTTACAGAGGTCACACGCCCGTGTGGGCAGGCTATGTTCCTCCCACGGCCTCAGACACGCCTGCGTGTCTAAGCCGTGTCAAAACAGGGCATACATACTGACTTGTCCACATAGCCATGGACACGTCCGTGTGCCCCACCCGTGGTCGCTACTGACTTGCACCACATGGCCAGCCACACGCCCGTGTGTCCAGCACGTGGTTAAGTCTGACTTGTTTTGAAACACAACCACGAAAGACACGGTCGACCCACACGCCCGTGTGCTCAACCGTGTGGGCAATTATAGGCCATTTGCAAGGCCAAAATGCCACCCACACTTGGGTCATCCCTACAACCACATATGAGCATCTTTTCATACATCAATGGCAACCAAAAACATACTAAATGACCATCCTTTTCAACTCATTTAAGTACATTCATCACAACAACTTATACACCATTTAGCTCAACTAAATCACAAGTATATCTAAATAATATTCATCTATAAACTTACCAATTCATTATGGTATCTCTCCATCAATAATATACCAACTATATATCATCAAAACATAGCCAACATTACCATATGCTATATCATTAATAAAACACATCTCATAGCTCATCAACTTATTCACAATATATCATTAACTAGCCATATCACATGGCTATTCATATGTTCCCAAATATAACTCAAGTAACTAGCCTATACATGCCATACTTAGTATATACACTTCCAAAAGATACCAAAATAGGATTGAGTAGTGTGATGACGATCCTCGATGATCCCCGAGCCTCTCGTAGCTTTAACGATCTATAAAACAAAATAAACACACACAAAGTAATCTTTCCAAAAGCTTAGTAAGCCATATACAAATAAACTTAACATAAATGCATATAAGCACAATAATACAATATCATTAATATATTATCCTATGGCAAATTCATATCATTTTCTTTAGCTCATTTGCTTAGCCATTGCTCACACACATATCATATCTCAAATATCACTTTTGCTCATTTCACATCCATACATATATCATATATTCCACATCAATTCTATACACATATTTCACCTTGGTAAATTCATACATATACTTACCTTTCATACATATACTTAGTGTACGATTCAAACGTACCTAACTCGTTTATACATTTCACATAGTCTTTCATTTCTCGGATTTGGCCGTTGAACCATTCAGAATCTAATAGGATACTCAGAATACTCAGAGTAGTCATAAAATTCCAACATCCCAGACGTGGTCTTACATGTACTCAGATATCGATGCCACTGTCCCAGACAGGATCTTACAGAATCAAATATGATGCCAATGTCTCAGACATGGTCTTACACGTAAATCTCAAATCTATGCCAATATCCCAGACGTGGTCTTACACGATGTCTCATATCGATGCCAACATCCTAGATGCGGTCTTACACGATATCTCAAATCGAACACCTATGTCATGACATACGTAATCCTATCTATTCCTAGGTTCATACGGAATTTTTGGATGTTGACAACATGTTGATACTATCTCGGATTTCATGTACTCATCATTTCATACACATTCATCATTATAAATTCTCATATGAACATATATATATATATATATATATCAAAGTAAATATGTTTATTTGTATATAAACTTACCTCAGATTCGGATAAACGGAAATGAACTCGACTACTCAATTACTTTCGATTTCCCACAATCTAAGTCCGTTTTCTTCGGTTCTTGATCTATACATATTCAAATTTAACTCATTTATTCACTAATTCATTCAATTCAATCCAAAAACACATATTTAGGACAATTTATAAATTAGCCCTCACATTTTCACATTTTGACATTTTAGTCCCTATTTCACAAAATCACAAAATACACCAAATCTCATATCACCCAAGCTTGGCTGAATTTTCCCATGCTCCATACAAGTCCATATATTTTATTTATGTCACAATTTAGTCCCTCAAAATATTATTTTCTCAATTAAGTCCAAATTACTCAAAATCAACAAAAATCCAAAACAAACTATGTAAATCCAACACATATCTTTCATAATTCATCTTCAAACATCACAAAATTCATGTGTTCATCAATGGCACATTTTAAAACTTTCATCAATTCATAAAATTGAAGCATGGGTTTTGAAGAACAGGAAGCAATGATTACAAAAACATAGAAATCATCAAAAACCGAATCAAAATTAACCTTGAATCAAGCTTAAATGATAGACGAACCCTATTTGCTTCTTTTCCTTTCTTTTTCTTTCAATATTTAGCCAAAGGTGATGAATATGGCTATTTTCTCTTGTTTTGTTTTATTTATTTAAACATAATTATTAATTTTACATATTTAACCTTTAATACAAAATATATAAAACATATAATATATGGTCATTCTTGACCATTGCCGTCCACATACTTTACTAGTGGGCTATTTA
Source organism: Gossypium rotundifolium (assembly GCA_025506655.1). Classification (NCBI taxonomy): domain Eukaryota; kingdom Viridiplantae; phylum Streptophyta; class Magnoliopsida; order Malvales; family Malvaceae; genus Gossypium; species Gossypium rotundifolium. The sequence continues at coordinate 65,198,126 of CP106726.1, forward strand.
CCTATTAAGGACTTCAAATTATAAAGACATTAGCAAATTAACACTTACACATTAATTAGTCACTTTTTCATTTTACGTGATTTAATCCTTTTCTCAATTTAAGCACACAAACAACAAAATTTATTTACAGAAATTTCACACATACTAATTCACATGCTGACAACTCAAAAAATAAAATTAAAATAGTTTTTTGACTCAAATTTGTGGTCCCAAAACCACTATTTCAACTAGGGTCTAAACAGGACTATTACAAATCGTGTGATCTGATTATACTTTATGTGTTGCCCATGTTAAATTTATGCATGTGCACTGATCTATATGCATGACTGATAACTGAACTGTAGCATGTAAGCATGTAATCCTGTATGTCTACATTGAGCATGTTTAGTTGTATCTGCATTGGGGGGATATTTGATTATTGGAGGAAGTATACTGAAAGGATTTCATGCCTATTATCTGGCAGCTTATCTGCAATATTTCTGATATGTGCTGCATTCGGTACGACTTGGTGTGTAGGGCTAGATGGGTGTTTTAAACCTCATATGGTGTGTAGAGGCTGGTGGGTAGGATATTGATTTTTGTTACTGCATGCACACTGTATCTAAGATGGGCTAAGGCCCTAATTTTAAACTGAACTGAATTTGTAATGGGCTTAGGCCCAAACTACATTTGACTGATAACTATTGTACAACTGTATGTATGTCTTCTATGGGGATTACACACTGAGTTTACGTAAACTCACCCCTTTCTGTTTTATCTGTACAGGTAATCCACAGAGTTAGGCAGATCAGTGCAACGGAGGACTTAGCGGTGACCACTCGCCATAAACTGTTATTTTGCTTTATGGTTTAAATTAAAGTTTGGATTTTAACTTGAGAGTTTGTATTTTCTGGGACTGTATGAATTGTTTTAAATTGTTTGGTTTTGGATTTACTTACTTTTCCACTATGACGGTTTTTATCCAAAAACATGATTTCTAAAAATATCGAACGTTTGTTTTCCTAAACTTAACGATTTTATAAGCTTCCGCTAAAAACACGTCTTACATCTAAATGAGAAAATGAAAGAGAGATTTGAAATTAATAAGAACGATAAAGGCTAATGAACCGAAAAGTTTTGAACTTAATGACTATGCTTTTCCAACCCATTTCATGTGACACCTTCAGATTCGGCCATAACGTCTTGGCCGGGTTTGGGGTGTTACAATTTTAATTGCAATTGAAAAGTGATTTTTAAAAGTTTTAAAATTCTTTTAAAAATTAGGGTAGAAAAGTGTTACGAAAAAATGTAATTTGTTAATTTTTAATATTCTTTATCGAAGGCAAAATTGCGGTTGCAAATTTAAATATTCTTTTTAGACATGATAGTAGAAAGTAAAAAAAAAATAGTTAAGCTATATGTGTTGGATCTGGTGCCCTAAGTGTAATATATTTGATTGTATACTTGTATTTTTTTCAAACAGATTGGTTTAATAAAATTATCCATAAATTACATTAATACCCTTTTCTACATTGTCTTTAACGGCTTTTGCATACAAAGCAAAATAGAAGCAAATATTTAGCTTATTGGTTATCTAATATTTAACTATACTAAGTGGTATTATGTGGTAAGATTGTAATAGGGAAAAACAACTTATATCAGGAGATGAGCCTAAACATGTCCTAAGCCTAATTAGAAATGAACAAACTGATTGAAAGACTAATATGTCGCCTATCAATTCCAATTGGGGAGATGCTTTGTGTTGAGTATCAAAACGGATGACTCCCAGAAGATAGAGACATACATGTGATTGACTAGACTGACAATACATCGGACAAAATCCAAGTAGAATAGATCCTGAATCCATTTATGAACTTATTCACTTGTGACGTTCGTAGTGTGGCATACATTAGTCCTGAGTGAATGGTGGACTATGTATGCATGACTCATATACTTTGATGTAAGTAAAAGCCTAAGTTCAAATAGAAAATGAATCGAAAGCTGGTGCGTTTGGTATACGACTTTTGCAGTATGTAGCACCATTCACAATAATGGAATTCATAGCCCAAGAAACAGGTAAATGATATTCTTTCATTGGCATTACATGTTAAATTAAAAAGTAAACATAATCATGAATTGTTTGTCTTTATGATGATTTACTTAATTACTAGTCGATAGTAATTAACTTTTCATGAAGGAAGATGTAATAGTTACCATGAGATAAAATATGATCATATTAGGAGAATGAACTTATCCCAAAGAGATTAAGGATATCCTATGAGGATAACACAGTTATGACAAGGCCATTGATCGAGCAACTTTCGTAATGGTATGTAATTGAGGATAGCTCGATCACGATACTTTAGTGAAATAACTTCGTGACTAAATAAGTTTATAATTAATAGGTGAAAAAATAGAACTTAATTATAAAAAATTTGAGTCCTAATTATAAATGTCCAATTTATCCTTCCGCTAGCTTATTGAAACTAGAAATGAATTGCATTTAGAATCAAATGAATATAAATAGATAGAAATGATAAGTTAGAGAAATGGGTTACATTTGAAAACGAATGTGATTTCTCACTAAGTATGGAAATGACTTGAGAATTAATTTAAGTTTTCAAATTATTATTTAATAAAATAATTGAAGTTCAAAATGAAATTAAATTAATTGGTCATTATGAATCGATTCAATATGGAAATTAAATAGATTTTCTTAGATTCTTTGACGGTAAAGTTGATATTACTTTAATAGAATTAGAATTGGGTTAATAGATTATTTAATTGGAAAATTAATTAATTTAAATTAATTTAATAAATAATATTTATTTTGGGAAGTAAATAAATATGTGTAACACCCCGTTTTCGATAAAATTGGAACAGTGATTTTGGGATCACAAATCTGATTTTGGAAGAAAAATTATTTTTATATTATTTTATGGTCTATAGTATGATAGTAATATCGTATAAAAATTTCGTAAAAAAATTTTACTGATTACATGTTTAATTTGATAAAGGACCAAATTGCACAAAGTGCAAAAGTAGAGTTCTAATAGCTAAAAGGATTAAATAGCTATGGAATTCAAAATTTGAGGTCCTTATATGACAATTATACCATTAAAAATGCTTAGTGGTTAAGGATGATGATTCATCCATGGAAAATAAAATAAAAAAAAGATAAAATTGGAAAGTGGAATAATTAAAGATGATAAATGATAAATAAAAATAAAAATATCATCATTTATATCATCTTTCCCAAATTAAAAGCATGGAAACCTTAACCATGGAAACCTAAGCTCAAGCCAACTTATTTTGCCCGATTAGGTAAGTATTCTTGCCCGTTTTTAATGATTTTTATATTTCTGAGATTGTAGTAGCTTAATCTAGCTATCTCGGGGATTAATTTGCAAAGTTATGAAGGTCTTAGGGTTTTTAAATGGATGAACATAGATGAATTATGAAGTTTTATGGTAGAAAATGAAAGGTTGTTAATAGATAAACAACTTTTTTAAAGGGAATTTTGATGAAAAATTGATTTAAGGACTAAATTGAAAAGATGTAAAATTCATGGAAAAAATTATGAATTTTATGAAATACATGGGCTGTAAATTTTACATGTAAAAATCGGCTAAATTGTATGAATTTCATTTTCCGAGCCTAAGGACGAAATAATCATTAATTAAAAGTTTAGGGGCAAAACGATAATTTTGCCAAGATGTGGATTGAATTGAAATGAACATGAATTAATGTTAAATTCATTCATATAGATTCGGATAGACCAAATTTAGAGTTAGAACGAGGAAAAGAGAAATTTCTAATTAGTAGATTTTACGTACATGAACATTTGTCGAGGTAAGTTCGTGTAACTAAATTGTGTATATTTATATGCTTGAATTGAATGTTGTGTATGTAAATTGTATAAATGCCATATACATGAAATTGATTACATATCCAACAAAACCCGATAAATATTAAATTCCGTTTGAATAATGAAATTCGATGGATACAAGATTTTCTGATTGGTTATGGTCCTGCATGTGTTGCGGACACACCACAACTCCTACGAGCATCCCGTTATAAGCCCTCTCGAGCTTCCCGTTATATGGTTCCTGCGAGCATCCTGATCAAGATGATCTTGCATGTGTTGCGGACTATCGCAGCTCTTTGTGAGCGTCCTGTTATATGATTGGTTGTGATCCTGCATATATTGCGGACACAAACGCAACTCTTTGTGAGCGTCCTGATATGGCTCTATTGAACTTCCCGATATATGGCTATTCGGAGCTCCTGATTAAAGGCTCTTCGTGAGCTTCCTGATTAAAAGTTCTTTGTGAACTTCCTAATTATTTCTCTTATGAGTTTCCTGTTATATAGCCCAAATAAGCTTCCTGATAGGCTCTTTGTGAGCTTCCCGTTATATGGCTTGAGAGAGGATTTCCTAGTTATGTGCTTTAAAGAGCACTCCTAAATATGAATTGATGGATTTTTGATTCGTACACTTTGTGTGTACTATCCTTGTATCCATCGATGTTTTAAGTTATTTAGCAGGCAAAATCCTGACATGAGAAAGTATGAACATGAAATTAATTAATACATGTATCTACCTGAAATACCTGAAAATGATGATACATGATAAATGGAAATACAAGATGATAATATATGAACATGGATTTTGTTTGATGAATATGTTCATCCATGATTATAAATTTGTGCACCTTGAGTGTATTACCCGTGTGACACTAACATTTCAAATGATTTAATGGGCAAAGTTCCGACATGAAATAATCTGAACTCAAGACGAATTATTATGAAATTGTACTTGAAATACAATGATATGATTTGTATATGTTATATGAATACATGATGTGGAAAGTATATGTACATGGAAATCTAATTATTGTTGAGCCCATACATGTTTCTTGATATTTATATGAAATATATGTGTTAGAATTAAGTGGCTCTTAATCCTTATTTAAATAAAATACAATGGTAAAATAAAATAAAATAAAATCCATATAGAACTACAATTCTTTTATTTTATTTTAGAATAAGGTTTTTAAACCTTATTAAACTTCATCTATTTTATATTGATTAGAATAAGGTATTTCAATCTTACTACACCCCTATTAGAATATGGCTTTACAAGTTTATAAATAGACATAGTTTATTCCTCTTGTAATTAATTTGAATTCGACATAGTGAATTTTCTTCTCTTCTGCCCGTGGTTTTTTTCCCGAAAGGGTTTCCACGTAAAATCTGTGTTCTTTATTTTTATTTCTCTTTTCTTTGCGATATATTTTTCATTACCGACTTTATATTTTTCATAAATTGGTACTAGAGCTTCGGGGTTGTTCATATCGATCATGGTAATGGTGCCTTTGAAGTATGAAATTTCAATGTTAGATCGCAGCACCAGATTTGCATTGTGGCAGATTAAGATGCACGCAGTTCTTGCGCAGATGGATCTGGAGGATGCCCTGCTAGGGATAGATGATATGCCTTTGACATTAACAGATGAAGAGAAGAAGCGTAAGGATCGAAAGGCGTTAACACAATTACATCTGCATTTGTCCAATGGAATTTTGCAGGATGTGATGAAAGAAAAGACCGCCGCTGTATTATGGAAAAGGCTAGAACAAATATGTATGTCGAAAACTCTAATAAGCAAATTGCATATGAAGCAACGTCTTTATGCTCATCGTTTGGAGGAAGGTTCGTCTGTGCACGAACACTTAATAGTGTTTAAAGAAATTCTATCAAACTTGGAGGCCATGAAGGTTCAGTATGATAAGGAAAATCTAAGGTTGATTCTACTTTGTTCGTTGCCCCTATCTTATTCAACCTTTGGAGACACGATTTTATATAGTCGCGAGTCTCTCATAGTTGATGGGGTTTATGATTCTTTGACCTCGTATGATAAGATGAAGTATCTTGTGGTTAAACGTAACTCTTAGAGAGAAGGTCTCATTGTTCGTGGGAGACAAGATTGAAATGTTGATGATGATCGTGGAAGGACATAGGAACGGAATCCTCGTGGTAAATCTAAAGGTAGATTGAAGTCTTCAAACAGAGGTAAAACTTATAACTTCTACAAGAAGAAAGGGCACATTAAATCTGAGTGCTATAAGCTACAGAATAAGATTAAAAAGGAGGCTGCGAATCAAAAGGGAAAACAACCAAAAAATTCTGGTGAAGCTGATGTTGTAGAAGACTATAGCAATGGTGAATTTCTAGTCACTTCTGTCAACAATTCTAAAGTGAGCGAGGAGTGGATACTTGATTCAGGCTGCACCTTCCATATGAGTCCCAATCGAGATTGGTTTACAACTTACGAAACAATGTCTGAAGGTGTTGTTTTGATGGGAAATAATGCTTCGTGTAAAATCGTAGGTGTTGGAACAATTAAAGTTAAAATGTTTGATAGAGTTGTCAGAACACTTAGTGACATACGGCATGTTCCAGAATTGAATAGAAATTTAATTTCGTTGAGTACTCTTGATTTAAAAGGGTACGGATACAGAGTTGAAAGTGGGGTTTTAAAGATTTCCAAAGGTTCCCTTGTTGTGATGAAAGGGCAGAGAAAGACTGCCAAGTTATATGTTTTGCAGGGTTCTACTGTTACTGGTGATGTAGTTGTCGCTTTCTCTTCCTTGTTAGATGATGATATTACTAAACTTTGGCATATGCGCCTAGGGTATATGAGTGAGAATGGCATGGCAGAATTGAGCAAAATAGGACTTCTTAATGGGCAAGGAATTTGCAAACTGAAGTTCTATGAGCATTGCGCTTTTTAGGAAGCAAAAAAGAGTTTAATTCACCAGAGGAATCCATAACACGAAAGGAATGTTGGAGTATATTCATTCAAATCTGTGGGGGCCATCCAGAGTGCTTTCAAGAGGTGGAGCTAATTATATGCTAACTTTTATTGATGATTTTTCTAGAAAAGTTTGGGCGTTCTTCCTGAAGCAGAAAAGCGATGTGTTTTTTGCATTTAAGTCTTGGAAAACTATGATTGAAAAACAGACGGGAAAACAAATAAAATACCTCCACACAAACAATGGCTTAGAGTTCTGTTCTGATAAGTTTAATAGACTGTGCAAGTCAGAAGGGATTGTGAGACACTTGACAATTCATCATACTCCATAGCAAAACGGTTGTACAAAGCCCAATTTTCCCGGGGCCCATTAAAGCAACCCAATACTAAACCCATTACAGCCAATTAAGCCCAAACAGACCCAACATTAACCCAAAACTCAGCCCAACACTAAATTTTCAGAAAAAAAGAAACTTAACCCTAGCCCCTTAATAGAAGTGGCGCCGCAACCTAGTCCCCTAGCCTGCTGCACCGCCATTGCTCCACCGTCTGTGTCAGCACCGCCCATGACCTTCAAACAAGATAGAACACAACAAGAAAACAACAAAAACAGCAACCAACAATAGTAAAAAACATGCATTGTCTTTCGGCTATTTAAGCCCGAAAACAACATTGTAAAGGGATTCTTTTTCTTTTTGGAATACAAAAAAAAAAACAGATTTTAAATCACCAAAAGCAAAGGTTCAAGCACTAACATTCAATACAACGAATAATATACGAAGCAGAGATCGGAGGTGTTACTTCGATTCATTTTATCTTTTATTTGCGTTTCTTTTTCGAAACTATACATATATATATTATTTTTTAAAAAAAATAGAAGAAAATTTTAAAGAGGAGGGCTTGAGAGAATTTTAAAGAAAAGGTTTTGTTTTGTTTTTTTTTTTTTTTGCGAGGGATGAAACTGATTTTTTTGGGCAAATTTTAGCTTTTATAACAATCGGAAACGACGTCGTTTTGGCTAAGGGTTACAAGCGCCAAAATGGTGCCGTTTCATGGTTACCCGTGCACGAACCGACCCGACACGAAGGGATCCACGTGTTTTCACTGGTAGGGGATATTTATGCTTTAGTCCCTCCGATTTTGAGGATGTTTTTAATATGGTCCTATTTTGTTTATTTGTTTTTGCCATTAACTTTCATTTTCATGTCAATTTAATCCTCGAGCCTTTTAACAGGCAAACGCCACAAACGGCACCGTTTTTGGAAAGGGGATAATTTCCCCGATGATCCTTCTTCCTTTAAGCGCATTATTGTTTTAGTCTTTATTCGATTTTATCTTATGATTTATTGCGATTTTAGCACTTTAATTTTATTTTAATTTCAGCTCAGTCCTTATTTATTTATTTTCGTAATTATAGTGTTATTATTATTAATTTTATTATTATTATTATTATTATTATTATTATTATTATTATTATATTTGTTATTATTATTTATTATTACCATTGTTATTTCATTTTTATTACTAATACCATTATTATTATTATTATTATTATTATTATTATTACTATTATTATTGTTATCACTATTACTATTGTTATTTTTACTATTATTATTGTTATTATTTTTGTTATTATTATTATTTTCTCTTTGTATTTATTACTTTTTATTATTTTATTATTTTTTATCGATTTTGACTTGTTTTATTTTATTTTCGTCTTCATTATTGTTATTCATATTAATGCATTTATTACCATTTTGCTACACATATTCGCATTGTAATTTGTTTTTACATTTCATTACAAACTTGTGTTGTATTAATTTTTACCCGATACAAAATTGATTCTTTCATAAAGGTAATATTCCGTATTTAGAAATTTGAGAGGTTGTGCCCTAACGTATTGGGTTTTGATTTTTCTCATTTAATCTAAATAATAGAATATCCTTTTAAATCGTAATAAGTTTTAAATAAATAAAAGCTTATTCTCGAGAATTCGAGATGTTGTGTCCTAAAGTGTTGGATATGACGTTTCGTTAACTCGAGATAAGATTTTCTAAATAAAGGTAATATTCTGTATTTGGAATTCCAAGAAATCGTGCCCTAACGTGCTGGGTTTCGATTTTTTGTTCGGCCAAATAATCGAATATCCTTTTGATATTTTCAATGCATGAGTCTCGAAAATCATGAGAGGATCTTGGATTCGAGGATTTAAATTATCATGTCCTAACGTGTTGGATGTGATATTTTATTCCTTTGGAGCGAGAGAATCTTAATTCAAGAAAATTCAAACATTTTTAAAAGAGATCGTATTTTTAAAAAAAAAATTCAAAATTTTCAACTTTCAACATTAAGACATTAACTAAACAATTAGGTACCAATTTTGGGCATATCGAGTGTGCTAACCTTTCCTCGTGCGTAACCGATTCCCGAACCTATCTTTTTGATTTTCGTAGACCAAAATCGTTGTTTTGATAAATCAATCTGATTATTAAAAACAACCACTTTTTGAGGTGACCTAATCACACCTCAGCAAAAATGGATTGGTGGCGACTCCCAAGTTTTTTGTTTTCATTTTCAAAAATCCTAGTCGACCCGTTTTTCCAAAAAATAGTTACGATAACGTCGTTACAGAACGAATGAACAGAATGATCATGGAGAAGGTTTGATGTATGTTGTCAAATGCCAACTTACCAAAGTCGTTTTGGGCCAAGCAGCCTCTACTGCATGTTTTTTATCAACCTATCTCCATCTGTTGCCATTGAGAAAAAGACTCCACAAGAGGTATGGTATGGTAATCTTGCTAATTATTTTGATTTAAAGATCTTTGGTGTCCTGCGTATGCTCATGTTGATAATGGAAAATTGGAACCAAGATCCATTAAATGTGTTTTTCTTGGTTATAAAGCTGGTGTAAAAGAGTATAAGTTATGGTGTCCTGAAAATAGAAAAGTTGTGATTAGCAGAGATGTTGTTTTTGATGAAACTGCTATGCTACCTAACTTATCTCTTAAAGACTCTTCCAATAAAGAAAATCAAAAGCAGGTAGAGCATCAAATTAATACAGAGTCGACTCCTTAAGCCAGTACAAAAATTGAGAATAGATTTGCTTCTTCACCACAATACTCCATCGTCAAAACTAGAACTAGAAGAGAAATTAAACCTCCAAAGAAGTAGGTTGAGGCTGATCTACTTGCTTATGCTTTAAATGTGGCCGAAGATATAGATGCAAACCAAGAGCTGTCTAATTTTTCTAAGGAGGTTAGCTGTGAAGACTTAGAAAAGTGGATGTTTTCTATGCAAGAGGAGATGAAATCACTCCACAAAAATAGAACATGGGATCTTGTGAAACTTCCTAAAGGTAAAAAGGCTGTTCACTGTAAATGGGTGTTTAAAAAGAAAGAAGGGAGTCTAGAAGTTGAAGAACCTAGATATAAAGCAAGGCTTGTTGCAAAGGGTTACAGTTAAATTCCAGGAGTGGACTTCACAAATGTGTTCTCCCCAGTTGTGAAGCATAGTTCGATTTGAGCTTTGCTTGGTATTGTGGCCATGCATGATTTGGAGCTTGAGTAGTTAGATGTAAAAACTACATTTTTGCATGGAGAACTTGAGGAAGATATTTACATGCAACAACCAAATGGTTTTACAGTCTCAGAAAAAGAGGACTATGTTTGCTTGCTGAAAAAGTCCTTTTACGGTTTAAAACAGTCATCAAGACAGTGATACAAAAGGTTTGATTCCTTTATGACTTCTCATGATTTTAAAAGAAGTAGTTTTGAAAGATGTGTTTACTTTTAAGAAAAACAGTGATGGTTCTTTTGTGTATCTACTTCTTTATGTTAATGACATGTTGATAGTAGCAAAAGATAAATGAGAGATAAGAAAGGTCAAAACCCAACTAAGTGAATAATTTGAGATGAAAGATTTGGGACCAGCAAAGAAGATACTTGGTATGGAGATTCTCAGATATAGAAAAGCAAGTAAATTGTACCTAAGTCAGAAGGGGTACATTGAGAAAGTTCTTTGCAGGTTCTATATGCAGAGTGCTAAGCCTATTAGTACTCCTTTAGCAGCCCATTTCAGACTATCATCGGCTTTGTCTCTACAATCAGATGATGAGATTGAGTACATGTCACATGTTCCATACTCTAGTGTAGTGGGATCTCTCATGTATGTTATGGTTTGTTCACGCCCAGATTTATCATATGCAGTCAGTGCAGTTAGCAGATACATGGCGAATGAACATTGTAAAGTATTTCAGTGGATTTTAAGATACTTACGAGGTACTACTGATGTTTGCTTATAGTTTGGAAGAACTAGAGATGGAATCATTGGGTATGTTGATGCTGATTTTGCTGGAGACCTTGATAGAAGAAGATCTCTCACAGGTTATGTCTTTACAATCGGAGGTTGTGCAATTAGTTGGAAAGCCACTTTGTAAACTACAGTCACTTTGTCTATTACTGAAGCTGAGTACATGGTGATTACTGAGGCTTGCAAAGAAGCTATTTGGTTGAAGGGACTCTTTAGTGAACTCAATGAAGACCTTCAAATCAGTACAGTATTTTGTGACAGTCAGAGTGCAATCTTCCTTACAAAAGATCAAACGTTTCATGAGAGAACAAAACACATTGATGTTCGGTATCATTTTGTTCGTGATATTATTACTCGGGGTGATATTGTTGTGAGAAAAATTAGTACTCATGAAAATCTTGCAGATATGATGTCTAAGTCACTTCCTATAACCAAGTTTGAGTATTGCTTAGACTTGGTTGGTGTTCATTGTTGAAGTTAAACCCCTAAGTGGGTTTTATGGAAGAAGTGGAGAACTTGTTGGTTGAGAGTTCGCGATGATGAACTTGTTCATTGAGAATTCATGTCAAGGTGGAGATTGTTAGAATTAAATGACCTAAATCCTTATTTAAATAAAATACAGTGGTAAAATAAAATAAAAGTACAATCCATATAGAACTACACTTCTTTTATTTTATTTTAGAATAAGGTTTTTTAAACCTTATTAAACTCCATCTATTTTATATTGATTAGAATAAGGTGTTTCAATCTTACTACACTCCTATTAGAATATGGCTTTACAAGCCTATAAATAGACATAGTCTATTCCTCTTGTAATTAATTCGAATTCGACATAGTGAATTTTCTTCTCCTTTGCCCGTGGTTTTTTCCCGAAAGGGTTTCCACGTAAAATCTGTGTGTTCTTTATTTTTATTTCTCTTTTCTTTGCGATATATTTGTCATTATCGACTTTATATTTTTCACAATATGACTAATAAGGGTGATGAGGATATGTGTTAGGGCTTGTGATCAAGTTGATTGAATGTGCCTTGTATGTTTATATTGAATTTAAATGAATGGTAAGTTAATTACCATGTTATACAAACTTACTAAGCATTTCATGCTTACTCTGTTTTATTTCCCCTGTTCTATAGTAATTCGAAGGCTCGTTGGATGGGAAGCTTGGTAGAGATCACTCACACTATCCATCAGCACATTTCGGTTTATATATTGTAAATCAATTATGGTTATAATGGCATGTATAGGTTAATTGGCCAATATCGGCATATAAATGCTTTAATTGTAACTAGCCATTGGAATGGCTTGTGATGGATATGTTTGGTATGTGTTTGAAATGGTTGATTGATAAAAATTATATTGGCATATTGATGATTGAATGAAGTTAGCATATTTGATAAGATATGCATATATGTTAACTTGGTAATTTGAGTAAGTGTGTATATATGAGGCATTATATCATGTATAGGACTTGATTTTGAGTTGAGTTAAATGACCTATAATAGCTTGTGAATGTGCTAAAGTGTTGGTGTAGGAGGATGAAAAAATGGGGTGAGAAATATGGCTTGGAAAATAACCTATTTTTGTCCACACAGGCAGGGTCACGGGCTTGTGTCTCAGCCGTGTGTGACACACGGCCTAGCACGCGTGTGACCTGGCCGTGTGTCCCCTGCATCTTTAAAATGTCAAAACAGAGTGCCCAGAATTGATCACACAGCCTGGCACACGGACGTGTGACTTGGCCGTGTGACCCCTGCACCTATACACGATCTGGCATACAGGCGTGTGACTTGGCCGAGTGACCCAAGTCAGAGAGTTACAGAGCCTGAGACACAGGCGTGTCCCTTGGCCGTGTGAACCACACGGTCGTGTAACCCCTACACCTAGGAAAAATTTTGAGATTTCACGAAAAGTTCTCTAAGTACCCGGTTTAGTCCCAACTCATTTCAAATGCATGTTTTGGACCTCGAGGGTTCATATAAGGGACTTTATGTTTGATTTTTGACATAAATACTATGTAAAATAAAATATTTGTTTACTTGATTTGTATATTCTGGTAATGCTTTGTAACCCTATTCTGTTGACGGATAAGGGTTAGGGGTGTTACAATATGTATTGGGTTGGATTAAATTATAAAATGTTGGGTTAAAAATTCAAGAATCACATATAATTGGACCCAATATATGAGAGGACTAAAACTCCTCATAATAAGTATAAGGGGCAACAACTCTAGTATAATTAACTAGGGGTAGCTATCCTTCTCTCCTAGTTGACTAAGGAACTTGTTTTTCTATCAGATAAGTATTATTTGTATTCTAATAATTCAACTAGGATTCTCTAATATCTCCTTATAAATAGATTGCACTAGTAAGGCTAAGAATACACCATTTTGAGAATTTGTTATTGTACTTGGAAATAGTTAGAATTTATTTCTAAGTATAAATTCTATTTTCCAGGAATAAAAATCACTACACTAAAATAGACTTTTAGCGGCGTTTTTAGTGGCGTTTTAAAGGAAAACGCCTCAAATATTACACAACAGTGGTGTTTGAAGAAAAACGCCGCAAAAAATGAGCAATAACGGCGTTTATTTTCAAAACACCGCTAAAAAGATAAATAGCGGCATTTTTTTTAAAAGCGGCTAAAGGTCCGAGAATTAGCGGCGCTTTTAGAAAAACACCGCTAAAGGTCCAAGAATTAGCGACGCTTTTAGAAAAAACGCCGCTAAATGTCTGAGCATTAGCGGCGCTTCTAGAAAAGCTCCGCTAAAGGTTCGAGCATTAGCGGCGCTTCTAGAAAAACGCCGCTAAAGGTCCGAGCATTAGCGGCGCTTCTAGAAAAACGCCGCTAAAGGTCCTTCATATTTTTTTCCTATTCTTGCTTTGAATTATATTTTATTTTGATAAATTCACTTATAAGCAGTGAGAAAGTTTTATTTTAGTTACTTAATTATGAAAAGTTACAAATTGCTAACTAAACAATTTAGAAGTTTTCATTTAAGTTACAAATTAAGCTATTAAAATTGATTTAGGGTTTAATGTTTAATATGTTAATTTCATGGTTTAGGGTTTGTTATTTTGGTGTATGGTTTAGTGTTTTAAAGTTTGTTGTTTGGGTTTATTGTATATTGTTTAATATCTTAGTGTTTACCGGTATTATGGTTTAAGTGTTAGTGGTTGGGGTTAAAGTTTAGGGTTAAGGGTTTAGGGGGGAATTGTTAATGAGTTAGGGTTTTGAGTTTAGGGTTTGTGGTTTATGATTTTATGGTTAGGGGTTTGGGGGAAAATGGTTAATGTGTTAGGTTTTTAAGTTTAGGGTTTATGGTTTATGTTTAGGATTTTAGGGTTTAAGGTTTAGGGTGTTAGCTATATGACCCAAAATCCCGAAACTGAAATCCCTCATGAGGGATTTATGGTTAATGTGTTGTTAGCTATTAAAATATATGTTTTGTACTACACTAACATTGGCCACATGAATTCCCAAAAAGTTGGTTTTGGTTTATGGTTTAAGGTTTGCAGTTTAGAGTTTAGGGTTCGAGTTTTATAGTTTAAGATTTAGGATTTGGGGTTTTGAGTTTGAGGTTTATGTTTTGATGTTTGTGGTCTAGGGTTTATGATTTAGGGATTAATCATGGATTTTTTTAGAATATAAATCAAAATAAGATAAATGTAAATTATTATTTTTAAAAAAATATATATCAAAATGGGTTAAATCCCAAAAGCATACATGAACAATGGTTTAGTGTGCAATTGTATACATGAACTTTAATTTGATCCAGATCTTGTAAAATATTAACACAATTATTGATATATTAACATCATTTTTATTTATATATTGCATACATAAAATTTATAATTATTCAATATAAAAATATATTGATATTGTATTTATATTTTAAAATAATGTGTATGCATGATTAAATCAAAATTAAAGTTTCAACTATATATTTAAACCACAATTAGAATTTCACATCTAGAATTACACATTAAACCAAAATTCATATATAATTACGAGATGTAGGTGTATACATATAATTAAATGCCATTTATATAAAAATCTAAACAACTAATGCAGACTATACTTCAAAAATAATGTTGATGTAAAAAGAAAGAAAAAAAATTAAGTAAAAAAGGTGGTAATGGTAATTAAATTTTAAAACTTAATAATAAAAATTAAAAACTTAAAACTTAAAAACTTAAATATTTAATATTTAATATTTTTGTTAAAAAGCTCAATACTCAAAATATAATAAGAATAAAAATTTTAAAAAATGGTAATCTCAACACAAAAATTTTCAAAAAAAAATATAGGTTAAAAATAGAAAAAAAAATTAAAATTGCATAATAGTGGCGTTTTTGTAAAAAAAAAACACCACAAAAAATTGCAAAATTTTATACATAAAACGGTGCCGTTTTTTCCCTGCTAAAAAACTAAATCCACTATCCTATAACCCCGATTTTTTTTCCCCAAACTCAAACTCAAAATTTCCCAAAATTTCCCTATCGTTTCCCAATCAGTTTCCCTCCCCAAACTCAAAGTTCCTTAATCCCAAATTTCCCCTATCGTTTCCCAATCAGTTTCCCTCCCCAAACTCAAAATTCTTTAATCCCAAATTTCCCAGTAAGAAGCCTATTTTGCTTTATTTTCGCGCTTTCATGGTTATTCTCGCCGAATAGAACTTTCAGTATTTTCTCCCTTTACCAACTTAATTTTTTTCAAGGTAACATTTTTTTTAATCACTACTTTTTTTTGTGTATTATCTAAACTGGGTAATTTTCATGCTATGCATATATTGATTTCTATGCTTCAATTTTTTTCTTTTGCTTTTTTTGGCTGTCATTTGATATAATACAAATTGGGTTTCCTTCATTTAATCGATCCATGTTTGTTTCTGGGTTTATATTGATTTCAATAAAAGCTTGAGTCTTTAAATGATTTAGTTAATGTGTGTGCAAGTTTTGGTTCAATGAAAGCTTCTATTTTTTTAATCCCAAATTTTGTTATTGATTGTTTACATTGGTATTTGATTTAATCCCTTTAAATTGCTTTCCAGCGTTAGTTTAACTTCATCTTTGGTCCCTTTAAATTGCCTTTTGCTTTAATTTCATTTCTCTCTAGCGTTGAACTTTGTAAGGTCATTTTATATTGGTTTCTAAATTTCCAAACCTATTAAAAGTCATTTTCCTTTGGTTCAATTGCATCAATGGTCTCTCTAAATTGCTTACTAAGCTTCAAACCGTTTTAATTGGGTCCTTAAATTAATACTATTGTTTCTATTAGGTATTCTCGTCAGCCTATGTGTAAGCTTAGGCTTTAAATACCTAAAGTTTAAAATGTTTAGATTGGGTCTTCAAAGTAATAGTATTGTATCAAGCTAGTCATTTCCTCAGCCTATAGATCCAAATTACTCTAAATTGGTTCATAAACTTCAAAACGCTCTAATTGAGTTTTCACAGTATAATACTATCATATCAATCAAGTATTTTCATCAACCTAATTGTTATTGTAGGCTTTAATTTTGCAATACCATGCAGAGGCGCACGATCAACCATTAAAGATTAGGGTGGATTAAGTGCTTTAGAAAAGGCTATGGAAAAGGGAGCCATTGCTGACGAGGAACTCTTTATTTTGCTAAATGGAAGCTAGTGAAATGAACTTGGGTTACCCCAATTTGTAAGTTTGCTTTCTCTCCATGGTTTCCACTCATGTTAATCGTTGTTCCATGTAGCATAACAAGAACACACTCTTGTCTTGGAATCATCATCATTACCAATTTTTATCGTATAATATGTAAAACTAGATGTATTGTTGAATGGCAATTGTTTGTAGCCTCCCTTTGTGCTTGCAATGGTGGATGATTTTCTTTGTTGATTGTATTTTACTAACAGTCCCTGAAGTTGAGGGTAAACTTGAAATAGAGGGGCAGTGGACTATAGCTAATATCAATAAATAATCGACTATAGCTGATATCAATAAATAATCTGTTCATAGTTCTATTAGTAAACAAAAACAAGATAAACCTATACAAGCCTCGGATTATCTAAAATAATCATTCATAGTTTGTTTGTTTCATTCTCAATCGCATACAACTCACAAGGATTTTTATTTAGTAATACAAATTATATTTAAATTTAATTATATAAATAGTAAACAAGTCAACCTAAGTCGAACTAATCTTGATTCTTGAGTCCGATTTGAAAAAGTAAATAGAATAAGCAAACTGAATGACAGTAGGATGATTCATATGAGTAAAGCCTTTGATCCATTTATTAAAAACTTGTCGTCGTTGTTCATCACTAATAAATTCATCAATTAATTTACCTTTATCCATCACATGTTCTGCCTTCATTTTCATATCTTCATACATTATCTGCAATAATTACTTGTTAATAATATATTCCGTAACATCATTATTAATGATTAAATATAAATTTGTATAGCTTGAATCTACATAGAATGGGATAAGAATGAATTGGCAAGTCGAAATTAGTCTGACCAGTGCCAATCCATATTTTAAAAGTTTGTAACCCTTTATAGCAGCCCCCTACCCTATCAACATAAGGCTTATATTTTACCTACATATTGACATGTTTGAATATTTTTGGTCTGTGTTTAATTATTTTCTTAAGTTATTTTGGGATCCTATCTAAATTTATTCCATTTTGTTTAATGAAAATATTAAAATATAAAAAATAATTTATAAAAGTGTTTTAATTTTAAAAATATTAATTTATTAATTTAAAAGTATTTCGATTATTGCATATTCGCTTATCTAGTATCATTCCTTTCCCATCACCTGTTGACAATTAGCACCAATGATGTGGCACGACTGTTATACGAAGATCTTAGGACACCTGGAATTTGAGATACTTTGACTTTCAGGTTTTAGCACATTTGTTTATAAATTTACAATTAATTATTAAATCTTGCAAATTATAGTGTGTTCCTTTTTGTATAAAATAATGTGTAAAATCTTAAATACGTGTATAAATGGGCTAACCCGCAGGGTCATTGTCTACTTGTCTGTATTGGGACTGATTAGTAGAGAACCCAATCAGATTACGATAACAATTGTTGAAGGAAACGAAACTGCACGGAAACTTCTTCGCCTGTGGATTTATACGGCTGGGTAGTGGCTTTATCTTTTCATCTGAGGTGAGTTGATTGAGTTGAAATTATTTCAACTGATTTTAGTTTCTAAACTGATTTTTCTACATACTGGACCCTTGTTATAGATACGTACTTCTGGTATGTCAATTTTTGTAACATTGGTTTGAACTTAAGTTGTATGTTTTTGGAGTAGGCATGCTGCATTTTCTTGCCTAAAATTTTGGATATCTGGAATGAGGTATTATATTGGTCTCATAGTAAGTATCAATACTCTAACTCCTAAGTACTGGTAGTTGTGAAGTTGGTAGCCAAAATTTTGAAGTAGGAGTGACTCGTATTGATACATGGCTTACAAAATATCAATATATATATTAAGTATATGTACATCATTGATTTATCTCAAAACAAGAAAATATTGAAGAAAACATTTAATATATATAAGATTCAAGAAGTTAAAGGAAAAGGCAGTTATGGAGTTGTGTGCTCAATGATCGACTCTTGGGTCGAAAAGTGGCGATAAAGAAAATACATGATATTTTTGAGCATCTTTACGATCTTTCTCAATTCTTCGTAAGATAAAGTCGCTTAGACTTCTTGACATCCCGATATTGTCGACATCAACTGTCATGCTTCTCACTGTGATATGGGGTCCCTGTGTTGTTGTTGGCTGTTGTGATCTTCGTGACTCGGTTGCGATTGATGGAACTATTACTAAAGGATTTCACCTAACAGGTGCACAACTCTGCTATACATCATTCTTAGATAGTTTACTATGATTGGTTGCCAAGTTATTATTTTCTATACTTGGACTCAGGGCTACTTTAGGGAATCCTACTCCTATACCCCATATTTGAATATGTCAAATACAAGTGGCAGACATGAGTACTTTAGAGAAAAATGAGTTGAAGCAACATAGACTATTATATCAAGCATTATCTGATTACCAAATCTGTTTGGTGAGTTCTATATTCTTGACTTGAGTGCAAGTGTTAGAGTGCGAGTAAATGTCAAATATGAGTATGCCATATCCCTATAGACATGTCTTTATATGTGTCAAATACAAGTAGTTCAAGAAAAAATGAAAATCAAGTAACATCAAGTTAAAATAACTTGAAAAATGGGTTTGGAAAGCTAGGTCCGACTCTAATCTTCAATGGCGAATATTTGCTAATCTAAAGTGTGTACAAAATTGCGAGACTTGTGTGAGTACCGATATTTGGACTTGCTATCTTGCCAATATAATGGCCAACTACCCCAAGTTCTTAATTCAACTTCGGAAGACACCTAGCAGTTTTGATTGCCTTGATCATATCAAGATCAATGTTGGTTTATTATTGTGTTTATCGTAATAAAATTTAATACACATTGTTTAAAGAACTCACCTTTTAACTAATTAAAATTTAATGTCTACATGAATAAATAAAAATAAAGTAAATAATAATACCAAAAAGTCGAGTTCAAGAATTAACTTTTACTTTTCGGAAAACAAATTCAAAAGGAAAAAAAAAGAGACATACAAGAGTAAAATTAAATGCATTATACTTAATATTTCTAAGAATAGGCTAAATAGGGAGAAAATGATAGGTTAATAACTAAAATTATAGATCTTAACTAGGTTCAAATATTTTAAACACAATACAAAAATTTGATTTAAGCTAGTTTAATATATATATATATATATGTATTTAAGTTTAAAAAATCCATAATAATTTTGTTAAATCTATTTTGTGGTAAAAATACAAAATATGATATATATACCTTAAAAAACAATTAATTATAATATGTTTTTTGTATATTATAAATGATGCTTGATAACCCTTTTAGAAAAAAAATGAATGGCAAACACAAAGCATCAAATGACATTATGGCTTTATGACAATCTGTATATACTACTCCAAAAAGCACTTTATAGTGAATAAATAAGGTTTTAAAAGTAATGGTTTGAATACCGAGATTTTGAGTTTCATTTTGTATAATATTTGTAAATTCTCATTATTTAAATTTAATTATATATGAATTTTATTTTAATTTAAGTTGGAATATAGGAATTTGGATAATCTGAAACCTATGGAATTTGGATAATGATATTTCTCCATTTAAAATATCTTGTTGCTTGATATGCTTTTGATAATCTGAGAACCTATGGAATTTGGATAATGATATTTCTCCTTTAGCTTCTTGTGATTTTTCTTTATCTTGTTTTTTAAATTATTAATGGTTTGATACTTATTTATAATCACAGTTAAATTGAATATCCTTGCTTGATATGTCTCCTATAATTATTTGATAGGTGGAGTTTGATCGACAAAATGGTGAGTTTGGCTTTTCCCATATTTCTCATCTTTTTGAATTCATCATCTTATATATCTTAAATATGACTTATTTGTTTATTTTATTTTTCGTTTCCAATTAAGATATCATCTTCTTTTTCTAAGTAGTTGATTAAAAGGAAACAAGAGAATAAGAATAAAGGAAAATTTACCCAAATGAAAAAAATGTATACAAGTATTTGGTTTTACGCTTCATTTTAATTAATCAAATCTACCAACATTTGTTATAAAATCTAAATTTTTAAAATTTAGTTTAATTTAGTTAGTTCATTTATGTGATATTCTTTATGATATGAAAATCAGCAAGTTAGTAGATTTATATTCAAATCGAACACAATCGACAAGTTAGTAGATTTACTTAGTATTTTGTTTTGCTTTTAAGTATAACTTCGAATTTGAAGCATTCATTGAAATCAAACATTGTTTATTTCATTTTGAAGGTAGTTAAATTTGTTTCTAGTTTAGTTTTGAGATGTTTTGCTAGTCAAAAGTGCACTAGTTTTATGGAATTATTAGTTATGTTTGATTTAAATTAAAACATTCATTGAAATCATTGTTTAATTCATTTCGGGTATATTATTTTATTTCATTTCTAATATAGTTTAGGGATGTTTTGGTTAAGCGAAAGTTTAATAATTTTAACATCTTTGTAAAGTCGTGAAGTGCTCGAGATGTGGATATCTAAATGGATTGGATTCTATATTTTCTTGTACTTAAATATAATTTTACTTTGAAATTCTAAGACCAAGTGAAACCTTACATAAGTATTTTACTTTGAAATCTATAATTGAACCCTTCTTTTTTGTGCAAAAATTCTCTCTGAAGACTCTTGAGTTATATGTCTTAGTTAAACCTGAGTAGTGATCATGTGCATATGGAATACTTGTACCGTTTTTCTCTAGCACATTTATTATTTACAGCTATTGATGTCCAGATTAGATCTTTCCAAAATTATTTTTCCTACTTTTTTTAGCTTTTATCTTTAGTTGCAATTCAATAATGATTCACAGCTTTCTAGTTCCCATAGGAAAATAATTGAGCTCTTGCCATAAATGATTGACGATGTTCGAGATTATTTTCATTTTATCATATAACAACTCTTAGTTTTCTCTTGCTTAGAGGAGATGATTTTAAGCATCTTGTGGTGATGCGGTGGATGCCACTGTGATTTTGGGGAATAAATGGTCCTCAACGAAGTGGCTGCATGTTGAAGAATACAAGTTGTAAACTGCAAATAGAGGTACCTATCTGAACCTATCGTAGTTTGTTGCACCAAGAAGCCACTGTGGTAGTTGACTGTGTTCAACCTTTTGTTGACTTTTAAGTGCACACCATGAGCTATCCTTTTTTTTTCCTCTCTAAAATCCACGAACCACTTTGAAAAAGAAAAAAGAGATTATAAATGTATGAGGTCCTTCAAACCACCTATAGAGAAGTTCATTTGCTGAGCTAGTAGCTAGCTTCTTCAGTGATATATCAATCTTTAGCACTAGTACCTTGTATATGCAAAAATACAAGGATCATTTCAAACATTGTTTAGATTAGATTTTTTAGCTGAACCAGTTAGCTAGCTTGTTTGATGATTTGTGAATCCTTGGATATTAATACATTGTATGAGCTAAGGGTCAACCCAAGTTTTCATTCTTTTCAAGGTCATTGAGGGTGTAGATGTAACATCCCGAATTTGGGCCTAGCAGATTTGGGCCTATAGGCTTGTAACACCCCAAAAATCTCGAAACTTTTAATTTTTGTGCATGGGAGTTAATATTCATGTGTAGCACTTAGAATAATAATATTAAGGTATTATCGGGATTATTTGAAGCCTTAGAGTTAGGGGAGACCATTGGCAAAATTTATTTTCTTTAATTAGTGGACCCTAATCTTGGGCATGAGGCCTCATAAGCGGATTAAGAGAAGAGAGGACACAAATGGGCTCGGGAATTGGGTCGAGGCCTTAATTCAATTCTCTGATTAGACACTCTAGTGGAAAGCCTGATAAGATAAGGGCTTAGAAGATGTTATCTGTGTTTTAAACACAAGTGGGCTTGTGGCCCAGTGGCAAATGGTGCCACTTAGAGAGCAAGGAGATAGCGTCATTAGCAGATGAAGAGGGCCCAAGTTCGAGTCACTTGAAGCCCAATTCTTTTAAATTAAAGTAGCTAAATTTTGGCATTTAGGTGGGTAAGGTTGGACGGAAACAAGGCTAAAATATAGGGGATTTTTAATGTTTTTACTATGTGGATATTAAAGCTGATAAAGGAGTGAGGAGTTGGTGCTAATTAGGTTTCTTTTGGATGTGAGTTTAGATTAAGATAAGGGGAAAAAGATGAGGAGCTAATCCAGGAGGCTAGTGTTGGCCGAATGTAGGATGCTTATTGAGGGGAGAAATTTCGGTTGAGTGTTTAAGTGTGGGAATGCCGAAATTTTGAGGATTTTTCGAGGAACTCTCTTCTGATTATTTTATTTTCCCTCTCTCTTTTCTATTTTCTTTTGGAGTGCCAACCGAATTCTCCCTAGCCATGTGTTTATCTTTTCTTCCATTCACTAAAAATCGAAACCCTCTAAAGCATCATCAATTGCCGAAACACTGTTAGTTTCTGTCTCTTCTCTTTCAAACACATTGGCCGAATATCCCTTGTAAGACAGCATTCTTCTTGTTCATCTTTTTCGGGATTTTCTTAAAAAGTCAAAATTCCTAGATCTCTTCTCCTGAGATTGCCGAATCTTCCTGCAAGAGGTAGCCGAAACCTTCTGAAGAGGTTTCTAAATCGGTTGCACTCGAATCATACTACTTCCGGGATCTAATCACTTTAGGTAAGGAAATCTATTCAACTAAACATATAAAATGGGGTAACTAATAACCCTTGGCCGATTGTAGGGGGAGCCTTATCTTCTCGTTCTTTCGGGATTTAATTGATCTAGAGTCGTGAGCAGAGAAACGATGGTTAGATTAGCGAGGGTATCGACATAAAGAGTAGTACTACGTGTTATCAGGTGTGTAATTTCTCACACCATCTCTATTGTCTGTTATATATATATATATATATGAATCATGCGTGATACATTAAATGCCAAAATCCCGGCATGGCTGTTGAAAACCCGTGGAGGGTAAGGGCGATCCATCAGGTTAGTGACTTTTGTGACTATTAAGTAATTAATTCTGTTGAGTGTTGTCTACATGCATGTCGATTTCTTTGTTTGCTCGGGGTTGGGTGATTGATGTATATGAAAGGGGAAGTGTTCTGTTGTAGTGGCTCTGCCACGATCTGTTCTGGTGACTATGTCACAAATCTGACGATGAGTAGCTAACTGCAGCATGACTGCCATCGATGGTGTGTAGCGGTGTGGGTTGATTGTAGAAATCCCCAATGGTGTGATTGGCAGGTAAGGGTGGTATGTAGCGGATGGATCTAGGATTGGGATGGGCTTCGCATAATTTCTATTATATGATATTCTGTTATTCTGTTCTGTGGGCTAAGGCCCAATCTGATGGTGCATGAGGGATGCACACTGAGTCTTGTGACTCACCCCATTGTTTAACACTTTTCAGGTAGCACGTAGCACATCGGACCAGGCTGGAGAGGAGTGCAAGGTGGTCATGCAAGAGTTCATTTTGGATACTGCAAAAGAAATTATTTAGTCTATTTATATTTAATATTTTTAATTAGTTTGGTTTATATTTTATTGTAATAAGGCCACTGGCTATTATTTTTCTTTTATGTTTTTTCGAGTTTTCGAGTTTTTTTTAGACATTTAAATTCTACGTAAAATCTAAACTAAGGCATGTATTGAAATGATAAAAATCAAAGGAAAATTTCGATTTTCTCATCACTAAGGCATTAATAAAAATTATATCTTTTACTAATTTACTGAAGTTTACCGAATAAACGATTAAGTTTGAAAAATGTTTTCCAAAATGCGACATGTTCTATAAAATCTTCTTAGTGACATGTCGGATCCGGTCATAGTGTTTGGACCGGGTTTGGGGTGTTACAAATTGGTATCAGAACCCGATTCAAAAATTGACTTTGGGGTTTTAGGCTCAAAACGTTTTCTAAAGATGGGTTTTAGAAACATACATGTTTATAAATAATACAGGAAGGTTTTCTCGGCATGGCACCTGCGTCTCCGGCCAAGTCCGCCAGGTAAGTAATCTGAACTCACTGTGTGATATATGTATGTGGGCTTTATGTGACGTAGATTATCTTAATTAAGACTTGATGGACTTTAGGCTTAGCTTAAACAACTTCTTAAACCTCATAAGACTTAATCTAATTAAACCCGTCCGTGGACAAGTCACAAGGTTAGGGTGTGGCAACGGGTATACGCATGTCTAGGATTGGATCCAGGAAGAGCTTGGTACTTAAGCGGTCCTAGCGACTCACCTCTTCTTCACTGGAATCCTACCTGGTGCGTAGTGACTGTTCACCTTAGCCACGAGGACTTGTTGACGGCCAAAGTTTCTAACTAAAACCCAAAAGAGACCAGCCACCTTATTTTTACAAAATTACTAAAGTGCCCCTAATTTTGAAAAAAAAGGTTACCAAAACGCCCTTGATTTGAAAAATTACCAAAATGCCCTTGATTTGGAAATTATCAAAATTTGCAAAATTACTGAAATACCCTCGATTTGCAAAATTACCAAAATACCCTTATTTTGAGAAAAAAATCACAAAGATACCCTATTTTGAAAAAAATTATGAAAATACCCCTGTAGGATAAAATTTCGAAAATACCCCTGGGTAGTGAAATGACGAAAGTACCCCTATGTGTTGAATGTGGGTTCATGGATGTTGTCTATATGTTGATTGTTGAATGTATGTAGTTCCCAGAACTAGGAGGAGTAGACTTGAGACTGGAACCTGTAGACATAAATTTGAATTCGGAAGAACCTCTATCGAAACTACTTTCCGTAAGACTGTCCATTATTAATCAGTGGAAGAAAAATTATTAATAATTCATAAAATTTCTAATCAGATAAATCGCGAATGGTAGAATGAGTACTAGGGGACGTGGTATGCGTGGCCAAGGTAGAGGCATGATTGTTGTGTCAGAACCCGTAGGGTCTGGTCACGAGTCAGGGAATGAGGTGCTAGTGCCACCAGCTGTGGAGGCAGAATTTCAAGATCAGACGGTCGGAGATGATGCTATATCTCAGGAAATGTTACGAGTTTTAGAGAGGATTGCTGGGGCAAGCATGGGCACAGGACCTGAAGTCTGTACCAGAGCGACTTAGAGCCAATGGGGCAGAGGTGTTTAAGGGAATTTCTGGTGTAGCTCCTAGTACAGCTGAGTACTGGTTGGAAGCAATAGAGCGTATAATGGATGATCTCGACTTCACGGATGAAGAGAAGCTGAAGGGAGTGGTGTCTCTTCTCCGGGACGAAGCATATCAATGGTGGCTTACGGTTAAGGAAGGTACCGTAGCTGACCATATCACCTGGGATCACTTCAGAACGGCATTCCAAAGTAAGTACATTGGGACGAGCTATGTGGATGCGCAGCGCAGAGCATTCTTGAATCTGGTTCAGGGAGGTAGGTCGGTGGCGGCGTATGAAGCAAAATTCTTACGCCTTAGTCGTTATGCTCGAGGGATAGTGGCCACAGAACAAGAGCGATGTGTTCATTTTGAGGATGGCCTGAAGGACGATCTACGTGTGTTGATAGCTCCACAAAGAGAACGGGAATTTGTTGTGCTCGTGGAAAAAGCTAAGATAGTGAAGAGGTGAAGCGGACAGAAAAATTGAACCGGGATAGGGATAGGAGTGGAAGTAGGAGAAACTTTGAATCGTCAAGGGCAGCTGAGCGCACTCAAAAAAGACCTAGGTCGGATGGACCGAACCAGGTACAGAGACCTGCTACTGCCAGTCAGACACAAAAGTGTGCTCGATATGGTAAATTCCATGTAGGTGAGTGTTTGGCAGGCAATGGAAAGTGTTTTAGGTGTGGATCTCTGGATCATCAGACTAGAGACTGTCCACAGCCACGGGGCGATGTAGGACCTGCAGGACAGGGAAATGCTCAACTAGATAGAGGATGTCAGCAGCCGCAGAGAGGTCGTGGTCCAGCCAGGGGCGATATTGGTAATGAACACGGTCGTGGAGCACCAGGTAGAGGTGCAGGTTATGCTGAGGCGAGGCAGCCAGCCTTGGTCTATGCAGCACATCGCCAAGGGGACGAGGCGCTCCAGATGTGAATAATGGTGCGTACCCTACTGTAGTATATTGAGTGTTTATTTTAAAATTGGAGTGCACAGAGAAAGCGTAGTGGTGAGACTTGGGTAGTACAATTGATAGTTAGTTAAAAATTTCGAGGACGAAATTTCTTTAAGGAGGGTAGATCTATAACATCCTAAATTTAGGCCTAGTAAATTTGGGCCTATAGGGTTGTAACACCCCAAAAATTCTGAAACTTTTAATTTCTGTGCATGGGAGTTAATATGCATGTGTAGCACTTAGAATAATAATATTAAGGTATTATCGAGATTATTTGAAGCCTTAGAGTTAGGGGAGACCATAGGCAAAATTTATTTTCTTTAATTAGTGGACCCTAGTCTCAGGCACGAGGCCTCATAAGCGGATTAAGAGAAGAGAGGACACAAATGGGCTCAGGAATTGGGCCAAGGCCTTAATTGAATTCTCTGATTAGACACTCTAGTGGAAAAACTGATAAGATAAGGGCTTAAAAGATGTTATCTGTGTTTTAAACACAAGTGGGCTTGTGGCCTAGTGGCAAATGGTGCCACTTAGAGAGCAAGGATGTGGCATCATTAGCAGATGAAGAGGGCCCAAGTTTGAGTCACTTGAAGCCCAATTCTTTTAAATTAAAGTAGCTAAATTTTGGCATTTAGGTAGGTAAGGTTGGACGGCAACAAGGCTAAAATATAGGGGATTTTTAATGTTTTTACTATGTGGATATTTAAGCTGATAAAGGAGTGAGGAGTTGGTGCTAATTAGGTTTCTTTTGGATGTGAGTTCAGATTAAGATAAGGGGAAAAAGATGAGGAGCTAATCCAGGAGGCTAGTGTTGGCCGAATGTAGGATGCTTATTGAGGGAGAAATTTGGTTGAGTGTTTAAGTGTGGGAATCTTTGAAATTTTGAGGATTTTTCGGGGAACTCTCTTCTGATTATTTTATTTTCTCCCCTCTCTTTTCTATTTTCTTTTGGAGTGCCAGCCGAATTCTCCCTACCCATGTGTTCATTTTTTCTTCCATTCACTAAAAATCGAAACCCTCTGAAGCATCATCAATTGCCAAAACACTGTTAGTTTCTGTCTCTTCTCTTTCAAACACATTGGCCGAATATCCCTTGTAAGACAGTATTCTTCTTGTTCATCTTTTCCGGGATTTTCTTAAAAAGCCAAAATTCCTAGATCTCTTCTCTTGAGATTGTCGAATCTTCCTATAAGGGGTAGCCGAAACCTTCTGAAGAGGTTTCTAAATCGGTTGCATTCCAATCATACTACTTCCGGGATCTAATCGTTTTAGGTAAGGAAATCTATTCAACTAAATATATAAAACGGGGTAACTAATAACCCTTGGCCGATTATAGGGGGAGCCTTATCTTCACGTTCTTTCGGGATTTAATCGATCTAGAGTCGTAGACAGAGAACAGTTGTTCCGATTAGCGAGGGTATCGACATAAAGAGTAGTACTATGTGTTATCAGGTGTGTAATTTCTCACACCATCTCTGTTGTCTGTTATATATATATGAATCATGCAGATTCTATTAAATGCCAAATCTGGCATGGTCATTGAAAACCCGTGGAGGGTAAGGCGATTCATCGAGTTAGTGACTTCGTGACTATTAAGTAATTAATTACATTGAGTGTTGTCTACATGCATGCCGATTTTTTGTTTGCTCGGGGTTGGGCGATTGATGTATATGAAGGGAAGTGTTCTATTGTAGTGGCTCGCCACGATCTGCTTCTGTGACTATGTCACAACCGACGATGAGCGACTTAACTGCGCACATGACGCCATCGATGGTGTGTAGCGGTGTGGGTTGATTGTAGAAATCCCCAATGGTGTAATTAGCGGTAAGGTGGTGTGTAGCGGATGGATCTAGGATTGGGATGGGCTTCGCATAATTTACATTATATGATATTACATTATTACGTTACGTGGGCTAAGGCCCAATCGATGGTGCATGAGGATGCATCTTGAGTCTTTGACTCACCCCGTTGTTTAACACTTTTCGGTAGCACTTAGCACATCGGACCGGGCTGGAGAGGAGCGCAAGGTGGCCATGCAAGAGTTCATTTTGGATACTGCAAAAGACATTATTTAGTCTATTTATATTTAATATTTTTAATTAGTTTGGTTTATATTTTACTGTAATAAGGCCACTGGCTATTATTTTACTTTTACGTTTTTTTGGGTTTTCGGGTTTTTTTTAGACATTTAAATACTACGTAAAATCTAAACTAAGGCATGTATTGAAATGATAAAAATCAAAGGAAAATTTCAGTTTTCTCATCACTAAGGCATTAATCAAAAATTATATATTTTACTAATTTACTGAAGTTTACCAAATAAATAATTAAGTTCGAAAAATATTTTCCGAAAATGCGACATGTTTTATAAAATCTTCTTAGTGACATGCCAGATCCGGTCGTGGTGTTTGGGCCGGGTTTGGGGTGTTACAGTAGATTTAAATGAAATTATGGCATGCAAAAATACAAAATGTAGATTCATCGTGGGTTTAGCTTTTGTTAGTTTTTGGTAGTGTGCTGGTTTTAAGGATTAATGTTCTAATTTATTTTAGTAGTTATAGTGTCTAAGTAAATAAGATCTTTGGTGGTTGATTTGGCTCCTTAGTAATTTGATACTTATGCTATTTTTTTATTGACAAGATAACAGGATACATCAATACATGTCATAATCGTGCGGTGATGAGAAAGTATTGAGTGATGTAGCCCCATGTGATGGGGGCATTTGTATCTTCTGAGTTTTACAAGATATTTGGATCCGGTTTCTGATTTGTAACAATGGTGGCACATGTTCTTTTTAATTGGATTTTTAGATCTTGAAATGTGGGATTTTTAGATTTTTACGCTTTGTAAAAATATGATTTACACGACATTAAATTTTTGGATTTTTTTAAAAATTTTTCATAACCTTTAGCGGCGTTTTTGTAAAAGTCCGCTAAAAGTCATGTTTTTAGCGGCGTTTTTAGGAAAGCGCCGCTAAAGACATTGATTTTTAGCGGCGTCTCCAAAAAAAGCGCCGCTAAAAGTCCTGATCTTTAGCTGCGTTTTCTAAAAAAGCGTCGCTAAAAGTCTTAGTCTTTAGCGGCGTTTTCTAAAAAAGCGCTCTAGCAATCCTGGTCTTTAGCGGCATTTTTAAAAAAACGCCGCTAAAAGTCTTGGTCTTTAGCTGCGTTTTTTAAAAAAGCGCCGCTAAAAGTCCTAGTCTTTAGCGGCATTTTCTATAAAAACGTCACTAAAAGCTATGATCTTTAGTGGCGTTTTTTAAAATAAACGCCGCAAATTTTAGCGGCGTTTACTATAGCGACATTTTTTGTGGCGTTTCCAAAAGCGCCGCTAAAGGCCAAAAAAACGCCGCAAAAAGTTTATTTTCCTGTAGTGAATTCTACCATTTCTTTATATAGAGAGAGAAATTTACTTTTCTACTGAAAGTAGGAAATTTATTTATGATTTTGTTTGACTCGTGATTATTCAAGCCTATACTCGAAGTGATTCGTAATATAAAAATAGTGGAGAAGGTCGTTCGGTTGAAAGCTGGGAGCGTCAAAGATCCGTCTCGCACAAAGCACATGTACTTTTCGAGAAAAGTTTATTGCCATAAATATCACAAACCAACTTGGTTTTCAAATTTTTATTTTTCTGCTGTAACAGAAAATCATTTTCAAATCGAATTTTTTTAGCAATATAATATTTAAATAATTCAATACAATGAAACATGAAATATAAATTTTAAATATTTTTTAAGTATTAATATAAATTATTTGTAAAATTAATAATATATAAAATATTTTTAGAAATCAAATATAATCAATAAGGTTTAAAAATTTAATATAATGATATGTAAATATAAAATAATCTATTTTTATACATCTTTTAAATAATTAATATAAATAATGGTATTTTGATAACTTTTACTCTCAAATGCAAAAGTCAAAAGCCAAAAGCACTTAAACTTCAACATTTGTGTTTGGATGGAAAATCATTTTTTAATCGTACTTTTGACTCCAAAAATCAAATATTTTTTATTGCTTTTGTGGTGGAAAAACACTTTTAATTAAAAGTAGTTTTCCATTGCAATGGAGAACACATCCTATAAAGCTTGATACCTACCGTTACAAAAAATGTTCCTGGTGCATTGAAAATTATGAGGAAAAATTAAGATAATGAATTTGTAAATTTTATTTTTGGTGATTTGAACTTTGTTTTTTTTAATGAGTTTAATTTAAGTGAGTTTATTAGGTATTTAATATGTATATGTGTAGATTAATGAGTTTTGACATTAGCAATAAGTTTTTCAAATTTCAAAATCATAATTGAGGCTATTTATATTTAATTTAAGTGATTTTTAAAAAAATTTGGATTAATTACTATTTATTTTTGAAAGATTATATTTATATTTTTAATTTTTTTCATTATATATTTGATATTAGGGTGAGGGTAGAAGTTTTATGATTTAAACTCATTTATGATAAGAACGTTAACCAGTACGTAATACAGATTAAGACATATATATTATCTCTAAAATGACAAATTGTTCTGAAAGAAGAAAAAAAAGTGGAATTATTTTTAGTGAAAAGTTGTTACTTTTTCCATGCAAGCAAAGAAAGAGATGATAAAACTTATTTAAGAATATATGAGATGTTGAGATTTAAGAAATATATATATATATATATATAAGACAAAAGATAATAGATATGGAGATGTTCATATTTAAAATTTGTCTCGAAAAAGCTATAAGAAATAATAGAACTTAAGAGTATCTGAATATCTCTACATTTAATATTTGTGTCAAAACTTATTGTAACTTTCATAATTTTTCCACAATGTAATATCTATAAATACTGTATTTTTTAATTTTATTTTAATTAATTAAATACCAATAATTAAGGGCTTCTAACTAAATTATCTGAATAGTTAGAATTGTGTTTTTATGCTATTTTGATTTTTTAAATTAAAAATATTTATTAAAAATAAACTTATTTTTATTTTTAAAATTTTCATGTGTTCCTTCCATTAAATTATATTTCTAAGTTAATTTATTAATTTATGAATATTTTATAAGTTAGTTATTCAAACAAAGCATTTTAAATAATATTTTTCTATATAAATTTTGTTTCAATCATCAAAATCAACAAGGAATGGTAAAATTTAATAAACAAATAAAATTTAGTGGAAAAATCCAATAAAATTTAAAGTTTAGTGATAATTTTTTTAATGAAACGGCAAAATTTAATTTAGTGATAATTTTTTAACTAAACGAAAAATTCAATCACATAATAGTTGAATGGTAAATTTACTCATACTCTCAAAATGTAATAGCAAAAATCAATTAAAATAAAATAGTATGGTCGCAAATTTCACTTTACGATTTTTTTAAATATTATATAGATTATATTGATTAAAAATGTTAAAAACAATGTTATACAATATACAAATAATTCAAAATTTTAATAAATCGAAATAATTATTTTAAAATTTTATAAAATTCTAAATATATAAATATAATTTTAAAATGTCAAAATAATAAATATAAAATTGAAAATTTTATAAAATGAAAACATATTTAAATTTTAGAACATTGCCAAAAAAAACACACTTTAAATTTTTAAAATATATATTCTAGAAATTTCGTAATAAAATTTAATTATTTTAAAAATATAAATCTAAAAATTCAAAATAATAATTCAAAATTTCAAAAATAGAAAAAAATTTAACTAAAGAAACATAAAGTCCATAAATTGAAAAGGTTTAATTTAAGACTTGGAACACTAAAAAATATCAAAATGTATAAACTTTATAATTTTTTAATAATTTTTAACAATTACAATAAAATATAATTTTAAAAATTTTGAAATTTTTAAAAGATTTAAAATTCAAAAGAAATACCTATCAACACCGGTTAATAACCGGTCAAAGTCAAAGGTTATTTTAAAAAATATTTAACTTTTTAGTAAAAAGTGATATGGAATTCATTTTGGTCATGGTACTAAGAAATGGAATTCTAGAATGGCATCATATATTTCTGCAAAACGTAAGGGTATTCATGTTACAAATTTGACAAGAATTGTTTGTTTTTTGATGCAGCAAGTGAGGGAAAACAATTCTTAATTGTTGGTACCAAAAATAAGGCCTCCGATTCGGTGGCGTGGATTGCAATAAAGACTCGGTATCATTATGTAAATAAAAAATGGCTCGGTGGTATGTTAACAAATTAGCCCACTACATAAATGAGGCTTTATAAGTTCAAGGACTTGAGAATAGAACAAAAGACGAGGGGGACCGTCTTCTAAAAAGAGATGCAACTATGTTGAAGATACAATTATCTTGCTTGCAAACATATCTAGGTAGGATTAAATATATGACGATATTGCTTGATATTGTAATCATCGTTGATCAATAAAAAGAATAGACGACTCTTCAAGAAAATATCACTTTGGGAATTCTAACAATTTATTTAATCGATACAAATAACGATTCTGATCTCGTAGATATTTTGATTCCAGCAAATGATGACGCTATAACTTCAATTCGATTAATGCTTAACAAATTAACAGTTACAATTTGTGAGAATCGTTCTAACTATATACAAAATCCTTGATTAATAATAAGATAAATAAATGATTTTTTAAAACTACGTAGATCTATAGAATCAGTCACTATATCCTAAATAACAAAGGTTACGGAGTTCCCTTACGAACAAGTAAAAAGCGTTGTTCTTCTTCTAGCATAACTTGTAGCATTTTAAGAGGTGGTTCACTGAACACCTTCACTCCTAGATGGCCGTCGAGAGCTATAGCAGCCATCCTATCAACTATCCGATTGCTTTCTCTGTAGACATGTAAAATCCTAACTTCCCAAGCTCGTTTTATAAGTTTAAAGATAGATCTCAACACTGCATAAATTGGCATTTTTGTTATTCTTTATTGTATAGTAAGCGTACGACTATTGTATTATCAGTTTCCAACACCACTTTCCTTATCCAAGGTCCCAAGCATGTCGTAATCCCTCATGCACCCCCCATAACTCCACATCAAGAATTGAGCATGAGCCAATATCTAGGGTGAAGTTAGATATTTACTTGCTTTGATTGTCTCACTGAATTTTATCAATTATTTTTTTAATTTTAATAAATTTGAATGTCATGTGGCACATTTTAATTAGTATTATGTGTCAATCAATCTTTTTAACATTTTTATAAAAAATTGAACTGAATTGAATAACAAAATAATAAATTTAGTATCAAGATGAGATGGAAAAAAAAAAAATACCGAAATGAAAAAACATATAGTTCAAGGGCGAAAGGGAGCATTAAGCCTAACTAGAAGATCAAAATTTAAAACCAACGAATGTTAATCAAGCAAAAAGCCCCAAACCCTAGGGGCTAATAGACGGACACTCAAGCCCAATAACATAAAACCCTAATTTGAAGGGATTAGGGTTTTGTTATTTGGTCGTCGGAGTCTATAAAACGGCTTTCTACTTCATTTCTCCTCAAATCAGATCTAATCGGCGGATTGCCTATCAGGTAAAAATCTACTTTAGGCCTATTATTGTTTTTTATTTCTCTTTTTCTCTTAATTTTTCATAGTTGTTCTGAGCTAGGCTTTCGACATTTTTTACTTCCAGTCGGAATTTTTTAGGGTTTGCAGTTTGCAATTGAGAACGAAAATTGTCTCTGTTGGTGGTTTAAATCTTTTAAATAATTAATTTTTTTGTTGAAGCCTATATGGAGTCCTGAGCTGAAGAGAATTTTTAGTTTTTCGGCTATTTAAATACCATTCTTATATTTTCCCTTTTCTTCCATCGATAGATTCTTTTCATGTTTGCCTCTGAGGATGATTGAAAATAAAACTTTCGTTCTTCCGAGAAAGTCCATGCGGAAAATTGCTGGAGACCTGAACTGAGGAGGCTTCATTTTTCTCCTGTTATTGTATAAATTAGCTTGTGTATATATGCGCGCGTACGGATCTGTGCGTGTCAACATTTAGTTATTGTCCGCGACATTTTTGGGATTAGGAGTTGAAGGCTTCTGTCACTCTGATGATGTTTTTCGTTCTCCTGAGCTAATATATGCTGAAAATTTATGGAGACCTGAACTGAAAGAGTTTCAGAAGATTTTTCACTGTGATGTTATGTGATTCAGTGGTTTATGTTATATCTTTGCAAAGCTAGACTCCGTTATTTTTTCACTAACTCTTCATTCTTCTGAAGCATCCATGTTGGACACTTCAGACTCTAAGCAGTTTTTCAAAAATAACACTTCGTTTTTGTTTTGATTGGGCAATTTATAATTAAGCTATAGTAATTTCTTTTCCATTTGGGCAAGTTTTGTGGTGCTTGCATGGTTATAAAATTTATTTCTACAATGTTTTGGATGAGTTCACTATTCATTTGGTATGTAAGCATTGAAAATTGTTCCTGTTTCACGTGGCAGTACCATTTTCAAGCGAATTGAGAGTTTCTGGGTTTTTTTTTTTTTTTTTTTTTGTTTTCTAATGGTTTTTGCTTGAATTATGCAGATCTTAGTTTTGATTTTAGTAGGAGATAGTACTGAACTTCCATAGTTGAACATGAGGTACTAATTTTTTTATACTTTTTCTTCATGTTCTGTTTCATTTCTTGCATGATAGACTAACCCTTCCATTTGTTTGCTTCTTCTTTTGCAGTCTTCCAATGGAGGAAGATGTAAGTTATCATAAATGCTATCTTTTTGTTCTTTCATATGTTTTCAGCTAAAATGCACGTGTTTGCTTATATTCGTGTCTTGTTTGTTTATTTTCCTGCAGACAGTCAAGAACGAGGAAGAGGAATTTAACACTGGGCCACTGTCTGTTCTGATGATGAGTGTGAAAAATAACACCCAGGTAATGTGATCATCTTTTTGATTCCCCAGCAATGGCTCATCTACTTGTTAGTGAGAATGTGGTTATGTAGAACTGAATTCGATTTTTATTAATGCAGGTTCTCATCAACTGCCGGAACAACAAAAAACTTCTAGGCCGAGTGAGAGCATTTGATCGTCACTGCAACATGGTTCTTGAAAATGTCAGGGAGATGTGGACTGAGGTTTGTTTCTTTTCGTTTTCTTTTGTATGAATTTTCTTTACAGTTAATTGAGAAGGTACTAATTATTTCTTGATTTGGTATATAGGTGCCAAAAACTGGTAAAGGCAAGAAGAAGGCCCTTCCTGTTAACAAAGACAGATTCATCAGTAAGATGTTCCTTAGGGGAGATTCTGTTATAATTGTTCTCAGAAATCCCAAGTAGAGTATCACACTTGGTAGTGTCAGCTTTGAAACTTCCTGACAAAAATTCGAACTTTGCCCAAGTTTCCGAAATTTTCCTATCTGCATCCGCCTTCATTCAAATCCTTCAACCTGAACCTCAACACTGCTTTGAGTTACTGAAGCTACTGTATGGAGTATTTCTTATGGTTGTAAATGACAAATTCTAGTGAACCTGATTGAGGCCCTTTTGACACGTGAATTGTTATGAGATAATTTGTGAATGAATAGCTGAGACCGAGAGATGATCTATGAAATGATTGGTTTGAAGTTCACAGCAAAAATCCAATCTAATGCCCAAGTTTTAGTTTGATTTTCAATGGTGTTAGAATATGCATGTAAGTGGCATTATTATATGTTACTTAAGACATGAGTGTTGAATATATCTAAAATGGAAATTGGAATACCATGTGAAGAAATTTTTGCAATAATGGTTGATTGTGACTTCGTGATCACATCTCGGATGTCTATTATCATAATTAATGTGTTCTCATTTCTAGTTTATATGCTTGAACAACAGTATAGTTCTATAAAATTTTCCGAAGTACATTTATATGGTTCATTATTCTGTAGAAAAAATTCTCCGAAAGAAGCTTTTCTCATGCACCATCATCATCTTTCTCCACTGAATTAACGGTCTCGATGTTCCATCCATTGGTGGCTGATATGATCAGAAGCCAATGGAGATTTCATCATCCTCTGCAATTTGATAACATATTGCTTGCTTCGGCCATCCGCTGGTTATTTGCTTTTGGTTGCAAGAAAGACAACAATTGCTGCTGACTTATCTCCATTCCTCGAAGATGATCTTTCAATCGAAGCAGCTTATTGTCTGCAATCTCCTGGTACTGCCTAAGTTTAACCAATTCCTGCATGTGTAATTTTAGCAGTCTTCAAATTCTCAACTTCCATCCATAGCTCAAAATTTTCATTGTTTTGCTGCTCGGATCCCTGGGAATATTTCCGTCTAGCAATGTTCTTTAGCAAGTCCTTTCGACCTTTGATAAATCCGTCGTTTGCGAATTCCCAACGATCCGTATCGACTTTTCTAAAACCCTGGGAGAACATTTGAAGGGTTACTAATGTCTCATGGAATGGTTAATAGAAGAGTGTGACAGATCTGAAGGGTTATTTTTTCCATCAATCGAGCATTGAATAATAATGACAGAAACAGGAAAGCAACGGAAACGATAACTAGCTGGAAAAAAAGCCAAAAAGTTATCAAAGCATTTGCTACAAAAATAGTAAATGCATCATATCAGAAACTCCGCAACCTCGGGAGTAGATCCTTTACAAACATAGAATAAAGCCAAAAACATCTATATATTCACTCAAAAATATGAATTTCCATTTACTAGAATTTAACATTCATTCATCAAATTCAAATATTGTAGACACTAGATGAGTTTTATCTCCAGTCCAGTATGACCATTGAATACATAAACGTCTCATACCAAAAGGAAAAACATCCATCACTGCATCTTGAACACCACGACCAAGCTCTCCCAAGCAAGAAACCCAACTCAACTAATCAAAACCAACAAAACCAAAGCCAAATTCATAAAGATGATAAAGAAACTTCAACCCCTAGACCCCCGGCCGAGTACTCCAAAATCCAAAATCCAAACACACGAATTGATATGCTTTATGATAGCCGATAAAAAGAGGGAGGAGGGGAGACTCACATAAATATTGAGTTGCCTGATGAAAGAAGAGAAGTTAGTGTGCTTGAAATACTTTGGAAGCAAATGAACTGTAAATTCAGTCATATCCCAAATTATAAAACTGCCATTATTTTGGCTCCATGAAATTATTGAATCTGTAACTTCATCATCTACCATTTCATAACATTTTGTGAGGATTGGTGGCGGTGCTATTGATTGACTGGCTTTCACCGTCTCTGAATTTCGATAACAATAAACAATGAATTCTGTTCCTTCATAAATAATGACACTCATTTATATGAAACATCGAAGTCTTTGCTTCACAGCCTTGGGCCTTCAACCGCCTGAAGTATGGAATATGTCGATATATATATAGGTCTATTTCTTCTCTCAGTCATTGTACTCATTGTCTATTTGCATTTTAAACCCTCTACTTTCTATTTCAAGAATTTAATACCTCTCAAATCCAATTAATAATATCATCAAAGAATCACGTCACATTTTATTAAAATAAATTGCTTAGGAAACCAATGTAAAGGACGTGGAACCATATAAGCACTATATATTATGTTAGCTTTCACTCTAGTTCTTTAAAAAACTGCTAAAAAATCTTACAAGCATAGAGTAGAACAAGAAACTGTAGAATCCATATTCACCAATTTTATATGCTTATTTGGCTTCTAGACGTGTAATATTGGTTATGTAAGCAATATTTTTTTTAATAAAAACATCCTACATAATCCAATTTAATGTAAATTCTTAGATAGTATTATTAATTGAATTTAAATTATCAAATTTTAAAAGTTGATAAATGAAGGTGTGTTTGGTTAAGTAGAAAAGTGAAAAAAAAAACTTGAAAAGTGGAGAAAAAATAAATTTTAAATAGACTTAGTAGCAAAGAAAAGTGAGAGGAAAATAAATAAGAAAGTCGATCATTTTACATAATACATAAAAATTAAGCATTCCAATTTAGAATGATAAGAAGAGAGGAAAATAAAAAAGAAAGATGATCATTTTACATAATATTAAATTTTCCATTTTATTTTTGAAGAGGCAAAGATATTTAAGTGTTGTTTCGTCATTGATGTCTATACAGTTGGTGCAATGTAAGCTATCATATGCATGCAATGACCAACGCAAGAATCTGGACCAACGCTATGACCATTTTATGATTTTAGATTGAGATTGAAAATTCCAATTGTTTAATAAATTTCGAATCCATTCGTTTTGAATGAGTCAATTTTTTTTTTTATAAAAAGTGGACATGGAATGTGAGATAAAGCGAATTTTTTTTTTAAACAATGAGTATGAAGCGATTATGGTCATTGTTTGCTTCGCTTCGCCTTATTTCACTATATAAAATTATCATTTTATTCTTGTATATATAATTATTGGAAGGATAGAAGTATAATATGTTATAAAAAAAAATCTCATATGTTTTATATTTAAATATTTTTGAAGAATTATGTTTAAATATTTATTTGCATTTAAACAGGTTAAAAAATTAAAGATAAATAGTAAAAGTAAATTAAAATAGTGCGGGATGAAGTGGGAATGGTGCATCCAACATCCATGGGGTGATAGTGGTATTCAAGATTATACATCTATAATAGAGTGGGACAGATGATGAAGCAGAGCATACCAACTATGGAGCGATGATGAATTTAGCAACATCCGTTCCGCTCCTCTCCGCTCCATTGCCATTAGGAAATGAAATAATAAAAACACCATTTTCATTTTCCTAAAAAAAATATTATCTCCATTATATATGTTTATAATCAAATTTAACTAAAATTATTAATTTTATTATTAAATAGTAATTTTGTCACTCCAATCAAAATTACAAAGATATTATTCAAAGCTCGATTCTTAGATAAGATTTTCTTTTTCATTTTAGTTGATAATCTATGAAAAGAAATTAAAATTACAACATATTGAATATTTATTTTTAAAAATATTTAAAATTATTGAAAATCAATTTATCACTTTATTAATAAACAATGAGCGGAAGTATTTGACAGAGAGTATATTGAGCTTAGGTTCAGCCAGGATTGAACTTGGATAAGAATATTGAAAAAACTCAAATTATTGTTCGACTAGTCTCGATTTAATCCATAAAGAAGTTTATAGCAAACTAGGACGTAATTTTAGCTACAAACTCATCAATGTTCTTGTCCAAACTTCCACCATGATCGGCTGCCTTTATAGCCAAATTCTTCCACTTGATTGAATTCTTCTTAATCTCATTGCCCCTTTCGCCTCCCATTATTACTTCATTTATGCACTGTTTTACTGTCTCTCTTCTCACAATACCTTTATCATCAACCGAAGCTCTAACCCCAACCCCCCAAACATCTTCAACATGCTTTGCATTAGTGGATTGGTCTGCCCATTGCGGCATTGCCACCATTGGAACCCCTAAACCCAATGCGTCAAGCACCGAATTATAGCCACAATGGCTCACAAAACAACCTACAGACCCGTGTTTTAGGACCTCCAATTGAGGGCACCATCGAACAATCAAACCCTTTTCTCGAGTCATGTGTTTGAAATTATCGGGTAGTTTGGGCTCTTCCGGTTCTCTCACGACCCATAAAAAGTAGGCATTGGTTCCTATTAAGCCCCAAGCTATCTCAGCCATTTGTTCAACTCCAACCTCAGCCAAGCTCCCAAACGAGACATAGACCACCGAGCCATTTGGTTTAGTGTTTAGCCATCTCATTCATGCGCTAGTGTTTGGATGTAAGAGTTGTAGACCATCATCTTTGTTGTGTTTTAGCCTTTTGTCCAAGTACATGGTGGAATGGTTGGTCCAATTGTCCCAAGTTTCCAAATTTTTGACATCCAATCTACAACCTAAAACATAGCCCACAAAGAAAAAAAAAAAAAATATTAATGTAGGTCAGGTCAAGTTTTCGAGAAGTAAGATTTTGACAACAAAAGTTGATATATAAATTTGTCTTAAATTATACCCATATTAAAATGTCGATGCAATTTTAACTAATTACTCTATCATTTCATATTTGTTAGGTTATTATCTAACATTAAATATATATTCATTGTTATGATTAATTGATCCTTAACCAAATATAAATAGTTAATAATAAGGTTGCATTTGTTTTATTGAAAGCAACTTCAGAAAATTTATCTTAGGGAAATGAATTACTTTTTCTTTTCTTTTTTGAAAAATTGATATTTTCTAGTGTTCGGATGATTTTGTATAAAATATTCTATATTGTTTGATTATTTCTTTTAAGATCATTTTCTAAAATTGTTCTTAGTAAAATAAACACAATATAAATATATTTGTTACAAAATATTACAATAACCTTTCCTTTTGAAAATTAAAATTTGTTATAAAATTTATTATAAAATTTATTTTATAATAAGATAATATTTTGTAATAATTAATATCATATATAAACTTAATAATAAACAATACCTATAAAATTTAATTTAAATAACATATATTACATGAGTGTGGATAATAACACATTAGAGTTGGAAGGGATAAATAAGGCAAAGTATGATTTGAACAAACCCTCATACATATTACATATATAATTAAAATATTCATATTTTATACTATAAATCTTTATTATTAAATCTTTATAAATTATAATATATATTTCTTATTGAAATATTAATATAATTATTGTTCATGTTAAGAATATTGTTTAAAGTTATTATTGTTAAACTTGTTATTAAAATAAAATTATAATATTAAATAATTTATTAAAATAATAAATTACATTAATAATTTATTATATTATTAAATATGAATAATTAAATATATATGTTTAATAATATTGCATATTATAATATTTTATATTAATCTTTAAATATTTTTAAAAATAAAAAATATTATTAATATAATAATATCAAGATTTAAATTAATTTTATATAAAAATAAAAGTAAGAATTGTTTTTAAAAATGATATAAGTTTTTCAAAAGATAAGTTAATCTACGAAAAAAATTGGACTAATTTTCACTTAATCTGCAATTTTTTATGAAACAAACAAAATATATAATTGCACCGACATTGTAATCAAGGATTCAAATAGCGGCCCGATATCGGAATAGCGGCCGTTATATAGCGGTAGCGGTGCCGTCCGAAATCGCTATTGCTGAAAATAACGGTGTGAAGCGGAGTCACACTAATAACGGCGAATTGCGGCCGCAATTTAGCGGGTAACGGCCGATTGCGGCAATAACAGGCCGCTATTCCCATTATTTTCCGTTATAGTTAAAAAAAATTCATCTATAAAGTATCAACGGAAACACAAACAGAAATAGTGTCAAACACAATAAAACAAAAGCCAAAAGGGAATAAATTCCCCTACGACCCTACCTGCAAAATCAGAGTTTTCAATAAAAAAAAAAGTAAAAAGAAGTTGAACTTGAATGTTGAATCTGAAAAGCAAACAACACAAAACATTCGAGCGATAAAATTAGAAATTAAAGTGCTTGGTTTCTTATTCAAACATTTTGTAATTCGCAAAAACCGAACAACACAGAGCAAATAAAAGCACCGAGGAGGCGAGGACTTGAATCATCCAGATTGATAATTTTCAAGTAAGTTACCGAAATTTTATCTTGGTTCTTGCTTGCATGTCTTCAATCTGCAGTGCATATGTTCCTTAGAGACTTTATAGGGATGCCGATGGACCGATGAAGGGAGAAGGCAACCAGCAACATATTCCAAGAATTTCAGAGGAGAGGATGTCATGAATCATGATAGAGTTTCTAAAACTCATCAGTTTTTCTTCCAAATTTTGTGTGTTTAGTGTTTACTGTTTAGGGATTTAACTTTGAAGAAATAAGAAGTGAAGAAGAAGCAAAGTAGAACAGATAAGAGACAACAGAGGCGTTTCAGAGACTTGAAAAATATTTTGTGGGTTAAGGGTTATAAAGTTTGTCTGCCCTTCTTTAATTTTTTTAATTAAAATTGGAAAATATTTTATTTATGGTTTTTGCTCTTAGAGACTTAGGTTAAATTCTTTTCCTCTTTATTTTAGTTTTGATTTGCTTGTGCCAAGTCTTATTATAACTGGACTATTTCATTTTTTTCATTTTGTTTCCATTGAGTTTTTAAATTTGTTAAAATAAAGCCCAATTTTTAGTTTCAAAAAAATAATACTTCACTTACTTATTCAAGAATACATATTTATTTTGTGGGTTATAAATTGCATCTTGATTGGATCATATAGTATTGAATTTTCAAAAGACTTGAAATAAATATATTTGAAATAAAACATGGACATGATAATAATAATAACGGATCATTATAAGCATATTACTGAAATATTTTAGGCAAAACTATTCTCACTTATTCGACTTACGAGTTTGAATAAAATTTAAAAAAAGTTAACTTTTGAAAAATAAAAAAATTTTATTTTGAAAAACGAGATTAGAATTTGATTTTATTTATATATGTATAGAAAAATTAATTTGATATTATTGTATTAAAAAGTATTAGTTAACTATTAATTTTTAAATTTAAAGTAAAAAACATTAATTTCAATTTGTTTACTTGTTTCAATATTAAAATTAATTAGTAATTACTTTGGAACCAAATAATGGGTTATGGTGTATTGTTTTTTTTAAAAAAAAAATAAATTATGTATGGATTATGCAATAAATTTAAATTTTCCATGTTAATGATGTTTACTTTTTTTTCTATTATATTGTTGATAATGTAAGCAATGAGTTGCTTATATTTCTAAATATAATTTTATGTTTCTTATATATATAAAAATAAAGCATGCCACCACGTGAAGAGTTTCCGACTAAAGGATTGGAGGGTGCACCAAGTAATGATATAGGTTGGCACTTTGGAACTCCAATGCCAAATGCGAGAGGAAATATCGTGTGAAAACTTTGTGGTAAAGTTGTGAAAGGAGGAATAACACGATTTAAGGAGCACATTGCTCATAAAACTGGCAATGTTGCACCATGCCCTAATGTTACTGGTATGTGATACTTCATTATTATTTTTAAATGTTATTGTAAATTTATCAATAAAGATTATATAATATTGATAATAATATAAAGTGTGAATTTTTTTTATTTTATTAACAGGTATCATTGGAGAAAGTATGATGAATATACTGAAAGAAAGTAACACAAAGAAAATAGACAAAAAGAGGAGAAAAGATGAATTCTTATCTCAATTAAGAGAAGAGGAGGATGAACACGAAGAATTCATTGATGAGGTTTCTGTTATAAGGCAAGCAACTCGAGAAAGTATCCAATCACAACATGAGTGGCATAGAAGGGAAGAATTCAGATGAAGTACTGGTGGTCGTGATAATATTTATGAAGAAGGGCAATCTTCTCATGGATCAGCTAGAGAATATCATAGAGAAAGAACAAGTAAATCCATCCCAAGTGAGTCTGAATTTACCTTAAGGCGAGCTATACCTGAATTGGTTAGAAGCAAAAGTTCAAAGCAACCAAAGGTCAATGACTCTTTTTTAAAGAATTTTCGAAGGAAGATAGGTGAAGCGGTATCTAAATTTTTAATATATGAAAGACTTCCTTTTCAATTCGCAAGCTCTCCATGGTTGTATAACTTAATTCAAGTGTCAATGAAGTTGGACAAGGTGTAAAGCTCCCAACACCTTATGAGGTTTCAGATGTATATTTGGAGTTAGAGTATCAACGAGTTCATGATTGAGTAAATGAACTAAAGACTCATTGGAAAAAATTGGGTGCAATTCTAATGTGTGATGGTTGGACCAACAGTTTGAATCAAATGCACATCATTAATTTCCTTGTTTATTGCAAAGAAGGAACCATTTTTGGAAATCGGTAGATGGCTCAAGTGTTCGTAGTAGAGATCTTTGAATTCTACTACAATTTGTTAGAGTCGGTTGTGGAAGAAGTTGGAGAAAATTACATTGTCCAAATAGTGATCGATAATGAGGCAACAATGAAAGTCACTGGAAAAAAATTAATGTTGAAAAGAAAACACCTATATTGGACCTCATGTGCAATTTCATCTGCTTAGATTTATGC
Source organism: Gossypium rotundifolium (assembly GCA_025506655.1). NCBI lineage: Eukaryota > Viridiplantae > Streptophyta > Magnoliopsida > Malvales > Malvaceae > Gossypium > Gossypium rotundifolium. Next base: position 65,242,845 of record CP106726.1, read on the forward strand.
CTTGAAGACATTGGGAAAAAATCCATTAGCAAAAGTGTTAGATGAGGCAAAGAAAGTGACTTGTTTTATATACAATCACATTTGGACAGATTGATTTGATGAAGAAGTATACACAAGGAAACAAATACTTGACCGCTCTTACTCGATTTGCAACTCATTTCATTCAACTTGAAGAGATAACAAGACAAAAGCAAGGTCTGAGAGAAATGTTTAATTCAAAGGTTAGTATTTTATAATTCGTTAATATAATTACTTAAATATAGCAACCTTTAATTATTTTATTAGTTCCAAATAATTTCAATTATATTATTTTAAAATTGTTCTTATGAATATATAGGAATTTAAAGAATTTAAAGAATCAAACAGCAAAAGTCAGGGCCTGCTTATGAAGCCAAAAAAATTGTCTTGGGAAAATATTTGTGGAAAAAAGCCAATGACCTCATAAAAGTTTACGAGCCTCTAGTAAAAGTATTGAGACTTGTGGATAGCGATGAAAAACCAACAATGGGCTTTATTTATGAGGATGTTGATAGAGCTAAATGAGTAATTCAACAAGATTGTCGATATTTCATTGAGTACGAAAAAATTATTGACAATAAATGGAATTTTATGCATTCCGACTTGCATTCAGCTGGTAAGATAAAATGTTTCATATAATGAAGAAATTTTTTTTATATTTTATTATTTTAAGCTTTAGATTATTATTATTTGATGATATTCTTATAAATTATACTTAGGTTATTTTCTCAATCCTCAATTTCAATTTGGGGTGGAGCATTCTGAGAATGTACTAATAGAAACATTAGAAGGTACACGATCAATAATTGAAAGATTAGAACCTTCTCTTGATAATCAAGTCAGAATGATTAATCAGGTTAGATTCAAGTACTATTATTTGTAACTTAGTTACATAATTTGAAATAGAATTATTATTTTTTTATTTTTTACTCTATCTTTTATTTATGCAGTTGTTGTTATTTAGAGATAAATATGAGACATTCGGTACTCCACAAGCACAAAGAGCTTGGAAGCAAATGAATCTGGGTAAACAGTTAATTAAATTATTTAATTTAATTTATATTATTTAATTATATTGTACATTTTGAAGTTATTTTAAAATTTAAATAATATTATGTAGCTGAGTGGTGGATGATATACGGCATATGTGTTCTCGAATTACAAAAATTAGCAATTAAAGTGCTTAGTCAAACAACTTCAGCATCAAATTGCGAACAAAATTGGAGCACATTTAGTTATATTCACACCAAGGCAAGAAATAGGTTGAAGTATAAAAAAACTTGAGAAACTAGTGTTTACCTATTATAATATGAGGCTTAAGATAAGGCATCAAAAAAGAATGAGCACTGATGATATAAACGCTAGTTTTAATCCTATCAGCCTTGATCATATCTTTGAAGATGTTGATCCACTATCAGAATGGCTTCATGAGAAAGAGAATCCATTATTAGATGGTGAAAATGCCGGTGTGTTGCCTGTGGATACCTCTGATGATGAGATGGATGTTAATCAATCTCATCAGTTGAATTTGTCTCATTCAAGTTCTAGTTCAACGCCAAGTCAGAGTGGCGATTGACCCGATGGTGGTGGTTTAAGTCCAATTGAAGAGGATGATGGATATAGTGGTGATAGAGGTGAAATTAGGTCTTCTAGTCGGTATGGAGGAGAATATGGGGTCGGTACCAATAGTGGACATTTCCGTGATAGATCAGAGTTTGATGGAAATATGTTTCCTGAACCTAGGAGAGATAGAAGTGAACCTAAAGCTCCATCAAAAGGAAAAGGCAAGAAGCATACTTCAGTAGGCTCTTCATCTGGTAGGAGATCGAGTTCTAGTAACCTTGGGTATAGTGATTCATCTACTAGCACTCAAGGTTTTTATCCACCAGAACAACCTTCATATTTTCAACCTTCACATGGTTATCCACAACCATATGGTTATTATCCACCATTTCCTAATTATGGTGTGCCATACCAGCCTCAAATGCATCCTCCACCACTAATGTATCCCCCACCTCCACCTCTCATGTATCCTCCTCCTCAAATATATCCTCCATATCAATTATATGAAAACCAATGTGAAAATGTTACTTTTTTGGATATATTTTTGGATAAAGGCCAAGAGAATCAAGTCAACAACGCTCTCAAAGTGAAGGTGAAGGATTTGATCTTCCTCGTCATTCCACTAATTGGTGAAAACTAAATTGCACCACTGCCATTATTTGTAAGGTATGTTTTTTTTAAAAGAAAACTTTTTTTAATGTTCTTAATTTTGATGATATTAAAACATTTAAAATATATCTTTAGATAAATGAATGGAGTATATTTTATGAAAAGATAATTAAGAATCGAAGCATGTTAAACTATATATTAAAGTAGAATGAGAATGATAATAAGTGGTAGTAAATAGAAATAATTAATGAGAATCTATACAATTATCTATTCCTTTTTCCTTTTGCAACATAGAATGTCTATATCTTCACCATCTTCAAAGTCACAAGAAATATTGTAGACATCTATCGGTATGAATTTTCAATTATTTTATCTATAAAACTTTCAAACTTATTAAATATGATAAATGTTGAATATTTCCTTTTTTTACTTTGTTATTAGTTAATATAACATTCTTAGAAAATTAAGTAAATAAATGTAAGCATATTTAATGATTATAAAAGTTGTGTTCTCATATCATATTAATAAAAGTTCATAAGTGTTAGAAAACACTCTAAAAATCATTAAAGTGACTTTTATAATTATAATTATAATTATTATGTTTTATAATAAGTTGTGTGAATTTTAAAAAATTCACGATCATGATACCGTGTGACCGCAATAGCGTCCGTTATATATCTCAGAATCACAAAACGCAACGCGACCGAAAACGCGACCACGACCACAATTTAAATCCCTGATCAAGCTTGCCAAGCTTTGTGAACCAACGGATTTAAAAGTGGAGAGGTAAATATCAGGGGACTTCGCCTGAGCAAACCCACCTTCGTCAAAGCCATCGGATATTGTACGGAAACTGGTAGAGGCGATTGGGTGGTCGGAATAAATGGATTTGGAGATGAAAACAGTGGTGACCAATGTGGTTTTAAGGCCTTTGGAAGCTAAGCGCGAGGCGAACTGAAGCATTGGGTTGATATGGCCTTAGCCTGGAAATGGGAGGACTAGGACATGAGTTTCGTTAGCCATAGTATTATCTGTTGCCTTGGAGCTTCACTTTCACTCTCTCTTAATCTGTATTCTTGAAAGGATCCATTGTCATTAATGTAAAACTTGATATCCAGGATTAGATTTCTTTTGCCATTCTTGCACCTTTGAAATGTAATGTTTTTCATTTTTTGAGTATGTATTTTCTTCTAATAATTTTATTCCTTTAGCAGTTTTGTGCCATACCTCTGAGGGGGGGGGAGGTAAAGGTACCTCTATCTCCATTTTTTTGATCTTTCTCGTCATAAATGAATACGTCCAAATTGCGTTTCTAGAAGTCCGAGTCAAATTTATCAAAAAAACATGTTTATATAGTCTAGAAAGAATTATATGAAATAAGAATATTATACATTTTCAATAGTTTTATGCCACATTAGAATTCTTATCTTGAATTTTAGGACTTTAATTTGAATTTGATTTTTTTCAAGATGAAAATACTAAAATTCAGGATGAAAATACTGATGTGACATAAATCTATTAGAAAAGGGATACAGATGACATGACGTCACTGTTTCATACAATTCTTTCTCTTATACAGATCATATATAATTAAAATAAAGTTTTGATTATCCAATAATAATTTGACTATTTCAAAATATTAATAGTATTGTTCAAAGTAGAACCCAAATGTATCACATTTATTACATTGTTAATACAAATATCATGAACAATTTGAAAAACATATTCCGAAGTCACGTTATTTTGGTTTGATAGTATGTTATTATCAACTTGGTAAACTCTTAGAAAAACTAGGAATTCTAGTAAAAGAACACATGCTTACGCTTTTGTGATTTTTTGTAGAATTTGAAAATAATAGTACTGAATTGGATTACATCACTTAAGTTGAGATGGTGTTTAAAATCTTGTCTAAAGATTTTGCAGACTTTAAGGTTGCTTATAGCTTATGAAACATGCATCTTAGCCTTACACAACTCATGAAAGAGTTGCAAGCTTATGAATTAATGTTGAACGGCAAACAACCAGTTCAGATTAAAGTAGAAGTTAACTTAGCAATCGATACATCCTTAAAAAGGAAGAAAAATCGAGCTAAGAGAAAGAAAGCGACTAAAACTTCAGTTTCACTTAAAGTAGATAGTAAGAAAGAGAAGTCAAAATACTTCTGTAAGAGTAAGAAATGACACTTTATTATTGAAACATGTTTAGTGGGAAATTCAAAAAACAATTGGATCATTGTTTTAGAGTCACTAATCATGTTTGTATTTCTTTGTAGGGGTTCAAAGAAATGAGAAGTCTACATGACACAACCTCCCTTTGCAAACTAGTGATGGAACATTGTGACACTTAAAGCAATGAGAGAAGTAAATTTTTATTTTGATAGTTTTAGAAAAATTATTTTGGAAGATATTTTTTATATTCCTAATTTTAGGAGAAATTTAATTTTGTTATATCCCTACCTCAATTTAGACCCAATTGGACCATCTATTGGGCCACTCAAGGCCCAATGGAGTAAGAGCCCTCACTTAGCTATAAATACCCAAATGTATCAATATTGTAGGGAGACTCTCCATTCTCAACCATAATACCTTATCATTTTTACTTGAGTTCCTCGACCTTTCTGGCTCTTGGTGTAATGCCCCCAAATTTGAATATTTGATTTGTTAAACTTCGTTGAAATTAAGCATTTACTTTAGTGGTTAAAAGCCTTGAATGTGTGTTTAAGGTCAGGGGTTCAAGTATCATTTTTAGGAAAATTAGGTTATTTTTGTTCCTAGCCCAATCTTTATTTATTTTGTTTAAATACTATTTTTGCTCAATTTGTGACAGAATGAGCATGTTGGTTTAGTAGTGAGGTGTTAGTTTTGTAATACCCCGAAAATTTCTACAGTAAGATATTATCCTTGATATAGTAAAATAAGGAAATAAAGTGACAAAAGGAAATTTTGAGTTATGACAACATTAAGAAGTATATTATGATATATTAATTCAAGAAAAGACTAAATTGAAAAAGTGAGAAAAGTTTTGTTTCCTAAGAGTAAATACTAAAAACTTGAGGGGTTAAAGTGTAAATATAAAAAAGTTGAAGGACCAATAGTGCAAATATTTTAAGGATGGAATGATCTAGAAACTAAGGGGGGAGAATTGTAACAGTCCAGTTTTGACCCTAGTTGGAACAGTGGTTTCGGGACCACAAAACCGAGTCAAAAAATACTATAATATTATTTTATGTGCCTTTGATATGTGACTAAGCATGTGTGAAAGCCTCGTATGAGAATTTGATCATTTGTGTGTTTAATTTGAGAAAAGGGTTAAATTGCATTAAATGCAAAAATTTGTATGCTATTTGTTAAAGCACCTAAGTGTTGTAGCTTTTGAATGTTGTGGCCTTAAGAAACAATTAAACCATTTTAAAAGATAGTGGTTGGTTAATAGACAAAAATGACCTTAGTGCATGAAAGCTTATATTGATTATTAAAAGATTAATTTTGTAAATGATCAATAATGTAGTATAATAAAAATAAAACATAAAAAAGATGGCTATTCTCATTTTTATCTAGTCAAAAATAAGAAGAAAAGAGAAACCATGGATGAATGCTACGGTTCGGCCATTGTAGGAATTAATTAAGGTAAGTTTTGACTTCGGTTTTTGATAATTTCTATGTTTTCGTAATCGTTACTTCGAGTACTTTGAAACCCATGCTTCAATTTTGTGTATTGATGAATATTTTGAAATGAGCCATTGATGAACACATGAGTTTTATGAAGTTTAATGGTGAATTATGAAAGATATATGTTTGATTAATATAGTTTGTCTTTGAGTTTTTGTTGAATTTGAGTATTTTGGATTAAATTGAGAAAATAAAATTTTTAAGGACTAATTTGTGAAATAAATGAAATGTATGGATTGATATGATCATAGTATATATTCAGCCAAGCATGGGTGTAAGCAAATTTGGTGTATTTAGTGATTTTGTGAAATAGGGACTAAAATGTCCAAATGTGTAAATGTGAGGGCTAATTTGTAAATTGCCCTAAATATGCGTATTTGGATTGAATTGGATGAATTAGTGAATAAAAGGGTTAAATTTGAATATGTATAGATCAAGAACCAAAGAAAATAGACTTAGATCACGGAAATCGAAAGTAATCGAGTAGTCGTATCCGTTTTAGTTAATCCGAACTCGAGGTAAGTCGATATACAAATAAATATATTTGAATTGAATTTTTTGTGTACATATGGATTTGAATTGCTATGAATACCCATTGAGATGGAATGTATGTGAAAATCTGAGTTTACGAATAAGTCAATAAGATGTTAAAGTCCGAGAAGTCCCGTATGAGCCTAGGAATAGATAGGAATGCATATGTCATGACATAAGTGTCTGTTACGTGATATCATGTAAGACCATGTCTGGGATGTTGGCGTTGATTTGAGATTTCGTGTAAGACCACGTTTAGGACGTTGGCATCGATATGAGATTTACGTGTAAGACCACGTCTGGGACATTGGCATCGTATTTGATTCATGTAAGACCCTATCTGAGACAGCGGCATCGATATCTGATTACATGTAAGGCCACAAATGGGACGTTGGCATTGTACGACCATTCCGAGCATTCTGAGTATCCTATTAGATTCCTAAAGGTTCAACGAGCAAGTACGAGAAACAAACGACTATGTGATTTGTATATCCGTTTCAGGTATATTTGATATGTACACATTGTGTATATAAAAAGGTAAGTATATTCATAAGCTTACCTAGATGAGTTATGTATTTGAATAAGAGAAAATAAATTGTGTTACATGAATGGACAAGCTATGATGTAATAAAGTATATGGTGATATGTAAGATTGAAAGATGAATGGCTAAGTGAATGTGCCAAGAAGAATTATGGCTATGCAATTGAGCTAATAGTGAATCTATATTGATTATATGTTTTGAATGCTTATATGTTAAGTTTATTTGTATATGGCTTATTAAGCTTTTGGAAAGCTTACTCTGTGTGTGTTTGCTCTGTTTTATAAATTGTTAAAGCTACTGAAGGCTCAAGACCGTCGAGGATCGTCATCACACTACTCAAACTATTTTGGTACTTTGGAAATGTGTAAATAGCTAATTATGGCATGTATAGACTAGTCATTTGGTATATGTTTGAGATGTAAATAGCCATGTGATTTGGCTAGATATATGTTGGTAATTGATAAACCGTAAAAGTAACATATTTTAACCCCATATTTAGTATGCTTTTGGATGATTTAGCCCTTGATTTATGTAAAAAGGTGCTTTTAATCCTTTCTTTTCATGTTTATACTTAGGAAAGCACCCGAGGACGAAAAGAACGAGAAAGGGGCCTAAAACAGACCAATTTGGGCCAAAGAGGAAATTGACACGGCTTGGACTTCAAGCCACACAGCCGTGCCCTAATCGACAGAATCGAGACATGGCCTGAAGACGATTTACACGGGCATGCCCCTGCCACGGGAATGAGCAATTTCACTCGGATTTGGATGCTTGAAGCCAAAGAAACATACTCCTAAGTCCACTTAAACACCTTAATAGTAATTCTACTTGAAGGAGCTACTTAGGAGCCAAGTAAAGCATCTAAGGAGCCTATATAAACAACCCAAGGCAACCGTTCTAAAGGGAGTTTTAGGCAAAGTTTTCTGCCAGAGCTTTTATTCAGGGAATTACTCGAAGATAGCTAGTTGATCCATCTCAAGAAGCCGGAGTGCTACTCAAAACAGAGGATCTCCTCTTCAATTCCTTCAGGGGGTTTTAGGGATTTCTTATGTTTTGTTTTATCTTTTCTCTTGAGATGTTTTCTTATTTTGTTATGAACTAAGTCCTTTAGATACCTGAAGGGGATGAAACCTATGATGGATTTTGTTATTTGATTTCTAAATTATATGATAAGTATTTAGTTTGTTCTTAATTATGTTGCTTAATTTAATTTGATGTGCTTAGGTGGAGAAGGAATAGACCCTGCCTAAGAGTAGATCTAGCATAATTAAGCGGAGTTGATCGCACGCCTAGAGATAGGGTGACAAGATTTTGCCGGATTAGGGTGAAACCTAATATGAGAGTCCATTGATCGATTCTTCGCTTCTTTAGGGGTTATTATAAGAGAACAAGAGTTCCACTAATTAACCTAAGGTTAGACGTTATTCGCCTCGAGAGGGTTTAATATAGGTTAGGGAGTCTCACGGATCAAGCTAAGTAAAGAAGTAATATGAATTAAAAGTTAGATAATAAGAGAAGTCATAGGTGGATTCTTCCTGAGGGTATCGTCTAAAATCAACTAAATTTTTCCACAGTCTTTTCCCAAAGTTTCATTCTTTTGTCTTTGCATCTAGTTTGGTTTTTTCATTAGTTTCATAAACCAATCACTCCATATTTTAGGCTAAATAATAGAAAGAAAGTGAGTAGTAGTACTTTTAGGTTCCTTTGGGTTTGATAAAATAATCTTACCTAAACTATACTATTGTTTGATAGGTGCACTTGCCTCAATCGTTGTCATAGTTAGTCTCTGAGTTCGATCATTCTTTATAAATATTAAAACTCAACTGTTTGACACGATCAAGTTTTTGGCGCCGTTGCCGGGAACACTAAAATATTAAGAAAGCTTTATTTTTATTACTTTAGCCAATTTTTTTATTACAATTTATGATTATTATTATTATTATTTTTACTTTGCTAATTTTTTTCTCTATTTTGCTTTTGGCAGAAAATTTTAGTCTATGGAAAAGATGACACTGAATAATTATCAATGGCAAGTCATGAGGACAATTCCTACTAAAACAGCCAGTGTCTTCAACCTCGACGTGGTCACTAGGTTATCTAATCAGTTAGAGATGATGAATAAAAAGATTGGTATAGTCCCTCGCAGGTACACCCAAAAATACAATATGATTCGAATCTAGGAGGCGTGGCGAATCCTGAGTACCCACCCTATGGATATGGAATGGAAAATGAGCAATCTCACTATACAGGTAACTATTCTAGATATCAAAATAATTTTTATAGTGACACTTATAATGCAGGTTGGAAGTATCATCCCAATTTCTCGTGGGATGATCAAATTAGCCAAAGATCGGAACTTCCTCCAGATTTTCAACAACCACCTCACCAACAAGAAGAGGAACCGAACCTTGAAGAGATGCTGACGAAATTCATGGAAGCCATAGATTCTCGTTTCCAAAAGACTGAAGTAGCACTTGATGAACAACAAAAATCGATCAAATGGATCGAGAATCAAGTTGGAAAACTTACTAGGTCAGCGAGACATCTCACAAAGCTGATTTCTGAACGTCAACAAGGACGTCTACCAAGCAACACAGAAATAAACCCAAAAGAACAGATCCAAGCCATCACAGCTCAAGAGGGTACAGAGGTAGACGAGTCCACCACGACACAAGAAACTAAGAAGAAAAAGGTAAAATAGAGGTAGCACACGAAAAGCCAAAACCAATAATCAAAGAATTCAAACCTCGCATACCTTATCCCGAAGCATTAAGAGGAGATGATTCAGAGGAGCAGTTCGGTAAGTTTCTTAAACTTTTAAAGAAATTACATATTAACTTACCCCTTCTTGAAGCTCTTTTCCAGATTCCAGACTCGAGGAAATTTTTAAGACAACTCTTGACAAACAAATGCAAAATAGATGAAGAGCACTATGTGGAACTAAACGCAACATGCTAGGCAATGTTACAGAATAGACTACCAGAAACAAAAAGATCCAGAGAGTTTTATGATTCCATGCTTAATTGGTAGTTTAACTATTGATAATGTGTTAGCTGATCTAGGGGAAAGTATAAATGTCATGCCTTATGCATTGTTTAAACGACTAGGTCTAGGGAAGCCCAAACAAACTAGGATGAGTATTCAACTAGTTGATAAAACTGTTAGAATTCCTAGGGCCATTATTGAAGATGTTCTTGTAAAAATCGATAAATTTGTTTTCCCAGTAGATTTTGTTGTTTTAGACATGGATAAAGATAATTCAATCCCCTTAATTCTAGGAAGGCCTTTCCTAGCAACTACTAGAACTAAAATTGATGTTGCCACAGGTGAACTCATACTTCGCGTAGGAGATGAATCGATTAAGCTTCAAGCTCTCGACTCAGCCAGAACAATGGATGATGAAGGTAAGAAAGTCAATTCAATAGATAATCAAATTGTTCAACCTTCACTGCAGGAAACATCACAAGGCATCAAACCTGAGCCAACTCATAGCCCCCAAGTTGACAAAGAAGAATCATACAAGAAACAAAACCTTAAGGTTGACGATTTAGAAGAGCAGAAGATACAAGTCAAAGAAAAGCCGGATCCACACGAAGTAAAAATAGAGGAACCGCCAGAAAAGCTCATAGGGACATCAAATCACTTTAAAATAGGAGACCAGGTCCTGTTAGACAAAGCCGATCCCCACATCACTTCAAGACACGAGGGTAAAGGAGAAATTCTTCTTAAGGTACGATATCTTCCCACACGAAATAGTCGAGGTAAGCAATCCAATATTTGGCAATTTCAAGGTAAACGCTTCTCGACTTCAACTTTGTCACAAAAATAGAACTGTGAGCATGAGGGAAGATATTCAAACCTTTAAACCTCCCTAAAATTTTCAAATATGAGGACAGTCTAGCTTAAGACTATAAACGAGCGCTTCTCGGGAGGCAAACCGAGCACTAACTCAATTTATTTTCAAATTTATTTTTAGTTTCTTTTCTTTCCATCCTTCTTTTTAAATAATTAGTTGTAAACTAACACAAAAGTGCAGATTTCCATGCCACACGGCCTTACACACGGCCGTGTCTGTGGCCGTGTGGACCACTGAACCACCACACTGACAGAGCAGAGGTCGTGCAATTCAGGCCAACCACTATCAGACGTCACGAGCCCAACCACCCTTCCTCACGGCACCGACAGATTAGCACGACCGTGCCCCTAAACCGTGTGAAGTTACTAACTATCTCCCAGTGGGCGTGGCTGACTGAGAAATGGGCGTGGGAGACTCAACATGCCTGTACCCATGGCCGTACGACGCGGTCGTGGTCGACACTGACTACTCAGACACGGGCATGGCACATCAAGAACGGGCGTGGGCAATGCAACACGCTCCACACCACTACCGTGTGAGGCACCCGTGTAACTCGACATGCCCTTGGACCACGGGCGTGTGAACATGCCATATTTGAGATACTATTTAAACCCCATAGCCCTTCCCCTTCTTCCCGTCTTTTCTCTTCTTCCTTCTTTCATTTTTCTTTCAAAATTTTCTTTCTCCATAGGAAAATTGTCTAAGACTCTTGAGCAACACTAAAATCATGCCGAAGAAGTGGAAGAAGGCAAGCAAGATTGTAACACCCCAAACCCGATCAATACACCACGACCGAATCTGGTGTGTTACAGGGAAAAAGGTTTTGAGAGATTTAGGTTTCCGTTTAAAAGTTTGATGAAAAATCTTTCGTATGTTTTGTTCTTGTAGAAAACTTGAGCATGTTTGTAAAAAAACGATAGTGTATTTGAAAACCCAAAATTTGAAAACTTAATCAGATAAGTAAGTAAAACAAGTTTATCTCATTTAAAAATTCAAATAATCCTTGTTGTTGCTTAAAAAAAACATTTTGACTTAGTATGTGAATGCATTCAAGTTGGAGAACATTTGAGTTTCATTTATCTTGAATTACGGTGTGATACCCGATGGTAAGGTTTAAAACATATCGCTTGTAGTTTGAAAACCTTATCTTTACAAATTTTAGCCAAATTTTAACCCAATAAATTATTAAGGCATATTTGAAATCCAATCTAAGCATGTAAATAACAAAACATAAGTTTAAAAGGCCTTTTACAATCCAAATAAAACAAATGAAAACCACCAAATAAAGTACCAAGTTTAAATCAATGCAACTCCGAATTTATCCATGGCATGGGCACCTCGAGTCCATCCCGGCTCCATGTCCGCGATCTATGTGTCACCTGAAATGATAAGGAAGAAGGTGAGTCACAAGACTCAGTGCTTAAATCCCTCTCCCGGTATATACAACATGCTAACACACATCATAACAAAGCAATACAATTAATGCACCCGATCCTAACCATCCGTAACACCTTTTCTACCCCGTGTGGTACCAAACCACTGGTGGTGCCAAACCACTGGTGACCCAAAGTCACGATATCCATAGATGTGGTGCCAAACCACTAGTGACCCAAAGTCACGGAAGATCCATCTGTGGGGCCAACCCACGTGTGATACCAAATCACTGGCGACAATCTCGTATCTCAAAAGTGGGGCCAACCCACGGTGGTGTTAACCACAGGGATGAGTCGCTATGAGGTGCCAAACCTCTGGTGTCCCAAAGGCACAAGTGTGATACCAAATCACTGGTGACCGTAGTCACGATTAAAATGATGGGGCCAACCCATCGTGTGATACCAAATCACTAGCGTCAATCCCGTATAATCAACCGTGGGGCCAACCCACTGTGGTGCTAAGCCACTGGGACGAGACGCGGAGGTGCCAAACCTCTGGTGACCCAAAGTCATAATAATCAATCTGTGGTACCAAACCACTGGAGGTGCCAAACCTCTGGTGTCCTAAAGACACGGATATCATATCCCCCTCCTCTCATATCACCCAATAACATATCATACTAATGCAAATCGTTCAATCATACTATCATGCTCACATGCTTAATATGACATCTCAAAATACATACACCATAAATCATGATATCACATATCATCACAGATCTCGTAATGAAACGGACTTACCCGGATCCGTATCCATACCTTATTGGGTATTATATCATCAACCATCTTGTTTCACTTACACAATCGGGTTATTAACATATTACTCAATAAGAAGGTGTGTTAGTTTACACACTGCTACCATAAAGCTTAACCCAACGAACCGATCTAAATCCTCGATACCTGCTCCTATAATCGGCCAAACATGAGATTAGCCACTTAAACCTTTCGCCACAACCATAAAACCAAAGGGGTTAACATTTACCTTGCAAATGGTTTGGTTTCCTACTAAACCCGAACCAACAATGGTTCTTTTGTCAATCGGCCTCCCCCTAAAACACAAACCATTAGCCTCACAAATCTTTTGCATAACAACTCTAAAAGAAAGACCATTAACGCAATCTCTTACCACCACTTACCCCACGTTTAACAGGGAAGGAAGACTCCTCTTGCTTGCTTCCGAAATCCAAAGGCCCTATACGAAATGTTTAACCAAACAAGTTAACTCCTTTCAACCAACCAACATCGGCTTATCCAAACCAGAATCAACAACAAACAAGAGGGAAAAGATGGCCTTTCGGCCAAAACTTACCTTCCTCAACCCGATATTATCACCACACACAAGAATCGGCCACAAGACCACTACTAAAAGAGGAGAGATTCGGCCAAAGTGCAAAACTTAATAAGAAAATGATTCGGCCAAGGTGTATAACACTCCTATGTACGTCTTTGTGTGGGAAGAAAAGGGAGAGTAGAATGAGAAGAAACAGAAGTTGCGGCAATGGGGTTAGAGAGGAGGAAAAGGAGGTTTGAAGGGACAAGTTGAGAGGGTTTCGGCTTGAGAGAATGGGAAGAACAAATGGTGACAAACGGCTAACAAGTTTTGGAAAAGAAAGAAAATAAAAGGTGAAGAGAGGGATGGTGCTTTCAGTTTGAAAGAAGAAGAAATAGAGGAAGGTCTTTTTGGAGAATAGAGTTTCGGCACAAGCTTAAAGAGAAAGGCAATGCACGTAGGGGAAGAAGGGGATACTAGCTTCGGTTTACACAAGATGTAAATGAGAAAAAATGGGAGCAAACATTCGGCCACACACACACCAAGTTAAGAGATGCAAAGCAATTTTTGGTACAAAAGGAGAATTTGCTTCCAAAATGCTTTTTGACCGGGTGAAATCTCCCCCAAACACTCCAAGTCCCATTCAAACTTCCTAAATTCACTCTCCACCCACCATTTGAACGCTGAAATCAAACAGCGTACACTAGAGCACGATGCAAAATTACCCGCGCTTCCGAGCTTCTTCTACGCCAACCTCAACGTAAATCTTGGATCCCTATCCGAGATGATCGAAACGTCTTGGCACACCGATGCTACGACCTCACTATCTCGACGACACATACACTTTGCCAACCTCTCGAAGTGAGTAATCCACCTCACCGGATAAAGTGAGTGATTTAGTCAGACGGTCCATAATTACCCAAATCTCAATCCTTCTTGCTAGGTGTAAGAGGTAATCCACCGACGAAATCCATAGTTATCCTTTCCCACTTCCAAATCTGTGGAATCTTCATTTGTCAAGCAACCACGACGCAATCGATGCTCGGCCTTAACTCACGACATGTCGACACTTCCTACAAACTCATCACTTCCTCTTTAGACCCGCCACCAAAACTGCTCTCTCGAGATCCCTATACATTTTGCTACCTCCGGGATGCATAGCGTGAGGGTCTGCATGAGCATCTGAAGAATCTTCTACCTTAACTCAAAATCCTTGACATACAAGCTCTCCCCGAAAACACAAAGACTCCATCACTAGACAAATCTGAACCTCCAAACCACCATTACGCACTTGTGACCTCTGCAAGACTTAAAACCTCATCCATTAACTATTTTTCCTTGATCTGCTCAACCCAAGTAGGCTTAACCTACAGCTCTGCCAGAATACTCCCGTCGTCGTACAAACTCAAATGGGCAAACATCGCTCTTAAGTCCGTAACAACCTTACGGCTCAACGCGTCTGCCACTACATTAGCCTTGCCCGGATGATACTCAATCGAACAGTCGTAGTCTTTTAGCAACTCAATCCATCTGCGCTGCCTCAGATTCAAATCTTTCTGAGTCAAAAGGTACTTCAGACTCTTGTGATCTGTGTAGACTATCGATTTCTCTCCGTACAAGTAATGCCTCCAAATCTTCAAGGCGAAGACTACAGCCGCTAGCTCCAGATCGTGCGTCGGATAATTGACCTCATGTGGCCTCAACTGCCGAGATGCGTAAGCCACAACCTTCCCTTCTTGCATCAGCACACAACCCAATCCTGTATGTGATGCATCGCAATATACTGTGAATTCCTTCCCAGCCTCAGGTTGAATTAGAACCGGAGCTTCAGTCAAAATCTTCTTCAACCTATCGAAGCTCTCCTGCGCTTTTCGGTCAAATAAACGGAACCCTTTTCTCAACAGTTTGGTCGCCGGTCTTGATCAACGAAAATCCCTCTACAAATCTTCGGTAGTATCCTGCCAAGCCCAGAAAACTCCGAATCTTAGCTACTGACTTAGGCGGCATCCAATCCAAAACTGCCTTAATCTTTCGAAGATCCACTCTAATCCCCTCAGCCGACACTACATGACCCAAGAACGTCACCTCTCTAAGCCAGAACTCACATTTACTAAACTTTGCATAAAGCTATTTCTCCCTCAGAATCTGCAACACAATTCGCAAATGCGTATCATGCTCTTCCTCAGTCCTTGAATACACCAATATTTCGTCAATAAAAACCACGATAAACTGATCCAAATACTGCTGGAACACTCTATTCATCATATCCATAAATACTGCCGACGCGTTAGTCAACCCAAACGGCTTTACCAGAAATTCATAGTGCCTATACCGAGTACGAAACACCATCTTGCAGATATCCACCTCCTTCACCTTTAGCTGGTGATACCCAGACCTCATATCGATCTTCGAGAATACCGATGCACCCTTCAGCTGATCAAACAAGTCATCTATCCGTGGCAATGGGTACTTGTTTTTGATCGTCAGCTTATTCAATTGGCGGTAGTCTATACACATCCGCATAGTACCGTCTTTCTTCTTAACAAAGAGTACCGGCGCTCCCCAAGGTGAAACACTTGGCCTGATAAAACCCCGGTCCAACAACTCCTAGATCTGAGCCTTAAGCTCCACTAACTCTTTTGGCGCCATCCTATACGGAACAATAGATACTGGCGTGGTTCCGGGTAACAAATCTATCCCGAACTCTACCTCACGATCTGGTGGCAAACCCAGAAGCTCCTCAGGAAATACATCTGTAAATTTCGTAATTGTTCGGACCTCCCCCACAGCAGACTCTTTAGCCTCCAAGGCACACACATGAACCACATATGCTTCATAGCCCTTCCTGACCATCTTCTCGGCTTTTAGAGCAGACACCACGTTGGACAAGTAATTTCTTCTATTACCGATCAGGACCACCTCATCACCCTTAGCTGTTTTCAGAACCATGCACTTAGCCGCGCAATCCAACTTCGCCTGGAACTTAACCAGCCAGTCCATCCTGAGAATCAGATCGAACTCCCCAAGCAGCGGCCCATCGGATCGCCACAAACACTACCCCTTGGAGTTCTAGAGGTACATCTCTATACAACTTATCTCGACTCTGAGTGACCTAGGGGCTAATTACGGTCATCCGCCTAGAAGATATCTCGAGTCTAGATCCATGGTCTTCACTATGCTACTTGCAACATATGAATGCGTCGAACCCACACAATCAAAGCGACAAATGGAGAACCAAAGATTAAAAACGTCTGGATTATGACGTCCGGTCGTCGCCCTCCTCTCGGCGCCTCGCGCATACACTAGCCCCTACCGTCGGCCTCGAACTACTGCACCTCCGCCGGTGCTCCACAACCCCGACTGAACCATTACCTCTTCTCGCCATTACCTCGGCCCTCTGCGGTGGTGGTCCATTATTCTGAACCGAGTACGACCGACTCTCGGACCAATCCTAGCCAACTTACGCAGACAGTCCCTCACACGGTGGTCCAATGAGCCACACTCAAACATCCTCTACCACCAGGTCCAACATCCTCCCAATGAGCTTTCCCACAACGGTTACACTGCGGCGGTCCCTGACTAGCAGCAACAAACCTACCAGACTGATTCGGCCCACTCGGTCTAGCCCTTTTCTGAGGATTACCTGACGACCCAGAAGACCCAAAACTCCTCTTATGTCGGTTCCTATCCATGCCTTGCCTCACAGACTCCTTAATACCCTCGGCTACCTTAGCCTTTTCAACCAGACAACAAATTCACGCTCTGCTGGGAGCAATCAACAACCTTAATTCATCTCGCAGCCATCCTCAAACGAACACACCTCTCGTGTTCAAGAGCCACCATACCCCTAGCATACCTGACTCACCGAGGAACTCGCCTCGTGCTCGACACGATTTACTCCTTGAACCAACCTCAAAAATGCTTTCGTTGCTCATTAATATAGTTAGCTCCAACGTACTTTTTACGATTAGCGACTCGAAATAGTCTCAAGTCGATCTTCCATTGCAGCGTTGTCTCGAACCGTGAGCCACCATGGTATGACTCATCTCGAGAAGTGATACTATCCCTTTAACTTCTCTTGAAGATCGAGTCCGGATCGTCCATGATCCGCTCTGTCGCTTCGGCCAATATTCAGCATCTTTGGGAGTAACACTGACACACCTCGGAATACCTCAGCCCCGTTTGCTCGAAGTCACTCAGGCATAGATTTTCTAGCTCCTGTGCCTCCACCTATTCCGACTACCCTTTCTAGAACTCGCAGAAGATCGCTCGTGACACGCTGCGTCGTCCCGGTCTATTCACGAAACTCACCACCTTCACCGTGGTGGTGATGCTGTATCTCATTCTCGACCACGACCGTAACCTACGGTTCGAAACATCATTCTACCTCGACCACGTCCACGACCACGTCCACCTCGTGTACTCATGACTAAAATCTTATGCGATTTAAAGAATTTTATGCATCGATAATTATTCCAATTTGTTTAAAAGCAAAGTCTTATGAATATTAAAGAAGCTTGTTTTCGCAAGTCCACAGAGTCCTATTGATTTTAGTCCCTAAAGTAGTCTTACTATTACTAGTCATCCAATCACATCTCATTCATATCAAAATCACAAGCAATAGTAAGGGTACTTACCTGGGCGGATTGGTGCCGGAGACTCGATGCCATGCCTTTCAAACCATATTCTTTAAAGCCAAAACACTTAAAAACCAAAATTTAAAACATTTTGGGCCTCGGGCCCACAGTCGAGCCTTTGAACTTGGCTCTGATACCACAATTGTAACACCCTAAACCCGATCAATACACCACGACTGAATCTGGTATGTTACAGGGAAAAAGGTTTTGAGAGATTTAGGTTTTCGTTTAAAAGTTTGATGAAAACTCTTTCGTATGTTTTGTTCTTGTAGAAAACTTGAGCATGTTTGTAAAAAAATGATAGTGTATTTGAAAACCCGAAAATTTAAAAACTTAATCGATAAGTAAGTAAAACAAGTTTATTTCGTTTAAAAATTCAAATAATCCTTGTTGTTGCTTAAAAAAAACATTTTGACTTAGTATGTGAATGCATTCAAGTTGGAGAACATTTGAGTTTCATTTATCTTGAATTACGGTGTGATACCCGATGGTAAGGTTTAAAACATATCGCTTGTAGTTTGAAAACCTTATCTTTACAAATTTTAGCCAAATTTTAACCCAATAAATTATTAAGGCATATTTGAAATCCAATCTAAGCATGTAAATAACAAAACATAAGTTTAAAAAGGCCTTTTACAATCCAAATAAAACAAATGAAAAACCAGTCAAATAAAGTACCAAGTTTAAATCAATGCAACTCCGAATTTATCCATGGCATGGGCACCTCGAGTCCATCCCGGCTCCATGTCCGTGATCTATGTGTCATCCGAAATGATAAGGAGAAGGTGAGTCACAAGACTCGGTGCTTAAATCCTCTCCCGTATATGCAACATGCTAACACACATCATAACAAAGCAATACAATTAATGCACCGATCCTAACCATCCGTAACACCTTTTCTACCCGTGTGGTACCAAACCACCGGTGGTGCCAAACCACTGGTGACCCAAAGTCACGATATCCATAGATGTGGTGCCAAACCACTAGTGACCCAAAGTCACGGAAGATCCATCTGTGGGGCAAACCCACGTGTGATACCAAATCACTGGTGACAATCCCGTATCTCAAAAGTGGGGCCAACCCACGGTGGTGTTAACCACGAGGACGAGTCGCTATGAGGTGCCAAACCTCGGTGTCCCAAAGACACAAGTGTGATACCAAATCACCGGTGACCGTAGTCACGATTAAAATGATGGGGCCAACCCATCGTGTGATACCAAATCACTAGCGTCAATTCCAGATAATCAACCGTGGGGCCAACCCATTTGTGGTGCTAAGCCACTTTGGACGAGACGCGGAGGTGCCAAACCTCCGTGACCCAAAGTCACAATAATCAATCTATGGTACCAAACCACTGGAGGTGCCAAACCTCCGTGTCCCAAAGACACGGATATCATATCCCCTCCTCTCATATCACCCAATAACATATCATACTAATACAAATCGTGCAATCATGCTATCATGCTCACATGCTTAATATGACATCTCAAAATACATACACCATAAATCATGATATCACATATCATCACAGATCTTGTAATGAAACGGACTTACGGATCCGTATCCATACCTCATTGGGTATTATATCACCAACCATCTTGTTTCACTTACACAATCAAAGTTATTAACATATTACTCGAGAAGAAGGTGTGTTAGTTTACACACCTATTACCACGCAAGCTTAACCCAACGAACCGATCTAAATCCCTCGATACCCTGCTCCTATAATCGGCCAAACATGAGATTAGCCACTTAAACCTTTCGGCCAAAACCATAAAACCAAAGGGGTTAACATTTACCTTGCAAATGGTTTGGTTTCCTACCAAACCCGAACCAACAATGGTTCTTTTGTCAATCGGCCTCCCCCTAAAACACAAACCATTAGCCTCACAAATCTTTTGCATAACAACTCTAAAAGAAAGACCATTAACGCAATCTCTTACCACCACTTACCCCACGTTTAACAGGGAAGGAAGACTCCTCTTGCTTGCTTCCGAAATCCAAAGGCCTTATACGAAATGTTTAACCAAACAAGTTAACTCCTTTCAACCAACCAACATCGGCTTATCCAAACCAGAATCAATAACAAACAAGAGGGAAAAGATGGCCTTTCGGCCAAAACTTACCTTCCTCAACCCGATATTATCACCACACACAAGAATCGGCCACAAGACCACTACTAGGAGAGGAAAGATTCGACCAAAGTGCAAAACTTAATAAGAAAATAATTTGGCCAAGGTGTATAACACTCCCATGTACGTCTTTGTGTGGGAAGAAAAGGGAGAGTAGAATGAGAAGAAACAGAAGTTGCGACAATGGGGTTAGAGAGGAGGAAAAGGAGGTTTGAAGGGACAAGTTGAGAGGGTTTCGGCTTGAGAGAATGGGAAGAACAAATGGTGACAAACGGCTAACAAGTTTTGGAAAAGAAAGAAAATAAAAGGTGAAGAGAGGGATGGTGCTTTCGGTTTGAAAGAAGAAGAAATGGAGGAAGGTCTTTTTGGAGAATAGAGTTTCGGCACAAGCTTAAAGAGAAAGGCAATGCACGTAGGGGAAGAAGGGGATACTAGCTTCGGTTTACACAAGATGTAAATGAGAAGAAATGGGAATAAACATTTGGCCCCACACACACCAAGTTAAGAGATGCAAAGCAATTTTTGGCAAAAAGATGCTTGGACTTTCGGTTTAAGGAGAACAAAATGGAAAAAAAAAGAAAACACTTGGGGTTTCGGCTTAATTTGACAAAAGGAGAATTTGCTTCCAAAATGCTTTTTGACCGAAAATGCACAAAATGAAAAAGGAGTTTCGGCACTCCCACTCTCCCACATACCAACGTCCACTCCCCCCCCAAAATCTCTCCATGATCCGGCCACAACTCCCCCAAACACTCCAAGCCTCCCATTCAAACTAGTTTGAACTAATCTCCCTCCTAAATTCACTCTCCACCCACCATTTGAACGTTTGACTTGGTCCAAGGCAGAGTTTGAACTGCCTACAACTCCTCCCCTCCATGCCGTCAAAATAGAAGCCAAAATGGAGCACTCTGCAGCTTGAACACAGGACCTCCTCCCTGCAAGTGGCGTCACACACCCAAGCCTCAAGTGGCGCCTATCCTGCCACTCCACCAGCTTCTTTCTTGTGCTAACATTTACCAAATAATATTTATTAACCCCAGCTCCTTTAGCTCCTCCCACCTAAGCCTAAAAGCAAAGATTTTTCCTACCACTCAGGCTTACACCTAGCTTATATCTAAGCCCCAAAAACATCAAAACACTACATAGCACACCATGCACATGCAACAAAGCCAAAATAAAATAGCCCCTAACCCGGGATATTACAAAGATCTCCCTATGGGAGACCGATCTAAATAAGTTCATGCCGGCTGCTTCATTCAAACACCAAGCCAAGGGTTTTGGAGACCATATAGTTTTTATTTTCTTTTTCTCTTTTTCTTCAATTTCCTTCTCTTTAACAATCTTATTCTTAGTTTAGTTTATTTTAATTTAGTTTCTTGGTTTTAGGTTCTAAAGGCTACTAGGGAATCACACCACTTCCACCATCACCAATGCACCACAGCCTTAGAGGTCACACCCACCTTGCGAACCATCCAACAATAAGGACCCCTTAGTCCATTAGTCTTTTCCTTCAATTTTAGTCTTCTTCTTAGTCTTCTTCTCTTTATTTCCTTTATCTTTAATTATAATATTAGTATATTATTAATGTTTCTTTAGATTTGTTGGCTATATCTTTGCAGGCTACCCAATTTCTTTATCTAGCACAAAGATCATCGGTAGACACCCCATCTGTAACACCCCTAACACATTTTCAACCACTATCATGCTTTCGAGTAATCAATCTCTACAGGGCATAGTATATATAAAATTTCCAGTAGCCAATGTATAACACATTTGCTTCCTCATATATTTGCTCATTAACATCGTATGCAACATATAAGTATGAAAAACACATACCTCAAGGCCGAATTAACATGATTCATTTTCAAAAGCTTAGACTTTCTCGATTTGTTTCATAACTTTGTTGTTACTTACTCTGAGCTTGGAAGTTCAGTTCACCCGTATAGAACCTGCTAGGCATTAGCCCGAATCACACACACTGGCACTAGGCCTGCTAGACTCAAGATCCAAAATTTAAACACCCATTTTAGCTCGCTAGGCAATAAGCCCGATAAGATTCATCAAGACAAGGCACGCTAGGCATTTAGCCCAGATAGATCACCAACACAAGGCTCCGCTAGGCTCAAGCCCAGTATCAACATAATTAACCATTCCATAAACCTTTCTTAATACCAAGATCACATATATCCCATACATTTCATAATACTATCACATATCAAATTCGAATAAGCTTAATCACATCACATTAAATAATAACATTAATCTAATATTACACCACCAACATTCTGCAATCTCATATATATATACTCAAAATATTTAAATTTCATCATTCATTAAGTTACATAAATTACTTTTCGACATATATTTGCTTAAAGACTTACCTTGACTATCAACGGACGACGAAGACCGGCTATTCGTGAACTTTCGCTTTTCCCCGATCCAAATCCGATTTTCTTTGTTCTTGATCTAAACATATTTAAAATAAGCTCATTCAAGTACATTTCATTTCAATTTAATCCAAAAAACACCTAAATGGGCAAATTACCATTTTGCCCCTAATATTTCACATTTAAACAATTTAGTACTATTTGCACAAAACATAAAATACACAAAATTTGATTACACCACCTAAGGGCCGAATGTTCATAGGGACTATACAAGTTCATTTATTTAATTTATTTTGCATTTTAGCCCCTCAAAAATTTATTTTTGCAATTTAGCCGAAAATACTCAAATTCACCAAAAATCCAAAGACAAAACATATTAATTTCTAACATACTTTTAAAATTTTCCCACCAACATCATAAAACATAAACATCTAACCATGGCCGAATATCAAGCATGCTCAAATTCAAAAATTCTAACATGGGTCAACTAATATTCGAAGCAACGATCTCAAAAACATAAAAATTATCAAGAACCGAAATCAAACCAACCTTGAATTTGAGACTATAATTGCCAAAAATCAATGGAACCAAACCCTTGTTCTTTCCTCCACATTCGGCCAAGAATAAGAAAAGATGATAGTGGCTTTATTTTTGTTTTATTTTATCATATCATGATAATATAATTACTTTACCAAAATACCCTTTATTACTTAATATTATTAACTTATATAATAAGGACAAAGATGACTTTAGCCACCCACTAACTTTAAAAATGGGCTATTTTCCCTTTTAATACCTCATATGACAAAGATGACTTTAGCCACCCACTAACTTTAAAAATGGGCTATTTTCCCTTTTAATACCTCATATTTAAAAGCCACTATCACTTAGACACTTTTCACTATGGTTTGCAACTTTTATATTTTATGTGATTAAATCCTTTTATTAAATTAAACACAAACGATCAAATTTTCATACGAAACTTTCACACATTATAATTCACATATAATAAGCATGGAATATATTATTTAAATATTTCTCAGACTCGGATTCGTGGTCCCAAAACCACCGTTTCGATTAGGGCCGACTTCAGACTGTTACAACTCTCCCCCTTAGGGATTTTTGTCCCCGAAAATCTTACCGTTAAATCAAGTCGGATATTGTTGCCTCATTGAATCCTCAGGCTCCCACGTAGCCTCTTCTACTCCGTTTCGATTCCATAGTACTTTTACTAATGAAATTTTCTTGTTTCTCAACTCTTTCATTTCACGGGCCAAAATACGGATCGGTTCCTCCTCATACGTCATATTGGATCAGATTTCAATCTCAAACGGGGCGATCACATGCGACAGATCTGATCTATATCTACGAAGCATCAAAACATGAAATACGTTGTGTATCTTTTCTAATTCAGAGGGTAACTTCAATCTATAAGCAACAGGCCCAATACGTTCGATGATCTCATACGGTCCGATAAATCTCGGACTTAGTTTGCCTTTCCGACCAAATCAAAGTACTTTTTTCCACGGAGAAACTTTTAAAAATACCCGGTCTCCTACCCGAAACTCAATGTCTTTACATTTCAAATCAGCGTAGGACTTTTGGTGATCTGATGCAGCTTTCAAACTATCTCTAATTACAGCTACTTTCTGTTCAATCTCTTTAATCAAATCAACCCCGTGTATCTTGTTTTCACTGAGCTCTGTCCAGTACAATGGTGTACGATACTTACGACCATATAGATCTTCGTAAGGTGCCATTTTGATACTAGATTGAAAGCTATTATTGTAAGCAAATTCAATCAAAGGTAAGTATCTTTCCCACGTACCTTCAAACTCAAGGACACAACATCTCAACATGCCCTCAAGTATCTGAATGGTTCGCTCAGACTGACCATCCGTCTGTGGGTGAAAAGCTGTGCTAAAATGTAGTTTGGTGCCTAAAGCATGTTGTAATTTCTTCCAAAACTGCAACGTGAATCTCGGGTCTCTGTCTGAAACAATGGAAATCGACACACCATGTAATCTCATAATTTGAGATACATACAACTCAGCAAGCTTATCGAGCGAATAGTCTATACGAACTGGAATAAAATGAGCTGATTTGGTTAGTCTATCCACTATAACCCAGACTACATCTTTCTTGCTCGGTGTCAAAGGCAAACCGGATACAAAATCTATAGTAATTCTATCCATTTCCATTCAAGTATCATGATTGGATGAAGTAATCCAGAAGGCATCTGATGTTTGGTTTTTCCTTGCTGACAGACTAAACACTTCGAAACAAATTCAGATATGTCCCGTTTCATACCTGGCCACCAATAGAACTATTTCAAATCATTATACATTTTCGTGCTACCCAAATGTATCGACAATCGACTATTATGAGCCTCATTTAACAATATCTGAATCAAATCCACATTCCTCGAAACACAGATTCGGCATTTGAAGTTCAAACAATCATTTTCATCAATTCGAAACTCTAACTCTGCACTACTTTCACACTGAACCCGTCTTGCCATTGAATCTTTATAAACTTTCTGAGCATCACAAATTTGTTGAATAAATAACGGTCTTGCTTTTAATTCGGCTACTATCGAACTATCACTAGACATAGCCATATGTGCGTTCAACGCACAAAGAGCAAATAATGACTTTCGACTTAAAGCATCTGCAACAACGTTAGCCTTTCCCGGATGATAGTCAATCACAAGCTCGTAATCTTTCAGCAACTCTAACCATCTACGCTGTCTCAGGTTCAAATCTCTTTGTGTCATTAAGTACTTTAAACTCTTATGATCTGAATAAACATGACATTTTTCACCAAACAGATAATGACGCCATATCTTTAACACAAATACAATGGCTGCGAGTTCTAAATCATGCGTCGGGTAATTTCTTTCATGCGGCTTCAACTGTCTCGAAGTGTAGGCTATGACTTTGCCTTCCTGCATCAAAACGCAACCCAAACCATTCAAAAAAGCATCACTATAAATGACAAATTCTTCACCCGATTCAAGTTGGACTAACACTGGAGCTTCAGTCAAAAGAGCTTTCAGCTGATCGAAACTTTTCTGACACTTTTCCGTCCATTCGAACTTGATATCTTTCTGTAATAGCTTTGTCAATGGTGGAGCTATCATAGAAAAACCTTTCACGAATCGTCTGTAGTATCCAGCAAGTCCCAGAAAGCTTCAAATTTTGGAAACATTCTTTGGTGGCTTCCAATCAAGTATAGCGATATTTTATTCGGATCAACCTGAATACTTGATACAGAAACAACGTGACCCAGAAAACTAACCTCATTCAACCAGAATTCACACTTACTAAACTTTACGTACAATTTTTTATCTCGCAATGTTTGTAGCACAAGTCTCAGGTGTTCAGCATGCTCAGTTTCATCTCTAGAGTAAATCAGAATGTCATCTATAAACACTACCACAAATCGATCTAAATACTGACTGAAAATCTGATTCATCAGATCCATAAAAATAGCAGGTGCATTAGTGAGTCCAAAAGGCATAAGCAAAAACTCATAGTGTCCATACCTCATTCGAAAGGTAGTCTTTGGCACATCAGAATCTCTAACTCTCAACTAATAGTACCTTGATCTCAAATCTATCTTCGAAAACACTGAAGCCCCTTTCAAACTGATCAAACAAATCATCAATCCAAGGTAACATGTATTTATTCTTTATAGTTACCTTGTTTAGCTGCCGGTAATCAATACACATTCGTATAGTCCTATCTTTCTTTTACACAAATAAAACTGGTGCACCCCAAGGAGAGAAGCTCGGTCGTGTAAAGCCCCTATCTGTTAACTCTTGCAACTGTGCTTTCAACTCTTTTAATTCTGTAGGTGCCATTTGATACGGAGCTATTGAAATCGAGTCGTCCCATATACTAATTCAATACCAAATTCTATTTCTCGGACAGGTGGTAAACCCGATAGTTCTTCAAGAAACACATCGGTATATTCACACACAACTGGTACAGATTCAATCTGCTTTTCAATCACTTCACTATCAAGCACATAAGCAAAGTAAGTTTCATACCCTTTCCTCATATATTTTCGAGCTAGCATCGAAGATATTACTGTTGGTAACCCATTCAGATCATTAGATTCAATCTGAATAATTTTACCGCTTTGACATATCAAATCAATGGTCTTTCTCTTGCAATTGACAACAGCGTCGTGCAAAGTTAACCAGTCCATTCCCAAAATTATATCAAACTCGTTGAAAGGCAACAACATTAAATCAGCTGGGAAGCATAAATCCTGAATCATCAACGGACAACCTTTACACACTTTGTTGACTAAAACACACCAACCCAAGGGGTTTGATACTCGAATTACAAACTCAGTAGACTCAATAGGCAGAGTCTTACTGGATATTAATGTTTCACACAGATAAGAATGAGTCGAACCGGATCAATCAATGCAATCACAGTAGTATCATAAAGTGTGAAAGTACCGGTAATAACATTTGGAGAAGCAGCATCCTCCCTAGTGCAAATATCATATGCCCTAGCAGATGCTCGAGCCTCTAATCGAACTACAGTATCCTTTGTTCCTCTCTGACTGTCACCTACATTCCCCAAATGTTTGGGTGGTTTACCTCGTGCTGACGCGTTACTCGATCTTGTATTCTGAGCCGTATTTTGTTCGGCTAACATCGGGCACTCTCGAATAAAATGGTCTGACGATCCATATTTAAAACAGGACCGATCATGAAATCTACAACTCCCAAAATGTCATTTTCCACAATGCTTGCACTCAGTCCGACTCTGCTGAATATTACCGACACTAGCCATCGAAGTGGCTCGGGAACCCACAGGAGGTCGATCTCGTCTAGAGAAGTCTGAAGTAGCCTTATGTCGACTGGAGTCATCTTTAAACTTCTTTGATGTAGAATGAAACGTCTTACTCGATGATCTTTTTCGAATGTCTCTAGCTTCAAACTCGGCTTTTCTTTTCTCTTTCCCAAGTTTTTCAGCTTTGCAAGCTCGTTCGACAAGTACCACTAACTCTTTGATCTCGAGTATGCCAACTAGCAACTTAATATCTTTATTCAGATCGTCTTCAAACCTTTTGCACATAATGGCTTCAGTTGACACACACTCTCGAGTATATCAACTCAATCTGACGAACTTCCCCTCATACTCAGTCACAGTCATTTGGCCTTGTTTCAAATCTAGAAATTCTTTTCGTTTCTGATCGATGAATCTCTGACTGATATATTTCTTACGGAACTCGTTCTGAAAAAAATTCGAAGTTACTTTTTCTTTCGGAACCACCAATACTAGTGTATTCCACCAGTGATATGCAGTGTCCCAAAGTAAAGATATAGAACACTTCAAGCATTAAATGCAGGTACATGACACTCATCGTGCACCGTATAGTGTTATCAAGCCACATTTCAGCTCGTTCTGCATCGTCGTCATCATTAGCTTTAAATTCCTCGGCCCCATATTTCCTGATTTTATCAACGAAAAGCCTACTAGATCTCATCGGATCTATCATCGGAGGTGCTAAAGGTATCGAGTTGGATTATTCGGGGTTGGAGGTTGTTGTACAGCTGGATTAGTCTGGATAAATTGGGTAAACCATTCATTCATCATCTGGTAGAAGACTTGTTTGCCCTCTCCCTCATGGCTACCCGAGATAGGTCGAGAGTCTCATGCACCGACCCAAGTCTTGAGATCAGCGCCACGCCTCTACATTATCACTCTGGCTCTGCGGATCCATTTACTATAATAAACACAATTTGAATGTCAGAAGTCACCACTCTATCTTATTATAAAATTAAGGCATGTATAGCTAGACTCTCACGTGCTACGGTAGTCCTAGAATCGACTAAACCGTAAGCTCCGATACCAATCAAATGTAACACCCCTAACCTGTATCCATCGCTGAATTAGGGTTACGAGGCATTACCGGTCATACCATAGTTCATACATAAAATCATTACTTTTCACAACTCGAAGTTTAATCATATCAATGCTCATAACTTAATCAAATATCGAGTCTAAAAAGTCATAACAATCATAACATTTCATAATTAAACATATTTTAGCATATATCGAAACATATCATATATAGAACACATAACAAAATAGCTATTTTGTTAGTTGGATATCAAAATATTATTATAAAGCTTTCGCGCATGTACAAATTAGACATTAAACAAATCTTATTTAAATACTAAATTGCTCATTCATTTATTCGGCATTGGTGATATAAAACATGACCAAACATACTTAATTTATCATTACACCATGTGTGTATTTCCTAATGTCAAGGCCATATCTAAATATTTTTACCAAATCAATAATAAAGTCCAATGCAAAGCTATCCAAAATAACATTATAGGCTAACTGCCATATCAAAATTTATACACATTGAGCAAATCCATTTCCTTATTTCTTCGGCTATCAAGGTTAACCACATAGAAAATACAAAATTTTCCATTTCCTAATCATATCAAAATTGATCATTTCACAATCAATGAATTCATAGGCATAACTTATTAAATAAATTTTTACTAGTCGAATATAACCATGCATTTAATTGACTTATTAAGTAATCATATAACTAATACAACATATTTATAATATAATTCATGAAATCCAACTAATTCATCCAAATTAATAAGTACAATGCTCAAATCAAATCATGTCTATTATACGTATTATGTATTGTACCAAAATATCACATGAAATCATCTGGCTCCTCATCAATTCGGCTAGTAAAAATTAACCTGAAACACTTTCCTCAATTATCAATTCAAATTCAAACCTGTATAGCCAATTCACATTATTAAATCATACATAATACTTCACTTTGCCAGAACAAACATCCATCCATCACACAGTTTATAGCATAAAACACACTTCCAAAACAATCTTAGGCCATGATCGAATACACTCAAGCTAATATATTATAATCAAGCCATATTCACATGGCTTAATATATATATATATATATATATATACAAATTCAAAATTAATTCAAAATAAATACTAGCCCATACATGCCTTAAGAACAAAAGTCTAAACATTATAAGTACCAACGTGAGGCGATAGTGCGAGTGATTTTAGTGACGATCCCTGGAGCTCGTAGCTTGATCAAAATCTATAAAAGGAAACAATGAACACACACAAGGTAAGCTTACTAGCTTAGTAAGTCTTAAGCAAGTATATTATAACTCCAATCATCCAAGCATTTTAACAGAAAATTCAAGACATTAAAAATACATAGTCTAACTTATAAATTCACTATAGCCGAATACCATTATTCCATTTAACCCTACAACTTTCATTTTCATACCAAAGTACACCATTCACTGAATATACCAACACATATATAAGTAAAGATATACTTACATAAACATTTTCAATCACTCTCATGCTTTCGAGTAATCAATCTCCACATGGCATAGTATATATAAAATTTCCAGTAGCCAATGTATAACACATTTGCTTCCTCATATATTTGCTCATTAACATAATTTGCAACATATAAGTATGAAAAACACATACCTCAAGGCCGAATTAACATGATTCATTTTCAAAAGCTTAGACTTTCTTGATTTGTTTCATAACTTTGTTGTTACTTACTCTGAGCTCGGAAGTTCAGTTCACCGGTATAGAACCTGCTAGGCATTAGCCCGAATCACACACACTGGCACTAGGCCTGCTAGACTCAAGGTTTGAGATTTAAACATCAACATTTAGCCTGCTAGGCAATAAGCCCGATAAGATTCACCGGCACAAGGCTTGCTAGGCTCGAAGCCCGAGTATCAACATAATTAACCATTCCATAAACCTTTCTTAATACCAAGATCACATATATCCCATACATTTCATAATACTATCACATATCAAATTCGAAAAAGCTTAATCACATCACATTAAATAATAACATTAATCCAATATTACACCACCAGCATTCGGCAATCTCATATATATATCCTCAAAATATTTAAATTTCATCATTCATTAAGTTACATAAATTACTTTTTGAAATATATTTGCTTAAAGACTTACCTCGACTATCGACGGACGATGAAGACCGACTATTCGTGAACTTTTGCTTTTCCCCGGTCCAAATCTGATTTTCTTTGTTCTTGATCTAAACATATTTAAAATAAGCTCATTCAAGTACATTTCATTTCAATTTAATCCAAAAACACCTAAATAGGAAAATTACCATTTTCCCCTAATATTTCACATTTTTACAATTTAGTCCTATTAGCACAAAACACAAAATACACAAAATTTCATTACACCACCTAAGGGCCGAATGTTCATAGGGACTATACAAGTCCATTTATTTAATTTATTTTGTATTTTAGCCCCTCAAAAATTTATTTTTTCAATTTAACCCAAAATACTCAAATTCACCAAAAATCCAAAGACAAAACATATTAATTTCTAACATACTTTTAATATTTTCCCACCAACATCATAAAACATAAACATCTAACCATGGCCGAATATCAAGCATGCTCAAATTCAAAAATTCTAACATAGGTCAACTAATATTCAAAGCAACGATCTCAAAAACGTAAAAATTATCAAGATCCGAAATCAAACCAACCTTGAATTTGAGACTATAATTGCCGAAAATCAATGGAACCAAACCCTTTTTCTTTCCTCCACATTCGGCCAAGAATAAGAAAAGATGATAGTGGCTTTATTTTTGTTTTATTTTATCATATCATGATAATATAATTACTTTACCAAAATACCCTTTATTACTTAATATTATTAACTTATATAATAAGGACAAAGATGACTTTAGCCACCCACTAACTTTAAAAATGGGCTATTTGCCCTTTTAATACCTCATATTTAAAAGCCACTATCACTTAGACACTTTTCACTATGGTTTGCAACTTTTATTTTTTACGCGATTAAATCCTTTTATTAAATTGAACACACAAACGATCAAATTTTCATACGAAACTTTCACACATTATAATTCACATATAATAAGCGTGGAATATATTATTTAAATATTTCTCAAACTTGGATTTGTGGTCCCGAAACCACCGTTTCGATTAGGGTCGACTTCGGACTGTTACACCATAAGACCGGCCCCTCCAACTTATATTTCTCTGCCATCCTCCCAGAAATCACCCAAAATTCGGGAAGTGGCACTCTATCCCTCTCTTTTGATCTTATATTAATTGTTATTACTTATCTTTGTACATTGAGGGCAATGTACATCTTAAGTGTGGGGGATAAAAGTTCCTAACTTTTTGCATAATTCTCAAATTAATGCCTAATTTTTCATTGTTCTCAAAATCCTGAATTTTAAACTTGTTCAAAAGTATTTTTCTCATATTACTAATTAGGCTGAAATTTCTAATGATTTATGATTATTATTGATATGTTTTAGAGTAAGTCATAGTTAATTGTGCATTAATGATTAAATTTGAAGAATACTAGAGAATCAAGCATGGTAAGTCTACTTTCTAAAAATGAAAATTGATGGGTCATTGAACTAAATTTGAGTACTACGCTGAAATTTGGAATTTATAAGGATTGATGTCAAAAACACCCATAATTTTTGTGAGATTTTGAGCCTTATAGAGCATATATTTTTTTTCGTGGTCACTTTATTAATTATGAGTGTGTCAACTTTGAACTGTTATTCTAGAACTTGCCTCGTTTATACATGTCGAGACCACACTTTTGATTTGATATACAGAGATGATAAAGGCACCTAGAATTTAACCCACTTACTCCATAAAAAGCCTACCTTCACAAATTAACCCCTAGTGAACCCCGTTGGATCTTAACAACCTTTTTATTGACTCACCCACTAATATTAACCCAAAATCCCTTTGAATTTGTTATCACCATTCTTTTGACTACCCTTTAATCGAGGTTTGATTTGATTAAATTACTGAATTATATTAGTTCAATAGTTACATTTATCATTTATGATGTAATATTTTAGTTTGTTCTTAAAAAAATCCAAGTATATTCAATATTAGTAGTATATAAAAAGCTTAGAGCATTTAAATTCCAATTGTTGAAGAAAAAGCTCGTATTAAAGTATTATCAAATTTTAAGCAATGAAAATACTCTTTATTATAGAGTAATTATCAATAGTGGTATTATTAGTTTTCATTCGATGTAAATATTCACATTTAGTTCATTGTTTCTAGTTAGGTAATTTGTCAAGTCAGTCTCGATTTTAACCTTCTAATTCAGCCTTTATCCACACCTTCTAACCCAAGCCCCATTACAACCCTAATTAAAGACCTTTTGATTTGTGTATCATCTCATATATAGTGGAGGAGATTAGATTTTTAGGCATGCCTATGGGATTAACTTTTTAGGTTCGACTTATGTGTGCTTATTCTTGAACCTTAAACACTTTGAGTGATTTGAGTGAACCTTTAATGAGGATGTCGATCCTTGTTGGTTTTGAATTAAAGGTAATTATTCAGATAAGGGGAGACACCTATGTTTCCGTACTACAAAGGTATGACTTATCGTGATTGAATCTTTAGGACCCTTTGAGTTGAATTATCCATGTATGAATTATCTGAAATTATGATGAGGCATTGTTGATAAGAATTGTGAATTATGGAAAGTTCATTTTAATTGTAAGTTGAGAATTTTGCTTGAGGACAAGCAAAAGCTTAAGTGTGGAGGTATTTGATAAACCGTAAAAGTAACATATTTTAACCCCATATTTAGTATGCTTTTGGATGACTTAGCCTTTGATTTATGTAAAAAGGTGCTTTTAATCCTTTCTTTCATGTTTATACTCAAGAAAGCACCCGAGGATGAAAAGAACGAGAAACAAGCTTAAAACACGCCAATTTGGGCCAAAGAGAAAATTGACACAGCCTGGACTTCAAGCCACATGGCTGTGCCTCATCAAATTACTTCACACGGCCATGCCACAATTTACACAGCTGTGCCCCAATCGACAGAATCGAGACACAACCTAAAGACAATTTACACTGGCGTGTACCATGGGCGTGTCCCTACCACGGGAATGAGCAATTTCACTCAGATTTGGATGCTTGAAGCCAAAAAAACATACTTCTAAGTCCACTTAAACACCTTAATAGTAATTCTACTTGAAGGAGGTACTTAGGAGCCAAGTAAAGCATCTAAGGAGCCTATATAAACAACCCAAGGCAGCCATTCTAAAGGGAGTTTTAGGCAGAGTTTTCTGCCAGAGCTTTTATTCAGGGAATTACTCAAAGATAGCCAGTTGATCCATCTCAAGAAGCCGGAGTTCTACTCAAAACAGAGGATCTCCTCTTCAATTCCTTCAGGGGGTTTTAGGGATTTCTTATGTTTTGTTTTATCTTTTCTCTTAAGATATTTTCTTATTTCCTTACGAACTAAGCCCTTCAGATACCTGAAGGGGATGAAACCTATGATGGATTTTGTTATTTGATTTCTAAATTATATGATAAGTACTTAGTTTGTTCTTAATTATGTTGCTTAATTTAATCTAATGTGCTTAGGTGGAGGAGGAATAGACCCTGCCTAAGAGTAGATCTAGCATAATTAAGCGGAGTTGATCGCACGCCTAGAGATAGAGTGACGAGATTTTGCCGGATTAGGGTGAACCTAATATGGGAGTCCATTGATCGATTTATTGCTTCCTTAGGGGGTTATTATAAGAGAACGAGAGTTCCACTAATTAACCTAAGGTTAGATGTTATTTGCCTCGAGAGAGGGTTTAATATAGGTTAGGGAGTCTCACGGATCAAGCTAAGTAAAGAAGTCATATGAATTAAAAGTTAGATAACAAGAGAAGTCATAGGTGGATTCTTCCTAAGGGTATCGTCTAAAATCAACTGAGTTTTTCCACAGTCTTTTCCTAAAGTTTCATTCTTTTGTCTTTGCATCTAGTTTAGTTTTTTCATTAGTTTCATAAACCAATCACTCCATATTTTAGGCTAAATAATGGAAAGAAAGTGAGTAGTAGTACTTTTAGGTTCCTTTGAGTTTGATAAAATAATCTTGCCTAAACTATACTATTGTTCGATAGGTGCACTTGCCTCAATCATTGTCATAGTTAGTCTACAGGTTCGATCATTCTTTTTAAATATTAAAACTCGACTGTTTGACACGATCAGTAATATACATGAGAGAATATGATATATGATGCATGTTTTGATATGGCTTGATGGTGGTGAAATGGTCTTATGAATGGTAAGCATATTGATAGGTTGATGCTATATTGATTTAGTGAAGTGTGGATGAAATATGCTTGGAATTACATGTGAATTGATTGTGCAAATAAGCTTGTTGAGAAATTAGATTTAATGTGAAGATTTTTTGATTATATGACATGCATTTGGTTGCCAAATTGTGTGTGAAAATAGACTTACATGTGCTTGTAGGTATGACCCAAGTGTGGGTGGCACTTTAGCTTTGCAAATAGTCTGTTTTGCATATACAGCTGTGGCACAGGGCGTGCCTAGTGACCGTGTGAATAAGTCAGTAGCTAGCCTAATTTTACATGGCCATGGCACACGGGCGTGTCTGGTGGCCGTGTGGATAAGTCAGTATACATGCTCTTTTTTGGCACGGCCAGGACACATGGCGTGTCTAGAAGCCGTGGGAGGCACACGGCCTACCCACACGGGCGTGTGACCTATATAACTTTGAAAAAGTTTTAAATTTTTGAGAATTTTAGTATTTGTTCGGTTTATTCCCGCTCTATTCTAAAGATGATTAAGGTCTCGTTGACCTAACCAAAGGACTCTTTGATTTGATTTGTTGAATAATGATAGGGTTAGGGGTGTTACAATTGATGGATTAGGACAAAACTGAATAGGAGAAGAATTATGAGGGACGAAATTATAATTTTACCAAATTAAGTGATGACTCAAGGATGGAATTTTAAAAGATTATAAAGGAATAAATGGTCAATTAGAAAGAGAGAGAAAGTTAGAAGGTAATGATGATGTTGGTGATATTTTAGATTAAATAAATAAATATTAGTTTATAAATATTTTGATTTGATTTTTAAATGATATTTTATTATTTTATTTAGTAGATATATAAGGATAGAAATATGAAGAATCATCATCTTCTTCCCATGCATCCAACGTATGAAGAGAAAGGAAAGAAAGAAAGTTTTGCTTTCTTTACAATTTGGTCCTTTTACCAAAAATTTACCATTTTCACTTAGAAATCAAAAGAATTTCCATAGCTACCAAGAGAGAAAAATATTAAAGAGACTATGGGGAGCTATAATATCAAGTTAGATTCAAGAAATAGAAGCTAGAGGAGAGAGAAAAGCAAGTTAAAGGTTGAAATCAATAGGACAAGATAAGAACATCAAGATTTCAATATATTTTTAAGTTTGATAATATTGAAAAAGCATGGAAATGATGTTAATGTTGAGTTTTTAATTTTTTTTATTTTTTTATATAAGGTTCTATGTTATTGATATGCTAGTGAAGGAAATAAGAGAATGTGATGGGAAATATTATAGAGAAAGGAATAAGGGTGTTATAAACTTGGTAATCAACATTTTGCACTAAAATAGTTTTAGATAACAACAGTAGTCTAACTTTGAAAAATCACCAAAAATTGTGAAAATTTAATTAGAGGTTGAATAAAATATTAAATTAAATTTTATTGAGTCTAGTTTTTAATAGAAGAAATGGTGTAAGCAATGGAGTTGTAAATTATGAGATATAATAAATTTTGTGAGACAAGGTCGGAATGATTTCGGGTTCCCCTGTTCTGACTTTGGAAAATCATCAAAAATTGTAAAAAATAATTACAGGTTTAAAATTATATTTTTTAACTATTAATGAGTCTATTTTCAAGATAAACAATTGGGAACATCATCCAAATCCTGTACTAAGAGATAATTAGTTTTTAGTAAAGAAAGGTTGAAGCTGCCAAATAGCAGAACAGATATAAATTTGACGATTTTACTATACTTATTGGCTAAATTATAAATTCTAAAATTTTATAGTAGAAATATATTTTAGTCTAGTTTTAAAAACACCAAGAAGATCTTAATTTGGAAATTTGTAGCTCAATATAAATAATTTATTGACTATGACTCAAGTGGACAGTTTTGAATGAACATTTTAGGAAATAGTGGAATTATAGATAAGGTTACTTATAAGCATGTTATATGCATTAAGGATATGGAATGTAGAGGAGGAGGAGGAAAATATATGAATATTCAACTAGCATGGGTTTATATTAAAAATGGCTATTTGTATGTTTTAGGCTTAGGTACTAAATTGAATAAAAGTAAAACTTTAGGGGTAATTTTGTAAAAATGTAAAAAATGACCAAATTGAGGGAAATGAATTGTTTATTGTCTAAATTAATAAATTGAATGAAATTATTAGTTTAGATCAAGATTGGGTGAAAAAATAGGAAAAATGGAAAATTATCAAAATGCCCCTGAATCTTGGTATTTCTGCAATTTAGCCAGGTAAGTTCATGTGACTTAATTGAGCATGTAAATATGATAAGTTGAATGTTGTATAGGATTGAATGTTGAATTTTAGTATGTGAATCTAGTATGAATGATATGAATGTAAGAAATGAACACATGCTTGGAAATATTTGAAAAGGTTAAATTCCGTTTGAATATTGGATTTCGATGGATAAAGGTGATTTCCTAAATGGAATGAGGTCCTGCATTTGTTGCAGAATGGATTTAGCCTGGATGAGTAATCCCAATTGAGCCCTTTGAGCATATGTTAAAGTCTGGATTTAGCCTGGACTGGTAATCCAAATTCAGAGCATTTGTCACAAAAAGGATTTAGCTTGGATTGATAATCCTACTGTATGATATGTGGCTTGAGAGTGTGCATTACAGATAGGATTTAGCCTAGACTAGTAATCCTAGAAGTGTGCTCTCAGAATAAGTGCTCTAATGGGTACTCATGAATATGAATTGACGGGTTATTGATTTGTACACTTTGTGTGTACTACTGGAGTATCCATCGAAATTTCAATAATTCAATGGATATAAACTCTCGAAATGAGAAATATAAGTTTAAATGAATTTATATCTCTAGTATTCCTGAAATACATCAAAATGATGATACATGATATATAGAAGTATGAAATAATG
This sequence comes from Gossypium rotundifolium, assembly GCA_025506655.1. NCBI lineage: Eukaryota > Viridiplantae > Streptophyta > Magnoliopsida > Malvales > Malvaceae > Gossypium > Gossypium rotundifolium. The sequence continues at coordinate 65,280,593 of CP106726.1, forward strand.
CTATATGAACATGGAATTTGTTTGATGAATATGTTTATCTATGATTATAGATTTGTACACCTTGAATGTACTACTCGTGTAATCATCGATACTTTAATTGATTTAATGGGTAAAATTACGATATGAAACAATATGAATACTGAAATGAATTATTACCATATATGTTTGAAATATATATATATATAATGATTTGTACATGTTATATGGACACATGGTGTGGAAAGTATATGTACATGGAGTTTGATTAATGTTAAGTTTGATATGAACTATTACTTGGAATAAACATATGTGAAATACATGGAAATTATGGTACTTGAAATATTGATATAATGAAATGAATGATATATGTTATTAATGAATCAGAAGAGAATGATATGTATCATGACATGTACATATATGATTATCTTTGATATGTTGATACAAGGAAATTCTGTAAGTTTAGACGAGTATTAAACTCAAGTGTGACATGTCGAGAAAATAAGTATATAAATGTTGAATTTATATGAAATATGTGCAAAGTTGTTTGATGCTTAGATAAGTGTCATGCTATTGGTTGAATGGTAAAATGTTTATTTATATGATACATTGATTTGGTAAGTATTTAAATGAAAATATGCTAATGCTCATGAAAGAGTGGAAAGGTTAAATTATGCAATTTCTTACGAAATGACTTATCATGTGATCAATTTGAAAAAAGGCTTTGGCTAAATGCACTAGCTTGTGACCATGGTTGAATGATATGTTTATGACTTGAGTGTCATGCATATGAAATAATTGTGGAAAGTAAAGATATGCAAGTAAAAATAAAGAAACTTGGAAGATTTAAAATTATATAAAATCCTACTAAGTTTGAGATAATATGTATAAGTGATACTGTGAAATTATTCACCTTGTGAGTTGATATAGCTTCATGAATTTTATGGAATCAATAATGGATTATTCTTAAAATGTATAAATTTCATATATGAAAAGAAGTTTTATGATCAAAGATTATACGAGCTTACTAAGCATTCATTGCTTACGTAAATGTTTTCATTTACCTTACTGATGTGTCTCAAACTAACTACGATCATAATAAAGGCAAGCACACCTATCGTTCAATAGTATAGTTATGGTAAGACCGGAAATATCGTATCCACAAGGACCAAGAGTACTAGTAATAACCATCTTTCTATTATCTAGCCTAAGAATTGGAGTGATTTCTTTAAAACTAAAACTTAATTAAAAACACGACAAAGAATAAATTGGGAAAATACTTTAGACAAATTTATGAGATAAGCAATTCCTAAGGAAGAATTCACCTAGACTTCACTTATTACTTTTGATTCATATGCTTTATTCACTTGACTTATTTCGTAGAAATCCTTGATTTATGTTAATATCTCTTTCGAGACTAAAAACAACTGACTCTAGGTTGATTAATTGAAATATCTTTCTAATTAAAACCCCTATTATCGTATTAACTCGATCTATGGATTCCCTTATTAGATTTGACTCTAATCCGATAAATTTTTATCGCCCTATTTCTAGGGTTACAATCAACTCTGCTTAATTGTGTTGATCTACTCTTAAACAGGGACTTTTGCTCCTTTGAATAAGCACATTCGACTTGAATCAATATCATGAATTATCAAAACAAGAATAAGAACTCACAATTAAGAATAAGAATAAGTATTTATCTTATAAATCAAATAATAATAAGATCCGTCTTAGGTTTCATCCCCTTAGGTATCAAAGGGATTTAGTTCATACTAATGGGGGGAAACATCTTAAAATAAGGAAAATAACAAAACGTAAGAAAACCCAAAACCTTCTAAAGAACTTGATGGGAGATCTTCAGTCTTGATGGAGATCTTTCTTTTGAGCTGCTCCCGATGGCTATCTTCGAGTATTTTTTGCCTTCTATTCAGCGTCCTATTTTAGGTTGCCCTTTAGGGTGTTTATATAGGCTTTGGAACACTTCTCTTGGCCCACAAGTGGCCAATTACGAATACAATTCAACTTTGATATGGCAGGGACACGCCTGTGTGACATACCCGTGTTCGATTCCTTAGACCGTGCTTCTGCTCGCCAAACACGATCGTGTGGTCTGCCCGTGTACATTGATCCAGGCCGTGTTTGATCTTGCTCGTAACACACGATCGTGTTCATTGGTCTAGGCCTTGTTGATTTCCTAGGTAGGCCCATTTTGTCCCTTTTTGGCCCGTTTATCCTTCTTTTCGGCTCCCTAAGCTCTCATGAGTGTAAAACATGAAATTAAAGGATTAAGAGCATCGAATTCATAAAATCTAATGAAATTTAATCCAAAAATAAGCCAAGCATGGGGTCAAAATATGTATAAATTATGGTTTATCAAATATCCCCACACTTAAGCATTTGCTTATCCTCAAGCAAAATCCTCAACTCACAATTAAAATTAACTTTCTTAATTCATAGTCCTTTTCAATAATGTCTCATCATAATTCATAGATAATTCATACATTGATAATCTAACTTTAAAAAGTCCTAAAGATTCAAACAATCTAAGTCACAAATTTTTGTAGCATGAAAACATAGGTGTTTCCCCTTATCTAGATAATTACCTTTGATCCAAAATCGACAAGAATTGACATCCTTACAAAGGATTCACTCAAATCACTCAAAGTGTTTAAGGTTCAAGATAAAGCACTCAAAATTCAAACATGAAAAGTTATTACCATAAGCTTGCATGAAAATCAAATCTCCACCACTATAAAATGAGATGATACACAAATCAAAAGATCTTTAAAAGGGTTGTAATGGGGCTTGGGTTAAAGGTGTGGATAAAGGCTGAATTAAAGGGTTAAAATCGAGATTGAATTGACAATTTACCTAACTAGAAAAATAAATTAATACTAAATAGTTACATCAATTGAAAACTTATCACTAATAACATGAGCTTCTTCTCAAAATATGAAATTAACTGCTTAAGCTCAAATAATCATAGAACTAATAATGAATATATCACAACTTTTTTTTATATATAAGAACATACAATAATAAGAAACTAAAATAAAGAACATAGTTAGGCAACTGCTCAAATCAAATCTCGACAAAAAAAGGGTTAATTCAATAAGGAAAATTCTTTATGAATCAAAAAGGATGAGTTTTGGGTTAATATTAAGGGTATATTAAGAAACGGTTTATTGGGATCAAAGGGGCTCACTAGGGGTTAATTATGAAGGTAGACTTTTTATGGAGTGAGTAGGTTAAATCCTAGGTGCATTTATCATCTCAATATATCAAATCAAAGGTGTGGTCTCGACATGCATAATCGAAGCAATTTCTAGAATAACAAATCAATATTGACACACTCATAACCAATAAAGTGAGCAAGAAAAGTATATGCTCTAAAAGGCTCAAAATCTCATAAAAATTATGGTTTTTTTTTTATGTCAACCTTGCAAATTTCAAACTTCAAAGTAATTTTTAAATTTAGGGAAACAACCTAGAAATTTTTAATTCTAAAATAGACTTATCATGCTTGATTCTCTAATGTCTTAAAGTTTAAACCATCAATGCACAATTATCTATGACTTACTCCAAAACATATCAACAAAAATCATAAATCAATAGAAGTTTCATTCTAATAGTAATATGATAAAGTTATTTAAGAACAAGGCATAATTCAGTATTGTTGACACCTCCCCACACTTAAGGTGTACATTGTCCTTAATGTACAAAAATAGATATGGACAATATAGAAAATCATAAGATAGGGAGAGAGTGAACTTCCTGAATTTTGGATGGAGTCAAGGAAAAGAAACGGTAAAGTTAGGCAGAGATGAAGGTGGAGGTGGATATTCCGGTGGAGGTGTGGTTGTTCCTTAATAAAAAATAGCCAGAGATAAAAAGGAATCAAAATATACTAATATAAATTAAAGACAAGAAAGATGAAGGAAAAGACTTTAAAAATGAATATAAAAGAAAAAGAAAAAATATATGGACTCAAAGGTCCTTGTCTTGTCGAATAAATGAAGCGATTGGCATGAACTTATATAGAGTGGTCACGTATGAGGAGACCGTGCTAAGATCCTTTCACTTTTTTGACATGGGAATGGTGGTCTTGGTCTTGCCTCTAGTATTAGTCATTGTGTGCGGTGGCAAGGATGGTGGTTGGTGTGGTGGTGATGTAAAGAAAGAATGAGGGAAATAGGGAAAGGAAAATGAATGGATAAAGATAATGGAAAAAAAGGGGTGTGGTGGCTAGGATTTGTGAGAAGAAGAATTAGGGAAGAAAGTGAGAAGAAAGAGGATTAAATAGAAATCAGGACACCTGGTTGCTGCCCACGCCGATGTGCCCTGGGCGTGTTAGGTTACATGGCCATATCACACAGCCGTGTGGTGCCTTGTTCGTTTCTCCTACGCTTGTGTAGAGGTTTCCATGCCCATGTTGCTTAATCAGTGTCGACCATGGCCTAGGGACACGGGTGTGTCGCACACCGGTGTTACTTTCTCAGTTTGACCATGTCTGTATCGCACAGTCTTTTCCACGCCGATGTGCCTATTCGTGATGTCCACACGGCCACGCCCACGCCCGTGTGCAAGGCCGTGTGGTAGGGAAGCCAGCGCTTTATTAATTTGGTTAGTTTTTAGTTAGGTGATAAAAATAAAAAATATAAAAATTAATAGGGTTAGTGTTCGGGTTGCCTCCCGAGAAGCGCTTGTTTAAAGTCTTAAGCTAGACTTACCTTTCATTCGCATAATCATGGTGGTTTGAGGAGTTGAAACTCCTTATTCTTGCTATCAATTTATTAAAATACGATTTTAGACGAGTATGATTTACCTTGAAGGTGCCAAATTGAGAATGAGTTACCTCGACTATACCGTATGGGAAAATATTAAGTACCGTGAAAGGAGTTATTCCATTAGGTTCAGAAGTGGAAACACAAGGATCTGTATTATCCATTAGAACTAGGTCTCCAACCTTGAAGTAGTTTGCTTCATCTTTAAGTTCGTTATGGAGTTGCCTCAGTTTTGATTTGTGTTTTCTTGATTTCTCCTTGACATGTGTCTTCCACTCGTCTAGTTCATCGATCTAAAGCCTTTGCTCCTCATGAGTTATTTCTTTGTTGGCACGAGGTATAGGATATGGCTCAGTTGTGTAATTTCGTGGTGCTTCCTGAAAAGAGGGTTGAACCAAATGGTTATTAATAGAATTTATATTCTCACCTTTATTACTCGATGTCCTAGCCGAGTCAAGAGCCTGGAGAGTGATCGTTTTGTCACCTAAATTAATAGAATTTATGTTCTCACCTGTACCAACATCAATTTTAGTTTTAGCATTTGCTAAAAAGGGTCTTCCTAAAATTAAAGGAACATTATTGTCCTCATCCATGTGTAAAACAACAAAGTCTACTAGGAATATGAATTATCAATTTTTACTAGTACATCTTCGATTATACCCCTAGGAAGTCTAATAGTGTTATCAGCCAATTGAATGCTCATCCTAGTTTGTTTGGGTTTCTCTAGACCTAGCTGTTTAAACATTTTATAAGGCATAACATTTATGCTTGCCCCTAAATCTGCTAAAGCATTATTAACAGATAAACCACTAATTAAGCAAGGAATATTAAAACTCCCTGGATCTTTTAAGTTTTGTGGTAGTCTATTTTGTAAGATTGCTGAGCACACTACATTTGGCTCCACATGCGATGCCTCGTCTAACTTCCGTTTGTTTGTCAAAATCTCTTTTAATTTTTTTAAATTGGGCATTTGCGAAAGAGCTTCAATAAATGGTAAGTTAATATGTAATTTTTTTAAGAGTTTAAGAAATTTACCAAATTGTTCATCTGTGTGGTCTTTCTTTGTCGCATTAGGATATGGCACACGAGGTCGGTATTCTGTACTTACCAGTTTTGGTTTTTCATGGCTTATCTCAACGCTACCTTCTTCTACAACATTCTCTTGCCTCAATTTGGGTTCATCTAACCCTTTACTATCGTGAGCAATAATGGCATGAATTTGCTCCTTTGTATTAGTTTCAGTGTTGCTTGGAAAGCTGCCTTGTGGTCATTCAGATATGAGCTTAGCAAGTTGTCCTAATTGGTTCTCGAGCCCTTGAATCGATGCTTGTTAATTTTTGAGTGCTATTTCGTATTTTGGAAATGGGTTTCTGACACCGCGATAAATTTTGTTAGCATCTTCTCAAGGTTTGGCTTTTTCTCTTGTGGGTAGGGTTGCTGTTGAAAGCCTGGAGGGGGTTGTTGTCTCTGATTTCCTTGGCCACCCCATGAGAAGTTTGGGTGGTTCCTCCAACCTAGATTGTAAATGTTACTATAAGGGTTATTTTGAGGTCTAGAATTGTTACCCATATAGTTCATCTGTTCGTTTCCTATGCCAGAGTTGTAGGGTGGGTATTCTGTATTGTTCATCCCTCCTCTATTTGTATTACACTGCATCACTAGGATGTACCTGTGAAGAACCATACAAACCATCAATCTTTTTATTTAACAGTTCTACCTGGTTTGATAGCATGGTCACTACGTCGAGGTTGAAAACACTGGCGGCTTTTGTTGGCTTTGTCCTCATAACTTGCCACTGATAGTTATTCAGTGCATCTCCTTTATAAACTCTAAGCCGCTTCAGGGGTCTTGTTATTTAGGGTTCCACCGGTGGCTGAATCAATCAACTGCCTAGTTGAGGGGTTCACACCATTGTAAAAGGTTTGAACCTGTAGCCACAAAGGTAACCCATGGTGAGGGCACTTTCTTAGTAAATCCTTGTATCTCTCTCATGCATCGTAAAGTGTCTTTAAATCCATCTGCACAAAAGAAGAGATATCATTCCTCAACTTAGCCGTTTTAGCCGGCGAAAAATATTTAAGTAAAAATTTTCGGTCATTTGGTCCCATGTAGTGATTGATCCTCGTGGTAACGAGTTTAACCACTGTTTAGCTTTGTTTCTCAACGAAAAAGGAAACAACCGAAAATGAATGACATCATTAGAAACACCATTAATCTTGAAAGTGTCACAGAATTCCAGAAAATTTTCCAAGTGATTGTTTGGATTCTCATCCTGCAAACCATCAAACTGAACAAATGCTAAATCACCTGTATAGTGTTAGGTTTCAGTTCAAACTTATTTATAGCAATAGAAGGTCTAACAATACTTGATTCTATTCTAGTTAGATTATGTTTAGCATGTCAATTGTTGGAGCAAAATAGACCATTTCATCTTGATGAGTTATGTTCAGAGGAGTTTGAAAAGTTAAAGGAATAATTAGCTACAACACCTATAGTCCACTGCACTAGACTAGAATCTACCATTTGAACTAATGTGTGATGCAAGTGACTTTGCTATTGAAACAGTGCTAAGGTAAAGAAAAGTCAAGATGTTTCACGCTATATATTATACCAGTCGCACACTGACAGATGCACAGCTCAATTACACTACCACGGAGAAGGAATTGTTAGCAGTGGTGTTTGCCTTTGAAAAATTTAGAGCTTATTTAGTGGGCACCAAAGTCACAGTATATATAGACCATTCTGCCATTAAATACTTGGTGACAAAGAAAGAGGCCAAACCTAGACTCATTAGACATATATTGCCGCTGTAGGAATTTGATTTTAAAATTAAAGATAGGAAAGGCATTGAAAATCAAGTGGCTGATCACTTGTCACGACTAGAAGCAAGGAATGAGTATGGTGAGAGTCAAATGGTTAAAGATGAATTCCCTGATGAGTAGATATTGTTGGCTATGGTTTTGCCATGGTATGATGATATTATTAACTTTCTAGTTAGTGGGTTGCTGCCACCCATGCTCAATCATCAATGACAATGGAAATTCCTTCATGATGTCAAGCAATATTATTGGGATGAGCCATTTCTATTCAAGCAATGTGCAGATCAAGTAACCAGATGATGAATTTCAAAGTATCCTACATCACTGTCATTCTACACCTTATGGTGGACATTTTGGAAGCATGAGAATCGCTGTAAAGGTTCTCCAATCTAGTTTTTATTGGCCCACCATGTTTAAAGATGCTAATGAGTTCTGTAGGAACTGTGATCATTGTCAAAGAACTGGTAACTTATCAAGAAGACACGAGATGCCGCTGCAAAATATTTTAGAGATGAAATTATTTGATGTTTGGGGAATTGATTTCATGGGTCCATTTCCACCATAATGGGGAAAAATATATATTCTTGTCACTATGGATTATGTCTCCAAATGGGTTGAAGTTATGGATTTACCTACAAATGATGCCAAATCAGTTTTGAGATTCTTGCATACAAATATTTTTACCAGGTTTGGTACCCCTCGTGATTTAATTAGTGATGAAGGCTCACATTTTGACTGCAGATTAGTTGCTAATGCTCTTAACATATACGGGGTTAAACATAAAATTGCCATGGCATATCACCCCTAAACAAATGGACAAGCTAAAATTTCCAACAGAGAAATCAAGTAGATTCTAGAGAAAGTTGTCAATCCCAACAGCAAGGATTGGTCAGTAAGGTTAGATGAAGCCTTTTGGGCTTATTGCACAACTTTCAAGACACCATTGGGAATGTCACCTTTTAAGCTTGTCTATGGTAAACCATGTCATTTGCCAGTTGAGCTAGAACACAAAATATTTTTGGCAATTAAGAAACTGAACATGGACTAAGGTGTTGCTTTTGCTTATCGCTTACTGGAGCTTAATGAGATGGATGAATTTCAAGCTCAAGCTTATGAGAATGCGAGATTGTACAAAGAAAAGATAAAGTGTTGGCATGACAGGAAAATTTTGCCACGACAATTTGTACCTGGACAACAAGTCTTGTTTTTCAATTCAAAACTTAAACTACTTCCTCACAAATTAAAGTCGAGATAGTCTGGACCATATGAAGTCAAGCGTATATATCCTCATGGAGCTGTTGATGTTAAAGATAGAAAAAGAGGATCCACTTTCAAAGTTAATGGTAAATGCTTGAAACAATATTGTGGAGCTCTTATAATACGTGACAAAAAATTATTTCTCTTCGAAATACTTAATAATTATCTTTTGTAAAAATTTTCTTTGTTTATTTTATTTTTACTTGTTACCCAATAAGCTTATTTAACGATTTATTTTCTTTTGTTATAGGTTATTTTTGCCAGAGTAAAAATAATTTGAAAGTAGTACCTTATTCTTATATGAAATTTTATTTAATAATATTGTTATTACTTTTCTGATTCCCGCTTAATTTCCTCCTGTGCTATGTCAAGTAAATCTTTTCAACAATGTTACTGTTGTAACATCCTAGATTTAGGGGTTCTACATTTTAGGCTTTTCTGTGTGCTTGGTTGTTCTGCTTGTTATTTAGATGTGTTTGGGGGTCTTGGTGAGGCTCGGGTTTAGGCCAGAGCCTTAGTAAAATTTTTTATTTTGGGCATCTAAGGGGGAAAAGCTAGTAGGAGCAGGCCTTAAGTTTAATTGCGTGTGGTTGTTGACACAAAGAAGCTTGTGTCCAAGTAGAGGTGGCGTCACTTGTAGGAGCAGAAGGGAGGAGTTTGAATCCTATAAGCCTCATTGTGAAGCTTTACTTTTGGCACTAAGATGGAGAAAAGATGGTTTCTGCAGGGACTCTTCAAGGGTGGTGGTTGAATGGGTCAATACATTCAAATGGATGGACAAGAGTGCTTGAAGGAGTTTGAATTGGTCAAACCAATTTGAATGGGTGTTGGAGAGTGAAAATAGGAGGAAATCAAGGGATTTGGTGATGGTGGAGGTGTTGGCCGAATATGGGGAGCTTGGAGGGGGGATTTCGGTTTAGTTGCTAGAATAGGCGAGTGTGCCGAAATTCCCATTGGTCTTAGGCATTTTTTTGGCATTTTCGGTCATATAGGGTGAGTGCCAATTTTTGCAAAAGTCTATTAGAGTTCTCTTTTTCTCTCATTCAATTTCCTACTTTCCTTGTGCCAAAACTTTCAGCCTCTTCTCTTCATCTCTTTTTGCTTCTTTGACACTAGTCAAACTAGTGTGACCATTCGAGCATCCCTTTTTCTTCTTCTTTTCTCTTTTATTTCCTTTATTTTCTTTAGCCGAACCCTCTTCTATCTTTGAGATGAAACTCTTTTCTCCTCTACTTTTGCCTTTTCTAGCTGAAACATACTTCTCACTCCTTTCTCATGTGTGTTTCGTTTGTACACATTTTCTCCATAGTCAAATCTCCTTTGACACCACATTAATCGATTCTTACACTTTTTACTGTCAGCCAAACATCGCGAAGCAAGGTGATAGGAATCTTTGGCCGCAGGGAGTCTTTTCAATCAGTTTCTATTGGTTAAGGTAAGGGGAGACTCTTTCGTTCCTTTCTTTATTTTCTCTCGATTCTGTGTGGTCATAGTCGAATGGCTACTTTGTTCTTGGTGTTTAGATTTTGGCTAACCCCTTTTTCTTTTCTTTTTTTCTCTCATTTTGGAACGTTTGCTTCAGGAAACTCCATTAGCCGAATGTTTGTTGTCCGAAGCCTAAAGGTCTATTGATTTTCGAATTTGATCATTCCATTCGGGTTCTTAAGGTTAAGAGCCATCTTTGCAATTTTTTAGCTATTTCATCCTTTTCAATTGTAGTCTGTCTTAATCAAATTCTTTTGTTAGTCAACCTACGTTTCCCCTTGAGTATTGATCAAGATTTTTCTACATGGATACGAGTGCCAGTCATTCTAAGGAGGGGAGTGAACTCGTAGTCTGTGCCCTTAAATTTAAGCGATGTGCGGTGTCGACGGTTTGAGACTTTTCGCGAGACTGTGGTAGGGAGCCGACATCTACCTAGGATAGACAAATCATGGTTGTTTCTTCTAGTGAGAGTGTCGAAAATCAAGAGAGTCTAGTCTTATGCGTAGTCAGGTGTGTAATGCTCACACTTTACTTGATTAATTTACGTTAATAAATGTGTTGGCTGAAAGCCGGAACAACAATTTAGATAGTCGAGATACCCTTGTGGTTAAGGTTGGAGACACCGGGTAAGTTTCGCTATGATGTTACTTTCGAATATGTGTATGTATGAATTAATTATCTGTTGTACAATAAAAGTATGTTGCATCCATCTCAGTATGATAATATGTTGCATGGGTTTGGGAAATGATTGAAAGGGGAAGTGTGATTCAGTGACTTCTGTCATAGTGGTCTGGGACCACAGTGGTTTGGAACCACGTATACGTATATTTATCAATGACACATCTTAGTGGTCTAGGACCACAGTGGGTTAGCCCCACATTACTTATCAGAGATTGTCACAGTGGTCTGGGACCACAGTGGGTTGGCGTCACGTTTATAAATTTTGTTACTCTGTCACAAGTGTTCGGGGACCACAGTGGTCTGGGACCACATTGGCTTGATGCCACGGGTGTTTGGCCGATTCAGGTGACGTAGAGGATGGAAAACTAGGTTGGGCTAGGCTGCATTGCATACATGTTTAATATGCTATATTGTGTGGGCTAAGGGCTAATGGGTATCTGTGGGCTTGAGGCCCAGATTGCGTTATAAGGGATTTACACACTGAGTCTAGGTGACTCACCCCTATGCTTAATCTTGCAAGTAATCCCTAGATCGCAGATTTTGAGCCGAGGCAGACTTTGAGGTGGCCATGCATTAAATTCTCGAAGTGATTTGCAATGTAATAAGTCCTTTACAACTTTAAATTGGGATTTGCTTTAACCCTGTTAGTACATATTTTCGAAGTGACAAATATGGGGTTTTCCTAAAATAAAATACAAACAAATATTTTTCTAAATAGATGTTAACAAAAGATGATAAACGAATAAAAGTTTAAGATAAATAATCTGGAGTTTTAGTAAAACCTCAACATTGTTTTCAACTGTCACGTTTCATGAAATTCCCCAATTTTGGCTTTCGTAAAACAAAATTCTTTCACAGCTTCTAGTTCAATCTAATTAGGAAATTGGTAAGAACTCTCGAATGAAATTTTTAAATTATCTTCAAGAAAAAAACACTAATGATAAAGTTTTTTTTCCAAATTACGATGTTTAGTTAAAGATTTCAAAACTTCCTTCCCTGTAACATAGCAAATTTGGTCATAGCGTATTGACCTAGTTTGGGGTGTTACAATTATGGTATTGGAGCCCAGTTGTAAAACTCGGTTGTGGGTTTGATGGTAAAAAAATGTTTTCAAAAGTTGGTTTGGAAAATGGTTTAGAGAAATACGTGTTTTTTGAAAGTATGGCACCTGGGTCTCCAGCACCAATTTGTACTGTAAGTTTTTTGATTATTACTTGAATTCTTATGAAATATTGCGAAAAACTACATCTAATGCTATTTCCATAAGACTGTTCGATAATAAACAGTGGAAGAAGTACTAACTCATAAAATTTTAATCAGATTAAGTCAAATTCGCAATCATGATTTCTAGAGGATGTGGACGTGGTATGCGTGACTGTGGTAGAGGTCGGGGTGTTAGGCTGAACCCGCTCCAGCAATCCGAGCTAATGGGGCTGAGATGTTTAGGGGCATTTTGTTGTAGCTCCTAACGTAGCTTAGTACTGGCTGGAAGCGGTTGAACGAATCATGGACGATCTTGATTGTACCGTGAAGGAAAAGTTGAAAGGAGTAGTGTCTCTCCTTCGAGGCGAGGCATACCAGTGGTGGCTCACGGTAAGAGATGGTACATCAGTGGATCGTATTACCTGGGACTTTTTTAAGTCAGCATTCCAGGGAAAGTATGTTAGGGCAAGTTACGTGGACGCTTAGAGGAAGGCATTTTTAAACCTGGTCTAGGGGAATATGTTAGTGGTTGAATATGAGGCGAAATTTCTGCGGTTAAGCCATTATGGCCGAGGTATTGTCACAACAGATCACGAGCGTTGTGTCTGATTTGAAGTTGGTCTGAGGGAGGAGTTACGAGTACTGATAGCTCCGCAACGGGAAAGAAGGTTTGTTATTCAGGTTGAGAAGGTTAAGATAGTCGAAGAGGTAAAGTTATCTGAAAGGCAGAATTAGGATAGGGACAGGGGTAGGAATAAAAGGAATTTTGGGTCGTCAAGATCTGTTGGGGTTTCCAAAAGAGGCCTAGGTTTGATGGGCGAGTCAAGTTGCAAAGCCTGTTGCTGTTGGTCGGTCTCGACAGTGTACTAGATGTGGGAATTATCATTCGGAGGAGTGTTGGGCAAGAAGTAAAGGATGTTACAGGTGTGGATCTGTAGATCATCTGGTCAGGGACTGCCCACAAGAGCCAAACAGGGCACGACTAGTAGGTCAGGGATATGTATAGCCTGAAAGAGGTGGCAGCAACCACCGAGAGGTCGTGGTCCAGCCAGGGAGGAAATGGTTTTAATCGAGGTGCGAACCTTGGAGGTCTTTGGGAATACGAGATGCAAGACGGCTGGGTTGGTTTATGCAGCTAGACGCTGAGAGGATGGCGATGCACCGGACGTTCTAACCGGTACGTTCCTTATTTTTGGTTTACCCTTTACAGCACTGATAGATATAGGGTCTACACATTCGTATGTTGCTAGTACTGTGTTGGAACTTTAAACATAGAATCTAGGGTTGCTTCTAGAGAAATGACTGTGATTAGCCCTTTAGGACAATTTGTAGTGGTAAACAGACTCTTTAGGAATGTGCCTTTAGAAGTTCAAAGGATAGTCTTCCCGGCTGACTTGATGGAATTACCGTTCGGCGAGTTGGATTTGATATTAGGCATGGACTGGTTAATTAAGTATCGAGCAAACTTGGATTGTGCTGCTAAGCGCATGATACTGAAGACTCTCGAGGATAAGAAGGTGTTGGTGTTAGGTGAGAGAAGGAATTACCTGTCCAATGTGGTGTCTGCTCTAAAGGCTGAAAAGATGGTGAGAAAAGGGTGTGAGGCTTTTCTAGCTTTTGTTAGTGCTTTGGAAGCCAAGGAGTTATCTGTAAGAGATGTTCGAACGGTGAAAGAGTTCTCAGATGTTTTTCCAGAAGAGCTTCCAAGATTACCTCCGGATTGCGAGGTAGAGTTCGACATTGATCTTCTTCCGAGAATAGCTCCGGTGTCTGTTGCCCCATATAGGATGGCACCGAATGAGCTAGTGGAGCTTAAAGCTCAGATTCAGGAATTGCTGGATCGTGGCTTTATCCGACCAAGTGTGTCTCTATGTGGAGCACCAGTGTTATTTGTCAAGAAAAAGGATGGGTCGATGTGGATGTGCATTGACTATAGGCAATTGAACAAGTTGACGATTAAGAACAAGTACCTGTTGCCAAGGATTGATGATCTGTTCGATCAGCTGTGAGGCACTTCGGTCTTCTCAAAGATAAACTTGAGGTCAGGTTATCATCAGCTTAAGGTGAAGGAGGTGGATATTCATAAGATTGCTTTCTGAACTCGTTATGGTCATTACGAGTTCTTAGTGATGCCGTTTGGGTTGACAAATGCACCAGCTGCATTTATGGATATGATGAATCGAGTATTCCAACCCTACTTGGATCAGTTTGTCATAGTGTTCATAGATGATATATTGGTATATTCAAGGACGGAAGAGGAGCATGATTCGCATCTTCAGATTGTTCTGCAGATTTTGAGAGAGAAGCAACTGTATGCCAAATTCAGCAAGTGTGAATTTTGGTTGAGGGAAGTTACTTTTCTGGAGCATGTTGTGTCTGCTGTGGGGATTAGGGTTGATCCCCGAAAGATTAAAGCTGTGTTGGATTGGAAACCACCAAGGTCAGTAGCTGAAATTCGAAGTTTCCTTGGGTTAGCTGGGTATTACAGAAGGTTTGTGGAGGGATTTTCGTTAATCGCCGCACCTTTAACCAAGTTGTTAGGGAAAGGGGTACCGTTTGTTTGGTCTGATAAGCAATAGGAAAGATTTGAGAAGTTGAAGAGGATTTTGATGGAGGCACCAGTGTTGATTCAGCTTGAGGCTGGGAAGGAGTTTGTCATCTATTGTGATGCGTTGCACACAGGGTTAGGATGTGTGTTGATGCAAGAAGGGAAAGTGGTAGCATATGCGTCTTGGCAATTGAGACCACATGAAGTGAACTATCCCACTCATGATCTAGAGTTAGCTACGGTAGTGTTCACCTTAAAGATTTGGAGGCACTACTTATATAGAGAGAAGTCGATCATCTACACCGATCATAAGAGCCTGAAATATCTCCTTACCCAGAAAGAGTTGAATTTAAGGCAGCGGAGGTGGATTGAATTATTGAAAGACTATGATTGCTGGATTGAGTATCACCCAGGTAAAGCTAACATAGTGGCGGATGTGTTGAGCCATAAAGTGATATCTAATTTGAGGGCAATGTTTGCTCATCTCAGCTTGTATGGTGATGGGAGCTTGCTAGCTGAACTTCAAGTGAAGCCTTCGTGGGTTGGTCAAATTAAAGAGAAGTAGTTGACAGATGAATGGTTAAGTTCTAGATTTCAGCAAGTGGAAGGTGGTGAGACAGAAAATTTTAGTTTGAACAGTGATGGGGTATTATGCTTTCATAGAAAGGCTTGTATGCCGAAGGATTCTGAGTTGAGACAGAGGATTCTACAGAAAGCGCATAGTAGTCCATACGCTATGCATCTTGGTGGGAGTAAAATGTGTGGGATTTACGTGAACAGTTTTGGTGGCCAGGTCTGAAGCAAGAAGTTACCGAGTTTGTGAGTAAGTGCTTACTGTGTCAGCAGGTAAAGGCGAAACATCAGTTGCCTTCGGGGTTGCTACAGCCAGTAAAGATTCCACTTTGGAAGTGGGAAAGGATAACTATTGATTTTTTTAGTGGGCTACCTCTTACGCCTACTAGGAAGGATTCGGTATGGGTGATTGTCGATCGATTGACGAAGTCCACTCATTTCATACCGGTTCATGTTGATTACTCACTACAGAAGTTAGCCAAGCTATATGTAGTAGAGATTGTGAGGCTACATGGGGTACCAGTGTCTATCATATCAGACAGAGACCCCAGGTTTACATCGCGATTCTAGAAAGCGTTGCATAAAGTGTTGGGTACAAGACTGGATTTCAGTACAGCGTTTCATCCACAGACTGATGGTCAGTCAGAAAGGGTAATTCAGATTCTGGAAGATATGTTGAGAGGCTGTGTTATTGACTTCAGGGGTAATTGGGAGGATTTCTTACCGTTGGAAGAATTCACATACAACAATAGCTATCAATCCAGTATTCAGATGGCACCCTAGTCAGAAAGGGTAATTCAGATTCTGGAAGATATGTTGAGAGGCTGTGTTATTGACTTCAGGGGTAATTGGGAGGATTTCTTACCGTTGGAAGAATTCACATACAACAATAGCTATCAATCCAGTATTCAGATGGCACCCTACGAAGCATTGTATGGTCGTAAGTGTCGTACTCCTACGTGCTGGACAGAGTTGGGCGAGCGATAGTTGTTAGGTCCAGAATTGGTTTCAGAAACAGGGGAAAAGGTTAAGTTGATTCGGATTCGGTTGAAGGAAGCTTTCGACAGGCAGAAATCTTATGCAGATCTAAAGCGTAACGAAATAGAATTCGCAGAGGGTGATCAGGTCTTTCTGAAAGATTTACCTTGAAAGAAGGTTTTAAGGTTTGGACAAAAGGGCAAGTTGAGCCCCAGGTTCATCAGGCCTTATCAAGTGTTGAAACGTGTGGGACTAGTTGCTTATCAACTCGGGTTACCTCCAGAGTTGAGTCGGATACATGATGTATTTCACGTTTCAATGTTAAGGCACTATCGTTCAGATCCATCTTATATAGTACCAGTAGAGGAAATTGAAGTAAGACCTGATTTATCTTTTGAAGAAGAACCCATTCAGATCTTAGATCGAGATGCTAAAGTGTTGAGAAGGAAGTCAGTTCCGTTGGTTAAGGTTCTATGGCGGAATCACGGTTCAGAGGAAGCCACATGGGAGCCAAAGGTTGTGATGCGACAACAATACCCTCACCTCTTTTGATCAGGTAAATTTCGAGGCTGAAATTTCTTTAAGGGGGTAGAACTGTAACATCCTAGATTTAGGGGTTCTACATTTTACCCTTTTCTGTATGCTTGGTTGTTCTGCTTGTTATTTAGATGTGTTTGGGGGTCTTGGTGAGGCTCGGGTTTAGGCCAGAGCCTTAGTAAAATTTTCTGTTTTGGGCATCTAAGGGGGAAGAGCTAGTAGGAGCAGGCCTTAAGTTTATTTGTGTGTGGTTGTTGACACAAAGAAGCTTGTGTCCAAGTGGACGTGGCGTCACTTGTAGGAGTAGAAAGGGAGGAGTTTGAATCCCATAAGCCTCATTACGAAGCTTTATTTTTGGCACCAGGATAGTGAGAAGATGGTTTTTGCAGGGACTCTTTAAGGGTGGTGGTTGAATGGGTCAATGCATTCAAATGGATGGACAAGAGTGCTTGAAGGAGTTTGAATTGTTCAAACCAATTTGAATGGGTGTTGGAGAGTGAAACTAGGAGGAAATCAAGGGATTTGGTGATGGTGGAGGTGTTGGACAAATATGGGGAGCTTGGAGAGGGATTTCGGTTTAGTTACTAGGATAGCTGAGTGTGCCGAAATTCCCATTAGTCTTAGGCATTTTTTTGGTATTTTATGTCATATAGGGTGAGTGCCGATTTTCGCAAAAGTCTCTTAGAGTTCTCTTTTTCTCTCATTCGGTTTCCTACTTCTCCTTGTGCCAAAACTTTCAGCCTCTTCTCTTCATCTCTTTTTGCTTCTTTGACACTAGTCGAAACTAGTGTGACCATTCGGGCATCCCTTTTTCTTCTTCTTTTCTCTTTTATTTCCTTTATTTTCTTTAGCCGAACCCTCTTCTATCTTTGAGCTGAAACTCTCTTCTCCTCTACTTCTGCCTTCTCTAGCTGAAACATACTTCTCACTCCTTTCTCATGTGTGTTTCGTTTCTACACATTTTCTCCATAGCCGAATCTCCTTTGACAACACACTAACCAATTCTTACACTTTTTACTGTCAGCCGAACATCGCGAAGCAAGGTGCTAGGAATCTTTGGCCGCAGGGAGTCTCTTTAATCAGTTTTGTTGGTTAAGGTAAGGGGAGACTCTTTTGTTCCTTTCTTTATTTTCTCTCGATTCTGTGTGGTCATAGCCGAATGGTTACTTTGTTCTTGGTGTTTAGATTTCGGCTAACCCCTTTTCCTTTTCTTCTTTTTCTCTCATTTTGGAACGTTTTCTTCGGGAAACTCCATTAGTCAAACATTTGTTGGCCGAAGCCTAAACGTCTATTGATTTCCGAATTTGATCACTCCATTCTGGTTCTTAAGGTAAGGAGCCATCTTTGCGATTTCTTGGCTATTTCATCCCTTTCAGTTGTAGTCTATCTAAATCAAATTCTTTTGTTAGTCAACCTACGTTTCCCCATGAGTATTGATCAAGATTTTCTACATGGATATGAGTGCCAGTCATTCTAAGGAGGGGAGTGAACTCGTAGTCTATGCCCCTAAATTTAAACGGCATGCGGTGTCGGCGGTTCGAGACTTTTCGCCAGGCTGTGGTAGGGAGCCGACATCTACCTAGGAAAGACAAATCGTGGTTGTTTCTTCTAGTGAGGGTGTCGACAATCAAGAGAGTCTAGTCTTACACTTAATCAGGTGTGTAATGCTCACACTTTACTTTATTAATTTGTGTTAATAACTGTGTTGGCTGAAAGCCGGAACGACGATTTAGATAGTCGAGATACCCTTGTGGGTAAGGTTGGAGACACCGGGTAAGTTCCGCTATGATGTTACTTTCGAATATGTGTATGTATGAATTAATTATCTGTTGTACATTGAAAGTATGCTGCATCCATCTCAGTATGATAATATGTTGCATGGGCTTTGGGAAATGATTGAAAGGGGAAGTGTGATTCAGTGATTTCTGTCACAGTGGTCCGGGACCACAGTGGTTTGGAACCACGTATACGTATATTTATCAATGACTCATCTCAGTGGTCTGGGACCATAGTGGGTTGGCCCCATGTTTATAAATTTGGTTACACTGTCACAAGTGGTCGGGGACCACAGTGGTCTGGGACCACAGTGGCCTGATGCCACGGGTGTTTGGTAGATTCAGGTGACCTAGAGGATGGAAAACTAGGTTGGGTTGGGCTGCATTGCATACATGTTTAATATGCTATATTGTGTGGGCTAAGGGCCAAAGGGCATCTATGGGTTTGAGGCCCAGATTACGTTATAAGGGGATTTACACACTGAGTCTAGGTGACTCAGCCCTCTTGTAACACCCTTACCCAAACCTTTGCCGAGTCGAGTATGGGGCATTACTAGACTTGACTACTAGTTTGGGGCATGAAAATTTAAAGCTGTCCAATTGCGTCAGGGTAACTAAATTGTCCATAACTCGAGTTACAAAACTCGAAATTTAGATCCATAAATTTTATTGAAACTAGACTCATATAACTTTTACCATAATTTTTCCAGAATTTTCATGTGGCCAATTAGTACAGTTTATTCATCAAAGCTACCCTATTTCACTGTTTGATAATTCTGACCTATCTTTATAAAAACTCAGTTATATCATTGCACAAAATTTCAATAATGTTCTTGTTTATTCCAATCAAAAATATACTCATTAAGTATTCTAAACATATAAAATATGCTCCATAATTATTTTTTACAATTTTAACAATTTTTCTAAGACAGAACAGGGACTCATGAATTCATTCAGGACAAGTCTCACTAAAACTTAAATATCTCATAATATATAATTCAATTGCCTAACTTGTTTCTTTCATATCAAAATAGACACAATAAAATTTAATTCTATGTCTTATTCACTTCCTAATTCAATTTCTCCTATTTTGGTGATTTTTCAAAATCACCTCACTGCTGTAACTAAAAACTGTTTCACAACAAAATATGATTAACTAGTTTATAACTTCCTTACTCAATTTATTTAAACTCTATACCTTAACCATACATATATATATTTATACCAGAAACAAATCCCATATATAATTTAGGCCATGAGTATTCCATCCATAACATAATATGAACTAAACTTTCACGATATAACATATGATCGTTTCCCATGTATGATTTAAATCATGACTGCATGCACATATCTCTTGGTATTTTAATGCAAGCTACCATATCAAATATGAAACCCAAACTTAACCAAAAGCAACAGCCTTATTCACAAGGCTATATTTATATTACAATCCGACATCATTCATTATTTATCAAAACGAAGCCTATACATGCCTTTGATTAAAAGTTTACAAAACATAACTATACCAAGAGAGTGATAGTGTGGTTGGTGTCTTGATGATCCCCCGAGCCGATGGTTGAATTATAGATCTATAAAATAGAGCACAAACATAAATGAGTAAGCTCGTTGGCTTAGTAAGTCTTAAGCGACTTTATAGCTCAACTAGGTATTCAATTAGATTGAATAGAATAGCATTATTAACAATTTATGAACTGACAAAACACATATAAACTACCATGGCCGATTATCAAAGTTCACATCTAGCGAATAATATTCAACATACACTCAAAATATAAAACTTAGCAATGGTGCCCGGATTGCTAATCAATACATATATATTTTCACTTCAACCGAATAATACTTTCTATACACATTTAAAACAAGGGTTCATAATTGAATATATACATTTATCTATATGTATAGTATAGCTCATGGCCAAACTTATATAGGTAAAATTTCTCATATCAATATAATAAACTTAAGTAAGCAAGTAATCATACCAACTCAATATCTTTTCTAATCACATATCTTAAGTACCAAACAAATATATATATAAACACCTTTCTATCAACTTGATTATTCAAGAAGCATCACTTATATCATAAACTTGATTCGATACATGACTTTTAGTCGAACACTACGATGATAAACCTTAGCTTGTTCAAATACCATCATAACTAGACCATTTCATTCATAAGCATAAGCTCATATTAAAACCATTGATATAAAACTACTAGACCAAAGGTCCGAGATTTAAACACCAAACGAAGCACGCTAGGCATTAAAGCACGAAATGAATCAACAAGCACAAAGTCGCTAGGCATTAAAGCCCGATAAACAACACCGCACGAAGCACGCTGAGGCATTAAAGCCCGAAATGAATCAAGCACAAAGCACGCTGAGCATTAAAGCCCGATAAACAACACCGCACACGAAGCACGCTGAGGCATTAAAGCCCGAAATGAATCACGGCACAAAGCACGCTAGGCACTAAGCCCGAATATATCACGCACAAGGCACGCTGAGGCACTAAGCCCGAATATATCAATGTGATCAATCATTCCACACACACTTCATATCTATATTACATATCCAATTCAACTAAACTTATTCACCTTAAACAAATTAATCATTACTTCATCGTACAATCCCACAATTCGCATTGATACACTTATTCATATCACATTATCAAATTATGAAATCAATCTAATATACATATATACATTCGGCTATAACATGATTATATACTGAAATTTATCAAACATTATCATTTAATAAGTTCATGAATAATTCTTTAACAAATTTCAGCTTAAGGACTTACCTCGGTTGTCGATAGGCCGTGCGAATCGGCTATTCGAGAACCTTCGCTCTTTCCCGATCTAACTCCGTTTTCTTTTCTCTTGATCTTATTAGAACATGCAAGAAGGCCGAATGATGGAGAGCTTGAATCCTTCTTTTCTTCTTTTATTTTCGGTGATAACAAAGTAAAGATGATGATGTTTGTTTTCTTATATTTTAATGATATAACATTATTATTATATTATTTCATAATACCTTATTTTATCAAATAAAATAAAATTTTTAAATCTATCCTACTAACTATTTTATATCATTGTCGTCCACTATTAAAGAAATGGACTAATTGTCCTTTAGGACATCCACTTAAAAAGCCACAATCAAAAGGTACATTTTACTTTAGCACTACCACTTTTACTCTTTATGCGATCAAGTCCTTTTATCAAATTGAGCACTTAAACAATAAAATTTCTCTGAAACTTTCACACCTTTTAATTCACACATAATAAACACAAAATAAAATATTAAAATTTTTCTCGGACTCGGATTCGTGGTCCCGAAACCACCGTTCCGATTAGGGTCAAATTCGGTCTGTTACAATTCTCCCCCTTAAGGATTTTCGTCCCCGAAAATCTTACCGTTAAACAAGGTTGGATATTGTTGCCTCATTGAATCCTCAGGCTCCCACGTAGCCTCTTCAACTCCGTGACGATTCCATAGGACCTTCACTAACGGAATTCTCTTATTTCTCAACTCTTTTATTTCTCGAGCTAAGATACGGATCGGTTCTTCATCATATGTCAAATCGGATTGGATTTCAATCTCTGCCGGTGTGATCACATGAGACGGATCTGATCTATACTTACGAAGCATCGAAACGTGAAATACGTCATGTATCTTTCCTAACTCAGAGGGCAATCTCAATCTATAAGCAACAGGCCCAATACGTTCAATGATTTCATACGGTCCGATAAATCTCGGACTCAACTTGCCTTTCTGACCAAATCGGAGTACTTTCTTCCACGGGGAAACTTTTAAGAATACACGATCTCCTACCTGAAATTCAATGTTTTTACGTTTCAAATCATTATACATTTTTGTACTACCCGGATGTATAGATAATCGACCACTATGGGCCTCACTCAGAATCATCTATATCAAATCTGAGTTTTTCGGAACACACATTCTATTTTTAAAATTCAAACAGTCATTTGCATCAATCTGAAAATCTGATTCTGTACCCTTTTCACACTGAATTCGATTAGCAATCAAATCTTTATCAACTTTCTGTGCATCACAAATTTGTTGAATAAACATCGGTCTTGCTTGTAACTCCGTTATGATCGAACCATCACCAGACATAGCCATCTGTGCATTCGATTGCGAAGAGTAAATAATGATTTCGACTTAACGCATCCGCAACAACATTAGCTTTTCGGGTGATAGTCAATCACCAATTCATAGTCTTTCAACAGTTCTAGCCACCTGCGTTGTCTCAAATTCAGGTCTTTCTGAGTCATTAGATACTTTAGACTTTTATGATCTGAATAAATGTGACATTTCTCGCCAAATAAATAGTGACGCCAAATTTTCAATGCGAAAACAATGGTACGCAAGTTCTAAGTCATCGTCGGGTAATTTCTTTCGTGCGGCTTCAATTGTCTTGAAGCGTAGGCTACAACTTTGCCTTCCTCAGATCAAAACGCAGCCCAAACCATTTAAAGAAGCATTGGAATAAACAACGAATTCTTTACCCGATTCAGGCTGAACTAACACTGGAGCTTCCGTCAAAAGGGCTTTCAACTGATCAAAACTTTTCTGACATTTTTCGACCACTCGAACGGACATCTTTCTGCGATAACTTTGTCAACGGGTAGCTATCATAGAAAAATCTTTCACAAATCATCGATAGTAACCCGCAAGTCCCGAAAACTTGAATCTCTAAAACATTTTTCGGTGGCTTCCAATCAAGTACAGTAGAGTTCGGATCAACTCGAATGCCCGATCTTTGAAACCACATGTCCCAAAAGTGACCTCTTTCATCCGAACTCACACTTACTAAACTTCGCATACGGTGATGATCTCGCAAAGTTTGTAGCACTAACCTCAAATGTTCAACGTGTTCAATTTCATCTTTGGAGTAGATCAATATGTCATCAATAAACACCACCACAAATCGATCCAAAAGCGCTTAAAACCCGATTCATCAAATCCATAAAAATAGCAGTGCATTAGTAAGCCCAAAAGGCATTACCAAAACTCAAAATGTCATACCTCGTCCAAAATGCGTCTTTGGCACATCGTATCTCGACTCATAATCGATAATAACCCGATCTCAAATCTATCTTGAAAATCTGAAGCCCTTTCAAGATCAAACAAATCATCAATCCGAGGTAACGGTACTTATTCTTTATAGTTACTTTATTCGATTCTTGATAATCAATACACATTCGCATCGTTCCATCTTTCTTTCTCACAAAAAGAACTGGTGCACCCCAAGGAGAGAAACTTGGTCGCGCAAAGCCCCTATCTGTTAACTCTTGCAACTGTGCTTTCAACTCTTTTAGCTCAGTCGGTGCCATCCGATATGGAGCTATTGAGATCGGAGTCGTTCCCGGAGCTAGTTCAATGCCAAACTCAATCTCTCGTACTGGGGGTAAACCGGGTAGTTCTTCAGGGAACACATCTGGGTATTCACATACAATCGGTACGGATTCAATCTGTTTCTCAGACAATTTATTATCCAGTACATAAGCCAAATAAGCTTCGCACCCTTTTCTCACATACTTCCGGGCTAACATCGAGGATATAATCAGAAAACCCACTTATATCATTGGATTCAATTCTAATGATCTCACCGCTTCGATGTCTCAAATCAATAAGCTTTCTTTTGCAATTCACCATCTGCGTCATGCGAAGTTAACCAGTCCATTCCCAAAATTATATCAAACTCATTGAAAGGCAATAGCATTAAATCGACTGGGAAGCAAAAATCCCGAATCATCAATGGGCAACTTTTACACACTTTATTAACAAACACACATCTACCCAAAGGATTGGATACACGAATCACAAACTCGAGAGACTCAATGGCGAGTCTTCTTGAATACCGAGTTTCACATACATATGAATGGGTCGAACCGGGATCAATCAATGCAATCACGGTAGTATCATAAAGGGTGAACGTCTGGTAATGACATCCGGAGAAGCGGCATCCTCTCTAGCTCAAGTAACATAAGCTCTAGCTGGAGCTCTAGCCTCGAGATCGATCATTGTGTTCTTTGTCCCTATCGACTACCACCTACATTGCGGAATGCAGGGTGGTGCGCCCCGTCTTGATGCACTACTCGGTCTAGAGTTACATCTTTGTTCGCTCGGCTAACATCGGGCACTCTCGAATAAAATGGTCCGAGGATCCACATTTAAAGCAAGACCGGTCACGAACTCTACAACTCCTGGATGCCATTTTCCACAATGTTTACATTCAACTCGATTCGTGGGGCGTTACCAACACCGCCATTGAGGTAGCTCGGGAGCCCACGGAGGTCGATCGCGTCTAAATGAATCAAATAGCTTTGTGTCGATGAAGTCATCTCTAAACTTCTTAGATGTGGAATGGAAATTCTTACAGACGCGATCTTTTACGGGTGTCTCTAGCTTCATCTCGACCTTTCTTTTCTCTTTCACAAGCTCTTGACTTTGCAAGCTCGCTCGACTAGTGTGACAAATTCTTTGATCTCAAGAATGCCAACTAGCAACTTCAAATCTTCATTCAAACCATCTTCAAACCTTTTGCACATAATGGCTTCAGTTGATACACACCGAGCATATCGGCTCAATCGACAAATTTTCGCTCATATTGATCCACGGTCATTTGCCCTGTTTTAGTTCAAGAAATTCTTTACGTTTACGGTCGATGAACCTCTGGTGATATATTTCTTGCGAATTCATTCGGAAGAAATCCCACGTCACTTTTTCTTTTGGATCCACTGATACTAGTGTATTCCACCGGTGATAGGAAGTGTCCCAAGCAAAGATATAGCACATTTTAAACATTCATCCGAGTGCAAGATAGCTCATCAAGTACGAATAGTGTTATCAAGCCACATTTCATTTCGCTCTGCATCATCATCATCATTAGCCTTGAATTCTTATTTAAATTTCCTAATTTTATCAACAGAGGCCTACTAGATCTCATTGGATCTATCATCGAAGTCTTTGAAGGTACCGGAGTTGGATTATTCGGGGTGGAGGTTGTTGTACTGTTGGATTATTACGAATAAACTGGGTAAACCATTCATTCATCATTTAATAGAAGGCTTGTTTAGCCTCTCCCTCGTGGTTACCCGTAACTGGTTGAGAGTCTAGTGGCATTGATCCATGTGCAAGACCAGGCGCGACACTCTCCACATCATCGGCTACGGCTCTATCAGGATCGAAATCCATTTACTATATAAAATACAATTGAAATTGTCAGAAGTCACCACACTATCACATATAAAATTCAAAGGCATGTATAGCTAGACTCTTTTACGTACTACGGTAGTCCTAGAATCGACTAAACCTACCTCTGATACCAATAAAATGTAACACCCTTACCGAAACCTTTCTAGGAGTCGGTATGGGGCATTACTAGACTTGACTACTAGTTTGGGGCATGAAAATTTAAAGCTGTCCAATTGCGTCAGGCTGACTAAATTGTCCATAACTTGAGTTACAAAACTCGAAATTTAGATCCGTAAATTTTTATTGAAACTAGACTCATATAAATTTTTACCATAATTTTTCCAGAATTTTTCATGTGGCCAATTAGTACAGTTTATTCATCAAAGTTGCCCCTATTTCACTGTTTGATAATTCTGACCTATCTTTACAAAAACTCAGTTATCTCATTGCCCAAAATTTCAATAATGTCCTTGTTTATTCCAATCGAAAATAGACTCATTAAGTATTCTAAACATATAAAATATGCTCCATAATTATTTTTGTACAATTTTTAATAATTTTTCTAAGACAGAACAGGGACTCACGAATTCATTCAGGACAAGTCTCACTAAAACTTAAATATCTCATAATATATAATTCATTTGCCTAACTTGTTTCTTTCATATCAAAATAGACACAATAAACTTTAATTCTATGTCTTATTCACTTTCTAATTCAATTTCTCCTATTTTGGTGATTTTTCAAAATCACCTCACTGCTATAACTAAAAACTGTTTCACAACAAAAATATGATTAACTAGTTTATAACTTCCTTAATTTATTTAAACTCTATACCTTAACCATACATATATATATATTTATACCAGAAACAAATCCCATATATAATTTAGGCCATGAGTATTTCATCCATAACATAATATGAACTAAACTTTCACGATATAACATATGATCGTTTCCCATGTATGATTTAAATCATGACTGCATGCACATATCTACTGGTATTTTAATGCAAGCTACCATATCAAATATGAAACCCAAACTTAACCAAAAGCAACAACCTTATTCGCAAGGCTATATTTATATTTACAATCCGACATCATTCATTATTTATCAAAACGAAGCCTATACATGCCTTTGATTAAAAGTTTACAAAACATAACTATACCAAGAGAGTGATAGTGTGGTTGACTGTCTTGATGATCCCCGAGCGATGGTTGAATTATAGATCTATAAAATAGAGCACAAACATAAGCGAGTAAGCTCGTTGGCTTAGTAAGTCTTAAGCGACTTTATAGCTCAACTAGGTATTTAATTAGATTGAATAGAATAGCATTATTAACAATTTATGAACCGACAAAACACATATAAACTACCATGGCCGATTATCAAAGTTCACATCTAGCGAATAATATTCAACATACACTCAAAATATAAAACTTAGAAATGGTGCCCGGATTGCTAATCAATACATATATATTTTCACTTCAACCGAATAATACTTTCTATACACATTTAAAATAAGGATTCATAATTGAATATATACATTTATCTATATGTATAGTATAGCTCATGGCCAAACTTATATAGGTAAAATTTCTCATATCAATATAATAAACTTAAGTAAGCAAGTAATCATACCAACTCAATATCTTTTCTAATCACATATCTTAAGTACCAAACAAATATATATATAAACACCTTTCTATCAACTTGATTATTCAAGAAGCATCACTTATATCATAAACTTGATTCGATACATGACTTTTAGTAGAACACTACGTTGATAAACCTTAGCTTGTTCAAATACCATCATAACTAGACCATTTCATTCATAAGCATAAGCTCATATTAAAACCATTGATATAAAACTACTAGACCAAAGGTGCGAGATTTAAACACCGCACGAAGCACGCTAGGCATTAAAGCCCAAAATGAATCACCCAGCACAAAGCACGCTGAGCATTAAAGCCCGATAAACAACACCGCACGAAGCTTTGTAGGCATTAAAGCCGAAATGAATCACCAGCACAAAGCACGCTGAGGCATTAAAGCCCGATAAACAACACTGCAAGACGAAGCACGCTGAGGCATTAAAGCCGAAATGAATCAAGGCACAAAGCCTGCTAGGCACTAAGCCCGAATATATCACCGGCACAAGGCCTGCTAGGCACTAAGCCCGAATATATCAATGTGATCAATCATTCCACACACACTTCATATCTATATTACATATCCAATTCAACTAAACTTATTCACCTTAAACAAATTAATCATTACTTCATCGTACAATCCCACAATTCGCATTGATACACTTATTCATATCACATTATCAATTTATGAAATCAATCTAATATACATATATACATTCGGCTATAACATGATTATATACTGAAATTTATCAAACATTATCATTTAATAAGTTCATGAATAATTCTTTAACAAATTTCAGCTTAAGGACTTACCTCGGTTGTCGATAGGCCGTGCGAATCGGCTATTCGAGAACCTTCGTCTTTCCCCGATCTAACTCCGTTTTTCTTTGCTCTTGATCTTATTAGAACATGCAAGAAGGCCGAATGATGGAGAGCTTGAATCCTTCTTTTCTTCTTTTATTTTCGGTGATAACAAAGTAAAGATGATGATGTTTGTTTTCTTATATTTTAATGATATAACATTATTATTATATTATTTCATAATACCTTATTTTATCAAATAAAATAAAATTTTTAAATCTATCCTACTAACTATTTTATATCATTGTCGTCCACTATTAAAGAAATGGACTAATTGTCCTTTTAGGACATCCACTTAAAAACCACAATCAAAAGGTACATTTACTTTACTTTTGCCACTTTTACTCTTTATGCGATCAAGTCCTTTTATCAAATTGAGCACTTAAACAATAAAATTTCTCTACGAAACTTTCACACCTTTTTAATTCACACATAATAAACAATAAAATAAAATATTAAAATTTTTCTCGGACTCGGATTCGTGGTCCCGAAACCACCGTTCCGATTAGGGTCAAATTCGGTCTGTTACACCTCTGCTTAATCTTGCAGGTAATCCCTAGATCGCGGATTTGGAGCCGAGGCGGACTTTGAGGTGCCCATGCATTAAATTCATGTAAACTTTCGTTTCTTATTTAAACTTACTTTTTAATTTTGGCATTTTGCAATGTAATAAGGCCTTTACAACTTTAAATTGGGATTTGCCTTATGTAACACCCCAAACCCGGCCCATTAGTCCTGACCAGATCTGGTATGTCACAGAGTAAAATGATTTAAATAATTTTGAGTGTCTAGTGAAAACTTGTTAAAATATGGTTAAGGTATTAAAGCAGGGTTTGATAAAACTCAGTTGGGAATATTCTTATAAAGATGGTTGTGTTGAAAAACCCTTTTGGAAACATTTGTTCATGTAAAATTTTTAAAGTCGATAGAGTTATTGGTGACTTGGTAAATTTTGTTACCCGATGGTAACATCTTTGAAAACTCGTAAAAGTTATTAAGTTTGAAAAAAAATACTTTTAACCGGTTCACTTAACATTTATAAATTTCATTTGTAATATAACATAAGTAAAATAAAACAATTAAATAAACATCCAAATAATAATTAGCGGCCTTATTACAACCCAAAATAAAAATTTAATAAATAAACAAACTTTAAACTGTATGAAATAAGGTTCCAAATCCAAGGAACAAGCATGGCCGCCTCGAGTCCTCTCCGGCTCCATCTCCGCGATCTACTCATTTGCAAAATAATTTGGGAAGGGGTGAGTCACCAAGACTCAATGTGTAAATCCCCCACTCGAAAATATAACTCATACACAAATTATTAACAAACATGCAAATATGCAACCCCACTAACCATCCGTACTCCTTTACTACCCCGTGTGGTCAAAACCACTGGTGGTCAAAACCACTGGTGACTAGAGTCACATATCAAATGATGGGGCCAACCCATCGTGTGGTCAAAACCACTGATGACCATAGGTCACAAATATCATAATGTGGTCAAAACCACTGGTGGTACCAAACCACTGGGACTTAGTCACAATTTAATAACAGTATGGTCAAAACCACTGGTGACCGAAGTCACAATAAATCTGATGGGGCCAACCCATCTTGAGGTCAAAACCACTGGTGACAGTCCATAAGATCATCCCCCTCCTCTCATCAAACCCACCATCATCATGCTTATATATCAAATATCAAAATCCCACATATCATGCATTTATGCATAGCATAGCATTTAACAGCATATGATGGCATACACATACATCATAGATCATGTAATAGGGAACTTACCCAAAATCCATGCTTAAGCCCACAAGCAAATCACTACCAAAACGATTAAAAAGGCAACAATATAGCAAAGTTTACTAATAAAGTGTGTAAAGAGTTTTACACACCTGTTACCACCGAAATTCCTAGATCCTAAAGATCCGATCTACGACGCTAGATTCTTGACCCTATAATCGGCCAACAACAGGGTTAGGGACTTGGGCATATTTGGCCAAACCAAATAATCCTGAAGGATATGTTGTACTTGAAATAACACTCACCTTGGTTGCCGATTTGGTCTCCTACCAAATCTCGAAACTGCGCTTATTCCTGAAATCGTCGAATCCGTATATGACACATGTTAGTTTCAACTTTAAGTACTAATTCTCAACAAATGGCCCTTGGCCGAATCTTACTAATCACTTACCAAACTTACCGAAAACCTGAGATCATCACTTGACTTGTCGAGATCCCTACCAAAACACTTGTTAAAATCGGCTTGCACAATTATACATAATTAAGGCCTATGGCCGAATGTTACTTACCACCTTACCCTAGGAAAACAAATCTCGAAAGCTTCCTTCAATTGGCTATGGCTTCCCTACAATCGATTTAATTACATCATTAAGAGTCATAGGCCATTCGGCCATAATCTTGAACCTAAAAGAGGGTATCGCCCCTTACCTTGATAACTATCTCGGCCTCTAACCACCACAAGTCGGCACCACTTGTGATGTTAGGGGTTTCGACTACCCTTAAAGAAAAGAAAATAATCGAATGATAGAGTGAAACAGCACCTTCCTTAGGGGATTCGGCTCAAAAGAAAAAAGTATGGAGTCGGCCTTACAAGAAAGAAAAGAGATGAAAGGAGGGTCTTGGAGTGTTTCGGCTTTATGGTTTCAAGAAAGAAAAGAATTAAAATAAAAGAGAGAGAGATGAGGGAGATAGGGAATTCGACTAGGTACTTGAGAGAAAAGATGATAACATAGAATGAATTTGGGAGGGAGGCATTCGACTATACCTATGCCCCAAAACCGATAGTGAATGGCCTTGAAGAGTCCTACATTCGGCCAACTCTCATCGTTTGTGATAAATTTTATCACCTCTTCAAATAAAATAGAAAAAAGAAGATGTTTATCCCTATCCCATTAAGAGTCCAAAATCAAGCCATCAACTCACTCTCCCATTCACGCCAATTTGCATAAAAAAAATAAAAGAGTCCTATTGCTGCCCATGCTACTCGAGCATGGGACCTCTTTGCCGCACCTCTTTAACATACCCCAAGCCACTCTTCCACATCAACTTTCATGCCTTAAACTTCACCATTTAATTTTTAAGGCCCTCTTACTTTAGCCCCTTTCTTAACCGCACAAAAATCCCAAAAAAACAAAATGCCTCCCCCTTGTAACTCCCACGACTCGAACCTCTCCCCTTGAAAACTCCTTTTGGCCTTTCAAGCCAATCATGCCAATTAAATCCTTGTGTCATGTTCCTTCCAAAATTTTTCTTAACCCCTATCTCACCTAGCTCCCTTCTTTAAACACTTAAAAGAAATTTTAGTCCTAAGTCGAGGCCTAGCTCAGGGTTATTTCTAGACCTAGAACATGCTTAGCAATCATAATATTCATTTCTTCAAGCACACATGGGACAATAATTAAAATACAACCAACCCCTAATTTAGGATGTTACAGTTCTACCCCTTAAAAAGAATTTGACCTCGAAATTACCTGGATCAAAAGAGTTGGGGGTATTGCTGCCGCATTACATCCTCGGGTTCCCATGTGGCCTCCTCCGTACCATGTTTTCACCATAACACCTTTACCAAAGCCACTGACTTCCTTCGCAGAACTTTGACATCTCGATCCAAAATCATCTTGGCTCCTCTTCGAAAGACAAGTCTGAGTTCACTTCAATTTCCTCAACCGCAAAAGCGTGTGAGGATCGATCGATAGCGCCTCAGCATCGATACATGGAAGACATCATGGATCTGGCTCAATTCGGCCGGTAACTCAAGCTGGTAAGCTACCGGTCCCACACGTTTGACCGACTATGCGGTCCGATGAATCTAGGGCTTAGCTTGCCCTTCCGGCCAAACCTCAGCACCTTCTTCCAAGGGGATACCTTCAAGAAAACCTTATCACCCACTGCATACTCAGCATCTCTGCGCTTAAGATCGGCGTAGATTTTTGCCTGTCCGATGCCTCCTTAAGACGAGCCCGAATTACTCTAACCTTATCCTCCGTCTCTGCCAAGAACTCTGGACCCAACATCTGTCGCTCTCTTAGCTCCGTCCAACATGTAGGAGTACGGTATTTTTGACCATACAGTGCCTCATACGGTGCCATCTGAATACTAAGCTGATAACTATTGTTATAAGCGTACTCATAAAGGTAGGTACTCCTCCCAACTACCACGGAAGTCAAAACACAGCCCTTAACATATCTTCCAATACTTGGATTACCCTCTCGATTGTCCATCGATTTGTGGGTGAAAAGTCATCTTGAAATTCAACCGTGCCTAACTCTGATGTAGAGCCTTCCAGAATCTCAACGTAAATCGGGGATCTCGATCTGAGATAATGGACACAGGTACTCCATGTAACCACACTATTTTAGCGATATACAACTTAGCTAACCGTTGAAGCGAGTAGTCAACCCTCACTGGTATGAAATGGGTGACTTAGTCAACCGTATACTATCACCCAAGCGGCATCTTTCTTCTTTGGGCGTGAGGGAAGCCCACTTACGAAATCCATAGTAATCTCCTCCCACTTCCTTTGTGGAATCTTTACCTACTGTAACACGATGGCAATGATGCTCACCTTAACTTCGGCATGTCGGACACTTGCCCACTAACTCGGTTACTTCCGCTTAAGACCCGCCACCAAAATCGCTCCCATAAATCCCGATACATCTTGTCGCTTCCGGGTGCATAAGCGTCGCACTACTACTATGAGCTTCTTTAAGGATTCACGCCTCAACTCATCATCCTTAGGCATGCATACTCTCTCACGAAAGTACAACACTCCATCATCGCTTCAAGTCGAAACCTTGGCTTCACCATTACATGCTTGCAACCTTCGAGTATTCAAAGCTTCATCATCATCGCCTTTCTTTGACCTCATTAATCCAAGACGGCTTCACTTGCAATTCCGCCAAAAGGCTCCCATCCTCATAGAGACTTAGATGAGCAAACATTGCTCGCAAATCCGCTACCACCTTTTAGCTCAATGCATCAGCTACCACATTAGCCTTCCCCGGATGGTATTTGATTGAGCGATCGTAGTCCTTCAACAACTCAATCCACCTCCACCGCCTCAGTTTAAATCTTTACGAGTCGAGGTACTTTAGACTTTGTGATCTGTGTACACTACCGACTTCTCCCCATACGGTGGTGCCTCCAGTTTTCAAGGCAAATACCACAACCAATTCCAAGTCATGTGTCGGGTAGTTAGCCGTGAGGCCTCAACTGCCGTGACGCATAAGTGACCACCTTTCCTTCTTGCATCAGCACACACCCTAAACCAAGATCGATGCATCACAATACCACATGAACTCCTTTCCTACCTTAAATTTGAATTAAGATGGTGCTTCACAAGATCCTCTTGACTTATCAAAACTCTCTTGCTACTTCTCGAGACCACACAAGCGGAACCCTTTTCTCAATAAATTAGTCAGCGGTCTGCGATTAAGAGAAATTTTCCACGAATCTCCTATAATATCCTGCAACCCCGAAAACTCGAATTTTCGTAATGCAGACTTGGGTGGCTTCGGTCTATACTAGCCTCAATCTTACGGGGATCCACCCTAATTCCCTCGGCTGAAACAACATGCCCTAGAAAGGTTACCTCTTTGAGCCAGAACTCACACTTACTGAATTTGGCGTACAACTGTTTCTCCCTCAGAACTTGTAGAACCACATAAAGATGTGTGTCATGCTCCTCCTCCGACTTCGAGTACACCAAAATGTCGTCTATGAAGACCACGACGAACTGATCCAGATAGGGTTGGAAAACCCGATTCATCATGTCCATAAACGCGGCGGTGCATTCGTCAAACCAAAAGGCATTATCAGAAACTCGTAGTGCCCATACCGAGTACGGAATGCCGTCTTGTGGACATCAGCCTCCTTCACCTTAGGCTGATGGTACCCTGACCTAAGGTCAATCTTAGAGAATACCGATGCTCCTTTGAGTTGATCGAGCAGTTGTCAATCACAGGCAAAGGATACTGGTTCTTTATTGTCAACTTGTTCGATTCTTAGATAGTCTATACACATCCTCATTGTCCCATCTTTCTTCTTGACAAAAAGCACAGGAGCTCCCCAAGGCGATACACTTGGTCGGATGAACCCTCTATCCAATAATTTCTGAATCTGCGCCTTCAACTCTACCAATTCTTTTGGCGCCATCCGATATGGAGCTATAGATACTGGTACAGTTTCGGGTAGCAAGTAGATACCAAATTTAACCTCACGGTCCGGAGGTAGACCCGTAAGTTCCTTTGGAAACACATCAACATAGTCCCTTACAGTCTGGACATCTCTCATAGCAACATCCTTAGCTTCCAAAGCACAGACATGCACCACATAAGCTTCACAACCCTTCTTAACCATCTTTTACGCCTTCAACGCGAAACAGTTAGATAGGTAATCCTCCTTTTACCTATCATCACCACCTCATCACCTTCCACGGTCTTTACTACCATGCACTTAGTCGCAATCGAGCTAGCGATACTAGCCAATCCATCCAGAGGATTAGGTCGAACTCTCGAAACGGTAGTTCCATCAAATCAGCCAAGAACACGACCCCTTGGAGTTCTAGGGGTACATTCCTATAGAGTTTATTTACTTCTACAGAGTGACCTAGGGGGCTTAATACAGTCATCTTCCTAGAAGTAAGCTCAGAGTCTAAGTGTAAAGTTTCCACTACGCTACTAGCAATGTATGAGTGGGTTGAGCCAATGTCAATCAGAGTATTATAGGGTACACCAAAGATCAAGAACATACCGGTTATAACGTCTGGTGCGTCGCCCTCCTCTTGACGTCTCGCGGCATAGACCAAACCAAGTTGCCTAGCCTCAATACCACCGGTACCTCCCCTCAGTGCCCCACGACCTCAGCCAGCACCATTACCTCCTCTTCCTACACCACGACCCCTCGGTGGCTGTTGATTATCCCTCCTATTTGGTGCACGATCCTGCCCCTCTGATCTCAGTCTAGCTGCCTTTTTCGGATAGTCTAAGGACCCACACTCGAAGCATCTCCGATTACTATTCCAACACTCCCTCGTGTGAGACTTGCCACACCGAGCACACCGTGGTGGCCATTGGGGATTGGCAGCAGCAGCAGGCCTAGCAGCTTGATCTGACCCACCAAACCTTGTCCTCTTTTACTGATTACCAGAGAACCTTGAAGGTCCCGGGCTCCTCTTATTCCAATTTCTATCCTGATTCCGTCTAACCGACTATCTTACCCCTTCAGCAACCTTCAATTTCTCCACCAAGACAGTAAACTCCCGTTCCTGTTGTGGAGCTATCATCATCCTCAGCTCATCCCTCAGTCTATCCTCGAATCTAACACAGTGTTCATGCTCGGTACCCACAATACCATGAGTATTCCTACTCAACCGGAGAAATTCAGCCTCATATTCTACCACCGTCTTATTGCCTTGAATCAGGTTCAAGAAAGCCTTCAGTTGCGCATCCACGTAACTAGTTCCGATATATTTCTTTTGATAAGCATCCTTGAAGAATTTCCAGGTGAGATTTTCTTCCATCGTTCCATCTCTCACGATGAGCCACCTCTGGTATGACTCATCCCGAGCGGAGAGATGATACCCTTCAACTTCTCCTCATTTGTGAAATCCAGTGCCCATAATCCTTTCACCAATTCCAACCAATATTTATTTGCTGGGTGCCACTCGAAAACTCCTCTAAACACCTCCGCTCATTAGCCCGAGTCGTTCAACCACAGTTCACGGGCTCTGCGCTCGCGCCTACTTGAAAACTCACTCCAATACTGTGTCTGACTTGAGATACAACATCATAACCAATTTGGCGATCTTGAAACTCAATTTTAGCCGCCGGCAGATCCGACATCTCATTTCCAAACCCATGACCAGACCCTGCTGGCTCTGACAAGGTCATCCTACCTCTACCGCGACCACGAGGCAGACGTCTACGACCTCTTGTACTCATTTCTAACGATTGCGTTTATCTGTTTAAGAATTTTATGCATTAGTACCTTTGTTTCACTTGATTATCCGCGAAGAAATTTTATGATAGGAGTTTTAGGAGTGGTTCTTTCGTATTCATACAAGCACACAGTCTTTCCCTTCATTCATTCAAAGAGACGCTGTAGTTTCTTTTGTGATTGTTTTTCCACTACCCAGGGGTATTTTCATAATTTGTCCTACAGGGGTATTTTCGTAATTTTTTTCAAAAATAACAGTTCTCGGATGATTTTGTCAAAAGTATCTTGGAACTCTTAAATTCCCGGGGTATTTTGAAAAATTTTGAAATCCGGGGGTATTTCAAAAATTTTGGACCTCGGGGTATTTCGGTACTTTTTCACAAATCAAGGTGAATTGTAAAATTTAATAAATCAGGGATATTTCAAAAGTTGTAAAACTTTGATGGTTATTTTTGAGAATTGCATTTTCAAAATAGTGATGTTGCAAAATTTTGAAAATCAGGGTTATTCTGGTAATTTTGTTGGTTAGGGGCAATTTTGTAATTTTACCACTAGGGGTATTTTAGTAATTTTCCATAATCAGGGCATTTTTATTAAAAGGTTTCCAAAAATTTGGTTCTAAGTGATTTTACAAAAGAAAGATATTTTGAAAATTTTCTATTTGGAAATTTTTCATATGGAGGGTATTTTGGTAGTTTACAAGCCAGGGGTATTTTGGTCATTTTTCAAACTGAGGGGTATTTTGGTCATTTTTTTCTTTTTAAAACAAGGTTTTAATTACTTCAAAAACAAAACGGCTAGTCCCTTTCGGGTTTTAGTTATCAAGTTTAGCCTGTGAGTGTGTCGTCTCAGCTAGGATGAACCGTCAATACGCACCAGGTAGGATTCAAGTGAATAGAAGGTGAGTCACTAGGACTGCTTAAATACCAGGCTCCCACTGAATCCAATCCTAGACATGCGTATAACGATTGCCACATCCCTTGCTCAGTGACAACTCACAGAGTTTTTTAGGGAATTATTAAATCTTATGCATGGTTTGTTGGGGTTCACTAACCCTAGGGTTCAACAATTCCTATTCTAATATTCTACGTTCACCATATACCCTTCTACCCCTATCAAGTATTCACAAAAATAGATAGAATTACTTACCTAGGCGGATAGGTACCAAGACTCGGTGCCATGCTGTTCAAGCCAAAACAGTTTCCCAAAATATTCCAATAAGGCCTACTAACACAAATAAAACTTTTTGGGCCTTGGGCCCCCACAGTCGCGTTTTGAACCGGGCTCTGATACCAAAAATGTAACACCCCAAACCCGGCCCATTAGTCCTGACCAGATCTGGTATGTCACGGAGTAAAATGATTTAAATAATTTTGAATGTCTGGTTAAAACTTGTTAAAATATGGTTAAGGTATTAAAACAGGGTTTGATAAAACTCAGTTGGGAATATTCTTATAAAGATGGTTGTGTTGAAAAACCCTTTTGGAAACATTTGTTCATGTAAAATTTTTAACATCGATAGAGTTATTGGTGACTTGGTAAATTTTGTTACCCGATGGTAACATCTTTGAAAACTCATAAAAGTTATTAAGTTTGAAAAAAAATACTTTTAACCGGTTCACTTAACATTTGTAAATTTCATTTGTAATATAACATAAGTAAAATAAAACAATTAAATAAACATCCAAATAATAATTAGCGGCCTTATTACAACCCAAAATAAAAATTTAATAAATAAACAAACTTTAAACTGTATGAAATAAGGTTCCAAATCCAAGGAACAAGCATGGCCGCCTCGAGTCCTCTCCGGCTCCATCTCCGCGATCTACTCATCTGCAAAATAATTTGGGAAGGGGTGAGTCACCAAGACTCAGTGTGTAAATCCCCCACCCGAAAATATAACTCATACACAAATTATTAACAAACATGCAAATATGCAACCCCACTAACCATCCGTACTCCTTTACTACCCCGTGTGGTCAAAACCACTGGTGACTAGAGTCACATATCAAATGATGGGGCCAACCCATCGTGTGGTCAAAACCACTGATGACCATAGGTCACAAATATCATAATGTGGTCAAAACCATCGGTGGTACCAAACCACCGGACTTAGTCACAATTTAATAACGGTGTGGTCAAAACCACTTTGGTGACCGAAGTCACAATAAATCTGATGGGGCCAACCCATCTTGTGGTCAAAACCACTGGTGACAGTCCATAAGATCATCCCCCTCCTCTCATCAAACCCACCATCATCATGCTTATATATCAAATATCAAAATCCCACATATCATGCATTTATGCATAGCATAGCATTTAACAACATATGATGGCATACACATACATCATAGATCATGTAATAGGGAACTTACCCGACATCCATGCTTAAGCCCACAAGCAAATCACTACCAAAACGATTAAAAAGGCAACAATATAGCAAAGTTTACTAATAAAGTGTGTAAAGAGTTTTACACACCTGTTACCACTGAAATTCCTAGATCCCAAAGATCCGATCTACGACGCTAGATTCTTGACCCTATAATCGGCCAACAACAGGGTTAGGGACTTAAGCCTATTCGGCCAAACCAAATAATCCCGAAGGATATGTTGTACTTGAAATAACACTCACCTTGGTTGCCGATTTGTTCTCCTACCAAATCCCGAAACTGCGCTTATTCCTGAAATCATCGAATCCGTATATGACACATGTTAGTTTCAACTTTAAGTACTAATTCTCAACAAATGGCCCTTGGCTGAATCTTACTAATCACTTACCAAACTTACTGAAAACCTGAGATCGTCACTTGAATTGTCGAGATCCCTACCAAAACACTTGTTAAAATCAGCTTGCACAATTATACATAATTAAGGCCTATGGCCGAATATTACTTACCACCTTACCCTAGGAAAACAAATCCCGAAAGCTTCCTTCAATCGGCTATGGCTTCCCTACAATCGATTTAATTACATCATTAAGAGTCATAGGCCATTCGACCATAATCTTGAACCTAAAAGAGGGTATCGCCCCTTACCTTGATAACTATCTCGGCCTCTAACCACCACAAGTCGGCACCACTTGTGATGTTAGGGGTTTCGGCTACCCTTAAAGAAGAGAAAAGAACCGAATGCTAGAGTGAAACAGCACCTTCCTTAGGGGATTCGGCTCAAAAGAAAAAAGTATGGAGTCAGCCTTACGAGAAAGAAAAGAGATGAAAGGAGGGTCTTGGAGTCTTTCGGCTTTATGGTTTCAAGAAAGAAAAGAATTAAAATAAAAGAGAGGGAGATGAGGAGATAGGAATTGACTAGGTACTTGAGAGAAAAGATGATAACATAGAATGAATTTGGGAGGGAGGCATTCGGCTATACCTATGCCCCAAAACTGATAGTGAATGGCCTTGAAGAGTCCTACATTTGGCCAACTCTCACCCTTTGCGATAAATTTTATCACCTCTTCAAATAAAATAGAAAAAAGAAGATGTTTATCCCTATCCCATTAAGAGTCCAAAATCAAGCTATCAACTCACTCTCCCATTCACGCCAATTTGCATAAAAAAAAAATAAGAGAGTCCTATTCCTGCCCATGCTACTCGAACATGGGACCTCTTTGCCGCACCTCTTTAACACGCCCCAAGACACTCTTCCACATCAACTTTCATGCCTTAAACCTCACCATTTAATTTTTAAGGCCCTCTTACTTTAGCCCCTTTCTTAACCGCCCAAAAAGCCCAAAAAAACAAAACGCCTCCCCCTTGTAACTCCCACGACTCAAACCTCTCCCCCTTGAAAACTCCCTTTGACGCACCAAGCCAATCATGCCAATTAAATCCTTGTGTCATGGTCCTTCCAAAATTTTTCTTAACCCCTATCTCACCTAGCTCCCTTCTTTTAAACACTTAAAAAGAAATTTTTAGTCCTAAGTTAGGCCTAGCTCGGGGTTATTTTTAGACCCTAGAACATGCTTAGCAATCATAATATTCATTTCTTCAAGCACACACATGGGACAATAATTAAATTACAACCAACCCCTAATTTAGGATGTTACACTTTAACACTGTTAGTACATATTTTTGAAGTGACAAATACAGGGTTTTCCTAAAATAAAATACAAACAAATATTTTTCTGAACAGGTGTTAACAAAAGATGACAAACGAATAAAAGCTTATGCTAAATAATCCAGAGTTTTAGTAAAACCTCAACATTGTTTTCAACTATCACGTTTCATGAAATTCCCCAATTTCGGCTTTCAGTAAAACAAAATTCTTTCACGGCTTCTAGTTCAATCTAATCAAGAAATTGGTAAGAACTCTCGAACGAAATTTTTAAATTATCTTCAAGATAAAAACACTAATCATAAAGTTTTTTTTTCCAAATTACGGTATTTAGTTAAAGATTTCAAAACTTCCTTCCCTGTAACATACCAGATTTGGTCGTAGCGTTTTGACCAGGTTTGGGGTGTTACGATTGTGATCTTTTTTCTCACTATCTGAACTTATGATAGCATGATGAAGCAAATCAAAAATGCCAAGAGGGGTGAATTGGCCTTTAAAAAATTTGGTGAAAGCAAATGCAAGAATGAAACAAAGAACACAAAGAATTTAGAGTGGTTCGGCCCCAATTGCCTACTCCACTACCTTAACTTTCCACCACTAAATATTTTGCGAATTCACTAATTTTGTCAACCTTTGAGGACAAAGTTTAACCTTACAACTCCTTAAGATTTCTACCCCAAATCTTAAGTTTCAAAACCTCTCAAAGAGATGCAAATGAGCAAACAAAGAAACAATCCTTACAAGATAAAATTGTTTGCAAATTGAAGCACAAATACAATGAGACACACTTAAGCAAAAGAAAAGAAAAAGGCTCACAAGTGTATGTAAGAATAATATGAAAATTTAAGCTCTAAGATTGTTTGATTGATGATTTATGCTTGGAAGTACTTTTCTTGGATGTTGTAAAACTTTAAAAGATGGTATTTATACCCCCTAATAGATTTCCAACCGTTAACGTTGTTGGTGAAATTAATATGGCTGTTAAGGATGTAAAGCCAAAGCATTTATTTCACTTGCAACTGCGTGTATCGATACCTTCAAAAAGGGTATCGATACTTTTTTTCATAAATGCTAATTCAGTGACCATTGGAATGAAATAATCGATACTTCAAAAATATTTTATTGATACTTCCTGAAATAGGTATCGATACCGAATCGATACTTTGTAGGGTTTATGAGAAACATAATACAATTTTGGTATCCTTCTTAAGAAAGGTATCGACTATTTTCAAAAAGTATCGATACCAAAAAACATGGTATCGATAATTTTTAGAGTTTTAACAGAATGCCTTTTGGTCTTGATTTTTCAAAAGGTGTCGATATTTCAAAAATTATCGATACTTGGCCAAATGGTATTGATACTTTTTGGCGTAGAACAATTCTAACTTGTTTAAAAATCATTTTGATGTGTTAAAATGATTTTAACTTAATTGAGATCATTTTGGCTTGGTTAAAATTATTTTCACTTGATTTTAAAATTGTTTCAAAATTTTCTAAGAGCTTATTGTAAATATTCAACGTTTTATTTCTTAGAATTCAAATTTAAAAATATTTTATCAATTTTAGCTTACATTCAAAAACACTTTTAATTTGTTATATCAAAATCCTTTATCAAATAAAGCTTAGTTTAACAATCTCCCCCCTTTTTGATATAACAAAACATTTGGTAAATTTATTTTTGAATAATTGCTCCCCCTTAATAAAAGACATTTGAAATTTGAGGCCGAAATAAAAGTTTTCATTCAAGTTGGCATTCATTTTTACTTTAAAAAAATTTGGTCACACAAATTTTCATTTAGTTATCAATAAAGAGTAATAAATAAATTTACTTAATTTACCTTTTCTTCTCCCCCTTTTTGTTATAGCAAAAGACAAATAAAGCTTAAGGAGAAAAGAAGTCAGCTCAACAAAAGAGAGATTAAGTTGAATGAGCATTAAAAAAAATGTATCTCAAAATACAAAGAAAGAAATAAAGTGCAATAGAAGGATATAGGCATAAACATAAAAATAAAGGTGCACATGTATGAAAATGAAATGCATGATCTAAGGTTGGTCTAATCATCATGGTGAGGGGAGAAAAGAGGTGTCGAAGGGAAATAGGTTAAGAGAGATGCCATTTGCGTCTCCAAAGTTGAGAGACGAGAGTTAACATCTTCCCTAAGACCTCAAATGTCGTTGCTCAAGGAATGAATAATATTGAGGATAACACTATTAACCTCGGAGAAGGGTTGAGCTTCAACCCTTCTGTAACATCCTGAAAAGGGCCTATGCATTTTCGGTTTAATTGTATGAAATGACATGTCTTATGTGTTATGAATGTATTTTGAATATTTTTGGAAACCTGGGAATGTATGGAAATGTCAAGTTAAAATAGGAAAGTGAATATTTTGGAAACTTGGAAATGTCAAGCTAAATGAGGAAAGTGAACATTTTGGAAACTTGGAAATGTCAAGTTAAAATAGGAAAGTGAACATTTTGGAAACTTGGAAATGTTAAGTTTAAAAGAGGAAAGTGAACATTTTTGGAAACTTGGAAATGTCAAGTTAAAATAGGAAAGTGAACATTTTGGAAACTTGGAAATGTGAAGTTAAAATAGGAAAGTGAACATTTTGGAAACTTGGAAATGTCAAGTTAAAACAGGAAAGTAAAAATTTTTGGAAACCTGGAAATGTAAGGAAATGATTTAGAAATGTTAAGTAAAAGAGGAAACTAAAACAAGGTAGCCTTAAGAAAATTAATAGGAGGAATTTGACACACAAACAGGCTTGGAAAAGTGGCCTGAAGATATCACTTGAGGCCCAGGTAGGTGGCACCACATACAAGGGTATTGGGCCTAGGTTCGAGTCACTTGGGGAGCAAATAAAGGAGTTTTATTTTTGCTACAAAGAGCAGGGAAGTGGACGGCACTAAGGAACCCAAGGGAAGAGTTTTATTCTCTTTAAATTTCGTCTAAATAGGAGATTAATAATAGATTTATTTATCATTATTTTTAGGAGATAATTGTTGGATTAATTCTTTTAATAAAGTGATAATTCAAAGGATAAAGTTATCAAAATAGAAGAGTGGTGGCCAAGTAAGGGATTCTGAGTAGTAATTTCGGCT
Organism: Gossypium rotundifolium; assembly: GCA_025506655.1. Lineage (NCBI taxonomy): Eukaryota > Viridiplantae > Streptophyta > Magnoliopsida > Malvales > Malvaceae > Gossypium > Gossypium rotundifolium. The sequence continues at coordinate 65,324,084 of CP106726.1, forward strand.
ATAAGAGGAAAAGAATAGGGCTACTCATCAATTTTTCTTCCTCCTCTTCTCTCTGCCGAATTTCTTAGTGCTCTCCTCTCTTCTCTTCTCTTGTCTTTCATTTTTTAAGCCGAATCTATAGTCCACCATTGCCAAAATTCCCAAGTCTTCTTTTCTTTATTTTTTTGTGGAAACCGAATACCCCAAGAGAACCCCTAGCCGACTTCTCCATTAAATCCTAAAAGCCGAAACCTTATCATCTAGTCATCAAGGCCGATTCTTTAAGGGCTTTTAACAAGGGTCTCACCGATTTCTTAAAAGGGTGTATTCGGATTTAAGAATTGTCAACTACAAGAAGGTATCTTCGAGATTTCAAGGATCTAAGGAATTTCGACAGCATTAAGGAAGCAAGGATCCAATTCGGGATTTAAGATTTGGAAGGTAAGAACCTATGTATATTCGGCTAAAGCCTAGATTAGTATTGTAACAGCCCAAACCCGGCCCAAACGTTAGGACCGAATATGAGTCGTTACGGGAAAACTTTTTGAAACCCACTTGAAAAATCCAATTTAAGTTTTGTTGAAAACAACTCGTTTTGGTTATCTTGTTGAAAACCTTCTTGGACTAAATTCGAAAATTTAATTAAGTCAAATTATTATACAAACTTCAGATGTGCCCGATGGCACGATAAAACATTTTTCGAGTTAATTTTAAAAAAAAACGCGTGATTCAAATTTATAGTTGAAAACAAAAATATCCAACATATAAGAAAATAACTAAAGTAAAGTTTAATGAGGCCTTATTACATCCAAAATAAAACAACCCAATAACCAAATTTAAAATAACTAAAATTAAAGTCCATTAAATTTTAAGTCCACCGCATGGCCTCCTCAAGTCCCTCCGGCTCCATGTCCGCAATCTAAGCATCACCTGAAAAAAATAATGGAGAAGGTGAGTCACCAAGACTCAGCATGTAACCCTTCCCCGTTTTAAAACATTTTTCATACACAACATATAGCAATTAGTATGCAGAATATTTAATTCCCGACCTAGCCATCCAAACGCCACTGTCTACCCCGTTGTGGTACCAAACCACTGGTGGTGCCAAACCACTGGTGACATATAGTCACAATGTGTTACCAAAACACTGGTGTCCGTAGACACAAATCGGGTGATGGGGCCAACCCATCGTGTGATACCAAATCACTGGCAGACGATCCCATATCTCAAGTGGGGCCAACCCACGGTGGTGTTAACCACAGGGATAAGTCGCTATTGAGGTACCAAACCTCCGAGGTACCAAACCTCCGGTGACATATAGTCACGGTGTGTTACCAAAACACTGGTGCCCGTCGGCACGATTAATACTGCCCCCTCCACTCATCAACCCACATCACAATCATCACAGAGATCATACATTTATCACATGTATTAAATAAATCATGCTTCCCAAAAGCATCATAATAATCTCATATAAATAGAGACTTACCGAGGTCCTTGCTTGCACCATTTAAGGTACCAAATCCAAATCTACATCAAGCAGATTTACAAACAACAAATATTTATCACACATATTAACTGATATAAGTGTGTATGTGCACACCTGTCACCACTGAGTGATCCAAATCCCGAATGAAGGAGTCGACCACCTTAGATCTCTTTGTACCTACATTCGGCCAACCATGGAATTAGCCCTATGACCTATTCGCCAATCCAAGGAATTTAAAGGGTAACCTTTTGTACCGAATCCTTACCTAGTCTCTTTGAATACTAGCCTCGGTGCCCAAATCACGAATCGGTTCACAAACTACAATCGGTCAATATTAATAACCATAGCCCTTTTAAATGAACACCAATCTATATGTAAATCCTTCAGAAGATTGATTGACTAACGTTAGCGAATTTACTTATCTCCAAATCCAGAAGATCCTACAATGGATTGGTTAAATCGTGATTAGTATTCTTAATCAATAGTTGCTTAAACCCATACCTATCTTTACCAAAGTCGACATAATGAGATACAAATAATATAGACATTCGCCTAAGATCCTTACCTTCGAGATCGTCAACAAAAGATGCCTACTTCTCATGCACACAATTCGCCAAGTAGAGTTTAAAGAAAAGGATTTGACACTTTGATAGAGGTTAGATTCGGCTAGGGTGGTTTAAAACAAGGTTGACTTTTAGTGAGAAAAGAAAGAAGAAAGGTAAATAGGGAATTGGTGATTCTTAGTAGGAAACAAAAGGAGAAGGATTTAAAGAATGAGGTTTCGCAAGGAGGAGTTGTGAGGGTTTGGCTATGGTTTTGAGGAATGGAATGATAAAAGAAAATGAGGAGAAAGGGCTTTGAATTTTTCGCTAAGCAAATTGAAAAAGAAAATCAAGGTGGTCACTTAGATGCTTTTATAAGCATTTGGCAACTCCCCTCTTCCACAAGTCCTTGCAGTCCACTCCTCCTCAATAAGGAGTCCAAGATTCATCTTACTCCTTAATTCACTCTAGACCACTTAATTTAAAACCATTCAAATAATTTGAATACTCTAATAATAATCCAATAATAATTCTTTTAATCTTCATAATCTTCTTGATTATCCTTAAAAAAATAAAAATGCTCATATTATCTATTAATAATAATTAAAGAGTTTAAAGGGAGAGAGGACTCTCCCTCAAGTGCCGTCAGAATCAACATATTGCCAAAAGAGGATTTCCATGACTCGAACACAAGCTCTCCCTTGCTCCTTGGTGGCGTCACATGTAGCTCTTAAGTGGGCTTACTTTGCCACTTAGTCTAGGCTCATTTATGTCCAAATTATCCCCATTTATTCTTATAACACCCTCTTGCTAAGGCTCCCTACCTTAAAAGTTAAAACTAAAATTTCCTACCAAATCGAGCCAACACAAAGCCTTAAATTGATCATTATTATTCCATAAATAATGACACAATGGTTCATACATAAGAAAAATAATTAAATTCCAAATAACCCCATTTTTGGGATGTTACGATTCTACCCCTTAAAATAAATTTAGTCCCAAATTACATAACTAAAACAGATGAGGGTATTGCTCACCAGTATCACATCCTCGGTTCCCACGTAGCTTCCTCAAACCATGGTTCCACCATAGCACTTTTACTAAGGGCACCGACTTCTCACGTAGAACCTTTATATCTCTATCCAAGATCCGAACCGGTTCCTCCTCAAAAGATAAGTCTGCGTTAACCTCGATTTCTATCACGGGCACCACATGTGATGGATCGTGGATCTGAGTCTCGGCATTGATACGTGAAAGGCGTCATGTATCGACTTAACTCTGCGGCGTAGTTCAAGGCGATAAGCTACCGGTCCTACTCGCTTCAAGATCTTGTATATGGGCCAATGAATCTTGGGCTCGGCTTCCTTTTCGCCCAAATCTTAGTACCTTCTTCCAAGGCGACACCTTCAGAAGACCTTATCTCCCACAAAGATACTCCATTTCCTTGCGTTTGAGATCGGCATAAGACTTACGCCTATCGATGCTTCCTTGAGACGAGACCGAATCACTTTGACTTTGTCTTGATCTACTGCTACCATTTCGGGCCCAACACTTGTCGTTCACCCAACTCCGTCCAACATGTCGGAGTTCGGCATTTCAAATCCATACGATTGCTTCGTATGGTGCCATCGAATACTCGCTTGGTAGCTATTGTTGTGGCGAACTCGGCTAAAGGTAAAATTCCTCCCAACTACCTCGAATTCCAAGACACAACCCTCAAATATCTTCTAAGATCTCATGACCTTTTCGATTGCCCGTCCGTCGAGGATGGAAAGTCGTGCTAAAATCCAACCGCGTACCAACGCTTGATGTAACGCTTTCCAAAACCTCGAAGTGAACCTTGGGTCCCTATCTCGAGATAAGCGACACGGGTATACCATGCAATCTGACTATCTCGGCCACATACAACTTTGCTAGCTTCTGGAGTGAGTAGTCCATTCTCACCGGTATGAAGTGAGCTGATTTAGTCAGACGGTCTACGATTACCCAAACTACATCTTTCTTCTTTGGGCGTAAGAGGTAGACCATCGACGAAATCCATAGTGATCCTCTCCCATTTCCATTGAGGATCTTAACCGGTTGAAGTAACCCGATGGTAATCGTGTTCACCTTAACTCGCGACACGTCAAACACTTCCTATGAATTCGTTATCTCATGCTTAAACCCGCCACCGTAATTTAGTAGATCTCCATACATCTTGCTTCCTCCGGATGCATAGCGTATGGGCTATGAAACATCTGGAGAATTTTCCGCCTCAACTCCATATCTTTTGGCATACAAGGCCGTCCACGAAAACATAGCACACCATCACTAGTCACACTATACCCTTCTAAACCACCATCCTGAACTTGTATTCTCTTCGCATTTAACCCTTCATCCACTAATTGTTTGCTCTTAATCTCCTCGATCCACGTTGGCTTAACTTGAAGCTCGCCAAAGGCTTCCATCGTCATATAGGCTCAATGAGCAAACATTGCTCTTAAGTCCGCCACAACCTTAGGCTCAACGCGTTACCACCACGTTAGCCTTACCCGGATGATATTCGATGGAACGATCGTAGTCCTTTAACAGCTCAATCCATCGGTGACATCTGATTCAGATCATACGTAGTCGGAAGATACCTCAAACTTTTGTGATCCGTGTAAATTATCGACTTCTCCCCATAAAGATAATGTCTCCATATCTGCAAGGCGAAGACGATTGCTGCTAACTCCAAGTCGTTAGTTGGGTAGTTAACCTCATGCGGTCTCGGTGACGGACGATAGGCTACTACCTTCCCGTCTGCATCAACACACACCCCAAACCAATGTGAGATGCATCACAATAAGCAGTGAATAATTTCCACCTCGGGTTGCACCAAAACCGAGCTTAGTCGAATCTTCCTCAACTTATCAAAACTTTCTTGCTGCTTCTCCAACCATACAAATGGAACACCTTTCCTTAGCAACTTAGTCAACGGTGCTGCGATCAGAGAGAACCCTTCCACAAATCTCCGATAATACCCTGCTAAACCCAGAAAACTTCGTATCTCTGCCACCGACTTAGGCGGTTTCCACTCCAATACCGCTTCAATCTTGCGGGATCCACTCTAATCCTTCCGTGACACTACGTGACCTAAGAAAGCCACCTCCTCGGCCTGAATTCGCACTTCTTGAATTTGGCATATAATTCTTTTCCTTAACACTTGTAGAACTATCCGTAAATGCTTGTCATGCTCCTCCTCCGTCTTAGAGTAGACCAAAATGTCGCCTATGAACACCACGACAAATTGGTCTAGGTCTTCGATGAAATACCCTATTCATTAAGTCCATGAGCGCCGGGGCATTGGTCAACCGAATGGCATCACTAGGAACTCGTAATGCCCATACCGAGTTTGAAAAGCCGTCTTGTGAACATCGCCCCTTCACCTTAAGTTGATGGTAACCCGACCTAAGGTCTATCTTGGCTCACCGACGCCCTTCAATGGTCAAACAAGTCATCGATCCGTGGCAATGGGTACTTGTTTTTGATCGTTAACTTGTTTAACTGACGGTAATCGATGTACATTCGCATAGAACCGTCCTTCTTCTTGACAAACAACACAGGCGCTCCCCACGGAGATATGCTAGGTCGAATAAACCCTTTATCCAAGAGCTCTGAATTTGAGCCTTGACTCCACCAATTCCTTTGGTGCCATTCGATGAGTGCTATAGACACGGTCTTGTTCGGGTAGCAAGTCTATACCGAATTCGACTTTCCGGTCTGGAGGTAGACCCGGAAGTTCTTCTGGGAACACATCAGCAAATTCTCCAACCGTTCGGACCTTTCCAACTCCTGACTCCTTAACTTCCAAAGCACAGATTTGAACCAAGAACGCCTTACAGCCTTTCTTGACCATCTTCTCAACCTTCAAGGTGGAAACCACGTTGGATAGGTAATTCCTTCTATCACCTATCATCACCACTTCATCACTCTCACCGTCTTAAGAACCATGCGCTTAGCAAGCGCAATCCAAATCGCACCGATACTTAGCCACCAATCCATTCCAAGGATCAAATCGAACTCCCGAATGGTAGTTCCATCAGATCAACCCGAATCGACCCCTTGGAGTTCTAGGGGTACATTCCTAAAAAGTTTGTCTACCACTACAGAGTGACCTAATGGACTAACTACGGTCATCTCCCTAGAAGCGGTTTTAGAGTTTAGGTCCAAAGTCTCTACCACACTCAGCTACGTTTAATCGTAGAACCCACATCGATTAATGCATAATAAGGAAGATCAAAATCGAAGCGTCATGGGTTATGACATCCGGTCGTCACCCTCCTTGACGCCTTCACCGCATAGACTAAGCCAGTCGCCTAGCCTCTGTGTTGCTGAACCCACGCCTCGAGTTCCACGACCTCGGTTAGGACCATTGCTTCCTCTGCCATTACTGCACCTCTCTGTGGTCCTACATTTCTTTCCCGAGTACAGTTACGCCCTCCGGCGATTTCGAGCTCGCTTAGGGACAATCTCGACCCGATGCTCTAAAGACCCACACTCAAAGCATCCTCTATCGCGGTCGAACAACCTCCCAATGGAACTTCCCACAGCGATTGCCTTTGGCGGTCTCGATTAGCAGCTCACGGGCCTTCTTTTTGATTTGGCCCACTCTGCTTAGCCTTCTTGATCATTACCATCGGATCCAAATGACCCAAATCCTCTTTTTGATTATTCCTACTATAATTTTGTCTCACGCCTCCTTGATCCCCGGCTACCTTAGCCTTTTCCACAAGAGATGAAAACTCACGGACTTCTCATGGGCAATCAAGTAACCTCAAATCATCTCGAGTCCGTCCTCAAAGCGGACACACGGCTTCGTGTTCAAGAGCCACGATGCCTCTTGCATACCTACTCAGTCTTAAAAACTCCGCCTCATACTCGGCCACGGACTTAGTTCCTTGTACTAAACCCAGAAAAGCCTTCCTCTGCGCGTCAGTGTAGCTGGTGCCCATGTACTTCTTCTGAAAAGCGGTTTTAAAATAGTCCCACGTGAGATCATCAGCTGTGGCTCCATCCCGAACTGTCAGCCACCACTGCTACGCTTCATCCTTTAGAAGCGACACCGCCCCTTTCAGCTTTTCCTCCTCGGTTAGGTCAAGATCATCCATTATCCTTTCAGAGATTCCACCCAATACTACTACACTGGTGCCACTCGACACACCCTGAACACCTCATTCGTTGGACCAATTAAACAAAGAGCAGATTTCGAGCTCCTAAATTTCCACCACCCCAGATCACCAATTTGAGGACTCGCAACACCACTTGCGAGCACGCCTCTCTCCCGCTCGATCTGTTCTCTGCTCCAAAAGTGGAGGTGGTGATGGCGGTGGTACATCGTTTTAACCTTGTCCCGACTGACGGGTTCGAACACCGTCATCCTACCCTCACCAAGTCCACGGCGTCCCACGTCCTCTAGAACTCATTCTATCTACCGCGCTTTAATCGATTAAGAGAAATTTTATGTATTAGCGTTTGTTCCACTTCATTACTCGCGAAGAAATTTTATGAAGAGAATTTTTAGTTAGAGGTTCTTTCGTGCAAACAAGGTTTCAGTTCTCTATCTTAGTTCACACAAAGAAGTTCTTGCATCCATTCCTTAATACTTTCCCTACCTATTCGCTCGTCGGACATTTCTGCCCATTTCTAACCCAGGGGTATTTTCGTCTTTTTCCTACAGGGGTATTTTCGTAATAAAAGAGATTTTAAAACCTTAGTAAAGTAGGTTGTTTTTGCAATTCCCAACACTGGAGGGTATCATAAAAAAAAATTGATAAGGTTTGAAGTTATAGCATTATTTCGAAAACCAGGGGTATTTTGGTAATTTTGTCCACCAGGGGTAATTTTGTAATTTTTTGTAAATCAAGGGTGTTTTAGTAATTGTAAAACTCTGAGGGTCCCTTTTGAGAATTTTTCGTTCTTAAAACGGTGATGTTGCAAAAATTTTGTACTCAGGGGCGTTTTGGTAATTTTACACGTTGAGGGCGTTTTTGTAATTTTCCAAAACCAAAGTGTTTTATTGATGATTTCCAAGGTTGAGTTGAATATTTGAGAAGTAGTTAAAATTTTTTTTGGACAAAATCATTGAGTTGATGTTCAAGGGTATTTTAGTAATTTTACCCCAAGGGCATTTTCGTAATTTTCCACAAATCGGACTTTTCGAGGAAAACATTGTAAAAGAGTTGTTCTTACTTTTGAAGGAGTGATTTGAAAAGTTTTAAGACCAAATTTTGTTGTTTCCTTTCTTTCTTGAAAATCAAGGCTAATTCCACTTTTCGGGTTTTAGTCATTATGCTTTAGCCTATGACCGAGCCTTCTTGATCGAGTGAACCCAAGCTACGCACTGAGCGAGGTTTAGTGTGGAGAGGAGGTGAGTCACACGAATCGCTTAAATACCAAGCTCCCAATCGAACCTTTCTAGACATGCGCACGAGAGGTTACCACACCGTTGAGCCCTACGAGTTAGGATGAACCCAAGCTACGCACTGTAGGATACTGCGAAGAGGTGGTGAGTCACTCGGACCGCTTAAATACCGAGCTCTTAGGTTCCAATCCTAGACATGCGTCTGGGGTTACCACACCCTAGCTCATGACTAAGTCATAGGTTGGTTTAGTTCTTTAAGTCTTATGTTCGGTTTGTGTGTTTGAGTAATCTAATCCTAGGGTTCAAATTCCTATAAGTCTATCTCGTTCCATGCTTCCTACCCTTCTACGTAATATAATTCACACAGAGGTTTAGATGTACTTACAGGCGGATCGGTCTGGGAGACTCGGCCATCTTTGCTTTAAACCCAAAATCGATTAATAAGGCCTACTAAAACATTTTTGGGCCTTGGGCCCCACAGAAGTTTTGAACTGGCTCGATACCAATTTGTAATATTGAAACCCTACCCAAATGTTAGGACCGAATATGAGTCGTTCTGGAAAACTTTTGAAACCCACTTGAAAAATCCAATTTAAGTTTTGTTGAAAACAACTCGTTTTGGTTATCTTGTTGAAAACCTTCTTGGACTAAATTCAAAATTTAATTAAGTCAAATTATTATACAAACTTGAGATGTGCTAGATGGCACGATAAAACATTTTCGAGTTAATTTTAAAAAAAAGCGTGATTCAAATTTATAGTTAAAAACAAAAATATCCAACATATAAGAAAATAACTAAAGTAAAGTTTAATGAGGCCTTATTACATCCAAAATAAAACAACCCAATAACCAAATTTAAAATAACTAAAATTAAAGTCCATTAAATTTTAAGTCCACCGCATGGCCTCCTCAAGTCCCTCCGGCTCCATGTCCTAATCTAAGCATCACTGAAAAAAATAATGGAGAAGGTGAGTCACCAAGACTCGACATGTAACCCTTCCCGTTTTAAAACATTTTCATACACAACATATAGCAATTAGTATGCGAATATTTAATTCCACCTAGCCATCCAAACGCCATTGTCTACCCTGTTGTGGTACCAAACCACTGGTGGTGCCAAACCACCGGTGACATATAGTCACAATGTGTTACCAAAACACTTGGTGTCCGTAGACACAAATCGGGTGATGGGGCCAACCCATCGTGTGATACCAAATCAACGGCGGGCGATCCCATATCTCAAGTGGGGCCAACCCACGGTGGTGTTAACCACGAGGATAAGTCACTATTGAGGTACCAAACCTCTGGAGGTACCAAACCTCCGTGACATATAGTCACGGTGTGTTACCAAAACTCTTGGTGCCCGTCGGCACGATTAATCTGCCCCTCCACTCATCAACCCACATCACAATCATCACGGAGATCATACATTTATCACATGTATTAAATAAATCATGCTTCCCAAAAGCATCATAATAATCTCATATAAATAGAGACTTACAGAGGTCCTTGCTTGCACCATTTAAGGTACCAAATCCAAATCTACATCAAGCGATTTACAAACAACAAATATTTATCACACATATTAAGCGATATAAGTGTGTGCGCACACCGTCATCATCGAGTGATCCAAATCCCGAATGAAGGAGTCGACCACCTTAGATCTCTTTGTACCTACATTCGGCCAACCATGGAATTAGCCCTATGACCTATTCGGCCAATCCAAGGAATTTAAAGGGGTAACCTTTTGTACCCGAATCCTTACCTAGTCTCTTTGAATACTAGCCTCGGTGCCCAAATCACTTAATCTGGTTCACAAACTACAATCGGTCAATATTAATAACCATAGCCCCTTTTAAATGAACACCAATCTATATGTAAATCCTTACCGAAGATTGATTGACTAACGTTGGCGAATTTACTTGCTTATCTCCAAATCCAAAGATCCTACTGTGGATTGGTTAAATCATGATTAGTATTCTTAATCAATAGTTGCCGAAACCCATACCTATCTTTACCAAAGTCGACATAATGAGATACAAATAATATAGACATTCGGCCTAAGATCCTTACCTTCTGAGATCGTCAACAAAAAGATGCCTACTTCTCATGCACACAATTCGGCCAAGTAGAGTTTAAAGAAAAGGGATTTCGGCACTTTGATAGAGGTTAGATTCGGCTAGGGGTGGTTTAAAACAAGGCTGACTTTTAGTGAGAAAAAGAAAGAAGAAAGGTAAATAGGGAATTGGTGATTCGGCTAGTAGGAAACAAAAGGAGAAGGGATTTAAAGAATGAGGTTTCGGCAAGGAGGAGTTGTGAGGGTTTCGGCTATGGTTTTGAGGGAATGGAATGATAAAAGAAAATGAGGAGAAAGGGCTTTGAATTTTTCGGCTAAGCAAATTGAAAAAAGAAAATCAAGGTGGTCACTTAGATGCTTTTATAAGCATTGACAACTCCCCTCTTCCACAAGTCCTTGCCATCCCTCCTCCTCAATAAGGAGTCCAAGATTCATCTTACTCCTTAATTCACTCTAGACCACTTAATTTAAAACCATTCAAATAATTTGAATACTCTAATAATAATCCAATAATAATTCTTTTAATCTTCATAATCTTCTTGATTATCCTTAAAAAAATAAAAATGCTCATATTATCTATTAATAATAATTAAAGAGTTTAAAGGGAGAGAGGACTCTCCCTCAAGTGCCGTCCAACATATTGCCAAAAAGAGGGATTTCCGCGACTCGAACACAAGCTCTCCCTTGCTCCTTGGTGGCGTCACATGTAGCTCTTAAGTGGGCTTACTTTGCCACTTAGTCTAGGCTCATTTTATGTCCAAATTATCCCCATTTATTCTTATAACACCCTCTTGCTAAGGCTCCCTACCTTAAAAGTTAAAAACTAAAATTTCCTACCAAATCGAGCCAACACAAAGCCTTAAATTGATCATTATTATTCCATAAATAATGACACAAATGTTCATACATAAGAAAAATAATTAAATTCCAAATAAACCCATTTTGGGATGTTACAAGTATTTAGATCTGATCTTTAAATATTCAAAATAGCTGAAATTAACAAGTTAATAAATCTATGGATCAGTCGACTACAAGGAAGAAGAAATTCTTTTCAGAAGGTACACCATAGGCCACGTGTTCCTAGTTATTCGGTGAGTTTGAGATTTAAAATCCACAAGGTAAGTATCTATAGCATTCGGTCAAGGCACGTATTGATACTAAGACCTATTTCTTACATGTTAAAAACGAAACTAACCTATGTAGAGATCCGGTGTTTGGTAGAATACAAGGAGGAGTATAGCAAAGTTTTGAGATTTGAGTGATAAGCAAATCGGCATTAAGGTAAGTTTTAGTGTACAAATCCTATTAGGATTTGATTTTGTGTAGAATGGGTTTTCATTAAAACTTTAATATGGGCCAAATGTAGGAGTTAAAGATCTAAAAGGCGTAGATAGGATTTTGGGATTTCAAAGAAATTGTTAAGTGAATCGGTGTGTACCCTACTCTAAGTTTTAATATGTTCATGGCTATGTTTTAAATTAAATGTGCATGTTTATAAGAATGTGAATATGGCTAAGGTACCATACTATGGTACAAAGTATTAAAATACGTTCCTACTCCTACTAGGAATATGAATATATGTTATTTTAACATGTGAAAAGTGATAAGAATGTGAATTAAGGCATGATTTTGCATATTGTGTATGGAAAATGGGGGCATATGGGTTATATGAAAAGGGGAAGTTAATGTGGTGACCTAAGACCATGAAATCTGAATGTGGTGACCTAAGACCACGATAACTGAATGTGGTGACCTAAGACCACGAATTCTAAATGTGGTGACCTAAGACCACGAATTTTTATAAGGGCGATGAGCACGTCGACTGCAGCGACTGCCTTCGATGGTGTGTAGCGGATGGAGGGTTGACTTAGTAGTCCCCACGGTGTGCAGGATGGTACGGGTGGTGTGTAGCGGATGGCATATAGGTTTGGGTTTGGGTTGCATCATATTGTTTAAATGCTTTATGAACATGTATGATATTGTATGCCTGAAATATTAAATTTTAGTGTTGGTTACACATTGAGTCTGTTGACTCACCCCGTTGTGGGATTATTTTTCAGGTGACAACCAGTGATGGACCAGGCCGGCAGATGCTTAAAGGTGGCCATGCACAGCAAGGAAATTATTTATTTAGACATTTTAATTTTTATTTAAGCACTTTAATTTATTTTGGGAATTATTTGATGTAATAAGGCCTTAGTAGGAATATTTTATTCTGTCTTTATTTGTTAAGCTTACAAACCTTATTTTATTAAAAGATTAAGTAAAATATATTTTTTTAAAAACAAAGCCCAAACGTTTTGTCACCTAAAGTAAAGGATTTTTAACAATGAATTAAACTTGTTTTCAACTCAAGCCCAACCCAAAACGAGTCTTTTCAAAAATACACAAGTTTTTCCTAAGTAACAAAAGAATTTGAAACAGTTTACACCGGGGAACATACCAGATCCGGTCAAGGCTCGTGGGCCGGGTTTGGGGTGTTTCACCTTCTTAGATCCACTTGAATACCCTTAACTGATACCATGTGGCCCAAAAACATAACCTCTTTCAACCAGAACTTGCACTTACTAAGTTTAGCGAAAAGTTGCTTTTCACGAAGAATCTGTAGAACCACCCCCAGATGTTCATCGTGCTTAGATTCTGTCTTTGAGTACTAGGATGCCATCGATGAACACAACGATGAAATGATCAAGGAAAGGCTAAAAGACACAATTCATAAGATCCATAAATGCACCCGGTGCATTAGTCAATCAAAGGACATAACCAGGAACTCGTAATGTCCATAACGAGTCATAAAAGTAGTCTACTTGAACGATAGAAATGTGCTAGTTTACACAATCGTAACAAGTAATAAAGTGACAAGTAAATGTCGAGTTATCGTACCCACAGGGATTGTGAAATTATTTATGAATGCAATTTAAAACTTTGGTGAAGAAAAATATTTTGATTTGAAGAGGTGATTAAAAACTAGAATTTTAACAGAGTAAAACAAATAAAATAAAATAAAGTTCCAATGCACGATTTCAAAAGATGATTTTAATCAAGATGACATAATTGTGCTAGGTTAATTACATTTTTTAACTTAGAATTATTAAACTCATGTTTATGTTGTCACAAATAAATTCATGGAAACTCGGTAATTTCCTAACTTATGAACATACTCACCTACCAAAATCCATTCATCTCTTGACTATATCTCTATGTCAATTCAACCGATTAAACAAATTTTAATAGGCAAATGTGTTAATGCACATACATACTTATGAAATTAAAATAGTCTCTTGTACATATCTCTATGCCAATTCAAACAATTAATTCAATCTCATAAGCACATAAAATATTACGTAAGGTAACAATGTATTTCTACCTTGAAACAATTTAATCACAATAATCTTGCAAGTTATGCAAGGCTAATGTATCGCCAGATACCGTTGCTAATTTAACCCTCAACTACCTTAGATGATTAAACATGTAGTGATTAAGTATCTGTCAATTAATTACAATTTCAACCCGTTTAAATAATTAACTCATTAGTTACCTTACAATTGTAATGCAAGAATAAATTAGTCATGATTCTACTTAATCAAACATCTTACCGAGGCCTATAACAACACAAACACAATTTTAATAAATTAAGTGGATGACATGCAATCAACCTAACACGAATTAAATTTAAGCCATATCAATTAAATTAAACATTTCAACATCACAAATATTCATAGACATGTTCATCATAACAACAAAAAAAATTAAAAGGATAGGGAACAAGAATCAAATCCGGTGTTTCTCCGTAGCTTGACTGGTTTGCTCCACTCTTCCTTCTCCGCTTGTTCTTGTTAAACTGAGGTTGCTATGAACACTTTAATGCTGCTCCAAATGGTGGATGAATGAATCTTTTTCAAGAGGTGAAATCAGCAATAGAATAATGAAAAATGGATGGGAAATGAAGAGAAAAAATTGAGAGAGAAGAGAATAGATGAGAAAGTTGAGGTGTAACGCCTCGAATGTTTGGGCCTAGTAGAATTGGGCCTTGGGCATGGGAGCATTTCAAATTTTTAAGAATAAGAGAACGAAACTAATACAAGTTGGACCTATTAGGTGAGTGATTTTAGAAGGTTAAGGGGCTTCCATGAAGTCCCAGGTTCAAACCTGGGCTTTAGGAAAAAATTTGGTTTTAGGTGAATAAAACCCTTGGAGTAAGTAAGTAGACTTTAAGAATAAATTGTGGGAAAAGAATGACACACGGAAGTGGGTGGTCTAGTGGAAAGGCGCCATTAAGGGTGCAAGGGAGCCTAGGTTCAAGTCTTGGCGCTTGCAATTCATTTTGATTTCCTTTTAAATCAACTTAGACTTTGGCCCATAGGCTTATATTTAGTTGTGCTTGTTTTATAACACAAAAGGTGCTTGTGTTGTGGTGGCATGTAGCATCTGGAGCATAGGAGAAGGCAAGGGTTCGAATCCCATTGCAAGCAAAAAGGATATTTATTTTGCAGTTGGGATGATTTTGGACGATTGATGGAGGGATCCCACATCGGAAAGCTAGCATGAGAGTAGGTGAGAAGCTGGCTTTAAATAGAGCAGTCTATGAGGAGAGTAAGCAAACCTTGGTTGGTGTTTGGGCATTGGAGTGTTCGGAGCGCAGATTAACTCCAGATTCCTATCAGGTGTGTATTTCACACTACTCTAGCTGTAGAGCAGCAAATGCCAAAATGCCGGTCACACGACGATGGTAGCCACACGAGCGTTCGAGCGCACGTGTGGGAGCTTCGACGTGATAGTTGAGGCCACCATGAGTGTTCTTATGGGTTTAGGCTATTTGGGCCACGATGGGCCGAAAGGGGCCATGTGGGGCCAATGGGCCCGTGGACCTAATCAGATAAGTTGTATGATTTTGTAGTAAATATTGGACTGGACTATGTGAATCTCATAACTGTGGCTAGATTTGGGCTAAATGGGCCACACGAGTGTGGGCCCATTTGGGGCGAGAATAGGCCCTAAGCCCATTCGTATCGCTATCTCTGTTTAGAATACATTGGTTTACAAAATTATTGAAATACCCTTAGTTTACAAAATTACTGAAATACCATTGGTTTACAAAATTACTGAAATACCCTTGATTTATAAAATTACTGAAATAACCCCAGTTTATGAAATTACTAAAATACTCTCGATTTGTAAAATTACTGAAATACCCTCAATTTTCAAAATTACCGAAATACTCCCAGTTTATGAAATTAACGAAATACCTCGATTTGTCAAATTATCGAAATACCCTAATTTGTAAAATTGCCGAAATACCCTGGTTTGTGAAATTATCGAAATACCCCAATTTGTGAAATTACCAAAATACCCTCGATTTGCAAAATCACCGAAAAACCCTCTATTTTCAAAATTACCGAAATACCCTCAGTTTGGAAAATTAACGAAATACCCTCAGTTTAGAAAATTACCGAAATACCCCCAATTTATGAAATTATCGAAATACCCTTGGATTGCAAAATGATCAGAATACCTTGATTTGTGAAAGTATCGAAATACTTCAATTTGTAAAATTACCAAAATACCCCCGTAGAGTAGAATTACTAAATTACCCCTGTAGGGTAGGAGCACCGAAATACCTTTATAGGGTAAGATGACTATTTTTCCCTTGTGGATAAATGACTGACTTAGACTATGAGTTGACTAATTTGACTGTGGTTGTATGACTGATATGCTTTTATTACATGTTTAAATGATTGTTACTGAGCGTGGCCATTTTGCATGCACGTGTAATGATTGAGCATGACATACACGTTATATTGTATGGGGTTGGGATATTGATATGGAGGAAGTTCTGATAGGGTCGCATGACGATTGTGGATCCAGTATTGGTCTGATAGGGTCGCACGGGTTGCATGATCTGTGGATTGAGTATTGATCTGTTAAGGTCGCATAGGTCGCCCGAGATGACTGTGGACCGACAGACGGCTTAAAGGCTCGTAATTTGATTATGGCTCTATGCCAACCTAAATATGGCTCTGTGCCAATCATATTTACCCGTGACTATGTGCCTAACCTATATATTGATGACTCTGTGTCGATCATAATTACCCATGGCTATGTGCCAATTATATTACCGTCGTTGATGGCTATGTGCCAAACTTATTATAGTTATTGATAGCTTTGTGCCATCCTAATTATGGTTTATAACCTTTCTGATTATAGCTTTTAGCCGTTCTGTTAACTGGCAGCGTTTGTAATAAGGCATCTCTATTTTTAACTTATTATTTGTGATATTTATTTATGATGTTTTATAACTGCTAAAACTGGAATACAATTTCCAAAACAATAACTGTCTTCAAAACACTATGTTTTCGCAATGTTTTCAAAATGCTTCTGCAACTCAATTTTTAAACATCACATTTTCATAAATGGTTTATTTTAAATATGCTTTGCATCAGCTAAGGTTTTAAAGGTAATTACGTTCTCAAGTGGATAACAATTGCTTAAGTGTTTTGAGTTTTAACAAAGAGGCTTTAGCTCTCAAACAAGTTTTAACAACGAGAAATATGGTTTCGAAAAAACTCCCACGTGACATGCCAGATTTAGGCCTAACTTCTAGGCCTGGTTTGGGGTTTTATGTTTAGTGGTATTAGAGCCAGGTTGCAAAACTCGGCTTAGATTGGGTTTTCAAAATTAAATTTATGAAAGTATTATTTCAAAAAGGCTTGAAAAGATTTAAAGTTCTGAAATTGTATTGACCGTTTTTCAAAAGTGTGGTACACCGAGTCTCTGGCGCCGAATCCGTAAATTTTTTGTATACTTTTTTCTATTTAGAATTTTAAATACAGTGAGTTAGAATACGATGGTTTCTTTAGATATTAGACTGTACTGTGATGCTTAAATTTAGATTTTGTATTTATCCTGTGTGATGTTGTGGATATGGAAATTGTATTTGTATGATATCTATCTCTCTAGTGGATAGGTATTTTGGCTGTCCGTAAGAGGTAATGTTTTGGAATTAGAGTGCATAGCGGAAGCGCGCTAGTGTAGTTTGGGTTGTGTGACTATTTTGAGAGTTGGAAATTTCGAGGACGAAATTTATTTAAGGAGGGTAGAATTGTAACGCCCCCAATTTTTTGGCCTAGTAGAATTGGGACTATTGGGCCCTGGGCATGGAAGCATTTAAAATTTTTGAGAATAAGAGAACGACACTAATACAAGTTGGACCTATTAGGTGGGTGATTTTGGAAGGTTAGGGGGCTTCCATGAAGTCCCGGGTTCAAACCTGAGCTTTAGGAAAAAATTGGTTTTAGGTGAATAAAACCCTGGGAGTAAGTAAGTAGTCTTTAAGAATAAATTGTGGGAAAAGAATGACACACGGGAATGAGTGGTCTAGTGGCAAGGTGTCATTAAGGGTGCAAGGGAGCCTAGGTTCAAGTCTTGGCGCTTGCAATTCATTTTCATTTCCTTTTAAATGAACTTAGACTTTGGCCCATAGGCTTATATTTAGTTGTACTTGCTTTGTAACACAAAAGGAGCTTGTGTTGTGGTGGCATGTAGCCTCTGGAGCATAGGAGAGGGTAAGGGTTCAAATCCCATTGCAAGCAAAAAGGGATATTTATTTTGCAGTTGGGATGATTTTGGAGGATTGATGGAGGGATCCCACATTGGGAAGCTAGCATGAGAGTAGACGAGAAGCTGGCTTTAAATAGAGCAATCTAAGAGAAAAGTAAGCATACCTTAGTTAGCATTTGGACATAGGAGTGTTCGGAGTGCAGATTAACTCCAAATTCCTATCAGGTGTGTATTTCGTACTACTCTAGCTATAGAGCGGCAAAAGCTAAAATGCCGATCACACGACGATGGTAGCCACAGTGGGAGCTTCGACGCGATAGTTGAGGCCATCATGAGTGTTCTTGTGGGTTTAAGCCACAATGGGCCGAAAGGGGCCATATGGGGCCAATGGGCATGGGTCCAATCGAATAAGTTGTATGATTGTATAGTAAATATTGGACTGGACTATGTGAATCTCATATCTATGGCTAGATTTGGGCTAAATGGGCCACACAAGTGTATGGGCCCATTTGGGGTGAGAATGGGCCCTAAGCCCATTCATATCGTTATCTCTGTTTAGAATACATTGGTTTACAAAATTACTGAAATACCCTTGGTTTACAAAATTACTGAAATACCCTTGGTTTACAAAATTACTAAAATACCACCAATTTATGAAATTACTGAAATACCCTTGGTTTGCAAAATTATCGAAATACCCTCAGTTTTTGAAATTACCAAAATACTCCCAGTTTATGAAATTACTGAAATACCTTCGATTTACAAAATTACCGAAATACCCCTGGTTTGTGAAATTGCTAAAATACCCTAATTTGGAAAATTACGAAAATACCCTCAATTTGCAAAATTATTAAAACACCCTTGATTTGTAAAATTACCAAAATACCCTCTATTTACAAAATTACTAAAATACCCTCAGTTTGGAAAATTATCGAAATACCCCCGATTTGTGAAATTACTAAAATACCCCCAGTTTATGAAATTATCGAAACACCCTTGGATTACAAAATGATCGGAATACCCTTAATTTGTGAAAGTATCAAAATACCCCGATTTCAAAATTACCGAAATACCTCTAGTTTGTAAAATTACCAAAATACCCTTATAGAGTAAAATTACTGAATTACCCTTGTAGGGTAGGAGCACCGAAATGCCTTTATAGGGTAAGATGACTATTTTTCCCTTGTGGGTAAATGACTGACTTAGACTATGAGTTGACTAGTTTGACTGTGGTTGTATGACTGATATGCTTTTATTACATGTTTAAATGATTGTTACTAAGCATGGCCATTTTGCATACACGTGTAATGATTGAGCATGACATACACGACATATTGCATGGGGTTGGGACATTGATACGGAGGAAGTTCTGATAGGGTCGCACGGGTCGCATGATGACTGTAGATCCAGTATTAATTTGTTAAGGTCGCACGGGTCACCTTAGACGACTGTGGACCGATAGATGGCTTAAAGCTGCGTAATCTGATTATGGCTCTGTGCCAATAGTATTTACCCGTGGCTATGTGCCTAACCTATATATTGATGACTCTGTGTCGATCATAATTACCCTTGGCTATGTGCCGATTATATTATCGTCCTGATGGCTATGTGCCAAACTTATTGCAATTACCGATAGCTTTGTGCCATCTTGATTATGGCTCTGTGCCATCCTGATTATGGTTTATAACAATTTTGATTATGGCTTTTAGTCGTTCTGTTAACTAGCAGCGTTGCTACGCGATATTTATGGCTTATAGCTATTCTGTTTATGGCGTTGAGCCGTTCTATTGACTTAGTGCCATAACCGGTGCTAAGCTTGGTGTGTTGGCTGGGTGGGTCAATTTTATCCCTACGTGGTGTGTTGGTTGGTACGGGTGGTGTGTTGGCTGGATCAAGGTGGGATGCATCCTTATACTATTGCAATCTTGTTTTTGAGATCTGTCATTGTAACACCCCTTACTCGTAATTCCCTCCGGAGCCGGGCCCGGGGCATTACTGGATTAAAACCACATGATCGTGGGCTCATCGTGAATACTCTCTTAAGTCACCTCATCAACCTCATTCTCAACTTACGAGACCTCACTCATACACACGAGGCTCTCGAGACTATATTGGAACTTTTTTGATTTTTAAAATTTTCTCCATCTAAATAGGGACTACACGCCTGTGCTAGATGACACACGCCAGTGAGTAGTCACACACGCCCTTGTTCACAAACCGTGCATGAAAACTCAAGCATTCTGTCTATGCTCCACGGTTAGAGCACACGCTCGTGCTCACCACCCATGGTGAACACTGACCACCTCACACAAATTTGAGTCTAGGCACAGTCCCTTGTGGCTAGCCCATGGCCTACACTACTCAATTCTGCCAAAGTGACACGGCCAATGCACACGCCCGTGGGCTTGCCATGTGTCACATATGGCCTAGACACATGCCCACGTACCTATCCACATGGACAAGAACAAAGCTATTTGCCATGTTCTTTTCACTACTCACTCAAACACCACATGCACTTATCCAATCCATTTATAACCCACTCATATTGAAGCACAAACTCACATGGATAACTACATCTTTTCATATAATAAAATTGCCAACAACTATGGCATTATACAAAATAGATTATCCATCTAAAGGCCAACACATCTTAGCCATTTACAACAAAATTTACTAACTTGTCTAGCCTCTATACATGCCATATACAAAACATCAAGTCTACTGTACTAGAGTAAGCTGATAGTGTGGGCGATCTTCCGATTAATCCATGTATCTCTATTCAAGCCTCTTTCCCTATAAGACAAGGGAAAAGAAAAGGAGTAAGCCTTGAGCTTAGTAAGTTTACAAATAAACAATTTAAGCATTCTAGTGTAAACTAAACAACAATTAGCATTATACTACCAAATAAATTCACATCCACAATTATGCTTACTCTTTCTATCCCTTACCACTTTCTCAACACATCATGAGTCACATACTCATAATCATTAACATGCACCCCTGCACTTAATATCACATTTACTTAATATAAAATACATCATTATTCTTAATAATACATCCACACAGCTAATTTCTCGGTGATTTCGCACTTAGCCCACCACAATCAATTTATAGGGTAGTATCGCACTTAGCCTACCAACAAAGGGATTCATAGTGGTTTTGCACATAGACCACTAAATAATATACTTAACTATAGTATCGCACACAGCCCATCGTTGTTAAGTATTAAGGTGGTATCGCACTTAGCCCACCATCAAGCATTATCACTACACATTCACATATCTATTTGTAATTCATTCATCCATTCACAATTACTATCTCATTCATTCCTCTGGAACCGCATAGGTCCTCAATCATGCTACACACTAGCTAGCATTAAGAATGTAAATGCATATATGCATCGTTTATACGTAAACTTACCTCGATACTCAAAAGTATTAAAACATGCAATTTAGTCCACCAGCTTACTCTTACCTCGGTTTCGATCCGGGCTTCGTCTTTCTTGATCTATAATGATAAATCAACTCATTCAATACCCATATTGAATAAATTGACCATTATCTCATACTTTAGCAAAATTACCATTTTACCCCTAAACTTTTTTATATTTACTCATTTGCCCCAATTCTTGTAAAGTGATTTCCATTCAACTTTCTAGTCTTTCATGCTTAGTGAACCATTTAATCAACTAAAGTAATCATAAATTCTCACTAAATCAAACATGAATGACCAAACTCAAGGCTTTCACAAACAAGTCCCTACATGCATTTTTCATGGAAATCACTTAGCAAAAGATGTTTCTACTACATCAAGCTTTCATATTCTTCCATAAAACATCAAAATACATGCATGTCATACATGGTTACATTTTTAAACATCCATCTTAGCTCAACATATAGCTAAAAATAGATTTCTCATGCTACTAGGACTTCAAAATTATGAAAAAATCAAAAACGGGGCTTAGATGCACTTACTAGCAAGCTTGAAAAGTTGAAGAGCCCTAACAATGGCTTCTTGAAAATTTTGACAGCCTTGGAGAAGAAGATGAATGAATTCCTATAATCTTTTCCTATTTTAATCATTTAATTGTCAAATGAATAAAATGCCCTTTTTGACAAACTTTCTATAACATCCTAAAATTTGGGGTCTGCATTTTACACTATTTCATGCATTTGGCTAGCTATGCTTATTATTTGGGTATGTTTGGGGGTCCTGGGAAGGCTCGGGGTCGAGCCTAGGCCTTGGTAAATTTTTGCTTTTTGGGCACTTAAGGGGGGAAAGGCTGTGGATGGTAAGGCTTAAAAGATAATGTTAGTAAATTGTTAGCACAAGAGGAGCAAGTGGCAAGGTGGTGTGGCGTCACTAGTAAAGAAAAGAGGAAGGAGTTTGAATCCCATCTGCTGCATTATGGAGCTTTAATTTTGTTCCAGGATGGAGAGAAGGTGGCTTTCGGCTGGGCCTCTACCAAGGTGGTTGTTAAATGAGTCAAAAAAATTCAAATGGATGGAGGAGAGGAGTTTGGGGAGTTTGAATGGGTCAACCAATTCGAATTGGTGGATGGAGAGTGAATGGAGGAGAAAATCGTGGGAGGTGGGGAGAGAGATGGAGTTTGGCTGAAAGTGGAGTGGTGCTAAGGGGGGAGCATTTTGTTTTTAGCTAGGTGTGCCGAAATTTCTTTTAGCTCTTAGACATGTCCATCTTAGCATATTCGGTCATAGTGTGTAGGGAAAGTGCCGAAATTTTCATTAAGTGCTTTTAGCTTTTCTTTTTCTTTTCTTTGAAATTTGTGCATTTTTGTTCTCTTGAGCATTGCCAAATTTTCAGTTGCTTTCCTCCTTTTCACACCGTTTTCTTTGATTGTCACCGAAGTCCATTTCTATCTTTTCTCCTCTCATCTCTTCCTCTGGTGATCTTCATAGCCGAAACTTAGGGTTTTTCTTCATGGCTCTTCCATTTCTTTTTCCCTTAAGCCGAACCTCAATTTGCCCACTCTATTCTCCTTTCTTTTCATCTCTTTATTGTTCTATTCTTGAGCTGAAACCTCTCTGGTGTCAAACTAAACCCATTCTTTCATCTTTTGTTACTAGCCGAACATCAAGAAGTAAGGTGGTAGGATTCCTTTGGTGGATGAAAGTCCCTTCCAATCAGCATTACTTGTTGTAAGGCCAAATAGACGTACCTTCTCCACCTTGAAGTGTGTTCGTTCTTTTGTATGAAGCCAGAGCTCTTGTCAGCAGTGGCCGAATATAGAATCAATCTACGTTGATTATTAAGACAATCGTTGTATTCATTGAGGTACCTTACTGATCAAACTCTCTTCATGGATGCGAGTGCTAGTCGTTCTAAGGAGGCATCGACAAAGGAGGCTGAGGGGAGTGGACTCATACCCTCTGCTCCCAAGTTCAAATGGTGTGTAGTATTAGCTGTTCGGGATTTCCCACTAGGTTGTGGTAGAGAGCCGACATCTGTTTGGGATAGACAGATCGTAGTTGTTTGTGATAGTGAGAGTGACGATGATCAGGAGTGTTTAGTTCTTCCCGTAATCAGGTGTGTAATCCTCACACCATCTTTGGTTGTTTAGTTCTTCCCGTAATCAGGTGTGTAATCCTCACACCATCTTTGGTTGTTTAGTAATTATATGTGTATGGACTAAAAGCCGAAACAACTGTAACGACGGTTGTGATAACCTAGCGGGTAAGATTGGAAATATCAGGTATGTAACGCTTATGGCTACATCATTTGAATCACTTAGTATGATTATATGTGTGTTCTAAATATCCGGTGTACTTTGATGTACATTTTGCATTCATCACATTATGATAATATATTGCATGGGATTGGGATATGATATTGATAAAAGGGCAGTGTATTTCGGTGACTTTGTCACACTATTTCGGTTGGTCTACCACATATTTCGCATTTCGGTGGCTCTGCCACATATTTTGTATTTTGGTGGCTCTGCCACATATATTTCGGCGATGAGCAGCATGACTGCCATCGAGGTGTGTAGCGGATGGAGGGTTGATTGTAGAAATCCCTACTGGTGTGTTAGGATGGATACGGGTGGTGTGTAGCGGATGGATACTTAGGCTGGGTTGGGTTGCATTATGCTCATTATCTGATATGCCATGTTGTTAGGGCTTCGGTCCACTTCGATCAGTATGGGTTTCGGCCAATTTGCATCTGTGGGCTTAGGCCCAAATTTTGCCCGTAAGGGAATTATGCACTGAGTTCTCGTAACTCACCCCTCTGATGTAATTCTTGTAGGTAATTCCCAGCATTGAGGATTTGGATGCCGAGACGGACTTTGGGGTGGCCATACGTCGTTTAGTAAATTTCGTTTGACTTTACTTTAAATAATTATTTTAATTTGGGTTTATGTTTTGTAATAAGGCCTCTAGTATTTTATTTGGGTATTAACTTTAATTTGGATTTTGCTTATTATTAGATGTTCAATACGATTTTTTCTTAAAAACTTTAATAATTATTTTCCAACATATTAATGAATGGTTCACAAATGATAAATAATTAAACTCGGGATCTTCTCAAAACTACAAAACTGTTTTCAAAATGTCACATTTTCGGGAACAACTAAACTGATTTGTGGGTTATAAAACGAAGTTTTCGATGCTAAGAAAATTAATAACATTTTGCAAGAAAACCTTGAAAACGAATTTGATTTTCAAAATGGAAACAAAACTAGAAATTTTTGTCGATCGCGAAGTTTCTTTAACAACCTTTCCATGTGACATGCCAGATCCGGTCGTAACGTCTAGGCCGGTTTGGGGTGTTAAACTTTCTATTTTAACTCATCTGTGCCCAATTTTGTCCAAAAATTAGAAATTGGGAAAATTGATCTTTAAGGATCTCTAATTGATATTCTAAAGCTATTTCATACAAATAACTTCTAGAATTTCACATTTTGCAACTTTTGCAATTTAGTCCTTTTGGACAATTCAACCGCAATTTCACAAAATTGCTTCATGAAACTTTCACACTAACATGCAAACATGGCATAAACCTCAAAAACTCATACATATACATTAAATTTGTGGTCTCACACCACTATTCTAACTAGGCCCTAAATCGGGATGTTACAACTCTTCCCTCTTTAGAAATTTTTGCCCCCGAAAATCTTACCAGTAAAGAGGTTTGGATGTTGCTCTCTCATACCTACTTTCGTCTCCCACGTAGCCTCTTCCACACCGTGTTTTTTCTACAACACTTTCGCTAAGGCTATGTTCTTATTCCTCAACTATTTCACTTCTCGAGCCAAAATCTTAATCGGCTCCTCTTCATAAGACATATCTGGTCTTATCTTAATTTCCGTTAAAGGAATCACATGAGAAGGATCAGAGCGATATCGTCGTAACATTGACACATGGAACACATTATGAATCTTTTCTAATTCCACCGACAAGGCCAAATGGTAAGTTACTGGTCCAATTGTGTCAGTAACTTCATACGGCCCTATGAATCTTGGACTCAATTTTCCTTTTCGTCCAAATCTCATGATTTTCTTCCATGGGGTTACTTTCAAAAACACTTTGTCACCCACATCAAACTAAATTTCTTTTCTTTTCAAATCCGCATATGACTTCTTTCAGTCTGAAGTAGCTTTCAGACCATCACGGATCACTTTTAATTTCTCTTCAGTTTCTTTCACTAGATCGACCCTATGGATTCGCTTCTCACCAAGCTTGGTCCAATACAAAGGAGTTCGACACTTACGACCATACAAGGCCTCATACGAAGCCATCCGTATACTCGACTGATAACTGTTATTGTAAGAAAATTTGACCAAAGGTAGATATCTCTCCCAACTACCCTTGAATTCTAACACACAACATCGAAGCATATCTTCAAGGACTTGAATCACTCTTTCAGACTGACCCTCAGTTTGCGGATGGAACGCAGTACTTAAATTTAACCTTGTACCCATGGCTTCTTGCAACTTCTTCTAGAACCTCAAAGTAAACCTTAGACTCTATCCGATATTATAGACACAGGCACACCATATAATCTCACTATTTCTGCCACATACAATTCAGCTAACTTATCGAATGAGTAATCAACACGTACTGGAATAAAATAAGCCGACCTCGTCAATCTGTCCACAACAACCCACACAACATCTTTCTTTTTCGAAGTCAAAGGTAACCCCATCACAAATCCATGGTAACACAATCCTATTTCCATTTGGGTACCATCACAGGTTGAAGTACTCCTGAAGACACTTGATGCTCAGCTTTCACCTGTTGACAAATCAGACATTTTGCCACAAACTCTGAAATGTCTCTTTTCATACCCGGCCACCAATAAAACTTTCTCAAATCATTGTACATTTTTGTACTGCCCTAGTGTATTGCCAAATAACCACTATGTGCCTCATGCAAAACTTTTCTGATCAACTCATCATCTTTGGGTACACAGATTCTATCATGATACATCAAACAATCATCCGAACTCACTCGAAAATCAGAATCACTTCCTAATCTACACTTAGCTCTCTTAGCTTGCATTTCACTGTCATTTCTCTGAGCCTCACTTATCTGTTGAATAAATAGTGGCCTAGCTCTCAACTCGGCCAATATAGTCCCATCATCAGACCATGCCAAATTCGTGCTCATGGCTTTCAAAGCATATGGGGATTTCCTACTCAGGGCATTCGTAACCACATTCACTTTTCTCGGATGGCATTCAATGATCAAATCATGGTCCTTCAATAACTCAATCCATCGCCGCTGTCGCAAATTCAAATCCTTTTGATCCATCAAATACTTCAAACTCATGTGATCCATAAAGATTTGACACTTCTCACCATATAAGTAATGTCGCCAAATCTTTAATGCAAAAACAATCGCAGACAACTCCAAATCATGAGTCGGATTATTCTTTTCGTGCGGCTTTAGCTGCCTTGAGGCGTAAGTGACTACCTTACCCTCTTGCATCAACACACAACCAAGACCATTTAACGATGCGTCACTATAAACCACGAACTCTTTCTTCGATTCTGGTTGAGCAAAAAATAGCGCCTCAGTCAACAATGTTTTCAAACTCTTAAAACTCTGTTGACATGTCTCAGTCCAATCAAACTGTAACACCCCAAACTCGGTCAAGACGCTATGACCGAATCTGGCACGTCACAGGGAAGAAAACATTTAGAAACCGGTTTGACGCCTCGAGTTGGGAGGAAAACTATTGTATATTTATAAAATAATCAAGTTTGAACTGAATAAACTGTTAAAACATTTTGAGACTTAGCTTAGCAAAATAGAGTTGCCTTGTTGTTATCCCTAGTTTCTTAATTACCCGATGGTAATATTTTGTAAAATCCCGTAAATTTGATTACGTTTTGGAAAACGTCCATATATAGATCTCTAAGCATGCTGTTACCATTTGATAAATTTTTTTCTTTCAAAAGAATTCAAAACCAATGATTAACCCAAAATTAATTCTAAGTGGCCTTATTCCAACTGAAAACCCAAATTTAAAATAGAATTTAATCTTAGGTAAATAGTAAAATAAAAACAAATCTTGTGCATGGCCACCTTGAGTCCACCTCGGCTCCCCATCCGCGATCTAAGCATCACCTGCAAAATGTTAATGGAAGGGGTGAGTCACCGAGACCCAGTGTGTAAATCCACATCCCGAAGATATTAAACTTTTACACAGTTTCATATGCCAATATGTATGTCATGCAACCCATCTAACCTATCCATTCAAACTCCCAATTCTACCCCTTGTGGCACCTAGCCACTGGTGGTACCTAACCACTGGTGGTTCCAAACCACTGGTGACCGAAGTCACAAATAATCATTAGTGGGGCCAACCCATTGTGTGGTACCTAACCACTGGGGACGATCCCTTATCTCGATATGTGTGGCCAACCCATTGTGGTACCAAACCACTGGGACGAGTCACAAAAATATAGATATGCGGTGCCTAACCACTGGTGGTTCCAAACCACTGAGACTTAGTCACAATATCATAGTAAGCGGGGCCAACCCACTGTGTGGTACCTAACCACTGGTGACAGTCTAAAATATTCCTTCCCCCTCCTCTCATCACCCATTTCTCATGTACATGGTTACCACCAAGTATGATCATGCTTAACATATAGAGTAACATATGTAAAATAACATGGCACTGACAGACTCTAATATATGCAATTAACGTTTGTAGCCATAGCACCATTATTCTGGCTTTTAACAACACATAACAAATAGCATATTAAACAAAGAAAGTGTGTAAGAGTTACACACCTGATTACTCGTAACACTACGCTTTCTACGTTGACACTGTCGTTAATTGACACTACCGCTATCTGCCTACTTTCCTGTTCAAAGGCTGGCCCACAACCCGGTGGCCAATCCCTCACCATTGATACTGCCCGCTTTTTGAATTTAGGGGCTGGGTTCATCGATCCAACCCCTACTAACGTTTGGCTGGCATTCGAGTCCATAATAATCCTTGGTTACTAAATTGGGTTAAAGCAACAAGATTAAATCTAAAAGATTAACACATCACTTAAAGCGAAGGCTCTTACCTAGATCGACAAATCCCGAGGCTCAAGATCTAATCCACATACCAACGAATCCTGAAAACCAAATGAGTGCGTCACCCCCTCCTTCATTTGGCCAAACTACACACCATTATACCAAATAGCCATTCGGCTTTGGCATGTAAACCCAAATTAGATAATACAAAATAAAGAAATCACCCCTTACCTTCCTGATAAACTTGATCACCCTCCAGTAAGATTCGGCAAAGGCTAAAATAAAAGGGAGGCCAAATAAGAAACCGAAACTAGACATATAGACCCTCTACAGGACACATAGGGGTTTCGACTTTTCTTCCCATAGTAATCGAAATAGAGAACAAATATGTGAGAATGCTAGGGAGATTCGACCATAAGAACAAAAGAGAAAGAAAAGAAGAAAAAGAAAGAAGAAAGCAAAGAGATCTTACTAGATTATGGGTTGAGATTTCGACTTTGAGAACAAGAGAAGGGAAAATAGATTTCGGCACCCATGGAGATTATGGCAAGAAGTATTCGGCTAAAGTGTTGAATGAGAAGAGAAGGGTAGCAGAGGTTTCAGCAAAGGATGAAGCTTTTAGAAGGATTCGGCTAACAACAAACTAAGAGTGAAAAAGATGAAGAGGAAGAATGGTAGATGAGGTTTCGGTTCTTAAGAAAATAGCAAGAAAATGAATCACAAGCGATGAGTGGAGAGCAAGGTGGATTCGGCCAAACACAAAAGAAGCAAAGAGAAGCAAAAAAAACGAAAAGAGATTTAGGAGAGGTTTCAGTTTTGGTACCTGAGAGAAAAGAAAACACAACATAGGTGCTATGGGGTATTTCGATTTGACAAAAAGAGATGGAGTAAAAGAATGCTCTTAGCCTTTCTTAGCTAGCCGAAAATGCTCTCCTAAGTTACTATTGAAATTCAGCACCTTCCTTAAGCTACCCCAAACTGATTTCTCCCCTCTCCCTTAGTGTTTGACATACGGCCAACTCTAAGCTCAAGTGCTTATCCCCCTTTTTCCTCCACAATTTCCTCCTAACCCCTCATTCAAATCTGTTTGAATGCTTCAAACTCTTCAGATTTCTCTCTTCCACTTATTTGAATCTGTTGACTAATTCAACAATCCACCAGAGTCCTACCTGAGTGCAACTCTCCCTTATCCTGGCGTAAAAAATAACAAGTAGAAAGGGGATTTTTGCTGCTCGAACCAAGGCTCCCTCACTCCCCTGAGGCGTCACTTCTCTAAGCCTTAAGTGGCGCCTCCTTGCCACTTTACCAAGGCACTCCTTGCGTCACAACCTACCACTAGCTACCTTTAACCCCAACTCAAACAACTCCCCTCTCTAGAAGCCCAAAACGCAAATTTCAAAAAAACTCTAGTCTATCCCTGGCTCATGCCTAGAGCCTAAAATAGCCTAAACCAGCATGACAACCATACTATTTGCATGCAAGAAGATAAAATGCAAAGACCCCGATTTAGGGATGTTATAGTTCTACCCCCTTAAAATAATTTCGGCTTCAAAATTACCTGGTCATAAGAGTTGAGGGTATTGATGTCGCATCACGTCCTCGGGTTCCCACGTGGCTTCTTCTGTTCCATGGTTCTACCATAATACCTTCACCAAAGAAATCAATTTCCTACGCAAGACTTTGACATCTCGTTCCAGAATCTGCACTGGTTCCTCATCAAAAGACAAATCCAGGCTCACTTTAATTTTTTCCACCGACATAACATGTGACGGATCTGAACGATAGTGTTTAAGCATGGAAACATGAAACACGTCGTGGATCTGGCTCAATTCTGATGGTAACTCGAGCTGGTAAGCTATCGGTCCCACACGCTTCAACACCTTATAAGGCCTGATAAACCTAGGGCTCAGCTTGCCTTTTCGACCAAATCTCAGCACCTTCTTCCACGGCGACACCTTCAGGAAAACCTTGTCACCCACTGCAAACTCTATATCCCTCCACTTGAGATCGGCATAAGACTTCTGCCTATCCGAAGCTTCCTTCAGACGAGCCCGGAATTAGCTTAACCTTATTCTTAGTTTCAGCAACCAACTCTGGACCCAACCACTGACGTTCACCCAACTCTGTCCAACATGTAGGGGTACGACACTTCTGCCCATATAGCGCCTTATACGGTGCCATCTGAATACTTGTTTGGTAACTATTGTTGTATGCGAACTCTACCAACGGTAGAAATTCTTCCCAAGTACCTCTGAAATCTAAAACACAACCCCTCAACATATCCTCTAAAATCTAAATCACCCTCAATGATTGCTCATCTGACTGTGGATAAAATGCCATACTAAAATCCAACCTTGTACCCAATGCTTGATGCAATACTTTCCAGAACCTTGACGTGAACCTAGGATCCCTATCTGAGATAATCGACACTGGCACTCCATGCAGTCTCACAATTTCTGCCACATACAACTTAGCCAACCTTTGGAGTGAATAGTCAATCCGAAAAATGAGCCGATTTTGTCAAGCGGTATAAAATGAGCCGAGTCGACCAATTGCTTTTCCTTAACTTTATCGGTTTAGACCATGGCGATGTTCACTTTGACTTGCGACTTACACTTACTTACAAATTCTGCTAGCAAACTTCCGTCATCATCTTACTACCTCCTGATGCATAGCTAAGGTGAGCAAACATTACTTTCAAGTCCCCGAAAACACAACACCTTTATTTCTTAAACTTACAATCCACCATTACGCACTTGCAAACATCGAGCTTCATCTACGCCACTACGCATGGCTTTCCTTGTAGTTCCGCTGATACTCAATAGACGAGGCTAAGGTGAGCAAACATTACTCTCAAGTCGACAGTCCTTTAGCAACTCGATCCACCTTCGCTGACCTTAAATTTAACTCGATCCACCTGAAATTTAAGGTATTTCAAACTCTTGTGATCTGTGTAGACAATGATTTCTCTCCATCTGTAATGCTTCCAAATTTTCAGAGTGAAAACCACTGCAGCCAACTCCAGATCATGCATCTAATAGTTCACTTCATGAGGTCTCAGTTGTCGTGAAGCATACGCTACCACTTTCCCCCTTGCATCAGCACACATCCTAACCCTGTATGCGACGCATCACAATAAACTGTAAACTCTTTCCCTACTTCAGGCTGAATCAAGACTGGAGCTTCTATCAAAAGCTTTTTCAACTTCTCAAAACTTTCTTGTTGCTTGTCTGACCACACAAACGGAACTCCCTTCCTTAACAACTTGGTTAACGGTGCTGCAATTAAAGAAAACCCTTTCACGAACCTTCTGTAGTATCCCGCTAAGCCCAAAAAACTCCGAATCTCCGCTACAGACTTAGGTAATTTCCAATCTAATACCGCTTCAATCTTCCGAGGGTCCACCCTAATCCCCTCAGCTGACACCACATGACCCAAGAAGGTTACTTCCTTTAACCAAAACTCGCACTTACTAAACTTTACGAGTAACTGATTCTCTTTCAGAATTTGCAAAACCACGCGAAGATGTGTATCATGCTTCTCCTCAGACTTCGAGTACACCAGAATATCATCTATAAATACCACGACGAACCAATCTAAATACGATTGAAACACCCGATTCATCATGTCCATGAATGTTGTTGGCGCGTTGGTCAACCCAAATGGCATTACCAAAAACTCGTAGTGACCGTAACGAGTGTGAAATGCTGTCTTATGGATATCCACCTCCTTTACCCTAAGTTGGTGATACCCCGACCTAAGATCTATCTTAGAGAAGACTGATGCTCCCTTAAGCTGGTCAAGCAGGTCGTCTATCCTTGGCAATGGGTACTTGTTCTTAATTGTCAACTTATTTAGCTGGCTGTAGTCTATACACATTCGCATCGATCCGTTTTTCTTCTTAACAAAAAGCAAAGGCACTCCCCAACGTGATACACTCGGCCGGATAAAACCTCGATCCACCAATTGTTGAATCTACGCTTTTAGCTCCACTAACTCCTTCGGTGCCATTCTGTATGGGGTAATAGACACTGGCGCGGTCCCCGGTAACAGATCTATACCAAACTCAACTTCACGATTTACAGGCAAACTCGGAAGCTCTTTTGGAAACACATTAGTAAAATCCTTCACCGTTCGGACATCCCCCACCGTTGGGTCCTTGACCTCCAAGGCACAAACATGAACCATGAATGCCTCACATCCCTTCTTCACCATTTTCTCAGCCTTCAAAGCGGATACCACATTGGATAGGTAATTCCTTCTATCACCTATCATCACCACCTCTTCACCCTCGACAGATCTCAACACCATACGCTTAGCTGCACAGTCCAAACTTGCCTAATACCTCACTAGCCTGTCCATCCCTAAGATAAAATCGAACTCCTCGAATGGTAGTTCCATCAGATCAGCTGGAAACACTACCTCTTAAAGTTCTAGGGGTACATCCCTATACAGTTTGTTTACTTCTACAGAGTGACCTAAAGGGCTAATTACAGTCATCTCCCTAGATGAAGTCTCGTATGCTAAGTCCAGAGATCCTACTATACTACTAGCAACATAGGAGTGCGTCGAACCAACATCTATCAAAGTAGTATAAGGCAATCCAAAAATTAAGAATGTACCGATTATGACGTCCGGTATGTCACCCTCCTCTCGACGCCTTGCTGCATAGACCAACCCAGGCTGCCTTGCATCAGTATTCCCAACACCTTTGCCCGGTGCTCCTCGACCTCGCCCATTACCATTACCACCCTTGACTGAGCCTCGACCCCTCTGCGGTTGCTGACCATCCCTCCTGAATTGTGTACGTCCTTGACCCTCAGACTGAACCCTAGCTGATCTTCTTGGACAATCCCTTATCTGGTGATTCATCGAGCCACACTCAAAACACCCCCTGTTACCTGTCGAACACTTCCCTGAATGAAACTTCTCGCATCGTGCACACCGTGGCGGCCACTGAGTAGCAGCAGTAGGCCTCATAGCTTGATTCGATCCACCAAATCTAGCCCTTTTTTGAGAATTTCTAGCAGACCCTGATGGCCCAAAGCTCCTCTTATCCCTATTCCTATTCAGATTCTGCCTCTCGATTTGTTTCACTTCCTCAGCAATTTTGGCCTTCTCCATCAGAACAACAAATTCCCTCTCTCGCTGTAGAGCAATCAACACCCGTAGCTCATCTCTCAGCCCGTCCTCAAACCTGACATAGCGCTCATGTTTCGTAGCCACGATGCCTTGAGCTTAACGGCTCAATCTTAAGAATTTCGCCTCATATTCTGATACTGACTTACTCCCCTGAACTAGATTTAAAAATGCCCTATGCTGTGCATCTATGTAACTAGACCCGACGTATTTCCTCTGATAAGCCACCCTAAAGAAATCCCAAGTGACATCATCGGCCACCGCACCATCCCTGACCGTGAGCCACCACTAATAAGAATCATCCCGGAGAAGAGACACTATCCCTTTCAATTTCTCCTTGGCCGTGAAGTCCAAATCATCCATTATGCGTTCAGTCACCTCTAACCAGTACTCAGCTGTACTAGGAGCCACCCTAGAAACACCCCTGAATACTTCTGCTCCATTAGCTCGGAGTCGTTCAGGCACAAATTTTCGAGCCCTCGTACCTCCCTACTCTAGCGACTCTCTCTAGAACTCGTAGCATCGCCTGCGACACCGTGTCATCACCACCAGTTTGATCCTGAAACTCTGTGCCCATAGCTGGTGGCGGCGGCACTTCATTCTCTAACCCATGGCAAGACCTTACTGGTTCAGACACCGTCATCCTACCTCTACCACGACCACGCGTATTACGCCCACGCCCTCGAGTACTCATGTCTAGCGTTCATGAATTAATCTGATTTAAGAATTTTATGAGTTAGCTTTCTCTCACTGTTTATTATAGCATAGTTTTATGAATATTTTGTTATAGTAGTTGTTTTTGCAAGTTCACATAGTCATACGAGTGTTGGTCTCTAAAGTGAATTCTTATCACTAGCATTCTCATCACAATCATATAAACAATAGTAACAGCAGTTAGGGGACTTACCTGCGGATTGGTGCCGGAGACTCAGGTGCCATGCTTTCCCAACACATGCATATTCCATCAAAACCATTTTACAAACCTTTACTTACTGGAAAATATTTTGGGCCTTATACCCACAACCGACTTTTGAACCAGGCTCTGATACCATAATTGTAACACCCCAAACCCAGTCAAGACCCTACGATCAAATCTGGTATGTCACAGGGAAGAAAACATTTAGAAACCGGTTTGACGCCTCAAGTTGGGAGGAAAACTTTTGTATATTTATAAAAGAATCAAGTTTGAACTGAATAAACTGTTAAAATATTTTGAGACTTAGCTTAGCAAAATAGAGTTGCCTTGTTGTTATCCCTAATTTGTTAATTACCCGATGGTAATATTTTGTAAAATCCCATAAATTTGACTAAGTTTTGGAAAACGTCCATATATAGATCTCTAAGCATGCTGTTAAAGTTTGATAATTTTTTTCTTTCAAAGGAATTCAAAACCAACGATTAACCAAAAATTAATTCTAAGTGGCCTTATTACAACTAAAACCCAAATTTAAAATAGAATTTAATCTAAGGTAAATAGTAAAATAAAACCAAATCTTGTGCATAGCCATCTCGAGTCTACCTCGGCTCCCCATCCGCGATCTAAGCATCACTTGCAAAATGTTAATAGAAGGGGTGAGTCACCGAGACCTAGTGTGTAAATCCTCATCCCGAAGATATTAAACTTTTACACAGTTTCATATGCCAATATGTATGTCATGCAACCCATCCAACCTATCCATCCGAAACTCCCAATTCTACCCTTTGTGGCACCTAGCCACTGGTGGTACCTAACCACTGGTGGTTCCAAACCACTGGTGACCGAAGTCACAAATAATCATTAGTGGGGCCAATCCACTATGTGGTACCTAACCACTGGTGACGATCCCTTATCTTGATATGTGCGGCCAACCCACTGTGGTACCAAACCACTAGGACGAGTCACAAAAATATAGATATGTAGTACCTAACCACTGGTGGTTCCAAACCACTGAGACTTAGTCACAATATCATAGTAAGCGGGCGAACCCACTGTGTGGTACCTAACCACTGGTGACAGTCTAAAAATATTCCTTCCCCCTCCTCTCATCACTCATTTCTCATGTACATGGTTACCACCAAGTATGATCATGCTTAACATATAAAGTAACATATGTAAAATAACATGGCACTAACAGACTCTAATATATGCAATTAACATTTGCAGCTATAGCAAACTTACCCGGCATCCTTGCTTTTACCCACACAGGTAAATTAGTGATCTCTACCGTTATTCCAGCTTTTAACAACACATAACAAATAGCACATTAAACAAAGAAAGTGTGTAAGAGTTACACACCTGATTACTCGTAACACTATACTTTCTACGTCAACACTGTCGTTAACTGACACTATCGCTATCTGCCTACTTTCCTATTCAGAGGTTGGCCCACAATCCGATGGTCAATCCCTCACCGCCGATACTGCCCGCTTCTTGAACTTAGGGGCTGGGTTTACCGATCCAACCCCTCCTAACGTTTGGCTGGCATTCGAGTCCATAATAATCCTTGGTCACTAAATTGGGTTAAAGCAACAAGATTAAATTTAAAAGATTAACACATCACTTACAGCGAAGGCTCTTACCTAGATCGACAAATCACGAGGCTCAAGATCTAATCCACAAACCAATGAATCCTGAAAACCAAATGAGTGCGTCACCCCCTCCTTCATTCGGCCAAACATCACACCATTAGACCAAATAGCCATTTGGCTTTGGCATGAAAACCCGAACTAGATAATACAAAATAAAGAAATCTCCCTTACCTTCTTGATAAACTCGATCACCCTCCAGCAAGATTCCGCAAAGGCTAAAATAAAAGGGAGGCCAAATAAGAAACTGAAACTAGACATATAGACCCTCTACAGGACACATAAGGGTTTCGGCTTTTCTTCCCATAGTAATCGAAATAGAGAACAGATATGTGAGAATGCTAGGAAGATCGGCCAAAGAACAAAAGAGAAAGAAGAGAAGAAAAAGAATGAAGAAAGCAAAGAGATCTTACCAGATTATGGGTTGAGATTTCAACTTTGAGAACTAGAGAAGGGAAAATAGATTTCGGCACCCAAGGAGATTATGGCAAGAGTATTTGGCTAAAGTGTTGAATGAGAAGAGAAGGGTAGCAGGGGTTTCGACAAAGGATGAAGCTTTTAGAAGGATTCGGCTAACAACAAACTAGGAGTGAAAAAGATGAAGAGGAAGAATGGTAGATGAGGTTTCAATTCTTAAGAAAATAGCAAGAAAATGAATCACAAGCGATGAGTGGAGAGCAAGGTGGATTCGGCCAAACACAAAAGAAGCAGAGAGAAGAAAAAGAAACGAAAAGAGATTTAGGAGAGGTTTCGATTTTGGTACCTGAGAGAAAAGAAAACGCAACAAATGTGCTATGGTGTATTTCGGTTTGACAAAAAGAGATGGAGCAAAAGAATGCTCTTAGCCTTTCTTAGCTAGCCGAAAATGCTCTCCTAAGTTACTATTGAAATTTGGCACCCCCTTAAGCTACCCCAAACCAATTTCTCCCCTCTCCCTCGGTGTTTAACATACGACCAACTCTAAGCTCAAGTGTCCATCCCCCTTTTTCCTCCACAATTTCCTCCTGACCCCTCATTCAAATCTGTTTGAATGCTTCAAACTCCTCAGATTTCTCTCTTCCACTTATTTGAATCTGTTGACTCATTCAACACACATCCACTAGAGTCCTACCTGAGTGCAACTCTCCCTTGTCCTGACGTCAAAAATAACAAGCAGAAAGGGGATTTCTGCTGCTCGAACCAAGGCTCCCTCACTCCCCTGAGGCGTCACTTTTTTAAGCCTTAAGTGGCGCCTCCTTGCCACTTTACCAAGGCACTCCTTGCGTCACAACCTGCCACCAGCTACCTTTAACCCCTAACTCAAATAGCTCCCCTCTCTAGAAGCCCAAAATGCAAATTTCAAAAAAAAAAAACTCTGGCCTATCCCTGGCTCATGCCTAGAGCCTAAAATAGCCTAAACCAGCATGACAACCATACTATTTGCATGCAAGCAGATATAATGCAAAGACCCCGATTTAAGGATGTTACACAAACTTGACATCCTTATGCAATAGTTTCGTCATCGGGGTAGTAATAATTGAAAACCCCTTTACGAAATGTCTGTAGTACCCTACTATCGCAAAAAGCTTCTGACTTCTGACACATTCCTCGGTGGTTTCCAATCCACATAAGCTGAAATCTTACTTGGGTCAACTCTAATACCATCTCTCGACACAATGTGTCCTAAGAATCCAACCTATCGAGCCAAAACTCACTTTTACTAAATTTAGCATACACCTATTTTTCTCTTAAGGTCTGTAAGATGATTCTCAAATGTTTCGTGTGATCACTCTCATTCCGAGAATAGATTAATATATTGTCAATGAAGACATCCATAAACTTATCCAAATACAGTTAGAATACTCGATTCATCAGATCCATAAAAATTACAGGAGCATTTGTTAAACCGAACAGTATGACCAAAAACTCATAATGGCCTTACCTCGTCTGAAATGCAGTTTTCAACACATCTTGCTCCTTCACTCTTAACTGGTAATAACTAGACTTCAAATCTATCTTGGAGAATACTGTAGCTCCCTTCAGTTGGTCAAATAGGTCATCTATCCTTGGTAAAGGATACCTATTTTTCACTGTCACCTTGTTGAGTTGTCTATAGTCTATGCACAATCTCATCGACCCATCTTTCTTTTTTACAAACAATACCGGAGCACTCTACAGTGAGTAGCTCGGTCTCACAAAACCTTTATCCGTCACTTCTTGCAACTGAACATTTAGTTCTTTCAACTCTAAGGATGCCATCCTATATGGACCAATCGAAATAGGTGCCGTTCTCGAAACTAACTCAATCCCAAATTCGACATCTCTCATAGGAGGTAATCCGGGTAACTCCTCCGAGAATACATCCGGATACTCACATACCACCAGCACTGATTCAATCTTCACCTCAGACTCTTGAGTATTCAATACAAATGCAAGATAGGACTCATAACCCTTTATCAAGCATTTCTCGGCCACTAAGGAAGAAAACATCACCGGTAGACTATCCGATCCACCTAATTCAACTCGAATAATATCTCTATTCTCACATTTTAGCTCGATAAACTTACTACCACAGTTCACTAAGACACTATGTGTAGTCGACCAATCTATGCTAATAATTAAATCAAACTCATCAAACGACAACAACATCAGGTTTGCAGGAAAACAATGTCTCTCAATCATCAAAGGACAATTTTTACACACCTTGTCTACTAACACATGCTTACCTAACGGGTTTGACACCTGAACCACAATGTCCGTAGACTCAACGGTCATACTCAAACTAGATGCTAATCTCATGCAAATATAAGAGTGAGTAGACCCTAGATCAATTAAAGCAATAACAAAGGCGTCATAGAGAGAAAAAGTACCCGTTATCACATCTGGGAAAGATGCCTCTCCGTAAGCGCAAATTTGCAGGCACTCGACCCTCTGGTCTCACAATAGAATCTCGTGACGCACCTCTACCACTAGTTCCCCCTCCCGGGTTCTTTGGTGGCCTACCCCTTGTAGGCACGTTGCTAGATCTTATCTCTTGTTTCTCTTCTTTGTCATCCTTCTCGAGGCAATTTCAGATAAAATGGTCGGGCAACCACACTTATAACACTTTCGACTATTACCCTAACACTCTCTAGTGTGATATCTAACACAACTTGGACACTCCAGTTTGTTCTTTAGATTGCCCACACTTTCCATCGAGGTGGCTTGGACTCTTAAACCCGAATGAGTATTGCCTTGATCTCGTGGTGAAGATCCAACTGATGTAGTGGTCTGAGGATTCGCCTCCTTGGATCTTTTTGATTGAGCTTGGTTTGATTTGCCCATCGGCCATTTTCTCGTATCTCGGGCCTCACTCACCACCCTTCTCTTTTCCTTACTCAGTTCTTCGGCCTTACTTGCCCTATCAACTAACATTACGAACTCATTCAATTCCAAAATACCAACCAGGAGTTTGATATCCTCATTTGGTCCATCTTCGAACCTTTTACATAAAACGATGTCCGTCGACACACATTCTTGAGTGTATTTGCTAAGCCTAACAAACTCGCTCATATTCTGCTACTAAAATTCTTCCTTGCTTCAACTCAAGGAATTATTTCCTTTTTTGATCAGTGAATCGTTGGCTTATATACTTTTTTTGGAACTCTTCCAGAAAGAAGTCCCACGTCACCCGCTCTTTCGGGACCACTAACGTCAATGTTTTCCACTAATGGTATGTCAAGTCCCTCAGCAAAGATACGACACACTTCAAGCTCTCTTCAGGTGTACATGAGAGTTCATCGAATACCCTCATTTAGTTCTCTAGCCAGAACTCTTCCCTCTTATGGTTATCATGTACCTTAGCTCTAAACTCCTCAGCCCCGTGTTTCCTAATCTTATCTATTGGGGGCTTCGTTACTCTCACTACTTCTATACCTTGAGGAGCAACTGGGACTGGTTGAGGTATAGGAGAAGGTGGAGGAGGTTGAGCATTAGGGTTTGCTCGAACATACTCGAGTACCAGTTACTCATCATCTAGAGAAAGGCTTCTCGAGCCTTATCTCCTTGACCCCCAATCTCGGGTTCACTCTGCACAAGCACGGTCCCTTGTACGGAAGTCGGTGCATTACTAGCTGCGTCTTCAATAGCCGATTGATCGGGATCCATACACTATATAAAAATAAGTTTAAAATCATCAGAAACCACCACACTATCATTATATGCTTATGGCATGTATAGCTAGACTCTTACACCTGCTATGGTAGTCCTAGAACCGACTAAACCATAGCTCTAATACCACTAAATGTAATACCCCTTACTCGTAATTCTCGCAGAAGCTGGGCCCGGGGCATTACTGGATAAAAACCACATGATCGCCACTTAGGCTCATCGTGACTACTTTCTTAACTCACTTCATCAACCTCATTCTCGACTTACGAGACCTCACTCATACACACAAGACTCTTGAGACTATATTGGAACTTTTTTTATTCTTAAAATTTTATCCATCTAAACAAGGACTAACATGCCTGCTAGATGAGACACACTTGTGGCAGTCACACACACCCATGTTCACAAACCATGCATGAAAACACAAGCATTCTACCTATGCTCCATGGTTAGGGCACACACCCATGCTCACCACCCATGGTGCACACTGACCACCTCACACGGCTTTAAGTCTAGGCACACTCCCGTGTGGCCTACACTACTCAATTCTGCCAAAGTGACACAGCCTAATACACACGTCCATTGATAAACCATAATATGAACATATTTTAATCCCACATTTAGCATGTTTTTGGATGATTTGTCCCTTTAATTATGGAAATAGGTGCTCCTAATCCTTTGTTTTCATGTTTATTCAGGAGAGCACGGAGGATGAAAAGAACGAAAAATATGCTGAAAATAGAGTAAATGAGTAGAATTACAAAATCGACACAGCCTGGGCTCAAGACCTGACAGCCGTGCCTCCTTCACAGACTCGGACACGGCTGGCCTCGACTTACACGAGTGTGTTCTATGGGCGTGTCCCTGATGTAGCAAAGAAGAGTTTCATTCGGATTAGAGTATTGAGAGGTAAAGGAAGCCAATCCAAAAGCCTATATAAACACCCTAGAGGCCAACCTTCAAGGGGACGTTTAGCTAGGCCAAAGAGCCAAGCCAGAGGGGCTAAATTGTGGGATTCACTCGAAGAAAGCCAGTTGATTCATCTCAAGAAGTCGAATCATACTCAAGATTGAAGATCTCTCCTTCAAATCTTTAGGGGTTTTAGGGTTTTCTTTATGTTTTGCTTTATATTTTCTTCTGAGATGTTTTCTTTTATGATTATTATGAACTAAACCTCTAAATACCTGAAGGGGATGAAACCTAAGACAAATCTTGTTATTATTTTCTGAGCTGTATGATAAATACCTGATTTGTTCTTAACTATGTGTTCTTAATTCTTGCTTTGATATTTTAGGATATTGATTCAAGTATTGATGTGCTTAGGCAGTGGAGCAAAAGTCCCTATTTAAGAGTAGATCTAGCATAGTTAAGCGGAGTTGATCGTAACCCTAGAAATAGGATGACAAAATTCTGCCAGATTAGGTTCAAACCTAATATGGGAGTCCATAGATCGAGTTAATGCAATTCTAGGGGTTTTAATTAGAAAGAGATTTCAATTAATCAACCTAGGGTTAGACGTTAGTAGCCTCAAAAGAGGTATTAATATAAATTAGGGAATCCTACGGATCAAGTCAAGTGAATAAATCGTCTGGTTCAGAGTTAGATAACAAGTGAAGTCTAAGTGTGTTCTTCCTCGGGTATTATCTTAATCAATTGGTTTTTCCCCCAAGTATTTCCCAATTCATTATCTTTGTCTTAGCATCTTTAGCTTAGTAGTTAGTTAATTTTAGATTAAGTAACATCTCCTTTAATCTTTTAAGTTAAATAATAAAAGAAAGTTAGTATTAGTACTTTTGGTTTCTTTAGGTTTGACAATTCTGTCTTGCCACTAAACTATACTAATGTTCGATAGGTGCGCTTGCCTCCATCACTGTCTTAGTTAGTTTTTAGGTTTGATCATTCTTTTTATAAATTTTTAAGACTTTGACACACGATCAAGTTTTTGGCGCCGTTGCCGGGGAACTGAAATATTAAGAAAGCTCAATTTTTATTAATTTAGAAATATTTTATTTTGCAATTAAATTTTATTTTTACTTTTCTAATTTTCTTTTCTTTTTCTTTTCCTGGTAGGTACCTCTAGTTTATGACTAGAAGGAACCCGACAGGACCACTACTTTACGATAGTGAAATTAAAAGCACAGTTTATAGAAACTGAAGAGAAATAAGGAGAAGCCTACAATACATACAAGAAGAGAAAGAAGACGAAATTAATATGAATGAAGAGATGGCTGAGAATAATCCGCTACCTCAGGAAGTGGCCGAACACCATGCTCCTCGAACTATGTATGATTATGCTAAACCTAATTTAACAGGAACTGAGTCAAGTATTGTTAGACCTGCTATAGCTGCTAATAATTTTGAACAGAAACTGTAACACCACAAACTCGGCCTAAACGTTACGACTGGATCTGGCATGTCACATGAAAGGAATGTCTAAAAACTGTGCGTTCATTAAAAAAGCTCGTATTCTTTATAGTTGTTGTGAAAAATTGAGTTTAAGTAATTTTAAATAGGAAACGGTTTATTATCATTTTAGGAAAATCCTATATTGATCATTTAATAATAGCGATAACTAAATTGAAAGTGAAACCAAATAAAATACCCAAGGCCTTATTACATAACAAAACCCAAATAAAAATAAGTCCAAATAAAAGAAACAAATTTACGAGTAAACATATGTATGGCCTCCACGAGTCCACCTCACTTCCAAATCCAGATATAATGATTACTTGCAAAATTTAACTAAGGGTGAGTCATCGAGACTCGAAGTGTAAATCCCCATCCAACGGGTGTTAAACCCTTACACAATTTCATATGAAAATATGCATGTCATGCAACAAAAAACCTAACCATCCGAAACTCCTGATTCTACCTCGTGTGGTACCAAACCACTGGTGGTGCCAAACCACTAGTGACCCAAAGTCACAAATAATATATGTGGTACCAAACCACTAGTGGTGCCAAACCACTGGTGACCCAAAGTCACAAATAACATATGTGGTACCAAACCACTAGTGGTGCCAAACCACTGGTGACCCAAAGTCATAAATAACATATGTGGGCCAACCCACTTTGTAGTACCAAACTCTTCGTGACGATCCCTTTAAATATAAATGTGGGGCCAACCCATCGTGGTGCTAAACCACCGGACAAGTCACAAAGATAAATATATATGGTACCAAACCACTTTGGTGGTGCCAAACCACGAGACTTAGTCATAAGATAATGAGAAGCGGGCCAACCCAATCGTGTGGTACCAAACCAC
This sequence comes from Gossypium rotundifolium, assembly GCA_025506655.1. Classification (NCBI taxonomy): domain Eukaryota; kingdom Viridiplantae; phylum Streptophyta; class Magnoliopsida; order Malvales; family Malvaceae; genus Gossypium; species Gossypium rotundifolium. Next base: position 65,367,706 of record CP106726.1, read on the forward strand.
CGTGACGACCGATATTCATATCTTCCCTCCTCTCATCATACCCATGCAATATGACATAATAATTACGTGTATGCGTTATGTCATGTATGCTAGACATATATCAAATATAAGTATAACATGAATTACCATCATAATCAGATAGACATAAAACAACATAATCACGCTAATCAACCCCAAAAGGTATAACTGTAATTTTACCTACCAAAGGCATTTCCGTAATTTACCTTTCAGGGGTATTTTGGTAATTTACCCACTAATGGTATTTCAGTAATTTTGTACCGGAATGGCCTTTTCGAAGGCCCAGTGTCGCCTCGAGTGACTCAACTACCATTTTCGGTCTTTACAAGACTGTTGGGCTTAAAACCCAATTTTAGCCCATTTGGGCCCACACGCTCGTGTGGCCCACCTAACACGAATCTAGCCACGTATATAAGTTCCATCTAGTCTTGTTCACTATATACTACATCATCATACAATTTATTCTATTGGGCCCACGGGCCTATTGGGCCCACTTCGGCCCCAACCCACAAGAATACTACTGATGGCCTCAACTATTGCATTGGAGCCCCAGACGTGCGCTCGCACACTCGTGTGGCTACTATTGCCGTGATCGACACTTCGGTATTTGCCGCTCTATAGCTAGAGTAGAGAGAGTTACACACCTGATAAGAGTCTGGTGTTAAACAGCGCTGCGACCACTCTTGTGCCCAAACGCCCACCAAGGTATGTTAACTCTCCTCCTAGAATGCTCTTTATATAGCTAGCTCTTTACCTTCCTTCTTTGTATCTTATCGATGTGGGATCCCTCCGTTAGTAGAGTTTAAATCCAACTCAAACTCTTGCCACCCCAACTTAGCAAAATAAATACTCCCTTACTTGTCATGAGATTCGAACCCAGGCTCCCTTACAATATAATCCACGCCACAAGCCACTTTACCAACCAACTCCTTGTATCTTAAACCATGCACAACTAAATATAACCCTATGGCCAAGGTCTAAATTCATTTAATAAAAATAATCTAAAAGGAATGCAAACGCTACAACTAGAACCTTGGACCTCCTTCCTTCCTCGTGGGGTTACCCCCTTGCCTCTTATGTGGCGTCACTTTGCCACTACACCACACACTCCACTTGTGTCACTTTCCTCCACATTTTATTCTTAAGGCCTACCCGCCAACCTCCAGGGTTTTTTTTTTCACCTAAAACCAATATTTTTTCTAAGGCCTAACTTGAACCCGGGACTTCATAGAAGCCTCCTAACCTTCCAAACTCATTTATCTAATTGGTCTAACTTGCCTTTAAGCCGATCTCTCGTTCTCCAAAAAATTTAAATGCTACTACACTCAAGCCCATTGGGCTCAATTCTCAAGCCCATTGGGCTCAATTTCCAACTAACTAACAGTCACACATCCTAACCTACCATACTACGCTCTTGCTGCGCGCTCTGATCTTAATAAAACTAATATACTTTTAACTAGAATTTAAAACTCCTACACATACTCAAAAACACCTAGCCATTAAAATAGACGAATATTTCATACGCACCCAACTCTATGTCTGAACATCACATCCAAACCAAACACACAGAATAGATACCCGAAATACAACATATAACAAAGAAAAGTATCAAGAAACTTACAGTACGGATTGGTGCCAGAGACTCGGGTGCCATACTTCCAAGAAAGAGATATATATATTTTTCTAAACCATATTTCAACCAAAATTTGAAAAACATTTTTGAACCCATTCCACAGCACGAGTTTTTGAACCTAGGCTCTGATACCATAATTGTAACACCTCCTTGTCCCTCATGTGGCATCACTTTGCCACTACACCACACACTCCACTTGTGTCACTTTCCTCCACATTTTATTCTTAAGGCCTACCCTCCAACCTCCAGGGTTTTTTTTTTCACCTAAAACCAAAATTTTTCCTAAGGCCTAACTTGAACCCGGGACTTCATAGAAGCCCCCTAACCTTTCAAACTCACTTATCTAATTGGTCTAACTTGCCTTTAAGCCAATCTCTTATTCTCCAAAAAATTTAAACGCTACTACGCTGAAGGCCCATTGGGCTCAATTCTCCTAGGCCCAATTTTAGGATGTTACAGAAACCTAACACTATACAAATGATACAATAATTTGTTCAGTTTGATGGTTTGTAGAATGAAGATCCAAATAATTTCTTGGCAAATTTCCTAGAATTTTGCGATACTTTCAAAATTAATGGTGTTTCTGATGATGCCATCCGTCTTCGGTTATTTCCCTTCTCTTTGAGGAATAAAGCTAAACAGTGGCTGAATTCTCTTCTACGAGGATCAATCACTACATGGGAACAAATGACCAAAATTTTTTTATTAAAATATTTTTCGCCGGCCAAAATGGCTAAATTAAGGAATGATATCTTTTCTTTTGTGCAGATGGATCTAGAAACACTATACGATGCTTGGGAGAGATACAAAGATCTTTTGAGAACGTGTCCACACCATGGACTACCCTTGTGGCTACAGGTCCAAACCTTTTACAACAGTGTGAACCCTTCAACGAGACAACTGATTAATTCAAAGACCAATGAACCTTGAATAACAAAACCCCTGAGGCATCCTATGAGTTTATAGAGGAGATGTCACTAAACAACTATCAGTGGCAAGTTACAAGGACAAGGCCAATAAAAATAGCCAGAGTTTTCAACCTCGATGCAGTAACCATGCTATCAAATCAGGTAGAAATGTTAAATAAAAAGGTTGATGGTTTATGTGGTTCTTTGCAAGTACATCCAGAATGCAATGTGACTCAAATATAGGAGGTGTGGCGAATCCTGAGTACCCATCCTACAATCTTGGCATGGAAAGCGAATAGATAAACTATACGGGTAATAATTTTAGATCTCAAAATAACCCTTATAGTAATAATACTTATAATCCAGGTTGGAGGAATCACCCCAATTTCTCATGGAGTTGTCAAGGAAATCAGAGACAATAGCTTCCTCAAAACTTCCAACAATAGCCATATCCATAGAAAAGAAGCCAAACCTTGAGAAGATGCTGACAAAATTCATAGTGGTCTTAGAAACTCATTTTCAAAACACTGAAACAACACTTAAAAATCAACAAGCATCGATTAAAGGAATCGAAAACCAGTTAGGGCAACTCGCTAAGTTGATCTCTGAACGACCACAAGGTAGCTTGCCAAGTAACACTGATACTAACCCAAAGGAGCAACTTCAAGCCATAACCGCTCAAAATAGTGAAGGGTTAGTAGAATCTGAATCCGAGCCAAGGAAAGAACCTATGGTAAGTGAAGGAAAGGTTGAGGTAAGCCAAGAAAAGCCAAAACTGATAATTAAAGAATACCAACCTCGAATACCATACCCTAATGCGAAAAAGAAAGACGACACAGATGAATAGTTTGGTAAGTTTCTTAAACTTTTAAAGAAATTACATATTAACTTATAGTTTCTTGAAGCTCTTTCACAGATGCCAGATTCAAGGAAATTTTTAAAGAGCTTTTAATAAACAAGCGGAAGTTAGACGAGGAATCGCATGTAGAACTAAACGCATTGTGCTCAGCGATGTTATAAAACAAACTACCACGAAAATTAAAAGATCCAGGGAGTTTTACAATTCCATGTTTAATTGGTAGTTTAACTATTAATAACGCGTTAGCTGATTTAGGGGCAAGCATCAATGTTATGCCTTATAAATTGTTTAAACAGCTAGGTCTAGGGAAACCCAAACAAAATAGGATGAATATTCAATTAGCTGATAAAATTATTAGAATTCCTATGAGTATAATTGAGGATGTGCTAGTGAAAATTGACAAATTCATATTCCCAGTAGAATTTGTTGTTTTAGACATGGATGAGGACAATAGCATCCCCTTAATTTTAGGAAGACCCTTTTTAGCAACTGCTAGAACTTAAATTGATGTTGATACAAGAGAACTCATACTCTGTATAGGTACTGAATCAATTAGTCTTCAAGCTCTCGACTCAGCTAGGACGTCAAGTAATCAAGGTGAGAAAATTAATTCTATTAACGACCATTCAGTTAAACCTTCTTTTCAGGAAGCACCGCAGAACCACACATCTGAGCCAGATACTAGACCTCATACCAACAAGAAAATAACTCACGAGGAACGAAGGCTTCAGATCAATGAGCTAGACGAGTGGAAGCCACGTGTTAAGGAAAAACAGAAGGAACCCCCAGACGAGCTTGAAGGAACATCAAATCACTTCAAAATAGGAGATCAGGTACTGTTAGAGAAAACAGACCCTCGAACCGCCACTTCAGACCTCAATACAAACAAAGAGATCCCTTTTAAGGTACTTGATGTCTTCCCATACGGACAGTCGAGGTAAGCAATCCTATATTAGGTACTTTTAAAGTAAACGCTACTCGACTCGGATTATATATTGATAATAAAATTGATAGCATGAGAAAGGATTTTTCACTCCTCAAACCACCATAAATGCATGAATGAGAGGTAAGTCTAGCTTAAGACTTTAAACAAGCGCTTCTCGGGAGGCAACCCGAGCACTAAACTCATTTATTTTTATTCTATTTCTTTTTGCACCTAACTACAAACTAACCAAGTAAATGAAGTACAGATTTCTGCACCACACGGCCTTACACACGGCCATGGCCGTGGTCGTGTGGGTACTACGGATTACCATACCGGCATGACAGAGATAGTACAAAAAAGGACAAAAATATCTTCAAGCTACGACCTTCGACTAACACCACGGCCATACGACACAGTCGTGGCTGACACTGTTTTAGAAGTATGGGTGTGACGACCTACACATGGGCGTGGGAGAAACGAAGGAAGCATAACACGGTCGTGTGATTCGACACGCTCACGGTACACGGGCGTGGGATGTACTAGACCTAAATTTCTATTTAAAACACCCCTCTCCCCTTCTTACCTACTCCCAGCTCCTTTCCCTTCCACACCCCTTACATTCCCTTTCATTTTCATTTCGATTTGTTCGTCATTCCCCTAACTCATGATCTTCACCTCAACCAATGTAAAAGAAACGGAATGATCCTATCCTAGTCTCCCTATGTGAGATCAATCTACATAAGTTCATGCCAACCACTTCATTAACTCGACAGGAAAAGGACCTTTGAGTCCATTTATTTTCTCTTTTTCTTTTCTCGTCTCTTTTAATTTCCTTATCTTTATTTTTCCTATACTAAATAGGGTTTATTTTATTTTATTTTCTTGGTTTTAGGTTCTAAAGGCTGCTTGGGATTCACACACTGGCCTTAGAAATCACACCCACCTCACGAACCATCTAACAATAAGGACCTTTCGGTCCATTAATCGATTCTTTTTGTCTTATTTCATTTTTTACACTCCTTCTTTTTATTTTTCTTTCCTTTAAATATATAATTAGTATATTTAGAATTATTCTTATTATTTTTTGGCTAACTCTTCATGAGATTCCCAATTTCTTCATCTAGCACAGAGATTGTCGATGGCTACCACACTACGACCACTGCCAACTCAAGGAATCCATCCAAAAATCAGGAAGTTTCACTTCTCCCTATCTCTTATGATTTCATAAATAGCTTTGTACATTGAAGGCAATGTTAAGTGTGGGGGTGAAAATTATTTGAAAAAGTGCCTAACTTTTTGCATTATTCTTAAATCCCTGAATGATATCTTGTCTTAAGTAATTTTCTCATATCACTAATTAGAATGAAATTCCTGTTGATTTATGATTTTTTATTGATATGTTTTAGATTAAGTCATAGTTAATTGTACAGTGATGATTTAAACTTCAAGATACTAGAGAATCAAGCATGATAAGCCTATTTTCAAAAAAAAAATAAAATAAAATTTTGTTAGGTTGTCTACCTGAATCTAATTATTACCTTGAGGTTGTCATCAAAACCCATAATTTTTGTGAGATTTTGAGCCTTTTAGAGCATACATTCTTTTCATGCTCACTTTATATATTATGAGTGTGTCAACATTGATTTGTTATTCTAGAACTTGCTTCGATTATACATGTCGAGACCACATCATTAAATTGATATACTGAGATGATAAATGCACTTAGGATTTAACCCACTTACTCCACTAAAAGCCTACCTTCACAATTAACCCCTAGTGAACCCCACTGATCCTAACAACCCTTTTTATTGATTCACCCACTAATATTAACCCAAAACCCATCTTGTATTTGTTCTCACCATTCCTTTTGACTTCCTTTCTATCGAGACTTGATTTGATCAGTTGCCTAATTATTTTATTTCAGTAGTTGAATTTTTCTTATATTATGTAATTCTTGATTTGTTCTAAAAAAAATCAAAATATATTCATTATTAGTTCCATGATTAAGTGAGTTTATACATTTAAATTCAACATCTTGAAGAAGATGCTCGTATTATTAGTTTTCAATTTATGTAATTATTCAGGATTAGTTCATTTTTCTAATTAGGTAATTTTTCAATTCAATCTCGATATTAACCCTTCTAATCCAGCCTTTATCCACACCTTTAACCTAAACCCCCTTACAATCTTTTTAAAGACCTTTTGATTTGTTGTCATTTTATTTTATAGTGGTGGAGATTTGATTTTCAGGCAAGCCTATGGGATTAACTTTTCATGTTGACTGATGAGTGCTTTATTTTAAACCTTAAACACCTTGAGTAATTTGAGTGTTTAACACCCCAAACCCGGGCCAAACACCACGACGTGATTTTGCCACAGGACTTTAACTAACCGAACTGATTTTCTTATTAGCACCCTGAAGTCTTGTTCTAAGATCGGACTGATTCCTCCTCAAAAGACAGATCTGGCCTTACTTCAATTTCCTCCACTGGCACAACGTGAGATGGATCTGAACGGTAGCGTCTTAACATTGAAACGTGGAACACGTCATGTATCTGTTTCAGTTCTGAAGGTAACTCTAGCTGACACGCCACTGGTCCCACACGTTTCAAAATTTGATAAGGCCCAATAAATCTAGGACTTAGCTTGCCCTTCCGTCCAAACCTCATCGCCTTTTTCCACGGTGAAACCTTCAAGAAAACCCGATCACCCACTGCAAACTCTATCTCCTTTCGTTTCAGATCTGCATATAATTTCTATCTGTCGGACGCTTCCTTCAACCGAGTTCGAATAACGTAACCTTCTCCTTTGTCTCTGTAACCAATTCTAGACCCAACATCTGACGTTCACCCAATTCTGTCCAACAGGTAGAAGTACGACACCTCCGCCCATATAACGCTTCATAGGGCGCCATCTGAATACTAGATTGGTAGCTGTTGTTGTATGAGAATTCTGCAAACAGTAAGAACTCTTCCCAACTACCTCTGAAGTCGATGGCACAACCTCTCAACATATCTTCCAAGATCTAAATTACTCTCTCAGACTGACCATCAGTCTGCGGATGAAAAGCTGTGCTGAAGTCCAGTATTGTACCCAATGCCTAATGTAGTGCCCTCCAGAATCGCAACGTAAACCTAGGGTCTCTATCTGATATGATCGATACTGGTACCCCATACAACCTCATAATTTCTGCCACATACAGCTTAGCCAACCTCTAAAGAGAATAGTCGACATGAACAGGTATGAAATTAGTGGACTTCATCAATCGATCCACAATCACCCATATCGAATCTTTCTTAGTAGGTTTAAGAGGTAGCCCACTAACAAAGTCCATAGTGATCCTCTCCTATTTCCACTGTGGAATCTTCACCGGCTGCAATAACCCCGAAGGCAATTGGTGCTCGGCTTTTACCTACTGACGTGTTAAACACTTTCCTACAAACTCTGTAACTTCCCACTTCAATCCAGGCCACTAGAACTGTTCACGCAGATCCCGGTACATCTTATTCCCTCCAGGATGCATAGCGTAAGGGTTACTATGTGCTTCCTGAAGAATCATCTACCTCAACCCAATATCCTTTGGCATGCAAACCCTCTCACGGAAACACAAAACCCCATCACCGTTCAAATTATAATCTTCTACCCCACCATTCTGTACTTGCATAAGTCGAGCACTCAAGACATCATCCGATAACTGCTTCTTTTTAATCTGACTGACCCAAGAAGGCTTCACTCGAAGTTCAGCTAATAAACTCCCGTCATCATATAAACTGACATGGGCGAACATTGCTCTTAAATCTGATATTACCTTCCGACTTAACGCATCTGCCACCACATTAGCCCTACCCGAATGATATTTGATCAAGTAGTCATAATCTTTTAATAGCTCAATCCATCTTCGCTGCCTTAAATTCAGCTCCTTCTGATTTAAAAGATATTTCAAACTCTTGTGGTCGGTGTAGAAAATAGACTTCTTTTCATACAAATAATGTCTCCATATTTTCAGAGCGAAAACTACAGCAGCCAACTCCAAATCATGCGTGGGATAGTTTATCTCATGCGGTCTTAACTGCCGAGATGCATATGCAACAACCTTCCCATCCTACATTAACACACATCCTAGCCCCATGTGGAAGCATCACAATAAACCATGAACTCTCTTCCAGCCTCAGGCTGAATCAATACCGGAGCCTCTGTCAAAATCCTCTTCAGCTTCTCAAAGCTATCCTGCTGCTTGTTAGTCCAAGCAAATGATACCTCTTTCCTCAACAGCTTAGTTAAGGTGCCGCAATTAAGGAGAATCCCTCAGCAAACCTTCTGTAGTAACCTGCCAACCCCAAGAAACTTCGGATCTCTGCCACGGACTTAGGCGATTTCCAATCTAACACCGCTTCAATCTTTTTGGGATCAACCCTAATCCCTTCTGCAGATACCACATGACCTAGAAAAATAACTTCCTTCAACCAGAACTCACACTTAATAAACTTGGCGTATAGCTGCTTCTCTCTCAAAATCTGTAGAACCACCCGAAGATGCGAATCGTGCTCCTCTTCTGTCCTAGAATAAACTAGAATGTCGTCTATGAACACTACCACTAACTGGTCCAGATAGGGTTGAAAACCGGTTCATCATATCCATGAACGCAGCTAGTGCATTTGTCAACCCAAACGGCATCACCAGGAACTCGTAGTGGCCATAGCGAGTCCAAAAAGTCGTCTTATGAATATCTGCTTCCCTGACCTTAAGCTGATGATATCCCGACCTCAAATCTATCTTTAAAAAGATTGAAGCCCCTTTGAGCTGATCAAACAGGTCATCTATCCTCGGCAGTGGGTACTTATTCTTAATCGTCAACTTATTCAGCTGGCGGTAATCAATGCACATTCGCATGGACCCATCTTTCTTCTTCACGAATAGCACCGGCGCTCCCTACGGAGATACACTGGGTCGAATAAAACCATGATCTAACAGCTCTTGGACCTGAGCTTTAAGTTCAACCAGCTCTTTCGATGGTATCTTATAAGGGGCGATGGACACCAGAGCTGTACCCGAATGTAGCTCAATTCCAAACTCCACTTCACGATCTGGAGGCAACCCTAGAAGTTCCTCAGGAGAGACATCCACAAATTCCTTTACTATTTTAACTCCATTTACGGTCACTTCCTTTATGTCCAATGCACTGACAAAAGTTAAGAAAGCCATACACCCTTTTCTCACCATCCTTTTTGCCTTTAGAGCAGACACTACATTGGACAAGTAGTCTCTCCTTTTGCCTATCACTAAAATTTCATTATCCTCTATAGTCCTTAACACCATGCGCTTAGTAGCACAATCCAAGTTTGCTCGACACCTTACCAACCAATCCATGCCTAAGATCAAATCGAACTCCCCGAACGGTAGTTCCATCAGATCAGCCGGGAAAACCAACCCTTGTACTTCTAAAGGCACACCTCTAAAAAGTTTGTTTACCACTACAGATTGTCCTAAAGTGCTACGTACAGTCATCTCCCTAGAAGCAGTTTCAGAGTTCATGTTTAAAGTTCCAGACACCACACTAGCAACATAGGAATGTGTCAACCCAATATCAATTAATGCAGTAAAGGGTAAACCAAAATAAGGAACGTACTCGTTATAACATCCGGTGCATCACCCTCTTCTCGACGTGGCTACATTAACAAACCCGGGCTATCTTACTTTTGTATTCTTAGTGCCTCTGCCCGATGCTCCACGACACTAACCAGAACCATTCCCTCCTCTGTTCGGACCACGACCTCTCGGCACCTGCTGTCCACCCCTTCTTAGCTGCACATACCCCTGACCTACTATCCATGCCCTGGTCATTTCTAGTGGAAATTTCTGATCAGATGATCCTTTGACCTACACTTAAAATATACCTTATCTCTTCCCTAGCACTCTCCTGCATTTGACCTCCCACACTGAGCACACTGTCGAAATTGCCCAATAGTAACTACGTTGTAACACGACCCGGCCCATCAACCCTAGGCCTCTTCTGGAAACCCCCAGATGACCCTGACGGTCCATAACTCATCTTATTTCTGCCTCTATCCTTGTCCCTATTTTGCTTCTCAGTTTGTTTTACCTCCTCGATAATTTTAGCCTTTCAACTAGGATAGCAAAATCCTTCTCCCACTGTGGAGCTATCAACACTTGCAACTTGCCTCGCAGCCCATCTTTGAACCGCACGCAATACTTATAATCGGTCGTAACTATCCCTCGGGCGTACCGACTCAACCATAGAAATTTTGCCTTATACTCAGCTACTGATTTACCTCATTGTACCAAATTCAAGAATGCTTTCCTCTGAGCATCTACATAACTGGCCCCAACATACTTCCCTGAAACATCATCTTAAAGAAATCCCAATCAACACGGTCTATCGAGTACCCTCTCTCACGGTGAGCCACCACTGATATGCCTCATCTCAATGTAGAGACACCGTGCCCTTCAGCTTCTCCTCTGCCGTGCAATCCAAATCATCCATAATCCTCTCGACTGCCTCTAGCCAAAACTCAGCCACATTTGGAGCCACCCCGAAAATACCCCTAAACATCTCAGCTCCATTTGTAACATCCTGATAATTAGGGGTTATGCATCTTACTTAATTGAATGATGTTGCATGCTTAATTATTAATGAGTGTATTTTGGAAGTTATTTGAGCTTCATTAATTAAGTGAATGCTTAGTGAAACTTTTAATTTCTAATAATTAAGAGAGAGCTAAGCAAGTTAGGCCTTAAGAATTAATGACAAGGAGTTTTAAGCATAAGTTGAGTAATTGGCAAAGTGGTTAGGATGCATGGATGAGTGCTGGAGGGGAGAGGTTCGAATCCCCTAGCTAGCAAATGGGAAAAATTTTAATTTTTATGTTTTCCTTCCCTATAGTGTCGGCCAAGAATATTCTAGAGTGGATGAGTATTCTTTTATTTTTGGCCATTTGACCATATGAAAAAGGAAGCTAAGAACTTATGGTATGGAATCATGAAGGATGATAAGATGAGGGGGGACAAAAGGCATGATATTGGGCAATGTTTTGGGAGCTTGTTCATGGTCATTTGACCATGAACCTAGACGGTTTTAGGGGCTAAAGGGAGTGGTTAATGGTGATAGCAAAATTAAGGTTGATAGGGAAGAAATGTGGAGCAAAAAGGGGGAGTATGTTGGCTTCCTTGTTGGCCGAATTTTGGTATGGGATTAGGGAGGTTTTAGTTAACCAAAAGGTTGTCAATTATACATTTTTCCTTTGTCCAATATTCTTCTTCTCTTAGCCGAAATTGTCTAGTGACATTTGGTACAAGTTTACTTTGTTTTGGCCTTTGTATTTTTGACCAAAATAGGTAACTTTATTTCATCTTTTCCTCTCAAAATTTTACCTTCTTTTGATACCAAATTATTGTCACTTTTGAAGACACTTTCTTTTCTTCCTCTCTAGTGCCGAATTCAACTTTCACCAAAAGCTTTCTCTCTCATTTTCTTTTTCTTCCTTTTCATTCTATTTCTCTCTTCTCTTTCCCTCTCATAGTCGAAACCACAAAATATCAAGAACCAATTTTCTTCATTTCTTCCCCTTGGCCGAATGTGCATAGGTCTCTAAACCTATCTCTTTTTCTTTTCTTCATCATCATCTTTTCTTCTTCTCTCTCTTCTTTCATTTTCATTCTCTTTCTTCTTTCTTTCAAAATCAAAACCATCATATTTGAAACCACCATCTTTTCTCTTCTTTTTTGTTAAAGCCGAATCATCAATTCCTTTCTTCTTTTTGTTCAAGGCTGAACCTTCAAGTGAATCAAAGTAAGGTTTTTGTTTGTCAATAGTTTTCATTATTCCTTTTTATTATAATTGATCTAGAAAAATAATCCTTTTATTTTTCTGTCCTAGGCGAATCCTTGGAAAGGATTTTTAAATATCTTTGTTGAAGACAACCTTTAAGAAGTGATCTTTCGAGATCATCAAGGTAAGGATTTTAATTTTGATCATATCAATTCTTTAGATAGACTACTAATCGATCGTATTTTTAAAGGCGATTTGAGACTAACAAGATAGGTAAGAAAAGGCGATTCGAGTGTTTGGAAAAGAGGAGGTATTCCTTTACCATCAAACTTCAAACGAAGGGTCAGATCGATAGTTAGAGACTTTCCACGGGTTGTGGACCCTCCGCTAACGAGGAACGATTATTTGAAGTAGTGCGTATAACCGAACCACTTTACGTTGGTGGAATATCAGTGGGTTTTGATCCATCTAGTGGAAAAAAACCACAAATAACTGTCGTTCGAGAATCCAAGGGTAAGGATTTAGATCCATCATCAATAAGTGTAGTTTTGTTAGCAATAGTGTATACTAACCAAGTGTGTTAATTAATTAGGTGTTGACGAGCGAGGGTATTGTTCTCACCGCCACGAGGTGTGTAACCTTACATTAAAAATCTCATAGATTTATATATATTTAAATATGATTATATGACCATGTGTATGATTGTGATTTTGGATACCATTCAGTGGTATATGATATTCAGGTATGTTTACCCCAATATTTTGTTCATTTTGCTATATGCATAAATGTGAGATAAGTATGACTATATTATGATCTATTGGGTAAATAGCATGAAAATTTATTGATATGTATGTGCATGGGCATATGGGTATATTTGATAAAGGAGGAAGTATTCTGGTGGTTTTACCACATTTCTGGTGACTTCGGTCACATATGTGAATCTGGTGACTTCGATCACGTATATTTGAATCGTGACTTCGGTCATGTGAATCTGGTGACTTGGTCACATATTTGAAATCGGTGACTTGATCACATATTTGATATCCGGTGACTTCAAATACAATTTTGTCTGGTGGTCTTGCCACAAAATTATAAGGGCGATGTGCATGTTGACTGCAAAGAATCGCCTTCGATGGTGTGTAGCGGATGGAGGGTCGATTTAGTAATCCACAAGGTGTGTTGGTTGGTGCGGTGGTGTGTAGCGGATGGATATTTAGGTGGGCGGGCTTGCATTTCATTTCATGTACATAATCATGTAATATTGAATGATTATTATTTGATCTGCTATGAAAATGGGCCTTTGGGCTAAATGTGAGCTAAACGGGCTTTTAAGCTAAATATGAGTTAAATGGGCTTTTAGGCCAAATATGACTTAAATGGGCCTATGAATAAATGTGTTATGAAAATGGGCTTTTTAATGTATGTGTTATACATTGAGTTTATGACTCACCCTTTCGTGGGATAAACTTTTCGATGATTTGTAGAGCGATGGATCTAATCGTAAGGATTTCGAGGTGACCAATGCTCAAATAATGAAGTTTGGAAATTTTCCTACTTAAACTTATTAAGTTAATTTTTATTATTTAGACTTTATTATGGGTTTGCCAATTTTATGTAATAAGGCCACTATAAACTATCTTTAATTTTGTGTTTGGAATTATTTTATTTTGCCATGAACAATAACTATTAAATAACTAAATAGTTTTCGATAAATAATAATTCAAAATGTTTTTGTCACTAACATATATATATATATATATTTTAAAGTAATTTCCTTAAATATGGTTTTCTTTTGATTTATCAATTCCTCCTACAAGTAATGATTTTCTTTTAAAAGCTATAAATTTTGCTTTACAAAAATGTTAAGTTAATCTTTTTTTTTTTACAAAATCATCAAGTTTTACTTAAACAAAAATGAAAATTCGCTATAGTTTTACTCGAGGAACATACCAAATCCGGTTAGGCTTTTTGGGCCGGGTTTGGGGTGTTTCACCATTAGCTCAAAGTCACTCAGGGATGGACTTTCGAGTTGCTATTCCAGTGCTTGCCCCAGCCACTCGCTCCAATAAACGTAGCATTGCTTGAGACAGGGCATCATCTCCAGTAGTTCTATCTTGCGATCCCGCTTCTGCCACATGTAATGCTGGCGAAGTGCCTTCAGGCTCATTTCTTGCTTCTGAGAATTCAACCTCAACACCTCGGCCTCTACCACGGCCGCGTGTAACACGTCCACGCTGTCTAGCACTCAAATATATCACTCCGTCTTATTCTGATTACAAAGTTTATGCCTCAGTATTTCTTTCCACTATTTATTAATGGGTAATTTTATGAGGATAGAATTATAAGTAGTTTTTCCACGAGACACATGCATATCTAAAGGATTTCATATCTACAATAGAGTTTCTCAATTCCATCATCCATAACAATATATCTATGTCATATAACTACCTCATGCAAATCACTTAACAATCAGAAAACTTACCTGGTAGACTTGGGCCGTAGACTCGGGTGCCACACTTCGAAAATAATATGTACATGTGTATTCTCTTTCTAAACCATCTTAACCCAAAGTTTGGAAAACATTTTAAACCCAAAAACCAAGGCCGAGCTTTTAAACCTGGCTCTGATATCAAATTGTAACACCCCAAACCCAAGCCAAACACCACGACTGGATCTGGCATGTCACTCTAAAGAAATTTACAAAAACATGGACTTTAGAAAATTGTTGAGTCATTCCTCTTTTAAAACCCTCGATTTGGTGATGCACTTGAAAAGTTTAGTAAAACTATAATTAGCCCCTTCGTTATGTTTAGGTGACGTTTTAAAAACACAGAATATGACATTCTAGAAATCACAAGGGTTGCCCTTAACTTTTATAAGATCGTTGACTTAATTTTTAAGAAAACCCCCCTTTTTTATTATTATCTCCTAAAGAAAATGCATTGTTAATCATATTTGTGATATAAACGTCTTAATAGTTAACCATAATTTAAATCAAAATAGTAATGGCCTTAATACAAATAAAAATCCCCAAAAATAATAAAGCGATAAATAAAGCAAAGTTTTAGTTGATTAAACCCGTGCATGGCCACCTCGAGTCCATTCCAGCCCAATCCACTGAACAAGAGTTACCTGAAATTGTATAAACAAAATGGGTGAGTCATACGACTCAGTGTGCAATTAGTCCACATAAACTAGGAATGGGCCTAAGCCCTCATATCAAAATCGGCCAAGCCCAATCATCATAGCATATCAAAATAGACCATATGGTATCCCAACCTAGCCTAATATTCCATCCTCTACACTCTGCTCCGTATGTCCATCCTCAACACACATGTGGGGATTTCTACAATCAACCCTCTATCCTCTACACTTCCCTTTGGCAGTCATGCTGATAGTCACACTACTCAAAGTTGATATAATGTGGTCTAGCAACCCATAACCATATGATCAATTCACTGATACAATAATGAGGCACCGAGCCATCATTTAGTGTGACAATGTCACCGATATACACTTCCCCTTCATATCATTAACATCCCGAATCCCATGCACATGCAACATAGTATAATAAACAGATCATATAATGTCATACATGCAATCTTTAGTGTACACACACGATCATGCTATCAACATTAATTATAAGGCTTAATCAAAATACACTAACCTGGGTTTCAATTTTATCCAATATAGGTAACTCAATTGCCATTACCAAGAATTTTGGCTTTCAAACATAACACATACACGTTTTATATAGTTAAGGAGGGGTGGGGTAATTACACACCTGTAAACTTGAAGGACTAAACTAACGATCTCGCCAACTTCCTCACTCATAGGGATCACAGTGATCTGCCTATCCCTCTTCAACGCTGGCCCACAACACGGTGGAGAGTCACAACGGCAGACACTGCATGCTTCCTGAATTTAGGGGTGGGGACTACGTGTCCAATCCCTTCTTAGCTTGGCTGGTATTTGATTCTATAAAGATATCTTGGTTAGAAGATCAAGTTAAGCCATTGAATAACATGAAAACAAAATAGACACTCTAGACAAAGAAATTCATACCTAAATCGACAGAACCTGGAGATCACTACACTTGGATTAATAAATCACTAAAGTCCCTACACAAACTCCACATTAGAATCGACCCTCCAAGATATGGGTTAGAAAAAGTGGCCTTTCGGCTTATGAATGGTATAAAACCTCTTACCTTGATTGATCGAATCCGATTGTCCCCTAAAGACCCTTCAAACACTGGCAAAATGCAGAAGAAATACGAAAACCAAGCCTTTCCTATATTCGGCCAAAGCATTCAAAATGCAAGGTTAATGCCCTCGGTTTACAACCAACAAGGAATAAGAAAAACTTGAGAGAAAAGAAGAACACTCACCACCAATTGAGAAGAAACTGATTGGAAAAATTAAGAAAGTGAGTAACGACAAAAAAATGAAAGAAGATGATGATCACCTAAGGAAGATTCAGCCAAATAAGAATCAACACAATGAGAAAGAAAAGAGAATGGGTTTCAGCTTGAGAGAATGAGGGAACAAAAGATGAATTTTCAGGGTAAGAAGTAAAGATTCGGCTAAGAAGAACAAATGAGAAAGAAATAATGAGATGGAATGGGTGGTAAGAGGTTTCGGTTAAGAGGGGTTAAGAGATGTGAATCAAATATGAACAAAAGAAAAAGAGAGAAAAAGAAGGAAAGAGAGTTGGGGTTCGGCTTTAGATGGTGAAGCAATGTACTTAGGTTACCAAAAATACTAAAGAGGGGGAGAAGATGATTTTGGTTTTTAGCTAAATAAGGAATGAACAATAGTGACCTTAGGGGTTTCGACTAATCAAAGAAAATAACTAGAATTTTCCAACAAGAAAAGCACCAATTACCGAAAAGAAAAAGCTCTCTATACCAAGTTGCTAAACACCAAACTTTTCGGCACCTACCATCTCCAAAATTGAATACTACTTCTCTTGACTGAATTTTCCCCTAACACACCTAAAAATTCGGCCACACACTCCTCCACCTTCATCCCCCATTAATTGCCTCCTAACTTAACTCTCATCTTCCCATTTGAATTGGTTTGAACAAGTCAAAACCCACCTTTCACTCATGGCCCCCAATTCAAAATATTTGACCAATTCAACACACACTCTTCAAGGTCCCTAGCAGAATCCAACACTACCCATCCCGACGCCCAAAATAAATTCCCAAAATGCAAATTGTGCGACTCGAACCTGCTCCTTCCATGCTCCTTTTGGCCACTCACCTACCACCTAAGTGGCGCCTCTTTGCCACTTTACTACAACACTTCACTTGTCACCAAACCCCAAACTATCTTACTTAAAACCGCCACATCTAACTCTCCCCTAAAATGCCTAAAATGAAAATTTTGGCCAAGGCTTCGACTTAACCCCGAGCCTTCTTGGGCCCCTAAACATAACAAATTAATAGATAGAGCATTCCGAACACGCAGAAACATTCTAAATGCAAAGCCCTTAAATCCCGAATATTACAAAGTGAATCTTTAGTGAGGATGTCAAACCTTGTCAGTTTTGAATCAAAGGTAATTATTTAGGTAAGGCCTATATTTTTTGTGCTAAAAACTATGACTTTGATTGTTTGAATCTTTAGGACTCTTTTAGTTAAATTATCCATGTATGAATTATCTATGAATTATAATGAAACATTATCGATGAATATTACGAATTGAGGAAGTTCGTTTTAATTGTGAGTTGAGAATTTTACTTTAGGACAAGCAAAAGCTTAAGTGTGGGGGTATTTGATAAACCATAATATGAACATATTTTAATCCCATATTTAGCATGTTTTTGGATGATTTATCCCTTTAATTATGGAAATAGGAGCTCCTAATCCTTTGTTTTCATGTTTTATATTCAGGAGAGCACCGGAGGATGAAAAGAATAAAAAATGGTCCAAAATAGAGTAAATAAGCTGAATTACAAAATCAACACGGCCTGGGCTCAAGACCTATAACATCCCGAAATAAGGCCTAGTCGGAACAGTGGTTTCGAGATCACAAATTCGACGATGAAAATTTTATTTTTATTATATTTTTATAGTCTACGATTTCACAAAAGATTTCTTGAAAATTTTGTTTGAAAATTTTGATGTTTGGGCACTCAATTTAGTCAAAAGGACTAAATTGTAAAAAGTGCAAAAGTTTAGTTCTACATGGTGGAGGTGTCCAATTGTTATGAAATTTTAAATTGGAGGTCCTTAAATGATAACTAGACCATTGGTTAAGTTGGTGGACAAAAATGGACATGGATGGGTATGTTTCAAAAGATTTTTTAAGGGATATTTTGGTAATTTAGTGAATTAAATGAATTAAAAACAAAATTTAAATGCCAAATCTTTCCATCTTCTTCATTAGGACAAAATTACAAGGGTTCTCCATAGATAGGGTTTGTTTCAATCTTCCAAGCTCTATAGTAAGTGATTCCAAGCCCTGTTTTTAATGTTCTTTACGTTTTTGGAATCCCGGTAACTTGGTTTAACTTATTATAGCAATAATTTAACCTAGGGTTCATATTTGGAAAAATACCCATAGGTGAAATGTGTTTATTTTGATATTTTATGATAGATTATGAAGGGTGAAATTATGTTAAACAACTTTTGCTAAGCGATTTTACGTGAAAATGAGTAAAACAACATAATCGGAAAAAATACCTAATGTTCATAAGCACATTGATATGGGCACACCCGGGGCACCGACGATTTCAAATTGAAGGAGCTCGGGTCGCAAGTTCCAAATTCTGTAAAGTTGATATGCACTTTGTTGCATTTTCAACTTGAGCCGGATTAGTCCATTTGAGTTCAATTCGAGTTCACTCGAGCTTGTTCCAGCTCTTTGAGCTGATTTTTTTATTTTAATGCTTTAAATAAAATTAAGTCTTTAATTTGCTGAACTTAATTAAATAACTTGTTAGTTAATTTAGTTACAACCATTTAAGTTCAATTGAATAAGTTATAATTAATATGTCTAGATTAGGACCAATTTAATAGTTGGCTGCTACTTAATTTAATTGGTCGAAATGTGCATTTAAGGTTTCCTAAATTTCTAGCTGAAATTAATATAAGTAATAGCCATCATTTAATTAATTTGTTTAGCCAAGAAAACATGTTTTAAACTTGTATTAAACTTACTGGACACTAATGCCGAAATTACTCATGTGAAGGTGATTTTGGGACAAGCATTTAAGGCATGGGTGGCAATTACATTTAAGGAGCCTTGGGAGCACCCAAGGGACAATGGTGGCTGACTTTTGTGCTCCCTAACATGTCTTTTGGTGTCTCCTACACGTCCATTAAGGTGGACTTCAATGAGCTGATTGTTTCCAACGTGGCTTTTCCTCTTTCCCAAACACACATTAAATATGTTCAATAAATCAGCAGCATGCATGGTGTGCTTGTTGGACGACACAATTAATAGAAGAATGAGCCTTTTTTCCAAGGATTTCTTCGAGAAAAGGAAAGCAGCATGCTTTGTCTACCAAATTTAATGCGCTGTTGCAATATGTTTTGGCATCATTAATAGGCTGCACTTTGATGTTCCCAAAGGGACATTCGGCCAACATGCATGGACATATGGCTATGTTGGGACATGTATGGAAGCTATTTATTGAGCTGCTGGAAAAGGGAGTTAAGGAGCATCTCGTGAACTACAAAAGGCTTAACATTTGGTGTGCCCAAAATGGCCATTCAGCCAACCATAATTACCAGCATTAATTAGTCTAAAAAGAGCTGAACATGCACATACATTCAAGCTGATTGCTTCGTGCATACCAATAGCCAAAAAAGGGACAATTGCTTCGTGAATGACAAAAAGAGTTATTTGTTACTGATGGTTAGCGTTCCAAGGAGATGACTTTGAATCAATTAAAGACTGCTCTTTTATTCCCCAAATTCATCCGAACATAGCAAGCTTACAAGGACCACATTCATCCGAATTTTGCTAAGCAAACCAATGGGTTATTTCTAGATTTTTCTAGTCTTCTCTAGTTGAACTTTACTTAGTTCTTAAGGATGCTTAATGACTATTCGGCTAACTCTCTTATTGGCCTATAAATATTTGTTATTTCTCATTTGTATGGTTAGACTTTTTGATCATTAAAAAATTTGATTATAATTCATGAACTTTCGTTCATCGAGTGAGCTTGTCTCCTCTTCGATTTTGTGCATGTTTCCTGGACTTATCAAGTTGCTTGTGGCGTCTAGACTTGTTCCTTTCATCAACTGATACCATCGATTCTTATCTTTATAGATAATGGGTCTTGGTCTATCTTCGATTCCATATTTCACCTTATACAACTATAGAAACCGGGGTGACACCTTTCATGTGTTGAATCTTTTGTGTTTAAGTCCTATTGTCCATCTCCACCAACTATCCTAATGTACTTTTCCTTTTTTTCATTCTTAACCCGAAAACCTTTATCAATCATATTTCTTTCTATCACCCAAATTCGAACCTATTTTTCCATCTACCAAATCGATTCCATAATCTCTTTCAAACCTCCATTCCTAATTTAATTCCCTTTTTCTAAATAAATTCATTACAGAGCTTCCTCAAACTCAACACTAATTCCTATTATTTTTTGAAGGCATAATTCATCCTCGTAGATAATTGGGCAAATCACATACATTTCGACTCTCCTGAGGCGGACTGTATCATTTGGTATCAGAGCTATGAAAATGAGGAACGTGACGACGATCAAAGTCGGAATAGGTTCGTAAGTTAAAAAATAAAAAAAGAGTTGTAATTTTTATTTTTATTTTTTATTTTTTATTTATTCAAAGATATAGTGTATTTCTGTGAAAAAAAAAAAGAGAATTATGAAAATTCAAAAAAAAAAAAAAAAACTAAAATTGAAAAAAAAAATACAAGTTAAAAAAAAAGTGGTGAAAAAAAAGTGAAGTTATTGAAGTATATACAAGTTTTATTTTTTTTTCATCCTTTCTATTCTGTAACCCGATCAACGAAACCATCCTTTTACCCCAACCCCCCCAAATTTTTTTCTTACCCTTTGGCCTACCCGATACCCAAAATTTTCTTTCGTTTAGCCTACCTTATACCCGACATCAACCCTTGAAACCCCTTTGAAGCTGACCCTCAAGCCGTGATGAGTCTTCTGAAATGAAGTACGGAATTGTGAGATGAGAGAGAGCGGTAAAAGGCATGAGTGCATCCATCAAAGAAAAAGCCTTATACAAGTGAAACACGAGTGTGAGTGAATTTTTTCTTTGTGAGTGACTTGTGAGGTTTTTGTGGTAAGGTACTTTAATTTTTTTTTTGTTTATTTCTCTTCTTTATAACAGTTTCTTTTTCAGCAACAAAAATGTCACAAGAAGGGTTCTCAACCGCCGACTTCCAATACTTGTTGAACGAAATGGAAAACATGTTCGAAAGAAAGATGTCATCTACTTCAAGGTCGAGAGACTCCTATCAAGATGTCTCTTCATCAAGAAGTTCATTTGATTATGTGAGAAAGGATTAACATCGAGATTTGTATTCTGAGACATCAAGAAGAAAGCTATGAGTACTTGTCCACGAAAGATTATTTTCGAAGTGGTACATATTCTGATTCGTATTCAATGCGAAGCAAAGCGAGTAACGAGTGTGAGGCCTTTTACAAAGATGAATACGCAAGCACGAGTTATTCATCTTATGATCCTAAAATGTCACGCTCAAAGAATCTACCAAGAATCGATCGTGATATATATGAGAACATTGCATCGATCTTAGAGTCAAATCCTTCTGTTTTCAATTCCTATGAAATATCTCCTTGTTGTAATCAAAGTGAAAAAGAGTGTACAAAAGAAAATCAAGAAAAAGAAAATCAAGGAAAGGAAATTGAAAAGGAGGAAACAGAAATCGTGAGAGAAAAATAAAATGAAGAAAGAAACATTGAAAAAGAATGTGAGAACAAAAATAAGATTGAAATGAAAATTGAAATTGATAAAGAAAGTGAGAAAGAAAAAGATGTTGAAAAAGAAATGAGATAAAAGAACGAGCAAGAAAAAGAGAATGACATTTCAACTAATCATCTTGAAGTTTGTTCTTCTTCTGTTTCTTCTTTCCAGGTTCTCGATCAAGTTCACGATGACCTTCAACTACAATACCTTCCCAACAAGCGACGCTTTCACATGATTGAAAATGGTAAAGTTGAATCACGCGAGATTGAAGGTAAGGAAGGTAAGTATTTTGAAGCGATTCAATCTTCATTGAATCTATCTAAAGATTGTGATTATGTGGGTGATTTCGTCATTGGCCATCCCTCGAATAATTGTGATGTTTTAAATGATGATAAGATGAATTTATTCCATAATGATCATTATGATACGAAGTATGAAGGTGGAGAGACACAAATCCAACAAATGCAAGACTCGAGTAAGTATGACGATGATTTTTCTCTTAATCACAACTTGTTTGATTGTGGATATTACGAGATTAGTTCATTGTCCAATACGGAAACTTTGAGTTTTTATAAAATAGTTTTAAAACATGTCAAGAGTTTTGATCGTTCGATTTTGAGTTTGCACAATTCTTATTGGTTTAACCTATTTGATATTTCGAAACCATTGATACATTTTGTTTTAAACAATCAAACACATGTTTTTAAACCAGGCATGTTTTGTGGAACATTCAAGTATCATCCAGTATGTTTGAAAGATTTCTATTCTTTTTATACAAGGTTTTTGAGGAAGGTTTCAGAATTTTCCTATTTTGTTTTCAATTTTTATTTGCTATTTAAAAAATTTTTGTGGTTGTACTTAAAGTCTACATTTCATTTGATCGAGGCTAACTCAACCTCGAAGTATCGACTACATTACGCTTCCGAGGAGCGAAGGTTTGTGCTTAAGGAAAAAGGTAAAGTCGATCTTTTCCTTTCTTCTTCCAAAGGTAAGACACATGAAAACTGTGAACCCATTTTGTTTTCTTTGGTTGTTGACAAGAATCACGTTGCTAATTTCATTCTTGTAAAGTCCTTAAAACGTGATGTTCTTAAGTGTTCTATCTTGTGTGATCATGAATTATCTGCTTTGGTTATTAACAAAAAGATAGTTGTTTTTTATAAGTGTTTTGAAACATTTGTTGATACATTTGTGCCCTCCTCGGATGGTGGCGAAATTATTGCTAGCAATTGGATCTTTGTAAGACATTTAGATCATGACATGTTAAGTAATTCTCATGTGTTCAATGATGATCTATCTGTTTTGCTCATTGACAAAAAGAATCTTGTGTATGATAAATGTTGTAAATCATGTGTGAGTTATCCAATGCATTGTTCAATGCAAGATATGGTTGTTTAATCTCGAGTGCCATATGCATTTTCTCCATTACTTGCTTGTGACGAATTTATCTATCAATTGATGTACTACTCCCATGATGATTTTGATTTGTGTAATTCCATTACATAGTATGCATGCCATGAAGCCTATTCACTTTTATTGCAAAAATTTGACAAGACATTGTTCCTTTTGTATGATAATGTGATCATGCTTGTTTGCAAGCGATTTATTTGTTTGGTGCTGATTACTTTTGGGTTGCAAGTACATCCGAAACAATTCTTACTAACTCATGATTATCTCATTCAGGTGTTGCGATTATGATCCATCCCATTTGATCAAGGAAAATCGAGCAACAAAAATTTTGTTCGAGTAAACCAACAGGTCGATTCGAGGACAAATCGTCTTGAAGAGGGGAGGGATGATACGGGCATGCCCGGGGCACCGACGAATTTCAAATTAGAGGAGCTTGGGTTACAAGTTCCAAATGTCGTAAACTTGATATGCACTTTGTTGCATTTTCAACTTGAGTCAGATTAGTCCATTTGAGTTCAATTCGAGTTCACTCGAGCTCGTTCCAACTCTTTAAGCTGATTCTTTTATTTTAATGCTTTAAATAAAATTAAGTCTTTAATTTGCTAAACTTAATTAAATAACTTGTTAGTTAATTTAATTATAGCCATTTAAGTTCAATTAAATAAGTTATAATTAATATGTCTAGATTAGGACCAATTTAATAGTTGGCTGCTACTTCATTTAATTGGTCAAAATGTGCATTTAAGGTGTCCTAAATTTTCAGCTGAAATTAATATAAGTAATAACCATCATTTAATTAATTTGTTCAACCAAGAAAACATGTTTTAAAGTTGTATTAAACTTGCTGGAAACTAATGCCGAAATTACTCATGTGCAGGTGATTTTGGGACAAGCATTTAAGGCATGGGCAGCAATTACATTTAAGGAGCCTTGGGAGTATGCAAGGGACAATGGTGGCTAACTTTTGTGCTCCTTAACGTGTCTTTTGGTGTCTCCTACACGTCCATTAATGTGGACTTCAATGAGCTGATTGTTTCCAATGTGGCTTTTCCTCTTTCCCAAACACACATTAAAGACATTCAATAAATCAGCAGCATGCATGGTGTGCTTGTTGGATGGCACAATTAATAGATGAATGAGCCTTTTTTTCAAGGGTCTCTTCGTGAAAAAGAAAGTAGCATGCTTTGTCTGCCAAATTTAATGCCTTGTTGGAGTATGTTTTGGCATCATTAATAGGCTGCACTTTGATGTTCCCAAAGGGACATTTGGCCAACATGCATGGACATCATTTATGGCTATGTTGGGACATGCATGGAAGCTATTTATTGAGCTGCTGGAAAAGGGAGTTAAGGAGCATCTCGTGAACTAAAAAGGCTTGACATTTGGTTTGCCCAAAATGGCCATTCGGCCAACCATAATTACCAGCATTAATTCGTTTAAAAAGGGCTGAACATGCACATACATTCAAGCTAATTGCTTTGTGCATACCAACAGCCAAAAAGGGGACAATTGCTTCATGAATGACAAAAGGAGTTATTCGCTGCTGATGGTTGGCGTTCCAATGAGATGACTATGAATCAATTAAAGGCTGCTCTTTTATTCCCCAAATCCATCCGAACATAGCAAGCTTACAAGGACCGCATTCATCCGAATTTTGCTAAGCAAACCAATTGGTTATTTCTAGATTTTTCTAGTCTTCTCTAGTTGAGCTTTACTTAGTTCTTAAGGATGCCTAATGACTATTCGGCTAACTCTCTTATTAGCCTATAAATATTTGTTATTTCTTATTTGTATGCTTAAACTTTTTGATCATTAAAAACTTTGAATATAATTCATGAACTTTTGTTCATCAAGTGAGCTTGTCTCCTCTTCAATTTCGTGCAAGTTTCCTAGACTTATCAAGTTGCTTGTGGTGCCTAGACTTGTTGCTTTCATCAACTGATACCATAGGTTCTTATCTTTATAGATAACGGGTCTTGGTCCATCTTCGATTCCATATTTCACCTTAAACAACTATAAAAACTGGGGTGAAACCTTTCATGTGCTGAATCTTTCTGTGTTTAAGTCCTATTGTCCATCTCCACCAACTATCCTAATTTACTTTTCCCTTATTTCATTCTTAACCCGAAAACCTTTATCAATCATATTCTTTCTATCACCCAAATCCGAACCTATTTTTCCATCTACCAAATCAATTCCATCATCTCTTTCAAACCTCCATTCCTAACTTAATTCCCTTTTTCTAAATAAATTCATTTCAGAGCTTCCGCAAACTAAACACTAATTCCTATTATTTTTCGAAGGCGTAATTCATCTTCGTAGACGATTGGGCAACTCGCATACATTTCGACTCTCCCGAGGTGGACTGTATCATGCATGTTAGAGTGAGAATTTGATGTTTCTATAGAACGGAAAAATGTTCATCATGTTATAAAACATAAGAATAAGGGATGAAGTTTAATTTTTGAGCCTAGGGGCAAAATTGTAATTATGCAAAAGTTTAAGGGCAAAATTGTAATTTTACCAAAGTTTGAGTTAGGGACTACTTTGAGTAGTACATTAATTAAATAAGTGAAATGTGATGTTTTAGACTCCCGAAAAATAAGATTTGGACCTAGAACTGGAGGAAAATTGAAAAACAGGGAAAGTTGGTAAAATGACCGTTTCGGCATTCGAGGTATGCTTGTGTGTTAATAATAATGCAATATCGTGCTTGAATTTTAATTTTATATTGATATGGCATAAATTGTATGATTTAATATGTTTAGGAGAAGTTGATGGATGGTATGTATGGTATGGAAAATGTGATGTTTATTGTGTCATGTGAAATTGAATGGCAAATTAATATTACAGGAATTGAATGTTAAATTAATATTACATGGGTTGTATGAGTTGCTACACGGTTATACCTGACGAGATTTTGACAAGAAAGTTTATATGTAAATAATGCATTTATTTTCCTTGTACAATAATTATTTTACTAGATATTATGGAAATTATTGGGTGATAACTAAAATATGAGAATGAATGGAATGGGAAATTGATAATAATTTCATATGTAACTAGGTCACATGTGTAATACTATGTGTATACCATGTGTACAAGAAAGTTATGGGTTATGAGTAGCTAGGTCATATGAGTGGTTCCTAGTGTTGGACACCATGTAGACAAGAAAGCTACGAGATGGAATGGCTAGGTCACATGGGTGATAAGGGACCTTCACCATGTGTACAAGAAAGCTGAATTATGTGTAGGTGGAGCTATGTGCTGAGACCACCGAGTATCGGGCGTTTTCCTAAGGGGTTCAACGAGATAATTTACTAATGATGATTGGTGCGATCATGTTATGAATAAGTGCAAGTGTGAATGTGACCAATTGAGAAATGTGGCAAATGTACGTATGACCAATATGTTCGATATGTAATCAGAAATTGGAAAGGTTGGTATAAGCAATTGATGAACACAACTAAAGTGAAAGAGAGCAAAAATTTACAATAAAACTGTTTGGATAGTAGGAGTGACATGAGTTTGAAAAATCACTAAAAATAGTAGAGATTGAATTATAAGTTGGATGAGATATTGATTTAAAGCTTATTGAGTCTAGTTTCATGGAAAATTAATGGATCTTAATTTAGAGTTCTGTAGCTTTAGATATAAATAATTTAATGACTGTAACTCAAGAAAATAACTTAACTGGAATTTGAATAAATAGGAAGAATATGAAAATAGCATGTTATTACATTGCTTATTAGTTTCATGAGAGCTTACTAAGCGTAAAGCTTACTCCTCCTTTCCATTTCTTTTAGTTTTGTCGTTTAGCTCGTGGTTGGAGATCGCTTGAGGCGATTCACACTATTGGGTCATTATCCTTGGAGTATTGGCATGTGTACGTTAAATGTTTTCAAGTGAGTGGCATGTATAGGAACTTAGTTCTTTTTTATGATGGATGTTGTTGTGATTAGCCAACTGTATTGGCTTATATTGATTTGATGATTATATCCATGATATGTGGCTTATAATGATTTTGGTTTATAAGCTTATTTGTCCATTGTATGAGTTAATGTCTTCTTATGTGGTATAAGTGATTAAATAGATGACAAGGTCAAATGTATGTGTTTGAGAAGTTTTAATTTTGGGTGAAATTTGGTAACCTGATTTGTATGATTGTGAATGTTTAAGATTTGTGAATGTTGAAGTACGGTAACGCCTCGAACCCTGTTCTAGAGTTGGACACGGGTGAGGGGTGTTACATTTAGTGGTATCAGAGCTATGTTTTAGTCGATTCTCGAACTAACATAGCAAGTATGAGAGTCTAGTTATACATGCCACCAATATGTGATAGTGTGATGCCTTCTGATGCAATTGAGGACAATCTTATTAAAAGAGAAGTACTTCCTAACCGAGCTATATTCGACCATTTGATAGTGATATTGAAGTATTTGAATAAAGTGTAGCTATGATGAGTTAAACCCGAAAAAGTATGAATAAGAATTCGTAATGTGTATATGTGATAATGTGTGAAATGAAAGTTTATATAGTAATATGCTTATTCATATTTTTTTGACCTTCAAATACTATAGCATGCTTGACTAAAATTGATTAGTGAATGTGATAAGTAAGTTATTCAAATTTCGTAGAATGTATGAATGAGTGCACTTATTTGAATGAGATATTTGGAAATTTTTATGTAAGGCAAATATAAATGATAATTGTTCGAAGTGGGTAGTATAGTTATAATGACATATGTTGATAATGAAAGATGTGTCATATGTATATATATGTGTGAGAATCAAGTTAGAGGCTGTACGACCTCACCCCTTACGGATGAGGTGTTTATAACGAAAATTCATGAGAATCATGTTGATTAAGTTCCTAAGTGTGGAATCAAAGGGCTCAGTTATAGAATAACTATAGATATAATCAGAGACTGAGGATGGTTGACAAGTGAAGGATAGAGTTAGAGAAATATCAGATTGACTCAAGAATTGTTTGATTTATACAATATCATAATTAGTGAAAAAAATTAACTTTGACAAATCGACTTATTCAGATAAGATACTGAAAGGAAATGTATTAACTGGAAATTTTTTCAGAACTAAACTTCTTTAATGAAAAGCATATTGTGAGATTTACGATGGTAGAAATAATTAAAAGAATAATGTTGAAAGGTAAGATACTAGATTATGGCAGTCTTTTCCAAGGTATTCTGTATGTTTAACTGTTCTTGGAAATATTTTTTTAGTTACTGCCCCACTAATAAAATCCTTGTTTTATGGGAGTGCTTTCTAATCACGATATGTAGATAAAAGTATTGGTAGCCGACTGATACATAATATGTATTGCTCGATGTCTTTTTGGCATTCCATTACATTCCATCTAATGGGACTTTATGAAAATACGCATAATGATATAAATCTGTTTCTCTTAATTGATGCTCTATTCAATATACATATATGGGAAAGCTAAATAAGACCCTGCATTTTAATGAAGGCTAAAATAAAAGTTCTTTAGCACTAATAATGAGATAGTAAATATTATGAGAAAGAACTAAACCACTCTTCTGGTAAGATTTTCGAGGACAAAATCCTTAAAGGGGGAGAAATGTAACATCCCGAATTAGGGCCTAGTCGAAATAGTGGTTTCGAGATCACAAATTCGACGATGAAAATTTTATTTTTATTATATTTTTATGTTCTACAATTTCACGAAAATATTTCTTGAAAATTTCGTTCGAAAATTTCGACGTTTGGGCACTCAATTTAGTCAAAAGGACTAAATTGTAAAAAGTGCAAAAGTTGAGTTCTACATGTTAGAGGTGTCCAATTGTTATGAAATATTAAATTGGATGTCCTTAAATGATAATTAGACCATTGGTTAAGTTGGTGGACAAAAATGGACATGGATGGGTATGTTTCAAAAGATTTTTTTAAGGGGCATTTTGGTAATTTAGTGAATTAAATGAATTAAAAACAAAATTTAAATGCCAAATATGCCCATCTTCTTCATTAGGACGAAATTACAAGGGTTCTCCATATCTAGGGTTTGTTTCAAGCTTCCAAGCTCCATATTAAGTGATTCCAATCCCCATTTTTAATGTTCTTTACGTTTTTGAATCCCGGTAACTTGGTTTAACTTATTATAGCAATAATTTAACCTAGGGTTCATATTTGGAAAAATACCCATAGGTGAAATGTGTTTATTTTGATATTTTATGATAGAATATGAAGGCTGAAATTATGTTAAACAACTTTTTCTAAGCGATTTTACGTGAAAATGAGTAAAACGACATAATCGATAAAAATACCTACTGTTCATAAGTACATGTTAGAGTGAGAATTTGATGTTGCTATAGAAGGGAAAAATCTTCAGCATGTTATAAAACATAAGAATAAGGGATGAAGTTTAATTTTTGAGCCTAGGGGCAAAATTGTAATTATGCAAAAGTTTAGGGGCAAAATTATAATTTTGCCAAAGTTTGAGTTAGGGACTGTTTTGAGTAGTACATTAATAAAATAAGTGAAATGTGATGTTTTAGACCCCGACAAATGAGATTTGGACCTAGAACTGAAGGAAAATCGAAAAATCGGGAAAGTTAATAAAATGACCGTTTTGACATTCGAGGTAAGTTCGTGTGTTAACATTAATGCAATACCATGCTTGAAATGTAATTTTCTATTGATATGGCATAAATTGTATGATTTAATATGTTTAGGAGAAGTTGATGGATGGTATGTATGGTATGGAAAATGTGATGCTTATTGTGTCATGTAAAATTGAATGGCAAATTAATGTTACAGGAATTGAATGTTAAATTAATATTACACGGGTTGTATGAGTTGCTACACAGTTGTACTTGGCGAGATTTCGACAAGAAAGTTTATATGTAAATAATGCATTTATTTTGCTTATACAATAATTATTTTGCTAGATATTATGGAAATCATTGGGTGATAACTAAAATATGAAAATTAATGGAATGGGAAATTCTCGATTGAACCTTCGGAAAACCGAGAGAAATAGACAATAGTAGCTAGGTCACACGAGTGATAAGGGACCTTCACCGTGTGCACAAGAAAGCTATTAAATGGCAAAATTTGATATGTAGCTAGGCCACATGGATGATAAGGGACTTTCACCATGAGTGCAAGAAAGCTACGGGATAATAATTTCATATGTAACTAGGTCACATGTGTAATACTGTGTGTATACCATGTGTACAAGAAAGTTACGGGTTATGAGTAGCTAGGTCACATGAGTGGTTCCTAGTGTTGGACACCATGTAGACAAGAAAGCTATGAGATGGAATGGCTAGGTCACATGGGTGATAAGGGACCTTCACCATGTGCAAAAGAAAGCCGAATTATGTGTAGGTGGAGCTATGTGCTGAGACCACCAAGTATCGGGCGTTTTTTGAAGGGGTTCAACGAGATAATTTACTAATGATGATTAGTGCGATCATGTTATGAATAAGTGCAAGTGTGAATGTGACCAATTGAGAAATGTGGAAAATGTACGATGAACAATATGTTCGATATATAAATAGAAATTGGAAAGGTTGGCATAAGTAAGTGATGAACACGACTAAAGTGAAAGATAGAGCAAAAATTTACAATAAAACTGTTTGGACAGTAGCAGTAACATGAGTTTGAAAAATCACTAAAAATAGTAGAGATTGAATTATAAGTTGTATCAGATATTGATTTAAAGCTTATTGAGTGTAGTTTCATGGAAAATTAACGGATCTTAATTTGGAGTTTCGTATCGCTAGATATAAATAATTTAATGACTATAACTCAAGAAAAAGCTTAACTGGAATTTGAATAAATAGGAAGAATATGAAAATAGCATGTTATCACATTGCTTATTAGTTTCATGCGAGCTTACTAAGCGTAAAGCTTAATCCTTCTTTCCATTTCTTTTAGTTTTGTTAGGTTAGCTCAGGGTTGGAGATCGTCGGAGGCAGTATCACACTATCGG
The DNA here is from genome assembly GCA_025506655.1 of Gossypium rotundifolium. Lineage (NCBI taxonomy): Eukaryota > Viridiplantae > Streptophyta > Magnoliopsida > Malvales > Malvaceae > Gossypium > Gossypium rotundifolium. The sequence continues at coordinate 65,399,156 of CP106726.1, forward strand.
GCCATTATCCTTAGAGTATTGGCATGTGTATGTTAAATGTTTTCAAGTCAGTGGCATGTATAGAGACATAGTTTTTTTTATGATGGAAGTTGTTGTGATTAGCCAAATGTATTGGATTATGTTGATTTGTTGATTATAGCCATGAGATGTGGCTTATAATGATTTTGGTTTGTAAGCCTATTTGTCCATGGTATGTGTTAATGTTTTGTTATGTGGTATAAGTGATTAAATAGATGACAAGTTCAAATGCATGTGTTTGAGAAGTTTTAATTTTGGATGAAATTTGGTAACCTGATTTGTATGATTTTGAATGTTTAATATTTGTGAATGTTGAAGTACGGTAACGCCTCGAACCCTATTCTAGAGTTAGACATGGGTGAGAGGTGTTACTAGACCACACGGCAGTTCCTCCATCACAGACTCGAACACTGCCTGGCCTCGACTTACACGGGCGTGTGCCATGGGCGTGTCCCTGACGCAAAAAGAAGAGTTTCATTCGGATTAGGGTACTTAGAGGCAAAGAAAGCCAATCCAAATGCCGATATAAACACCCTAGAGGCCAACCTTCAAGGGGGCGTTCAGCTAGGCCAAAGAGCCAAGCCAGAGGGGCCAATTTGTGGGATTCACTCAAAGAAAGCCAGTTGATTCATCTCAAAAAGCTGGAATCATACTCAAGACTAGGATCTCTCCTTCAAATCCTTCAGGGGGTTTTAGGGTTTTCTTTATGTTTTGTTTTATAATTTCTTCTGAGATGTTTTCTTTTATGATTATGAACTAAACCTCTCAATACCAGAGAGGGATGAAACCAAAGATAGATCTTGTTATTGTTTTCTGAGCTGTATGATAAATACTTGATTTTTTATTAACTATGTGTTCTTAATTATTGCTTTGATATTTCAGGATATTTATTCAAGTATTGATGTGCTTAGGTAGTGGAGCAAAAGTCCCTGTTTAAGAGTAGATCTATCATAGTTAAGCGGAGTTGATCGCAACCCTAGAAATAGGTGACGAAAATCTACCGGATTAGGGTCAAACCTAATATGGGAGTCCATAGATCAATTTAATGCAATCTAAGGGTTTTAATTAGAAAGATATTTCAATTAATCAACCTAGGGTTAGACGTTAGTTGTAACACCCCAACCTACGGATCAATACAAGTGAATACCAAGATTTAGATAACAAGTGAAGTATGTTCTTCCTTAGGAAAAATGTATTTAGGAGGTTAGGTTTGCACCCCAAAAGGTTGATGAAAACTCTTTGCTATATTTTGTACTTGTAGAAAACTTGGGCATGATTGCTTTAAAACCAATGGCGCTTTTGAAAACCCGAGAATTTTGAAAACTTATTTGAACCCACAAGTAAAACAAGTTTACATCATTTAGAAATCCGAGTAATCCTTTTAGTTGATTAAAATCATCTTGTACTTAGTGTGGAAAAGTCTCGAGTTTGGAAAACATTTGAGTTGCATTCATTTTAAATAAGAAACTTTATTAATATTTTAGGAAAATCCGCATTAAACATTTAATAATAATTCAAAACCAATTTAAACACTAAAACCAAATAAAATACCAAGGCCTTATTACATAACAAAACCCAAATAAAAAAAGTCCAAATAAAAGAAATAAATTTAACATATGTATGGCCTCTCGAGTCCACTTCACTCCCAATCCGCGATCTAATGATTACCCGCAAAATTTAACTAAGGGGTGAGTCATCGAGACTCGGTGTAAAATCCCCATCCAACATGTGTTAAACCCTTACACAATTTCATATGAAAATATGCATGTCATGCAACCCAAAACCTAACCATCCAAAACTCCCGATTCTACCCCATGTGGTACCAAACCATTGGTGGTGCCAAACCACCGTGACCCAAAGTCACGATATCCATCAATGTGGTGCCAAACCACCGGTGACCCAAAGTCACAAAATCCATCCCAAGTGGGGCCAACCCACGTGTGATACCAAATCACCGGCGACAATCTCGTATCTCAAAAGTGGGGCCAACCCACGTGGTGTTAAACCACGGGGACGAGTCGCTATGAGGTGCCAAACCTCGTGTCCCAAAGACACAAGTGTGATACCAAATCACCGTGATCGCAATACGAATCAAATGATGGGGCCAACCCATCGTGTGATACCAAATCACTAGCGTCAATCCCGTAAAATCAACCGTGGGGCCAACCCACTGTGGTGCTAAGCCACTGGGACGAGACGCGGAGGTGCCAAACCTCTGGTGACCCAAAGTCACAATAATCAATCTGTGGTACCAAACCACTGGAGGTGCCAAACCTCTGGTGTCCCAAAGACACGGATATCATCTTCCCCCTCCTCTCATCATACCCATGCAATATGACATAATAATTCGTGTATGCAGTATGTCATGTATGCTAGACATATATCAAATAACGTATGAAATGAATTACCATTATAATCAGAATAATAATATACAACATAATCAAGCTAGCCAACCTCTAAGGGTATAACAGTAACTTTACCCACCAAGGGTATTTTCGTAATTTACCCACCAAGGGTATTTTCGTAATTCACCCATCAAGGGTATTTTCGTAATTTACCCACCAAGGGTATTTTTGTAATTCACCCACCAAGGGTATTTTCATAATTTACCCACCAAGGGTATTTTCGTAATTCACCCATCAAGGGTATTTCCGTAATTCACCCACCAAGGGTATTTCCGTAATTCACCCACCAAGGGTATTTTCGTAATTTACCCACCAATGGTATTTTCGTAATTTCGTAAACTAGGGGTGTTTTGGTAATTTCGTAAACAAGGGGTATTTTGGTAATTTCATAAACCAGGGGTATTTTGGTAATTTTATACCTATACTAGCCTTTCCTGAAGGCCCAATGTCATCTCGAACGACTTAGCTGCCACTTCCGATTGTTACCGGACTATTGGGCCTAAAACCCAATTTCGGCCCATTCAGGCCCGCACGCTCGTGTGGCCCACCTAACACAAATCTAGCGACGTATATAGGTTCCACCTAGTCTAGTTCACTATATACTATATCATCATACAATTTATTCCAATTGGGCCCACGGGCCCATTGGGCCCACTTTGGCCTATCGCGGCCCAAGCAGCCCCAACCTACAAGAATACTACTGATGGCCTCAACTATCGCGTCGAAGCCCCACACGTGCGCTCGCACGCTCGTGTGGCTACTAATGCCGTGACAAAGACTTCTAAGATTTGCCGCTCTACAACTAGAGTAGAAAGAGTTACACACCGATAGACTCGTGCTAAACCGCATCGCGACCACTCCTCGTGCCTAACGCCCACCAAGGTATGTTAACTCTCCTCTTGGCATGCTCTTTATATAGCTTGCTCTTCACCTTCCTTCTTTGTATCTTTCCGATGTGGGATCCCTCCACAAGAGAGTTTAAATTCAATCAAACTCTTACCGTCTAATCCATAAAATAAATACTCCTTGCTTCTCATGAGATTCGAACTCAAGCTCTCCCATCAGCCAATTCAAGCCACTTGCCACTAAGCCACAAGCTCCTCTTGTCTTAAACCATGCGCAACTAAATATAACCCTATGGCCAAGGTCTAAATTCATTTAATAAAAATAATCTAAAAGGAATGCAAACGCTACAACTAGAACCTTGGACCTCCTTCCTTCCTTGTGGCGTCACTTTGCCACTACACCACACACACCACTTGTGTCATTTTTCTCCACATTTTATTCTTAAGGCCTACCTGCCAACTTCCAGGGTTTTTTTTTCACCTAAAGCCAGAATTTCCCCAATGCTAATATTTGATCCCGGGACTTCATAGAAGCCCCCTAACCTTCCAAACTCACTTATCTAATTGGTCCAACTTGTATTTAAGTCGATCTCTTGTACATCCGATAAAATTTAAACGCTACTACGCCTAAGGCCCATTGGGCTCAATTCTTCTAGGCCCAATTTCAGGATATTACATTAGTAGCCTCGAAAGAGGTATTAATATAAATTAGGGAATCCTACGGATCAAGTCAAGTGAATAAATCGTCTAGTTTAGATTTAGATAACAAGTGAAGTCTAGGTGGATTCTTCCTCAGGAATTGTCTTAATCAATTGGTTTTTCCCCCAAGTATTTCCTGCAACACCCCAAACCCGGTCAACACACCACGACCGAATCTAGCATGCCACGAAGGTAAAACGTATTGATGAATATCAAGTTACCGATTGAAAACTAGAGAAAACCCTTTTGTTGTTCTATGTTTGTAGAAACCAGGTGCATGGTTAGTTAAAAACCGAATGCATTTGAGTGTAGAACTTAAAATTTGAAACCATTTAAGTGGTCGAAAACATTTGAGTTGTCATTTATTCTCGAGTGTTTGTATTACCCAATGGTAAAGTTTTGAAAACCATTGCGTTTTGTAGTTTAGAAAAAAAAACCTTGTGCTCATGTTATTAAATTAATCAAGTAACTTACTTAACCATGATCGAAATCAAATCCAAAACATATAAATAATTCAAAACATAATTTAGAAGGCCTTATTACAAACCTAAATAATAAAAATGAAATATGAAATAATACCCAATTTTAAAAAATCCAAGTAAAACCAAATGTGCTTAACGCATGGCCACCTCGAGTCCATTCGGCTCCTCATCCGCGATCTACGAATCACCTGAAAGGATAAGGGAGAAGGTGAGTCACCAAGACTCAGTGCATAAATCTTCCTCTCGGATAAATCCTCCTCTCGGATAAAGCAACATACTTACACAAATCATAACCAAGCAATACTTATAATGCACCCAAACGTAGCCATCCATACTCCGTTTCTACCCCGTGTGGTACCAAACCATTGGTGGTACCAAACCATTGGTGGTGCCAAACCACCGGTGACCCAAAGTCACGAAATATCAATAATCCAAGTGTGGGGCCAACCCACGTGTGATACCAAATCATCTGGCGACAATCCCGATAAATCGATCGTGGGCAAACCCAATCGTGGTACTAAGCCACCGGGACGAGTCGTTATGAGGTGCCAAACCTCCGTGACCCAAAGTCACAAAATAATCTGTGGTACCAAACCACTGGAGGTGCCAAACCTCTAGTGTCCCAAAGACACGGATATCAAATCTTCCCCCTCCTCTCATATCACCCATCACAATGCAAAACTTATGCAAATCATGCCATCATGCTTTATTATGAATCATATAGCATCTATATATCATAGATCATGGTATCTAGCATCAAATAGCAAATCATATCAAAACGGACTTACCCGGATCCTTGCTCATACCCTTTACGGTATCAAATCAAGATCTACATAATTTTCGGCTTTTAACATATTCAGGTTATTAATATATTTACTTAGTTAAAAAGTGTGTAAGTTACACACCTGTCACCAACACAGGCACTAAATCCCAAAGACCCGATCTACCACACTAGATCTCCCTGATCCTACATTTGGCCAAACCATAAGACCATTAACAAGGCCATTCTGCCATACCAATAAATCCCGAAGGGTGAGATTACGCATAAATAACACCACCCTTACCTTTCCGCCTTACGAAAACAACACCAAATTATGCGAGACTGATTCTCCCCCTACATTCGGCCAACAATAAAACTTAGTCTTAATAGCCTTCGGCTTTTCAACCACTTAAAGAATGATGAACCTACGTAGATATCCTTACCACTTGACTTACTGAATTTGATTGTTAGGGAATGGAGGCTTAGATCGACTACTTCAAATCCCGGAGAACCTAGGAGAAATCGTCCTTAGATGATTAGAAATCTATTACCAAATGCCGAATTCGGCTTTTACTCCTATGATAGTCGACAGAGAGAAAAGAAAAGGAACAAAAGGTATTCGGCCAAGACACTTACCCTTTCTCAAAACCGATTGATGAAGAGCCGAAGAAGATCCACCCTTGTTGCTATTTGGCCAAAATAAGACAACAGGAAAACAAGGAGATTTCGGCACAGAGTATGGTGGATGGAAAAGAAAAACAATCAATATTCAGCTAGAGTGGAGAAAGAGAAGGAAAAGTGAAAAAAAATAGGAAAGGGAGGATTTGACAAAAGAAGTAAAGAGGAAGATGTGGTTTGGAGTAGTTATGAAAAGAAAGAGAATGAGAGATGGAAGAAAGAAAGGTTCGGCCAAACACTTGAGAGGATGAAAGAAAAAGAAGAGAAGAAGATGTCAAGTGAGGGTTTTCGGTTTTGCAAAGAGGGAAAAGAGAGAATGCTAGAGAGGGTTTCAGTTTGCTTCTTCACCGAATGCACCAAGGCTTACTAGCCAAAAATGTCACCTATCCCCTCCCTAAGTCTCCCAATCGATTACTCCTCTCATACCAGAGTCCAGATTTCGGCAAACCTCCTTGACTCACTCCTAGCCAATCATTCAAATGAGTTTGAATGAATCAAACTCCTAAATCCCCTCTTCTCTATCTTATCTGACAGAGTTTGTGCTGAGCACAACTCTTCCCCCTTAGCATCAAAACAATAAGCAGAAAGTGGAATTTCTGCTGCTCAAACCTGAGCTCTCCCTTCCCTGTATGTGGCTTCAATCACAGGGCCCTAAGTGGCGCCTCCTTGCCACTTTTCCAAGCCCAATCTTCTGCTTAAATCCCCCATGAATTATACTTAACCCCTAGCTCTTTCCGCTCCCTTTACTTAAAACAAAAATTCCTGCAACTCGGGCCTACTCTAGACTTACAACTAAATCTTACAACACCTCCAATAATAATACAACAGTCCATACTCATGCAAAACAATTCAATCACAAATAACCCCTATTTTAGGATATTACATTTCCCCAATTCATTCTCTTTGTCTTAGCATCTTTAGCTTAGTAGTTAGTTAATTTTAGATTAAACAACAAATCCTTTAATATTTTAGGTTAAATAATAAAAAGAAAGTTAGTATTAGTACTTTTGGTTCCTTTGGGTTCGACAATCTAGTCTTGCCACTAAATTGTACTACTGTTCGATAGGTACGCTTGCCTCCATCGTTGTCTTAGTTAGTTTTTAGGTTCGATCATTCTTTTTATAAATTTTAAAGACTCTGACACATGATCACCTGTGGATTGGCCGTGTGTCACATATGGCCTAGACACATGCCCGTGTGCCTATCCACATGGACAAGAACAAAGCTATTGGCCAAGTTCTTTTCACTCCTCACTCAAAAACCACATGCACTCATCCAATCCATCTATAACCAACTCATATTGAAGCATAAACTTACATGGATAACTACATCTTTTCATATAATAAAATAGCCAACAACTAAGGCATTATACAAAATAGATTATCCATCTAAAGGCCAACACATCTTAGCTATTTACAACAAAATTTACTAACTTGTCTAGCCTTTACACATACCATATACAAAACATCAAGTCTACTGTACCCGAGTAAGCTGATAGTGTAGGCGATCTTCAGATTAATCCACGTATCTTGATTCAACACTCTTTCTCTATAAGAAAAGGGAAAAGAAAAGGAGTAAGCATTGAGCTTAGTAAGTTTACACATAAACAATTTAAGCATTCTAGTATAAACTAAACAACAATTAGCATTATACTACCAAATAAATTCACATCCACAATTATGCTTACTCTTTCTATCCCTTACCACATTCCCAACACATCATGAGTCACATACTCATAATCATTGACATGCACCCCTACACTCAATATCACATTTACTCAAAATACAACACATAATTATTCTTAATAATACATCCACACAGCTAATTTCTCGGTGATTTCGCACTTAGCCCACCACAATCAATTTATAGGGTATTATTGCACTTAGCCTACCAAAAAAGGTATTCATAGTGGTTTTTCATATAGCCCACTAAATAATATACTTAACTATGGTATCACACACAACCCATCATTGTTAAATATTAAGGTGGTATCGCACTTAGCCCACCATCAAGAATTATCACTACACATTTACATATCTACTTGTAATTCATTCATCCATTCACAATTACTATCTCATTCATTCCTCTAGAACCACATAGGCCATCAATCATGCTACACACTAGCTAGCATTAAGAATGTAAACGCATATATGCATCGTTTATACGTAAATTTACCTTGGTACTCAAAAGTATTGAAACGTACAATTTAGTCCACCACCTTACTCTTGCCTCGATTTTGATTCGGGCTTCGTCTTTCTTGATCTATAATGATAAATCAACTCATTCAATACACACATTGACTAAATTGACCATTATCTCATAATTTAGCAAAATTACCATTTTACCCCTAAACTTTCTCATATTTACTCATTTGCCCCAAGGCTCGTAAAGTGATTTTCATTCAACTTTCTAGTCTTTCATGCTTAGCTGAACCATTTACTCAACTAAAGCAATCATCAATTCTCACTAAATCACACATGTATGACCAAACTCAAGACTTTCACAAACAAGTCCCTACATGCATTTTTCATGGAAATCACTTAGCAAAAGATGTTTCTACTACATCAAGCTTTCATATTCTTCCATAAAACATCAAAATACATGTATGTCATACATGGGTACATTTTTAAACATCCATCTTAGCTCAACATATAGCTAAAAATAGCTTTCTCATGCTACTAGGACTTCAAAAATACGAAAAATATCAAAATGGGGCTTGGATACACTTACTAGCAAGCTTCAAAAGTTGAAGAGCCCTAACAATGGCTTCTTGAAAATTTTGGCAGCCTTAGAGAAGAAGATGAATGAAATTCTATCATCTTTTCCCATTTTAATCATTTAATTGCCAAATGACTAAAATGCCCTTTTGACAAACTTTCTATTTTAACTCATCCATCCCCAATTTTGTCCAAAAATTAGAAATTGGGAAAATTTCTCTTTAAGGATCTCTAATTGATATTCTAATTGATATTCTTCACCGAATGCACCAAGGCTTACTAGCCGAAAATGTCACCTAGCCCCTCCCTAAGTCTCCCAATTGGTTACTCCTCTCATACCAGAGTCCGTATTTTGGCAAACCTCTCTGACTCACTCCTAGCCAATCATTCAAATGAGTTAGAATGAATCAAACTCCTAAATCCCCTCTTCTCCATCTTATCTGATAGAGTTTGTGCTGAGCACAACTCTTCCCCCTTGGTGTCAAAACAATAAGCAGAAAGTGGAATTTCTGCTACTCAAACCTGAGCTCTCCCTTCCCTGTATGTGGCGTCAATCACAGGGCCCTAAGTGGTTCCTCCTTGCCACTTTTCCAAGCCCAATCTTGTGCTTAAATCCCCCATGAATTATACTTAACCCCTAGCTCCTTCCTCTCCCTTTACTTAAAACAAAAATTCCTGCAACTCGGGCCTACTCTAGACTTATAACTAAATATTACAACACCTCCAATAATAATACAACAGTCCATACTCATGCAAAACAATTCAATCACAAATAACCCCTATTTTAGGATATTACAGTTCTACCCCCTTAAAAATAATTTCAACCTCGAAATTACCTGGTCAAAAGAGTTGGGTGTATTGCTGTCTCATCACATCCTCTGGTTCCCATGTAGCTTCCTCCACTCCATGGTTTCGCCACAGCACCTTCACTAATGGGACCAATTTCTTACGCAAAACTTTTACATCTCGGTCCAGGATCTGCACTGGTTCCTCTTCCATAATCAAATCAGGACTTACCTCAATTTCCTCCACTGCTACAACATGCGATGGATCTGAACGATAGCGCCTGAGCATGGAGACATGGAACACATCGTATCCGACTCATCACTGGCAACTCAAGCTGATAGGCTACTGGTCCCACTCATCTCAACACCTTATACGGGCCAATAAACCTTGGACTCAACTTGCCTTTCCTTCCAAACCTCAATACCTTCTTCCATGGCGAGACCTTCAGAAAGACCTTGTCACCCACGGCAAACTCTATATCTCTCCGCTTGAGATCAGCATATGACTTTTGCCTGTCCGAAGCTTCCTTCAGACGAGCCTAAATCATCTTAACCTTATCCTCGGTCTCTGCAACCAACTCTAGTCCCAACATCCGACGCCACCCAATTACATCCCAAGAAGTAGGTGTGCGACACTTCCTACCATACAAATACCTCATATGGTGCCATCTTAATACTTGCTTGATAACTATTGTTGTATGCGAACTCACTAATGGTAGAAATTCTTCCCTACCCTCTCAAGTCCAAAACACAACCCCTTAGCATATCCTCTAGGATTTGTATAACCCTTTCGATCGCCTGTCGATCGCAGTGAAAAGCTATGCTGAAATCCAACCTCGTTCCCAAAGCCTGATGCAAAGCTCTCCAGAACCTCGACGTGAACCTTGGATCCCTATCCGAGATAATTGGTACTCGCACCCCATGCAACCTCACTATCTCGGCCGCATACAACTTAGCTAACTTTTGAAGTGGATAATCAACCCTTACCGGTATGAAATGAGCTAATTTGGTCAAACGATCGACAATCACCCAGACTGAGTCTTTCTTACTAGGCGTAAGGGGTAGCCCACTGACAAAGTCCATGGTAATTCTTTCCCACTTCCATTGAGGCATCCTTATCGGTTGAAGTAAACTCGACGGCACCGATGCTCGCTTTGACTCACCGCACGCCGACACTTACCCACAAACTCGGTCACTTCCGCTTCACTTACGCCACCGTAATCAAGCTTCAAATCTCGGTACATCTTGTCGCCTCCGGGATGCATAGCGTATGGGTCATTATGTGCATCTGAAGAATCCTCCGCTTTAACTCGACATCCTTCTAATACACACTCTTCCTTGGAAACACAATACTCTATCACTGGACACACTATAACCCTCTTCACCACTATTCTGAACTTGCAACCACCGAGCATTCAAGCCCTCATCCACCAACTGTTTCTCCTTGATCTGCTCAACCCAAGTCGGCTTAACCTGCAATACTGCCAAAAGACTCCCATCGTCATACAAGCTAAGACGAGCAAACATCACTCTTAAGTCTGCTACCACGTTACGGCTCAACGCGTCTGCCACCACGTTAGCCTTGCCCGGATGGTACTCAATCGAGCAATCGTAGTCCTTCAATAGCTCAATCCATCTACACTGTCTCAAGTTTAAATCTTTCTGAGTCAAGATACTTGACTCTTGTGATCCGTGTAGACTATCGACTTCTCTCCGCATAAATAGTGTCTCCATATTTTCAAAGTGAACACCATCGCAGCTAACTCTAAGTCATGTGTCGGATAGTTAACCTCATGCGGTCTCAGCTGTCGAGATGCATATGCCACTACTTTCCTTCCTCTGCATCAAGACACATCCCAAGCCAAGATGTGATGCATCACAATAGACCGTGAATATTTTTCCACCTCAGTCGTACTCAAAATCGAGCTTCCACAAAATCTTCCTCAACTTATCGAAACTCTCCTGCTGTTTCTCCGACCACACAAATGGAACTTCTTTCCTCAACAGCTTGGTCAACAGTGCCGTGATCAAAGAAAATCCTTCCACAAATCTTCGGTAATACCCCGCCAGACCTAGAAAACTCTAAATTTCAGCCACCGACCTAGGCGGTTTCCAATCTAACACCGCCTCAATCTTGCGAGGGTCCACTCTAATCCCTTCAGCAAACACTACGTGACCTAAGAAAGTCACCTTCCTAAGCCAAAATTCGCACTTACTGAATTTGGCAAATAGCTGCTTTTCCCTCAATATCTACAACACTACTCGCAAATGCGCATCATGATCCTCCTCCGTCCTTGAGTACACTAATATGTCGTCTATAAATACTACGACAAATTGGTCCAAGTACTGCTGAAACACCAGATTCATCAAGTCCATAAATGCTGCTGGTGCATTCGTTAACCCGAATGACATCACCAAAAACTTGTAATGTCCATACCGAGTACGAAATGCCGTCTTGTGGATATCCGCCTCCTTCACCTTTAGCTAATGATACCCAGACCTTAAAACAATCTTTGAGAAAATTGATGCCCCCTTAAGCTGATTGAACAAGTGTTTTTGATCGTCAGCTAAGGGATATCCACAAGATTGATCGTCAGCCTGTTCAACTGACGGTAGTCTATATATATCCGCATTGTACCATCTTTCTTTTTGATAAAGAGTACCGGCGCTCCCCAAGGTAAAACACTTGGCGGATGAAACCTCGGTCCAACAACTCTTAAATTTGGGCCTTCAGCTCTACCAATTCCTTCGTGCCATTCTATACGGGGTAATAGACACTGGCGCAGTTTTGGGTAACAAATCTATACCAAATTCAACTTCTCGATCCGGAGGCAGACCAAAAGTTCCTTTGGAAATACATCAGCAAATTCCTTTACTATTCGGACATCCTTTACAGCAACCTCCTAAGCCTTCAAAGCGCACACCTGAACCAAATTCGCCTCATAACCCTTCCTGACCATCTTCTCAGCCTTCAACGCCGATACTACTTTGGATAGATAATCTCTTCTATTACCTATCATCACCACTTCCTCCCCCTTAGCCATTTTTAAAACCATGCGCTTAGCCGCGCAATCAAAACTTGCTTGGTACTTAACCAGCCAGTCCATCCCAAGAATCAGATCGAACTCCCCAAACGGCAGTTTCATCAGATCAGCTACAAACACTACCCCTTGGAGTTCTAGGGGTACATCCCTATACAGCTTATTTACTTCTACAGAGTGACCTAGAGGGCTAATTACTGTCATATCCTTAGAAGTAGTTTCAAAGTCTAGGTTCATGGTCTCTACATGCTACTAGCAATATACGGTAATCAAAAGATTAAGAACGTATTGGTTATGACGTCCAGTGCATTGCCCTCCTCTCGACGCCTCGCTGCATATACCAACCCAGGCTGTCTTGCTTCAGTGTTGCCTGCACCTCTGCCTGATGCTTCGCGGCCTCTACCAGAGTCGTTACCTCCCCTACGTGTACCATGACCCCTCTGCGGTGGTGGTCCCTCATTTTGGAACTGAGCACGACCCTGACCCTCAGACTGAATCCTGGCTAACTTACGTGGATAGTTCCTCACATGATGATCCAGTGAACCGCACTCAAAACATCCCTTTCCACTAGTCCAACATCCTCCCCAATGAGATTTCCCACATCGATTACATCATACCGGGTCCCCGATTAGTAGCAGTAGGCCTTCCAGATTGATTCGGCCCACTCTGTCTAGCCCTTTTCTATGGATTACCGACCGACCCCAATGATCCAAAACCTCTCTTGTGTCTATTCCTATCCAGATTTTGTCTTACAGACTCCTTTATCCCTTCAGCTACCTTGGCTTTCTCCACCAGCACAGCAAACTCTCGCTCCTACTGTGGAGCGATCAGCAATCTCAGCTTATCTCTCAATCCATCCTCAAACCTGACACATCGTTCATGTTCTGTAACCACGATGCCCCTAACATACCGACTCAACCTTAAAAATTTTACCTCGTACTCCGAAACAGACTTACTCTCCTGACCTAGCCTCAGAAACGCCTTTCGCTGCGAATGAATATAGCTGGTCCCGACATATTTTTTCTGATAAGCAGCCTTAAAATAGTCCCATGTGAGATCATCAGCTACTGCACTATCCCAAACCGTGAGCCACCACTGGTATGACTCATCCCGAAGAAGCGACACTATCCTTTTCAATTTTTCCTCAGTAGTTAGATCCAGGTCATCCATGATTCGCTCCGTTGCCTCTAACCAATACTCAGCTGTATTGGGCACCACACCAGATACACCACGGAAAAACTCAGCTCCATTAGCTCGGAGTCACTCAGGTACCGACTTTCGAGCTCCCATGCCTCCACCTACTCCAGCCACCCTTTCTAAAACCCGCAAGATCGCTCAGGATATCGTGATCATCCTCGTCGATCCTCGATATTCCATATCGGTGGTGGTGGTGGTGGCATTTCATTTTTGGACCCTTGACCAGACTAACGGGCTCCGACACGGTCATTTGGCCTCTACCACGGCCACGCACATTACGACCACGTCCCCTATAATTCATGTCTATGGTTGCGATTTATCTGTTTAAGAGATTTTAATGAATTAGCTTCTATTTCACTGATTACCCACGAATAAGGTTTATACAGAGAAATTTAGTAGTGGTTCTTTCGATCATCACACAGTTTTCAGTTCAATTTCCTACCCTCATTCCACTAGTAGGGGTATTTTGAAAACCTTTACAAATGATAGATATTTCAAAAAAAAATTCCAAAAAAAAGTCGGGCGTTTTGGTAATTTCATAAACCAAGGGTATTTTCATAATTTTCATAATCTAGGGGTATTTTTGATTTTTTTTTTCAAAATATGATTCAAGGTGATTTTAAAAACAACGGTATTTTGAAAATTTTCAATTCAAGGGTACTTCGAAATTTTCCCATACTGAGGGCATTTTGGTAATTTTACAAGTCAGGGGTAATTTGGTCATTTTTTTCAAATCGAGGGTATTTTGGTCATTTCTTAAATCAAGGTTACTATGGCCATTTCAAAACCAAGGTTTTAAAGCGTTTCAAAACAAAACGGCTGGTCCCTTTCGGGTTTTAGTTATGAAGTTTAGCCTGTGAATAAGCCGTCTTAGCTGGGGTGAACCGTCACTACACACCAGGTAGGATTCAGGTGGAGAGGAGGTGAGTCTGAAACACCCCAAACCCGCCCACAAGCCCTGACCGGATCTGGTATGCTTCTAGAGAAAAACCATTCAAAACTTATTTGGACTTTGCCAAAATCTTATGTGTTTTTGAAGAACCATTGATTTGGGTTGGGTTCAAAATTAAAAACGGTGTTGATCGGTGTCAAACGTTTAATATTTATATTTAAGAAAATTGATTTTAACTTTAAATTAATAAAAAATAGTATCATACTAAAATAATTAAAATGCATGCATAAACTGCTTAATACTTATGTCCTTATTACATCAAACAAAACCCAAATAGTTCAAAACTTAAATATTAAAACTAATAAAATAAAATAGTCTCGAGCTAAGTATGGCCACCATTGAGCTCCCGCCGACCAGTCCATTATTGTGTGTCACCAAAAAATATCCCACAACGGGTGAGTCAAATGCAGACTCAGTGTGTAACAACCAACACAAGTCTCAATCAATTTAGGCATGTCAAATCATACATAGTAAACATATATAATCAATGATGCAAACCCGAACCCAAACCTAGATAACCATCCGCTACACATCACCCGTACCAACCATCACACCGTGGGGACTACTAAGTCGACCCTCCATCCGCTACACATCATCGAACGCAGTCGCTGTAGACGACATGCTCATCACCCTTATAAATATTGTGGCATAGCCACCAGATAATTATTTTGTGACATAAGTCACCACATTCAGATTTCGTGACATAAGTCACCACATTAAGATATTGTGGTATAATACCACCAGATCACTTCCCCTTTACATATCACCCATATGCCCCATGTCATACAATTATGCATTAACCATGTCATATTCCTTATTCACATTCTTATAGTTTCACATATATGCCATAATGCATCATATCATACTCATAGTAGGGTGGGTAAACGTACTGTTACCTTGTACCATTGCATGGTTAGCCATAGGTCACATTATTATAAACACATTATTAAATTGATGCCTTAAATCTATCAAGAGCTAGTGTGGTTACACACCTGATTTACTTAGCGAATTCACAGAAATCCCGAAAATCCCGATCTAGCGTCCAAAATCCTTAGTTCCTACATTCGGCCAACCCTAAACATGTTAGCAAAGAGCCATTCGGCTAAATAACCAAATCCCGAAGGATTAACGCAACTAACTTCTTACCTTGCTGCCGATTTGACTACTAATCAAATCCTGAAAACTTTGTAGTCTTTCTTCCTTGCAATCGACTAACACTCAATCACTTGACTTGGTTAGTTTTGGCTTTTAAACAAATAAGAAACAGATTGGAATCCCTAAATATGGCCTTGGCCGATTGTTCAGGTTCACTTACCTTGTGGATCTTAAATATGGAAAACCACTACTTGTTCCTGATGTTGCCGAAATCCCCGCTAACCATTGTTAGAATCGGCTAATAAAATAATGGCCCTTGGTGAATATCACAAACTGCTTACCTTGATCACTACAAGTCCCGAAAACTCCTTAATGCTTCCTTCCTTCGACTAACACCAAAAGAACACATGTTAAGGCTTAATGGACAATCGGCCGTCCATAGAAATCAAGGCCAAACACTTGATTTTGGCACACTAAATGAAAAGAATCCAAAACCGATTTCTAAGGAAATACTTACCACTATCGTTGCTTGAAGAGAAAAAAAAAAGGTCTCGCTTTTAAGACTTGCGACAGAAAAAGAAGAATAAGGCCCCCTTGAGATTTGGCTATGGCTCAAGATGGAGTCGGCTATGGTGTTTCTTTAAAGTTCCAAGCAACAAAAAGAGGAAAAAGAGGCTACAAGGTTCGACTAACCTCTCAAATGATGGTGAAATATTCGGCTTTCAAAAGGGTAGGTATGGAGTTGAAATTATAAGAAAACAAAGAAGAATAGGAGAGGAAGTGAGAAGAAATTCGGCAATGGTGAGTGATGATGGAGTTTCGGCCTTAGCAAAATAAATGAGAAAAGGAGAGGATTTTTCTTGACTACAAATTTCGGCAAGAAGCACTAGAGAAGAAACAAATGAAATTCGGCACTTATCCCCTTACACATGACCGAATATACCAACACAAGGAGCCCCTCATTTGGCCACTACTATGTCCCTTATCAAATCCCAAAATTCTATCCTATTTTATCTCTTTAACACACATTCAAAATAAATAAAATAAATCTACATTTATCCTACTCTTCTTAGCCAAATTTTAAAAGAAAAACAAGGCTTATCTTTATCCTTCAAAGTCCCAAGCCGTCCAACTCTTCCTCCCCTCCTTGACGCAAAAAATAAAAGCCCCTAATGCAACTTCTGCAGCTCGAACCTCCTCCCTCCTAAATCTCCCTTTGACGTAACTTCATGGCACCTTAGGTGGCGTCCCTTGCCACGTTTCCAAGGCCATCTTTGTGTCCAAATTCTCTCACAAATTCCCTTAAGGCCTCCTCAGCCCATCTTCCCCTTTTAAAACTTAAACTCGAATAATTTCTAAGGCATTCATTACACTTTAGAGTTCACAAAATTCATAAGATTCATTCATAATACACATAGGCACACTAGCACATGCAATTACGCAAAAATGCACAAGCCCCAATTCCCGGATATTACAGTTCTACCCCCTTAAAATAATTTTGACCCCGAAATTACCTAACTAGAATAGGTGGGGGTATTGCTGTTGCGTTGCTTCCTCCAGCTCCCAAGAAGCTTCCTCTGATCCATGGTTTCACCACAACACCTTAACCAGAGGGACCAACTTCCTCCAAAGCACCTTTACATCTCGTTCTAGAATCTGAATTGGCTCTTCCTCATAAGACAGATTTGGTCTCAGCTCCACCTCTTCAACCAAAAGTACGTGAGATGGATCCGATCGATATCGATGTAGCATGGATACATGGAATACATTGTGCATCTGCTGCAATTTCGAAGGCAACTCCAACTAGTATGCCACTGGTCCAATCTGTTTCAATACCCGATAAGGTCCTATAAATCTAGGACTTAACTTCCCTTTACGACCAAATCTCATCACCTTCTTCCAAGGTGAAACTTTGAGAAACACTTGATCTCCCACAGCAAATTTGATCTCCTTCCATTTGAGATCTGCGTATGACTTTTGCCTATCAGACGCCTCCTTCAATTGTGCCCAAATTATCTTAACCTTCTCCTCAGATTCTGCCACAATTCCCGGCCCTAAAATCTAACTTTCTCCAAATTTCGTCAAACATGTAGGGGTGCGACACTTCCGACCATACAGCACTTCGTACGGTGCCATCCGTATACTCCCCTGATAGCTGTTATTGTACGCAAATTCTACTAGGGGTAAATATTCTTCCCAACTTCCTCTGAAGTCTATCACATAGCCCCTCAGCATATCCTCTAACACTTGGATCACCCGTTCAAACTGGCCATCTGACTGTGGATGGAAAGCCGTACTGAAGTCTAATTTGGTGCCTAAGGCTTGATGTAGAGCTTTCCAAAACTGAGACGTGAACCTTGGATCCCTATCCGAGATAATCGACACCGGCACTCCATGTAACCTTACAATCTCAGCTACATACAACTTTGCTAACTTTTGCAGAGAATAGTCAACCCGTACTGGAATAAAATGCACGGATTTTGTTAGTCGATCCACTATCACCCATACCGAGTCCTTCTTAGTAGGCGTAAGGGGAAGCCCACTAACGAAGTCCATGGTAATTCTCTCCCACTACCACTGTGGAATCTGTATTGGCTGAAGCAACCCTGACGAAACTTGGTGTTCAGACTTAACTTGCTCACATGTCAAGCACTTCCCTACAAATTCGGTAACTTCCCGCTTAAGACCAGGCCACCAAAATTGTTCCCTTAGATCTCTATACATCTTACTACCTCCAGGATGCATAGCATAAGGACTACTATGCGATTCTTGAAGAATTCTCCGTCTGACTCCTCGTTTTTCGGCATATAGACCTTACCCTTGAAACACAATACTCCTTCGCCATTAATACCATAGTCCTTCAACTCCCCACTCTGCACTTGCCGAAACTTAGCACTTAGATCTTCATCCACCAAGTGACCCTCTTTCACCTTATTCAGCCACGACGGCTTAACTTGCAACTCTGCTAGCAAACTTCCATCGTCATATAGGCTTAAATGTGCGAACATTGCCCTCAGATCCGTCACTACATTTCGACTTAGGGTATCTGCCACCATATTCACCTTGCCTGGGTGATATTCTATAGAATAATCATAATCCTTCAATAATTCCACCCACCTTCACTGTCTCAGATTCAACTCCTTCTGAGTCAGCAGATACTTAAGGCTTTTGTGGTCCATGTAGATTATGGACTTCTCTCCATATAAGTAGTGCCTCCATACTTTAAGAGTAAAGACCACTGCCACCAATTCCAAGTCATGCATCGGGTAGTTAACCTCGTGTGGCCTTAGTTATCGAGACGCATAAGTAACTACCTTCCGCCTTGCATAAGGACACCTCTCAATCTCAGATGGGAAGCATCACAAGACACCACAAAATCCTTCCCTGCCTCAGGCTGAATCAAAATTGGAGCTTCGGTTAAGACTCTCTTAAGCTTCTCAAAGCTCTCTTGTTGCTTATCGGTCCATACGAAAGGTACCTCCTTCCTTAGTAACTTTGTCAAAGGCGCGGCTATTGATGAGAACCCTTCCACGAACCTTCTATAATAGCCTGCCAATCCCAAGAAACTCCGAACTTTCGTCACAGACTTAGGGGGTTTCCAATCCAAAACACCTCAATCTTCCGAGGATCCACCCTTATTCCTTCAGCGGATACCACATGTCCTAAAAATGTAACCTCCTTAAGCCAAAATTCACACTTCTGTCAACTTGGCGAGATCTTTTTTCCTTAATACTTGCAACACAACTCGAGGTGCTCGTCATGTTCTTCCTCAGACTTCAATACACCAATATATCGTCTATGAACACAACCACGAATCGGTCCAGATAGGGTTGGAAAACCTGGTTCATCATGTCCATGAATGCAACTGGGGCATTTGTTAATTCGAACGGCATTACCAAGAACTCATAATGCCCGTACCTTATCCGGAAAGCTGTCTTATGGATATCAGCCTCCTTCACCTTAAGCTGATGGTATCCAGACCTTAGATTTATCTTTGAGAATACAGCGGCCCCCTTAAGCTGATCGAACAAGTCGTCAATCCTTGGCAAAGGGTACTTGTTCTTGATGGTCAACTTATTCAACTGACGATAATCTATGCACATGCGCATAGTTCTATCCTTCTTCTTCACAAACAAGACCGGTGCTCCCTATGGAGACACAATGGGTCAGATAAACCCACGATCTAGTAACTCTTGAATTTGAGCCTTGAGCTCAACCAACTCCTTTGGTGCCATTCTGTATGGGGCAATTGACATAGGAGCTGTACCCGGCAACAAGTCAATTCCAAACTCCACCTCCTTGTCCGGGGTATTCTTGGTAATTCCTTCGGAAAGACATCCATGAACTCCCTTACAGTTATAACTCTACTAACTCCCCCTTCTTTCGCATCCAAAGTACTAATGAAAGCCAAAAATGCCTTACACCCCTTCCGAACCATCTTATCAGCTTTTAAGGCTGAAACTACATTAGACAAGTAGTTTACTCTTTCCCCTATCATAACTATCACCTCATCCTCTGGGGTCCTTAACTCCATTTGTTTGGCTGCACAATCCAATACAGCCCGATGCTCTACTAGCCAGTCCATGTCAAGTATAAGATCAAATTCTCCAAAGGATAATTCTATTAAGTCGACAGGTAATACCGCTCCTGAAGCTCCAAAGGTACACTCTGAAACATCTTATTCACCACTACAGTTTAGCCTAATGGGCTTACTATAGTCATCTCCTTATCAGATAGTTCAGAGGCTATTCCTAGAGTTTCAACTACCCTACATGCAACATAAGAATGGGTCGAGCCCACATCAATCAAAGCAACATAAGACTTGCCAAATATAAGGAACGTACTGGTTATGATGTCCGGTGCATTTTCGTCCTCCCTCTGACGTACCGTATAAACCAAACCCGACTACCTAGCCTCCGTGTTACCAACACCTTGGCCCGGTGTTCCCCATCATCTACCAAGATCAAGTTTTTGCCACTAAACCATGACCTCATGGTGGCTCTCGTCCTCCACTTCTAGCCTAGTTAGAACCTTGGCTTACTGGTCGACCCCCTTCAATTCTCATAGGACAATCCTTAATCATGTGGTCCTTGGACCCACACTTAAAACATCCTCCCGTCTTCTTCCAACACTCTCCTAGATGCATCTTCCCACATTGGTCACAAGTACGGTACTGCCCTCCAGTAACATCTTGCTGACCTCACGGCCCATCAACTCTAGGCCTCTTTTGCTCATTCCTTGAAGACCCTGATGACCCAAAGCCTCTCTTCTAACTGTTTTGATTCGTGTTCTGCCTCACAGAGTCCTTAATTCCTTCGGCTACCTTAGCCTTCTCTACCAATACGACAAACTCCCGCTCTTGCTGCGGAGCTATCAACAACCTTAGATCATCCCTCAGTCCGTCTTGAAATTGGACACACCGCTCATGCTCTATCGACACGATACCTCGAGCATAACGGCTCAGCCTTAGAAATTCAGCCTCACACTTCGCTACAGTCTTATTCCCCTAAACCAACCTCAGAAACGCCTTCCTCTGCGCATCCACATAACTAGTTCCTATGTACTTCTTCTGATATACCGCCTTAAAATATTCCCAAGTAAGATCGTCTGTGGCAGCACCATCCCGAACTGTTAGCCACCATTGGTATGACTCATCACGTAATAGCGACACTACCCCTTTCAACTTCTCCTCAGCAGTTAGGTCCAAGTCATCCATAATCCGTTCTATCGCCTCTAACCAATTCTCAGCCGTATTGGGTGCCACACCAGATACTCCACGAAAAAATTCAGCTCCATTGGCTCGAAGTCGCTCAAGTACCGACTTTCGAGCACCCATGCCTCCACCCGCTCCAGCCACCCATTTCAAAACCCGCAGCATCGCCTATGACACTGCATCATCCCCCGTTTGATCTTGATATTCCATATCAGCGGCTGGTGGTGGTGGTGGTATTTCATTTTCGGACCCTTGTTCGGACCTAACGGGCTCCGACACAGTCATTCAGCCTCTACCACGGCCTCGCACGTTACGACCACGTCCCCTAGAGTTCATGCTTCCGAATCGCGTTTATCTGATTAAAGAATTTTATGAATTAGTTTTGTTCCACTGATTTATCACGAACAGTCTTATGTTCAATAGTTCTAGGGAGTAGTTCTTTCGATTTCATACACATACGGCCTCAATTCATTCACTAATCACACTCATGAACTTATGCTCATTACGTAAAAATATTGTAGTTGTCATTGGTTATTGTTTCCCACTACCCAGGGGTATTTTTGTAATTTTATCTTACAGGGGTATTTTGGTAATTTTCCAAATTAGGGTATTAGAAAATTTCACAAAGCAAAAGTTTTTTATCTTTGGTATATAGTTTTTTTTTTCAAAATTGAAATACTTGACAAGAAAATTTCAAGGGTAAAATGGTAATTTTATACACTAGGGGTATTTTTGTAATTTTACAAGCCAGGGTCATTTCGGTAATTTTCTTTTTTTCACAAAATATGGTTCCTGGTGACTTTGTGAAATTAGGGTATTTTTAAAGATTTCTAATTTGAGGGTACTTCGATAATTTTCCTCACTGAGGGTATTTTGGTCATTTGTACAGGTTAAGGGTAATTTGGTCAATTTGCAAATCAGGGTATCTTAATATTTTGTAAAAATAGGGTTTTTGAATATTTTTATAAGGTATGAAAAATCTTGATAAAAACTATGGGCAGTATAGAAATTTTATGAACCAAGGGCATTTTAGTAAATTTTTTTCAACCAGGGTTATTCGGATAACTTTGTAAATCAAGAATATTTTGGAAAATTTTCAAAATAGTTTTCCTACACATCAAAGGGGTAATTTGGTGATTTTAAAACTAGGGTTTTTATAAAAATATGGCTAGTCTCTTTCGGGTTTTAGTTATTGGATTTAGCGTGTGGCTGAGTCCTCTTGGTTAGGGTGAACCGTCACTACGCACCAGGTAGGATTCGAGTGGAGAGGAGGTGAGTCACTAGGACTGCTTAAATACCAAGCTCCCACCGAAACCAATCCTAGACATGCCCACGATGGTTGCCACACCCTAACTCGGTGACTTAGACACAGGTTTGTTTGATTGACTTTAAGTTTTATGTATCTTGGTGTTGAAGTAGACTAATCCTAGGGTTTAATTCCTGATTTACTAATCTACGTCCCTATAGATCCCACATACAAATCACAGAAGGGTTAGGAGTACTAACCTAGTGGACTTTGGGCCGGAGACTCAGGTACCATGCTAGAAAAACCTGCTTATTTCTTAATAAAATCCAATTTCAAAAGACAGAAAATGTTTTGGGCCCAAAAAGTCCTCAAAGCTGAGTTTTGAACCGGGCTCTGATACCAAGCTGAAACACCCCAAACCCGGCCTACAAGCCCTGACCGGATCTGGTATGCTTCTAGAGAAAAACCATTCAAAACTTATTTGGACTTTGCCAAAATCTTGTGTGTTTTTGAAGAACCATTGATTTGGATTAGGTTCAAAATTAAAAACGGTGTTGATCAGGTGTCAAAACGTTTAATATTTATATTTAAGAAAAATTGATTTTAACTTTAAATTAATAAAAAATAGTATCATACTAAAATAATTAAAATGCATGCATAAACTGTTTAATACTTATGGCCTTATTACATCAAACAAAACCCGAAATACTTATGGCCTTAAATTGATACCTTAAATCTATCAAGAGCTAGTGTGGGGTACACACCTGATTTACTTAGCAAATTCACAGAAATCCCGAAAATCATGATCTAGATACCTAGATCCTTAGTTCCTACATTCGGCCAACCTTAAACATGTTAGCAAAGAGCCATTCGACTAAATAGCCAAATCCCGAAGGATTAACGCAACTAACTTCTTACCTTGCTGCCGATTTGACTACTAATCAAATCCCGAAAACTTTGTAGTCTTTCTTCCTTGCAATCGGCTAACACTCAATCACTTGACTTGGTTAGTTTCGGCTTTTAAACAAATAAGAAACAGATTGGAATCCCTAAATATGGCCTTGGCGATTGTTCAGTTCACTTACCTTGTGGATCTTAAATCTCAAAACCACTACTTGTTCCCGATGTTGTCAAATCCTCGCTAACCATTGTTAGAATTGGCTATAACAATAATCTAAGATAATGGCCCTTGGCCGAATATGACAAACTGCTTACCTTGATCACTACAAGTCCCAAAATCTCCTTAATGCTTCCTTCCTTCGACTAACACCAAAAGAACACATGTTAAGGCTTAATAGACATTCGGCCGTCCATAGAAATCAAGGCCAAACACTTGATTTCGGCACACTAAATGAAAAGAATCCAAAACCGATTTCTAAGGAAATACTTACCACTATCGTTGCTTGAAAAGAAAAAAAGGTCTCGGCTTTTAAGATTTGCGACAGAAAAAGGAGAATAAGGCCCCCTTGAGATTCAGCTATGGCTCAAGATGGAGTCGGCTATGGTGTTTCTTTAAAGTTCCAAGCAACGAAAAGGGGAAAAAGAGGCTACAAGTTTGGCTAACCTCTCAAATGATGGTGAAATATTCGGCTTTCAAAAGGGTAGGTATGGAGTTGAAATTATAAGAAAACAAAGATGAATAGGAGAGGAAGTAAGAAGAAATTCGGCAATGGTGAGTGATGATGGAGTTTTGGCCTTAGCAAAATAAATGAGAAAAGGAGAAGATTTTTTCTTGACTACAAATTTCGGCAAGAAGCACTAGAGAAGAAGCAAATGAAATTCAGCACTTATCCCCCTACACATGATCGAATATACCAACACAAGGAGCCCCCCATTTGGCCACTACTATGTCCCTTATCAAATCCTAAAATTCTCTCATATTTTATCTCTTTAACACACATTCAAAATAAATAAAATAAATCCACATTTATCCTACTCTTCTTAGCCGAATTTTAAAAGAAAAACAAGGCTTATCTTCATCCTTCAAAGTCCCAAGCCGTCCAACTCTTCCTCCCCTCCTTGACGCAAAAATAAAAGCCCCTAATGCAACTTCTGCAGCTCGAACCTCCTCCCTCCTAAAGCTCCCTTTGACGCAACTTCATAGCACCTTAGGTGGCATCCCTTGCCACTTTTCCAAGGCCATCTTTGTGTCCAAATTCCCTCAAAAATTCCCTTAAGGCCTCCTCAGCCTAGCTTCCCCTTTTAAAACTTAAACTCGAATAATTTCTAAGGCATTCATTACACTTTAGAGTTAACAAAATTCATAAGATTCATGCATAATACACATAGGCACACTAGCACATGCAATTAAGCAAAAATGCACAAGCCCCAATTCCTAGATATTACAGAGTCACTAGGACTGCTTAAATACCAAGCTCCCCCCTGAGTCCAATCCTAGACATGCGTACAACGGTTGCCACACCCTTAGCTCAGTGATGTACTCACAGGTTTGTTTAGTGGATCATTAAGTCTTATGTACTTGCATTGGGGTAAGCTAGTCCTACGGTTCAATAATTCCTATTTTACTAATCTACGATCCCGAAATACCCATTTCCCCACATATAAACCACACAACAGTCACAAGTACTTACCTAGGCGGATTGGTGTCGGAGACTCGGTGCCATGCTTTTCAAACCGTATATTACGAACCAAGAACACTTCAAAAACCTTTCTTTAAAATGTTTTGGGCCTTGGGCCCACAGTCGAGCCTTTGAACTTGGCTCTGATACTAATAATGTAACACCCCAAACCCGATCAACACACCACGACCGAATCTGGCATGCCACGAAGGTAAAATGTGTTGATGAATATCAAGTTACCGATTGAAAACTAGTGAAAACCATTTTGTTGTTCTATGTTTGTAGAAACCAGGTGCATGGTTAGTTAAAAACTGAATGCATTTGAGTGTAGAACTTAAAATTTGAAACCATTTAAGTGGTCAAAAACATTTGAGTTGTCATTTATTCCCGAGTGTTTGTATTACCCGATGGTAAAGTTTTGAAAACCATTGCGTTTTGTAGTTTAGAAAAAAAAAACCTTGCGCTTATGTTATTAAATTAATCAAGTAACTTAATTAACCATGATCGAAATCAAATCCAAAACATATAAATAATTCAAAACATAATTTAGAAGGCCTTATTACAAACCCAAATAATAAAAATGAAATATGAAATAATACCCAATTTAAAAAAAAATCCAAGTAAAACCAAATGTGCTTAAAGCATGGCCACCTCGAGTCCATCCGACTCCTCATCCGCGATCTACGAATCACCTGAAAGGATAAGGGAGAAGGTGAGTCATCAAGACTCAGTGCATAAATTCTCCTCCCGGATAAAGCAACATACTTACACAAATCATAACCAAGCAACACATATAATGCACCCAAACCTAGCCATCCAAACTTCGTTTCTACCCTGTGTGGTACCAAACCACTGATGGTGCCAAACCACTAGTAACCCAAAGTCACGGTATCCAATAAAAATTTGGTGCCAAACCACTGGTGACCCAAAGTCACGAAATATCAATAATCCAAGTGTGGGGCCAATCCACGTGTGATACCAAATCACTGGCTACAATCCCGATAAATCGACTGTAGGGCCAACCCACTGTGGTGCTAAGCCACTGGAGGTGCCAAACCACTGGTGTCCCAAAGACATGGATATCAAATCTTCCCTCCTCTCATATCACCCATCACAATGCAAAACTTATGCAAATCATGCCATCATGCTTTATTATGAATCATATAGCATCTATATATCACAGATCATGGTATCTAGCATCATATAACAAATCATATCAAAACGGACTTACCCAGATCCTTGCTCATACCCTTTACGGTATCAAATCAAGATCTACACAATTTTCAGCTTTTAACATATTCAGGTTATTAATATATTTACTTAGTTAAAAAGTGTGTAAGTTACACACCTGTCACCAACGCAGGCGCTAAATCCCGAAGACCCGATCTACCACACTAGATCTCCCTGATCCTACATTCGGCCAAACCATAAGACCATTAACAAGGCCATTCGGCCATACCAATAAATCTCGAAGAGTGAGATTACGCATAAATAACACCACCCTTACCTTTTCGCCTTACGAAAACAACATCAAATTATGCGAGACTGATTCTCCCCCTACATTCGGCCAACAATAAAACTTAGTCTTAATAGCCTTCGGCTTTTCAACCACTGAAAGAATAATGAACCAACATAGATATCCTTACCACTTGACTTATCGAATTCGATTGTTAGGGAATGGAGGCTTAGATCGACTGCTTCAAATCCTAGAGAACCTAGGAGAAATCGTCCTTAGATGATTAGAATTCTATTACCAAATGCAGGAATCTAGCTTTTGCTCCTATGATAGTCGACAGAGAGAAAAGAAAAGGAACAAAAGGTATTCAGCCAAGACACTTACCCCTTCTCAAAATCGATTGATGAAGAACTGAAGAAGATCCACCCTTGTTGCTATTCGGCCAAAATAAGACAAGAGGAAAACAAGGAGATTTCGGCACAGAGTATGGTGGATGGAAAAGAAAAACAATCAATATTCGGCTAGAGTGGAGAAAGAGAAGGAAAAGTGAAAAAAAATAGGAGAGGGATGAATCGGCAAAAGAAGTAAAGAGGAAGATGTGGTTTGGAGTAGTTATGAAAAGAAAGAGAATGAGGGATGGAAGAAAGAAAGGTTCGGCCAAACACTTGAGAGGAAGAAAGAAAAAGAAGAGAAGAAGATGTCAAGTGAGGGTTTTCAATTTTGGAAAGAGGGAAAAGAGCGAATGCTAGAGAGGGTTTCGGTTTGTTTCTTCACCGAATGCACCAAGGCTTACTAGCCGAAAATGTCACCTAGCGCCTCCCTAAGTTTCCCAATCGGTTACTCCTCTCATACCAGAGTCCAGATTTTGGCAAACCTCCCTGACTCACTCCTGGACAATCATTCAAATGATTTTGAATGAATCAAACTCCTAAATCCCCTCTTCTCCATCTTATCTGACAGAGTTTGTGCTGAGCACAACTCTTCCCCCTTAGTGTCAAAACAATAAGCAGAAAGTGGAATTTCTGCTGCTCGAACCTGAGCTCTCCCTTCCCAGTATGTGGCGTCAATCACAGGGCCCTAAGTGGCGCCTCCTTGCCACTTTTCCGAGCCTAATCTTGTGCTTAAATCCCCCATGAATTATACTTAACCCCTAGCTCCTTCCGCTCCCTTTACTTAAAATAAAAATTCCTGCAACTCGGGCCTACTCTAGACTTATAACTAAATCTTACAACACCTCCAATAATAATACAACAATCCATACTCATGCAAAACAATTCAATCACAAATAACCCCTATTTCAGGATATTACATTTCCACAATTCATTCTCTTTGTCTTAGCATCTTTAGCTTAGTAGTTAGTTAATTTTAGATTAAATAATAACTCTTTTAATATTTTAGGTTAAATAATAAAAAGAAAGTTAGTATTAGTACTTTTGGTTCCTTTGGGTTTGACAATCTGGTCTTGCCACTAAATTGTACTACTGTTCGATAGGTACGCTTGCCTCCATCATTGCTTTAGTTTTTAGGTTCGATCATTCTTTTTATAAATTGTTAAGACTCAACACACGATCACCTGTGGACTAGTCATGTGTCACATATGGCCTAGACACATGCCCGTGTGCCTATCCACATGGACAAGAACAAAGCTATTGGCCAAGTTCTTTTCACTCCTCACTCAAAAACCACATCCACTCATCCAATCCATCTATAACCAACTCATATTGAAGCATAAACTTACATGGATAACTGCATCTTTTCTTATAATAAAATAGCCAACAACTAAGGCATTATACAAAATAGATTATCCATCTAAAGGCCAACACATCTTAGCTATTTACAACAAAATTTACTAACTTGTCTAGCCTCTACACATGCCATATACAAAACATCAAGTCTACTGTACCTGAGTAAGCTAATAGTGTAGGCAATCTTCAGATTAATTCACGTATCTTGATTCAACACTCTTTCTCTATAAGAAAAGGGAAAAGAAAAGGAGTAAGCATTAAGCTTAGTAAGTTTACACATAAACAATTTAAGCATTCTAGTATAAACTAAACAACAATTAGCATTATACTACCAAATAAATTCACATCCACAATTATGCTTACTCTTTCTATCCCTTACCATATTCCCAACACATCATGAGTCACATACTCATAATCATTCACATGCACCCCTACACTCAATATCACATTTATTCAAAATACAACACATAATTATTCTTAATAATACATCCACACAGCTAATTTCTCGGTGATTTCGCACTTAGCCCACCACAATCAATTTATAGGGTAGTATCGCACTTATCCTACCAAAAAAGGTATTCATAGTGGTTTTGCATATAGCCCACTAAATAATATACTTAACTATGGTATCACACACAACCCATCGTTGTTAAGTATTAAGGTGGTATCGCACTTAGCCCACCATCAAGAATTATCACTACACATT
This sequence comes from Gossypium rotundifolium, assembly GCA_025506655.1. Lineage (NCBI taxonomy): Eukaryota > Viridiplantae > Streptophyta > Magnoliopsida > Malvales > Malvaceae > Gossypium > Gossypium rotundifolium. Next base: position 65,428,275 of record CP106726.1, read on the forward strand.
CACATATCTACTTGTAATTCATTCATCCATTCATAATTACTATCTCATTCATTCCTCTAGAATCGCATAGGTCATCAATCATGCTACACACTAGCTAGCATTAAGAATGTAAATGCATATATGCATCGTTTATACGTAAACTTACCTTGGTACTCAAAAGTATTGAAACGTGCAATTTAGTCCACCACCTTACTCTTGCCTCGATTTTGATTCGGGCTTCGACTTTCTTGATCTATAATGATAAATCAACTCATTCAATACACATATTGACTAAATTGACCATTATCTCATACTTTAGCAAAATTACCATTTTACCCCTAAACTTTCTCATATTTACTCATTTGCCCCAAGGCTCGTAAAGTGATTTTTATTCAACTTTCTAGTCTTTCATGCTTAGCTGAACCATTTACTCAACTAAAGCAATCATCAATTCTCACTAAATCACACATGCATGACTAAACTCAAGACTTTCACAAACAAGTCCCTACATGCATTTTTCATGGAAATCACTTAGCAAAAGATGTTTCTACTACATCAAGCTTTCATATTCTTCCATAAAACATCAAAATACATGCATGTCATACATGGGTACATTTTTAAACATCCATCTTAGCTCAACATATAGCTAAAAATAGCTTTCTCATGCTACTAGGACTTCAAAAATACGAAAAATATCAAAAACGGGGCTTGGATGAACTTACTAGCAAGCTTCAAAGTTGAAGAGCCCTAACAATGGCTTCTTGAAAATTTTGGCAGCCTTGGAGAAGAAGATGAATGAAATTCTATCATCTTTTCCCATTTTAATCATTTAATTGTCAAATGACTAAAATGCCCTTTTGACAAACTTTCTATTTTAACTCATCCATGCCCAATTTTGTCCAAAAATTAGAAATTGGGAAAATTTCTCTTTAAGGATCTCTAATTGATATTCTAAAGCTATTTCATGCAAATAACTTCTAAAATTTCACATTTTGCAACTTTTGCAATTTATTCATTTTGAATAATTCAACCGCAATTTCACAAAATTGCTTCATGAAACTTTCACACTAACATGAAAACATGACATAAACCTCAAAAAATCATACATATAACTTAGATTTGTGGTCTTGCACCACTACTCTGACTAGGCCCTAAATCAGGATGTTATAGTCACTGTACTAGGCTTAGGCCTACTTGTTCTATTATTGGTTTAGGCTAGTCCCAATTGATTCTATATGGGTTGTGACCCAAATGATATGGTAGTGGGTTTTTGCCCACGTATGCTCTGAACTGGACTGTACAGTTACCGTTAAAGGCTTTGGCCTAAACTGTTTTGGGTTCTGTTTCTGTATACTGACAATTACTCTAGTAAGGGGATTGTACACTCCACCCCATTTTTAACTATGCAAGTAATCCCCAGCTTTGACGGATTAGATCTGTGAGGGACTCGGAGAAGACCACACACTACTTATGCTTGCTGTTTTGATTATTTACTTTTAAATATTTTGATTTGGGTTGTAATAAGGCATCTCTATTTTTAACTTATGATTTGTGATATTTATTTATGATGTTTTATAACTGCTAAAATTGGAATACAAATTTCTAAATGATAACTATCTTCAAAACACTATGTGTTCGCAATGTTTTCAAAATGCTTCAGCAACTCAATTTTTAAACATCACATTTTCGTAATGGTTTATTTTAAATATGCTTCCGCATCAGCTAAGGTTTTAAAGAAATTATGTTTTCAAGTGGATAACAATTGCTTAAGTGTTTTGAGTTTTAACAAAGAGGCTTTAGCTCTCAAACAAGTTTTAACAACAAGAAATATGGTTTCGAAAAATACTTCCATGTGACACGTCAGATTCGGGCCTAACTTCTAGGCTGGGTTTGGGGTGTTACATGAGGTGTGTTTGAAGTGAGCAGCCAAGGGGGTATTTATAGGTTAATAAGGCTATTAAAAATAGCCAAAATAGCAGCCAAAGACTCCTCCCACGGCTGGCCACACATGTGGCACGTTTGAAGATTTCAAACATGCTATTTTTAGGTAGGGGCAAATCTTGAAAGGCATGAATAGTGGAGGGGTTTGAATGCAAATTGGAGGAGTATTCAAGGGCCATTTTTCAAGCCAAATAATCAGGCAAACAAGCTGATTGGGTCAGCATGTGAGATGGTTTTGGGCTGCCTAGTGCTCGGTTGGATCAATTTTCTCGATTCAGCTCAACTAGGCCACTTTTCATAATTAATTAATAATAATTTATTTAACCCAAATTAAATTGGATTAAAATTAAAATTAATTATATTATGAATTAATACAAATAATTTGGATCATCTTAGGATGAAAAATTAATTTGCTTCAATGCTTCAAAAATTGCTTCTCGGTTTTGTGCTTTTAGTAGTGTCCGCGGAGCCAATTTTTGCCCTTTGTGAAAATATGTCGAAAATGATCAAAATTAATCAAAATTTATTATAAAATTAATTAAAATTCAAAATGTTCATAATTTAAGTACAATTTAATTGTTTTATAATACTTATATATTTAACGACAATAATTTTATCGAAACTACATCAATTTGAGTTAAAAAGGGCATGAAAAAGTGTGTATATTTTCGTGTTTTCTTAACCCCAAACTTAATTCATTGCTTGTCCCAAGTAATGTTCAAATTGAAAATAATTTCTTGGAAAAGCCTTTGAAAAATTCCTTTAGAACAACATTCTTCCCGAAATTATGAATTTAGCATATTTATGCTCAAGAACAAGAATTTTGATAATTATGCTACTTAAGTATACATATCATTCAAATTAATCTCAATAACTATTATGATAGAAAAAATAGACTAAATACTTTCTCAATATAAACATGTAAATCCCTACCAATTTGATTTTATTCCCTTATTTAAGATTAAGCTGCAATCATGAAGTTTACTTATTCCTTCATATGTTGAACATAGCAATTTCTCTCCACTAATGTATGTAGCACAGAAACTTGAATAAATAGGTCTTTTAAATAGGTTGTGACGTGGCTAGGCTAGGAGTAGGTAAAAGATAGATAAATTTAGGCTAAAAACCCTAGACTAAGCTTGGATCGGACCTTCGAAATAATTACCTTCAATACTCTAACTTATTTTGCTTTCACATGCTCTTTTATACATCTATTTCTTTTGAGTACATCTACTCTATTTTTTTCTTTTTCTTTTTTTTTTTTTTTCACAAGCATTTTGTTGTATGTACTACAATTTTTTTTTTTTGAGAATTTGATACTTCTTTTCAACTCCCCCAAACTTGTTTCAAAGAATATTCTGAATAGCACTGAGTCTAGTGTTTGGGACATTTTAAAGATAACTAAGAGGAAAGTGATGGCTAAATATTGCAAAGGTTCAAATAAAATTAGGCCATATAGTCTCAAAGTTGAGTTTCAAGGGATAAAAATTCATCAAGGTTGGCTTGAAAGGCTCAAATGGTCCAAACAAAAGTTGCCTCAATCATTTTCAACATTCCATGCTTCCTAGGATTTCGCCTCAAGAAATTACTAAGTCAATTCTAGAGACTAAAACTTTCATGCATGCCTAGCTTTCCTAAGGAACTAAAATTTTATGGTATGATATACACACGTTATTAATAGTACATTTGTGTCATACTTCAGCTAACAACAATTATTGGAATAATAGAACTTTATTCATATATTGAAGTTTAGTATACTTAACAAAATTTCAAATTTTGAACAAAATATAACCCCATCATAATTAAAAGAAAATTTTATTTTAAGAGGAAATAATTTCAATTTTTCGCCCCTAGTTAAGATGAACAATGTTCCCATTGTTAAAAACAATAGAGAAAATGAAAATATAGAAGTGAATAGATACTGTACACTAGGTAGGATCCCAAAAAGAAGGTGAGTCAAGTTTGACTACTTAAATACCAAGCTCTCCCTAGACAGATCCAATCCTAGACATGTACATATCTATTGCCACACTTCCTATTTTTATAAATTGTTCAATTTTATTAATGATTTCAACCTCTTGATTTATTATGCAAAAATAAAAATCCTAATAGAACCTAATCCTAAAATATTAAATAACCTTTGAAAGAAAATGAAATAAAGTAAAGATCCCCCATTTTTATTTATTTGTAGATCTCTCAGAATCTGCCTCATCTTTTTCCTTACTCGACATTGGAGTCCATGGTTCTAGTATAAAGTTTGGAAATTTAGGCACAAAAACAAACAGGTTATGAAATATACATTTAAATGCATATCTGATTGAGTCATCTCGTATTTTTTAGTATCTCTAGTAATCTTGTTGTTGCAACTACATGTGTTGCAGCATAGCCATTATACAAAACTGTTCACTTCATGGAATGGTGCTAGATAAAGAGACTCTTAGTGTTGAACTTAGGAAATCTGTTAAGAGTGGTTTCAGTTTTGGGCAAGTGGGTGAGTAGCTGAGGGTAAGGTTTAGAGTTGAAGAGGGTGGCGGTTTTAAGGATAGTTTAGGTGTGGTAGTTGGTGACTTTCAATTAATGTGTTTAGGGTGGTGATTCAAGGAGTTAAGGGATGCAACATTAAGGGGTTAAGTGAGATACATTATGGGAGTGATGGTGGAGCAAGGTAAGGGCTATAGGTTTGTGTGGAAAAGGGTTGAATATTTCCCTTCTTAGTAGTCTCTTAAGCCCAATGGCAGCTCTTTTTTGGATCCTAAGCTTCTGTACTGAAAATAAACTAAAAAAACACTCAAAGAAATTAGTGCTTGGGTTAAAAGTTGACCCTTTATTTAACAAAACAAATACTTAAATTCTTTGGGCTACTTAGAAAAATATTTTTTTGAAAAATTACATTAAATTAAACTCTTAGGAAAGACTAGAGGGGTCACGGATGGTCCCGCTTAAGTCCCAATCTCCTAGACAGAGTTTTAATTAATGTAATAAACTAAAGAAAATTTTATCTATGTCTACCATTTTATTCAAATGAGGAAAAAAACTAAAAATATAAAATAACGATAGAGAAAGTGAAGAGAACTCCCTCCATTTTATTCAGGATTGTCATTGACTATGGCATTGTCAAATGGCCATTTGTCATACCAACCATAGCCATCTAGGAAGTAATCATATTCTTTCCCATCAAATCTATCCAACATCTTATTAGGGAAAGAAAACCTATAATGATCTTTCCTGGTGGCCTTATTTAACCTTTTGTAATTCCTACAAATCCTCCAACCTGTGACTCGAATATCTGCAATAATCCATCTGACACCCTTCTTGTGCTTTTCCAAAACAACAAATGACTCTTTTCTTCATTCTTGGTGAACTCAATTGAAAACATGATAGGTAAAAATGGAGATAAACCCAAATAATCATATTTCAAATGAAGAGGCAAAGTCTTCATTTCCAATTCGACTGGCTCTTCAATCAACACTTTTGGTTGTGTGTACTCCCAAGATAATAACCCTAATGATTCCAGTGGAACTTCCTGAGTGAATCCCTTTATTTTAACATCAAACAAAGCCAAACATTCCTTTTCTTCATCATCACTTGTCGAATCCACTAGCAGAATACATTCTAATGGATCATCTATAGAATTGAGCTCTAGCTCTGTAGAAGCCAGCGATTCCATCTTGGAAATAGTAGAACAGTCTTCAACTACATCTAGGGATTTAGTAGCATCAAATTCATTAAAAGTCACATTGTCATCAAAAATTTCTTTTAACTGAGTATCTCGTTGCTACTTTTGGAATCGTTGAGGATATGGCAACGGTGGAATCTTAGCTTTAACCGGACAACTCTTCTGAGGAAATTTTTTGCATTTGACAAGGGTGTTAGATAATCAGAACTAATTGGTTTAGAGTTTACCTCATCAAGGATCACTGAATCTGACTTCTGTGACACAGGATTTTCAACACTTGGTTGAACTTCCTTTTATCTTGAGCTACAATAGGCTCATCTTGAACCTCTGTAACACCCCAAACCCGCCCAAAATGCTACGACCGAATTTGGAATGCTACAAGGAATATGGTTGAAAAGAATTTGATTTAATGGGTGAAAACACGTTTTGAATTTTAAATATTTACTCAGTTTATAAAAGAACAAAAAACTTTGAAGGTTGTGTGTAGTTTAAAACATTGTACGTTTGGAAATTTCAAGAGAAATCGAGTTATATAAAATATTTAGGTTAAAACTCAAGTTTAATCTTTAAGTTGTAAATTATTTCCAAAATCGTTCCCAGTTTTTAATCAATAATCTATCAAACTCACAATAAAGTAAAAATCCCCAAATATTTAAATGGCCTTATTACATCAAAAGGAAATTAACCCAAAAGTACCTAAGAATTTAAGTGCATAAAACATTAAAACAACTTTTGTATGGCCACCACGAATCTACTCCAGCCCGGTCCATGTATCACACATCACCTGCATTGGTTAAGAAAAATAGGGTGAGTCGAATAGACTCAGTGTGCGATTATTTCACATGTTTCCAAAATGGGCTTGCCCCAAACCACACAATCCATATACCACACATGATGATGCAAAAATGTTACCCAACCCATCCTAATATCCATCCTCTACACACCCCTGTATCCTGCCATTACACACCAGGGGATTACTAAATCGACCCTCCATCCGCTACACACCTCTTTGGCAGTCAAGCTGCTCAAATCTAATATAACGTGGCCTAGCCACCGATCACCATGTGACCAAATATACCGTGGCCTAGCCACCGATCATCATGTGACCAAATATGTCATTGCCTAGCCACCGATCACTATGTGACCAAATATCGATATCCATGATGTGACCCATGGTCATCATCAAATCACGATGAAGCACAAAGCAAGCATCAATCCCTTAATGTGGCACATAGCCGACATCAAGTCGTGATGTGGCACATAGCCGACATCAAGTCGTGATGTGGCACATAGCCAATCACCACCACATACATAAATGTACACCTGGTCCTTCATTTCATATATACATCCCGATCTCATGCATGTGCATCATACTATAATGATTATGACAGAATAATGCATGGACATATTAGGTATACATACAACATGCTCGCAAATAACCATAGTAATTAACCACAACCACACCTTAGATAGAGTACTAACCTGGTTACCGAGATACCCCATTAAGGGTAACAAATCCACCATAACCACTGTACCAGTTATCACATGCATAACACATATAATTAATTAACTAATCATAGAAACAGCTGAATTAACCACACACCTGATAACTCGAAGCACTAGACTCTCGATGTCGACACTGTCCCTAAGCAAAACTACCGCTATCTGCCTACGATCCTGCTCCGACGCTGGCCCACACCCTGGTGGCCAATCCTGAACCACAGAAACTGAACGTTTCTTGAACTTAGGGGTAGGGACAACCCCTTCCTCCACTTGGTTGGTATTCGGCTCCATGAAACAAAGTCTTGGTCAGAAGATCCGGTTAAACATTAAATCAAAACTCCAAACTAGACAACACTAAATCTAAATCGATTACTCTTACCGAAATAGATCCAAATCCCGAAGGCTCCTACATGATTATGAGAGTTGTCAAAATCCCTACATAACTTATGTTAGATTCGATTCTAACATTAAATCGATGAGAAGGAAGTGGCCTTCGGCCAAAGGTTGTGTCTTGCTTACCTTTACTGACCAAATCCCGAAAGATTCTTAATCCCCTTCAACGCTAGCCTAACAGAGATCCCGAAATCAACCCTTCCAAGATTCGACCACCCACACACAAACACATAGTTAGGCATCTAACTTTCGACAACCAACAAAAAAAGAAGAGAATTGAATAGAAGAAACCCTTACCAACTATTAGATTTGATGGAATAGAGTCTGACAGATTCGGCCTAGAGTAATAGGTTTGAGAAATAGGAGAAGAACATGAAAAGAAAGAGAAAAGATGCCTTAGAAGATTTGGCCAAAACTCAAAGAAATAGAATGGTTATTCGGCTTCTTAGCAAATGAAAATAAAAGAAAGGGGTGAAGGTTTATGGGTGTTTCGGCTATGGTGGAAGTGGAGAGAAAGGTTTGGTTTTGGTGAAGGAGTGAACAATTCAGAGAAAAAGAAGAAAAAGATGAATGCCCCAAATGGAAGCCTCACTTTCGGTTTTGGCTTCTAAGAAACAGAGAGAAAAGAAGCATACTTTTACTAGTTTTTGGTACACCACTTTTCAGCAAAATGAACTAAAAGAAAAGAAAAGAAAATCAAAGGCAAAATGACCCCTAAATAACTACACACATTCGGCACCCACATATCCCACTACCACCAACCAAAATTCCACCCCCCAAAGCCCCATATTCGGCCAACTCTTCCTCTCTCACCCAAATCCCCTCTTTTCCTCCTACTTTTCCTCTTCACCTCTCATTCAAACGAATTTGAATGTTTCAAACCTCTCCAAAAGCTCTCCACCACTTATTCAAACATCTTGACCAAGTCTTCCTCCTATTCTTCCAGAGTCCAAATGCCACCCAACTTTCCCACTCCCTTGACGCAAAAAGTAACCCACAAAGTGCTTCCACTGTAGCTCGAACCTTGCCCCACTAGCTCCCTGAGGCGTCACTCCCTTGTGCACTAAGTGGCGCCTCCCAAGCCACTTCACCACATCAATTCTTGTGTCTTAAACTCCACATAAGAACTCTTAAGGCCTAACTCCCCCTAGCTTCCACTAAAGGCTCTAACCCAAAAATTTTCCTAAGGTCCAAACTTAGCCTCAAGATTTCTCGAGACCCCCAAACACATACAAACAACATATAGAGCACACCACCACATACATGTAACTTAGAAAGAAGTACATGACCCCTAAACCCTAGATGTTACAACCTCAATCACCTTGGGCTCCAATGTCTTTCCACTTGGCAAAGAGAATGCTTTGCAATGTTCTTTGCCCAAAAAATTTAGATTTTTGTGTCGCTCGACCAAATACCTTGGGGTTTATTTTGAAGTTCATTAGTTAGCTGACCCATTTGATTCTCCAGATTTCTTAAAGTGGTATCATTCTTCGATATGTATGCTTTCAACAAATTCTCAAGATCACTTGAAGATTCAGTTGGTGGGGGTTGTTGCACTTGTTGAGAATATTTCAACAGATAATTTGGTTAAAATCGCATAATTGAGTCACTATGGTCTGCCCATTGATTACTCCATGAAGAAATTGGATGATTTTACCATGAAGAGTTGTAAAAATTTGATTGCGGACCATTCCAATTTTGATTTCCCATGTAATAATTTGACTCTTAATTCGATGGGAAATTTTCAAGGAAATGGCCATCTCCATAGTATTCACTAGAAATATTCTCGAACTGGTTCAGCTGCTGACCTGCCAGATTACCATTGAAACCATTAACAATTATGTTTTAAGCATAGAAGACATAGAGGATACCAGGGTTGCCAAAGAAGCAAGTGTGTTTGCTTTATGTACTCCTACTACTCGTCTTTCTGAGGCTACTCGATTGGTTGGCCACTGATAGTTATTGCTGACAATTCTTTCAATAATCTCGTAAGCATTGTTATAAGACTTAGAAAGAAGGGCTCCATTTTTCGAAGCATCCACCATTATTCTAGTATGAATATTGAGACCAATATAGAAAGTCTCCATTTGAACACAGCAAGGAATGCAGTGATAAGGGCACTTTCATAATAACTCCTTGAATAGCTCCCATGCCTCATATAAAGATTCTTCGTTAAGTTGCTGAAATGAAGTGATTTCATTTCAGATCTTGGTGGTTAAAAATGAATGGAAATATTTAATTAGGAAACGTTCAACCAACTCTTGCCATGTAGTTATGGAACCAGACGATAGGGAGTTCAACCACGCTTGTGCTCTATCTTTTAAGGAGTATGGAAATAATCTCAATTTCAAGGTGTCCTCAATTACCCTGACTAGTTTAAATGAGCCATTCACTTTCATGAATAGTCGAAGATGAATATGTGGATCTTCAGTAGGAATCTCACTAAATTGACCTATATTTTGCAACATTTGGAACATGATCGGCTTCAGCTCAAATTATTGTGCCTCGATTTTGGGTCTTATAATACTCGGATTAAGCTTGTTGAATAGAGGAATGACATACTATCGGATGGCACAGTTTCTATCATCGACATCAATGATTGGATTGTGAGTATTATAAGTGAATGTTCCTTCTGGATTTTGGTTTGGATTTTCAAAATTTATCTCTTCAATCCTTCTTTGGTTCGCTTGTCTTCTCTTTTGTCAAAAAAAACTTTTCAATTTTAGGGTCTATGGAGAGTAAGTTAATAATTTGATTAATACTCATAAACACCTAAAATAAACATAGCAAAAATGGAATTAAAATTTAACAGAAAAAAATAGACCAAAATACAAAATTAACAATTTCATAAATAATGTCTTTAAAACAGTCCCCGGCAATGGCGCTAAAAACTTGGAATGAGTGAATTGTACAAGTGTATACAAACATAACAAGTAAGAAAGTGACAAGTAAATGTAGAGTTATCGTACCAACAAGGACTGTGAAAAGAATTATTTATGAATGCAATTTAAAACACTTTGGTGAAGAAAAATATTTTGATTTGAAGAGGTGATTAAAAACTAGAATTTTAACAAAGTAAAACAAATAAAGTAAAATAATGTAACACCCTAAATTAGGGGTTATTTGTAATTTAATTAATTTCCTATGTATGTGCTTGTAGAAATAAATATTTTGATTTCTAAGCATATTTAGGGCCTTGACATAACCCTAAATTAGGTCAGATTTGGAATTAAAAATTTCTTCTTAAGGGTTTAAAAAGGAAGGAAGCTAGGGGATAGGGGTTAAATAAAATTTTGGGTGAAACGTAACACAAAGAACAGCATGGCTAAGTGGCTTTCATGCGCCACTTAGGTGCCTTGGAGGTGGCGCCAAAGGGGTCTTGGGTTTGAGACTCAAAAGAACAAGGGGAAATGTTTTTTCTTTTGGGCGTTAGGGTCAAGAAGGCTTTAAACAAATTTCGAGCAAGGTTTGAGCATGAAAGTCGGGCTGGTGGAGGGGCTTGGGGCACCACTTAAGGGCTTTGGTTAAGGTCTCGGGTTCGAGACATGAAAGACGCAAGGAGTGTTATTTTTTTTGGGCTTTTTGCGTTAAAGGCAAGAGGGCCAAGAAAAAGGCTTATAATTAAAAGGTAAGGGCTCATGACATGAAAGTCTAAGGGGAAAAGTGGCAAAGTGTGTTGGAGGAGAGGGCTGCATGAGGTCGCTAGTTCGAATCAAAGAAGTAGCACCTTGGTTTTATTTTTTTCTTCTCTTTTTGCTGCTGGCGTGAAGGAGGGGGATGTTGGCAGCTTATAGGACTCTTAATTGATAAGAGATAAGGCTTATTTTTTTTGCTTAATTTCGGCTGGAAGGGGGGAGTAATTAGTGGTTTATTTGCTTTTAATTTGTTCAAGGAATATTAGGAGATAGATGGAAGATTAAACCTTGCATTATCTTGGATAATTCAAGGCTGAAATTATCACAAAAACAAGGTGTTTGCTGATTTGAGGACTCTTTGGGGGCTGTCTATAATCAGTTTGTATAGCAAAGAAGTGCCAAAAGTTCAACCAAAACTCTTTTCTTCTCCCCAAATTTGTCACGTTAATTCTCCATTGTTTCATAGCCAAAATTATTCAAAACTTCTAGCTTCTCTTGCTTCCTTCTAGCCGAATATACCCCCTCTTTTAAGAGAAAATTTCCAGCTTCTCTTGTTCTTCTTAAGTTGAAAATACTTTTTTTTTTTTAATTTTGTCACTGGTCAAACCACTCCAACCTTTGCCCAAAACGCTTTAAAATTTCCTTCTTTTTCTTTCCCTAGTAGCGAACCTATCTCTAAAATTCCAGCCTCCATTTGAGTTTGGTTGAATCTCCTTAAGGAAAAAGGGTGCTATTTTGGTTCCTTTCTCTTCATTGAAGATAGCGAACCCTCTCACAACATTAAGAGGTGCTGCCAAATTTTCAATAAGTGTGGTAAGGGTAATCATCTCTTTAGAATTAAAGTTATGGCCTATGATTCTTACTAATACGATTAAAGTGATTGTAGGGAAGCCATAGCCATTAAGGGAAACTTTCGGGATTTATTCTCCTAAGGTAAGTGGTGGTAAGGATCTACTTTAATAGACTAATATTTTTAGTGTTCGAAAAGTCGAAGGCTACTAATATGTATGGTTGCCGATTGTAGGGAAGTGAAACGGATTTACATATCGTGAGGTGGTTAGCGCTCAAAGGACGGTAGGTAAGGTTTCGGTTCGTGTGAAACCCTTTGGTACAATCTTGGTTTGGCGAATAGGCCTTTGGTACTAACAAAGGATGATTGGTCGATTATAGGTCAAGATCTAGCGTTGTAGATCTGATCTTCGTGATCTAGGAATTTCGTAGAAACAGTGTGTAGAAACTCACTACACAATTTATTAATTTACATGATTTAATTGTTTGCCTTTAATCTTTTGGTTGTGATTAGCTTGTGGCATAATCATGGTTGCCAGGTAAGTCCCCTAACTTGTGATCTTTGATATACGATTTGCATGCCATCACATGATTTTAAATGCTATGCCTAAATACATGATTTATGAAAAGTGATATATAAGCATGTGATAGTGGGATTGATGAGAGGAGGGGGATGATTTTTGGACTGTCGCCAGTGGTTTTGACCACAAGATGGGTTGGCCCCATCAGATTATTTGTGACCTATGGTCATCAGTGGTTTTGACCACAAGATGGGTTGGCCCCATCAGATTATTGTGACCTATGGTCATCAGTAGTTTTGACCACACCGATGGATTTATTTGCAACAAGTCCCAGTGGTTTGGTACCACCAGTGGTTTTGACCACACTTGATTATTTGTGACTTATGGTCATCAGTGGTTTTGACCACACGATGGGTTGGCCCCATCATTTAATTTGTGACTTTAAGTCATCAGTGGTTTTGACCACCGGGGTATAAAAGGAGTATGGATGGCTAGTTAGGTTGCATGAGCATGTTTATTAATGAATTGTGTATGAGTTGTATTTTCTGGGTGGGGGATTACACACTGAGTCTTGGTGACTCACCCCTTTCCTTAACATTTTGCGATGAGTAGATCATGAGATGGAGCCGAGAGGACTCGAGGTGGCCATGCTTGTCGAAGGATTTAAATTCATTTTATTAAAGTTATTATTATTTATTTTCTAAGTTTTCATTTTGGGTTTGTAATAAGGCCGATAATTATTGTTGGATGTTTATTTTATTGCTTTATTTTACTCATGTTATATTACAAATGGAATTTTATAAAAATTAATTGAACCGGTTAAAAGCAACTTTTCCAACTTAATAAATTTCTACGGGTTTCAAAAGATGTTACCATCGGGTAACAAAAAATTCACCACGTCAATCATGATTTTGAAAGTTCCTTAAATTTTAAATGATCAAATGTTTTCAAAAAGGTTTAACAGCCCAAATGACTTTATAAAAAGCCCAACTGAGTTTTCAAACTCCGTTTTAATTCCTTAGCCAAATTTCATCAAATTTTCACCAGAAAATCAATGTCCTTCAAAATATTTTACTCCGTGACATACCAGATCCGGTTAGGACTCATGGGCTGGGTTTGGGGCGTTACAAATAAAGTTCCAATGCACGATTTCAAAAGATGATTTTAATCAAGGTGACATAATTGTTCTAGGTTAATTACATTTTTTAACTTAGAAATATTGAACTCATGTTTATTGTAACAGCCCATTTTTAGTCAAATTGGAACAATGGTTTTTAGTTCGAGACATAAACACATAGCTTTAGTAAAAGTTTTGTAAAAGTTAAGAAATAAATAGATGAGAAATAAACACATAGCTTTAGTAAAATTTTTATGGAAATGGCACGGTGTCAAAGATGCTACGTCGAAACCCGAGGAAGCTTTGAGAAAATAGTACCCTAACCTATTCACTAGTAAGATTTTCGGGACAAAAATCCTTAAGGGGGAAAGTTGTAACAACCTATTTTTAGTCAAATAGGAACAGTAGTTTTGGGTCCACAAATATGAAGTCAAAATATTTATTTTATTATTATTTTAATGTCTATATCATGATAATATGTTTGTGTGAAAATTTCGTTAAGAAATTTTATCGTTTGATTGGTTAATTTGATAAAAAAGACTAAATCGCGTAAAATGCAAAAGTGCTGTTCTATTAGCTAAAGGTGTTTAATAGCTATAGAACCTTAAAGTTAAGGACGTTATGTGGTAATTAGACCATTTTTTTATTAAGTGGACATTTATGGGCATAGAATGAATGATTTAAATGGTTTATTATTAAAGGTTAATTTAGTAATTTGGTTAATTAAAGGATATAATAATAAAACAAATTAAGTATCATCTTCCACTATCATTTTAGCAACTGAAATTGAGAAAGAATGGCATCCATGGGAGTTTGAAGTTTTGGAAACCTTATTTTCTTTGATTAGGTATGCATTTTTAATCCATTTTGATGATTTCTATGTTTTTGAGATCGTTGCAGCTCAGTCTAGCTAGCCTAGGGACTAATTTGCAAAAAATGTTAAAGATTTTGAATGATTCCATTGATGAATACATGTGTGTTTTAATGTTTGATGATAATGTTTGTTGTGAATTATACAAGTTTTATAATGTGATTTTTAGAAAAAATGTAAATTAGGGATTAAATTGAGAAATGTTGAAAATTTGTTATTTAAAATGTGAAATAAATGAAAAATATGGGCTGCTAAGAACCTAATGGTAATTTGGCTAGCATGGGTTAGTATTGAGTTTCATGAATTTGTGATTTTATGAAATAAGGACTAAATTACAAAGGTTGTGAAACATTAGGGGCAAATGTGTAAAATTGCCTTAATGAGTGTTTTGGACTAAATTGAATAGAGATATGATTAAATGAGTTAAATTTAATTATATAGATCAAGAAAAATGGCGTACGAAATTAGATCGAGAAAAAGAAAAAGTTATCGATTAAACGATCATTTTTCGTCTTACGAGTTCGAGGTAAGTTTGTATGTTAATAAGCATTATTATAATTGAGATTTAATGCTTTATATTGAATTGTTGATGAATATAATTGTACGAAAATATTCAACGAAGCTTCGGCATTGTATCGGTACTTAGTGTGCGAGATCGAGATAGCTTCGGCCATGTATTGGCACTTAACATGCGAGATCGAGATAGCTTCAGCTATGTATTGGCACTTAGTGTGCGAGATTGAGATAGCTTTGACTATGAATTGGAACTTAGTGTGCGAGATTCCCGAGTATCCAATATTATTCCAACTGGTTCAACATGTATATCAAAGATATGAAATGGTAAGAGATAGTCATGTATCAGTACATGTATGTACGTAAATTCAATTGAATATTGAATCCATGAAATTGAAAGTTCATAATCAATGTGGGAATAAATATATGGTAAACTTGGTTGATGATTATGTGTTAGGTTTTTGGGCCAAATTGAGTTGTTATATAGTATGTTTTACTCACTTAAGTTGTGGTTCAATGGATATGAGAAAAAGGTAAAGCTCGGTAAATTCTTCGATTAGAATTGCTATTGAATGCATGAAAAGTAAGAGTTTTTGGATGATGGAAATATATTTAAACATATGCTTAATATATGAATGCACATAAATAATGTAAACTTATGTTATAATGTTTTGTAATAATTTGCTAAATTATATGATGTCTAAAATCGAAAAGCTAATGTTGTTTGGGCTAAGACCAAGGCATGTTGGGTGACTTAAATGATTATGCTTATAAATTGAAGTTATAAGCTTTATTTCTTTGAATTACGAACTTACAAAGCATTTTATGCTTACTTTGTTTTAATTTCTTTGTGTATCTAGATACCGGAAGCTCATTCGGGTTGGAAGGTGTCGGAGACATCATCACACTATCCATCGGCTATTTTGGTACTCATGGTTTTATACTTTCGATTATAATGGCATGTATAGGTCGTTTTGGCTAATGATAGCCAACATGTTTTGTTAATGATGGATTTTAGCCATTTGATTTGGCTTGTAAATGATGTGTATTTTGATTTGTGAATAGCCATGTGATTTGACTTATCTTGGTATGTATATGTATATATGTGTAAAAACCCTTTTGTGATGTGGTTTATATTCGCTTGTGAATGTTTGATTGTAAATTGGTAATAATGGTACCAAATGGCTGAATTTGGGATTTGTATGCTTGTGGTTATAAATAAAATGATGCATAAAGGAATGTGATCATATTGATGAATGGAGAAGGTGATTTTTGCTATGAGATTTACTAGCATATTATTGTACTTGTGTGTCTTGTGATTGATGGTATTGATATATCATGAATTGAACTTGGTTTAGATGAGTTTTAATGTCATTTGATAATGTGGACATATGTGATTTAAATTGGCAAAACATGGTGATATTAGCATGTTAATTGTTGGTATTGAAATGGTGAATTATGCTTGGTTTGAGTTGATGTTAAATGACTATTTATGCCATGTTTTGGTGCCATTTGGGTTGTTGTATGTGTGCTTAAGATTGGATGGCAAAATAGCTTGGTAAATAGCTTATTTTTATCCATATAGGTAGAGACACGGGCGTCTGTCTCAACCGTGTGTGACACACAGTTATGTTACACTCGTGTGTCCCTTGGTGTTGAAATTGAAATCAAGTTAGTATGTTCCACACGGCCTCACACACGGGCGTGTGACTTGGTCATGTGGCATAAGTTAGTATACCCTACAGGTTTGGCACGACCTAATATACGACCTGTCACACGGGCATTTATGGCTATTTTTAAGGCACATAGGCTAGCCATATGGGCATGTATATTGGCCGTGTGACCCAAGTCAAAGAGTTACATGGGGTAGGACACGGTTTGGGACATGGCCATGTGCTCCCATTTTGAATGTCCACACAGCCTCTGACACGGGCGTGTTGTTGGCCGTGGGAGACACAACCGGCCACATTGGTATGTGTCCCCCATTTTTGAGAAAATTTTTTAAGTGTTTGAAAAGCTTCTAAAGTTATCGGTTTAGTCTTGAACCACTTCTAATGCATGATTTGAGCCTTGAAGGCTCGTAATAGAGACAATATGAGTGTATTTGAATGGATTATAATTGGTTGAGGATTTATGATTTAAATTGTATGACTGTGTGTATTGTAAGTCTGGTAACACCTCGTAACCCTATTTTGGCATTGTTAAGGGTGAGGGTGTTACATTTATTGATATCAGAGCTAAGGTTTAGTTGATTCTCGGACTAATGTAGCGTATGTGAGTCTAGCTATTGTAACAACCCAGTTTAGACCCTAGTCAGAATAGTGGTTACGGGACCATAAATTTGAGTCAGAGAAATGTTTTGATAATATTTTTCGTGTTTACAGTAAGTGATTAAGCATGTGTGAAAATTTCGTGAATTAATTTGATTGTTTGTGTGCTTCATTTGTAATAAGGACTAAATCGCATAAAATGAAAAAGTGACTTGCTATTTATTAAAATGCTATATTGCTATGATTTTTATTATATAGGGTCCTTATATGGTAAATTGGCCATTGGATAAAAGCATAGATAGTTTGGGGTTTAGGTTATAATGTTTTCATATTATTTTATAAAGGGTAATATAGTAAATTATGTGTTAAAATGAGATTAAATAAAATAAAACATAAAAATTTCTTCTATTATCATCTTCCATCACCGAAAATAGAGAAAGGAAATAGCCATTGAAGCTTCATTAAGTTCGACCTTGCTTGCATGATTCAATAGGTATGTGTTTTGAGTTCGATTTTGATGATTGTTACATTTTTGTGATCGTTGCATCATGTTCTCTTAAGCACATGATTTAATTAATGAAATTGATGAAGATTTTGAGTGATGCCATTGATGAAATTGTGAGTTTTGTGATGTTAGATGATGAAAAATGAAAGATATGTGTTGGATTAATATGTTTTGTCTTTGAATTTTTGATGAATTTAACTATTTAGGGCTAAATTGTGAAAATGAAGAATTGAGGGACTAAAATGTGAAATGAATGAAATATGTGGGCTTATGTGGACTAATGAATATTCAGCCAAGCATGTGTATAAAGAAATTATGTGTATTTTGTGATTTTATGAAATAAGGACTAAAATGTCAAAATGTGAAAATGTGAAGGTTAGTTTGTAAAATGCCCTAAATATGTGTATATGGATTGAATTGAATGAATTGTGCTATTGTAACATCCGGGAGTTAGGGGTCATGCATTTCAATTCATATCTATATGTTAATATGCTCAGTATGCTATTTGAGTGTGTTTGGGGGCTTCGAGAAACCTTGGGGTTAGGTAGAAGCCTTAGTGAAAATTTCTGGTTTGAAGCCTTTAGGGAGGAGCTAGGGGAGCTAGGCCTTAAGGGATTTAATGTGGTGTTTATTTACACAACAAGAGGAGTGGTGGAGTGGCAAGGGGACGCTACCTAAGGAGCAGGGGAGTTTGCGTCAAAGGGAGTTGCAGGGGGGAGGAGGTTTGAATAGCATGGTCTGCATTTTGGAGGTTGTTTTAGCGTCAAGGAGGGGAGGTGTTAGAGATCGGCTTGGACACTTCTTGGGTGGCATGTTGAATGAGTCAACGATTCAAATGTGTGGCTATGAAGGGAGATAGGGTTTGAATCATTCAAATGTGTTTGAATGAGTGGAGTGGAGGGAAGTTAGGAGAAAAACAAGGGATGAGGAGAAGGGGTGAGAGTTGGCTGAATTTGGGATTTTAGAGGGTGGCATTTTCGATCATGTAAGAGGGCGAGTAGGTGCCGAATCTATGCTAGTAGTGTGGGTGTCCATCTTTGGCGTTTTCCTCCTTTAGTTCTCTTTTCCGAAAGTGTTAGTAAAACACTCTCTTTTACTTTCTTTTCATGTGACCAACAGCCGAATATAGAAGTGATCATTTTGGGCATTGTGTGCATCTTCTTTTCTCTTCTCTCTATTTTTTTTCATTTTGACAACCCTCATTTCTTTTGCAAGGAAGCCAAATTTTACCCTCCATTCTTCTCAATAGTCGAAACCCCATAAACCCCAACCCTCTCTTCTTATTTTCATCGATTCTCTTATCTTCAAAAGTCGAATAACCCATTTGTTTCGTTGTTGATGGTAACCAAATGAACTTTCCCCAATTGTGAAACCATAGCCGAATCTCTTTGAGCCCTCTCCATCTTTCTTTTTCTTCTCTTGTTATTCTTCAAAGCCGAATATCTCACTTTGGTGGTAACACTTATCGGTTGTCATTTGCTAGAGGAAGCTCCATCATTCAGTCATTGTTAAAGCTCTCTCAATCGGTTCCTAGTAATTGTGGTAAGGAGCCCTCTTTTATTTAGATCTTTTTCCTTATTCTTTTTTGGTTTTTCGAAACCAAATGACTAACCCTGTTTCTTTGGTGTGGTTGAATCTATGAAGGAGTGATTTCGGGTTCTTCGTATAAGCAAACATTAAGGGAGTAAGGATCTTTCAGGATTCGATCAATCGAGGTAAAGAGATTATAACATTAGGCCGAAGGCAACTTCTGTTGTCCATAGGTGTTAGAGCCAAATCTAACAAGGCTTATGCAGGGTTTTGACAACTTCTAAGTTCAAGTGAGAGCCTTCGGGATTTAGGTCGACTTTGGTAAGAATGCTCTTTCGATCTTAGCATTTAGTTGGTTCGTTATTCTTTCCTATTCAATTTTTAACCCAGGTCTTCTGATCAAAGACTTTGTTTGATGGATTCGAGTATCAGCCAAGGAGAGAAAGGGGTTGGACACGTAGTCCCTACCCCTAAATTCAAGAAGCGATCAGTTTCAGCGGTTTGGGATTGGCCACCGGGGTGTGGGCCAGCTTCAGAGCAGGATCGTAGGCAAATAGCGATAGTGTCGGTTAGCGATAGTAACGACGTAGAGGGTGTGCTATTGCGTGCTATCAAGTGTTGAATTAACACACTATTTACTTACTTACTTTAATTAAAATATATATGTATTTTGTGGTAGCCAAAATAGTGGCTGTGGTGGTGTTATTACCCATATTGTGTAACCCGGTAACCAGGTTAGTATACTATCTATATTGAGGTGGTGGTTAGTGATGGTGGATATGTGTAAGCATGTCATACTTGCATATTTGATATGTTCATATGTTATAATGCCATTTTATCATAATATGCTGCATGTGCATGGGGTTCCGGGATATTTTGAATAAAGGGGAAGTGTGTATATATTAATATACGTGGATTGATGACGACCTTGAGTCTCATCGTGGATATTTGTGATTTTAATCACGTGGATCAGTGGCTAGACCACTAAGTGGACTTTGAGCAGTGTACCATCGGCATAGACTGCCAAAGAGGTGAATAGGGGATGGAGGGTCGATTTAGTAATCCCCAGGTGTGTGGTGGATGGATATACGGTGGTGTATAGTGGTTGGATACTAGGTTGGGTAGGATTAACATTTTGCATCATCATGCGTGGTATGTGGTTGATGTCGATTTGGGTCTTAGCCCATTGGTGGAATCATGTGAATTAATTGCACACTGAGTCTGGTGACTCACTCTATTTTTTTTAAAACAATGTAGGGAATTTGTAACTTGTTGGACCGTGCTAGAGCAGAATCGAGGTGGCCATGCAGAAGTTGTTTTCGTAAATTCTATTTATATTTTAAACTGTTTTGATATTATTTGTGTTATTTTATTATATAATAAGGCCACTCTAACTATTTTGGGATTTTATGGATTTAAGCCGGATTTGTTAATCAAACAACTTTAAGCCAATTACAACCTGGAAATAAAATTAAAAGTTTTCAAAATTCGGGTTACTCGGGAACAGTTTGTTTTTCTTGAAATTCTCATACAAACAACGATTTAAACTTTACACAACTAGGAAGATATGATTCATCGGCAAAATTACTACTTTAATCGACAAACCCCATTTTAAAGCGGAATTTTTATTGTAGAACTTAAAACTTATTTACACCTTCAAAACTGAATTCTTTTCAACACTTTTCCAGTAACATTCTAGACTTGGCCGTGGTGTTTTGGGCCGGGTTTGGGGTGTTACAGTTATTAAGTAGCTAAATTTGAATTTATATAGACCAAGAACAAAAGAAAACGAAATTAGATCGGGGGAAATCGAAAGTGGTCGAGTAGTCACTCCCATCCATTCGTATTCTGTACGAGGTAAGTTGATATAGAAATAAATGTGTTTGAATTGAATTATTTAATAAAATATGATGAATGGCTATTGGAGCTGATTATGTAAAATTTGAGAAAATTTTGATAATGTGACGACGTTCGAAAAGTCCCGTACAAACCTTAGGAAGTTGTTAGGATACGTATGTCATGACATAGGATTCCGATATGTGTTATCGTGTAAGACCACGTCTGGGATGTTGGCATCAATTTGTGATTTAAGTGTAAGACCATGTCTGGGACATCATCTTTGTATTTGATTTCATCTAAGACCCTGTCTGGGACAATGGCATCAATATGGATTACATGTAAGACCACGTCTAGGACATTGGCGTTGTACGAGCTTTTCGAGCTATCCGAGTATCCTATTTAATTCTGAACGGTTCAACGGGCATTCCGAGAAATGAATGAATGTATGAATGTGCATCCAAATTTCAGTACGTATGTATGTATATGAATTTGGAAATGAAAGGTATGTATGTATAAGATTATTTGATATATGAGCTACTTTATATGATATGTGCTTATTAACAAGTAAACATGATCAATGAAGATATAAGAAGAATATGACTTGTGATTGTGTTATGCCTTGAACCATATGTATGAAATGGTTTATAATTGTTCTATGTGATAAGTTTATTTGTATATGGCTTACTAAGCTTTCGAAAGCTTACTTTGTGTGTGTTTGCATTATTTTATAGATTATCAAAGCTACTGGAAGCTCGGGGATCATTGAGGATCATCACCACACTATCAAACTATACTTTGGTACCTTTTGAAAATGTACATATAGAAGTATGGCATGTATAAGCTAGAGAACTTAAGTTATGTTTTGAAATGTATATATATAGCCATGTGATATGGCTTGATAATGAATGTGACTTTGGAATGAATTTAGTGTATGTTAAGTGATGCATAATTAGTTTTGTTTGATGTGCTCATGAATAAATAAAAATATGGTCAACCCTGGTAATATTTATGGTTGATTTTAGGAGTTGAAATGATGAAAACTGTTATGAATTGTAATGAATTGTTATGAGGTATGAGCCACATGTTCTTGAAGTGAGATTAGTATTTGAAATTTGTATGCTTGAGTTAGACTTGTATATAGAAATGAATGATGTTATTATGGGAAAATTATGCATAATTTGGTATGTTTTGGTTGTTTTTGGAACATGAAATGAAACTTGTTTGATGCTTGTAAGTTTGACCCAAAATGGGTGGTAATTTGGCCATGCAAATGGCCTATAATTTCCCATATGGTTTAGCATACGGGCGTGTGACCCGATTGTGTCCTTCATTGTCCCATTTCGAAGTAAATCAATGTTGTACATGGGCCACACACACGGCCGTGTGACAGGCCGTGTGATTCAATTTAGTATTGCATATGGGTCAGACACATGGGTATGTGACAGGCCATATGGTTCTAGTCAGTTTTGCACACGGGCTGAGACATGGTCCAAGATGCGGCCGTGTGAGGTACAAGGCCTAGCCTCATGGGCATGTGCCCTGTTTTGAAAAAAAAATTTCTAAGTTCCGTAAAGTTTTCGTATGAGATCTGTTTAGTCTTGAACCTTCTCTAACATATGTTTAAGGTCTCGTACACTTCCTAAAGGGACTGTATGAGTAGATTTTATATTGTATTGATGTTGAATGATTGATGTTGTGTAATGTCTGTAACATGTTCTGATATGTTCGGTAATGCCTCGTAACCTTAATCCGTGACAGATACGGGTTAGGGGTGTTACAATTTGTTGGCATCAAAGCTACAGTTTAGTCGATTCTAGGACTAACGTAGCGTATAAAAGTCTAGCTATACATGCCATATATACAAACTGTGATAGTGTGATCAATCCTAGCAGATAAAAATGTGTTTTTCGTATAGTAAATGGATCCTGAACGAGCAGTAGCTGACGATGTTGAAAGTAATGCTCCTGCTCCCACTCAAGGGACAACGTCGTCTGATTTTAGATTGGTTACTAGCGGTCAGGAAAGAGAGGTGAAACAAGCCTTCTTCCAAATGATGAATAAGTGGTTCACTAAGTATATTAGAACGAATCCGAGTATTCCTTAACCTCCACCCCCACCTAATCCCCCTCAAACTTCTGTTGTACCTCCGGTTATGAACCTGTATCTGTTTAATAAGCCTCCGATCGATAAAATTCATAAATTTGGGGCTGAAGAGTTTAGGGCCACTAATGATGATGATGATGCTGAGAGAGCTGAGTTTTGGCTCAAGAATACAATTCGAGTGTTCGAGTGTTTGATGAAATGTTGTGTACCCCTGATGAATGTGTGAAATGTGTTATTTTTTATTGAGAGATGCAGCTTATCAGTGGTGAAAACTTTGATTTCTGTTGTTTCGAAAGAATGAATTACCTAAGATTTCTTTCAATCTGAATTTCGGAAGAAATATATTAGTCATAGATTCATTGATCAAAAGTGAAAAGAGTTTCTTCAATTGAAATAGGATTATATTTCTGTTATAGAATATGAGCGACAATTTGTGAGATTGAGCCAATATGCACAAGAATATGTCTCGACTGAAGCAATAATGTGTAAAAGATTTGAATACGGCTTGAATGAAGATATCCGTTTGTTAGTCAGATTTTGGAAATAAAAGAGTTTGTTGTGCTTATTGATCGAGCATGTAAAGCCAAAGAACTCAGGAAGGATAAAAGAAAAGCTGAGTCAGAAGCTAAATATATGAGAAAGAGATCCTCAAGTAAACCATTTCAGTCTACATCAAAGAAATTTCGACATGAGTATAGTCGTTCAAAGGCTAATACGGGGCATTGAAGCAAAGATCATGCAAGATCACATTCAAGCTTTCGTACTCTAGCTACTTTAATTGCGAGTGTTGGAAATATCAAATCTGAGCAATCTGAGTGTAGACATTATAGTAAAAGACATCCAAGTAATTGTAGATTGAATGACTGAGCTTGCTTTAAATGTGGATCATTAGATCACTTTTTCCGGGACTGTCTCAAGTCTGTTGAGCAAGAGAATGTATAAAATCCGAAGTCAAATAATGCTTTAATTAGGGGTAGACCTCCCAGAAACACAGGAAATATGAGTGGTAGTCAGAGAGCTATAAAAGATGCAACTGCAAGATCTACTCATTATTGGTACATTTAGTCTTTATGATACCTTTGTGATTGCATTGATAGGCCCATGATCTACTCATTCATATATATGCATAATCTTAGTATCTAGTAAGACTCTGCCTATAGAGTCTACTGAATTTGTAATTAAAGTATCGAACCCTTTATGCAAGTGTGTTCTGGTTGATAAAGTGTGTAAGAAATGTCCATTAATGTTTCGATATATCTATTTTTCGGCTGATCTGATGTTATTACCTTTTGATGAGTTTGATATAATCTTGGGTATGGATTGGCTAACTTTGCTTGATGCTATTGTGAATTGCAAACGAAAGACTATTGATTTGAGATGTCAGAACAATGAGATAATTCGGATTGAATCTAATGATTTGAATGAGTTACCGGCTATGATATTGGTGATGAAAGCTCAGAGTTATGTGAAAAAGGGGTTTCGAAGCCTATTTTGCCTATGTGATTGATTCAAAAGTGACTGAAAAGAAAGTTGAATCTGTGCCTGTGGTTTGTGAGTTTCCTGACGTATTTCCTAAAGAATTACTGGGATTACCTCCGATACGAGAAGTTGAGTTTGGCATTGAATTAGTGCTGGGGACAACCCTATCTCAATAGCTCCGACAGAATTGAAAGAATTAAAGTCTCAGTTGCAAGAGTTGACCGATAGAGGATTTGCACGACCAAGTTTCTCACCTTGGGGTGCTTCCATTTTGTTTGTGAAAAAGAAAGAAGACACGATGAGAATGTATATTGATTATCATCAGTTAAACAAAGTGACCATTAAAAATAAATATCTTCTACCCAGAATTGATGATTTATTTCATCAGTTGAAAGGAGCTTCTGTGTTTTCAAAGATAGATTTGAGATCGGGATATTATCAGTTGCGAGTAAAAGATTCAGACATTCTGAAAACTGCTTTCAGAATGAGGTACGAGCACTATGAGTTTTTAGTTATGCCTTTTGGACTAACAAAGGCTCCTGCTGTCTTTATGGACTTGATGAACAGAATTTTCAGACCGTATTTAGATCGATTTGTTGTTGTATTCATTAACGACATTTTGATTTATTCGCGTGATGAAATTAAGCATGCCGATGACTTGAGGATTGTGCTACAAACTCTGTGTGATAAGCAATTGTGCAAAGTTTAGTAAATGTGAGTTCTGGTTGCGGAAGTTGGCTTTTTGGGGCATATTATGTCAGCATCCAGTATACGAGTTGATCCGAACAAGATTTCAGCTATTCTAGAGTGGAAGCTTCTGAAAAATGTGTCTGAAGTTCACAATTTTCTAAGACTCACTAGTTATTACTGGCGATTCGTAAAAGGCCTTTTGGCAATTACAACTCTGTTGACGAGATTGCTTCAAAAGGATGTGAAATTTGAGTGGTCAAAAAAATGTCAAAAAATTTTGATCAGTTGAAAGCTATTTTGACTGAAGCTTCAATGCTAATACAACCAGAATCTGGTAAAGAATTTGTGATATATAGTGATGCTTAGTTGAACGCTCTAGTATGTGTTTTGATATAGGAAGGCAAAGTTATAGCTTATGCCTTGAGACAATTGAAACACATGAAAAGAATTATCCAACGCACGACCTTGAGCTAGCGGCAATTGTGTTTGCTTTGAAAATTTGGCGTCATTATTTATTTGGTGAAAAATGTCATGTGTTTTCAGATAATAAAATTTTGAAATATCTGATGACTCAGAAAGATTTGAATCTGCGTCAAAGAAGATGGTTAGAACTGTTAAAAGATTACGAGCTTGTGATTGATTATTATCTAGGAAAAGTGAATGTTGTTGTTGATGCTTTAAGTCGAAATTACTGTTTGTGCTACGTGCAATGAATGCTCATTTATATCTATCTGATAATGGTTCAGTTTTGCCCAACTTGAAAGCGAAACTGTTGTTCCTACAGTAGATTTGTGATGCTCAGAAAGTTGATAATAAAATGTTAACGAAATGAGCTTAGTGTGATTTGAACCCTAATTCTGAATTTTGAGCTGATGTTGATGATTGTCTGAGATTCCGAGATTGAATTTGTGTTATGAGAAATCCAGAGTTGATTCAGTTAATTTTGAAAGAAGTACATAGTAGTCGCTTATCTATTTATCCGGGAAGTACAAAGATGTATAATGATTTGAAACAACTTTACTGGTGGCCTAGAAAGAAAAGAGATATCTCTGATTTTGTTTCGAAATATTTAATCTATCAGCAAGTTAAAGCTAAACATCAAGTGCCATCCGATTTATTACAATCAATTATGATTCTTGAGTGGAAATGGGATAGAGCAACAATGGATTTTGTTTCTGGCCTGCCCTTAACTCCGAGAAAGAAAGATGCAATCTGGGTTATAGTTGATAGATTGACAAAATCAACTCATTTTATTTCGGTGAGAACGGATTATTCGCTTGATAATTTAGTTGAGTTGTACATATATGATATTGTGAGATTGCACGAGGTGCCATTATCTATTGTGTCTGATAGAGATCAGAGGTTTACTTCGTAATTTTGGAAGAAACTGCAAGAGGCTTTAGGTATGAAATTGAATTTTAGTACTGCTTTTCATCCGCAGACGGATGGTCAATCCGAGCGGATTATTCAGATACTCGAGGATATGTTAAGATGTTGCATTCTTGAGTTTGAAGGTGCGTGGGAATAGTATTTGCCATTGATTGAATTCACGTATAATAATAATTTTCAATTGAGAATTAAAATGGCACTGTATGAAGCCTTATACAGTTGTAAGTGTAGAACACCATTGTATTGGATCGAGCTAAGTGAGAATAAGATACATAGGGTTGATATGATTAAAGAAACTAAACAAAAAGTAAAAGTGATTCGTGAAAATCTAAAAGCAACATCAGATCGTCAGAAATCGTATGCAGACTTGAAACGGAAAGATATTGAATTTTAGATTGGGGACAAAGTGTTTTGAAAGTCTCACCGTGGAAGAAAATACTTCGATTCAGTAGAAAATGCAAATTGAGTCTGAGATTCATCGGCCGTATGAGATTATCGAGCATATTGGACCGGTTGCTTATATACCTTTGCTACCGTCTGAGTTAGAAAAGATTCATAACGTATTTCATGTATCGATGCTTTGACGATACCGATCTGATCCCTCGCATGTGATTTCTTCATATGAGATAGAAATTCAGTCTGATATGACTTATGAAGAAGAACCGATCCATATATTAGCTCGTGAGATTGAAGAATTGAGAAATAATATGATAAACCATAATATGAACATATTTTAATCCCACATTTAGCATGTTTTTGGATGGTTTATCCCTTTAATATTGGAAATAGGTTCTCCTAATCCTTTGTTTTCATGTTTTATACTTAGGAGAGCATCGGAGGATGAAAAGAACAAGAAACGGGCCAAAAACATAGTAAATGGGCCAAATAATGAAATTGACACGGCCTGGGCTTAAGCCACAATGGCTATGCCTCATTCACAGACTCGAACACGGCCTGACCTCAACTTACATGGGCGTATGCCATGGACGTGTCCCTGACATAGCAAAGAAGAGTTTCATTCGGACTAGGGTACTTAGAGGCAAAGAAAGCCAATCCAAAAGCCTATATAAACACCCTAGAGGCCAACCTTCAAGGGGTAGTTCAGCTAGGCCAATGAGCCAAGCCAGAGGGGCCAAATTATGGGATTTACTCGAAGAAAGCCAGTTGATTCATCTCAAGAAGCCGAAATCATACTCAAGATTGAGGATCTCCCCTTCAATTCCTTTAGGGGTTTTAGGGTTTTTATTATGTTTTGTTTTATATTTTCTTCTGAGATGTTTTCTTTTATTATTATGAACTAAACCTCTCAATACCTCAGGGGGATTAAACCTAAGACGGATCTTGTTATTGTTTTCTGAGCTGTATGATAAATACTTGATTTGTTCTTGATTATGTGTTCTTAATTCTTGCTTTGATATTCCAGGATATTGATTCAAGTACTGATGTGTTTAGGCAGTGGAGCAAAAGTCCCTGTTTAAGAGTAGATCTAGCATAGTTAAGCAGAGTTTATCGCAACCCTAGAAATAGGATGATGAAAATCTGCCGGATTAGGGTCAAACCTAATGTGGGAGTCCATAGATCGAGTTAATGCAATTCTAGGGGTTTTAATTAGAAAGAGATTTTAATTAATCAACCTAGGGTTAGACGTTAGTAGAATCGAAAGAGGTATTAATATAAATTAGGGAATCCTACGGATCAAGTCAAGTGAATAAATCGTCTTGTTCAGAGTTAGATAAGAACTGAAGTCTAGATGGATTCTTCCTCGGGTATTGTCTCAATAAATTGGTTTTCCCCAAGTATTTCCCCAATTCCTTCTCTTTTTCTTAGTATCTTTAGATTAGTAGTTAGTTAATTTTAGATTAGATAACAATTCCCTTAATTCTTAGGCTAGATAATAAAAAGAGAGTTAGTATTAGTATTTTTGGTTCCTATGGGTTCGACAATCCAGTCTTGCCACTAAACTATACTACTGTTCAATAGGTGCGCTTGCCTCGAGTCATTGTCACAGTTAGTTTTTAGGCTAGATCATTCATTATAAAATTTTAAGACTCTGACACACGATCAAGTTTTCGGCGCCGTTGCCGGGAAACTAAAATATTAAGAACGCTCAATTTTTATTACTTTAGCCATTCATTTTTTTATTTTTCTACAATTTGATTTTATTTTTACTTTGTTAATTCTTCTTTTATTTGCTTCTAGCAGGCAATTCTAGTTTATGACTAGGAGGAACCCGTCAGGACCCTTGATTTTTTGATAGTGAAATAGAACATACCACTCGTAGAAACCGAAGATATGTCACTGAATAATTATCAGTGGAAAGTCATGAGGATAAAGCCTACCAAATCAGTCCATGTTTTCAACCTTCACGCGGTCAGCATGTTACCTAAGCAGGTAGAGTTTTTAAATAAAAAAATTGATGGTTTGTATGGTTCTACACAGGTACATCCAATTATACAATGCGATATGAATGGAAGAAGGATGAGCAATACAGAATATCCACCTTACAACCCAAGCAATGAAAACTAGCAAGTTCACTATATGGGTAATATTTTTCAGTCTCAAAATAATCTTTACAGTAACACTTATAATGCAGGTTAGAGGTACCATCCCAATTTCTCGTGGGGTGGTCAAGGTAATCAGAGACAACAACCCCTTCCAAACTTCCAACAACAACCCTACCCACAGGTAAAAAAGTCAAACCTTGAGGAGATGCTGACAAAATTCATAGCGCTGTCAGAAACACATTTCCAAAACACCGAAACAACACTTAAAAATCAACAAGCATCGATTGAAGAGATCGAAAACCAATTAGGGCAACTTGCTAAGCTGATCTCAAAAAGACCACAAGGTATCTTGCCTAGCAACACCAAAACTAACCCAAGAGAATGGCTCACGATAATGGAGGGTTAGATGAACCAGAATTTAAGCAAGAAAATGTGGTAGAGGAAGGTAAGGTTGAAGTAAGCCATGATAAACCAAACCAGGTAATTATAGAGTACCGACCTCATGTGCCATGCCCCAATGCGATAAAGAAAGACCACACAAAGGAACAATTTGGTAAATGTCTTAAACCTCCAAAGAAATTTCATATTAACTTATCGTTTCTTGAAGCTCTTTCGCAGATGCTAGATTCAAGGAAATTTTTAAAAGAATTTTTGACAAACAAACGGAAGTTAGACGATACGTCACATGTGGAGCTAAACACAATTCTTGACACGGCTAGGACATCGAGTATTAAATGTAGAATCAATCACTTCAAAGTTTGGGGCCAGGTACTACTGAATGCAACTAACCCTAGAATAGCCACTTCAGAGCTTAATACAAATGGTGTGACTCTTTTTACGACACGTAAGGTCTTTCCATACGGAACGGTCGAGGTAACACATTCTAACTTCGATACTTTTGAGGTAAATATTACCCGACTAAAACCATATGTTGATAAAATTGATAGTAAGAAAGAAAGGCTTCGAGTTTGTGAACCACCATGGCCATATGAATAATAAGTAAGTCTAGCTCAAGACTTTACACAAGTGCTTTTCAGGAGGCAACCCGAGCACTAACCCTACTAATTTTTATATTTTCGAATTTTAGCATCTAACTAAGAACTAACCAGACTTTTAGGCGTAAGTTTTCATACCCACACGGCCTTGCACACGGTTGTGGCCGTGGCCATGTGGCCACCACAGGAAGGTACAAGAGCATGGGCAACCACCAGATCCATGATTTCTATTTAATCCCCTTCTTTTGTTCACTTTCTTCCCTAAAGTCTTCTTCCCTTTTTCCCTTTCTCTTTGAACGCATATCCACTTTTCATTATTTATTTTTATTCTTCTTTTTATATTTATTTTTTATTTTTTATTTTCTTTATTATTTTCTTCTTATTCTTCATGCCATTTAGATTAAGCTTAGGATACAATAAGATTAGATCGGCTGTTTCAAAGATCCAATTTCAAATGGTTCGAGGCGCTCCCCCGTTTCTTTTCATTGACTCCATCCAAAAGTTCAGGAAGTTTCACTTCTCTCCCTCTCTTTTGATTTTCTTAATATATGATTACTATCTATCTTTATACACTGAGGGTAATGTACATCTTAAGTGTGGGGGAGTGAAAATTATTTAGAAAATACGCCTAACTTCTTGCATTATTCTCAAATCCCTAAATGATATCTTATCTTAAGTAATTTTCTCATATCACTAATTAGAATGAAATTCCTGTTGATTTATGATTTTTGTTGATATGTTTTAGATTAAGTCATAGTTAATTGTGCATTGATGATTTAAACTTTAAGATACTAGAGAATCAAGCATGATGAGCCTATTTTCAAAAATTAAAATTTTGTTAGGTTGTTTACCTAAATCTAATTATTACCTTGAAGTTTAAAATTTACAAGGTTGTAATCAAAAACCCATAATTTTTGTGAGATTTTGAGCCTTTTAGAGCATACATTTTGTAGTGTGGCCATCTTCGAGTCCTCTCCCACGTCGATCTATCTATTCGAGATTACCTGAAACATTAAATTAAAGGGTGTGAGTTTCGAAACTTAGTATGTACAACCCTTGGCAATCAAATTACATACAAATATTCACATTGGGCCTAAGCCCTATCAAAATCGGTGGTCTTAGGCCTTAGCCCACAATGACCTCATATCATATCATAACGCATCATATACACACAAGATAATGCAAAACCCACCCCAAAATCCATCCGCTACACACACCATTTCCTTTCCAACCTTATGACTCCTGTGGAAAGTTCTAGCTCAACCCACCCCTTCGCTATACACCAAGGGTAGCCCAGTTGCGGTACTACGTAATGTTCCAGCAAAGCTGCTAATCATATATTGGGCTTAAAGCCTCCGGTGGATCCATACTATACGGCCATGCGATCCTCAAATCTTCCTCCGTACCATAATTCCCACACATATGCATCCTAAGCAGAATATCATATGAATGAATCAAACACACGAGTAACATCATTCAACTCATATTGTCACATAGGGGTATTTTCGTCTTTTCACTACCTAGGGGTATTTTCGTAATTCTACCCTACAAAGGTATTTTGGTAATTTGGCAAAATAGGGATATTTTGGTACTTTTGCAAAATAGGGTATTTCGGTACTTTTACAAAATAGGGGTATTTTGGTAATTTATAAATCTAGGGGTATTATCATAATTTTACAAATATAAGGGTATCTTAGTAATTTTAAAAATATAAGGGTATTTTAGTAATTTTACAAATATAAGGGTATTTGGTCCCTCTAGGGTTTTAGTTATGAACTTTGACCCATTAACAAGTCCTTACGGCTAAAGTGAACAGACACTACGCACTAGGTAGGATTCTAAAGAAGAGAAGGTAGGCCACTAGGACCGCTTAAGTACCAAGCTCTCCCTAGATCCAATCTTAGACATGCGTATGCCTGTTGCCATGCCCTAACCCAGCTGACTTGTTCACATATATGTTTAATTAAGTTAAGTCTTATGAAATTTAAGAGTTGTTCAAACTAGGCCTAAGTCTATGAACCCTAACATATTTGTCTATGTCCCAATAAAGCCCATCAAACCCAAATTACTTCCTTACAGCCCATTAGGCCCGAATAACATCCTTATGGCCTATTAGGCCCAAAAAAATTCCAAATCATGTATTATGCTTGACAAACTTAATTCATACACCAAACCAAACAAACTCATCAAACATAGCCGTAGGGCCCATCAAGCCCATTTAGCCACATTCGGCTTTTCAGCTTTTCGGCATTGCTAATATCATGTATGTAGTTGTAACACCCCAAACCTGGTCAACACACCACAACCGAATTTAGTATGTTACAGAGTGAAAATATTTTGAAGAAAATAAGTTGCTGGTTTACTTTTGTGGAAAAAGATTGTTATCGAAAACATTTATGTCGTTTTGAGGTTGAAAGAAAACTCCCTTGAGAAGATCGTTTGGTTTTATGAAAACCCGAGTGAGTTTAAAATAATTAAGTTAAAAACCATTTTGTATCTGAACATAAAGAAAAACCTTAGTTTGGAGAAAGTCTGAATTAGGTTGCTGACTTCATTTGTTTAGTATTACCCGATGGTAAAGTTTGAAAAACCCGATAAGTTGTACAATTTTCGAAAACATTGACTTTACAGGTTATTTGAACAGGCTATGTTATTTAACTTAAGCACAGTATGATAAAAATTAAAGCAGATAATCAAAAACCCAAAATAATAAAAATTAGCGACCTTATTACAAATCCAAAACCAAATTTAAAAGTAAATTAACCCAAAAATAGTAATTGAAATAAAATCCAAAAACATAGCACATGGCCACCTCGAGTCCACCCCGGCTCCACATCCGCGATCTATGCCTCATTTGCAAAAATCTAAGGGAAGGGGTGAGTCACCGAGACTCAGTGTATAAATCCCCATCCCATTAATAACAAGGCACTTACACATCTCATAAGTCAATATGCAAATCATGCAAACCCAACCTAACCAACCGAACTCCTGTGTCTACCCCGTGTGGTCAAAACAATTGGTGGTCAAAACCACTGGTGACCATAGTCACAAATCATATGGTGAGGCCAACCCATCGTGTGGTCAAAACCACTGATGACAATCCCGTAATCAACATATGGGGCCAACCCACTGTGGTACCAAACCACTGGGACGAGTCACAATAATCCATGTGTGGTCAAAACCACTGGTGACCGTAGTCACAAATAATATCCGTGTGGTCAAAACCACTAGTGCTCAAAACCACTAAGACTAGTCACAAATAATAAGAAAAGCGGGGCCAACCCACTGTGTGGTCAAAACCACTGGTGACAGTCTAAATCATCCTTCCCCCTCCTTTCAACATACCCATCATCATGAACACATTTTCTGTGGGATATTAACATGTTTGTAATGCAAATATCACATGGCATAGCATAAAATAATATAACAACATATATCGATAGCCAATCCACAAGGGACATACCTGGAGTCCACGCTCATACCCATAAGGGTAACACACCGTTGTCAATAGCTATTTCGGCTTTTAATAGTAAACATAACTAGCAAATTAACTAATGAAGTGTGTAAGAGTTACACACCTGATTACTCGTAAAACGACGCTCTCTACGTCGGTACTGTCTTAATCGACACAACCCGATTTGTCTACTCTCCTGCTCGGATACTGGTCCACACCCCAGTGGCCAATCACGAATCACTGAGACCGCCCTCTTCTTGAACTTAGGGGCTGGGGTCTCAGATCTAACCCCACTCATTGCTTGATTAGCCTTCGAATCCATAATATACCTTATCACTAAATTGGGTTAAA
This sequence comes from Gossypium rotundifolium, assembly GCA_025506655.1. Taxonomy (NCBI): domain Eukaryota; kingdom Viridiplantae; phylum Streptophyta; class Magnoliopsida; order Malvales; family Malvaceae; genus Gossypium; species Gossypium rotundifolium. Next base: position 65,462,322 of record CP106726.1, read on the forward strand.
GATGTGAACTAAAATATAAAGAACTGGAATCCCAGAGTTAGATCCCTTACCTAAGTCGACAGATCCCGAAGGGTCTGGGCTTGGCTCACGACTAACAAATCCCAAAAACTCCACCCCAGATGGCATCAATCACCCCTCCCGTATTCGGCCAAGCACCAAAGAAATGTGGAATATCTGCTTCGGCATTTAATCATGAAAGGAGATGTCGAACAATTGAAACACTTACCCCCTATACTAACAAAACCAATTAGGAGTGATGACGAATGGTCCACGATGAATCTGCTGCCACAAAACTCGAAAGAACACTTATGAGTGCCAAAAGAATTCGGTGAGTTAGGGAAAAGATATAAGAGTCAAAAGGATACCCCATGAGAGTACAAGATTGAAGTGATTCGGCTAAAGAAAAACTTACCAAAGTGAATGTTGTTGAAGCTTGATCACGAACCAAAGAAATAGAGAAAGGAAGACAGTTTCGGCTTTAAGAAATATTTGAGTGAATAAAGAACAATCTACCCCTACAAGAATGGTTTGGCTCTTCAAAAGGTTGACAAGAACTAGAAGAGAAGAATGGTAAGGTGTTTCGGCTATGGTCAAGGGATAGGAGAGAAAAATGAAAGCAATGTTTTAGTTCTTCAAGGAAATAGCAAGGTTGATTCGGCCAAAGCAATCAAAATGAAACAAAAGAAGAAAAAGAAGACTAGAAGAGTATTCGGCTAGGGATACTTTGAGAGAAAAGGAAAAAAAAAAAAAAACAAAGATATGCAAATGTGGGAGTGGTTTCGGCACACTAGAAAAATAAAGACAACCCAAAGCCAAAAAGTGAACACACACACACACACACCAAATGCCAAAATTCTACCTAAAGCAAACCCCAATTTTGGCATACCCTCTCCCACTCTCCAAAACCAAAATGCACACCACAACTCCCTTCAAATTTCGACTAACAACTCCCACTCCCTTCAACCTCTAAGCCGTCCCCATCTTTTCTCCCTAAATTCCTCCCTTCCACTCATTCAAATTGTTTGAATGAGTCAAGCTCCTACATTCACTCCTCTCCATCCAATTCAAATGTGTTGACTCCTTCAACACCCATCCAATAGAGTGCTTCCTGAGCACATCTCCTCCTTGCACCTAGCGTCAAAAATAAATGCACAAAGAGAGATTCTTGTAGCTCGAACCAAGGCCCTCTCAGCTCCTTGTGACGTCACCTCACCAGGCCTTCAATAGCGCCTCCCTTGCCACTTTTCCAAGGCACTTCTTGTGTCAAAACACTCCAATAACATCCCTTAACACCTAACTCCCTTGGCTCCCCCTTCCAAGTACCTAAAACAAAAATTTTTGCTATGGCTCAGGCCTACCCCAAGCTCATGCCAGGACCCCAAAACACTCTAAACTAGCTTAGCAATCATACTAACACATGCAAACAATGCAAAAATGCAGAGACCCCGATTTAAGGATGTTACAGTTCTACCCACTTAAAAATAATTTCGGCCTCGAAATTACCTGGTTAGAAGAGTTGAGGGTATTGCTGCCGCATCACATCCTCAAGTTCCCACGTGGCCTCTTCTGTACCATGGTTTCGCCATAAAACTTTCACCAAAGGAACTGACTTCTTACGTAGAACTTTGACATCCCAATCCAAAATTTGCACTGTTTCTTCTTCGAATGACAAATCTGGACTCACCTCAATTTCCTTCACTTGCACAATATGCGACAGATCTAATTGATAGGGCCTAAGCATGGAGACATGGAATACATCATGAATCTAACTCAATTCTGATGGAAACTTGAGCTGGTAAGCTATCGGTCCCACTCGCTTCAACACCGTATACGGCCCAATAAACCTAGGGCTTAGCTTGCCCTTCCGACCAAATCTCAATACTTTCTTCCAAGGCGATACCTTCAGAAAGACCTTATCACCCACTGCATATTCCATATCCCTACGTTTGAGGTCGGCATAAGACTTCTCTCTGTCCGAAGCTTCCTTCAGACGAGCCCAAATCACCTTAACCTTATCCTCTGTTTTAGCAACCAACTCGGACCCGACATCTAACGTTCACCCAGTTCTGTCCAACACGTAGGGGTACGACACTTTCGTCCATATAGTGCCTCATACGGTGCCATCTAGATACTCACTTGATAACTGTTGTTATATTCAAACTCTGCCAATGGTAGATATTCCTCCCAACTACCACTAAAATCCAAAACACAACCCCTTAACATATCTTCTAAGATTTGAATTACCCTCTCTGACTGTCCGTCTGACTGAGAATGGAAAGTCGTGCTGAAATCCAACCTCATACCTAATGCCTGATGCAAAGCTTTCCAGAACCTTGACGTGAATCTGGGATCCCTATCTGAAATAATCGACACCATCACCCCATGTAACCGTACTCATCTCCGCTACATACAACTTAGCCAACCTTTGGAGTGAATAATCAATCCGAACTGGTATGAAATGGGCCGACTTTGTCAAACGATCAACAATCACCCAGATTGAATCCTTTTTGCTAGGTGTAAGGGGTAGCCCAGTGACGAAGTCCATCGTATCCTTTCCCACTTCCACTGCGAAATCTTTACCGGCTGCAACAGACCTGATGGTAGCTTTGACTTGTTGGCATGTCAGACACTTACTCACAAATTTAGTTACTTCTCGCTTAAGACCCACCACCAGAACTATTCCTCGTAAATCTCGATACATCTTGCTACCTCCAAGATGCATAGCGTATGGGCTGCTATGAGCTTCCTGAAGAATTCGCTGTCTCAACTCCACGTCCTTTGGCATACACATTTTCCCTTGAAAACACAGCACACCCTCACTGCTCAAGCTATAACCCTCCAAACCATAATTCTGCACTTGCAACCTCCGAGCACTCAAAACCTTATCCACTAGCTGTCTCTCCTTAACTTGATCCACCCACGTTGGCTTTACTTGCAATTCTACCAATAGACTCCCATCGTCATACAGACTGAGACGAGCAAACATTACTCTCAGATCCGTTACCACCTTACGGCTCAACGCGTCAGCCACTACATTAGCCTTACCCGGATGGTATTCAATCGAGCACTCGTAGTCTTTTAACAACTCAATGCACCTACGTTGCCTCAAATTCAATTCTTTCTGTGTCAACAGATACTTCAGACTCTTGTGATCCGTGTAGACGATAGACTTCTCCCCATACAAGTAATGCCTCCAAATCTTCAGAGCAAAGACCACTGCAGCCAATTCCAGATCATGTGTCGGGTAGTTACCTTCATGAGGTCTCAACTACCGAGACGCATACGCGACCACTTTCCCCTCTTGCACCAGCATACACCCCAAACCAGTATGCAATGCATCACAATAAATCGTAAATTCCTTCCCTACTTCAGGCTGAATCAAAACTGGAGCTTCTGTCAGAATCTTCTTTAACTTGTCGAAACTTTCCTCAACAACTTAGTTAACGGTGCTGCAATCAAAGAAAACCCTTCCACGAATCTTCTATAATATCCTGCCAAACCCAAAAAACTCTGAATCTCTGCTACCGACTTAGGTGGCTTCCAATCCAACACCGCCTCAATCTTCTGAGGATCCACTCTAATTCCCTCAGCTGACACCACATGACCCAAGAAAGTTACCTCCTTCAACCAAAACTCGCATTTGCTAAACTTTAGAAATAATCGCTTCTCCCTTAGAATCTGTAGAATCACCCGTAGATGCACGACATGTTCCTCCTCAGATTTCGAGTATACCAAAATGTCGTCTATAAACACCACGACAAACCGGTCCAAGTACAGCTGGAACACCTGATTCATCATGTCCATGGATGCTGCCGGCGTATTGCTCAACCCGAACGGTATTACCAAAAACTTGTAGTGCCCATAACGAGTACGAAACACCGTTTTATGGATATCCGCCTCCTTCACTTTGAGTTGATGATACCCTGACCTAAGATCCATCTTGGAGAAAACTGATGCACCCTTAAGCTGATCAAACAAGTTGTCTATCCTGGGCAACGGATACTTGTTCTTAATTGTCAACTTATTCAGCTAGCGGTAGTCTATACACATCTGCATTGTACTGTCTTTCTTCTTAAAAAAGAGCACAGAACTCCCCAAGTTGAAACACTTGGCCGGATGAAACTCCGATCCAACAATTCCTGAATTTGTACATTTAGTTCCACCAATTCCTTCGACCCCATCCTATATGGGGCAATAGACACTGGCGCGGTTTTAGGTAACAAGTCTATACTGAACTCAACTTCACGGTCCGGAGGCAGACCCAAAAGTTCCTTTGTTAATACATTGCCAAATTCCTTCACCGTTCGGACATTCCCCACAACTGATTCCTTGGTCTCCAAGGCACAAACATGCACCATAAACACCTCACAACCCTTCCTCACCATTTTCTCGGCCTTCAGAGCAGACACAACATTAGATAGATAATCTCTTCTATTACCTATCATTACCACCTCTTCACCTTCAACTGTCCTCAAAACCATGCACTTAGCTGCGCAATCCAAACTGGCTTGGTACTTCACTAGCCAATCTATCCCAAAATCAAATCGAACTCCCCGAACGACAGTTCCATCAGATCAGCCAAAAACACTACCCTTGAAGTTCTAGGGGTACATCTCTATATAGTTTATTTACTTCTATAGAGTGACCTAGAGGGCTTATTACCGTCATCTCCCTAGAAGTAATCTCAAAGTCTAAGTTCATAGTTTCGACTATACTACTGGCAACATACGAGTATGTCGAACCAACATCTATCAAAGTAGTATAAGGTAGTCCAAAAATTAAGAACGTACCAGTTATGACGTCCGGTGCATCGCCCTCCTCTCGACGCCTAGCTGCGTAGACCAACCCAGGCTATCTCGCCTCTGTGCTCCCAGCTCATCTACCCGGTGCTCTGCGACCTTGCCCAGAATCATTACCTCCCCTGGCTGAACCGCGACCCCTCTGTTGTTGCTGACCATCCCTCCTAAACTGTGTACGACCCTGATTCCCAGTCTAAAGCCTAGCTGACCTCTGCGGACAATCCCTCACTCAGTTTTCGATTAACCCACACTCAAAACACCCTCTGTTTCTAGTCCAACATTCCCCCATGTGAGACTTCCCACACCGAGCACACTGTGGTAGCCACTGAGTAGTAGCAGCAGCAGGCCTCGCAGCTTGATTTGGCCCACCATATCTAGCTCTTTTCTGCTGATTCCTGGCAGACCCGGATGACCTAAAATTTCCCTTATTCCAACCCTTATCTTGATTTTGTCTCACTGACAGTTTCACTTCCTTAGCAACTTTGGCCTTCTCCACTAAGACTGTAAATTCTCTCTCCTACTGTGGAGCAATCAACATCCGCAGCTCATCTCTCAACCCATCTTTAATCTGACACAGTGCTCATGTTCCATGCCCACAATACCCCGTGCATACCGACTTATTCAAAAAAATTCTGCCTCATATTTCGATACTGACTTATTTCCCTGAACCAAATTCAGGAACGCCTTACGCTGCACATCGATGTAACTAGCCCCAACGTATTTCCTCTGATAGGCTACCCTAAAGAAATCCCAAGTGATGTCGTCGGCCATTGCTCCATCCCTAATTGTGAGCCACCACTAATATGACTCATCTCGGAGAAGAGATACTATACCCTTCAGCTTTTCCTCAGCCGTAAAATCCAGGTCATCCATGATACGTTCTGTTGCCTCCAGCCAATATTCTGCCGTACTAGGAGCCACACTAGATACACCTCTAAATACCTCTGCGCCATTAGTCGGGAGTCGTTTGGACATAGATTTTTGAGCTCCCGTTCTGATGCCTACACCCGCGACTCTTTCTAGAACCCGCAGCATCGCCTGTGACACTGCGTCATCACTAGCTGTCTGATCCTAAAATTTTACGCCTACAACTGGTGACGGTGGTACCTCGTTCTCCGACCCATGTCCAGACCCTACCGGTTCCAACACTGTCATCCTACCCTTACCTCGTCCACATGTATTACGCCCCCATCCTCGTGCACTCATGACTGTCGATACGAATTGATCTGATTTAACAGTTTTATGTATTAGACTTATTCCACTGTTATTAAAGCACAGTCTTATGAATAGTTTAATACGGGGATTGTTTTTGTAAGTTCACACAGTCCTATGGTTTAAGTCTCTAAAGTAATTCCCTATTCCTATTAGTCATAACATCATCATTACAAACACAAATAGGGATACTTACCTGGGCGGATCGGTACCGGAGACTTGGTGCCATGCTTTTCCAACCATACCTTTCCCACAAAAACCTTTTATAACCTATTTTTAAAACATTTTTGGGCCTCAGGCCCACAGTCGAGCTTTTGAACTTAGCTCTGATACCAAAATTGTAACACCCCAAACCCGATCAACACACCACAATCGAATTCGGTATGTTACAGAGTGAAAATATTTTGAAGAAAACAAGTTGTTGGCTTACTTTTGTGGAAAAAGATTGTTATCAAAACATTTATGTCATTTTGAGGTTGAAAGAAACCTCCCTTGAGAAGATCGTTTGGTTTTATGAAAACCCGAGTGAGTTTAAAATAATTAAGTTAAAAACCATTTTATATCTGAACATAAAGAAAAACCTTAGTTTGGAGAAAGCCTGAATTAGGTTGCTGGCTTCATTTGTTTAGTATTACCCGATGGTAAAGTTTGAAAAACCTGATAAGTTGTACAATTTTCGAAAATGTTGACTTTATAGGTTATTTGAACAAGCTATGTTATTTAACTTAAGTACAATATGATAAAACTTAAAGCAGATAATCAAAAACCCAAAATAATAAAAATTTAGCGGCCTTATTACAAATCCAAAACCAAATTTAAAAGTAAATTAACCCAAAATAGTAATTGAAATAAAATCTGAAAACATAGCGCATGGCCACCTTGAGTCCACCCCGGCTCCACATCCGCGATCTATGCCTCATCTACAAAAATGTAAGGGAAGGGGTGAGTCACCGAGATTCAGTGTATAAATCCCCATCCCGATAATAACAAGGCACTTACACATCTCATAAGTCAATATGCAAATCATGCAAACCCAACCTAACCAACCAAACTCCTATGTTTACCCGTGTGGTCAAAACCACTGGTGGTCAAAACCACTGGTGACCGTAGTTACAAATCGAATAAGTGTGGTCAAAACCACTGGTGACCGTAGTCACAAATCATATGGTGGGGCCAACCCACCGTGTGGTCAAAACCAGTGATGACAATCACGTAATCAATATGTAGGGCCAACCCACTGTGGTACCAAACCACTGGGACGAGTCACAATAATCCATGTGTGGTCAAAACCACTGGTGACCGTAGTCACAAATAATATCTGCGTGGTCAAAACCACTGGTGGTCAAAACCACTGAGACTAGTCACAAATGATAAGAAAAGCGAGGCCAACCCACTGTATGGTCAAAACTACTGGTGACAATCTAAATCATCCTTCCCCCTCCTCTCAACATACCCATCATCATGAACACATTTTCCGTGGCATATTAACATGTTTGTAATGCAAATATCACATAGCATAGCATAAAATAATATAGCCAATCCATAGGGGACTTACCCAGAGTCCACGCTCATACCCACAAGGGTACACACCGTTGTCAATAGCTATTTCGGCTTTTACCAGTAAACATAACTAGCAAATTAACTAATGAAGTGTGTAAGAGTTGCACACTTGATTACTCGTAAAATGACGCTCTCTACATCGATATTGTCGTTAATTGACACAACCGCGATTTGTCTACTCTCCTGCTCGGATGTTGGTCCACACCCCGGTAGCCAATCACGAACCACTGAGACCACCCTCTTCTTGAACTTAGGGGCTGGGGTCTCAGATCTAACCCCACTCACTACTTGATTAGCCTTCGAATCCCTAATATACCTTATCACTAAATTGGGTTAAAGAAGTGAACTAAAACTTAAAGAATTGGAATCTCGGAGTTAGATCCCTTACCTAAGTGGACAAATCCCAAATGGTCTGGGCTTGGCTCACGACTAACAAATCCCAAAAACTCCACCTCATATGGCGTCAATCACCCCCTCCTGTATTCGGCCAAGCACCAAAGAAATGTGGAATATCTGCCTTCAGCATTTAATCATGAAAGGAGATGTCGAACAATTGAAACACTTACCTCCTATACTAACGAAACCGATTAGGAGTGATGACGAATGGTCCACGATGAATCTGCTGCCACAAAACTCGAAAGAACGCTTATGAGCGCCAAAATAATTTGGCGAGTCAGGGAAAAGATATAAGAATCGAAAGGATACCCCAAGAGAGTACAAGATTGAAGTGATTCAGCTACAGAAAAACTTACCAAAGCGAATGTTGTTGAAGCTTGATCATGAATCAAAGAAATAGAGAAAAGAAGACAGTTTCGCTTTAAGTAATATTTGAGTGAATAAAGAACAATCTACCTCTACAAGAAAGGTTTGGCTCTTCAAAAGGTTGATAAGAACTAGAGGAGAAGAATGGTAAGGTGTTTCGGCTATGGTCAAGGGATAGGAGAGAAAAATGAAAGCAAGGTTTTGGTTCTTCAAGGAAATAGCAAGGTTGATTCGGCCAAAGCAACCAAAATGAAACAAAAGAAGAAAAAGAAAACTAGAAGAGTATTCGGCTAAGGATACTTTGAGAGAAAATGAAAAACAAAAAAAAAAAAAGATGTGCAAATGTGGGAGTAGTTTCGGCACACTAGAAAAATGAAAGACAAACCAAAGCCAAAAAGTGAACACACACACACACCAAATGTCGAAAATTCCACCTAAAGCAAACCCTAATTTTGGCACACCCCCTCTCACTCTCCAAAATTGAAATGCACACCACAACTCCCTTCAAATTTTGGCTAACAACTCCCACTCCCTTCAACCTCTAAGCCGTCCCCTCCTTTCTCCCCAAATTCCTCCCTTCCACTCATTCAAATTGTTTGAATGAGTTAGGCTCCTACATTCACTCCTCTCCATCCAATGCAAATGTGTTGACTCCTTCAACACCCATCCAACAGAGTGCTTCCTGAGCACATCTCCTCCTTGCACCTAGCGTCAAAAATAAATGCACAATGAGAGATTCTTGCAGCTCGAACCAAGGCCCTCTCAGGTCCTTGTGGCGTCACCTCACCAGGCCTTCAGTAGCGCCTCCCTTGCCACTTTTCCAAGGCACTTCTTGTGTCAAAACACTCCAATAACATCCCTTAACACCTAACTCCCTTGGCTCCCCCTTTCAAGTACCCAAAAAAAAAATTTTGCTATGGCTCAGGCCTACCCCAAACTCATGCCAGAACCCCAAAACACTCTAAACTAGCTCAACAATCATACTAACACATGCAAACAATGAAAAATACAGAGACCCCGATTTAAGGATATTACAGTAGTGTTTGTACACACTTGGTAACCTCGAGTGCTACAAACCCTTTAGTCATGAACCTACAATCGACATTACTAGTGATTAACCAAAGTTTTAACACATACTAATAAAAATTGAAACCTCACTGTACCCTTACCGTGCACCTCACATTCTAGTAGCCCTTCCTTTGCTACTATTGGTGTTTATCCTCTAGATCTGCACCCAAACACCTATAATGTCAGAACCAAGTGACCCATATTGTTCATAAGTCACCCCTATGAGCCATAATATATTTGCCCATTTACTAAATCGTGATCGAGTCGAGAATACTTACTGCCTTGATAACAATCCTTACCTACCATGCTTGTGATTGTTGAGCCACACCCTTGTTAATACATGTTAACGAAAAAGAGGGGGTTAGATAGCCCTTCTGGTTTTAACAAAACACATTAAAAAGTTCAACTAAGCACTTACCGAAATTCTCCTTTGACCCTGTAGCTTAGATATCTACCGAATAAGATTTGGCTTCCAAACGTGACCAAGAGTAGATAACAAATGATTGAGGTGGAGAAACAACAACAAGTGTTCGGCAAGAGTATAGATTCTGCAAAAAGGGATGATGGTTATTCGGCAAAGAAGAGAATTTGGCTATAGGGGAATTTGGCTTTCAGAGAAAGAAGAAGAACACAACTCTAATAGGAATTTCGACAAAAAGAATGATGGGTTTTCTTTTTGGCAAATGAAAGAATTCAGCTGAGGGGGAGAAAAAGAAAGAAATAACAGAACCCAAGGAACCCTTCAATGAATTCGGTAAATAAAAGAAAGACTGACCTATTTGCAAAACTCTTCAAATGCCGAAAGCCACAATGAAAATTTGTAATGCCCCCTAAAGACCCAAAAACGACACTCATCTACCCTCTTAAGCTGAATTTATACACTCTCCACTTCCCAAAACAACACCAGCTCTTCACTCTTCTCAGCTTCTAACTTTTCTCCCTAATAACACCTTAGCCTTATTCAAATTTCCCTCCATTATCAGTTCGCAAGATCAAGTCAAACACTATAATGAAAGAGTTCTAATTACCCATAACTATGGTCGTCCACTATGCAAAATAAACACTCTCAAAATGCCTTACCTCTTCTCGAACCTTGGACCTCTTCATGCCACCTTGTAGCTCCCTAAGTGATGCCACTTGCCATTGGACCACAAGCCCATTTGTGTCCTATTTCTTCTTAATTTATTAAAAAGGCCTACTAATTGAAGTTACTGTTCCCTTAGGGCTAAAACCAAAATTTTTCCTATACCTTTTCTTGACCCCAAGACATTTCGAACACCCTAAACACTCCAAATTCATTAACCCTCAAAGCCCACATGCCAATTGTCATTTTCTCATTCACTTAAAAATTTTCTGAGATCCGAAGCCCAATGGGCCCAATTCTTCTAGGCCCAAATTCGAGGCGTTACAATTCTTCCCCCTTAAAGAAATTTCATCCTCGAAATTTCCAACAAATAGAGTGGTTGTGTATCAACTACCCTACCATACTACCGCTGCACACTTTAACCCTAATAATTTTAATACATACCCAAAACATCCACCTATCGCAAACATTCTGAAACATACACAGAATAAGTACCAAATTACAATTCAAATGTTTACAAAGCCCTAACACTTCCATAGCCTCGGCCGCGACCTCTTCCTCCTCTTCTAGCGCTCATCGTTGATTCTCGTATTATCTAAATTAGGAATTTTATGAAATTAGTACATAGTTCCACTTGTTTACGGCACATATCTTATGCGAGTAACAATTTAAAAGTTATTACGCGGTCGAGAATCCATTACAGGATTAAGTTTCCTACAGGCTTTAGTCTCTACTAGCCCTTTTTTAAGTAGCCCATTATCTATATGGTTTAGTAATTTAAACAAATGTAGTACAGAAAACTTACTTGGCTCGACGTTGAGGGCTCGGTGAACCACACTTCAAGATTCCTGCAAAAAACTTTTTAATCTACTTATTTAAAAAAAAACCCCAAAACATAATACCCATTTCACAGCCCGAGCTTTGCAACTGGGATCTGATACCACTAAATGTAACACCTTAAACCCAGCCTAACCCGAATCCAAATGTCACATTAAAGGCACAATTCAAAATGGTCTTGCTAATTAAAAGTTTAAGGCCCAAAAACCCAAAAATCTTTGAGTCAAACCCATTTCATTGTTTTAAGTATTTCAGAAACCAAGTTTAAAAATAAGAGCTTACTTAGATTTAATAATTAAATAAATAATTAACCTTAAAACCCAAAATAAATCTGAAGTCAAAACGGAGTAGAAGGCCTTATTACATCCACCAAAAATTAAGTAAATAAAACATGTATTTAAAACAATTAAATGAAAATTCAAACATCTTGTAGTGTGGCCATCTCCAAGTCCTCTCGCACGCTGAGCTATCTATTCGGGATTACCTGAAACATTAAATTAAAGGGTGTGAGTTTCAAACTCAATGTGTACAACCCTTGGCAATCAAATTACATACAAATATTCACATTGGGCGTAAGCCCTATCAAAATCGGTGGTCTTGGGCCTTAGCCCACAATGACCTCATATCATTTCATAACGCATCATATACACATAGGATAATGCAAAACCCACCCCAAAATCCATCCACTACACACACTATTTCCTTTCCTACCTTATGACTCCTATGGGGAATTCTAGCTCGACCCACCCCTCCGCTATACACCAAGGGTAGCCCAGTTGCGGTACTACGTAATGTTCCAGCAAAGTTGCTAATCATATATTGGGCTTAAAGCCTCTGGTGGATCCATGTCATACGGCCATGCGATCCTCAAATATTGGGCTTAAAGCCTCCGGTGGATCCATACTATATGGCCATGCGATCCTCAAATCTTCCTCCGTACCATAATTCCCACACATATGCATCCTAAGTAGAATATCATATGAATGAATCAAACACACGAGTAACATCATTCAACTATTGTCACATCATCCATACTATACCCCGTCGGAATGGGGTACGATACTTTACCGAACAATTTACCTGATTGCCACTTAGGCTCAACGTGACTACTCTTCTCGAATCACTTCAAATACTTTACACTCAACCTATGAGATCTCAATCGTACCTACGAGAGCTCTCGGGATCATATAAAAAATCTTACGATCTATAAAATTTCTTTTCATCTAAATAGGGAGTACACGCCTGCTAGATGACACACACGCCCGTGTGTAGTCACACACACCCATGTGCTCACACCGTGCCTAAAAACCCCAACATTTTGCCAAAACTCACACGGCTAGGGCACACTCATGTGAAATGGGGGCACGCTTGTGTACCCTTACAACATGCCCATGTCTTCTGCCCGTGGGGAGTTACTGACTTGATCTACACGGCCTGGGCACATGCCCATGTCCCTACCATGTGTCTTACACGATTCATACACACAGCCATGGGATTCGCCCGTGGCCTATTCTAATTAGTAATAATAAGGTGCAAGGTTAGCACGGCCTAGACGCACGCCCGTATGTCTATCCGTGTGGCACATGAAGGCTATTTGCCAAGCTTCTAGCATCCCTATATCTTACTCTACATGGGTTTATTCAACAAACTAACAAACCTCTCTTAATCCACATGCACTCACATTGATAACTTTGAAATTTCATAAATGATAAAATATGCCATCACTTTTGGCAATTTACAAAATTAATGTCTTAGTAAGAGCCAATACACCTTTGGTCAAAATAACAAAATAATCTAACTAGTCTAGTCCTATACATGCCATATACAAAATCACTAATCTAATTATACCGAAGAAAGCGAGATAGTGTGGGCGTCTTCTAATCATCTACAGATCCCTACTCGGCTCTTAAGCCCTATAAGACAAGGGAAAGAGAGAGAAGTAAGCTTAAAGCTTAGTAAGTTCACATGTAAACAATATAACACTCTAAAATGAGTAAAACTTTTTTATAGCATTATTTGCTAAGCAAGAAATCAATCTACATTAAGGATTAGGCTTACTCATTTCCTCCATTTACACATCCTAATCACATCACAAGCATAATGCATACATTCAATAATGGTTTCCCTACACTGAGCATCACAAGGTCACTTAATGTAACACATCACCATATCAAAATACATTACCCGTAATCACATTACCCGGTGGTTTCGCACTTAGCCCACCATCAGTCTTCATTAGGGTGGTATCGCACATAGCCCACCAAGAATGTTAATTACGGTGGTATCGCACACATCCCACTAGAAAGGTTAACAGATGATGGTATCACACACATCCCATCGTAATTAAACAACAAGGTGGTATCGTACTTAGCCCACCATCAAAATTTGATATAACACACCTACCTATCTATTCCATCATTCATACAAAAATTATTCATTAACTACCACTTTCTATCTACTTGAATTATACATGTTCTCAATTATGCTATGCACTGATTATCAACAGTAATGTGCATGTAAAATGCATCGTTTACACGTAAACTTACCTCGATGCAAAACGTGATAGCTAGCGATTTACTCAATCACCTTGCCTTTCCCACAGTCAAGGTTGATTCCGCGCTCTTCTTGATCTATAATAATGAAATTCATTCATTTAGGACATTATATGATTAATATACATCAAATTCTACACTTGGGCAAAAATGACCATTTTGCCCTTGTATATTGGAAAAATTACGATTTTGCCCCTAGGCTTGTAAATCATTTTCATCACATTTTCCCACTAAACAAGCCTATCTCAACATTTATTCCTCTTTCAACAACCCACAAATCTAACTATTTCATGCATTTATTACCAATTTACTACATTTACAACTTGTCCCATTTATGTGTTTTCATGACAACACCTTTCACAAAAGTTGTCTCTAACCTCCCTATCATTCATTTTGTTCCATAAAAACTCAGCTAACAACATAAACTCTCTTATGGCAAGTCTCTAAACTTTTAACCATTTCACAAATTAGTCCCTTCATTAGTTAGCTTAAGCTTTGGGGACTCCAAAAGTACAAAAATCATCAACTAAAACCACATAAATCACTTACTTGAATGAGGATTGAGTGGCTAAAGTTTGAACCTCCAAGACCTCTATCTTCTCTTGAATTTTTAGTGGAAAGAGATGAGTGAATAGTGAAAGATGATAACATCTTTTGCTTCTCTTATTTTATTCATTTTATCACTTAATTTCCACTAACTTTGACTAGCATTTAATGCTCTTGTCCCCCTTAACTTGTATGGCCGGCCAACACATATAATAGGGCCTAATTTCACTTTAAAATCCTCCAATTTACAATCTATAGCTATTAGGTACCCCCACCTTATAAAATAGAACTTTTGCACTTTAGTCCTTTTTCACAATTAAGTACTCTATTGCTAAAATTAAAGCACCAAAATTTCCATATAGCCATATATTAATGCCATAACACATAAAATAATACTAAAATAATTTCCTCAACCTCAGATTAGTGGTCCCGAGACCACCGAGACCACTGTTCTGACTAGCCCCAAAATCGGGCTGTTACACAGGTGGATCCATATCATACGGTCATGCGATCCTCAAATATTGGGTTTCAAGCCTCCGGTGGATCCATACCATACGGCCATGCAATCCTCAAATCTTCCTCTTACCATAACTCCCACCCATATACATCCTAAGCAGAATATCATATGAATGCATCAAACACACGAGTAACATCCATAAACTCATATTCGTCACATAGGGGTATTTTTATCTTTTCACTACCTAGGGTATTTTCATAATTCTACCCTACAAGGGTATTTTGGTAATTTGGCAAAATAGGGGTATTTTGGTACTTTTACAAAATAGGGGCATTTTGATACTTTTACAAAATGAGGGTATTTTAGTAATTTACAAATCTAGGGATATTTTTGTAATTTTACAAATATAAAGGTATTTTAGTAATTTTACAAATATAAAGGTATTTTACTAATTTTACAAATATAAGGGTATTTTAGTAATTTTACAAATATAAGGGTATTTAGTCCCTCTCGGGTTTTAGTTATGAACTTTGGCCCATTAACAAGTCCTTACGGCTGAAGTGAACAGACACTACGCACCAGGTAGGATTCCAGAGAAGAAGAGGTGGGCCACTAGGACCGCTTAAATACCAAGCTCTCCCTAAATCCAATCCTAAACATGCGTATGCTTGTTGCCACACCCTTACCCAGTGACTTGTTCACAAACATGTTTAATTAAGTTAAGTCTTATGAAATTTAAGAGTTGTTCAAACTAGGCCTAAGTCCATGAACCCTAACATATTTGTCTACGTCCCTATAAAGCCCATCAAACCCAAATTACTTCCATACAGCCCATTAGGCCCAAATCACATCCTTATGGCCTGTTAGGCCCAAAATAATTCCAAATCATGTATTATGGTTGACGGACTTAATTCATACACTAAACCAAACAAACTCATCAAACATAGCCTTAGGGCACATCAGGCCCATTTAGCTACATTCGGCTTTTCGGTTTTTCGGCATTGCTGATATCGTGTGTGTAGTGTTTGTACACACCTGGTAACCTTGCGTGCTGCAAACCCCTTAGACATGAACCTACAATTGACATTACTATTGATTAACCAAAGTTTTAACATATACTAATCAAAAATTGAAACCTCATCGTACCCTTACCGTGTACCTCACGTTCTAGTAGCCCTTCCTTTGCTACTATTAGCGTTTATCCTCTAGATCTGCACCCAAACACCTATAATGTCAGAACCAAGTGACCCATATTGTTCATAAGTCACCCCTATGAGCCATAATAGATTCACCCATTTACTAAATCGTGATTGAGTCGAGAATACTTACTACCTTGATAATAATCCTTACCTACCACGATTGCGATTGTTGAGCCAGACCCTTGTTAATACATGTTAACAGCAAAGAAAGGGTTAGATAGCCCTTTGGATTTTATCAAAACACACTAAAAAGTTCAACTAAGCACTTATCAAAATTTTCCTTTGATCTTGCGGCTTAGATATCTACTAAATAAGATTCAGCTTCCAAACGTGACTAAGAGTAGATAAAAAATGATTGAGGTGGAGAAACAACAACAAGGGTTCGATAAGAGTAGAGATTCAGCAAAGAAGGATGATGGTAATTCAAAAAGAAGAGAATTTGGCTATAGGGGAATTTGGCTTTTAGAGAAAGAAAAGAACACAACTCTAATAGGAATTTCAGCAAAAAGAATGATGGGTTTTCTTTTCAGCAAATGAAAGAATTTGGTTGAGGGGGAGAAAAGGAAGAAATAATAGAACCCAAGGAACCTATTTGCAAAACTCTCTAAATGCCGAAAGCCACAATAAAAAATCGTAGTACCCCTTAAAAGACCCAAAAACGGCACTCATCTACCCTCCTAACCTGAATTTATACACTCTCCACTTCCCAACACAACACCAACTCTTCACTCTTCTCAGCTTCAAACTTTTCTCCCTGATAACATCTTAGCCTTATCCAAATTTCCCTCCATTATCAGTTCACAAGATCAAATCAAACACTCCAATGAAAGAGTTCTAATTCCCTCAACTCTAGCTGCCCACTATGCAAAATAAACAGTCTCAAAATGTCTTACCTCTGCTCGAACCTTGGACCTCTTCATGCCACCTTGTAGCTTCCCAAGTGACGCCACTTGCCACTAGACCACAAGCTCATTTGTGTCCTATTTCTTCTTCATTTATTAAAAAGGCCTACTATCAGAAGTCATTGTTCCCTTGGGGCTAAAACCAAAATTTTTCTTATACCTTTAGTTTACCCCAGGATATCTCCAACACCCCTAAACACTCCAAATTTATTAACCCTCAAAGCCCATATGCCAATTTTCATTTTCTCGTTCACTTAAAAATTTTCTGAGACCCAAAGCCCAATGGGCACAATTTTTCTAGGCCCAAATTCGGGGCGTTACATGTGCCATGGGCATGTCCCTGACGCAGCAAAAAAAAGTTTGATTCGGATTAGGGTACTTAGAGGCAAAGAAAGCCAATCCAAAAGCCCATATAAACACCCTAGAGTCCAACCTTCAAGGGGGCGTTAGCTAGGCCAATGAGCCAAGCTAGCGGAGCCGAATTGTGGGATTCACTCGAATAAAGCCAGTTGATCATCTCAAGAAGCCGGAATCATACTCAAGATTGAGGATCTCTCTTTCGATTCCTTCAGGGGGTTTTAGGGTTTTTATTATGTTTTGTTTTATATTTTCTTTTGAGATGTTTTCTTTTATGATTATGAACTAAACCTCTCAATACCTGAGGGGGATGAAACCTAAGACGGATCTTGTTATTGTTTTTTGAGCTATATGATAAATACTTGATTTGTTCTTAATTATGTGTTCTTAGTTCTTGATTTGATATTCCAGGATATTGATTCAAGTACTAATTTGCTTAGGCAATGGAGTAAAAGTCCCTGTTTAAGAGTAGATCTAGCATAGTTAAGCGGAGTTGATCACAACCCTAGAAATAGGATGACAAAATCTATCGGATTAGGGTCAAACCTAATATGGGAGTCCATAGATCGAGTTAATGCAATTCTAGGGGTTTTAATTAGAAAGAAATTCCAATTAATCAACTTAGGGTTAGACGTTAGTAGCTTCGAAAGAGGTATAAATATAAATTAGGGAATCCTACGAATCAAGTCAAGTGAATAAACCGTCTAGTTCAAAGTTAGATAACAAGTGAAGTCTAGGTGGATTCTTCCTCGGTTATTGTCTCAATCAATTGGTTTTCCCCAAGTATTTCCCAATTCCTTCTCTTTGTCTTAGTATCTTTAGCTTAGTAGTTAGTTAATTTTAGATTAGATAACAATTCTCTTAATTCTTGGGCTAGATTATAGAAAGAGAGTTAGTATTAGTACTTTTGGTTCCTTTGGGTTTGACAATCCAGTCTTGCCACTAAACTGTACTACTGTTTGATAGGTGCACTTGCCTCGAGTCGTTGTCACAGTTAGTTTTTAGGCTAGATCATTCATTATAAATTTTTAATACTCTGACACAAGATCATAATAAAATTATGTTAGTAAAAGCAATGTGGGATCGACACGGTGTTGAAGAGGCTACGTTGAAGCCCGAAGATGTTATAAGACAACAATATATGAAACTATTCAATGGTAAGATTTTTAGGGACGAAAATCCTTAAGGGGGAAGAGTTGTAACAACCCAGTTTAGACCGTAGTCGGACTAGTGGTTTCGGGACAACAAATTTGAGTCAGTGAAATGTTTTAATAACATTTTTCATGTTTACACTATGTGATTAAGCATGTGGGAAAGTTTCATTAATTAATTTGATTGTTTGTGTGCTTAATTTGCAATAATGACTCAATTGCATTAAATGCAAAAGTGACTTGCTATTTTTTAAAGTGCTATATTGCTATGATTTTTATTATATGGGGTCCTTATGTGGTAAATTGGCCATTGGATGATACCATGGACGGTTTGGGGCTTAAGTTATAATGTTTTCATATTATTTTATAAAGGGTAATATAGTAAATTATGTGTTAAAATGAGATTAAATAAAATAAAACTTAAAAATTTCTTTTATTATCATCTTCCATCACCGAAAATAGAGAAAGGAAATAGCCATTGAAGCCTCATTAAGTTCGACCCTTGCATGATTCAATAGGTATGTGTTTGAGTTCGGTTTTGATGATTTTTACGTTTTTTGTGATCGTTGCATCGTGTTCTATTAAGCCCATGCTTTAATTCATGAAATTGGTGAAGATTTTGAGTGATGCCATTGATGAAATTGTGAGTTTTGTGATGTTAGATGATGAAAAATGAAAGATATGTGTTGGATTAATATGTTTTATCTTTGAATTTTTGATGAATTTAACTATTTAGGGCTAAATTGTGAAAGTGAAGAATTGAGGGACTAAAATGTGAAATGAATGAAATATGTGGGCTTATGTGGACTAATGGAATATTCGGCCAAGCATGTGTATAAAGAAATTATGTGTATTTTGTGATTTTGTGAAATAAGGACTAAAATGTCAAAATGTGAAAACGTGAGGTTTAGTTTGTAAAATGCCCTAAATATGTGTATATGGATTGAATTGAATGAATTGTGTTATTAAATAGCTAAATTTGAATTTATATGGATCAAGAACAAAAGAAAATGGAATTAGATCGGGGAAATCGAAAGTAGTCGAGTAGTCGTTTCCATCCGTTCATATCTGTATGAGGTATGTCGATATACAAATAAATGTGTTTGAATTGAATTATTATTGCTTTTATGTTAATGAAATATGAAGAATGGCTATTGGAGCTGATTATTTGAAATTTGAGAAAATCCGATAATGTGACGATGTTCGAAAAGTCTTGTACGAACCATAGGAAGTAGTTAGGATATGTATGCCATGACATAGGATTCCAATATGGTTATCGTGTAAGACCACGTCTGGGACGTTGGCATCAATTTGTGATTTATGTGTAAGACCATGTCTGGGACATCGGCTTCGTATTTGATTTTGTGTAAGACCCTATCTGGGACAGTGGCATCGATATTGATTACATGTAAGACCACGACTGGGACGTTGGCATTGTACAAGCTTTCAAGCTATTCGAGTAACCTATTTAATTCTGAAAGGTTCAACGGGCATTCCAAGAAATGAATAAATGTATGATTGTGTATCCAAATTTTGGGACATATGTATGTATATGAATTTGGCAATGAAAGGTATGTATGTATAAGATTATTTGATATATGAGCTACTTTATATGATATGTGCTTATGAACAAGTAGACATGATCAATGAAGATATAAGAAGAATGTGACTTGTGATTGTGTTATGCCTTGAACCATATGTATGAAATGGTTTATAATTGTTCTATGTGATAAGTTTATTTGTATATGGCTTACTAAGCTTTTGAAAGCTTACTTTGTGTGTGTTTGCATTATGTTATAGATTATCACATCTATTGGAAGCTCGGGGATCGTCGAGGATCATCACCACACTATCAAACTATACTTTGGAACCTTTTGAAAATGTACATATAGAAGTATGGCATATATAAGCTAGAGAACTTAAGTTATGTTTTGAAATGTGTATATATAGCCATATGATATGGCTTGATACTGAATGTGACTATGGAATGAATTTAGTATATGTTAAGTGATGCATAAGTTGATATGTTTGATTTGAGCATGAATGAATAAAAAGATGGTCAACCCTGGTAAGATTTATGTTTGTTTTTAGGAGTTAAAATGAGGAGAACGGTTATGAATTGAAATGAATTGTTATGAGGTATGAACCACATGTTTTCGAAGTGAGATTAGTATTTGAAATTTGTATGCTTGAGTTACACTTGTATATAGAAATGAATGATGTTGTAAGGACAAATTATGCATAATTTGGTATGTTTTAGCTATTTTTGGAACATGAAATGAAGCTTGTTTGGTGCTTGTAGGTTTGACCCAAAATTGGTGGTAATTTGGCCATGCAAATGGCCTATAATTTCCCACACGGTTGAGCATACAAGCGTGTGACCCGACTGTGTCCTTCACTGTCCCATTTCGAAGCAAATCAGTGTTGCACACTTGCCACACACATGGGCATGTGACAGTCCGTGTGATTCAATTCAGTATTGCACACGGGCCAAACACACGGGTGTGTGACAGGCCGTGTGGTTCTAGTCAGTTTTGCACACGGGCTGAGACATGGTCCTCACACGGCCTAGCCACACAGGCGTGTGCCCTGCTTTGAAAGAAAAATTTTTGAGTTCTGTAAAGTTTTCGTATGAGATTTGTTTAGTCCCTAACCTTCTCTAAAGTATGTTTAAGGTCTCGTAGACTTTGTAAAGGGACTGTATGAGTAGGTTTTATATTGTATTGATGTTGAATGATTGATGTTGTGTAATGTTTGTAAAATGTTCTGATATGTCTGGTAATGCCTCTTAACCTTAATTCAGTGACGGATACGGGTTAGGGGTGTTACAGCTATACATGCCATTATATAACCTGTAATAGTGTGATATCTCCTGACTCTGATGAGATTTGTTGTGCTTAAACAGAGATGCTTTCCAACCGAGCTAATTTTGATAGTGTGGAAAGTGATACTCAAGTATCTGAGTAGAAATGTGTCTATGATAAGTTTAAACTCATAAAGGTATGAATAAAAATTCATAATATCATATTGATGAGAAATGTTATGTTATATGTGTGTTTATATGATAGTTAATTTTCGAGGCTTTACAATCTTCACCCTTACCAGTATAGTATGATACAATGAAATCCATAAGATTTAGATTTAATAAGCTCATAGGTGTGAAACAAAAGAGTTCAGTAACTAAATGATTGATAATGTGGTTAGAGATGGGAATGGGTTCGCAAGTAAAGATAGTTCTAGAAAAGATATCAGATTTTTTGAAGATCATTCGATTACGCAATGTTACTTTTAAAGAAGAAGATAATCTCGACTAATCGACTCATTCAGGTATGATGTCTAAAGAATGTATTAAGAAAAATTTCTTATGAATTGGTTTTCATTAGTGAATGGAATAATGTGGAAGTAGTGATGACAGTAATAATCATTGGAATAATGTTGAGTTGTAAAGATATTTGAATGCAGTAATTATAGTTGAGTAAATTATGAAGATCTCTTCTAGGTATTCTATGTGTTCATTCATTCTCAGAGGTATATGTAGCTATTCATTTTTAGATGAAATTTTAATCATATGAGAATGCTAGTTGACTATATTGTTAAAGGAAAGCATTGTTGGTTTGGCTGGTTTATGATCGACATTACTCTATCATTCTTTGGCATTCTATTCCATTATGTTTGGTAGAAAGTTTGACGGTAAAATTCATATGATACTAGTATTCTATTTCTACTAGTTATTGCTCTGCTTTATATAATATATATAGAAAGTATATTGTCTCTGTTACAATCGATTCCAGTGTGTATGAGCGGTGTTTTTCTTCTAGATTTTCTCTGGGATATCATCGAGATCTTTATCATCCAATATGGGTTGTGTTCTCGAAAATTTAGTATAGCTTCACGTCTTGGATTTCCATATCTCAGTTTTTTTTATCATTTTTAATGTTTAATTTATCAAACATGGCTCATCTGTAAAGGATATTCAGTGATCGACAATAATTATATTTATTATAGTTATAATTTCTAGTTTGATCATGGGAGCATGGTGATGCTGATCTCAAGTTTTTCTATGTTTTCGTGAAAAAGGTTGACATCGAAAAAGTATAGATAGTGAAAGCTCAAGCTCAAATTTGTATAATGGTTTTCTTTTCCCAAGTGTGGAAATAATTTTGTGCATTCACGGGTAAATAGGCGGACAAGTTGAAGAAAGTATTCATGTTCTATAAAACATGATACAGAAATATATCTATTAGATTTGTTCTAATCGAAATTTGTTATTATGAGCTAAAGTTTTTTTTAATTGATAAAGTTATTGCACTTGTGAAGTTTGAATGGTCTGATACTTGTTAACAAAGTTTTAAACAGTTGAAAGCATTGTTAACCGAAACACTATTTTTGGTTTAGCCTGAATCAGGTAAATAATTTGTGATTTTCAGTAATGCGTCATTGAACTGATTGGGATGTGTTTTAGTACAAGAATGTAAAGTGGTAGTTTATGCTTCCAGACGATTAAAGCCATATTAAAAGAATTATTTGACACGCGATTTAGAGTTGGTCGCTATTGTGTTTGCGTTGAAAATTTGACGACATCATTTGTTCGACGAAAAATGTCACATACTTACTAATCAGAAGAGTTTAAAGTATCTGATGTCACAGAAAGGTCTGAATTTGAGACAGTGTAGATGGCGCGTGCTATTGAAAGATTATGAGTAGTTATTAATTAACCTGTGGGAAAACCAAATATATTTGCAGATGCTAGAGTAAAACATCTTTGTTTACTTTGGTTACACGATTGACCTTGTCTGATCCTAGCTGAATTAAAAGCTAAATCGATGTTTTTATTTCAAAAATTAGAAGCTCAGAAATGTGATGGTGAATTGTAAGCTAAACGAGTACAGTGTGAGTCGACTTTTAATTCTGAATTTTAGGTCGGATCTAATAACTATTTATTATTCAGAGGTAGAATTTGTGCACCGAAGAATCCAGAGCTTATACTAAAAATTTTGCTAGAAGCTCACCATGGTAGCTTGTCTGTTCATCTGGGGAGTAATAAGATGTACAGTGAATTGAGGTAGATGTACTGGTGGTCAGGTATGAAACACGATATTTCTGATTTTGTGTTCAGATGTTTGATTTGTTAACAGGTTAAAGCCGAATATCAAGTGCGTTCAGGACTATTATAGCCAGTAATAATACCGGGGTGGAAATAGGATAGAGTTATAATATACTTCGTATCAAGTTACCGTAATCTCCGAAAAAGAAAGATGCTATCTGGGTTGTTATTGATTGGTTGACGAATTCTACATATTTATTCCGGTACGTATAGATTTCTCACATGGCAGATTGGCTGAGTTATGTGTTCTAAGGTTGTCAGGTTACATAGAGTGTAACAGACCAAATTTGACCCTAATCAAAACGATGGTTTCGGGACCACGAATCTGAGTCCGAGAAATAATTTAATATTTTATTTTGTGTTCAATATGTGTGAATTAAAATGTGTGAAAGTTTCGTAGAAAAATTTCATTGTTTAGGTGCTTAATTTGACAAAAAGGACTTAATCGCGTAAATTTTAAAAGTCTCAAACTATAGTGAAAAGTGCCTATTTGATGATGGCATATTAAAGTGGAGCATTAAAAGGGTAAATAACCCATTTTTGATTTAGTGGGTGGCTTATGTCAAGAATACCCTTAAGTTATATGTTAGTTGTTATTTTATATTAAAGGTTAAATTAGTAATTGAATAATTACTTTTATAATATGTTAAAATAACATAAACAAAAGCCACCATCTTTATCATTCTCTCATGGCCGAATATTGAGAAAGAAAAAGGGGGGTTTTTGTTCTTTGATTTTCGGCACTTGGAGGCTTGATTTCAAGGTTAGTTTGAATTTAGTTTTTGTTAATTTTTACGTTTTTGAGATCGTTGCTTCAAACCATAGCTGACCCATGTTAAAAATTTTGAATCTAAGCATGTTTGAAGTTTGGCTATTGATAGGTTTATATGGTTTTTGATGTTTGATGATGTTAGATAAAAGATAAGTTAAAAATTAGTATATTATGTATTGGAAATTTTGATGAATTTTTGTTTTTAGGGCCAAATTATAAAAATGAAATTTTAGAGGGGCTTATTTGCTAAATAATTGAAAGAAAAGGATTTGTATAGTCCCTATACATATTCGGCCCTTAAGGAGTATTGAGAAATTTGGTGTATTTTGTGTTTTAGGCAAATAGGACTAAATTGTAAAAATTGGCAATAGTAGGGGTAAAATGGTAAATTACCTATTTATGTGCTTAGGGACTAAATTGAGATGAAATGTACTTGAATGAGCTAAATTTTAATGTGTTTTAGATCAAGAGCAAAGAAAAACAGATTTAGATCAAGGAAAGACGAAGGTTCTCGAATAGCCGATTTGCACGGTCTATCGACAGCCGAGGTAAGTCCTTAAGCAAATTTATGTCAAAGAATTATTCACGAACTTAGTATATAATAAATGTGGAAATTTGAGGCATCCAAATGTATGTTGGCCGAATGTAGAGGTATGAATTTGTAGTAAATTTATTTGTTGAATATACTGTGAATAATTATGTTTGGTTTAATATGTGAAAGTGATATGTTGTAAATGAGATAGTTGTGGTTTTTAGTATCAAGTAATGTGTGTTGGAATGTTGAAAATGTTGAAAATCCGGGCTTTGAGCCCAGCAGGCCTTGTGCCGGTGATCTAATTCGGGCTTTGAGCCTAGCGAGCCTTGTCTTGGTGTTACTTATCGAGCTTTAATGCCTAGCGAGCTTTGTCTTGTGTTACTTATCGAGCTTTAATGCCTAGCGTGCCTTGTGTTGGTGTTATTTATCGTGCTTTAATGCCTAGCGTGCTTTGTGCTTGTTATATTTCGTGCTTTTTACCTTGCGGCCTTGTGCTTGATCCATTTCAAAGCTTCTTGCCTAGCGAACTTTGTCTTGGTTGATTTATTTTGGGCTTTAATGCCTAGTAGGCTTTATGCTAGTGATATGTCATAAATGGAGATTTTGAGAATCAAACAAGGTGAGACACATATATAGTGCTATGTGCTAAAAGCTCGGGTAAGAATTAGCCTACTATATTAGCAAGAAATGAAGTGAGCTAAATTCTTATTATTTTAGTTAAATATGATGTGATGAAATGGACAATTCAATAAGTATTTTATTTTATGATGTTGAGCTTATCATTAATGTGTATGAACATTTCTTATATGTAAACTCAGGTTATATACATGTACGTTACAGTGAAAATTCGGTTATAAAATGGAAAGATCAGTGATGAATGAGACAAAGTGTTTGCTTATGTGTATAAGTCAAAATAGAAGATCGATGCCTAGATTGATTCATGTGATTTGATAATGTATATGTTCATGATGACATAGTAACGATATTTAAATCAAGAGCGTTACTAGTATTCAACTATGTACATTTTACATATTGAAATATTTATGTTCCATACTATAAGCTTGGATATTAACATGTTTAAATGTATGTGCATTACATTTATATTTGCTTGAGACTTACTAAGCTAGCAAGCTTACTGTGTGTGTGTGTTCTTGTTTACCTCTGTTTTATAGATTTTTGATTCAAGCTACGGACTCGAAGGATCTTAAAGAAGTCAACCACACTATCCACTCTTTTTTGGTACTGATAAACTTGGTTTTTGATTCAAAAGGCATGTATAGGTTAGACCAAGCTGTATTACTAATGATACTTAATCGTGTATATAATTATAGCCTTGCGAAAAGGGCTACTTATTTTGGGTTAAACTTCATCAATATGCTTGGATGAAATGGCTTGCTCATGATATTAATGAATGTTTGTATTCGGTTGAAGTTTAGATATTATTGAAAATGTGGTAGGTGATATGAGTGTTATGTATTTAGTTGTAAAATCTTAACTTGGGATATTGAATGTTAAATATGGTTGTTACGGTTAGGCGATAATAATGATCTCATAATGAAAATTTGTATATGTAAGTTGATTTGTTAGATTCGTTTGTTAATCATAAGTATAAGTAGTTATAAATTATATGGATAAGTGGTATGGAAGGTTTGGTCCAGGCGTGATTAAATATGCTTATATTTCTATGTTAATTTAGTTTGAGATCTATGTTTATGAATGGTCAATAGTGTACAAATTCATGACATAGATTTCATGTATTATGGAAGTTTAGTTAGTACATTCGGTCTTTGATCGTATGCATATAACATGCAAAGTTAATTTGTGATTATGGCATTAAAAGTTAAGATGATGTGCATTCTGTTTTATGTATTTGAAAAAGGTATACTATTCCTTAGTTTATAAGTGTGCAATCGGGTGACATATACATGTAACCATATGATGCTTATTAATAGTTCTAACTATAAATTTTTGATGTGCATTGGTTCGAAACAAGATTGTACATGAGGTATGGTTGCATGAAATGAATGCGAAGGTGGTGGTGCTAAGTAGGTGTTTGTATTTGTTTTGTGGTATATTATTAAAGAAATGTATATTGATTAATCATTCTGTATTATTTGATGATTATATCGAATATACTTAGAATTTTAATCATACATATATGTGATAGAGTAATAAAAAGGGTGTTACATTTGATTGGTATCAGAGCTTACGGTTTAGTCGATTCTAGGACTACCGTAGCGCGTGTGAGTCTAGCTATACATGCCTTTTTCATATATCGATAGTGTGGTGACTTCTGATATTCTAAACTATGTTTTATATAGTAAATGGACACTGATCCTGAAAGAGCTGTAACGGATGATGTGGAGAGTGTAGCGCCTGACCGTGCACATAGATCAGTGCCGGTAGACTCTCGACCAGTTTCGGGTAGCCACGAGGGGGAGGCTAAACAAGCCTTCTATCAGATGATGAATGAGTGGTTTACCCAGTTTATCCAGACTAATCTGGTTGTACACCAACCTCCACCCCCGAATAATCCAACTCCGATTCCTTCAGCACCTCCGATGATAGATCCGATGAGATCTAGTAGGCCTCTAGTTGATAAAATCAAGAAATTTAGGGCCGAAGAATTCAAGGCTAATGATGATGATGACGTAGAGCGAGCCGAAATGTGGCTTGATAACACTATACGGGTACTAGATGAGCTATCCTGTACTCCAGACGAATGCCTGAAGTGTGCTATATCTTTACTTCGGGACACTGCATATCACTGGTGGAATACACTAGTATCAGTGGTTTCGAAAGAAAAAGTGACGTGGGATTTCTTCCAGAATGAATTACGTAAGAAATATATCAGTCAAAGATTCATTGATCAAAAATGAAAAGAATTTCTTGAACTGAAACAAGAAAGGATGACCGTGACAGAATATGAACGGAAATTTGTCAGGCTTAGCAGATATGCTAGAGTGTGTGTATCAACTGAAGCCACTATGTTCAAAAGGTTTGAAGACGGTCTGAATGAAGAGATAAAGTTGCTTGTTGGCATTCTTGAAATTCAAGAATTTGTGACTCTAGTTGAGCGAGCTTGCAAAGCTGAAAAACTCGGGAAAGAGAAAAGAAAAGCTGAGACAGAAGCTAGAGACATTCGTAAGAGGTCGTCGGGTAAGACTTTCCATTCCACATCTAAGAAGTTCAAAGATGATTTCAGCCGACATAAAGTTACTTCAAATTTACCTAGACGTGATCGACCTCCAGTGGGCTCCCGAGCTACCTCGATGGCCAGTGTTGGTAACGTTCCACAGAATCAAGTTGAATGCAAACATTGTGGAAAATGGCATTCTGGGAGTTGTAGAGTTCGTGATCGGTCCTGTTTTAAATGTGGATCCTCGGACCATTTTTTTCGAGAGTGCCCAATGTTAGCTGAGTAGAATACGGCACAGAACTCTAGACCGAGCGCAAACCGACCAAGACGGCGGACCACCAAGACATTCGGCAATGTAGGTGGCGATCGAGAGGGACGAAGAATACTGCAGTTCGATCCGAGGCAAGAGCTCTAGCTAGAGCTTATGTTACTTGAGCTAGAGAGGATGCTTCTTCTCCAGATGTCATTACCGGTACTTTCACCCTTTATGATATTATTGTGATTGCATTGATTGATCCTGGTTCGACCCATTCATATGTGTGTGAAACTCTAGTATTCGGTAAGACTCTGCCAGTTGAGTCTACTGAGTTCGTGATTCGTGTGTCCAACCCTTTGGGTAGATGTGTGTTTGTTAATAAAGTTTGTAAAGGTTGCCCGTTGATGATTCGTGATTTTTGTTTCCCAGTCGATTTAATGCTATTGCCCTTCGATGAGTTTGATATAATTTTGGGAATGGACTGGTTAACTTCGCATGATGCAGTGGTGAATTGCAAAAGAAAGCTTATTGATTTGAGACATCAGAATGGTGAGATCATTAGAATTGAATCCAGTGATTTAAGTGGGTTTCCTATAGTTATATCCTCGATGTTAGCCCGGAAGTATGTGAGAAAAGGTGCAAAGCTTATTTGGCTTATGTCTTCGGATAATAAATTGTCCGAGAAATAGATTGAATCTATACTGATTGTATGTGAATACCGGATGTGTTTCTAAAAATTACGGGTTTACCCTCAAAGACAAGAGATTGAGTTTAGCATTGAATTAGCACGGAATGACTCGATCTCAATAACTCCATATCGGATGGCACCTCTTGAGCTAAAAGAGTTGAAAGCACGCTTGCAAGAGTTAACAGATAGGGCTTTGCACGACCAAGTTTCTCTCCTTGGGTGCACCGCTTTTTGTGAAAAAGAAAGATGGGACGATGCGAATATGTATTGATTATCGGCAAATCAATAAGGTAACTATAAAGAATAAGTACCGTTACCTCAGATTGATGGTTTGTTTGATCGGTTGAAAGGGCTTCAGATTTTCAAAGATAGATTTGAGATCGGGTTATTATCGATTCTGAGTCGAGATATCTGAGATGTGCCAAAGACATTCCGGATGAGGTACGGACATTTTGAGTTTTTGGTTATGCCTTTTGGGCTTACTAATGCACTTGTTGTTTTTATGGATTTGATGAATCGAGTTTTTAGATAGTTTTTGGATCGATTTGTGGTAGTGTTTATTGATGATGTATTGATCTACTCCAAAGATGAAATTGAGCATGCTGAGCATTTGAGATTAGTGCTACAAACTTTGCGAAATCAACAGTTGTATGCGAAGTTTAGTAAGTGTGAGTTCTGGATGAAAGAGGTCATCTTTTTGGGACAAGTTGTTTCAGCATCAGGCATTCGAGTTGATCCGAACAAAATCTCGGCTATACTTGATTGGAAGCCACCGAAAATTGTTTCTAAGATTCGAAGTTTTCTCAGACTTGTGGGTTACTATCGACGATTTGTGAAAGGTTTTTCTATGATAGCTACCCCGTTGACAAAGTTGTTCGAAAAGATGCGAGGTTCGAGTGGTCAGAAAAGTGTCAGAAAAGTTTTGATCACCGAAAGCCCTTTTGATGAAGCTCCAGTGTTAGTTCAGCTTTAATCGGGTAAAGAATTTGTTGTTTATTCGATGCTTCTTTGAATGGTTTGGGCTGCGTTTTGATGCGGGAAGGCAAAGTTGTAGCCTACGCTTCAAGACAATTGAAGCCGCATGAAAGAAATTACCCGACATGATTTAGAACTTGCAGCTATTGTGTTCTCATTGAAAATTTGGCGTCATTATTTATTTGGCGAGAAATGTCACGTTTACTCGGATCATAAAAGCCTAAAGTATTTGATGACTCAGAAAGAGTTGAACTTGAGACAACATAGATGGTTAGAACTGTTGAAAGACTATGAGTTAGTGATTGACTACCATTCGGGGAAAGCTAACGTGGTTGCAGATGCATTAATTCGAAAATCATTGTTTGTTCGTGCATTGAACACACAGATGGTTATGTCAAGTGATAGTTCTATCATAGCTGAGTTAAAAGCAAGACCGATGTTTATTCAGCAAATTTGTGATGCACAAAAAGCTGACAAAGATTTGATTGTTAAACGGGTTCAGTGTGGAAATAATGCAGAGTCAGAATTTCGAATTGATGAAAATGACTACTTGAAATACAAAGGCCGAATGTGTGTACCGAGGGATGTGGAATTGATTTAGATGCTATTGAAAGAAGCTCATAATAGTCAGATGTCGATACATCCGGGTAGGACAAAAATGTATAATGACTTGAAGCAGTTCTACTGGTGGCCTGGTATGAAACGAGATATATCTGAATTTGTTTCAAGGTGCTTAATTTGTCAGCAAGTAAAAGTCAAACATCAGGTGCCTTCTGGGTTGCTTCAACTGATCATGATACCTGAATGGAAATGGGATAGAATCACTATGGATTTTGTATCTGGTTTGCCTATGACACCGAGCAAGAAAGATGCGATCAGGTTATAGTTGATAGATTGACCAAATCGGCTCATTTTGTACCAATTGAACGGACTACTTACTTGATAAACTTGCCTGAATTGTATATATCACAAATTGTGAGGTTGCATGGTGTGCCAAGTTCCATTGTTTCATACGAGACCCGAGATTCACATCACGATTTTGGAAGAAGTTGCAAGATGCTTTAGGTACTAAACTTTATTTTAGTACAGCCTTTCATCAGCAGACGGATGGACAATCCGAGAGAACTATTCAGATACTTGAAGACATGTTGAGATGTTGCATTCTCGAGTTTGAAGGTACTTGGGAACGATACCTACCTCTGATTGAATTTGCCTATAATAACAGTTTTCAATCTAGTATCAAAATGGCGCCCTATGAAGCCTTGTACGGGTGAAGGTTTCGAACACCATTATACTGGACTGAGCTCAGTGAGAATAAGATACATGGGGTTGATTTGATTAAAGAAACCGAACAGAAAGTAGCTATTATTAGAGATAATTTGAAAGCTGCCTCGGATCGCCAAAAGTCCTATGCTGACTTGAAACGTAAAGACATTGAAATTCAAGTTGGAGATCAAGTATTCTTGAAAGTTTCTCCGTGGAAAAAGGTACTCCGATTTGGTTGGAAAGGCAAACTTAGTCCGAGATTCATCAGACTTTATGAAATTACTAAACGTATTGGACCTGTTGCTTATAGGTTGAAGTTGCCTTCTGAGTTAAAAAAGATACATGACGTATTTCATGTTTTGATGCTTTTTAAGTACATATCAGATCTGTCTCATATGATCACACCATCTGAGATTGAAATCCAACCCGATATGACGTATGAGGAAGAACCGATTCGTATTTTAGCTCGGGAAAAGAAAAAGTTAAGAAACAAGAAAATTCCATTAATGAAAGTACTGTGGAAAAGGCACAGAGTTGAAGAGGCTACGTGGGAGCCTGAAGATTTAATGAGGCAACAATATTCGATGTTGTTTAACGGTAAGATTTTCGGGGACGAAAATCCTTAAGGGGGGAGAGTTGTATGATGAATTTGACCCTAATCGGAACGGTGGTTTTGGGACCACGAATCCGAGTCTGAGAAATAATTTAATATTTTATTTTGTGTTCAATATGTGTGAATTAAAATGTGTGAAAGTTTCATAGAAAAATTTCATTGTTTAGGTGCTTAATTTGACAAAAAGGACTTTATCGCGTAAATTTTAAAAGTCTCAAACTATAGTGAAAAGTGCCTATTTGATGATGGCTTTTTAAAGTGGAGCATTAAAAGGGTAAATAACCCATTTTTGAGTTAGTGGGTGGCTTATGTCAAGAATACCCTTAAGTTATATGTTAGTTGTTATTTTATATTAAAGGTTAAATTAGTAATTGAATAATTACTTTTATAATATGTTAAAATAACATAAACAAAAGCCACCATCTTTATCATTCTCTCATGGTGGAATATTGAGAAAGAAAAAGGGGGTTTTTTTTTCTTTGATTTTCGGCACTTGGAGGCATGATTTCAAGGTTAGTTTGAATTTAGTTTTTATTAATTTTTACGTTTTTGAGATCGTTGCTTCAAACCGTAGCTGACCCATGTTAAAATTTTGAATCTAAGCATGTTTGAAGTTCGGCTATTGATAGGTTTATATGATTTTTGATGTTTGATGATGTTAGATAAAAGATAAGTTAAAAATTAGTATATTATGTATTGGAAATTTTGATGAATTTTTGTTTTTAGGGCCAAATTGTAAAAATGAAATTTTAGAGGGGCTTACTTGCTAAATAATTGAAAGAAAAGGACTTGTATAG
This sequence comes from Gossypium rotundifolium, assembly GCA_025506655.1. Taxonomy (NCBI): domain Eukaryota; kingdom Viridiplantae; phylum Streptophyta; class Magnoliopsida; order Malvales; family Malvaceae; genus Gossypium; species Gossypium rotundifolium. The sequence continues at coordinate 65,494,953 of CP106726.1, forward strand.
TCCCTATACATATTCGGCCCTTAAGGAGTATTGAGAAATTTAGTGTATTTTGTGTTTTAGGCAAATAGGACTAAATTGTAAAAATTGGAAATAGTAGGGGTAAAATGGTAAATTGCCTGTTTATGTGCTTAGGGACTAAATTGAGATGAAATGTACTTGAATGTGCTAAATTTTAATGTGTTTTAGATCAAGAGCAAAGAAAAATGAATTTAGATCGGGGAAAGACGAAGGTTCTCGAATAGCCGATTTGCACGGTCTATCGACAGCCGAGGTAAGTCCTTAAGCAAATTTATGTCAAAGATTTATTTACGAACTTAGTATATAATAAATTTGGAAATTTGAGGCATGCAAATGTATGTTGGCCGAATGTAGGGGTATGAATTTGTAGTAAATTTATTTGTTGAATATACTGTGAATAATTATGTTTGGTTTAATATGTGAAAGTGATATGTTGTAAATGAGATAGTTGTGATTTTTAGTATCAAGTAATGTGTGTTGGAATGTTGAAAATGTTTAAAATCCGGGCTTTGAGCCTAGCAGGCCTTGTGCCGATGATCTAATTCGGGCTTTGAGCCTAGCAGGCCTTGTGCCGGTGTTACTTATCAGGCTTTAATGCCTAGTAGGCTTTGTGCCGATGTTACTTATCAGGCTTTAATGCCTAGCAGGCCTTGTGCCGGTGTTATTTATCAGGCTTTAATGCTTAGCAGGCTTTGTGTCGGTGTTATATTTCAAGCTTTTTGCCTAGCAGGCCTTGTGCTTGATCCATTTCGAGCTTCTTGCCTAGCGAGCTTCGTGCGATGATTTATTTTGGACTTTAATGCCTAGTAGGCTTTATGCCGGTGATATGTCATAAATGGAGATTTTGAGAATCAAACAAGGTGAGACACATATATAGTGCTATGTGCTAAAAGCTCGGGTAAGAATTAGCCTACTATATTAGCAAGGAATGAAGTGAGCTAAATTCTTATTGTTTTAGTTAAATATGATGTGATGAAATGGACAATTCAATAAGTATTTTATTTTATGATGTTGAGCTTATCATTAATGTGTATGAACATTTCTTATATGTAAACTCAAAGTTATATACATGTATGTTACGTTGAAAATTCTGTTATAAAATGGAAAGATCGGTGATGAATGAGACAAAGTGTTTGCTTATGTGTATAAGTCAAAATAGAAGATCGATGCCTAGATTGGTTCATGTGATTTGATAATGTATATGTTCATGATGACATAGAAACGATATTTAAATCAAGAGCGTTACTAGTATTCAACTATGTACATTTTACATATTGAAATATTTATGTTCCATACTATAAGCTTGGATATTAACATGTTTAAATGTATGTGCATTACATTTATATTTGCTTGAGACTTACTAAGCTAGCAACCTTACTGTGTGTGTGTTCTTGTCTACCTCTGTTTTATAGATTTTTGATTCAAGCTACGGACTCGAAGGATCTTAAAGAAGTCAACCACACTATCCACTCTCTTTTGGTGTTGATAAACTTTGTTTTTGATTCAAAAGGCAAGTATAGGTTAGACTAAGTCAGTATTACTAATGATACTTAATCGTATATAATTATAGCCTTGCGAAAAGGGCTACTTATTTTGGGTTAAACTTCATCAATATGCTTGGATGAAATGGCTTGCTCATGATATTAATGAATGTTTGTATTCGGTTGAAGTTTAGATATTATTGAAAATGTGGTAGGTGATATGAGTGTTATGTATTTAGTTGTAAAATCTTAACTTGGGATATTGAATGTTAAATATGGTTGTTACGGTTAGGTGATAATAATGATCTCATAATGAAAATTTGTATATGTAAGTTGATTTGTTAGATTAGTTTGTTAATCATAAGTATAGGTAGTTATAAATTATATGGATAAGTGGTATGGAAGGTTTGGTCCAGTGTGATTAAATATGCTTATATTTCTATGTTAATTTAGTTTGAGATCTATGTTTATGAATGGTCAATAGTGTACAAATTCATGACATAGATTTCATGTATTGTGGAAGTTTAGTTAGTACATTCGGTCTTTGATCGTATGCATATAACATGCAAAGTTAATTTGTGATTATGGCATTAAAAGTTAAGATGATGTGCATTCTGTTATATGTATTTGAAAAAGGTATACTGTTCCTTAGTTTATAAATGAGCAATCCGGTGACATATACATGTAACCATATGATGCTTATTAATAGTTCTAACTATAACGTTTTGATGTGCATTGGTTCGAAACAAGATTGTACATGAGGTATGGTTGCATGAAATGAATGCGAAGGTGGTGGTGCTAAGTAGGTGTTTGTATTTGTTTTGTGGTATATTATTAAAGAAATGTATATTGATTGATCATTCTGTATTATTTGATGATTATATCGAATATACTTAGAATTTTAATCATACATATATGTGATAGAGTAATAAAAAGGGTGTTGCACAGAGTGTCGGTCTCCATTATTTCGGATAGAAATCCGAGGTCTATATCGCAATTAAGGAGAAAGCTACAAGAAGCTCTGAGCACGCGATTGCATTTTAACACTGCAATTTACCCTCAATTCGATGGTAAGTCTAAGAGAGTGATTCAGATTCTTGATGATATGGTTCGTTACTATGTTTTAGAGTTCAAAGGTAACTGGGAAAAATGTTTACCGTTGGCCGAATTCACTTATAATAATAATTTTCAGTCGAGTGTAAGATGGCACCGTATGAAGTTTTATGTGGTTGTAAATGACAAACGCTGTTATATTGAATTGAGCTCGGTGAGAAAAAGATACACGAGGTTGAATTGATTCCTAATTCTGGGGAAAAAATTGAAATGATTCGTGAAAGTTGAAAACAGCTTCAGATCGACATAAATGATATGCAGATTTGAAACGTAAAGATATTGGATTTCGGATCGATGGTAGAGTGTTTCTGAAAATATCACCCTCGAAAAGGATTCTTCGATGTGGTCGTAAAGGGAAGTTGACTCCCCAATTTATTGGGCCGTATTAGTTTAGCAAGAGAGTAGGGCTAGTGACATACCAACTTGAATTACAATCAAAGCTAAAACATATTCATAATGTGTTTTAGTTATCTATGTTGCGATCAGACCATTCTTATATAATATCTCTGACATATGTTGAGATTTAGTTGACATGTTAGATAATGAAGAACCGATCCGAATTTTAGTTCGAGAGGTTAAATAGTTGAGAAATAAACACATAGCTTTAGTAAAAGTTTTGTGGCAACGACATGGTGTCGAAGAGGCTACATAGGAACCCGAGGAAGCTCTGAGAAAAAAGTACCCTAACCTATTCACTGGTAAGATTTTCAAGACAAAAATCCTTAAGGGGGAAAGTTGTAACAACCCATTTTTAGTCAAATCGAAACAGTATTTTTGGGACCACAAATTCGAATTCAAAATATTTATTTTATTATTATTTTAATGTCTATAGCATGATAATATGTTCGTGAGAAAATTTCGTTAAGAAATTTTATCGTTTGATTGGTCGATTTGATAAAAAAAGGACTAAATCGTGTAAAATGCAAAAGTATTGTTCTATTAGCTAAAGGTGTTTAATAGTTATAGAACCTTAAAGTTAAGGACCTTATGTGGTAATTAGACCATTTTTTTAGTAAGTGGACATTTATTGGCATAGAATGGATGATTTAAATAGTTTATTATTAAATGTTAATTTAGTAATTTGGTTAATTAAAGGATATAATAATAAAACAAATTAAGTATCATCTTCCACTATCATTTTACCAACTGAAATTGAGAAAGAATGGCAGCTATGGGAGTTTGAAGTTTCGACAACCTTAATTTCTGTAACGCCCCAAAATCTAAGTATTTATTTTTGTATGTTTGTAACACAAATATCTGCCTATCTCAGGGGTTAAGTGATTTGGTTGTGTTTGGGAGTGTCTGAGAAGTCTTGGGTTCAAGCTTGGGCATGGGCAAAAAAAAATTATTTTTAAGGAATAAACCCTTGCCTATAGTTAGTATGCTTTTAAATTATCGTGGGTAAAGCAAGACATAAAGAGTCTGTTGGTCTAGGGGGTAAGTGGCATGTTACCTATACCAGAGGACTGATGTTCAAATCTTGGTGGGGCAGTGGAGTATTTATTTTGCTGTTGTACTGTGGGGGTGTTTTGGTTTGACTGAAACACTGAAGTGGTTGAGGAGAATTCAAATTGGGTAGTTGAGGGGAGATATGGTAGGTTGGAGAGATTGAACAGGGATTTTTGGAGAAAATCAAGGGAAGTGAGAGGAGAGGGAGTGTTGTGCTAAAATTGGACTTTGGGCACTCAAGAATTTGACCAGAGTGGTATGCTCCTCATTTTCAATTTTGCATTTATATTTGTTTTTTTCCCTCTTTTTGCTTGAAGGCTGGATGTGGTAGGGGTTGCATTAGAGTATTCTTTGATACTCATTTCTTTGGTGAGCACTTCCTCTTTCAATTGCCTCTTATTTATTTCTTTTCCCAATTGATTTTGTTGTTGGTCGAATATACCTTCTTCCCCTCCTTCGATCCATTTGTTAACAGATTTTCTTTCTCTTTATCTTACTTTTGTGATAGGATATTCCAATATTTCTCTTCTATTTTCTCCTTTAAACCATTTTCTCTTATCATCTCTCTTTAGTTGGTACCCAGGTAGAATACTTCATCCTTCTATCGATATTTTGTCTTCAGTTTAGTGATTATTCTGAAAAATCGGTAAGAACACTTGACTCCTTCTTGTTTTCTATTAATTTGTATCAAGTCTCCCTTTTTTTACACTGTTTAAAGCCAAATACTCTTTTCTCTTATTGTCTATTCTCGGCTTCCTTCCCTTATGTATGGTGTTTCTTTTGGTTTTTAGAACTTCTCGAGGAGTGAAGGAGTTTGCAAGTAGCATTGAAGCGTTCGAAACCTTTCTCTCATCACTCGATCGAAAGTAACTATATTCTTAATCAGCGTGTTCAATCTGAGTATTTTGGCTTGCATTCGTGGGTGTAGGCCGAATGCTCTTTCCCCTACTTTTGGGTTCTGTGGTGCTGTAAGTTATCATATGTGGATTTAAGCCATGTGTATAAACAATTCTGTTTAATAAAATCCGCTTGTAAAGTAGATATTCATCAAGAAGTTTGTAATCAACCTTCGTCAGCGGTCTAAGAGGGCTAAGCCAAATTTGTTCAATCAAGGCAGGTTTGGTGCTCACGGGTTATTCACACGTTTTTGCAAAAGGTGTGTACACACTGCCCAAATCATAAATTGACAAAAGTCGAAAAATATGACAATTGACACTACACGAGCGTGCGCTCGCTCGTGTGGTAGTCTGAACGCATAAAATGTGGGCGTTTGACTATTGAGGCCACCATGAGCGATTTCATGGTCTTAGGCCATTTTAGGCCATGTTCGGCCAAAATGGGTCATGTGGGCCCAATAGACTTGCGGTCTCCACACGGGTAAACCACATGAATGGGTGGAGAATATTGGGCCAAGCTATGCAATTTACATGGCCGAGACCATTTCGGCTATGTGGGCCACATGGGTGGGTAGGCCCATATTATGGGCCTTGGGCCCATTTTCACTGTTTGATTGTTAAGGTTGCACGGTCGCCCGAGACGACTATGGACCTACTGATAGGTCGATAAGTATACCTAGACCCCAAACTGATGAATTGACTATTATGCCCCATATGATATAAAATGACTGTGTGCCTTATGTTATGTATGACTGTGTATGAGCATGCCACGGTATATATGTTGCATACATATGTGATATGTTGCATGGGGATAGGATTATTATGATTGTAGGAGTGTACTGTACTAGCTTTCTCTTTGCAAATCTTTTTAGTCTTAAATGTAGGTACTAATTTTTGAAGTGTAGGGATGGGTGGGTGATTTTATCCCCACATGGAGTGTAGGGTTGGATGGAGTGGAGTGTAGAGGCTGGTTGGGTAGGATTTTTGATTTCATGTACGAATTCTATCATCACTAAAATGGGCTAAGGCCCCAACTGAACTTAACTGTTATTGATTTGGGCTTAGGCCCAGACTGTAGTTGCCTACGGCATGATTGGCCATTTTGCTTATATGGGGTTACACACTGAGTTTTCGTAAACTCACCTATCTGTGTATCTGTACAGGTAATCCCCTGTCTTAGACAGATCGATGTTGCAAGGGATTCGGAGGTGGCCACACAATCGCACTTGCTTCTATATTTGAGTTTTTATTTACAAGAAATTTAATTTGGGTATTTGTTTTGTAATAAGGCCTCTTTAAAATTTTTAACTTTTAATTTGGGATTTTACATATTTTAATTCATATTTGAGAGTAGTAGGATGCGGATCCTCAAAAGATAAATGCTTTTCAAAATACCACGTTTTCATAACATACTATAAAAGCTTTCGTATCAAACATTGTTTTAAAGTATAGTAACAAACTAATATGATCAACATCCTGCTAAAAACAATTTGAGTTTTAAATGAACAGGATACCCTAAAATTACCGTTGAGATCATAAACGAGATTTAATATAGAATGGGTTTTCCAATGAAACTATGTTTTTGAAAAACACTTCAATGTGATATCGCTAGATTCAGCCATAATGTCTAGGCCGAGTTTTGGGTGTTACATTTAGTGGTATCAGAGCCAAGTTTCAAAACTCGACTGTGGTTTTTAGGTTTCTTCTAAAACTTGGATTTTGCAAAAAGAACTATTCCAAAAGTTTGGAAGTATTTTGAAATATTTTTACTAAATGTGTGGTACACCGAGTCTCCAGCGCCGATATGGTAAGTCATCTGAAACTTTTGTTTGTTTAAAGTGAAATATTGAGACTACTATAGGTAGTAGACTGTACTGAAATATTTTGGTTGGGGAAAACTTAGACTGTAGTAAGACTACATTCTATGAAAATAAACTCTTAAATACTGATACTGCTTTCTATAAGTGTAACATCCGGGATTTAAGGATCTCGCATTTTACTTTGTATCTATGTGTTGGTATGCTTTGTATGTTTGTTTGAAGGTGTTTGGGGCTTCGAGAAACCTTGAGGTTAAGTTGGAACCCTAGTAAAAATTTCTGGTTCCAAGCTCTTAGGGGAAAGCTGGTGAAGCCAGGCTTTAAAGGATAAAGTTCTGTGGGTGTTGACACAAGTGAAAAGGTGGTGTAGTGGCAAGGAGGCACCACTTTGTGTGCATTGGAAGTGGCGTCAGAAGGGAGTTACAAGGGGGAGGGAGTTCGAGCTGCATGGATAGCATTTTGGAGTTTTATTTTCGCCAGGAGAGGTGAGTGATGGATTCAGCAAGGGCACTTGGACAGGGGTGCTTGGATTGGGTCAAACATTTTGAATGATGGGTGGTGAGGGTTTTTAGGAGTTTGAACCATTCAAACTTGTTTGAATGTGCGAATGAGAGGGAATTAAGGGGAGAAAAAAGGGATAAGGAGGGGGTGGAGTGTTGGCCGAATGAGGGGTTCTAGGAGAGGGATTTTCGGTCATGAAGGGGGTGTTTCGATTTAGGGGGCTTAGGTGCCGAATTTAAATTTTTAAGTAGTTGGGGTGTGTTCCTCTTTTGAGTTTTTTCTCTTCTCTAAGCTCTTTGCCGAAAAGGGTGCTAGTCAAAGCTATTCATCTATTTTTCTTTTTCTTTCCATATGACCAAAAGCTACAATTGAAAGAGACTATTGGTGCATTTTCGTCCCATCTTCTCTTTTTCCTATTCATTCTTCAAAACACCTAAACCATAAGAGTCAAATTCATCCTTTGCAATCTCTTTGTCTTCTCGTCTTTTCTATTTACTCCTTAAAGCCGAATCTTATCTTTCTTCTTCTCTTTTTCATCTCTAATCTTTCTTTTTCTTCTTCTATTTTGTTCAATTCTCAAGCCTCATCTCTTAGCCAAATCTTTCAAAACCGAATACCTCTCGGGTGGTGACTCTTTTTGGGTGGTAATCTCTAGAGGGGGTGTCATCATTCATCTTCTACCAATTCTCTCAATCGGTTCTCAGTGGTGGTGGTAAGAGTCCTCTTCTATCTGAATCCTTCTCTTTTCTCTTTGGTTTGCCGAAACCAAAAGCCTAACTCTGTTTCTTATGTGTGGCCAAATCTATGAAGGACTTGATCTCGGGTCTTCTGCTTAAGCTAGCGTTAAGGGTGTTAGAGATTTCTCGGGGTTTGATCAAGGTAAGTGGGTTGCAATATTCGTACGGCCAAGGGCCACGCCTTTTGACCACAAGGCATTGGGCCGAATCTAACCTGGATTTATGTAGGGATTTTGGCAATCTCTTAGTTCAAGTGTAGACTCTCCGTGTTCTGCTAATTTTGGTAAGGGGTATTTGATTAAAGTGTTTATTTAGCTTTGTTTATATCTTATTCAAACGTTTTAACCGGGTCTTCTGACCAAGATTTGTATTTCATGGAATCGAGTACCAATCAATTAATGAAAGGGGTTGGACACGTAGTCCCTACCCCTAAATTCAAGAAGCGAGCAGTTTCAGCGGTTCGGGATTGGCCACCGGGCTATGGGCCAACGTCTGAAAAGGAAAAGCAGGTCGTTGTAATCTCTTCGAGTGAGGACATTAGGGAGATCGATAGTCTAGTTCTTTAAGTTTATAGGTGTGTAATTATCACACTATTCCCTTAGTTTTATAAACATATGTTATGCTTGGAAGTCGAAAATAGTGGTAGTGGTGAATTTATTACCTGTGATGGGTAATCGGTAAACAAGGTTAGTGTGTTACCTACCTTGATAATCGTGGTTAAACTATTGTGGATGCATGTGAGTATGATATATATATACATATATATATTTATGATTTATCTTGTTGCTCATCGGCTATATTATGCTGCATGTGCATGGGTTTTGGGATATAAATGATGATAAGGGGAAGTGTATTTATGTGGGTGACTTTGTCACGATTAATGATGGCATCGAGCCTCATTGTGGATATGGTGATTTAATCACATGTGGATTTAGTGGCTAGACCACTTATGTGGACTTTGAGCAGTGTGTCTGTCAGCATGACTGCCAAAGAGGTGTGTAGCGGATGGAGGGTCGATTGTAGAAATCCCCAGGTGTGTATGAGGATGGATATACGGAGAGGTGTGTAGAGGATGGATGTTAGGTTGGGTGGGGCTATCATTTGAATATTTGTGCTTGGCATGTTGATTTGGGCCCAAGCCTACTCGTGGAATGAAGTATTATAATTGCACACTGAGTCTGGTGACTCACCCTACTTTCTTAACACATCGCAGGTAGTTCGTGACTCACTGGACTAGGTTGGAATGGACTCGAGGTGGCCATGCAGAGGGTTAATCGAGTAAACTTTACTTTAAACTGCTAGTTGCTATTTTCTTTTAGGACATTTTTGCTATGTAATAAGGCCGCTATAAATTTGGATAATTTTGGATTCTTAAGTTGCTCTTACTATTAAGTTTTTTTTTATTATTTAAGGTATAACTTTATCATACTTAAATATGAAAAGCATAAAGAAAGAGACAAAAATGGAATTTTCAAACCATGAGTACATAAGAACAATCGATTTTTCTCAAGGTACCAACTAGGGTATCGAATATAATTTAACCCAAATTTGGAAATTTTCTTTCAACTACAAACCACTATTTTCAAAGCCACCTCTCAAGCGAACAGTTTTCAAAGCTTATGGTATTTTCTTAAAATTCATTTTTTACACCTATTTCCCAGTAACGTTCCATATCCGGTCGTGGTGTTTGGGCGGATTTGGGGTGTACATTTTGGTATCAGAGCCCAAGGTTTTAAAACTCGATCTTGGTTTTTGAGGTTACAACGTTTTCAAATTATGTATTTATAGTTAGTCAAAAAGGGAATTTTCCATGAAAATGGTCTTGTGAGGAAATGGCACTCGAGCTTCCAGCCCAGGTCCACCAGGTAAGTTTTTCTGTTCATTAAATAAATTGTATGGGGTGGTTATATGATGCATTGTAGTGGACTTTAGAATACTTACTGTAGAGATAGAAACCTGTAGGGATGTATGTGTTTCACGAAGGAACAACTTAAAATTTTGTGCCATAAAACTACTCAATAATACTCAGTGAAAAGAAATACTAATGCATAAAATTTCTTTAAATCAAATTAAGACGATATTATAGAGATGAGTAGTAGGGGACGCGGGCGTAATGTGCGTGGTCGTGGTAGAGGCGAAATTACTGCATCGAAACCAGTAGGGTCTGGTCATGGGTCAGGAAATGAGGTACCGCTACCGCCAATGAGAAAGTAAATTCGAGGCCAAGCGGGTAGAGACGACGCGAGATCTCGAGCAATCTCATGGTTCTAGGCGTGTGGTCAAGGCGAACACTAGGGACGACTGACTCAAAAGTCCATCCCTGAGCGATTCTGAGTGAATGGAGCCGAAATATTTAGGGGTATCTCCGGAGTAGCTCCAAACGTGGCTGAATATTGGCTGGAGGCGGTTGAGAGAATTATGGATGACTTGGACTGCACAGCTGAAGGGCACGATTTCTCTACTTCGGGATGAGGCCTATCAGTGGTGGCTCACCGTCAAAGAGGGTACTCCGGTAGACCGAATGGACTGGGATTTCTTTAGGATAAAGTTCAAGGGAAATATGTCGGGGCCAGTTATATGGATGCTTAGAGGAAGGCTTTCCTGAATTTAGTTCAAGGGGGTAAGCTAGTTGCTGAATATGAGGCAGAATTTCTGCGGTTAAGTCGGTACGCCCGATAGATTGTTGCCACCGACTATGAGCACTGTGTGAGATTTGAAGATGGGTTACAAAATGAGCTGCGAGTGTTGATAGCTCCTCAGCGGGAGAGAGACTTCGCTGTTTTGGTGAAAAAAGCTAAGATAGCTGAGGAGGTAAAGTGAACTAAGAAGCAAAATAGAGATAAAGATAGAGGGAAGAATAAAAGGAGTTATGGATCGTCAGGATCATCGGAAAGTTTTCAGAAAGGCCTAGGGTTGATGGATCATTCGCATTACTCCTCTCTCTTGTTGGGCAATTTCGACAGTGTGCTCATTGTGAGAGGTCACATGCGGGGGAGTCTTGGGAAGAAACAAGGAGTGCTTTAAGTGTGGGTCAAAGGATCATCTGATTAAGAATTGTCCTCAAGACATGGCCAGGGCTCGGATGGTAGGCTAGGGGTATGTGTAGCCAAGAAGGGGTGGTCAACAGATGCCGAGGGGTCGGGGTCCAAACCGAGGAGGGAATGGTTTCGATCGGGGTTGTGGAGCATCAGGAAGAGGTACAGGGGGTACTAAGGTAAGACAACCCGAGTTAGTTTATACGGCCAGATGTCGCGAAAAGGGGGATGCACCAGACGTTATAACGGGTACGTTATTCATTTTTGGGTTACCCTTTACTGCACTAATTGATGTTGGGTCGACTCATTCCTATATTGCTAGTATGGTGTCTAGAACCTTGAATAGGAATCCTGAAACTGCCTCTAGGGAGATGACTGTACTTAGTCCTTTAGGGCAATCAGTAGTGGTAAATAAACTCTTTAGAGGTGTGCCTTTAGAAGTTCAAGGGTCAGTTTTCTCGGCTGACTTGATGGAGCTACCATTTGGGGAATTTGACTTGATCTTAGACATGGACTAGCTAGTAAGATACCGTGCGAATTTGGACTGTGCTGCTAAGTGCAAGATGTTAAAGACTCCCAAGGATGATGAAGTCCTGGTGATAGGTGAGAGGAGAGACTATGTAACACCCCAAACCCGGCCCATACGTCATCACCGGATCTGGTATGCTAGGGGTTTAAATCTTGAAAACTTTGCTTCGATGGGTTTTAAAAAAACTAATTTATTATAGCCGAATAATCCATTAAATGCGTTGATTGGGATTGAAAAGCCCATTTTCCATTTTGTTTTATATTTGAGATTTTGAAGCAAAACATAAGTTGTAAAAACCAACATAACAAGAAAGAAGATAAATCGAAACCTAAGTTATGGGGCCCTATTACAAAAATATATTCCAAAAAAAAATAATCCATAATAATAATGAAAGTCTGGATGGCCCCTCGAGTTCTCAGCTCCCGTGTCCACGGTCTACTGCTCATCTGTAGAGTGGGAAAAAAAAGGGTGAGTCACCAAGACTCAGTGTGCAAAACTTGAAAACACATAAAAGCCTAGGACCCACAAACACATTATGGGCCTTGGCCCGTATATAATGGTAACAAAATATGTCATGCATCATGGCCCATCACAAAACCTAAGAGTCTATCCTCTACACACCCCCCGGACCAACCTTTACACCGTGGGGATTTCTATAATCAACCCTCCATCCGCTACACACCACATTGGCAGCTGTGTTGCCTGTCATATAGACCGATCGCTTACGCGAACCTCAGAAATACATTATAGTATTCGATAGCTATGCTGCCTTTCATATAGACCAATCGCTTATGCGAACCTCAAAAATACATTATAGTATTCGATAGCTATGCTACCTATGGCAAAGCCACGATCGCCTCGCAACCCTGCTCCCTTACCATAAATCCATCAATCATTCCCATCCCATGCATGCATACATACAAGAAACAAGTCATCAAGCCATCTAACAGATCTCATACTTTCACATGCTATGAATCACATAGAAAAGTTTCTATGGGTACGTACCTGGCATCCCATGGCTACCCTTTCTGGGTAATACTACTGTTCATACAGCCTTTCTTTCCAACTTTTAGCACTTAGCATACATATAATATATAATTGCTTATGTGTTAAGATTCTACACACCTTATTACTGTTAAGACGACACCTCTATGTCGAAACCTTTATCGAGCCGTCATGACCGCAATCGCCTAAGGTCTTTGTTAAGCAGCGTCCACAACCCAAAGGCCAATCTCGAGCAATGGACACTACTCGTTTCTTAAACTTAGGGATTACGGGCCCAACCCTCTCCTTTGCCTGATCCATATTTGATTCCATCCAAAAAGTCATTGCCAGAACTACTATAGCGAAACAGGGTTAAACCATATCATATGAGTTAATAACTCAATTAAGGTAGCGAATCTTAATGGAAATCTAAAGAATTCCCTTACCTTGAGATCTCGAAATTGATAGGATACTAGAGATTATTGGTTTCTGGTTTTTTGAGATCTGGATGATTCGAGCTACTACGATTTCCCGGAGTGCCGCCTAAAAGAACATGCGATTAACGAAAGAGTTAAACTAAAGATAGCTTATCAAACTACTAGCCATTCGGCTATAGTCTTAAAACCAAAAGAGAAAAGAATTTGGTTCTTACCTTTACAGAGAAATCGGCACTTCAAGAAAATCCCAGTTTATGGAGAAATCGACACAAGAGGAAAAAAATGGGAAAAGAAAGTGAATTAAAAAGGTTTCGGCTTTTAGTAGGGTAATCGACAGAAAGAAAAAAGAAAGAATAATCAGAGGTATTCGGTTATAGAGATGAGAAGAAAGTTGAGATGTTTTGGTTTTTGGAAAAGAAAAGAGAATAGAAAGTGTAGAGAGGGACTGAAAATTTCGACACAAAGACTAGGGTTCAAATGCCGAAATTTGAAGAGATACACTCCTATTTATAGGGGATTTCGGCACTTACCTATCAAATGCCGAAATTGCCCTCTTCTGAAAATCGAGACTAATTGACAAACATGGGGAATTTTGGCACCCCTTATGCCACTTCAAAATCGATTCTTCCTCCCCTTAGAGTTGGAATTTTGGCCATCTTCTTCCCTCAGAGTTGGTTTTTCGGTCAACTCTGCCTACAGCAGATAACTCCCATCTTTTCTCCTTAATCTACTCATAACTAATATCAGCGCAATTATCTATACTATTCATCAGATAAATCTCCCTATTTTTAAGCCTTGTTGCTGTCCAACCTCACCCACCTATATGCCGAAATTTAGATAATTACAATTAAAGGAATTGGGCTTCATGCCCCTTGCGTTTGGGCCTCCTTAGTTTTCGCCACCTCCTTGCTCTCTAAGTGGCACCATTTGCCACTGGGCCACAAGCCCACTTGTGATTGAAACACAGATAACATCTTTTAAACCCTCTAATGTCCAAGCAAAAAATTTACCCAAGGCCTCGGCCCAATCTGAGCCCCTTAAATACTCTAATTAACACATTGAACGTAATACACATCAATTGCAAAGGCCCATTAATTCAGGATGTTACAGTTCCACCCCCTTTAGAGAAATTTCATCCTCGAAATTACCTGATCCAAATAGATACGGGTATTGCTATCGTATTGCTTCCTCCGGTTCCCACGTAGCCCTTCAGAGCCGTGATTCAGCCGTAGAACCTTCACCAACGGAACCTTCTTCCATCGTAATATTTTGACATCATGATCCAAGATTTCCACTGGCTCCTCTTTAAAGGATAGGTCAGGTCTTACCTCGATTTCCTCCATAGGTACCACATGAGATGGATCCAAACAATATCGTCTTAACATGGAGACGTGAAATACATCGTGAATCTGGCTTAGCTTAGGAGGTAGCTCTAGCTGATACGCTACTGATCCAACTCGTTTCAGCACCTAATAAGGTCCGATGAATCTGGGACTTAACTTACCCTTCCGTCCAAATCTTAATACTTTCTTCCATGGTGACACTTTCAAGAACACCTTGTCACCCACGACAAACTCTATGTCCCTACACTTCAGATCAGCATAGGACTTCTGTCTGTCGGCGCTTCCTTTAGTCGAGCCCAAATTAACTCAACCTTCTCCTCCGTCTCAGTAACCAACTCCAGACCCAAAATTTGGCGTTCCCCTAATTCCGTCCAACAAATAGAAGTACGACATTTCCGCCCATACAATGCTTCATAGGGCACCATCTGAATGCTAGACTGGTAGTTGTTGTTGTAAGCAAACTCCGCCAATGGTAGAAACTCCTCCCAACTACATCTGAAATCAATGACACAACCTCTTAACATGTCCTCCAAGATCTGAATCACCCGCTCAGATTGTCCATCGGTCTGAGGATGAAATGCTGTACTGAAGTCCAATTTCATACCCAACGCTTGATGCAACGCCTTCCAAAACCTTAACATAAACCTAGGATCTCGGTCTGAGATAATCGACACAGGTACTCCATGCAACCTTACAATCTCCGCTATATCTGACTTAGCCAACTTTTGTAAGGAGTAATCGACCAACCCAGTTACAAAATGAGCGGACTTTGTCAATCAATCAACGATCACCCAAACTGAATCTTTCCTAGTAGGCGTGAGAGGTAGCCCACTAACAAAGTCCATTGTGATCCTTTCCAACTTCCATTGGGGAATCTTTACCGGCTGTAATAATCCTAATGGTAACTGATGCTCCGCCTTTACCTGCTGAAAGGTTAAACACTTCCTACCAATTCAGTCACCTCTCGCTTTAAGCCTGGCCACCAAAACCGTTCTCGTAAATCTCGATACATCTTACTCACTCTAGGATGTATAGAGTATGGACTACCATGCGCTTCTTGCAAAATCCTTCCACAAATCTTCTGTAGTACTCGGCTAAACCAAGGAAACTCTGAATCTCTGCCACTAACTTAGGCGGCTTCCAATCCAACAATGCTTCAATTTTTCGAGGGTCAACCCTAATCCCCTCTGCTGACACCACGTGACCTAGAAAAGTAACTTCCTTCACCGTTCTAACATCCTTAACAGTTAGGTCATTGGCTTCCAACGCCCGTACAAACATTAGAACTGCCTTGCACCATTTTCTCACCATTCTTTCTGCTTTTAGGGTAGTTACCACGTTTGACAGACAATTCCCCCTTTCTCCTATCACCAACACTTCACCTCCCTCGGGGGTTGTTAACACCATCCACTTGGCTGCACAATCTAAGTTGGCTTGATACTTCATGAGCCAGTCCATGCCTAAAATTAAGTCAAACTACCCGAACGGTAATTCCATCAAATCTGTCAGGAAAACTATTTCCTGAACTTCTAAGGGTACCTTCCGATAAAGTTTATCTACTATCACAAATTGTCCTAATGGGCTAATTACTGTCATTGCCCTAGGGGTAACTTCAGAATCTAAACATAAAGTTTTAGACACACTACTAGCAACATATGAATGTGTCGACCCAATGTCAATCAAGGCAACATAAAGCAATCCAAAAATTAAAAACGTACCAGTTATAACATCTGGTGCATCAGCCTCCTCTCGACGTCTGGCAGCATAAACCAACCCCAGCTGCCTTGCCTCAGTGTTTCCTGCCCCTCGGCCTGGCACTCCTCGGCCTCTACCAAAACCATTACCACCTCTGGCCGGACCATGACCTCTCTGTGGCAGCTGACCTCCTCTACCTGGCTGAGTATTTCCCTGCCCTGCAGGTCTTTCCTCATCCCATGGCTGAGGACAATCTCTTATCTGATGGTCTAAAGAACCATACCTAAAACACTTTCCTTTTTCGCCTTACACTACTTTGCATGAAATTTATCACATCGGGCACACCTTCGTGTTTGGTTAGCAGCAGGTCTTTCAGCTCGTCTTGGTCCATCCGACCTAGGTCTTTTCTGGTTACTCCTAGTTGTTCCTGATGCTCCAAAGTTTCTTAGCTTTCTCCACAAGCATAGCAAATTTCCTCTCCCACTGTGGAGCTATCAACACCTGTAGATCATCCTTTAGGCCATCCTCAAAACGAACACAACATTCATGCTCTGTGTCCACTATCCCTCGAGCGTAATGACTAAGGTGTAAGAATTCTGCTTCATACGCCGCCATTGACCTACTTCCCTAAACCAGATTCAGGAACACTCTACGCTACGCATCCACATAACTCATTCCAATATACTTACTCTGGAATGCCGCCTTGAAGTAATCCCAAGTGCTATGGTCAGCTATGGTACCTTCCTTAACCATAAGCCACCATTGATAAGCTTCGTCCCGAAGAAAAGACACCACTACCTTCAGCTTCTCTTCATCCGTGAAGTCGAGATCATCCATGATCCGATCCATTGTTTCCAACCAATTCTCAGTTGTACTAGGAGCTACACCTGAAATTCCCTTAAACACCTCCGCCCCATTGGCTCTCAGTCACTTTGGCACAGACTTTCGGGCTCCTGTGCCCATGCCTGTTCTGGCAACTCTCTCCAAAACCCCTAACATAGCCTGAGATACAGCATCATCTCCGACTGTCTGAACTTGAAACTCTGCCTCCATAGTTGGTGGCACTAGAACTTCATTCCCCGGCTCGTGACCAGACCCCACAGGTTCTGACACAGTAATCCTACCTCTACCTCGGCCACGCACACCACGTCCTCTAGTGCTCATTCTATCGTTCGCGATTTATCTGATTAAAAATTTTATGAATTAATAATTCTTTCTTCCACTGATTAATAACGGACAGTCTTATGGAAAGTAGTTTTAACAGTAGTTCTTTCGAGTTCGCATTTTATCTATAAGTTCAGTTCTCAAGTCTGTATTCCCCAATTCTAGAGTTCACATTCAATCAACATCAAGCAGAGCACCACATACATGCATCAAACACACAAGTAAACATCCACGAACTTGCATTCATCACCTAGGGGAATTTTTGTCATTTCACTATCCAGGGTATTTTCATAATTTTATCCTACAGGGGTATTTTTGTAATTTTCCAAAATAAGGTTTCTTGGTGATTTTTCAAAATAAGGGTATTTTGGTAATTTTACAATCCAGGGGTATGTCGGTAATTTTGTCAATCGGGGGTATTTCGGTAATTTTCATAGATTATGGGGTAATTTAGTAATTTCTCATTAGGGGTACTTTGGTAATTTTTCAAATAAGGGTATTTTGGTCATTTTGCAAAATTAAGGGTATCTCGGTAAAGTTTCTCAACCTAGGGTATTACAGATAATTTTACAAAATCAGGGACATACAAGTCATTTTACAAAAATAGGGTACTGGTCCCTTTCGGGTTTTAGTTATGAATTTTGACCTATCAACAAGTCCTCGTGGCTAAGGCGAACAGTCACTACGCACCAGGTAGGATTCCATAAAAGAGGAGGTGAGTCACTAGGACTGCTTAAGTGCCAAGCTCTTCTTGGATCCAATCTTAGACATGCATATGCCTGTTTCTATACCCTAACCCTGTGACTTGTTCACAGACCTGCTTAATCAAGAAAAATTAAGTCGTATGAGATTTGAAGAATTGTTTAATCTAAGCCTAAGGTCCATTAACACTATCATACTAGTCTACGTCCATAAGGCCCATCAAACCCATTATATATATCACATCAAAGGTTAGAATACTTACAGGTGGATCGGGTCTTTAGTAGACTCAAGGCCATATCTTTCAAAACTTTTCTCAACTTACATTACTTTCATAAATTCCTACTCGACCCATTTCACAGCCCGAGTTTTGAACTGGGCTCTAATACCAAAAATGTAACACCCCAAACCTCGACCCATACATCATCACCGGATCTGGTATGCTACGGGTTTAAATCTTGAAAACTTTGCTTCAATGGGTTTTGAAAAAACTAATTTATTGTAGCCGAATAATCCATTAAATGCGTTGATTAGGTTTGAAAAGCCCATTTTCCATTTTGTTTTATATTTGAGATTTTGAAGAAAAACATAAGTTGTAAAAACCAACATAACAAGAAAGAAGATAAATCGAAACTTAAGTTATGGGGCCTTATTACAAAAATATATTCTAAAAAATAATAATAATAATAATCCATAATAATAATGAAAGTCTGGATGTCCCCTCGAGTCCGCCTCGGCTCCCATGTCCACGGTCTATTGCTCATCTGTAGAGTGGGAAAAAAATAAAAGGGTGAGTCACCAAGACTCAGTGTGCAAAACTTGAAAACACATAAAAGCCTAGGACCAACAAACACATTATGGGCCTTGGCCCGCATGCAATGGTAACAAAATATGCCATGCATCATGGCCCATCCCAAAACCTAAGAGTCCATCCTCTACACACCCCGTACCAACCTTTACACCGTGGGGATTTCTACAATCAACCCTCTATCCACTACACACCACAGCGGCAGCTGTGCTACCTGTCATATAGACCGATCACTTACACGAACCTCAGAAATACATTATATTATTTGATAGCTATCTTTGCATCATATAGACCAATAAACACATGAACCTCGAAATACATTATAGTATTTGACAACTATGCTTCTTGTGGCAAAGCCACGATCGCCTCGTGACCTGCTCCCTACCATAAATCCATCAATCATTCCCATCCCACGCATGCATACATACAAGAAACAAGTCATCAAGCCATCGAGCGGATCTCATACTTTCACATGCTCTGAATCACATAGAAAAGTTTCTATGGAGTGCGTACACAGCATCCCATGCCTACCCTTTCGGGTATCTGATTGTTCATCTGACCTTTCTTTTCGACTTTTAGCACTTAGCATACATATAATATATAAATGCTTATGTGTTAAGATTCTACACACCTTATTACTATTAAGATGACACCCTCTATGTTGACACTGTCAGAAGCCGATACGATTTCTATCTGCCTAAGATGCTGTTCAGAAGCCGGTCTACAACCCGGCGGCCAATCTCAAACAGTGGACATTGTTCGTTTCTTAAACTTAGGGATTACTGACCCAACCCTCTCCTTTTCCTGATCTATATTTGATTCCATCGAAAAAGTCCTTATCAGAACTACTATAGTGAAATAGGGTTAAACAATATCATATGGGCTAATAACTCAATTATTATAACGAATCTTAATGGAAATCTAAAGAAATGCCTTACCTTGAGATCTCGAAATTGATAAGATACTGGAGATTATTGGTTTCTAGCTTTTTGAGATCTAGATGATTCGATCTACTATGATTTCCCAAAGTGCCGCCCAAAAGAACATGCAATTAGCGAAAGAGTTAAACTAAAGATAGCCTATCAAACTACTAGCCATTCGGCTATAGTCTTAAAACCAAAAGAGAAAAGAATTCGATTCTTACCTTTACAGAGAAATCGGCACTTCAAGAAAATCTCAGTTTATGGAGAAATTGGCACAAGAGGAAAGGAATGGAAAAAGAAAGTGAATTAAAAAGGTTTCGGCTTTTATTAGGGTAATCGACAGAGAAAAAAAAGAAAGAATAATCAAAGGTATTTGGTTATGGAGATGAGAATAAAGTTGAGAGGTTTTGATTTTTGGAAAAGAAAAGAGAATAGAAAGTGTAGAGAAGGACTGAAAATTTTGGCGCAAAGACTAGGGTTCAAATGTCAAAATTTGAAGAGATACGCTCCTATTTATAGGGGATTTTGGCACTTACCTATCAAATGCCGAAATTACCCTCTTCTGAAAATCGAGACTAATTGACAAACATAGGGAATTTTTGCACCCCTTAGGCCACTTCAAAATCGATTCTTCCTCCCTTAGACTTGAATTTCACCATCTCCTTCCCTCGAGTTGGTATTTAGCCAACTCGCCTCTGACAGATAACTCCCATCTTTTCTCTTAATCTACTCATAACTAATATCAGCACAATTATCTATATTATTCATCAGATAAATCTCCCTATTTTTAAGCCTTGTCACCGTCCAACTTGACCCACCTATATGCCGAAATTTGGCTAATTACAATTAAAGGAATTGGGCTTCATGCCCCTTGCGTTTGGGCCTCCTTAGTTGACGCCACCTCCTTGCTCTCCAAGTGGCATCATTTGCCACTGGGCCACAAGCCCACTTGTGATTGAAACATAGATAACATCTTTTAAACCCTCTAATGTCCAAGCAAAAAATTTACCCAAGGCCTCATTGTCAAGAGCCCTTAAATACTCTAATTAACACATTGAACGTAATACACATCAATTGCAAAGGCCCATTAATTTAGGATGTTACAGACTACTTGTCTAATGCAGTGTCTGCTCTTAAGGCAGACAGAATGGTGAGGAAAGGGTATATGGCCTTCTTAATGTTGGTTAGTGCCTTGGATGCAAAGGAAGCGACTGTGGAAGAGGTTAGAACGATAAAGGAATTTGTGGATGTTTTTTTGGAAGAGCTTCCAGGGTTGCCTCCAAATCGTGAGGTGGAGTTTGGAATCGAGCTTCTACCAGAGACAGCTCCGGTGTCTATCGCCCCTTACAGGATGGCACTGAAAGAACTGGTTGAACTTAAAGCTCAAGTCCAAGAGTTGTTAGATCGCTATTTTATTCAACCCAGTGTGTCTCCATGGGGAGCACCAGTATTATTTGTTAAGAAGAAAGACGAATCTATGCGTATGTACATAGATTATCGCTAGTTGAATAAGCTGACGATCAAGAATAAGTACCCATTATCGAGGATAGACGACCTGTTTGATCAGCTAAAAGGGGCTTCAGTCTTTTCAAAGATAGACCTGAGGTTAGGATATCACCAGATTAAGGTAAAGGAAGCAAATATTCATAAGATAGCTTTCCGCACTCGCTACGGGCACTATAAATTTTTGGTAATTCCGTTTGGGTTGACAAACACACCAGTCGCGTTCATGGATATGATGAACCAGGTTTTTCAACCCTATTTGGACCAGTTCGTAGTAGTGTTCATAGACGACATTCTAGTATACTCCAAGACAGAAGAGGAGCATGATGCACATCTTCAGACAGTTCTACAAATTCTAAGGGAGAAGAAATTGTATGCCAAATTTAGCAAGTGCGAGTTTTGGTTAAGAAAAGTTACTTTTCTGGGTCATGTGGTATCTGCTGAAGGGATAAGAGTTGATCCTCGTAAGATTGAGGTGGTGCTGGATTGGAAATCACCTAGGTCTGTGGCGGAGACTTAAAGTTTCCTGGGATCAGCGGGTTATTATAGAAGGTTTGTTGAAGGTTTTTCCTCAATAGCGGCGCCCTTGACTAAGTTATTAAGGAAGGAGGTACCTTTTGTGTGGAGGGACAAGCAGCAAGAGAGTTTTGAGAAGCTAAAAAGGATTTTGATGGAGGCTCCGATTTTAATTCAGCCAAAAGCTGGGAAAGATTTCGTAGTATATTGTGATGCTTCTCTACGGGGTTGGGTTGTGTGCTGATGCAGGAGGGGAAGGTTGTTGCCTATGCATCTCGGCAGTTAAGACCGCATGAGACTAACTATCCCACGTATGATCTGGAATTGGTTGCTGCGATTTTCACTTTGAAAGTGTGGAGACATTATTTATATGGAGAGAATTCTGTTATCTACACCGATTACAAAAGTTTAAAGTATCTGCTAACTTAGAAAGAGTTAAACTTGAGACAGCGAAGGTGGGTAGAGCTGTTAAAGGATTATGACTGCTCGATTGAATACCATCCGGGTAAGGCAAATGTGGTGGCAGATGCGTTAAGCAGGAAGGTAATATCAAATTTGAGAGCGATGTTCGCCCATCTCAATCTATATGACGACGGGAGTTTATTAGCTGAGTTGTAAGTGAAGCCGGCATGGGTAAGTCATGTTAAGGAGAAATAATTAGTGGATGATGTTCTAAATGCTTGACTTCTGCAAGTACAGGATGGGGGAATAGAGGATTACAGTTTGAACAACGATAGAGTTTGTGTTTTTGTGGGAAGGTTTGCATGCCGAAGGATGTGGAGTTAAGATAGATGATTCTTTAGGAATCGTATAGTAGCCCTTACGCTATGCATCCTGGAGGAAATAAGATGTATCGGGATCTACGGGAATAGTTTTGGTGGCCTGGTTTGAAGCGAGAAGCTACGAAGTTTGTGGGAAAGTGTTTAACATGTCAGCAGGTTAAAGCCAAACACCAATTGCCTTCAGGGTTGTTACAGCCAGTGAAGATTCCATAGTGGAAGTGGGAGAGAATCATGATGGGCTTTGTTAGTGGGCTACCCCTTACACCTACTAAGAAAGACTCAGTATGGGTGATCGTGGATCGGTTGACAAAATCTGCTCATTTCATACATGTTCGTGTCGACTATTCTCTTCAAAGGTTGGCTAAGCTATATGTGGCAAAAATTGTGAGACTGCATGGATACCAGTGTCAATTATATCAGATAGGGACATTATATTTACTTCGCGGTTTTGGAGAGCATTACATCAAGCCTTGGGTACAAAATTTGGATTTTATACGACATTTCATCCATGACAAATGGCCAGTCTGAAAGGGTAATTCAGGTTCTGGAGGATATGTTGAGGGGATGTGCCATCGATTTCAGAGGTAGTTGGGAAGAATTCCTACTGTTGGCGGAGTTCGCATACAACAACAATTACCAAGCTAGTATTCAGATGGCACCGTATGAAGCACTGTATGGGCGAAAGTGTCGCACTCCTACCTGTTGGACATAGTTAGGTGAACGCCATATTTTGGGTCCAGAGATGGTTGCAGAGACAGAGGAGAAGGTTAAGGTAATTCAAACTCGATTGAAAAAGACGTCAGACAGACATAAATCGTATGTAGATCTTAAGCGAAAGGAGATAGAGTTTGCGGTAGGTGATCGAGTTTTCTTAAAAGTTTCACTGTGGAAGAAGGTGATGACATTTGGACGAAAGGGTAAGCTGAGTCCCAGGTTTATAGGGCCTTATCGAGTTTTGAAACGAGTGGGCCCAATAGCATATCAGTTGGAGTTGCCTTCAGAGTTGAAGCAAATGCATGATGTGTTTCACATGTCGATGCTAGGGCATTACCATTCGGATCTGTCTCACGTGGTGCCAGTCGAGGAAATTGAATTAAGGCCAGACTTGTCCTATGAGAAGGAACCAATTCAAATTCTGGAGTGAGACGTCAATGTGCCACGGAGGAAATCAGTTCCTTTAGTTAAAGTTTTGTGGCGAAACCATGATTCGGAAGAAGCGTCGTGGGAGCCAGAGGAGGCGATGCGACAGTAATACGCTCATCTCTTTTGACCAGGTAATTTTGAGGTCGAAATTTCTTTAAAGGGGTAGAACCGTAACATCCGAGATTTAGGGGTCTCGCATTTTACCTTGTATCTAAGTGTTGGTATGTTTTGTATGTTTGTTTGAGGGTGTTTGGGGCTTCGGGAAACCTTGAGGTTAAGTTGGAACCCTAGTAAAAATTTCTGGTTCCAAGCTCTTAGGGGAAAGCTGGTGGAGCCAGGCTTTAAAGGATAAAGTTCTGTGGGTGTTGACACAGGTGAAGAGGTGGTGTAGCAGCAAGGAGGCGCCACTTTGTGTGCATTGGAAGTGGCGTTAGAAGGGAGTTACAAGGGGGAGGGAGTTTGAGCTGCATGGATAGAATTTTGGAGTTTTATTTTTGCCAGGAGAGGTGAGTGATGGATTGACAAGGGCACTTGGAAAAGGGAGGTTGGATTGGGTCAAACATTTTGAATGATGGGTGGAGAGGGTTTTTAGGAGTTTGAACCATTCAAACTTGTTTGAATGTGTGAAGCGAGAGGGAATTAAGGGGAGAAAGAAGGGATAAGAAGGGGGTGGAGTGTTGGCCGAATGAGGGGTTCTAAGAGAGGGATTTTTGGTCATGAAGAGGGTGTTTTAGTTTAGGGGGCTTAGGTGCCAAATTTAGATTTTTGAGTAGTTAGGGTGTGTTCATCTTTTGAGTTTTTTCTCTTCTCTAAGCTCTTTGCCGAAAAGGGTGATAGTCAAAGCTATTCATCTATTTTTCTTTTTCTTTCCATATGACCAAAAGTCGAAATTGAAAGAGACCATTTGTGCATTTTCGCCCCATCTTCTCTTCATCCTATTCATTCTTCAAAACACCTAAACCGTAAGAGTCACATTCATCCTTTGTAATCTATTTGTCTTATCTTCTTTTCTATTTACTCCTTAAAGTCGAATCTTATTTCTTTCTTCTTCTCTTTTGATCTCTAATCTTTCTTTTTCTTCTTCTATTTTGTTCAATTCTCAAGCCTCATCTCTTGGCCAAATCTTTCAAAGCCAAATACCTCTCGGGTGGTGACTCTTTTCGGGTGGTAATCTCTAGAGGGGGTGCCGTCATTCATCTTCTACCAATTCTCTCAATCGGTTCTCAGTGGTGGTGGTAAGGGTCCTCTTCTATCTGAATCCTTCTCTTTTCTCTTTGGTTTGCCAAAACCAAAAGCCTAACTCTGTTTCTTATGTGTGGCCGAATCTATGAAGGACTTGATCTCGGGTTTTTGCTTAAGCCAGTGTTAAGGGTGTTAGAGATTTCTCGGGGTTTGATTAAGGTAAGTAGGTTGCAATATTCATATGGCCAAGGGCCACGTCTTTTGACCACAAGGCATTGGGCCGAATCTAACCTGGATTTATGTAGGGATTTTGGCGATCTCTTAGTTCAAGTGTAGACTCTCCGGTGTCTGCTAATTTTGGTAAGGGGTATCGGATTAAAGTGTTTATTTAGCTTCATTTATATCTTATTCAAACGTTTTAACTGGGTCTTCTGACCAAGATTCGTATTTCATAGAATCGAGTACTAGTCAATTAAAGAAAGAGGTTGGACACGTAGTCCCTACCCTTAAATTCAAGAAACGAGCAGTTTTAGCGGTTCGAGATTGGCCACCGGGCTGTGGGCCAATGTCTGAAAAGGACAAGCAGGTCGTTGTAATCTCTTCGAGTGAGGACGTTAGAGAGATCGATAGTCTAGTTCTTCAAGTTTATAGGTGTGTGATTATCACACTATTCCTTTAGTTTTATAAACATATGTGTTATGCTTGGAAGCCGGAAATAGTGGCACTGGTGAATGTATTACCTGTGTTGGGTAATTGGTAAACAAGGTTAGTGTGTTACCTACCTTGATAATCGTGGTTAAACTGTTGTGGATGCATGTGAGTATGATATGCAGGTACATATATATATTTATGATTTAGCTTGTTGCTCATCTGCTATATTATATTGCATATGCATGGGTTTTGGGATATAAATGATGATAAGGGGAAGTGTATTTATGTGGGTGACTTTGTCACGATTAATGATGCCATCGAGCCTCATTGTGGATATGGTGATTTAATCACATGTGGATTTAGTGGCTAGACCACTTATGTGGACTTTGAGCAGTATGTCTGTCAGCATGACTGCCAAAGAGGTATGTAGCGGATGGAGGGTCGATTGTAGAAATCCCTGGGTGTGTTTGAGGATGAATGTACGGAGAGGTGTGTAGAGGATGGACATTAGGTTGGGTGGGGCTATCATTTGAATATTTGTGCTTGGCATGTTGATTTGGGGCCCAAGCCCACTTGTGGAATGAAGTAGTATAATTGCACACTGAGTCTAGTGACTCACCCTACTTTCTTAACACATCACAGGTAGTTCGTGACTCACTGGACTGGGTTGGAATGGACTCGAGGTGGCCATGCAGAGGGTTAATTGAGTAAACTTTATTTTAAACTGTTAGTTGCTATTTTCTTTTGGGACATTTTTACTATGTAATAAGGCCACTATAAATTTGGATAATTTTGGATTCTTAAGTTGCTCTTACTATTAAGTTATTATTATTATTTAAGGCATAACTTTATCATACTTAAATATGGAAAGCATAAAGAAAGAGACAAAAATGGAATTTTCAAACCATAAGTACATAAGAACAATCGATTTTTCTCAAGGTACCAACTAGGGTATCGAATATAATTTAACCCAAATTTGGAAATTTTATTTCAACTACAAACCACTATTTTTCAAAGCCACCTCTCAAGCGAATAGTTTTCAAAGCTAATGGTACTTTCTTAAAATTCATTTTTAGACCTATTTCCCAGTAACGTTCCATATTCGATCGTGGTGTTTGGGCCGGGTTTGGGGTGTTGCAATAAGATATGTGTTAATCAACACTAGAACTGTAAACTGATGCATAAAATTGTTAAAAATAGATAATACGCAAATATATATAATTAGCACCAGAAGTACTCAAGGAAGGGGTACAAGAGGCCATGGTGGAGGCCGTAGAGGTGCTCAAGCTGGGTTTCACCTATGGCTGAGATTGGGTTTCACCTATGACCCAATCTGATAAGGCCATGGTCGTAGGTGTCGTACCCCTACTCGTTGGACAGAATTGGGTGAGAGACGGTTGTTGGGTCCAAAATTTATTTCAAAATTGAGGAGAAAGTGAAATTGATTCAGGGCCGATTAAAAGACAATTTTGATAGATAAAAGTCATACACAGATCTTAAGCGTAGAGAAATCGAGTACTCGGTAGGAGATTATGTCTTCTTAAAGGTCTCACCTTGGAAGAAAATCTTGAGATTTGGACGGAAGGCTAAGTTGAGCCCCAGATTCATTGGGCCTTATCAGATAGTGAAACGTGTGGGATCCGTCACCTATCAGCTGAGTTGCCCCCAGAGTTGAATCAGATACATGACGTATTTCATGTTTCTATGCTGAGGCGCTACCGCTCAGATCCATCTCATATAGTGCCGATGGAAGAAATTAAGGTTAGACCTGATCTGTCATTTGAAGAAGAACCAATGCAGATTTTGGATAGGGATGTTAAGGTGTTGAGGAGGAAATCGATTCCGTTGGTCAAAGTGTTGTGGCAGAATCACGGTTTGGAAGAAGCCACTTGGGAGCCTGAGGAGGCAATTCGACAGCAATACCCTCACCTCTTTTAATCAGGTAAATTTTGAGGCCGAAATTTTGTTAAGGGGGTAGAACTGTAACATCCTAATTGGGATCTAGCAATTTTGCACTATTTCATGCGTGTAGCTCACTTAGCTTGTTATTTAGGTGTGTTTGGGGGTCTTGGGAAGGCTCGAGTTCGAGCCTAAGCCCTGGTGAAACTTTGGTTTTTGGGCACTTTAGGGGGGAGAACTGCTGGAAGTAAGGCTTAAGGTAATTGGTTGGTGTTTTCCTAACACAAGTGAGGTGTATGGTGTGGTGGTTGTGGCATCAATGTGGAAGCTTGGTGGGATGGAGTTCAAATCCTACATGCAGTATATGGTAGTTTTATTTTGTGCTTAAGGAGAAGAAGAGGTGGAGTTGGAGTGGGACTCTACTTGGTGAAGGTTTGAAGTGGTCAAATGTTTTGAAAGAAAGGTGGGGAGTGATTGGTGGAGTAAAATGTGGAGAAAATCGTGGGGATGGAGTGAGAGGAGGTAGTGGCCGAATTTGGGGAAGTGCATGGGGGGTTTCGGTCAAGAGAAGGGTCTTTTGTTAGATTGCATTCAGTTTTGGTTTGTGTGTGCCAAAATTTTGCTTGTGTCATTTTTTTTGGAAAAAGAGCAATTTCTATTTGAGTTAGTGTGACGTTTTAGGTCATTCTTTTTCCCTTCTTGGTAAACCTCTGACGAATGTTCTTGTGCTCTCTCTTTCTTTTCTCAACTCTTTCTCAGTTTTTCTTTTCTTTCTTCCTATAGTGAATTCCTCTTACACCAATATTGCAGCTGGTGTTCTTTAATTGTTTCATTTTAGTTTTCACTCCATAGTCAAATTTAGACTCTTTGGAGTTACTGTTTGTGCCGATTCTTGCCTTCCCATTCGACTTATCTCTAATCTAAGGTAATGGTAATTCTTTCTCTATTTTCTTTTCTTTTCGCTTTTGTGTTTCACATAGCCGAATTGGCTACTCCTTTTCTTCTAGTTTTCGACTAACTCTTTCCTTTCTTTTCTCATCATGGAATGCTTACTTCGGTTTAATCCCATAGCCAAATCTATCTCTATTCAATTTTTCATTGATCAAGGTAGGGAGTTCTTTTCTCTGTATTCTTTTTGTCTTTTCTCTTTTCTTTTCTCTCTGCTAAAACCGAACTCTCACTTTCTTTTGCCAAGGCCGAATCAGTTTATTGTTTCTATTTGGAATCCTTCTTGTGTGGTAAGAGCTGAATCCTCTAAGGCACTCTAGGTGCAAACCGCTTCATGATCTTCTTCAATTGTTGGTAAGTTTATATGGCCGAATAGGGGGAGTAGATGGTCGTTCTTCATTTTAGGTTCATTCCAAAAGGCCATTCCTCTATTATTCTTGAAACAACATCGCTAACTCGTGCCCTTCTTTAGGGACGCAATTTTTTAACCAGAGGGAGTAAACCAAACATTTAGGCCTAGCAAGGAGTTGGTCCCCTTTTTTGGTGATTTGGAGAGTGTCGTGGTTCGTATTCCAAATCAGGTGTGCAATCTCACACCATTTTGATGATAAATGCATGTGATGTTTTGAGAATCGGCCATAAGCCGAAAAGCTAAAAAGCCAGCAACTGTGACCACTAGAGTATGCGGACGCTCGTGGTGGTAAAGTGAGACACGAATGACGATGATGGATTATTGAGGGCGTCGCGAGCATTCTCGCGAAACTAACGCTGAAACGGGCCTAATCGAAATGAAATGGGCTAAATGGGCCCAATGGGCTTATAGGCCCACGGGGTAAAATTGATGGAAAAATACTGAATGATGGATGCGAGTATGAAATCTGCAAAATTGAAAGCGAAAGTACGTGTAATTGGCCACACGAGAGTGTGGGCCCGTTTGGGCCTGAAATGGATTCTAGGCCCAATAGCACCGTAGAGACCCAAAGAGCGTCCCGAGTCGCTCGAGGTGACTATAGGCCTTTGCAAAGGCCGTTAAATGTGAAATTACCAAAGTATCATTGGGTTGCAAAATTACCAAAATACCTATTGAGGGTAAATTACCAAAATACCCCTAGATTGCAAAATTATCAAAATACCCCCGAGAGGGTGAAAATGATTGTTATACCTTTAATTGTGATTGAATATCGTGTGTATGTTTTAATTAAACTTTTATACGTTGATACATGACATTTTATCATATTGCATGGGGCGGGTAATGACTGAAGAGAAGTGTAGCCTGGTGGCTCGCCACATACTGTTTTAGTGGCTATGCCACATATATATACTATGACTCTAGTGGCTCAGCCACAAAGATTGTGATTAGCAGCTCGTCTGTGTTACTGGTGTGATTGGCGGGGTGGGTTGACTTGATCCCCACAGGTGACGATTGGTTGGTACGGGGGTGTGCTTTGTTGGATTGGGTTGGGTTACATTACATTACATTATCTACAATTTTATGATTAAAGGGCTTAGGCCTAGTCTGATGTCTTGGGCTCGGGCCCAGTTAATGACCGTTCAAGGATTACACATTGAGTTCTCATAACTCACCCCTTTTCCCTTAACCTCAAAGGTAATTCCCAGCGGTAGCTATGGAGGACTCGAGGGTGGCCATACAATGGAGATACATTTTGTAATAAGGCCTTTGGACTTAATTTTTCTTTTAAACTTTCATTTCGGTTATTTTCAAACTATAAATGATTAAACTCTGGATTTTCTAAAACGACAAAAACTATTTTCAAAATATCACATTTTCGCAAATCACTAAATATCATTTCGATTGTAAGCAAAGTTTTCAAAAATAACAATAATAGTAACATTTTTGCAAGAAAACCATAAAGATAAATCGGGTTTTCATAAGCAACAAAGCTCGAAGCTTTCAAAAAGAATACGAACTTTTTAACGAACGCACAAGTTTTTATACAACCCTTCTATGTGATATGCCAAACCCGGTCATAACGTCTAGGTTGGGTTTGGGGTGTTACATATTAATTTCGAGTTTTCGAAAAAGTTGAAAAATTTTGGGTAAAAATTTTTTTCAAAAAAATTTGCGTAAATTTTTTTTGCAAAGTTGTATTCTATCTCCAAAATATTATTTGAGGTAAAAAAAAGAATTATGAAATTAAAAAAATGAAGAAAAAATATATATATGAATAAAAAATGGTGGAAGTATTGCAAGTTTGTTGTTTCATTTTCTATTCCCAATCAGCACATTCTCTTCCTACCTTCATCTTTGCTATCCCAATGCCACACATATCGAGTTTTTCTTATTTCAGCCTACCCTTACCTCTAATGATTTGTCCTTTGCATAAACCCCTTGAAGTCGGCCCACAAGTGGCTAATAAGTCTAAGGCAACCTTCTAGAATTTTGAGAGGTGGATTCGAGTGGTAAAAGGCATGAGTGTTACATTAAAGAAAAAAGCCATATTCGAGTGAAACATGAGTGTGAGTGAATTTTCTTTGTGAGTGAACTCGTGAGACTTTGTGGTGAGGTATCTTAACCTTCTTCAATCATTATGTCAAGAAGTCCGGAATGACGAATGGTAAGCGGAGGTACATCTAATGCAGTTGGTGGTGGAGGAGGTCATCAACCCCAAAGAAATGTTCCCAGAAGTGGAGTACATGACTTAGAAGTTCAAGCCATAATAGAAGAAATTACTCGATTGTTCTAGCCTCAATTTGAATCCATCCACGAACATTTGGACCAAATGGAGGAACGTAGTCAGCAAGCAAACACCCCTATGAACCTGAGAAGGTGCAAGAACAACCGTTGCAACATGACAACGATTTATACGAGCCAAGTGATGTCAAAAAAGACCAAGCTTCTCGACAAAGTGAACGGAGAAGAGGCCAGTGAGCACGTGGTCAAATGGATCGAGAGCGGGCCGATAATGATTTGAAGAATATTAAAATGGTAATTCCTGCTTTCCAAGGGTGATCCGATCTAGAAGCCTATCTCGAGTGGGAGAAGAAAGTGGAGTTGGTTTTCGAGTGTCATAACTACTCAAAAAGCAAAAAGGTGAAGCTTGCTGCCATCGAGTTTTCTAATTACGCCATAATTTGGTGGGATCAGTTAACGATGTGTCGAAGGCGAAACGGTGGATGTCCGGTGTCAACATGGGCTAAAATGAAGGCAATAATGCGAAAAAGATTTATTCCAACATATTATCACTGTGAGTTATATCAAAAGTTACAAAGCTCAACCTAAGGCCATCGTAGTGTGGAGGATTACACAAGGAGATGAAAGTGGCCATGATCCAAGCCGATGTGGAGGAAGATCGAGAAGCCACCATGGCACGGTTCCTTACTGGCCTTATCTGTGACATTGCTAATATCGTGGAGTTGAACCACTACATTGAAGTCATTGATATGGTTCATATGGCCATAAAGGTCGAGAAGCAACTTAAAAGAAAAGGTACGACTCGAACATTTCCTAACATGTCCTCTACAACAAAGTGGAGGCAAGGGACTAGCAAAAGAGAAGTGTCAAATCGAGCCAAAGAAATGATTGGTACCGCGAAGCCTACCAAGCCGAGTGGTGAGGTTGGCAAAGGAAAGATGGAAGCAGTTCCAAATCAGACTCGTGACATGAAGTGCTTCAAATGCCTTGGTCGAGGCCACATGGCAAATCAATGCCCAAACCGAAACATAATGTTTGTTCGAGACGATGGCAAGATCGAATCTGAAAGTGAAAAAGAGGACGACGTCAATGAGACATCTCAAGATGAGGAAGAATTAGAACAAGCCGAGAATGGAGAGATCTTGGTCGTGAAAAGGAGCCTCGGCTTGCAAGGTGTTGAAAACAAGCAACAACACGAAAATATCTTCCATATGCACTACCAAGTGCAAGGGAAGATTTGCTGCATCATCATCGATGGTGGGAGCTGTACTAACGTGGCCAACACAATGATGGTGGAAAAACTTGGCTTGGCCACTACCAAACACCCTCATCCGTACAAATTGCAATGGCTTAACGACGGTGGAGAGTTAAAGGTAACGAAGCAAGTCCTGGTTTCTTTTACTATCCGTAAGTATCAAGATGAAGTTTTGTGCAATGTGGTACCGATGCATGCGGGGCATCTCTTTCTTAGACGGCCCTGGCAATTTGACAAGTGAGCGATTCACGATGGCTACACCAATCGGTACACTTTCAAGCATTTGGGCTGAACGGTGTTGTTAGTTCCACTAACCCCCAAACAAGTCTACGATGACCAATTGAAGATGAAAGCATCCATTGAAAAATCAAAAGAAAGTGAGCGGAGAAATGAAAAAGAAAAAGAAAAGAACTTAGAAAAAAAGAAAGGAAAAAAATGAGTGATAAAAAAAGAGAGTTCAAACAAAAAGAAAAAGAGAAAAAAATAAGACGAGTGTGAAAAAATAAATCTTTATGTAAAAGAGAGGGATGTCCAAAAGTCTATGCAGTTGAAACAACCCTTATTGGTAATTATGTACAAGGTATATATGCTTGGTATTAACGAGCTTGATAACAAGTTACCCTCTCATGTTTTGTCTTTATTACAAGAATTTTGAGACGTATTCCCGGAAGAAATTCTGAGTGAGTTGCCTCTGAGCACCAAATAGATTTTGTGCCAGGAGCCTCGATTCCAAACTGTCCTACTTATCGGAGCAATCCCGAGGAAACAAAGGAACTACAAAAGCAAGTCAATGAACTACTCAAGAAGGGCTATGTGTGTGAAAGCCTTAGTCCCTGTGCCATCCCTGTTTTGCTAGTTCCCAAGAAAGATGGAACGTGGAGGATGTGCGTAGACTGCCACGCCATCAACAAGATCACGATTAAGTATCGACATCCCATTCTGCGTTTGGATGACATGCTCGATGAGTTGAGCGGAGCGAGCTTATTTTCAAAATTTACCATAAAAGTGGATACCATCAAATACGCATGCGTGAGGGTGACGAGTGGAAAACCACTTTCAAGATGAAGCACGGACTTTATGAGTGGCTCGTTATGTCGTTTGGCTTAACGAATGCCACGAGCACATTCATAAGACTCATGAATCATGTCTTATGATCCTTTATTGGTAGATTTTGTCTATTATATTTTGATGACATCCTAATTTATAGCAAAACTTTTGACGATCATGTGAAGGACTTAAAGGCTGTTTTGAAAGTTTTGAGGAAAGAGTCATTGTATGCTAATTTGAAGAAATGTGATTTTTGTGCTAACAAGATTGTGTTTCTAGGTTTTGTCATCAGTTCGGAGGGCCTTGAAGTCAATCAAGAAAAGTTCAAGGCGATCCAAGATTGGCCCCGTCCGACGAACATCTCCCAAGTCCGAAGTTTCCATGGATTAGCCAGCTTCTATAGACGGTTTGTGCCAAATTTTAGTACATTGGCTATGCCATTAACCAGAGTAATCCGTAAGAACTCTAACTTTGTTTGGGAAGAAGAACAAGAGAAAGCATTTTTGAAAATTAAAGACTGTTTGACTCGTGCACCATTATTAGCCTTACTGAATTTTTACAAAACTTTCGAGTTAGAGTGTGATGCCTTAAGTTTAGGTATTAGAGCCGTACTTATGCAAGATGGACGCCCTATTGCATACTTCAGTGAGAAGCTCAACGGTGCTATTCTAAACTACCCAACATATGACAAGGAGTTGTACGCCCTAATTCGAGCCTTAGAAATATGGCAGCACTATCTATTGCCCTAAGAGTTCGTGATTCATACCGACCACGAATATTTGAAGTACTTAAAGGGCAACATAAACTCAACAAACGACACGCCAAGTGGGTAGAATTTCTCGAATCATTTTCTTACGTCATTAAGTATAAAAACAGTAAAGAAAATGTAGTAGCTGATGCACTATCCCGAAGATATGCCTTATTAAATGTGTTGGATTCCAAATTGATGGGGTTTGTATTGCTTAAGGATCTATATGCAAGCGATGTTGACTTGGTGAGTTTTTCAGGTAGTGTGAAAAGGGAGCCTACGAGAAATACTACTGCGATGACGGGTATCTATTCCGAGAAGGAAGACTTTGCATCCTGCAAGGATCCATACGAGAGGTGTTGATAGACGAGGCGTATAGTGGCGGGTTGATGGGACATTTTGGCATTGCCAAGACCTTGGCCACACTCCAAGAACACTTTTTTTGTCCTAAGATACGGTGATATATTGAACGTTACTGTGGCCGATGCATTGCATGCAAAAGGGCTAAGTCTCGAATCAAGCCCCACGGTTTGTATAAGCCGTTACCTATTCCTGAAACTCCTTGGACCAATAACTCTATGGATTTTGTGCTTGGTTTTCCAAGAAGTAAAAATGGCCGAGATTCAATATTTTTGGTTGTGGATAGATTCTTTAAAATGGCTCACTTTATAGCTTGCCATAAAACCGATGATGTTGTTAATATTGCTAACTTATTTTTCAAAGAAGTGGTCAGGTTGCATGGCATGCCTAGGAAAATCGTGTTTGATAGAGACGAGAAATTTCTTAGCCATTTTTGGAGAATGTTGTAAGGGCGATTGGGAACCAAGCTACTGTTTTCTACCACTTGTCACCCTTAAACGGACGGCCAAGCCAAGTCATCAATCGAGTACTTTCTACGTTGCTTCGAGCAATTGTTCGAATAACTTAAAGGCATTGGAAGATTGTTTACCACACGTGGAGTTTGCATATAATCATTCTATTCATTCTGGTACTCAATACTCCCCATTTGAGATTGTCTATGGTTTTAAATTTTTAACCCCAATTGATCTAATATCTTTGTCTTCTAACCAACTTGTGCATGTATATGGTAAACTTAAAGCTGAATATGTTAAACAATTACACCAAAAGGTTAGGGACAACATAGAAGCAAAAACCAAGGAATACGAGCAACGAGCCAACAAAGGTCGAAGATGCATTATTTTTGAATCGGAAGATTGGGTTTAGGTTCACATGTGCAAAGAAAGGTTTCCAGGGCAAAGACGATCCAAACTACCTCCAAGAGGAGACGGCCCATTCCAAGTCCTTAAGCGAATTAATGACAACTCTTACAAGTTGGACTTACCAGGTGAGTATAATGTTAGTGTGAGTTTTAATGTTTTCAATTTGTCTCCTTTTGATGTAGGTGACAATTCGAGGACGAATCGACTTGAAGAGGGGGGATGATACGAACTCGCCTACGATGGAAGCAACTTAAGACACCATCAAGCTCCCTAGTGGACCAATTATGCGAGCACATGCTGAAACACCCTACACCCGGCCCACGAGAATGGACTGGATCTGGTATGTTCCTCGAAGTAACCCTGTTCAAATTCATTCGAATACTTTGAAAACTGTGAGTTTAGGAAGATAGCTCGTTGTGGGTTGGGCTTGAGTTGAAAACAAATTTATTTTTATAACAAAAACCCATTTGCTTCAAGTGATAAAAATGTTTAAACTTATTTCATACTAAGTGGGCTTACTCTTTGTAAAGCCCTAAACTCATAACATAGTAATTATAGTAGAAATAAAAAAAAATTAAATCACGGTGGCCTTATTACATAAAATGAAACCCAAAATAATAAATTGTACAGTATTATAAAATAAAATAAATATTCAAACTAAATTGAACTTCAAGTCGATCATGGCCACCACAAGTTCTACCGTCCCGGTCCATTACTGCTCATCACCTGAAACATATTCCCACAACGGGGTGAGTCGATAGACTCAGTGTGTAACCAACACTAAACATAATAGAGATAGGCACATCATAAAATCATATGCATATAAAAAATTCAATATCATGATGCAAACCCAACCCAAACCTATATGCCATCCGCTACACTCCACCCGTACCAACCTTTGTACCGTGGGGACTACTAAGTTAACCTCCTTCCGCTACACTCCATCGAAGGCGTCATTGTGAGTCGACGTGCTCATCGCCCATCGATAATATTGTGGCATAGCCACCATCAGAATGTAACCAAAGTTACCACTTAGTGAGACCAAGTCATCACATTTACTTGGTGAGACCAAGTCATCACATTCACTTAGTGAGACCAAGTCATCACTTTCACTTATAACGTTGGTGAGACCGTAGTCAACACCTTCTTCCCTTTCACATAAATCCCAATGCCCCAAATTATAAATCTCATGCATAACATATTTTTATTTCACTTTCACATCACTTTTCACTTGTATAACATTTATTTCAAATCCTAGTAGAAGTAGGAAAACGCACAATACTTTGTACCATAATATGGAACTTTAGCCACTTTCTTTCACTTTCACATTAATATATATAACATATTTAAACCATAAAACTATTAAGAATAGTGTGGAATACACACCGATTTGTTTAGCGATTCCTTGAGATTTGAAAGCAAGATCTAATGTTTAGATCCTAATTCCTACATTTGGTTTATCAAATATTACTTAGCATAAATTCTATTTTGGGCTATAATATCCAAATCCTAGTAGGATTTGTAAAGAGGCTTACCTTTGATGCCGATTTGATGTTTATTCAAATCCGGAAACTTTGTTTTCCTTCACTTGATATTCGCCAACCTTGAAACTTCAACATAAATTAGTTTTCGCTTTTAATAATTACGGATCTAATCTAGGTAATCACATAACTTTGGCGAATACCTTTGGGGCTTACCTTATGGATTTTTTAAATCTGAAACTTCACCTCCTTTTCCTTGAAATCGGCAACTTCCTAGATCTCTGAATAGATTAGTTTTTGATCAATTTGATCTAATTGACTAAGATTTGGCCTTGGCGAATGTATAGACTCACTTACCTCGGATCCCGGTTGATCTTTATTTCAAATTCTGCCAAATCACTTGTTAGATTTGATCTATTATTTAATCATAGAGGGGATCTTTTTGCCGATTGTACATTGATGTACTTACCTCGTTTTCGAATCCCGAAAGATCCCTTATGCTATTCGGCTATGGCACTATTATGGATCTCAAAGTTTTGGCTTTTGTGGATGAATAGTAGAAGAAAAGAAAAAGAGATGGAGAGAGTTTTTGACAAGGGAAATTCGGCTAAAGAGAAGAGGAAAGATTGTTGCTACTTTCACTAGGAGGTTTCGGCAAGATGTTGAAGAGAAGAGAATGGCTCTTTTCTTTTCTTTCTTTGGCCGAAACTATTAGCCTTAGAGTCCCTAATTCAGCCAATTCTTCAGTTGTGATAAGTTTTAGTTTTATCAATTATGAAATTCCATCAAATCTCCTAATTAGCCAAGAGTTTTTATTGAATAAAAACTCCTCTTCCTTGTGCCGTCCAACTCTCCACTCATGGAGGCAAAATTTTATTTCTTTTATTTGTTTCCTAGATGACTCAAACTCAGGCCCAAAAACCTCTTGCATTTGGGCCATTTCCTAGGGCCTTAGGGGGCATCTTCAGGCCACATTTCCTAGTCCGTTATTGGGTCAAATTTTATGTTCTTTATATTTTTAGGGTCACTTG
The DNA here is from genome assembly GCA_025506655.1 of Gossypium rotundifolium. Taxonomy (NCBI): domain Eukaryota; kingdom Viridiplantae; phylum Streptophyta; class Magnoliopsida; order Malvales; family Malvaceae; genus Gossypium; species Gossypium rotundifolium. The sequence goes on from CP106726.1 coordinate 65,532,641, forward strand.
GCCCTAAGCTCCCCTTTGGGATCTTAAATTCGACATTCCGGGGTCATTTTAAGTTTCCTAAAACTTTCACATGACTCAGATTTTCCAAGTTTCCAAAATGTTTAGTTTCCTATTTTGGCTTGGTTTCCAAAATGTTTAGTTTCCTATTTTGGTTTGGTTTCCAAAATGTTTAGTTTCCTATTTTGGTTTGGTTTCCAAAATGTTCACTTTCCTAATTCCTTTAGGTTTCCAAAATGTCTAAGTTTCCAAAATGTCTAAGTTTCCAAAATGTCCATTTCCATTTCCATTTCCATTTCCATTTCCATTTTCATTTCCATTTTCATGCATTTCTAGGTTTCCAAAAGTATCAAAAATTTATTCATAGTACTTGAAACTTGTCATTTCATACAATTAAACCGAAATGCATAGGCCCTATTCGGGATGTTACAGCTTCTACCTCTTAAACAAAATTTCATCCTCAAATTTTCTAACTAAACAATTGAGGGTATTGTTGTCTCATTGCCTCTTCCGGCTCCCACGAAGCTTCCTCCGATCCATGATTGCGCCACAATACTTTAACTAGAGGAACTGACTTCCTCCGTAGTACTTTCACGTCACGTTCCAGAATCTGAATCGGCTCTTCCTCGTAGGGTAAGTCTGGCCTTAGCTCCACTTCTTCTACTGGTACTATGTGAGAGGGATCCGATCGGTAACGACGTAGCATGGACACATGGAGCACGTCATGCATTTGTTGCAACTCCGGTGGCAACTCTAGCTGGTATGCCACTGGTCCCACTCGCTTTAGTACCCGATAGGGCCCGATAAATCTTGGGCTTAATTTCCCTTTCCGACCAAACCTCATCACTTTCTTCCATGGTGAGACTTTTAGAAACACTTGGTCTCCTACTTCAAACTCTATTTCCTTCCGCTTGAGGTCAGCATAAGACTTCAGTCTATCCGAGGCTTCTTTTAACCGTGTTCGAATTATTTCAACCTTCTCTTCTCGCTTTACGCCACTATCTCTGGTCCCAAAACTCGACGTTCTCCTAACTCACCAACAAGTAGAGTACGGCACTTCCGTCCATACAATGCTTCATACGGTGCCATTCAATGCTAGCTCGATAACTGTTGTTGTAGGCGAACTCGCTAAAGGTAAGTAGTCCTCCCAACTTCCTCGAAAATCCATCACACATCCTCTCAACATATCCTCCAACACTTGTATTACTCGTTCGATCGCCCGTCCGATTGTGGATGAAAGGTCGTAGTGAAATCCAACTTGGTGCCTAAAGCTTGATGAAGTGCCTTCCAAAATCGAGACGTAAACCTTGGGTCTCTATCGAGATGATCGACATTGGTACTCCATGTAACCTCACAATTTCGCCACATATAACTTGGCTAGCTTTTGAAGGGATAGTCTATTCTTCGGGATAAAATGTGCGGACTTAGTCAAACGGTCTACTATAACCCATGCCGAGTCCTTCTTAGTAGGCGTGAGGGAAGCCCACTAACTAAGTCCATGGTAATTCTTTCCCACTTCCACTTGTGGAATCTGGATTGGTGAAGCAATCCCGATGGAACTTGGTGTTCAACCTTAACTTGTCGACACGTCCGACATCTTCCCACAAATTCAGAACTTCTAGTTTAAGATCCGCCACTAAAATTGTTCTCTTAAGTCTCAGACAACTTAATGCCTCCGGATGCATAGCATAAGGGCTACTATGCGCTTCTCAAGGATCTTCATCTTAACTCCTTGTCTCTTGGCATCTGGACTTTCCCTTTGTAGCATAATACTCCTTCATCATTAATCTCATAGTCCTCCAACACTCCGCTCGCGTGCTTTTTGTAGCTTAACATTTAAATTTTCATCAACCAACTGTCCCTCTATTACTTCCTTCAACCATGTTGGCTTGACTTGTAGCTCGGCCAACAAACTTCCATCCTCATATAAGCTTAAATGAGCGAACATTGCTCTTAGGTCCATCACAACCTTCCTACTTAAAGCATCAGCTACTACATTCGCCTTGCCCAGATGATATTCTATCGAACAGTCATAGTCTTTCAGTAATTCCACCCACTTTCGTTGCCTCAAGTTTAACTCCTTTTGAGTCAATAGGTACTTGAGACTCTTGTGGTCTGTGTAGATCACTGACCTTTCCCTATACAGATAATGCCTCCACACCTTGAGAGCGAAAACCACTGCTGCCAATTCCAAGTCATGGGTTGGGTAGTTCACCTCATGCGGCCTTAATCGCCGGGACGATAAGCGACTACCTTGCCCTCTTGCATAAGAACACATCCTAACCCGTATGTGACGCATCACAAGATACCACAAAATCCTTTCACGCCTCAGTTGAATCAACACCGAGCTTAGTTAATACCTTTTAAGTTTTCAAAACTCTCCTGTTGTATCCGTCCACACAAAGGGTACTTCCTTCCTCAACAATTTTGTTAATGGCGCGGCTATCGACGAGAATCCTTCCACGAACCTTCTGTAATAGCCTCGCCAACCCTAAGAAACTACGAATCTCCGCCACCGACTTAGGTGGTTTCCATTCAACACCGCTCGATTTTCTTAGGATCCACCCTTATTCCTCGGCAGACACCACGTGTCCTAAGAAAGCAACTTCTCTAAACCAAAATTCACACTTGCTGAATTTGGCATAAAGCTTCTTCTCCTTAATACTTGTAACACAATTGGAGATGCTCATCATGCTCCTCTTCGGACTTAGAATATACCAAGATATCATCGATGAATACTACAACAAACCCGTCTAAGTAAGGTTGGAACACTCGATTCATCATATCCATGAACGCTACCGGAGCGTTTGTCAACCCAAACGGCATTACTACAAACTCAAAGTGACCATATCTTGTCCTAAAAGCGGTCTTATGGATATCACCTCCTTCACCTTCAACCGATGGTATCCCGATCAGAATCGATCTTGAAAACATCATGCGGCTCCTTTCACCGATCGAACAAGTCATCGATCCTTGGCAAGGGATACTTGTTCTTGATGGTCACTTATTCAATTGACGATAGTCTATGCACATACGCATAGTTCCGTCCTTTTCTTCACAAATAGGACCGGTGCTCCCACCTGAGACACATCAATCAATAAACCCACGATCCAATAATTCCGGATTTGAGCCTTAAGCTCCACTAATTCCTTTAGGCGCCATTTGGTATGGAGCAATTGACACTGACTGCTTCTCGGTAGTAGGTCTATTCCAAATTCAACTTCTATCCGGGGTATTCTGGTAATTCCTCCGAAACACATCCTCAAAGTCCTTCTCGCTCGACTCCTTTGACACCTTCCTCATTTCCATCCAACGACTTACAAAGGCTAAGAACGCCTCGCACTTTTACGCACCATTCTTTCCACCTTAAGCACCGAAACTACATTAATCAAATAGTTTCTTCTCTCTCCTATCATAATGACCACCTCATCCTCAAGGGTCCTTAGTTCCATTCGTTTAGCCGCACAATCCAACACGGCTCGATGTTTCACTAACCAATCCATACCAAGTATGAGATCAAATTCCCCGAAGGGTAATTCCATTAGGTCAGCCCGAAAGCGCACTCCCTGAATTTCTAGGGGTATATTCCGAAAGATCTTATTTACCACTATAGTTTGGCCTAATGGGCTTACTACCGTCATCTCTTTATCGAAAGTTCGAGTCTAGGCCTAGTGTCTCAACTACACTACAGCAACATAAGAATGGGTCGAGCCCACATCAATTAAAGCATAATAGGGTTTACTATGAATGAGGAACGTCTCGGTTATGACGTCCGTGAGTCTTCATCCTCCCTACGGCAAACCGCATAAACTAAACCCTTGTCTTGCCTCAAGATTGGTGGCACCTCGCCACGTCCTCTGCCAAAGACTATTACCTCTCATTATTCGAACCTCGACTTCGTTGAGGTCGCTATCCTCCCTACCACTGATTAACATTCCGAGTTCTTTGGTCGTCATCATCCGATATCTTTGGACATCCTTGAGCATATGGTCCTTAGACCCACATTTAAGACATGCTCCTATCTTTTCCAACACTCACCGAGTGCTTCCTTCCACAATACTCACAAGGACGATACTGCCCTCTGGTATCAACTTGCTGACCTTTCGACCCCTCACTTCTGGGCCTTTTCTACACATTTCCCGACGATCCATAACCTCTCTTGGGTCTATTCCTGTCAGAGTTCGGCCTAGTCGAGTCCTTGATTCCTTCAGCTACCTTAGCCTTTTCAACCAACGTGGAGAACTCCTCTCTCCTGATGTGGAGCTATCAATAACCTTAGGTCATCCCTTAATCCGTCCTCAAAACGGACACAGCGTTCATGTTCAGTCGCGACTACTCCTCGAGCATATCGATTTAACCTCAGAAATTTAGCCTCATATGCCGCCACTGATTTGTTCCCCTGAACTAGTCCTAGAAAAGCTTTCCTCTGCTCATCAATATACCGAGTCTTGACATACTTCTTCCGATATGCCTCCTTAGCATACTCCCGTCGCCGATCCTCCGCCGTGGCACCATCACTGACAGATTAGCCACCATTGGTATGCTTCATCACGTAATGGGCTACCATCCCTTTCAACTTCTCCTCGGGGTCGGTCGAGTTCATCCATGATACGCTCGATTGCTTCCAACCAATACTCATGCGGATCTGGTTGCCACACGGACACTCTACAAAATACCTCGGCCCGTTGGCTCGGAGTCGCTCGGCATGATTTTAGCTCCAATTTCCACCGCGTCACCACCATTTCAATACTGCAACATGGCTCGCGATACGCCTCATCCTCGTCCCGAGCTCGCCGCTCGACATTAACAAATGGGGTGGTGGTGGCGGTGGTAACTTATTGTCAGAACCTTGACCTGATCTAACGGGTTCTGACACAGTTATTCTTCCTCTATCGCGTCCTTGACGACCACGACCTCTAGAACTCATTTTCTAGCATCGAGATCTGATTAAGAAATTTTATGGATTAGTCTTTGTTCCACTTATTTATCGTCGAAGGAGTTTTATGGAAAGGGTTTAAGAGTGGTTCTTCAGTATTCATACAAACACACAGTCTTTTCCATTTATTCATCCATCAAACAAGTATGAACTTGCGTTCATTCAGAGAAACGTTGTAGTTTTTGTTGTTGTTGTTGTTTTCCTCTACCCGGGGTATTTTCGTAGTTTTGTCCTACAAGGGCATTTTCGTAGTTTTTTTAGAAGAAAAACGTTCCTTGGTGTTTTTGTCAAAAATTATTTTGAAAATTTTGAAGTCTAGGGTAATTTGAAAAAATTTTAAATCTGGGGTTATTTCGGTAGTTTTTAACCTCAGGGGTATTTTGGTAATTTTTCACAAATCAGGGTAAATTTGTAAGATTTAATAAATCAGTGGTATTTCAAAAGTTGTAAAACTCTGAGGGTTCTTTTCAAAAATTTGTTCCTTCAAAATGGGAATGTTGCAAAAATTTTGAAATTCAGGGTCATGTTGGTAATTTTATAAGTTAGGGGCAATTAAATTTTTTTTCAAAATCAAGGTATTTTGATATTTTACAAATTAGGGTTTTGAATGTTTATGAAATCATGAAATTTTGGTAAAGTTGTTGAGTAGTTGAACATTTTACAAGCCGAGGCGTTTGGTAATTTTATTGCTAAGGGCATTTTGAAATTTTCAGAATCAAGAGTTTTTCGAAAATGTTGTAAGAAATAATTTTCTCGATTTAAAAGAAAGTTCTAAAAGTTTGAAAAACTAGGGTTTGTTGTTTTGTTCTTTCTTTTTTTTTAAAAAACATGGCTAGTTCCTTTCGGGTTTTAGTCATTATGTTTAGCCTATGACCGAGCCCTCTTGGTCGGGGTGAACCACACTACGCACGCAGGCGGGATTCGTGTGGGAGGAGGTGAGTCACGCAGATCGCTTAAATACCAAGCTCCCACCAAACTGTTCCTAGACATGCGCATGAGGTTGCCACACCACCGAGCCTCTCGAGTTAGGGTGAACCGAAGCTACGCACTAGGTAGGATTCCTGCAAAGAAGAGGTAAGTCACTAGGACTGCTTAAATACCAAGCTCTTCCGGATCCAATCCTAGACATGCGTACAAGGGTTACCACACCTTAGCTCAGTGACTTAGCCATAGGTTGGTTTAGTACATTAAGTCTTATGTGTTTGTGTTTGAGTAGTCTAATCCTAGGGTTCAAGTTCCTATCATTCTATTCTACGTTCCATGCCTTTTCTACCCTTATATAAATCACACATATAGTTAAGGGTACTTACCTGGTGGACTGCGGGTCGGAGACTTAGGTGCCATGCCATAAAACCTGCTTATTTTTCAAAGAAAATCATTTGGCTCGCTTTGAAAATGTTTTGGGCCTTAGCCCACAGGCCGAGAGTTTAAAACTAGGCTCTGATACCAAATTGAAACACCCCACACCCGGCCCACGAGAATGGACTGGATCTGGTATGTTCCTCGAAGTAACCCGGTTCAAATTCATTCGAATACTTTGAAAACTGTGAGTTTAGGAAGATAGCTCGTTGTGGGTTGGGCTTGAGTTGAAAACAAATTTATTTTTATAACAAAAACCCATTTGCTTCAAGTGATAAAAATGTTTAAACTTATTTCATACTAAGTGGGCTTACTCTTTGTAAAGCCCTAAACTCATAACATAGTAATTATAGTAGAAATAAAAAAAAATTCATCACGGTGGCCTTATTACATAAAATGAAACCCAAAATAATAAATTGTACAGTACTATAAAATAAAATAAATATTCAAACTAAATTGAACTTCAAGTCGATCATGGCCACCACAAGTTCTGCCGTCCCGGTCTATTACTGCTCATCACCTGAAACATATTCCCACAACGGGGTGAGTCGATAGACTCAGTGTGTAACCAACACTAAACATAATAGAGATAGGCACACCATAAAAATCATATGCATATAAAAAAATTCAATATCATGATGCAAACCCGAACCCAAACCTATATGCCATCCGTTACACTTCACCGTATTCCAACTTGTACACCGGGGACTACTAAGTCAACCCTCCTTCCGCTACACTCCATCGAAGGCGTCATTGCAATGACGTGCTCATCGCCCATCGATAATATTGTGGCATAGCCACCAACTGTAATGTAACCGGTTACCACTTAGTGAGACCGAAGTCATCACATTCACTTGGTGAGACCAAGTCATCACATTCACTTAGTGAGACCAAGTCATCACTTTCACTTATAACGTTGGTGAGACCGTAGTCAACACCTTCTTCCCTTTCACATAAATCCAGAATGCCCCAAATTATAAATCTCATGCATAACATATTTTTATTTCACTTTCACATCACTTTTCACTTGTATAACATTTATTTCAAATCCTAGTAGAAGTAGGAAAACGCACTAATACTTTGTACCATAATATGACACTTTAGCCACTTTCTTTCACTTTCACATTAATATATATAACATATTTAAACCATAAAACTATTAAGAATAGTGTGGAATACACACCTGATTTGTTTAGCGATTCCTTGAGATTTTGAAAGCAAGATCTAATGTTTAGATCCTAATTCCTACATTTGGTTTATCAAATATTACTTAGCATAAATTCTATTTTGGGCTATAATATCCAAATCCTAGTAGGATTTGTAAAGAGGCTTACCTTTGATGCCGATTTGATGTTTATTCAAATCCAAAACTTTGTTTTCCTTCACTTGATATTCGCCAACCTTGAAACTTCAACATAAATTAGTTTTCGCTTTTAATAATTACGGATCTAATCTAGGTAATCACATAACTTTGGTTGAATACCTTTAGGGCTTACCTTATGGATTTTTTAAATCCGAAACTTCACCTCCTTTTTCCTTGAAATCGGCAACTTCCTAGATCTCTGAATAGATTAGTTTTTGATCAATTTGATCTAATTGACTAAGATTTGGCCTTGGTAGAATGTATAGACTCACTTACCTCAAATCCAAGTTGATCTTTATTTCAAATTCTGCCAAATCACTTGTTAGATTTGATCTATTATTTAATCATGGAGGGATCTTTTTGCCGATTGTACATTGATGTACTTACCTCGTTTTGAATCCCTAAGATCCCTTATGCTATTCGGCTATGGCACTATTATGGATCTCAAAGTTTTGGCTTTTGTGGATGAATAGTAGAAGAAAAGAAAAGAAAGAAAAGAGATGGAGAGAGTTTTTGACAAGGGAAATTGGCTAAAGAGAAGAGGAAAGATTGTTGCTACTTTCATTAGGAGGTTTGACAAGATGTTGAAGAGAAGAGAATGGCTCTTTTCTTTTCTTTCTTTGGTAGAAACTATTAGCCTTAGAGTCCCTAATTCACCAATTCTTCACTTGTGATAAGTTTTAGTTTTATAAATTATGAAATTCCATCAAATCTCCTAATTAGCCAAGAGTTTTTATTGAATAAAACTTCTCTTCCTTGTGCCGCCAACTCTCCACTCATGGAGGCAAAATTTTATTTCTTTTATTTGTTTCCTAGATGACTCAAACTCAGGCCCAAAACCTCTTGCATTTGGGCCATTTCCTAGAACCTTAGGGGCATCTTGAGCCACATTTCCAAGTCCGTTATTGGGTCAAATTTTGTGTTCTTTATATTTTAGGGTCACTTGGCCTGAGCTCCCCTTGGGCTCTTAAATTGACATTAAGGGTCATTTTAAGTTTCCTAAAATTTTCACATGCTCAGATTTTTCAAGTTTCCAAATGTTTAGTTTCCTATTTTGGCTTGGTTTCCAAAATGTTTAGTTTCCTATTTTGGTTTGGTTTCCAAAATGTTTAGTTTCCTATTTTGGTTTGGTTTCAAAATGTTCACTTTCCTAATTCCTTTAGGTTTCCAAAATGTCTAAGTTTCCAAAATGTCTAAGTTTCCAAAATGTCCATTTCCATTTCCATTTCCATTTTCATTTCCATTTTCATGCATTTCTAGGTTTCAAAAGTATCAAAATTTATTCATAGTACTTGAAACTTGTGATTTCATACAATTAAACCGGAAATGCATAGGCCCTATTCGGGATGTTACACGTGCCAAGCAATTCAAAGATGTCGTTTCACCTTGGTGGACCAAACTTGGATTGAATATAGAAAGAAGTTTAAAGATATGCGAATGTTTACAATTTAATTGAGGTTGAAATTTGCTCAGCTAGATAGTTCGGCTACTAGCTCATTAAAATACTTTATTATGCATTATTATTTAGTTTACTATAGCACAGTTAGTTAATTAAGTTTGTCTTAAATTAATTTAATTTGACTTAGTTATTACATGGATTAATGTTGTCTAAGACTTAGCGTAATTTTAATATGTCTTAGATAGTTTTTATTTAAGTTGTTTAAATGTTAATCATCATGTATAAATTATGTTTTTAATGTGTCCAACCAAAATTAGCTTGAATTGAATGGTTTTTATTCCTTTTGTAGGTTCAGCCGAATTTGGGAGATACCTTTGGGTAGGTTCATGCATGGGACGGTTCATGAATGAACCTTGTCAATGCATGTTTGCTGTACATTTTGGCTTCCCCAAAGTGACCATTCGGCCAAGGGTTACCAGCACCTTAAAGACCACATGTTTGGTTGATTATCTTCCCCAAGCAGCATCTAGGCGTTCACACATGTTGTTCACACAAAGAGACCATTCGGCTGGCATAGTTCACATTCAAATGGCCATTCAAGCTTCATTTTCACACCATAAGGGCTGTACAACGTCCTCCTTAATTGCTCTTAATTTTTCAGCAAAAGTTTCCAATTTAATGAGCTAATTAAGGCCATGGCTGAACCTAGACAAGGCTGGTGGGCTACTCATGCATTCATCTTTGTAAAATACATTTGCTTAAGCCTTAAGGAGCTCCACATTCAGCCAAACTTTGCTGGACACTTTAAGGGAATTAATTCTGGAAAATTCTAGTTATTTCTAGGTTAGTTCTACTTAGCCATTAATCCTTGCTTGTGGCCATTCGGCTAGCTAGCTTTTAGGCTATAAATATTTGTTACATTTGTTTGAGAAAGAACTTTTGATGCTTAATGAAATTTTCCTTAGTGAATTATTCACTCTTTTAATTCTTCAAGGTTCAAATTGAGTTATCTAGCTACTAGTGGCGTCAATCTAACTTTGTTTTTGAACTTATCATCAAATTCGGGTGTGGCATTCAACCCAATACCGTTGGTTCCTATCTTGCTAGATAGCGGGTCTCAGTTTTTATCCAATTCAACCATTTCTTTTGAAACATATAAGATTCAGGTCCTTAATCTTATATTAAGGGTTCTTTCTTATTTCGACTACCATTCCTTTCCATCCATCTATTTTTTTCCTTTTTTGTTAAACCACTGCCAAATAGCTTAGCTCCTCAAACTATCCCTTTTGTTAAAATCAAATGATAACTACCTAATTTGCAATCGAGCAACATCTATGGCTCGTTTTCAATCATGTCACGAGTTCGTATCAGAAGGTACCACTGTACTCTCACATTTCAAGCCAGAAATTATAATTGTAATAGACATAGTCATCTCTGTCAAGTAAAAATCTCTTGCAAGTAATCACATGGAATCATAAAAATACCGGGACAATAAAATTTCAACATTTGGAGTTACACGGAATATCTAAAATTTACAACTCATATAAAATAATATTAGTTCTGATGATATCCTAGAAATGTCCAGAAAGAACAATGTCACTCATAAATACTGAAATCCACTGTAACAAAAATAATATAATTTTCACGTATATTCAACAGAGCAATAACTAGTAGAAACAGAATATTAACCTCATACAATTTTACCGTCGACTTTCATATCCACACAATGGAATAATTTATTAAAGATAGACATAACAATATCAAATATAACCCAAAAAGATCAACAATGCTTTCGTCTATTAATATGTTTAGCTAAGGTTCTCATACGATAAAACTTTCTTTAGATAACATACCTGAATAAGTCATTTACTCAGAGTTAACTTCTTCTTTAACAATGTCTTTGCTATGGTTGAATGTGTAATTGGATAATTAGCTATCTTCTGAGCTTGATTCGATCGAGATTCGACGTCCGTAAGCCCCATACAAACCTTAGGAATAGATAGGATACATATGTCATGACATAGGATATCCGATATGTGTTATCGTGTAAGGCCACGTCCGGGACGTTGGCATCGACTTATGTTTATGTGTAAAACCATGTCTGGGACATTGGCATCATATTTGATTCGTGTAAGACCCTGTCTGGGATAGTGGCATTGTTATGTGATTACATGTAAGACCACGTCTAGGACGTTGGCGTCGTACGAGCTTCCGACTATCTGCGTATCCTTTTTAATTCTGAATGGTTCAACGGGCAAGTGTAAGTGAAGGCCAATGTGAAAATCGAGTTAAAAGGACTCAGGTATGTAAATTAAACTGTGTTATGAAAATTAAGGTAAGTTGAATGCTTAATCCATTGTATTAAAGTTAAAGTATGAGTATGTGAATTATGTGTAAGTTTGTAATTTAATATTTTCACCAAAGAGTTTTATATATGATTTTAATATTGATTTTTGTGTAAGCTATTATGAATATGTTTAAGTTAACTATTTGATTTGTATATGAAAAGATTTCATGTTAATTTATATTCATACTATGTATATGTGATTTGGCTTAATTGGTTGATATTAACTTGCTTATGACTTACTAAGCTTAAATAGCTTACTCTGTGTTTTTCTGTTTACTTTTTTTTATAGATTTGGATATACGTTACGAGCTCGGGGATCGTCAGCAAGGCTATTCACACTATCGACAATTTCCTTTGGTATTTTACTAATTTGAAAATGGATATATGGCATGTATAGCATAGTAAAAGGTTGAATAGGAATTAAGTACTTTGTATGTAATTAATAGCCATGCGAAGATGGCTTATCTTTTTTTGATTGATTTGGTTTCTATGTTTATGGTTGATAATGGTCATTGGAAAATAAGTTTATACTTATGCATATGTGATTATGGTATATGCTCATGACAGGTAAGTATGTGTTATGTTTTATTTTAAGTTAGACATATTGAACTTGGTTATGTGATTAATATATGTATATTGGTTATGATTTGAATGATGGATTGAATTAGTTAAGAGGTGAACCAAAATCGAATGTATACATATAGATATTTTGTTTGCGGTTAAGTGATATATAAATGTATATTTGTTGTGCATTGTGTGATGGTTTGATTTTTTTTATTACATGGACTAAGGCCGAATGTGGATATATTCATATATTATGGTTGATGTTAAGTGAAAGGCTTGTATAGATAAATTTTGTGAGTATGTATATTAGTACGATGTGATTTGGTTTTTACTATATATATGTTCAAATGTGGAAATTAGGTATAAGGTTATGTCTAGTCAGTAAGTCATTGATAATTGAGTTTGTATTAATAAGGTTAAATATTTATGTATTCGGCCATGGTGTGAAATTACGATGGATGATTACATGAGATGCAAATGAATTTAGTTTTGAAATTAGGTTATGAAATTTGTATTGGTAAATGGTAAATGTTAGATGTAATTTTGGTTTGTGAAATAAAGGATATGGCTCATGATTAATTTGGTTATATAATGTGATAGGAATTTTGACTAGGAAATTATGTATGTATTTATATAGATATTCGATTATACTTGGTTAAAATGTTTGGTGGTTGTTAATAATTTGTTCTTTATGGAATAGTTGTGAGATTATTAAAAGTGGTTAATTACATCATTCACCTTTTTAAATGGTTGATATGCTATATAGATTAACTAAGATGAATTATATGATATTCAAATAGCACCTAAAATGAATGACTAGATACGTGGTCTATTTGGTTAATGATATGTTAAAATGATTAAGCATATGGTGAGTTGGCATTTATTTAGTAAATGAAATTGAAATATTGAATGTCTTGCTATTTGATAAGTATAAGATAATAGTATATGTTATATTTATAACGATTAGTATAATTTGATTGAAATAGTAAAATGTGTAACTTTATTCTGCTTTGGATGATCCAGATACAAATATCAACTTTGATTGGAATGTTAGGTATGTGAATTTGTATGTTATGTAATGATCACTTTTAATCGTGAATGTAGAAATGTAGTTATAGAAATGTATGACATGTGTGATATGTATTAATAGTATTGTTATACGCAGCTTAGATGTAATGTGTTATATTTAAAAAAACAAATATATATGCTTGTTCTGAGTTGTGCCTTATCTGGTAATGCTCTGTAACCCTAGTCCGGTGACATATACGGGTTAGGAGTGTTACGGAGTTTTCATAAACTCACCTCTCTGTGTATTTGTACATGTAATCCCTAGTCTTAGGCGAATCGGTGCTTCGAGGGATTCGGAGGTGGCCACACAACCGCACTTGCTTCTATATTTAACTTTTTATTTACAAGAAATTTAATTTGGGTATTTGTTTTTATAATAAGGCCTCTTTAAAATTTTTAACTTTTAATTTGGTATTTTACTTATTTTAATTCATATTTGAGAGTAGTAGGATGCGGATCCTCAAAAGATAAATGCTTTTCAAAACACCACGTTTTCGTAACACACTATAAAAGCTTCCACATCAAACATTATTTTAAAGTAGAGTAACAAACTAATATGATCAACATCCTGCTAAAAACAATTTGAGTTTTAAATGAACAGGATACCCTAAACTTTCTGTTAAGATCATAAACGAGATTTAATATAGAACAAGTTTTCTAATGAAACTATGTTTTTGAAAAAAACTTCAATGTGATATCGCCAGATCCGGACATAACGTCTAGGCCGAGTTTGGGGTGTTACAATTTTTTTGATTAGGTGTGCATTTTTGATCCGTTTTTGATTATTTTTATGTTTTTTAGATCGTTGTAGCTTACTCTAGCTAGACCAGTGACTAATTTACAAAACTGTTAAAGATTTTGAATGATTCCATTGATAAATACATGTGTGTTTTGATGTTTGATGATAGATTATGAATGTTTGTTGTGAATTATACAAGTTTTATAAAGTGATTTTTAGTGAAAATGCAAATTAGGGATTAAATTGAGAAATGTTAAAAATTTGTGGATAAAATATGAAATAAATGAAAAATATGGGCTGCTAGGGACCTAATGGTAAGTTGGCTAGCATGGGTTAGTATTGAATTTCATGAATTTGTGATTTTATGAAATAAGGACTAAATTGTAAAAGTTGTGAAACATTAGGGACAAATGTGTAAAATTACCTTAATGAATGTTTTGGACTAAATTGAATAGAGAGATGATTAAATGAGTTAAATTTGATCATATAGATTAAGAAAAATGACGTACGGAATTAGATTGAGAGAAAGACAAAGTTATCGATTAAATGATCGTTTTCCGTCGTACGAGTTCAAGGTAAGTTCGTATGTTAATAAGGATTATTATAATTAATATTTAATACTTTATATTGAATTGTTGATGAATATAATTGTACGAAAATATTCAACGAAGCTTCGGCTATGTATCGGCACTTAGTGTACGAGATCGAGATAGCTTCAGTTATGTATTGGCACTTAGTGTACGAGATCGAGATAGCTTCGGTTATGTATTGGCACTTAGTGTGTGAGATTGAGATAGATTCAGCTATGTATTGGCACTTAGTGTGCGAGATTGAGATAACTTCGGCTATGTATTGGAACTTAGGGTGGGAGATTCCTGAGTATCCAATATTATTCCAAATGGTTCAACAGGCATATCAAAGATATGAAATGGTGAGAGATAGTCATGTATCGGTACAGTTATGTACGTAAATTCAATTGAATATTTAATCCATGAAATTGAAAGTTCATGATTAGTGTGGGAATAAATATATGGTAAACTTGGTTGATGATTATGTGTTAGGTTTTTGGGCCAAATTGAGTTGTTATATAGTATGTTTTACTCATTTAAATTGTGGTTCAACTGATATGAAAAAAGGTAAAGCTCGGCAAATTCTTCGATTAGAATTGCAATTGAATGCATGGAAAAGTAAGAGTTTTTGGATGATGGAAATATGTTTAAACATATGCTTGATATATGAATGCACATAAGTAATGTAAACTTATGTTATAATGTTTTGTAATAATTTGCTAAATTATATGATGTTTAAAATTTAAAAGATAATGTTGTTTGGGCTAAGACCAAGGCATGTTGGGTGACTTAAATGATTATGCTTATAAATTGAAGTTATAAGCTTTATTTCTTTGAATTAAGAACTTACTAAGAATTTTATGCTTACTTTGTTTTAATTTCTTTGTATATCTAGATATCAAAAGCTCGTTTGGGTTGGAAGGTGTCGAAGACATCATCACACTATCCATCAGCTATTTTGGTACTCATGGTTTTATACTTTCGGTTATAATGGCATGTATAGGTTGTTTTGTCTAATGATAGCCTACATGTTTTGTTAATGATGGGTTTTAGCCATTTGATTTGGCTTGTAAATGATGTGTATTTTGATTTGTGAATAGCCTTGTGATTTGGCTTATCTTGGTATTTATATGTATATATGTGTAAAAGCCCTTTTGTGATGTGGTTTATATTCACTTGTGAATGTCTTATTGTAAATTGGTAATGATGGTACCAAATGGTTGAATTTGGGATTTGTATGCTTGTGGTTGTAAATAAAATGATGCATAAATGAATGTGACCATATTGATGAATTGAGGAGGTGATTTTTGCTATGAGATTTACTAGCATATTATGGTACTTGTGTGTCTTGTGATTGACGGTATCGATATATCATGAATTGAACTTGGTTTAGATGAGTTTTAATGCCATTTGATAATACAGACATATGTGATTTAAATTGGCAAAACATGGTGATATGAGCATGTTCATTGTCGGTATTGATATGGTGAATTATGCTTGGTTTGAGTTGATGCTAAATGACTATTTATGCCATGTTTTGGTGTCATTTGGGTTGTTATAGGTGTGCTTAAGATTGGATGGAAAAATGGCATGGTAAATAGCCTATTTTTATCCACACAGGCAGAGACACGGGCGTGTGTCTCAATTGTGTGTGACACACTGTTATATTACACGGCCGTGTGTCCCCTGGTGTTGAAATTGAAATCAAGTCAGTATGCTCCACACGGCCTCACACACGGGCATGTGACTTGGCCGTGTGGCATAAGTTAGTATACCCTATAGGTTTGGTACGGCCTAGCACACGACCTGTCACATGGGTGCGCATGGCCATTTTTAAGGCGCACGGGCTAGCCACACGAGTGTGTGTGTGTTGGCTGTGTGACCCAAGTCAGAGAGTTACACGGGGTAGGACACGATTTGGGACATAGCCATGTGCTCCCATTTTGAATGTCCACACGGCCTGTGACACGGACGTGTCTGTTGGCCGTGTGAGACACACAGCCGGGCCACACGAGCGTGTGTCCCTTATTTTTGAGAAAATTTTCTAAGTGTTTAAAAAGTTTCCAAAGTTATCAATTTAGTCCCGAACCACTTCTAATGCATGATTTGGGCCTTGTAGGGTCGTAATAGGGACAATGTAAGTGTATTTGAATGGATTTTAATTGGTTGAGGATTTATGATTTGAATTGTATGATTGTGTGTATTGTAAGTCCGGTAGCACCTAACCTTATTCCGGTGTTGAATACGAGTGAGGGGTGTTACATTTATGTTGTTACGAATAAATTCACGGCAACTCAGTAATTTGCTAACTTATGAACATACTCACCTACCAAAATCCATTCATCTCTTGACTATATCTCTATATCAATTCAACCGATTAAACAAATTTTAATAGGCAAATGTGTTAATGCACATACATACTTTTGAAATTAAAATAATCTCTTGTACATATCTCTATGCCAATTCAAACAATTAATTCAATCTCCTAAGCACATAAAACATTACGTATGCTAATAGTGTATTTCTACCTTGAAATAGTTTAATCACAATAATCTTGCAAGTTATGCAAGGGTAATGTATTACTAGATACCATTGCTAATTTAACCCTCAGCTACCTTAGATGATTAAACATGCACTGATTAAGTATCGTGTCAATTAATTACAATTTCAATCCATTTAAATAATTAATTCATTAGTTACCTTACAATTGTAATGCAAGAATAATTTAGTCATGGTTTTACTTAATCAAACATCTTACTGAGGCCTATAATAACACGAACATAGTTTTAATAAATTAAGTAGACGAAATGCAATCAACCTAACACGAATTATATTTAAGCCATATCAATTAAATTAAACATTTCAACATCACAAATATTCATAGACATGCTCACCATAACAACAACAAAAATTAAAAGGATAGGGAACAAGAATCAAATTTGGTGTTTCTCCATGGCTTGACTGGTTTGCTCCATTCTTCCTTCTCCGCTTGTTCTTGTAACACCTCTAACCCGTAACCGTGGTCAAAATAGGGTTAGGAGGCATTACCAGACAATCGAAACATTTCATATCCATTTTACAACACAAAGTAAATCATCAATCAATCATATACAAATATAAACATATAATCCCTTAATGAGGTCTACAAGACCTTAAAGACGTGTTAGAAGGAGGTCGGGACTAAACCGAGCACATACAAAAATATTCAAAATTTAAACATTTTTCAAAACTGCAGAGGTCACATGCCCATATGGGTAGGCCGTGGCAAAACAGGGCATAGATACTGACTTGTTCACATAGCCTGAGACATGCCCGTGTGCCTCACCCGTGGTCAACACTGACTTACACCACACGGCCAACCACACGCCCGTGTGTCCATCCCGTGGTCGACTCTGACTTGAATCGAATTTCAATCTAGAAAGAAACGGTTGAGCCACACGCCCGTATGCTCAATCGTGTGGGCAATTATAGGCCATTTTCAAGGCCAAACTTGCCTACCACACTTAGGATCACCTACATACCTCAAATCACATGCATTTATACATCAAATGGCAACCAAAACATGCCAATTCACACACCAACTAATCAATAACCATATCATCTATATCTATACTCAAGTTCCACTCAAATAAGTTCATTCCAAAAATACTAATTTCATATACCAAAGCATATAATACAAGCATCATGTTATGTATACCACAAGATCACATTCGAACCACAAAACTCATCAACCATTTAAGCATAATCATACCATTTCCATTTTCACTACCTCATGCCATATTCATCATTCATATAATCCACACATGAATTCCAACACCATTCAACTTTCAAACCATATCACATGGCAATCTTATACACATCAAAAACATGCCCTATCCACTTGCCTATACATGCCTTATTCCAAATATATACATCTTTCAAAAATACCAAAATAGATAGCCAATAATGTGATTGAGTCGCTGATGATCCCCAAATCTGAGCTTGCTTTACTGGCACTATAAAACAAAGAAACAATTCACACAGTAAGCTCTACAGCTTAGTAAGTTTGTAACATAATACATTCAATTTAATGAATCAAATATAATAAACCAAATGAATCCATCACATAGATCAAATTTCAAATATCCACACCATATCATCCATAGCTAAAATACTCACTCAACCATTCATAAATCGATTTACAACTTCATCAACCACAAAGGTTCAATTCATACCTTAGCCAGCATATAGTTATTTACCATTCATGCTACTCAATGCTCGATATTACATCTCGGTCAACCTTTGTTATTCATTTGAGTTCATTGCACACTTAGTGCCAATTTTCGTAGCCGGAGGATAAATGTTATTGCACACTTAGTGCTTGTACTTTAAACCGAACTTATACCAGTATCGCACATACAGTGCCAAATCAATAAGCCGAAACTTCTATTATTTCGCAAACACGGTACAAATCATATCGATCTCATTTCTAATATCGCACACTTAGTGCCTCATTGCTCAATTTCATATATAACATTTCTATTTCATTAACTATGCAATCATTCATTCCTCATCATATAGATATAAATTAACAACTTGTATTATATCTGAACTTACCTCGGATGTCGAAATATCGAAACTAGCCGATCAATCAAGTACTTTGTATTTGCCTCGATCTCGATCCGAATCTCTCCTTTCTTGGTCTATACATATTCAAATTTAACTTATTCAACAATAACCAATTCATTCAATTAAATCCAAACACACATATTTAGGGAATTTTACAAAATAGCCCTCATATTTTCACATTTTGACACTTTAGTCCTTATTTCATAAAATCATCAAATACACATAATTTCATCTCACCCATGCCTAACCGAATTCTTCTTATGCTCATACAAGTCCATATATTTCATTTATTTCATATTTTAGTCCTTCAAAGTATTATTTTCTCAATTAAGTCCAAATTACTCAAACTCACCAAAAACTCAAAGACAAACTATTTTAATCTAACACATATCTTCCATATTCCACCAACTAACAACACAAAGCTCACATATTCATCAATGGCATATCTCAAAATCACCATGAATTTCTAAAATTTAATCATGGGTATGATAATACACTAAGCAACAATCACAAAAACGTAGAAATTATCAAAAGCTGAGCTAAAAACACATACCAAGTTAAGCTTGAGCTTGCTGAAACCTTCAAAGCTCTTAAACCTTTCTTTATTTTCTAGTTTCGATAGAAGAAAGATGAACCAAGCATGTGTATTTTACTTAATGTTTTATTTTATGTCATATATTATCATATTTGCCTTTTTAACCTTTTTATTTTTGTTCAAAATCCACTAATCAAAGGCTTTTATGTCCATCCAATTTATCACTGGCTTAATAACAACATAAGGACTCACACTTTAATAAACCATGTCAAATTAACACTTTAACAATCAGCACATAGCTTTTACATTTTATGCAATTAAGTCCTTTTTCATAATTCGACACACAAACGATAAAATTTTCACACCAAATTTTCACACATGCTCATTCACGTATTATAAACATAAAAAATAATATTAAAATATTTTTTTGACCTTAGATTTGTGGTCTCGAAACTACTATTTTGACAAGGGTCTAAACCGGGCTATTACAGTTCTTGTCGAACCGAGGCTGCTATGAACACTTTAATGCTGCTCCAAATGGTGGATGAATGACTCTTTTTCAAAAGGTGAAATCGGTAAGAGAATAAAGAAAAATGGATGGGAAATGAAGAGAGAAAATTGAAAGAGAAGAGAAGAGATGAGAAAGTTGAAGTGTGTTTGAAGTGAGCAACCAAGGGGGTATTTATATTTATAGGTTGAGAAGGCTGCTAAAAATAGCCAAAACAACAGCCAAAGACCCCCAATGACTGGCCACACATGTGGCATGTTTGAAGATTTCAAACATGCTATTTTTAGGTAGGGGCAAATCATGAAATTCATGAATTGTAAAGGGGTTTGAATGAAAATTGAAGGAGTCTTTAAAGGCCATTTTGCAAGCCAAATAATCATTCAAACAAGCTGATTGGGTCAACATGTGAGACAGTTTTGGGCTGCCCATTGCTCAGTTGGATCAGTTTTCTCGGTTCAGCTCAATTGGGCTACTTTTCATAATTAATTAATAAAAAATATTTAACCCAAATTAAATTGGATTAAAATTAAAATTAATTATATTATGAATTAATAAACATAATTTGGACCGTCTTAGGCTGAAAAATTAGTTCGCCTCGATGCTTCAAAAATCACTTCTCAGTTTTTTGCTTTTAGCAGTATCTGTTGAGGCAATTTTCGCCCTTTGTGCAAATTTGTCGAAAATGATCAAAATTAATCAAAATTAATTAAAATTAAAAATGTTCCTAATTTAAGTATAATTTAATTTTTTTATAATAATTATATATTTATCGACAAGAATTTTATCGAAACTTCATGAATTTGAGTTAAAAAGGGCATGAAAAAGTGTGTATATTTTCGTGTTTCCATCTACATCAGATTCTTTCACCTTAAGTTGATAGTACCCAAATCTCTAATCATTTTTAGAAAAGAAAATTTCACTCCAAACTGATCGAATAGGTCATCAATCCTTGATAGAGGACACTTATTCTTTATAGTTAGCTTATTCAAATGTCTGTAAGTAATACATAACCGAATGACCCGTCCTTTTTCTTTACGAACAATACCAGTGTGCCCCACGACAATACATTAGGTCTAATGAATCCCTTATCTAGTAGTTGCTACAACTGTACTTTCAACTCCTTTAGCTCTTTGGGTGCCATGCAGTAAGGAGTAATGGACACCGATGTCAGTCTTTGCAACAACTCAATATTGAATTCCACTTCCCGATCCAGAGGTAACCTTGGAAGTTCCTCGGGAAAATATCTGAAAATTCCCTTACTATACTAATACTATCCCTAAGAGGATCAAATGTACTCGCATCTTGAACAAAAGCCAAAAACACCTTACACCTTTTTCGGACCATTTTCTCCGCTACCATAGCAAAGATCACATTAGACAGATAATTTTGATGTTCCCCAACCAGAACAACTTCCTTTCCAAACTCAGTTTTCAAAGTTACCCTCTTCAATGCATAACCTAGACTGACTTGGTGCTCAACCAACCAGTCCATCCAAAATCAAGTTGAATTTATTAAATGGCAATTCCATCAAGTTGGCAGGAAAAATCCCCCTTGAATTTCTAAAGGATATCTCCTCTATATTTTATTTACAAGCACAGATTGTCCTAGAGGGATGATTATAGTAGCAGTGTTATCAATTTTCTCTACCCCAATCCCCACCTTTATAGTCATATTAAATGTAATATAAGAATGGTAAATCCTATATCAATTAATGCAAAATAAGACATTGAATAGGTAGTGAAGGTACTTACAATCACATTAGCCACATATACTAAAGTAGGCTATTTAGTTTAAGCCTGATTTGTACCCTGAATCGGTGCTCTCTATCCCTGATTACCATTCATATTCTGATTCTGATCATGACCCCTCTAAAAACCTAATTACCCCTTTGATTTTTTCCTTAATCGGTCCCTGATTCTAAACCAAAGCTTGTATCTAATTAACCCAACAAGGACAATTTTTTATTCTATGCTCCATCGAGCCACAAATCATATAGGCACCTATTCTTCTCCAATAGTCGCCCAGATGGCATCTTTCATAGTACTGACATACCTTAATCTGACCAGCTCTAGGGCCCATTGCTACCATATTCTACGGCGACCAAGCCTCTCTGGCCCATTTAATAGGATGCGAATTTGGGCTAGCAAAGCTAACCTCTCTCTTAGGCTGGTCTTTCTATTTACCCTCCTTTTCATGGTCCACGTGCTTAATCTCCTCAATAATCTTATTCTTCTCGACTAGAGCCTCAAATACTCACTCCTGATGTAACACCCCTTACCCATATCCGTCATCAGATTAGGGTATGAGTCATTACCGAAACACATACACTTGTAAACGTATTAAACCGAGTCATAAAATTTCATCCAAATTAAAACTTTTCAAATTTTTATCTTTGAGTCCCTAAATAGGCCCTACGAGGCCCAATACATACTTTGGAAGGGTTCGGGACTAAACTGAAAACTTTGGAAAATTTCACAACACTTAGAAAAGTTTTCTTCAAAATAAGGTCACATTCATTATGCATCCTCAACAACTCTTATACATGCATAATTATATCTAATTATCATACCATACCATTGAGCTAAACTTAGCCATTCAAAATCAAGACTACTAGCACATTCAACCATTAGGTATTTAGGCCATAACCCACAACTAATCTTGTATCATGCAAACAAAACTCACATCACAAGACATTGGCATATAAATAATATATATAGGCTTACAATCAATTAGCCAATATAAGCCAATTAGCATGGCTACATACTACAATAACCTTTAACCATTATAAGCCAAAACATTTGGCCAAAACATAATAACACATACACAAAATGACTAAGTTCCTATACATGCCATAGACTTAAATTACTTGAAGGCATTGATACCAATCAAAAGCTTGATAGTGTGATAGAATCTCCGACGATCTCCAACCCGAGCTAGCCTCTGTGACACTATAGGAAAAAGGAAAGAAAGGGGGTAAGCTATATAGCTTAGTAAGTTAGCATGTAAATAGAAATTAATTAATATGTTTTTACCAATCCTCACAATATGTTCTCAAGGTAATACAATCATAATTGCACAAAATTTTACTATTTACTTATGTTCATCTTAAGTTGTCTACTTGAGTCATAGTCACTAAATTATTTATATCTTGAGCTAAAAACTCCAAATTAAGATCCAATTTTTTTCCTAAAACTAGACTCACATATATTCTTACCATAAAATTTTCATAATTTTTTATTCAGCCAATAATTACATTTTATTCTTTAAGATCTCCCCTTTATTGCTGTCTAACAGTTTTGACCCCTCTTCACTAAAAATTAATTATCTCATCGTACAGAATGTGGATTATGTTTTTGTTTGTTTCTCTTGAAATTACACTCATTAATAAATTTAAACATATAAATTATAAACCATAATTATTTTTATACAATTTTTAATAATTTTTCAAAGTTAGAATAGGGTATTCCCACATCATTCTGACCCTATCTCACAAAAAATTCAAATATCACAGAATATGAAATTATTTTGCTTACACCGTTTCTTTTATGTGAAAATAGACTCATCCATATTTAATTTCATATCTTATTCAATCTCTAATTCGATTTTCACCATTTTTGGTGATTTTTCAAAGTCACACAACTGCTTCTGTCCAAAAATGTTTTGTTGCTAAATTTACTCTTCCATAATTTCACTTACTCCATTTCATCTTACCGAAGGTTCGATCAAATATCGAACACATTGTTCATAAATTTTCACACTTATACCTGCACTTATTCATCACATAATCATATTTAATTACATTTAGTCGTTACATGATCACATGTATTTTCACTTAGTCAATTTCCAGTTGAACTCATCGGAATAATAACAGATACACGGTGGCCTGCACATAATACCACCCATGTAGCCGAAGCTATCTAGTGCACATAGTAGCCTGCACTTAGTACTACACATGTGACCAAAACCATCACTTACATATGGTAGCCTGCACTTAGTACCACACATGTGATCAAAGCTATCGGGTACACATAGTAGCCTACACTTAGTACTACATATGCGACCTATCCGTCTGGTACACTTAGTAGCCTGCACTTAGTACTACACATATCACACCCCAAACCCAGCCCATGCTTTACGAGCGGATTTGGTATGTTACATGAAGAAAATGTAAAAACATCATGTGATTCTTACTAAAATAGGCGTTACTTGGTTGTGCTTAAATAAACAAGTTTGTATGTAAATACTGGATAAAATACAACTATTTTTGAATGATTGATTGAGTCAAAAATCAAGGTAGTGAACTTTAAAACCATGACTTTTGAAAATGACATTGAAAATTTGAAAGAGAATCCGAGTTAAATTATTTGTACATTTTTATTTTGAAAACCTTTTATTAATCAATTTTGGAAAAACTATTATTTATGACCTTTTAGAAAAATCCCCATTTAAAATAATTTAGGCAACGTAATAAGTTCGTCAAACATAAAGCAAAAATAAAAATATTTTAGGGGCCTTATTACAACATAATAACCCAAAATAATAAAAGTAATAAAGTAAACGTAAATGGTAATCTAAAGTTCAAAGCACCATTTCTAAAGTATGGCCTCCACCGAGTCATCCATGGCCCAAGTCCACATCACTGAGCATTACCTGAAAGAATTAGGAAAAATGAGTGAGTTACAAGAACTGGTGTATAATCCCCTTACCGTTATCCACTGGGCCTGAACCCGTAAAGCAATATCTTGGGTCTGAGCCCATATATCATAATCTTGGGCCTAAGCCCACTTTCATGTAATAAATAAATGATATGAATGCAACCCATCCCATCCAGCCAATCTTTCCACCCGTACCAACCAATCTCTCCTGTGGGGATCAAGTCGACCCACCCCGCCAGTCTCTCAAATTTGCAGTAAGCTACCATTTATAATATTTGTGGCTGAGCCACAAGAATCATATACGGCAATATAATCGGCACACAGCCTTAATCACGATAGAAAAAAGCCATATTTAAATTGGCACATAGCCATTATCAGAATTTGTGGCAACATACATAGTAACTCATGATATTTACAAATACAAACAACAATCATTAATTCAGAGATTCATTACAAAAATTTGGCCCATTATCACACTTTGCAAATCGGCCCTTTAAGGCAAATTATCAAATCGAACATTAAGCAATATATCAATTTGGCCCATTAGGGGCGTTTTCGTAATTCGATAATTTTCGCAATCCAGACTTAACTACTAATTTGGGCATAAAAAATTAAAATGTCCATCTGCGTTATACTAACTAAATTGACTATAACTTGAGTTAAAATCTTGAAATCTAAATCCATAAATTTTCATTGAAACTAGACTCATATATTTTCTTACTAAAATTTTTCCAGAATTTTTGCTTAACCATTTAGTACAGTTTATTCATTAAAGTTTCACCTATTTCACTGACCACCGTTTCTAACCTCTCTTACCTTAAATCCAAATATCTCACTGTACGGTTTTCATATGTTGCTTCCACTTCTTTCTATTGAAAATAGACTCACTAAGGAATCTGTACATATAAATTATATCTCATAATTAACTTTTTACAATTTTGAATGATTTTTCCAAAACAGAATAGGGAACCACGAAGTCAATCAGAACCAGTCTCACTAAAATTTAAAAGTCTCAAAATATACTAATCCTTTGCTTGCTCTATTTCTTTTATAAGAAAATAGACTCAATTAGATTTCAATCCATATCTCCTTGACTTTCTAATTCCCTTTTTCCTATTTGTCATGAATTTTCTAATTCACGTCACTGCTGCTAACCAAAATTTGTTTTATTGCAAAATATGGTTTCCACTACGAACATACGCACGCCCGAGTAATCACATATGCCGATTTCAAATTTTTCGATCTTTCGACCAAATCACAAAACATTTCGTGCAAATATTCAAAGAAGTGTGGAATTACACACCATTTCAAACATGTATTCGAAGGGTATGGGATTACACACCATTTCAAACATGTATTCGGATGGGTACGGGATTACACACCTTATTCGGATATCCTAAAGAACCACTCTTCGTTGCCCCTAGAACAATACCAACCAAAAGTTAGCATCGGATTTCCAAAAGATTTCATACCCAATGTATTACTTACACTTGAATCACTTACCACTATATCCGAAAACATAATCGATTAGTCGAAACTTCAATCCAATTTGCAACATAGCTAAATAGAGTTATAATGAAAATTCAAAAACGAACCCTTTACCTTAATGATGATAGATCCGACTTCAATTGATTGACTTAAGACTAGAGAGGAATCGGCAAGAATGTGCTTTACGACCACACACTAGAACACGATTCGATCAAAGAAGATGTGTTCAACTCGCAAGATGGAGAAGAGAAGATGATTAAAATTCGGGTATTGATGAGGAAAGAATTAAGAAGATTTTGGCCAAAAAGAAGAATGGACAAATAGACTAGGAGATTTCGGCCAAAGCAAAAGAGAAAAGAGTTTGGAAAAGAGACTCAAATTGCTCAAAGAGAAAAATACCTCTCATGCACTAAAGCTTAGCAAAATGATCCTAGCAAAATCGGCTACCCTCTCCCAAACCATGTATCATCTTTACCAAAAGACGAACATTGACCCATTAAAAACTTTTCAAAACATCTTCCCCCATAAAGGCCAACATGTTCCTTATTCCTTCCCTTTTCTTTTACTCCTTTCCATCCATTTTTCCTTACCATTTTTCCTTAGCCACCTTGCCAAAATTAAAAAGTCCACTTTACCAAAAATACACCCATGGCCGACACTTAGGGAAAGAATACAAAAAATTAGTAAAAAATTTGCACTTGATGGGATTTGAACCTCTTCTCTCCATGTTCTCCACTTGATGCCATAACCTCCTTGCCATATGCTCATTTATGCTAGCACATTACTCATTTATTTCCATAAGCCTTGATGCCACTTACCTTCTCTCCTTAAAGTGCTTAAACACAAAAATTTTTCTATAGCCTAACTTGAACCCGAAACTTCCTACAAACCTCGTAACATTCCAAAATCACCTTCCTAATAAGTCCAACTTGAAATAATGTCGTCCTCTTGTTCTCAAAGTTTTAAAATGCTTTTACGCTCAAGGCCCAATGGGCCCAATCCTACTAGGCCTAATTTTGGGATTTTACAACACACGTGACCTAAAACCATCTTGTAGATCTCTTGTACACATAGTGGCCTACACTTAGTACCACACATGTGACCTAGCTACCTCATTCGTATCTTTTCTATTCCGAAGGTTCAACCGGGAATTCTCACTTTTCAACATTTTACCAATTCATCCATAATCAATCACAATTCATAATTTACATCAAATAATTACTCCATATTCAACAATATCTCATATAATATAACAAAATATTAAAAAAATAAATAAAAAATGATGTATTATTTACATACAAACTTACCTAGGTAGAACAATCGGTGAAAAGGACTTATTCGTCATATTCTTTGTTTTTCCCTTGTTCTAAGTCTGAATCTCGTTTTCCTTGATCTATAACAACACATTTAACTCATTTATTTATCCTGCTACTCAAATTAGCCTAAATTAACATTTTGGCAAAATTTACATTTTTGCCCCTAAACTTTATCATATTTACACTTCTGCCCCTAGGCTCGTAAAGTGATTTTTATTCATTTCCTTGTATTTTAAGCCTAGCCGAACCATTTTCATAACCATAACAGTCCACAATTTCCATTAAAACATACTTTTATGACATATTTTATAACTTTTACAAATTATTCCTTTTAGGCATTTTTACGGAAAATCACTTAGTAAAAGTCGTTTCTCTAACCATAATGTAACACCCCAAACCCGGCCTAGAAGTTAGGCCCGAGTCCAGAATGTCACATTAAAGGTACACTTCAAAACGATTTTACAATTTAACAATTTAAGGCCCAAAAGCCCAAAACCCTTGTATCTTGTTAAGTTAAGAGGAAAAAACCCAAATTTTAAGAAAACAATCATATGTTGAGTTATTTCAAAAACCATGCTAACTTTAAAAATTTTATGAAATTTATTAAGCGGATAGTTGAAACAATAATAATAAACCCAAAATCTAAAGTCAATTAGGAGTTACATGGCCTTAATACAATCCAATGAAAAAACAAAGTATTTAAAAACATATTCCTTTGAACAAATTAAAACATTTGATCAGCTTGTAGTGTGGCCATCTCCAAGTCCTCTCCCACATCGAGCCGCCTATTCAGGATTACCTGAAATAATAAATTAAAGGGTGTGAGTTTCAAAACTCAGTGTGTACAACCCTTGGCAATCAAATCACATACAAATATTCACATTCGTCCTAAGCCTTATCAAAAATCGGTGGTCTTGGGCCTTGGCCCACAATGACCTCATATCATATCATATCGTATCATATACAAACAAGATAATACAAAACCCATCCCAATAATCCATCCACTACACACACTATTTCCTTTCCAACCATTACACACCTGTGGGGATTTCTAAATCAACCCACCCATCTTCTACACACCAAAGGTGTAACACCCTGAATTTGGGCCTAGTAGGATTGGGCCCATTGGGCCTTGGCCATGGGAGCTTTTTAAAATTTTTTAAGATTATGAGAACGGCATTATTTCAAATTTGACCTATTAGGTGAGTGATTTTGGAAGGTTAAGGGGCTGCTATGAAGTCCCAGGATCAAACTTGGGCTTTAGGAAAATTTTGGTTTTAGGTGAATAAAACCCGAAGAGTTAGTAAGTAAGCTTTAAGAATAAAATATGGAGAAAAATGACACAAAAGAGCTTGTGGTGTAGTGGCAAAGTGATGCCACATAAGAGACAAGGAGATGACGCCACAAGAAAGTAAGGGGCCCAAGGTTCAAGCCTTGGCGCGGGCATTTCATTTTGATTTATTTTTAAGTGAACTTTGACTTTGGCCCATAGATTTATATTTAGTTGCACATGATGTTAGACACAAGGAAGTGAGTGGTCTAGTGGCAAGGCGTCATTAAGAGTGTAAGGGAGCCTGGGTTTGAATCTCATGACAAGTAGGGGAGTATTTATTTTGCAGATTGGATAACCAGAGTTTGAGTTGGATTTAAACTCTGCTGATGGAGGGATCCCACATTAGAAAGATAGCAAGAAGAAAAGTGAGAAGCTGGCTATATATAGAGCTGTCCATGAGGAGAGGAATCATACCTTGGTGGGCGTTTGGGCATAAGAGCATTTGGAGTGCGGATTAGCTTTAGACTCCTATCAAGTGTGTATTCTCTCTACTTTAGCTGTAGAGCGGCAAATGCCAAAATGCTAGTCACACGACGATGGTAGCCACACGAGCATGCGAGCGCATGTGTGGGAGCTTCGATCGCGATAGTTGAGGCCAGCTTGACTGTTCTTGTGCGTTTAGGCTATTTGGGCCATGATGGGCCGAATGGGCCCGTGGGCCTATATGAATAAATTGTATGATTGTGTAGTAGATAGTGAACTGGACTATGGGAATCTCATATCTGTGGCTAGATTTGGGCTAAGTGGGCCGAATAAAGGGCCTCGAGCCCATTTACATCGTTATGACCATTTAGGTTATCTGAGTCGCTCGGGGCAGCAGCAAGCCTTTGGAAAGGCTATTAAATGCGAAATTACCAATGAAACATCCCAAACCCGGCCCACGAGCCTTGATCGGATCTGGTATGTTCCCCGGTGTAAACCGTTTCAAAATTCTTTTGAATACTTTGAAAACTGTGTGTTTTGAAGATAGTTTGTTTGTGGGTTGGGCTCGAGTTGAAAACAAGTTTATTTTTTTATATTGAAAACCCATTTATTTCAGGTGACAAAATATTTAAGGTTTGTTTTAAATTAAATTGACTTAATATCTAAATAACATAAATTCGTAACATAGTAATTAAAACAACAATAAAATCATCACTATGGCCTTATTACATAAAACAAAACCCAAATAAAATTGAAGAGTACTTAAATAAAATAAAATGTCCAAATTAAATAAAACTTCAAGCTGAGCATGGCCACCACAAGTTCTACCGTCCCGGTCCATCACTGTTCATCACCTGAAACATGTTCCCACAACGGGGTGAGTCAACAGACTCAATATGTAACCAACACTAAAATTTAATAGATTTAGGCATACCATACATATCATGTTCACATAATAATAATGATGCAATCCCGAACCCACACCTAGATACCATCCGCTACACATCCCCGTACCAACCTGCACACCGTGGGGACTACTAAGTCAACCCTCCATCCGCTACACACCATCGAAGGCAGTCGCTGTAGTCGATGCTCATCGCCATATAGAATTCGTGGCATAGCCATCAGATTAAATAATTGTGTCACGAGACACCACATTCAGATAATGTAACCGAAGTTACCACATTCAGATAATGTGGCCGAAGTCACCACATTCAGATAGTGAGACCGAAGTCACCACATTCACTTCCCCTTTCTCATATAACCCGAATGCCCCATATTATTCATATCATGCATATCATACTTAAATTCACATTCATGTCACTTTTCACATGTTAAATATAACATATTTCGTAATCCTAGTAGGAGTAGGAAACGTACCTGAGTACTTTGTACCATAACATGGTACCTTAGCCATATTCACATTCTTATAAACATGCATATATTTATTATGGCCATGAATCTTATTAAAAGTAGTGTAGGGTACACACCTGATTCGCTTAACAATTTCACTTGAAATCCTAAAATCCGATCTACTACCATAGATTTTTAATGCCTACATTCGGCTAACATGGTAATATTTAGCAAAGGCCTATTCGGCTATAAAACCAAATCCTAGTAGGATTTGTGTACTTACCTTAATGCCGATTGAATAAAAAAAAATCAAATCCTGGAAACTTGTATTCTTCCCCCTTTGAAATCGGCTACTCACTAGATCCCTTGAATCGGTTAGTTTTCAGCTTAAAACACATAATAATAGATCTACTACAAAAATAGGGTCTTGGCCGAATATTCATAGTCACTTACCTTAAGGATCTTAAATCCCAAAATTCACCGAATAACTAGGGAACACGCGGCCTATGGTGTACCTTCGGGAAAAGAACTTCTCCTTCCATGATTCGGCCAAGATTAATAATCAAAATTAGTCCCTAAATTTTGATAAGTCTAAAATATAAAAGAATGGAAACTAAACTTGGATCTTACCCTTATTTGAAGGAATCGATTGCACCTTCACTTCAACCTTCAGAGATTCGGCTATGGCTAAATGATGCTCTCACAACTTTCGCTTTTGGAGGATTAGAAAGAAAATATAAGGAAGAATAAAATCAGAGGAATTTCGGCAGAGAGAGGAGAATCTGTTTAAGAAATTCGACAAAGGAAGAGTGAATAAATGAATGAATGAATGGCTTTCTTTCCCTTTTATAGCCGAAATTACTAGGCTAGAGTCCCCTACTTGGCCACCACTCTTCCTATGTGATAATTATCACTTTATCAAAAGAATTAATCCAACAATTATCTCCTAATTAGCCAAAATTCTAAAGGAAATAAAGCTCCTCTTTTAAGAGCCCACATGCCGTCCACCTCTCTGCTCTTTGTAGCAAAATAAAACTTCTTTTATTTGCTTCCTAAGTGACTCGATCCCTGGCCCAAATACACTTGCATGTGGTGCCATTTCCAGAGGCCCTAAGTGGCATCTTCAGGCCACTTTTTCCAAGCATGTTTGTGTGTCAAATTTCACATACTTTTTCTCTTAAGGCCACCTTGCCTTAATTTCCTCTTTTAAACTTTAAAACTCGACATTTCTAAGTCATTTCTAAGTTTCCAAAAATTTTCGTTTGGCTCTTTAAACTTGACATTTCCTTACATTTCCTAGTTTCCAGAAATGTTCACTTTCCTCTTTTGAATCATTTCTAAATCATTTTCCTAGTTTCCATAAATGTTCACTTTCCTCTTTTGAATCATTTCTAAATCATTTTCCTAGTTTCCATAAATGTTCACTTTCCTCTTTTGAATCATTTCTCAATCATTTTCCTAGTTTCCATAAATATTCACTTTCCTCTTTTAACTTAGCATTTCCATACATTTCCTTACATTTCCATACATTTCATTTCATATATTTCCATACATTTCCTTACATTTCCATACATTTCCATACATTTCCTTACATTTCCATACATTTCCTTACATTTCCATATATTTCCATACATTTCCTTACATTTCCATACATTTCCATACATTTCCTTACATTTCCATACAGTTCCTTACATTTTCATATATTTCCATACATTTCCTTACATTTCCAAGGTTCTAAAAATGCACACCACATATCACAGTAAACATGCTATTAAGCAAAAATGCACTCAATGGGATTCGAACCTCTTCGCTCAAAGTACTTTACTTGTTGCCATAACCCTTGCACCTTAGGTGGCGTCCCTTGCCACTTTTCCACATCACTTCTTGTTTTTAACTTAAAAACCAATAATTGTCCAAAGATTTCTATTCCATCCTAGGATTTTAAAAACCCTTAATTCACTTCCAAACACTGCCAAAACCTACTACTCATGAATTATGCACAAACGCATAACCCCTAATCTAGGATGTTACAGTTCTACCCTCCTTAAAAATAATTTCGTCCTCGAAATTACTTACTAACAGTTGTACAATCCTTCTCACCGCACTATGCTTACGCTGCGCACTCTGATCTTAATAGAACCATCATACTTTCCAGGCACAATCTCTAAGTTCACGTCCCTTAGAACTCATTTCTAACGTCGCGATTTAATCTGATTAAGAAGTTTTATGTATTAAAAAATTTTGTTTCACTGATTAACCGCGAAGAAGTTTTATGGAAAGAATTTTTAGAAGTGGTTCTTTCGTATTCATACATGCACACAGTCTTTACATTCATACATCCATCAATCAATTATGAACTTTCATTCATTCAGAGAAATGTTGTAGTTTTCATTGTTGTTGTTTTTCCACTACCCAGGGGTATTTTCGTAATTCATCCTACAGGGGTATTTTTCACAATTTATCGACAAGGTTCCTTGGTGTTTTTGTCAATGAGGGTATCTTGGAAAGTTTGCATTCCCGGGGGTATTTTGGAAAATTTTGGAATCCGAGGGTATTTTGGTAATTAACCCGGGTGAATTTGTAAATCTTAATAAATCATGGATATTTTGGAATTTACAAAACTTGAGGGTTGTTTTTGAGAATTTGTTTTCCAAATCAGTGTTGTTGCAAAAATTTTTAAAGATCGGGGGTCGTTCTGGTAATTTTGTAACTCTGGATATTTTGGGTAATTTGCAGGGTAGGGGTAATTTCGTAATCTTTTCTAAAATCAGGGTATTTTGTCATTTTGCAAATTAGGGTTTTTGAACATTTTATAACGTAATGAAATTTTGATAGGAACTGTGGGTATTTTGAAAATTTCTTAAACCAAGGGCATTTTTGTAATTTTACCATTAAAGGTATTTTGTAATTTTATAAATCAAATATTTCAAGAAAATTTTATAAAAATAATCTTTTTCAAATCAAGAGAATAAATTAGAAATTTTAAAACTAGGGTTTCCATAAAATACTGGCTAGTCCCTTTCGGGTTTTAGTTAGGGGTTTAGCCCGTGTATAAGTCCTCTTGGTTAGGGTGAACCGAGGCTACGCACCAGGTAGAATTCGAGTGGAGAGGAGGTGAGTCACGCGGACTGCTTAAATACCAAGCTCCCACCGAAACCAATCCTAGACATGCGTACCATGGTTGCCACACCCTAACTCAGCGACTTAACCACATGTTTGTTTAGTTAGGCATTTAAGTCTTATATTTTTGTTGGGGTATACTAGTCCTAGGGTTCAAGTACTTAATCTCTATTCTACGTTCCATTTCAACCCTTCTAGAAATCATAATATAAATCACACAAAAGATCAGAGTACTTACCTGGTGGACTTCGGGTCGGAGACTTAGTGGGCCATGCCAAAAAAACCTGAAAATTTTTTAGAAAATTCCTTTTGGGCTTACTTTGGAAAACATTTTGGGCCTTAAACCCAAGGTCGAGAGTTTAAAACTGGGCTCTGATACCAAACTGAAACACCCCAAACCCGGCCCATGAGCCTTGACCAGATCTGGTATGTTCCCCGGTGTAAACTGTTTCAAAATTCTTTTGAATTCTTTGAAAACTGTATGTTTTGAAGATAGTTTGTTTGTGGGTTGGGCTCGAGTTGAAAACAAGTTTATTTTTTATATTGAAAACCCATTTATTTCAGGTGACAAAATATTTAAGGTTTGTTTTAAATTAAATTGACTTAATATCTAAATAACATAAATTAAGTAACATAGTAATTAAAACAACAATAAAATCATCACTATGGCCTTATTACATAAAACAAAACCCAAATAAAATTGAATAGTACTTAAATAAAATAAAATGTCCAAATTAAATAAAACTTCAAGTGAGCATGGCCACCACAAGTTCTCGCCATCCCGTCCATCACTGTTCATCACCTAAAACATGTTCCCATTAACGGGTGAGTCAATGACTCAATGTGTAACCAATACTAAAATTTAATAGATTTAGGCATACCATACATATCATGTTCACATAATAATAATGATGCAATCCCGAACCCACACCTAGATACCATCCGCTACACATCCCCGTACCAACCTACACACCGTGGGGACTACTAAGTCAACCCTCCATCCACTACACACCATCGAAGGCAGTCGCTGCAGTCGACGTGCTCATCGCCCATATAGAATTCGTGGCATAGCCACCAGATTAAATAATTGTGTCATGAGACACCACATTCAGATAATGTAACCGAAGTTACCACATTTAGATAATGTGACCGAAGTCACCACATTCAGATAGTGAGACCGAAGTCACCACATCCGCTTCCCCTTTCTCATATAACCCGAATGCCCCATATTATTCATATCATGCATATCGTACTTAAATTCACATTCATGTCACTTTTCACATGTTAAATATAACATATTTCGTAATCCTAGTAGGAGTAGGAAACGTACCTGAGTACTTTGTACCATAACATGGTACCTTAGCCATATTCACATTCTTATAAACATGCATATATTTATTATGGCCATGAATCTTATTAAAAGTAGTGTAGGGTACACACCTGATTCGCTTAACGATTTCACTTGAAATCTCGAAATCCGATCTACTACCTTAGATTTTTAATGCCTACATTCGGCCAACATGGTAATATTTAGCAATGGCCTATTCGGCCATAAAACCAAATCATAGTAGGATTTGTGTACTTACCTTAATGCCGGTTGAATAAAAAAATAAATCCCGAAAACTTGTATTCTTTCCCCTTTGAAATCGGCTACTCACTAGATCCCTTGAATCGGTTAGTTTTCAGCTTAAAACACCTAATAATAGATCTACTACAAAAAGAGGGTCTTGGCCGAATATTCATAGTCACTTACCTTAAGATAAATCCCAAATTCACCGAATAACTAGGAACACGCTGACCTATGGTGTACCTTCGGAAAAGAACTTCTCCTTCCATGATTCTACCAAGATTAATAATCGAAATTAGTCCCTAAATTTTGATAAGTCTAAAATATAAAAGAATGGAAACTAAACTTGGATCTTACCCTTATTTGAAGGAATCGATTGCACCTTCACTTCAACCTTCAGAGATTCGGCTATGGCTAAATGATGCTCTCACAACTTTCGGCTTTTGGAGGGATTAGAAAGAAAAGAGAAGGAAGAATAAAACTGTAACAATTTCAGCAGAGAGAGGAGAATCTGCTTAAGAAATTTGGCAAAGGAAGAGTGAATGAATGAATGAATAAATGGCCTTCTTTCCCTTTTATAGCCGAAATTACTAGGCTAGAGTCCCCTACTTGGCCACCACTCTTCCTATGTGATAATTATCACTTTATCAAAAGAATTAATCCAACAATTATCTCCTAATTAGCCGAAATTCTAAAGGAAATAAAACTCCTCTTTTAAGAGCCCACATGCCGTCCACCTTTATGCTCTTTGTAGAAAAATAAAACTTCTTTTATTTGCTTCCTAAGTGACTCGATCCTCGCCCAAATACACTTGCATGTGGCGCCATTTCCAGAGGCCCTAAGTGGCATCTTGAGCCACTTTTTCCAAGCTTTGTTTGTGTGTCAAATTTCACATACTTTTTCTCTTAAGGCCACCTTGCCTTAATTTCCTCTTTTAAACTTTAAAACTCGACATTTCTAAGTCATTTCTAAGTTTCCAAACATTTTCGTTTGGCTCTTTAAACTTGACATTTCCTTACATTTCCTAGTTTCCAGAAATGTTCACTTTCCTCTTTTGAATCATTTCTAAATCATTTTCCTAGTTTCCATAAATGTTCACTTTCCTCTTTGAATCATTTCTAAATCATTTTCCTAGTTTCCATAAATGTTCACTTTCCTCTTTTTAACTTAGCATTTCCATACATTTCCTTACATTTCCATACATTTCCTTACATTTCCTTACATTTCCATACATTTCCTTACATTTCCATATATTTCCATACATTTCCTTACATTTCCATACATTTCCATACATTTCCATACATTTCCATATATTTCCATACATTTCCATTTCCATATTTTCCTTACATTTCCATATATTTCCATACATTTCCTTACATTTCCAAGGTTCTAAAATGCACACCAAATATCACAAGAAACATGCTATTAAGCAAAATGCACACAATGGGATTCAACCTCTTCCTCAAAGTACTTCACTTGTTGCCATAACCCTTGCACCTTAGGTGGCGTCCCTTGCCACTTTTCCACATCACTTCTTGTTTTTAACTTAAAAACCAATAATTGTCCAAAGCTTTCTCTTCCATCCTAGGATTTTAAAAACCCTTAATTCACTTCCAAACACTGCCAAAACCTACTACTCATGAATTATGCACAAACGTATAACCCCTAATCTAGGATGTTACAACCAAAGTACCCTCGATGGGTAAATTATCGAAATACCCCTAGTTTGCAAAATTACTGAAACACCCCATGGTTTGCAAAATTACCGAAATTCCCTTAGTTTGTAAAATTACCAAAATACCCCTAGTTTACGAAATTACTGAAACACCCTTGGTTTGCAAAATTATCGAAATACCCCTGGTTTGTAAAATTATCAAAATACCCCTGGTTTGTAAAATTACCGAAATACCCCTAATTTGTGCAATTATCGAAACACCCTTGGTTTGTAAAATTACCAAAATGCCCTTGGTTTGTAAAATTACTAAAATACCCCTAGTTTGTAAAATTATCGAAATACCCCTGGTTTATAAAATTATTGAAATACCCCTAGTTTGCAAAATTACCAAAGTACTCTAAATGGGTAAAATGAACGATATGCCCCTAAAGTAAAAGATGACGGAAATGCCCATACATGTTATATGGTTATTCTTGTATGCAATTTATGATTATTATGGTATTTTTATTATTGTATGATGCATTCATGTGTTATTATGTTGCATGGGAAAGGGATTATTATTATGGAG
This sequence comes from Gossypium rotundifolium, assembly GCA_025506655.1. Taxonomy (NCBI): domain Eukaryota; kingdom Viridiplantae; phylum Streptophyta; class Magnoliopsida; order Malvales; family Malvaceae; genus Gossypium; species Gossypium rotundifolium. The sequence continues at coordinate 65,570,131 of CP106726.1, forward strand.
GAAGTACTAATAGGATCGCATGGTTGCTTGACGACTATGGATCCACCGAAGGCTTTTTAGCCACCGAGTAGCCATGCTACATCGATAAGTTAGTGCCAGAACCGGTGCTGCATAAGGAGTGTACGGATGGGTAGGTCGATTAAATCCCCACAAGAGTGCACAGTTGAACAGGAGATGGAGTGCAGGGTTGGTATGGGCATTAATGCATTGCATATATGGATTATATTATTAAGATGGGCTTAGGCCCAGATATTTATGATATGTGACAAATGATATAGGTTAAGGCCCAATCGAGGCTATTTTGGGCTAAGGACCAATTGTCATCGTTATTGTAATGGGCGTCAGCCCGGATTGTTGTGATGCATGTTTTTACTGATGAGGGTTTTACACACTGAGTTTTCGCAAACTCACCCCTCTTTTTTAATTTTTCCAGGTAACTCTCAGTAGGCGGTTCGACTTATTAGAGGACTCAGAGGTGGCCACACTACGAGCAGTTTTGGATTTTAGTATTCTACTTTACTTTATTAAATCGTTTTATTAGTTTGTAATAAGGCCTCACTTAAATTCTGGTATAGCTTGGGATTTTTAGTTTATTATGTTTTAAATCTGCTCAACATTGAATCACGATTTTCCAAAACAATGTCTATTTTCAAAACACTACGTTTTCGAAACCAAGTTGTAAATATCACGTTTTATAAGTCAATTATTTTAAATTAAGCTTCCGCAATGAACAAGATTTTGAAGGTAATGACTTCTTAATAAATGTCGACTAATAATAACAAACACAAATTAGGACTTTAGTTTTTAAATATCAAGAGGGGTTTTTAATGAAAACACGATTTTCGAAAAAATACCTCAATGTGACACGCCAAATTCGGGCCTAACTTTTAGGCCGGGTTGGGGTGTTACATTTTTTGGTATCAGAGCCTATTTGAAAAACTTGAGTTGTAAAATGAGATTTAGCTTCTATTTTAAAGATGTTTACAAAATAATCTAAAGTGGTTTTGGAGGATTTTGTGTGGCATACCGAGTCTCCATCATCGGACCAAGTAAGTTCTCCTATCTGATTTGAACTGTTATACTGTAGGTAGATACTGGTACGCACTTTATCTGTAATGTGCTATTTATTTAGGTTGCAATTAGGATAAGAGTGCGCAGCGAGAGCGTAGTGTGCTAGGTTAGGGTGTGCGACGATTCCGTTAATTGGAAATTTTGAGGATAAAATTTCTTTAAAGGGTAGATTTGTAACACCCTAAATTTGGGCCTAGTAGGATTAGGCCCATTGGGCCTTGGCCATGGAAGTGTATTAAAATTTTTTGGGATTATGAGAACAACATTATTTCAAATTTGACCTGTTACGTGAGTGATTTTGGAAGTTTAAAGGCATCTATGAAATCTCAGGATCAAACTTGGGCTTTAGGAAAATTTTGGTTTTAGGTGAATAAAACCCTGAGAGTTAGTAAGTAGGCTTTAAGAATAAAATGTGGAGAAAAATGACACAAAAAGAGCTTGTGGTGTAGTGGAAAAGTGATACCACATAAGAGACAAGGAGATGACGCCACAAGGAAGTAAGGGGTCCAAGGTTCAAGCCTTGGCGCGAGCATTTCATTTTGATTTATTTTTAAGTGAACTTGGACTTTGGCCCATAGATTTATATTTAGTTGCGCATGACACAAGGAAGTGGTGGTCTAGTGGCAAGGCGTCATTAATGGTGCAAAGGAGCTTGGGTTCGAATCTCATGACAAGTAGGGGAGTATTTATTTTGAGGATTGGACGGCCAGAGTTTGAGTTGGATTTAAACTCTGCTGACGGAGGGATCCCACATCGAAAAGATAGCAAGAGGGAAGGTGAGAAGGTGGCTATATATAGAGCTGTCCATGAGGAGAGGAAGCATACCTTGGTGGGCATTTAGGGCATAGGAGCATTCGGAGTACGGATTAGCTTCAAACTCCTATCAGGTGTGTATTCTCTCTACTCTAGCTGTAAAGCGGCAAATGCCGAAATACCGGTCACATGGCGATGGTAGCCACACGTTTTGGGGCCAAGTTGACCCATATGAATAAATTGTATGATTGTGTAGTAGATAGTGAACTAGATTATGGGAATCTCGCATTTGTGGCTAGATTTGGGCTAAGTGGGCCACACGAGCGTGTGGGCCCATGTGGGCCAAATAAAGGGCCTCGGGCCTATTTATATCGTTATGACCATTTAGGTTATCTGAGTCGCTCGGGGCGGCAGCAGGCCTTTGGAAAAGCTATTAAATGCAAAATTACCAAAGTACCCTCGATGTATAAATTATCGAAATACCCTTGGTTTGTGAAATTATCGAAACACCTCATGGTTTGCAAAATTACAGAAATACCTTTAGTTTGTAAAATTACCGAAATACCCCTGGTTTGCAAAATTATCGAAACACCCTTGGTTTGCAAAATTACCAAAATACCCCTACTTTGCAAAATGACTAAAATACCTCTGGTTGGTAAAATTACCAAAATACCCATTATTTGTGAAATTATCGAAACACCCCTGGTTTGTAAAATTATCGAAATACCCCTGGTTTGCAAAATTACTGAAATACCTCTAATTTGTAAAATTACCGAAATACCTTTATTTTGCAAAATTACCAAAATACCCCTGGTTTATAAAATTACCAAAGTACCCTCGATAGGTAAAATGACCAATATTCCCATGAAGGGCAAGATGACGAAAATGCCCCTACATGTTATATAGTTATTCTTGTATGCAATTTATGATTATTATGGTATGTTTATTATTGTATGATGCATTCATGTGTTATTATGTTGTGTGGGAAAGGGATTATTAATATGGAAAAAGTGCTAATAGGATCGCATGGTCACTTGACAACTGTGGATCCACCGAAGGCTTTTTAGCCATCGAGTAGCCATGCTGCATCGATAAGTTAGTGCCGCAACCGGTGCTACATAAGGAGTGTATGAATGGGTAGGTTGATTAAATCCCCACAAGAGTGCACGGTTGGACAGGAGATGGAGTGCAGGGTTGGTATGGGCATTAATGCATTGCATATATGGATTATATTATTAAGATGGGCTTAGGCCCAGATATTTATGATATGTGACATATGATATGGGTTAAGGCCCAACTGAGGATATTTTGGGCTAAGGCACAATTGCCACCGTTATTGTAATGGGCGTTGGCCCGGATTATTGTGATGCATGTTTTTACTGATGAGGGTTGTACACACTGAGTTTTTGCAAACTCACCCCTTCTTTTTTAATTTTTCCAGGTAAGCCTCAATAGGCGGTTCGACGTATTAGAGGACTTAGAGGTTGAAACACCCCAAACCCGACCCACAAGTCCCGACCGGATCTGGCATGCTTCTTGAGTAAAACCATTCAAAACTTATTTGTTACTTTGGAAAAATCGGGGTGGTTTGGAAGATAATTTGATTTGCGTTGAGTTCAAATAGAAAACAGTGTTGTTTTTGTAATCAATAGGTTGAAAGTATAGCCAGATTTTTAGAGGTTAACCTTACATTGAAAATCGATGGTTGCTTAGGTGTTAAAACATTTAGAATTTAATTTTAAGAAAAATTTGCTTAACCTTTGATTTGATAATAATCGTAACGTAATAGATCGAATAAAAGTGTATGCGTAAAACAGTTAATCGTAATGGCCATATTACATCAAATAAAACCCGAAATAATACCAACATACTTAAATAATAAAACCCAACGAAAATAAAATAGCACTGAGCTGAGCATGGCCACCACTAAGCTCCTGCCGACCCAGTCCATTTACTGAGTGTCACCTGAAAAGATATCCCACAACGGGGTGAGTCAAACGGACTTAGTGCATAACCACCAACACAAAGTCCCAACGATTTAGGCATATCAGTTCATACATATATATATATATTGCAATTATAGATAATGATGCAATCCCGAACCCAAACCTAGATAACCATCCGCTACACATCACCCGTACCAACCATCACACCGTGGGGACTACTAAGTCGACCCTCCATCCGCTACATATCATCGAAGGCAGTCACTGCAGACGACTGGCACATCGCCCTTATAAATTGTGGCATAGCCACCAGATAATATTTTGTGACATAAGTCACCACATTCAGATTACGTGACATGAGTCACCAGATTTCGGGGAAAAAAACCACCAGATCACTTCCCCTTAAAATAACACCCATATGCCCCATGTCATACAAATCATACAGATATCATGTTTTATGCCTTATTTCACATTCTTATCAATATTCACTTATGTGCCATATTTTACATGTTCATAACATTCATTGACGTAATATTAAAGATTACGTGCACAGAATATTCTGCACCATTGTATGGTACCTTTAGCCACGTTCACATACTTTCATTAACACATATATTAAAACATTACCATAAATCTATTAAGATTTAGGGTGGGGCTACACACCTGATTTACTTAACGAGTTCACTGAAATACCAAAAATCCTTGTACACCACTGTCGACTGCCCCTAAATAACCATAGTTAAATTCGGCTAACATCAATAGACAGAATGGCCTAAGGCCAAATATCATAACCCACTTACCTTGCTTATCTAAATCTCGGAAACTACCACTTGTCTATGGTGTTGACGAAATCCCTGCTTAGCAACTATTAGAATCGGCTTAATACATGAAATCTAGGAAAATGGCCTTTGGCTAAATACTACATTACTTACCTTGATGAATTGAATCCCGAAAGAATCCTTAGTGTTTCCTTCCTTCGACTACACACAAAAGAACACTTATTATTGCACTATGAACATTCGGCTATCCCTAGAAATCAAGGCCAACCCTTGATTTCAGCACTCCAATGGAAGAGAACCCATAACTGATTGCTAGGATAGAAAATACTTACCACTCCTAAAGCACCCTCAGAAAATCGACTTCAAGATCCCAAGGAGAAAAGTTTCAGCTAATTCACCAGAAGTGTTTCGGCTTCTAAAACTTGCGACAAAGAAGAAAGAATAAGGTTACATTGAGATTCAGCTATGGCTCTAAATGGGGATGGGATATTCGGCTATCTCAAGAGTATTTCGGCTTTAAGGATCATAAGAAAAGAAAAGAGAGAAAGAGGCTACAAGATTGGGCTAAGCCTTTCAAATGGTGATGGAATATTCGGCCATATAATAAAAAGATGGAGAATTAAGGTTGAAAGAAAGAAAAGAAGAAGAGGAGAAAAGTTAAAAGAATTTCGGCAAAAGGTGGGCACTCTCACTAACTAAAATTTGGCACTTACTTCCTCCCCTACATGACCAAAATTACCACCACCAAGAGCCCCACAATCGGCCACTACTTCTTCTCTTATCATATCCCTTATTTCTCTCCTACTTTCTCTCCATTCTACTCATTCAAAATGATTTGAATGAGTCAACCTTTATCACTTCTCCTTAGTGAACTTTAAAAGAAAGAGACCAAGTCTCATCCCTATCCCTTAAAGTCCAATTGCCGTCCAACACTTCTCCCCTCTCTTGACGCAAAAAGCAAAATAAAAGCCATACTCCCTTGCTGCCATCATGACTCGAACCTCCTCCCTTGAAGTCCCCTGGCTGACACAACCTTCCCTGCACCTTAGGTAGTGTCCCAAGCCACTCTACCACTTCACTTGTTGTGTCATAAACTCCCTACAATTTTTTTAAGACCCCCTTTGCCTAGCTCCCCCCTTTAAGACTTAAAATCCGATAATTTCTAAGGCATTCACCTACACTCTAGAGTTCTTAAAAATTCATATAACACATTCAAACACACATAGGCATGCTACTTCATTCAATTTAGCAATTATGCACAAGCCCTAATTCCCGAATATTACAGAGGTGGCCACACTACGAGTAGTTTTGGATTTTAGTATTCTACTTTACTTTATTAAAACATTTTTATTGGGTTGTAATAAGGCCTCACTTAAATTCTGATATAGTTTGGGATTTTTAGTTTATTATGTTTTAAATCTTCTCAACATTGAATCGTGGTTTTCCAAAACAATATCTATTTTCAAAACACTACATTTTTGCAACCAAGTTGTAAATAACACGTTTTATAAGTCAGTTGTTTTACATTAAGCTTCCGCAACGAACTAGGTTTTAAAGGTAATGACTTCTTAATAAATGTCGATTAATAATAACAATTGCAAACTGGGACTTTATTTTTTAAATATCAAGAGGGGTTTTCAATGAAAACGCGATTTTTGAAAAAAACACCTTAATGTGACACACCAGATTCGAGCCTAACTTCTAGGCGGGTTTGGGGTGTTACAAAAATAACTTGATTCTTGATACTACCAAACGTTGCAAAGAAAGTCGCTAATCATATAATGGGCTTAAAGCCACCGGTGGATCCATGGCCATGTGACTATGCGATCCTTAAATCTTCCTGTGTACCAAAATGCCCACCCATATGCATCCTAAACAGAATATCATATGAATGCATCAATCACAAGAGTAACATCCACAAACTCATACTCATCACATAGGGGTATTTTCATCATTTCACTACCCAGGGGTACTTTCATAATTCTACCCTATGGGGGTATTTTGGTAGTTTAGCAAAATAGGGGTATATTAATAATTTTCAAAATAATGGTACTTTGGTACTTTTGTAAAATAGGGGTATTTTGGTAATCTTACAAATATAAGGGTATTTTAGTAATTTTATGAATATAAGGGTATTTTAGTAATTTTACGAATATAAGAGTATTTTAGTAATTTTACAAATATAAGGGTATTTTAGTAATTTTACGAAATAAAGGTATTTTAGTCCTTCTCGAGTTTTAGTTATGAACTTTGGCCCATCAACAAGTCCTCGCGGCTAAAGTGAACAGACACTACACACCGGGTAATATTCCAGAGAAGAGAAGGTGGGCCACTAGGACCACTTAATTACCAAGCTCTCTCTAGATCCAATCCTAGACATGTGAATGCCCGTTGCCACACCCTAACCCAGTGACTTGTTCACGGACTTGTTTAATTAGGTTAAGTCTTATGAAATTTAAGAGTTGTTCAAACTAGGCCTAAAGTCCATAAACCCTAGCATACTTGCCTACGTGCCCATAAAGCCCATCAAACCCAAATTACATCCTTATGGCCCATTAGGCCCAAATCACATCCTTATGGCCTGTTAAGCCCAAAACAATTCCATATTATGAATTATGCTTAACTGACTCAATTCATACACCAAACCAAATGAACTCATCAAACCTAGCCTTAGGGCCCACTAGGCCTATTTAGCCAATTTCGGCTTTTCGGAATTGCCGATATCGTGTGTGTAGTGTTTTTACACACTTGGTAACCTCGCGTACTACAAACCCCTTAGTCACGAACCTACAGTCGACATTACTAGTGATTAACCAAAGCTTTAAACATACTTATCAAAAACTGAAACCTCACCGTACCCTTACCGTGTGCCACACGTTCTAGTAGCCCTTCCTTCGCTACTATTTGCGATTATCCTCCAGATTTGCACCCAAACATGTATCATCAAAAACAAGTGACTCATATTCCACATAAGTCACCCCTATAAGCCACATTAGATTTGGCCATCTACTAAACCATGACTGAGTCGAGAACACTTACCACCTTGTTAGCAATCTTTACCTACCACACTTGCGATTGTTGAGTCTTACCCTTATTCATACAGGTTAACAACAAGGATTGGGTTAGATAACCCTTTGGCTTATAAAAAACACACTAAAAAGTTCAACTAAACACTTACCAAAATTCTCCTTTGATCCTGCGACCTAGATCGCTTCTGAACAAGATTTTGCTTGACTAAAAGTGGGTAGTAATCGATCGTGATGAAGGAGAACTAACTATAAATTGGCACAAGTGAAGATATATGATAAGAAGGTGTATTCGGCTTTCAGGACAGAACATAACTCTGATAGGAATTTTTGGCAAATAGAATGATGGGTTTCTTTTTCGACAAACGGAAAAAAATTTGGCTATAGGAGAAACCGATTGAGAGGGGAGAAAGAAAAACTAAAGAATGCTCAAAAACCCTTTCAAGCATTCGGTCCCCTCCTTTTATAGCCTATAGCCGAAACTTAGCCACCCCTAGAGTCCAATTCGGCACCACTTCATCCACTACTCATCTCTTAATTTTTCTCCATGATATCTCCCTTATCCTTCTCCTAAATTCTCTCTATTGATCACTTCTCCTTAGAGTCCCTCTACATGCCACTTCCAGCCTTCTAGAAGCCTAAAATTAAACTTCAAAATAAAACTTAAGCTAGCATTCGAACCTCAGACCTCCCTGCATGCATATGTCGCCACCTCCCTACACCCTAGTGGCGTCACTTAGCCACTTCACCACAGGCTTCTTTGTGCCATTTTTCACTTATTTTTATTTAAAAGCCCACTACTCACAACCCTGATTCCTTAATTAAATAAATTAAGAATCCTCCACCAAAAAACTCGAACCCAAAGCTTCTCCAACACACCTAGGCACTCCAAATTCATTAAACCCTCAAAGCCTACATGCCAATTGTCATTTTCTTGCTCACTTAAAATTTTCTAAGATCCAAAGCCAAAAGCCCAATAGGCCCAATACTTCTAGGCCCAAATTCAGGGAGTTACACAGAAACATGTATTTTCTACCACTAAACACAAAAATACATACATAGTCATCATGGGTAAAAACCTTAGACTTTAACTATATCTCAAATTAGTGGTAGAAATATATAGATCTTGTTACGAGGATTTCAAAAACGAAAAAATCATTACAAACGGGGCTAGAACAAACTTACAATCGAACTTGGAAGCTTGAAAAACCCTAGCCATGGTTTCCCCTTATGAAATTTAGCCATGGGGTTGAATATGGACAAAAAATGGCTTTTAATTTTGTTTATTTAATCATTTAATAACTAAATGACCAAAATGCCCCTAACTTAAAAATATTTTATTTCACCTATTTCATGTCCATTTTTGTCCAATAAATTTACCAATGGTCTAATTACCATTTAAGGACCTCCAATATAAAATTTCATAATAATTGGACACTTCTAACATGTAAAACTCTTGCCCTTTTTACAATTTAGTCCTTTTCACTAAATTGAGTGCCCAAACGTTGAAATTTTCGAACGAAATTTTCACCAAATCATTCCGTGAAATTGTAGACCATAAAAATATAATAAAAATAAATTTTTCCTCATCAAATTTGTAGTCCCGAAACCATTGTTCCAACTAGGCCCAAGTTTAGGTTGTTACACCTAATGTGGAACCACCTGAACCTTTAGTTCATACCTCAGGTCCTCTTGAAAATGGTAGCTCTTATCCTGTTTTGACGCCGGCAAACCAGGTGCATAGCAACTCAACCTCATAAACTCTACCTCAAATTTAGAAACTATCATGTCACCTTTTTTTTTAATTCTATAAACTCTAACTGTTATGCTTGAACATAACGAGTACCCACAAACTTACTCCATAAAGCATCTTGAAAATATTCCTTATCTATGCACTCTATCAGTGCACCCCTAACCACAATTTGCCACCACTTGTATGCCTCGTCCCTCAATAAGGATACAACACCTTTAAGTTTCTACTTGAGGGTGCAATCTAAGTCATCCAATATACACTCAATAGTCTCCATCCAATATTCAGCCACTGTAGATGTAATTTGTAACAGCCGGTTTAGACCCTAGTTAGAATAGTGGTTTCAGGATCAAAATCTAAGTCAAAAAAATATTTTAATAATATTTTTCACATTTAGCATGTGAATTGATATGTGTGAAAGTTTCGTATGAAAATTTTATCGTTGTCTGCCGATTTGTGAAAAAGGGCTTAATCGCAGAAAATACAAAAGTAGCCTTCTAATTAGTTATATGTTGAATTGACATGGCTTATTAATGTGAGGTCCTTATGTTGTGAATGGACTATTTGTTTAATGAATGGACAAGTATGGACAATAGTTAGTGGAATTTTTAATGTAAACAATAAGGTTAAAATAGTAAAATGTGAATTAATGTTGTTTTAATAAAACAAAACATGCATTAAGTGTTTATGTTCATCATCTTTTCCTAAATTGAAGAAAGAAATAAGGGTTTGAGTTCTCAAACATTCGGCCATTGTCTAAGCATTAATCGTGAATGTGCTTTTGATTCATTTTTAATAACTTCTATGTTTTTGTGTTTGTTGCTTCGTGTTCTCTTAAGCCCATGCCCTAATTCATGAAATTGATGATGATTTTGAGTTATGCCATTGTTTATTTTGTGAGCTTTTTGATGTTAAATGGTGAAATATGAAAGCTTGATGTTAGATAAATATGTTTTGTATTGGGATTTTTGATGAAATTGATTATTATGAGCTAATTTGTGAAAATGAGAAAATTGAAGGGCTAAAATGTGAATTAAAATAAATATGTCGACTTATATGAGCTAAAGGAATACTCGGCCAAGCTATGATACTGTTAAATTATGTGTATTTTGTGATTTTATGAAATAGGGACTAAAATGTCAAAATGTGAAAATGTGAGGGCTAATTTGTAAAATGCCCTAAATATGTGTATATGGATTGAATTGAATGATATGATGAATAAAAGATCTAAATTTGAATGTGTATAGATCAAGAACAAAAAAATAAAATTAGATCGGGGGAAATCTAAAGTGGTCGAGTAGTTGTTTATTTCCATCCGAATCTGTATGAGGTAAGTCTATATACAAATAAATGTGTTTGAATTGAATTATTATTGCTTATATGTTAATGAAATGTGATGAATTGCTATTGGAGCTAATTATGTGAAATCTGAGAAAATTTTGATAATGTGATGACATAAGCCCCGTACGAACCATAGAAATAGTTAGGATACATATGTCATGACATAGGATTCTGATATGAGTTATTGTGTAAGACCACATTTGGGACGTTGGCATCTATTTGAGATTTATGTGTAAGACCATGTCTGGGACATCGAATCGTATATGATTTCGTGTAAGATCCTGTCTGGGACAGAGGCATCAATATTTAATTACATGTAAGACCACGTCTGGGACGTTGGCTTTGTACGAGCTTTACGAGTTATCTGATTATTCTTACTGGTTCCAAACGGTTCAACGGGCATTCCGAGAAATGAATGAGTGTACGAATGTTCATCCGAATTCCGATATGTATGTAAGTATATGAAATTTGGCAATGAAAGGTATGTATGTATATGATCAATTGATATGTGAGCTTCATTACTAGATATGTAATTTTGAGCAAGTGAACATGATCAATTGAATTATAAAAGAAATATGACTTGTGATTGTGTTATGCCATGAACCATATGTATAAAATGGTTTATCATTATTTTATGTGATAAGTTTATTTGTATATGGCTTAATAAGCTTTTGAAAGCTTACTTTGTGTGTGTTTGCTTTGTTTTATAGATTATCGAAGCTACTAGGAGCTCGGGGTTCATCGAGGATCATTACCACACTATCGAAATATAATTTTGGTACCTTTTGAAAATGTACATTTTGAAGTATGGCATGTATAGGCTAGAGAACTTTGATTATGTTTTGAAATGTGTAAATATAGCTAGAAACACGGAATTTATACACTTTTTCATGCCCTTTTTAACCCAAATTCATGTAGTTTCGAGTAAATTCTTGTCGAAAAATAATTAATACTATAAAATAATTAAATTCTGCTAAAAAATATGAACATGATAAATTTTAATTAATTTTATAGTTAATTTTGATTTATTTTGACTATTTTCGACAAATTCGCACAAAGGGCAAAAATTGGTTCAGCAGACACTACTCGAAGAATAAACCCAAGAAGCAATTTAAAGTATCAAGGTGAATTTATTTCCAGCCCAAGACGGTCCAATTATGAATATTTAATCATAATATAATTAATTTCAATTTATTCCCAATTTAATTTGGGTTAAATAAATTAATCTTAATTAATTATGAAAAAGGCCCAGTTGAATCGCATTAGTTGAACCAGACCGATTGAACCGAACCAAGCAAAGAGTTGGGCAGCCCAAGCCGTCCATAGGCTGGTCCAAATCAGCTTATTAGATGATTAATTAAGCTGCAAAGAAGCCCTTGAAGACTTATCAAAGTTGCATTCATACTCCTCCAAATTTTGTAGCTTTGTAGATTTGCCCCATGCTAATTTTAGCAAAGTTGAATCCATCAACTTTGCCACATAGATGGCCAGCCAAGGGAGGTCTCTTTGGCTGCTACTATTTTCTAATTTTAGCAGCACAATCAGCTATAAATACACCCCTTGCTGATCATTCAAATTATCCCTCAATCCTTCAACATTCTCATTCTCTCTTCTCTCCACTTCTCTCCTTTTCTCCAAAAACACCCAAGCCTTCTTGTGCCGATTTCCCCTCTTGGAAAAGAGGTGTTTTTCCAGCCATTTGGATCAGCAAGTGGAGTGTTCATAAGCCACCTTGATAGCTGAAGACAATGGAGAACGAAGAATGGAGCAATCAATCAAGCCACAGAGAAATACCAGATTTGCTTCTTGTTCCTTATCTCTTTAAATTTCGTTGTTGTTTTGAAAAACATGTTTATGAATATTTATGCTATTGAAATGGTTAATTTAATCATCCTAGCTTGAATTTAATTCGTGTTGGGTTGATTGCATTTTGTTCTCTTAAATTATTAAAATTGTATTTATGCTGTTATAGCCTGGGTAAAATGCTTGATTAAGTAAAATCATGCTTAATTTTTCTAGCATTATAATTGTTTAGATAACTAAAGAATTAATTATTTAAACGCATTGAAATTGTAATTAATGGACACAATACTTAATCTGTGCATGTTTAATTCTTCTAAGGTAGCTGAAGATTAAATTAGCATTGTATTTGGCGATACATATGCCTTGCAAAACTTGCAAGATTTTTGTGATTAAATTGTTTCAAGGTAAGGATACTTTGTTACCTCACATGATATTTTATATGCTTATTAGGTTGAATTAATCGGTTGAATCACATAGGAATATGTGAGAGTTTGTTTAATTCAATAAGTATGTATGTGCAATAACATATAATATATGTTCATAAGTTAGCAAATTACCGAGCTTGCCGTGATTTATTTTGTAACAAATATAAGCATGAATTTAATGATTCTAAGGTAAGAAATGTAATCAATCCAACAAAATTATATCATCTTGATTAAATCAGCTTTTGAAATCGTGCACTAGAACTTTGTTTTATTTTATTTTACTTTGTTTCTTTTTAGTTTTCAAATAGTTCTTAAATCCAAATATTTTTCCTTCACCAAAGTGTTTGAAAACATTTTCATAAATAATTCTTTTACAGTCCCTGTGGGTACGATAACTCGACATTTACTTGTCACTTTATTACTTGTTACGATTGTGTACACTTGCACATTTCCACCATTCCAAGTTTTTGGCGCCGTTGTCGGGGGACTATTTTTCAAAACCATTATTTGTGAATCTGTCTTACATTTTAGTTTATTTATTTTCGTATTGAAATTTTTACTTAATTTTTTTTCGTGATTATTTCAGGTGTTTATGAGTATTGACCAGATTATTGACTTACTCCCTATGAACCCTGAAATAGATCGAACCTGTCGACAACGAAGATGACAAACAAACCAGAGAAGGACCGAAGAAATGAACTTTGAGAATATGAGCTAAGGAAACGGAGCAAACCCTGCTCAGATTCCTATCCTTATTGCTGATGATAGGGATAGAGCCTTAAGACAATATGCCGTGCTAGTTTTTAACAATCTTAATCCAGGTATTAGGAGACCCGAAATCGAGGCACAACAATTCGAGCTAAAGCCAGTCATGTTCCAGATGCTTCAGACTGTGGGCCAATTCAGTGAAATGCCTACTGAAGATCCTCACCTGCACTTAAGACTATTCATGAAAGTGAACGATTCTTTCAAGTAAGCTAGAGTACCCAAAGATGCCTTACGATTAAAGTTGTTCCCATATTCATTAACGGACAGAGCTCGTGCCTAGTTGAACTCATTGCCACCGAACTCCAGTTCTACATGGCAAGAATTAGCCGAGAGATTCCTCATGAAGTATTTTCCGCCAAGCAAGAATGCTAAGCTGAGGAACGAGATCACTACCTTCCACCAAATGGATGATGAGTCCTTGTATGAGGCATGTGAAAGATTTAAAGAGTTATTATGCAAATGCCCTCATCATGGAATCCCATATTGTATTCAACTTGAGACATTCTATAATGGTCTCAATGCCCACACAAGGATGGTAGTGGATGCCTCTGCTAATGGTACTCTCCTTTCTAAGTCTTATAACGAGGCTTATGAAATTATTGAGAGGATTGCCAGCAACAATTATCAATGGCCAACCAGTCGTGCAGCATCAGGATGATGAGTAGCTGGAATTCATGAAGTAGACACTCTCACTTCACTCGCATCTCAGGTATCATCAATATCCTCAATGCTTAAAAATCTTACGACTAACGGTCTAATAGTTTTGCAGCACAACCGCCTAATCAATTTGAAAATATAGCCGTGTCTATTGTGGGGAGGGACATTTGTTTGAAGAATGCCCATCGAATCCAGAATCTGTATACTACATGGGTAATCAGAACCAAAACTGAGGAAGGCAAGGGCTGCCATCAAACTTTTATAACCCATTGTGGAGAAACCACCCGAATTTCTCCTGGAGTAACAAAGGGGTTAGAACCAGCACCACTTACACCCAACCCAGACCAACCCAGCCACCTAATTTTCTACGAGTTCAGAAACCAGTTCAAGCTGAAGTATCCAATAGCCTGGAAAGTTTGCTAAAGACATACATGGCAAAGAATGATGCCTTCATCCAGAGCCATGCAGCTACATTGAAGAATTTGGAGAATCAAGTGGGCCAGCTTGCAACTGAACTCAGGAACTGACCACAAGGTGAAACACCCCAAACCCGGCCCACGAGAATGGACTGGATCTGGTATGTTCCTCGAAGTAACCCGGTTCAAATTCATTCAATGTTTTGAAAACTATGAGTTTTGGAAGATAGTTTGTTGTGGGTTGGGCTTGAGTTGAAAACAAATTTATTTTATAACAAAACCCATTTGTTTCAAGTGACAAAATATTTAAACTTATTTCATATTAAGTGGGCTTACTCTTTATAAAGCCCTAAATTCATAGCATAGTAATTATAGCGAAAATAAAAATTAAATCACGGTGGCCTTATTACATAAAACGAAACCCAAAATAATAAATTGTACAGTACTTTAAAATAAAATAAATATTCAAACTAAATTGAACTTCAAGTCGATCATGGCCACCACAAGTTCTGCCGTCCCGGTCCATTACTGCTCATCACCTGAAACATATTCCCACAACGGGGTGAGTCGATAGACTCAGTGTGTAACCAACACTAAACATAATAGAGATAGGCACACCATAAAAATCATATGCATATAAAAAATTCAATATCATGATGCAAACCCGAACCCAAACCTATATGCCATCCGCTACACTCCACCTGTACCAACTCATGCATAAGTGGGGACTACTAAGTCAACCCTCCTTCCGCTACACTCCATCGAAGGCGTCATTGCAATGACGTGCTCATCATCCATCGATAATATTGTGGCATAGCCACCATCGTAATGTAACCGGTTACCACTTAGTGAGACCGAAGTCATCACATTCACTTAGTGAGACCGAAGTCATCACATTCACTTAGTGAGACCGAAGTCATCACTTTCACTTATAACATTGGTGAGACCGTAGTCAACACCTTCTTCCCCTTTCACATAAATCCCGAATGCCCCAAATTATAAATATCATGCATAACATATTTTTATTTCACTTTCACATCACTTTTCACTTGTATAACATTTATTTCGAAATCCTAGTAGGAGTAGGAAAACGTACCTGAATACTTTGTACCATAATATGGCACTTTAGCCACTTTCTTTCACTTTCACATTAACATATATAACATATTTAAACCATAAAACTATTAAGAATAGTGTGGAATACACACCTAATTTGTTTAGCGATTCCTTGAGATTTCGAAAGCAAGATCTAATGTTTAGATCCTAATTCCTACATTTGGTTTATCAAATATTACTTAGCATAAATTCTATTTTGGGCTATAATATCCAAATCCTAGTAGGATTTGTAAAGAGGCTTACCTTTGATGCCGATTTGATGTTTATTCAAATCCCGGAAACTTTGTTTTCCTTCACTTGATATTCGGCCAACCTTGAAACTTCAACATAAATTAGTTTTTGGCTTTTTAATAATTACGGATCTAATCTAGGTAATCACATAAACTTTGGCCGAATACCTTTAGGGGCTTACCTTATGGATTTTTAAATCCCGAAACTTCACCTCCCTTTTTCCTTGAAATCGGCAACTTCCTAGATCTCTGAATAGGTTAGTTTTTGATCAATTTGATCTAATTGACTAAGATTTGGCCTTGGCCGAATGTATAGACTCACTTACCTCAAATCCCGAAGTTGATCTTTATTTCAAATTCCTGCCGAAATCACTTGTTAGATTTGATCTATTATTTAATCATGGAGGATCTTTTGCCGATTGTACATTGATGTACTTACCTCGTTTTCGAATCCGGAAGATCCCTTATGCTATTAAGCTATGGCACTATTATGGATCTCAAAGTTTTGGTTTTGTGGATGAATAGTAGAAGAAGAAAAAGAAAGAAAAGAGATGGAGAGTTTTGACAAGGGAAATTGGCTAAAGAGAAGAGGAAAGATTGTTGCTACTTTCTCTAGGAGGTTTCGACAAGATGTTGAAGAGAAGAGAATGGCTCTTTTCTTTTCTTTCTTTGGTGAAACTATTAGCCTTAGAGTCCCTAATTCACCAATTCTTCACTTGTGATAAGTTTTAGTTTTATCAATTATGAAATTCAAAGAAATCTCCTAATTAGCCAAGAGTTTTTATTGAATAAGAACTCCTCTTCCTTGTGCCGTCCAACTCTCCACTCATGGGGCGAAAATTTTATTTCTTTTATTTGTTTCTAGATTACTCAAACTCAGGCCCAAAAACCTCTTGCATTTGGGCCATTTCCTAGGGCCTTAGGTGGCATCTTCAGGCCACATTTCCAAGTCCGTTATTGGGTCAAATTTTATGTTCTTTATATTTTTTGGGGTCACTTGGCCCTAAGCTCCCCTTTGGGCTCTTAAATTCGACATTCCGGGGTCAATTTTAAGTTTCCTAAAATTTTCGCGCGGCTCTGTATTTTGCAAGTTTCCAAAATGTTTAGTTTCCTATTTTGGCTTGGTTTCCAAAATGTTTAGTTTCCTATTTTGGTTTGGTTTCCAAAATCTATTTTGGTTTGGTTTCCAAAATGTTTAGTTTCCTATTTTGGTTTGGTTTCCAAAATGTTCACTTTCCTAATTCCTTTAGGTTTCCAAAAATGTCTAAGTTTCCAAAAATGTCTAAGTTTCCAAAAATGTCCATTTCCATTTCCATTTCCATTTTCATTTCCATTTTCATTTCCATTTTCATTTCCATTTTCATGCATTTCTAGGTTTCAAAAGTATCAAAATTTATTCATAGTACTTGAAACTTGTCATTTCATACAATTAAACCGAAATGCATAGGCCTATTCGGATGTTACTGATTCTACCCCTTAAACAAAATTTCATCCTCGAAATTTTCTAACTAAACAATTGAGGGTATTGTTGTCTCATTGCCTCTTCCGGCTCCCACGAAGCTTCCTCCGATCCATGATTGCGCCACAATACTTTAACTAGAGGGACTTCCTCCGTAGTACTTTCACGTCATGTTCCAGAATCTGAATTGGCTCTTCCTCATAGGTTAAGTCTGGCCTTAGCTGCACTTCTTCTACTGGTACTATGTGAGAGGGATCTGATCGGTAACGACGTAGAATGGACACATGGAACACGTCATGCATTTGTTGCAACTCCGGTGGCAACTCTAGCTGGTATGCCACTGGTCCCACTCGCTTTAATACCCGATAGGGCCCGATAAATCTTGGGCTTAATTTCCATTTTCGACCAAACCTCATCACTTTCTTCCATGGTGAGACTTTTAGAAACACTTGGTCTCCTACTTCAAACTCTATTTCCTTCCGTTTGAGGTCGGCATAAGACTTCTGTCTATATGAGGCTTCTTTTAACCGTGTTCGAATTATTTCAACCTTCTCTTACATTTACGCCACTATCTCGGTCCCAAAACTCGACGTTCTCTAACTCGGTCCAACAAGTAGAGTACGACACTTCCGTCCGCATACAATGCTTCATATGGTGCCATTCAATGCTAGCTCGATAAGCTGTTGTTGTAGGCGAACTCGCTAAAGGCAAGTAGTCCTCCTAACTTCCTCGAAAATCCATCACACATCCTCTCAACATATCCTCCAACACTTGTATTACTCATTCAGACTGCCCGTCCGATTGTGGATGAAAGGCCGTAGTGAAATCCAACTTGGTGCCTAAAGCTTGATGAAGTGCCTTCCAAAATCGAGGCGTAAACCTTGGGTCTCTATCGAGATGATCGACATTGGTACTCCATGTAACCTCACAATTTCTGCCACATATAACTTGGCTAGCTTTTGAAGGGGATAGTCTATTCTTACTGGGATAAAATGTGCGGACTTAGTCAAACGGTCTACTATAACCCATACCGAGTCCTTCTTAGTAGGCGTGAGGGAAGCCCACTAACGAAGTCCATGGTAATTCTTTCCCACTTCCATCAGGAATGGGATTGGTCAAGCAATCCGATGGAACTTGGTGTTCACCTTAACTTGTCGACACGTCGACATCTTCCCACAAATTTCGTAACTTCTCGTTTAAGATCCGCCACCAAAATTGTTCTCTTATGTCTCTGTCTGACTTAATGCCTCGGGATGCATAGCATAAGGGCTACTATGCGCTTCTCAAGGATCTTCTCTTAACTCCTTGTCTCTTGGCATACAGACTTTCCCTTGTAGCATAATACTCCTTCATCATTAATCTCATAGTCCTCCAACTCTGCTTACGTGCTTTTGTAGCTTAACATTTAAATCTTCATCAACCAACTGTCCCTCTTTACTTCCTTCAACCATGTTGGCTTGACTTGTAACTCTATTAACAAACTTCCATCCTCATATAAGCTTAAATGGGCGAACATTGCTCTTAGGTCTGTCACAACCTTCCTACTTAAAGCATCACCTACTACATTTGCCTTGCCCGGATGATATTCTATCGAACAGTCGTAGTCTTTCAGTAATTCCACCCACCTTCGTTGCCTCAAGTTTAACTCCTTTTAAGTCAACAGATACTTGAGACTCTTGTGGTGCATGTAGATCATGACCTTTCTCCATCTGAATAATGCCTCCACACCTTGAGAGCGAAAACCACTGCTGTAACATCCTAGATTAGGGGTTATGCGTTCGTGCATAATTCATGAGATAGTGGGATCGATGGGTGTGTTGGATGTGTTCAAGAGTTTCAAGAACCCTAAGATGAAAGAAAATGTAAGGAAAAGAAAGGAAATATAAGGAAAAGTAAGGAAATGTAAGGAAATGTAAGGAAATGTAAGGAAATGTAAGGAAATGTAGGAAATGTAAGGAAATATAAGGAAAATGTAAGGAAATGAAAGGAAATGAAAGGAAATGAAAGGAAATGTAAGGAAATGAAAGGAAATGTAAGGAAATGTATGGAAATGTATGGAAATGTATGGAAATATATGGAAATGTAAGGAAATGTATGGAAATGTATGGAAATGTGTGGAAATGTAAGGAGAGGTATGGAAATGTAAGAAATGCTTTAGAAATGTTAAGTTTTGGAAACTAAACTAAAATAGGAAAGTGACCATTTTGGAAACCAAGTAAATTAGGAAAGTGAACATTTTGGAAACCAAGCCAAAGAGGAAACTAAACATTTTGGAAACCAAACCAAAATAGGAAACTAAACATTTTGGAAGCCAAGCCAAAATAGGAAACTAAACATTTTGGAAACTTGAAAATCTGAGCAAAAAATTTTGGAAACTTAAAATGACCCCGAATGTCGAATTTTAGAGCCCAAAGGGAACTTAGGGCCAAGTGACCCTAAAATATAAAGTACATGAAATTTGAAACAAAAACAGCCTTGGAAAAGTGGCCTGAAGGTGTCACTTAGGGCCTATGGAAATGGCGCCATGTGTAAGAGGAATGGGCTTGAGTTCGAGTCACATAAGAAGCAAATAAAATAAGTTTTATTTTACTTCTAGAAGCCCAAGAGGTGGGCGGCACAAGCTTGCAAAAGAGGAGTTTCATTCTCTTTAAAACTCGGCTAATTAGAAGATCATAAGGACTCTTAAGGGAAGAGTTTAATTCTCTTTAAAATTCGGCTAAATAGGTGGATAAATGAAGAATTATTCTTTAATTAGGAAAATAAGGAAGAGTGGTGGCCAAGTAAAGGATTCTTGGCCTAGTAAATTCGGCTATAAAAGGAGGGGACTAGGGCCATTCATTATTCATTCTCCCTCTCTTTTCCTCTGCCAAATATTCTTCTTGAGCATCCATTCTTTTTCTTCTTTTCTTTTAGCCTCCTAGCCGATTTCCTTCTAAGCCTATTATTCCTCTCTTCTTTCATCTTTGAAACCAAATACATAAGGGAATCATAGCCGATTGTTCATCAAATCTCTAAGCGAATCTCGAAGGTTGAAGTGAAGGTGCAATCGATTCCTTCAAATAAGGGTAAGATCCAAGTTTAGTTTTCCATTCTTTTATATTCTAGACTTATTGAAATTTAGAGACTAATTTCGATTATTAATCTTGGCCGAATCATGGAAGAAGAAATTCTTTTCCCGAAGGTACACCATAGGCCACGTGTTCCCTAGTTATTCGGTGAATTTTGGGATTTAAGATCCACAAGGTAAGTACCTAAAAGTATTCGGCCAAAGCTTGTATGATTATCTAGATCAATTCTTTAATTATTAAAAAGCCGAAAACTAACCCATATTGAGATTCAAGGTTGGCCGAATATCAAGTGAAGGAAAACCAAGTTTTCGGGATTTGAATAAACACCAAATCGGCATCAAAGGTAAGTCTTTTACAAATCCTACTAGGATTTGGATATCATAACCAAATAGAATTTATGCTAAGTAATAAAGGATGAATCAAATGTAGGGACTAAGGATCTAAACTTTAAATCTAGCTTTTGAATCTCAAGGAATCGCTAAACAAATCGGTGTGTACCCTTACTATCCTTCGATATTTTATGGCTAAATATTTTAATATATAATTATGAATAGGAATGTGAATGTGGCTATGTACCACAAATGTGGCAAAAAGTACCAGTGCGTTTCCTATTTCGATAGGATTGTGAAATATGTTATTTAATAACATGCGAATATATGTATATGAACATGAAATTAAGTTATGCACAATATATATATTTGTGGGGCATTCGGGATTTATGTGAAAGGGGAGAACAGTGTTGACTTGGTCTCACCAACGAAGGTGTTGACTTTGTCTCACCAACGAAATATAGGAGTTGACTTTGGTCTCACCAACGAAGGTGTTGACTTTGGTCTCACCAACGAAATATCTTGACTACGGTCACATTGCGAAATTTTGGTAACTACTGATTTACAATAGTGTCTAATGACACAACGTATAAATTTGATTATAGTGTCTAATGACACAACGTATATGGGCGAATGCCTATGATGGAGAGTAGCGGATGGAGGGTTGACTTAGTAGTCCCCACGGTGTACAGGTTGGTACGGGGGAGTGTAGTGGATGGCTAATTAGGATTGGGTTTGGGTTGCATCATAATTTCATTATTATATGGACTTGATGATTTGAACATGAATGCGATTTATTGAATGATAGTATTGTGTGCACATTGAGTCATTGACTCACCCGTTAGGGAACTATTTTCAGGTGATGAACAGTGACGGACCGGGCCGATAGACGTTGAGGTGGCCATGCTACATGCGAAAGTTTTATTTAGTTTGGACTTTTTACTTTTATTTTATTTTGGGTTTTACTTGATGTAATAAGGCCATAAGGCCCAGTGGATTTCTCTTTATTTTTGCTTTACTATTAAGTTTTATGCTAAGAACTATTTTGGATGTATTTAATTAAATGGGTTTACAAGTATAAATAAATGGGTTTACAACCTAAGCCCAACTCAAAACAATAGTTTTTCTAAAATTTACAAATTTTCTCTAAGTAACGAAAATGTTTGAAACCGGTTTACTTTAGGAACATACGGATCCGGTCCATTCTCGTGGGTAGGGTGTGGGGTGTTTCAGATTTATATCGAGCCAGTTTTAAACTCTCGGCACGTGGGCTAAGGCCCAAAACGTTTTCAAAGCGAGCCAAATGATTATTTTGAAAAAATAAGCGGGTTTTCTGCATGGCACCTAAGTCTCAAACCCATGATCCACCGGTAAGTACTTCTATCCATTGTGTGATTTATATTATGATTTGTAGAAGGGTAGAAATGGAATGGAGCGTAGAATAGAGATTAAGTACTTGAACCCTAGGACTA
Source organism: Gossypium rotundifolium (assembly GCA_025506655.1). NCBI lineage: Eukaryota > Viridiplantae > Streptophyta > Magnoliopsida > Malvales > Malvaceae > Gossypium > Gossypium rotundifolium. The sequence continues at coordinate 65,592,537 of CP106726.1, forward strand.
GTTACCCCAACAATTACATAAGACTTAAATGCCTAATCAAACAAACACATGATTAAGTCACCGAGCTAGGGTGTAAATCATTGTTATGCGCATGTCTAGGAGTGGATTGATGAAGAGCTTGGTATTTAAGCAGTCCTAGTGACTCACCTCCTCTTTACTCGAATCCTACCGTGCGTATAGTAACCGTTCACCCTAATCAAGAGGACTTAGTCACGGGCTAAACCCAATAACTAAAACCCGAAAGGGACTAGCCGTATTTTTATGGAAACCCTAATTTTAAAATTTCTAAATTACCCTCTTGATTTGAAAAGAATATTTTTATAAATTTTCCTAAAATATTTCTGATTTACAAATTTACTAAAATACCCTTAGTGGTAAAATTACAAAAATGCCCTTGGTTTATAAAATGTTCAACTACTCAACAGCTTTACCAAAATTTCATTATTTTATAAACATTCAAAAACCCTAATTTGTAAAATATCAAAATACCTTGATTTTGGAAAATTACAAAATTGCCCCTAACTTACAAAATTACCAAAATGACCCTAATTTCCAAAATTTTTGCAACTTCATCGTCTGGAAAATAAATTTCTCAAAAGAACCCTCAAAGTTTTGCAACTTCGAAATATCCTGATTCATTAAAATTTTACAATTTACCCGATTTGTGGAAAAATTACCAAAATACCCCGATGTCCAAAAATTTACGAAATACCCTCGGTTCAAAATTTTCCAAAATACCAAGGAACTTAAAAGGACCAAAAATACCTTGTGACAAAATCACCGAGGAACCTTATTTTGACAAATTACGAAAATACCCACATAGGACAAATTACGAGAATACCCCGGGTAGTGGAAAAACAACAAATGAAAAAAAAACTACAACGTTTCTCTGAATGAACTAAGGTTCATAATTGTTTGATGGATGTGTGAATGAATGAAAAGGCTGTGTGCATGTATGAATCTGAAAGAACCACTTCTAAAAAATTCTTTCCATAAAACTTCTTGGCGGGTAATCAAGTAAAACAAGGACTAATTCATAAAAATTTTAATTAAATCGCAGCGTTAGAAATGAGTTCTAAGGAGCGTGAATTTAGAGATTGTGCCTAGAAAGTATGATAGTTCTTTAAGATCGAGTCTTGTGACAATAGCGTAGTGTGGTGAGTTAGGTATGCGGATGAGCGATAGTAAGTAATTTCGAGGACGAAATTATTTTTAAGGGGTAGAAGCTGTAACATCCTAGATTAGGGGTTATGCGTTAGTGCATAATTCATGAGATAGTGGGATCAGTGGGTGTGTTGGATGTGTTCTGAAGAGTTTCAAGAACCCTAAGATGAAAGAAAATGTAAGGAAAAGAAAGGAAATATAAGGAAAAGTAAGGAAATGTAAGGAAATGTAAGGAAATGTAAGGAAATGTAAGGAAATGTAGGGAAATGTAAGGAAATATAAGGAAAATGTAAGGAAATGAAAGGAAATGAAAGGAAATGAAAGGAAATGTAAGGAAATGAAAGGAAATGTAAGGAAATGTATGGAAATGTATGGAAATGTATGGAAATATATGGAAATGTAAGGAAATGTATGGAAATGTATGGAAATGTGTGGAAATGTAAGGAGAGGTATGGAAATGTAAGGAAATGCTTTAGAAATGTTAAGTTTTGGAAACTAAACTAAAATAGAAAAGTGACCATTTTGGAAACCGAAGTAAATTAGGAAAGTGAACATTTTGGAAACCAAGCCAAAAGAGGAAACTAAACATTTTGGAAACCAAACCAAAATAGGAAACTAAACATTTTGGAAACCAAGCCAAAATAGGAAACTAAACATTTTGGAAACTTGGAAAATCTGAGCACAATGAAAATTTTTGGAAACTTAAAAATGACCCCGGAATGTCGAATTTTAAAGCCCAAAGGGGAACTTAGGGCCAAGTGACCCTAAAATATAAAGTACATGAAATTTGACACAAAAACAGGCTTGGAAAAGTGGCCTGAAGGTGTCACTTAGGGCCAATGGAAATGGCGCCATGTGTAAGAGGAATGGGCTTGAGTTCGAGTCACATAAGAAGCAAATAAAATAAGTTTTATTTTACTTCTAGAAGCCCAAGAGGTGGACGGCACAAGCTTGCAAAAGAGGAGTTTCATTCTCTTTAAAACTCGGCTAATTAGAAGATCATAAGGACTCTTAAGGAAGAGTTTAATTCTCTTTAAAATTCGGCTAAATAGGTGGATAAATGAAGAATTATTCTTTAATTAGGAAAATAAGGAAGAGTGGTGGCCAAGTAAAGGATTCTTGGCCTAGTAAATTCGGCTATAAAAGGAGGGGACTAGGGCCATTCATTATTCATTCTCCTCTCTTTTCCTCTGCCAAATATTCTTCTTGAGCATCCATTCTTTTTCTTCTTTTCTTTTAGCCTCCTAGCCGATTTCCTTCTAAGCCTATTATTCCTCTCTTCTTTCATCTTTGAAACCAAGTACATAAGGGAATCATAGCCGATTGTTCATCAAATCTCTAAGCCGAATCTCTGAAGGTTGAAGTGAAGGTGCAATCGATTCCTTCAAATAAGGGTAAGATCCAAGTTTAGTTTTCCATTCTTTTATATTCTAGACTTATTGAAATTTAGAGACTAATTTCGATTATTAATCTTGGCCAAATCATGGAAGAAGAAATTCTTTTCGAAGGTACACCATAGGCCACGTGTTCCTAGTTATTCGGTGAATTTGGATTTAAGATCCACAAGGTAAGTACCTAAAAGTATTCGACCAAAGCTTGTATGATTATCTAGATCTGTTCTTTAATTATTAAAAGCGAAAACTAACCCATATTGAGATTCAAGGTTGGCGAATATCAAGTGAAGGAAAACCAAGTTTTCGGGATTTGAATAAACACCAAATCGGCATCAAAGGTAAGTCTTTTTACAAATCCTACTAGGATTTGGATATCATAGCCAAGTAGAATTTATGCTAAGTAATAAAGGATGAATCAAATGTAAGGACTAAGGATCTAAACTTTAAATCTAGCTTTTCGGAATCTCAAGGAATCGTTAAACAAATCAGGTGTGTACCTTTACTATCCTTCGATATTTTATGGCTAAATATTTTAATATATAATTATGAATAAGAATGTGAATGTGGCTATGTACCACAAATGTGGCAAAAAGTACCAGTCGTTTCCTACTTCGATAGGATTGTGAAATATGTTATTTAATAACATGCGAATATATGTATATGAACATGAAATTAAGTTATGCACAATATATATATTTGTGGGGCATTCGGGATTTATGTGAAAGGGGAGAACAGTGTTGACTTGGTCTCACCAACGAAGGTGTTGACTTGGTCTCACCAATGAAATATAGGTGTTGACTTGGTCTCACCAACGAAGGTGTTGACTTGGTCTCACTGAAATATGTTGACTACTGGTCACATTGCGAAATTTTGGTAACTACGGTTACAATAGTGTCTAATGACACAACGTATAAATTTGATTATAGTGTCTAATGACACAACGTATATGGGCGAATGCCTATGATGGAGAGTAGCGGATGGAGGGTTGACTTAGTAGTCCCACTTGTACAAAAGGTTGGTGCGGGGAGTGTAGTGGATGGCTAATTAGGATTGGGTTTGGGTTGCATCATAATTTCATTATTATATGGACTTGATGATTTGAACATGAATGCTGATTTATTGAATGATAGTATTGTGTGCACATTGAGTCATTGACTCACCCGTTCTATGAACTATTTTCGGTGATGAACGGTGTGGACCGGGCGGTGAGCGTTGAGGTGGCCATGCTACATGCGAAAGTTTTATTTAGTTTGGACTTTTACTTTTATTTTATTTTGGGTTTTACTTGATGTAATAAGGCCATAAGGCCCGATGGATTTCTCTTTATTTTTGCTTTACTATTAAGTTTTATGCTAAGAACTATTTTGGATGTATTTAATTAAATGGGTTTACAAGTATAAATAAATGGGTTTACAACCTAAGCCCAACTCAAAACAATAGTTTTTCTAAAATTTACAAATTTTCTCTAAGTAACGAAAATGTTTGAAACCGGTTTACTTTAGGAACATACCAGATCCGATCCATTCTCGTGGTAGGGTGTGGGGTGTTTCAATTCCAATTCAAGTCATGGGTTGGGTAGTTCACTTCATGCGGCTTAAGCGTACGGACGCATAGCGACTACTTGCCATCTTGCATAAGAACACATCCTAACCCGTATGTGACGTATCACGATACCACAAAATCCTTTCACGCCTCGGGTTGAATCAACACCGAGCTTAGTTAATACCTTTTAAGTTTTTCAAAACTTTCTTGTTGCTTATCTGTCCACACAAAGGGTACTTCCTTCCTCAACAATTTTGTTAATGGCGCGGCTATCGACAAGAATCCTTCCACGAACCTTGGTAATAGCACGCCAACCCTAAGAAACTACGAATCTACGCCACCGACTTAGGTGGTTTCCAATCAACACCGCTTGATTTTCTTAGGATCCACCCTTATTCCCTCGGCGACACCACATGTCCTAAGGAAGCAACTTCTAAGCCAAAATTCACACTTGCTGAATTTGGCATAAAGCTTCTTCTCCTTAATACATGTAACACAATTGAGATGCTCATCATGCTCCTCTTCAGATTTAGAATATACCAAGATATCATCGATGAATACCACAACAAACCTGTCTAAGTAAGGTTGGAACACTCGATTCATCATATCCATGAACGCGGCTGGAGCGTTTGTCAACCCAAACGGCATTACTACAAACTCAAAGTGACCATATCTTGTCCTAAAAGCGGTCTTATGGATATCAGCCTCCTTCACCTTCAACTGATGGTATCCCGACCGTAAATCGATCTTCGAAAACACTGCGGCTCCCTTCAGCTGATCGAACAAGTCATCGATCCTTGGCAAGGGATACTTGTTCTTGATGGTCAGCTTATTCAATTGACGATAGTCTATGCACATACGCATAGTTCCGTCCTTCTTCTTCACAAAGCAGACCGTGTCCCCCATGGAGACACTGCTGGGTCGAATAAACCCACGATCCAATAATTCTGGATTTGAGCCTTAAGCTCCACTAATTCCTTTGGCGCCATTCGTATGGAGCAATTGACACAAAGCGCTGTTCCTGGTAGTAGGTCTATTCCAAATTCAACTTCTCTATCTGGGGGTATTCCTGGTAATTCCTCTAGAAACACATCCTCGAAGTCCCTTACTGTTCTGACTCCTTTGACACCTTCCTCATTTCCATCCAACGTACTTACAAAGGCTAAGAACGCCTCGTACCCTTTACGTACCATCCTTTCAGCCTTAAGCACCGAAACTACATTAGTCAAATAGTTTCTTCTCTCTCCTATCATAATGACCACCTCATCCTCAGGGGTCCTTAGTTCCATTCGTTTAGCCGCACAATCCAACACACTTCGTTTCTACTAACCAATCCATACCAAGTATAAGGTCAAATTCCCGAAGGGTAATTCCATTAGGTCACCAAAGCTCACTCCACAATTTCTAGGGGTATTTCTGAAAGATCTTATTTACCACTATAGTTTGGCCTAATGGGCTTACTACCGTCATCTCTTTATCGAAAGTTCGAGTCTAGGCCTAGTGTCTCAACTACACTACAGCAACATAAGAATGGGTCGAGCCCACATCAATTAAAGCATAATAGGGTTTACTATGAATGAGGAGCGTCTGGGTTATGATGTCCGTGGCGTCTTCATCCTCCCTACGGTGACCGCATAAACCAAACTCATTGTCTTGCTTCATATTGGTGGCACCTCCGCCAAAGACTATTACCTCATTATTCGAACCTCGACCTCGTTGAGGTCTTTGTCCTCCCTACCACTGATTAACATTACGAGTTCTTTGGTATCATCATCGATATCTTTGGACGATCCTTGAGCATATGGTCCTTAGACCCACATTTAAGACATGCTCCGATCTTTTTCCAACACTCACCGAGTGCTTCCTTCCACAATACTCACAAGGACGATCGCCTCTGGTATCAACTTGCGACCCTTCGACCCCCGATTGGGCCTTTTACGCACATTTCCGCGATCCATAACCTCTCTTGGGTCTATTCTGCCGAGTTCGCCTAGTCGAGTCCTTGATTCCTTCACTACCTTAGCCTTTTCAACCAACGTGGAGAACTCCCTCTCCGATGTGGGCGATCAATAACCTTAGGTCATCCCTTAATCCGTCCTCAAAATGGACCACACATTCATGTTCAATCGCGACTACTCCTCGAGCATATCGGCTTAACCTCGAAATTCAAATCATATGCCGCCATGCCGATTTGTTTCCTGAACTAGTCCTAGGAAAGCTTTTATTGCTCATCAATATACCGAAAGTCGACATACTTCTTCCGATATGCCTCCTTAGCATACTCCCACGTCGGATCCTCTGCCGTGGCACCATCCTGAAACGATTAGCCACCATTGGTATGCTTCATCACGTAACAGGGCTACCATCCCTTTCAACTTCTCCTCAAGGTCGGTCGAGTTCATCCATAATACGCCGATTGCTTCCAACCAATACTCGGCGGATGGGTGACACCGGACACTCCACTAAACACCTCGGCCTGTTGGCTCGGAGTCGCTCGGTCTGATTTTGAGCTCCGAATTTCCACCAGCCACCACCATTTCAATACTGCAACATGGCTGCGACACGACCTCATCCCCGTCTGAGCCTCGCCGCTCGACATTAACAAATTGGGTGGTGGTGGCGGTGGTAACTCATTGTCGAACCTTGACTGATCTAACGGGTTCTGACACAGTTATTCTTCCTCTACCGCGTCCTTGACGACCACGTCCTCTAGAACTCATTTTCTAGCGTCGAGATCTGATTAAGAAATTTTATGGATTAGTCTTTGTTCCACTTATTTATTGGCGAAGGAGTTTTATGGAAAGGGGTTTAAGAGTGGTTCTTTCGTATTCATACAAACACACAGTCTTTTCCATTCATTCATCCATCAAACAAGTATGAACTTGCATTCATTCAGAGAAACATTGTAGTTTTTGTTGTTGTTGTTGTTTTCCTCTACCCGGGGTATTTTCGTAGTTTTGTCCTACAAGGGCGTTTTCGTAATTTTTTTTAGAAGAAAAGCGTTCCTTGGTGTTTTTGTCAAAAATTATTTTGAAAATTTTGAAGTCTAGGGTAATTTGGAAAAAAATTTAAATCTGGGGTTATTTCGGTAGTTTTTAAACTCAGGGGTATTTTGGTAATTTTCACAAATCAGGGTAAATTTGTAAATTTTAATAAATCAGTGGTATTTCAAAAGTTTTAAAACTCTGAGGGTTCTTTTCGAAAATTGTTTCTTCAAAAATGGGAATGTTTCAAAAGTTTTGAATTTCAGGGTCATTTTGGTAATTTTGTAAGTCGAGGCAATTTTGTTATTTTTTTCAAAATCGAGGTATTTTGATATTTTGCAAGTTAGGGCTTTTGGAATGTTTTATAAAATAATAAAATTTTGGTAAAACTGTTGAGTAGTTGAATCATTTTATAAACCGAGGCACTTGGTAATTTTACCACTAAGGACATTTTGTAATTTGTATGGATCAAAAATTTTTGAAAATAATTGTGTCTTGAAATAGTTTTCGTGAATTAAGGATAAGAGAAAGAAAGTGATTTAAGAATTTTAATATTAAGTGTTAAAAAATGGCTAATTCCTTTCGGGTTTTAGTTATTGAGTTTAGCCTATGACCGAGCCTTCTTGGTCGGGGTGAACCAAAGCTACGCACCAGGCGGGACTCGAGTGGAGAGGAGGTGAGTCACGGATTGCTTAAATACCAAGCTCCCACCAAACCATTCCTAGACATGCGTATAGAGGTTGCCACACCACCGAGCCCTCGAGTTAGGGTGAGCTGCTACGCACTGTAGGATTCTGCGAAGAGGAGGTGAGTCACTAGGACTGCTTAAATACCAAGCTCTTCCGGATCCAATCCTAGACATGCGTACAAGGGTTACCACACCTTAGCTCAGTGACTTAGCCATAGGTTGGTTTAGCACATTAAGTCTTATGGGTTTGTGTTTGAGTAGTCTAATCCTAGGGTTCAAGTTCCTATCTTTCTATTCTACGTTCCATACCTTTCCTACCCTTATATAAATCACAGAATCACACTTATAGTTAGGGGTACTTACCGGTGGATCATGGTTTGAGACTTAGGGGCCATGTCTTTATACCTGTCCATTTGTAAAAATACTTTCATAAAACTCATTTGGCCTTGTAAAAAAAATGTTTTGGGCCTTAGGCCACAGGCCGAGAGTTTGAACTGGGCTCTGATACCAAACTGAAACACCCCAAACTCGGCCCACGAGAATGGACTGGATCTGGTATGTTCCTCGAAGTAACCCGGTTCAAATTCATTTGAATGTTTTGAAAACTATGAGTTTTGGAAGATAGTTTGTTGTGGGTTGGGCTTGAGTTGAAAACAAATTTATTTTTATAACAAAAACCCATTTGTTTCAAGTGACAAAATATTTAAACTTATTTCATATTAAGTGGGCTTACTCTTTATAAAGCCCTAAATTCATAACATAGTAATTATAGCAGAAATAAAAATTCGTCATGGTGGCCTTATTACATAAAACGAAACCCAAAATAATAAATTATACAAGATTTTAAAATAAAATAAATATTCAAACTAAATTGAACTTCAAGTCGATCATGGCCACCACAAGTTCTCGTCCGGTCCATTCTTACCGCTCATCACCTGAAACATATTCCCACAACGGGGTGAGTCGATAGACTCAGTGTGTAACCAACACTAAACATAATAGAGATAGGCACACCATAAAAATCATATGCATATAAAAAAAATTCAATATCATGATGCAAACCCGAACCCAAACCTATATGCCATCCGCTACACTCCACCCGTACCAACCTGTACACCGTGGGGACTACTAAGTCAACCCTCCTTCCGCTACACTCCATCGAAGGCGTCACTGCAGTCGACGTGCTCATCGCCCATCGATAATATTGTGGCATAGCCACCATCGTAATGTAACCGGTTACCACTTAGTGAGACCAAAGTCATCACATTCACTTAGTGAGACCAAGTCATCACATTCACTTAGTGAGACCAAGTCACTTATAACGTTGGTGAGACCGTAGTCAACACCTTCTTCCCTTTCACATAAATCCCGAATGCCCCAAATTATAAATATCATGCATAACATATTTTTATTTCACTTTCACATCACTTTTCACTTGTATAACATTTATTTCGAAATCCTAGTAGGAGTAGGAAAACGTACCTGAATACTTTGTACCATAATATGGCACTTTAGCCACTTTCTTTCACTTTCACATTAACATATATAACATATTTAAACCATAAAACTATTAAGAATAGTGTGGAATACACACCGATTTGTTTAGCGATTCCTTGAGATTTGAAAGCAAGATCTAATGTTTAGATCCTAATTCCTACATTTGGTTTATCAAATATTACTTAGCATAAATTCTATTTTGGGCTATAATATCCAAATCCTAGTAGGATTTGTAAAGAGGCTTACCTTTGATGTTGATTTGATGTTTATTCAAATCCGGAAACTTTGTTTTCCTTCACTTGATATTCGCCAACCTTGAAACTTCAACATAAATTAGTTTTCGCTTTTTAATAATTACGGATCTAATCTAGGTAATCACATAAACTTTGGCGAATACCTTTGGGGCTTACCTTATGGATTTTAAATCCCAAAACTTCACCTCCCTTTTTCCTTGAAATCGGCAACTTCCTAGATCTCTGAATAGGTTAGTTTTTGATCAATTTGATCTAATTGACTAAGATTTGGCCTTGGCCGAATGTATAGACTCACTTACCTCAAATCCCGAAGTTGATCTTTATTTCAAATTCCTGCCGAAATCACTTGTTAGATTTGATCTATTATTTAATCATGGGGGGGATCTTTTTGCCGATTGTACATTGATGCACTTACCTCATTTTCGAATCCCAAAAGATCCCTTATGCTATTCGGCTATGGCACTATTATGGATCTCAAAGTTTTGGTTTTGTGGATGAATAGTAGAAGAAGAGAAAAGAAAGAAAAGAGATGGAGAGAGTTTTGACAAGGGAAATTGGCTAAAGAGAAGAGGAAAGATTGTTGCTACTTTCTAGGAGGTTTTGGCAAGATGTTGAAGAGAAGAGAATGGCTCTTTTCTTTTCTTTCTTTGGTCAAACTATTAGCCTTAGAGTCCCTAATTCACCAATTCTTCACTTGTGATAAGTTTTAGTTTTATCAATTATGAAATTCCATCAAATCTCCTAATTAGCCAAGAGTTTTTATTGAATAAGAACTCCTCTTCCTTGTGCCGTCAACTCTCCACTCATGGGGGCGTAAAATTTTATTTCTTTTATTTGTTTCCTAGATGACTCAAACTCGTGCCCAAAAACCTCTTGCATTTGGGCCATTTCCTAGGCCTTAGGTGGCATCTTCAGCCACATTTCCAAGTCCGTTATTGGGTCAAATTTTATGTTCTTTATATTTTTAGGTCACTTGGCCCTAAGCTCCCCTTTGGGCTCTTAAATTCGACATTAAGGTCAATTTTAAGTTTCCTAAAATTTTCATGACTCAGTATTTTCCAAGTTTCCAAAATGTTTAGTTTCCTATTTTGGCTTGGTTTCCAAAATGTTTAGTTTCCTATTTTTGTTTGGTTTCCAAAATGTTTAGTTTCCTATTTTGGTTTGGTTTCCAAAATGTTCAGTTTCCTAATTCCTTTAGGTTTCCAAAAATGTCTAAGTTTCCAAAATGTCCATTTCCATTTCCATTTCCATTTCCATTTTCATTTCCATTTTCATTTCCATTTTCATTTCCATTTTCATGCATTTCTAGGTTTCCAAAAGTATCAAAAATTTATTCATAGTACTAGAAACTTGTCATTTCATACAATTAAACTGGAAATGCATAGGCCCTATTCAGGATGTTACACAAGGTGCTCTACCTAGTGACACAAAAAACCCGAGGAATGCAGGGAAGAAACATTGCAAGTCGTTGACATTGAAGAGTGGAAAGATAGTAGAGCCCAACACTGTTGAAGTTGAAAAGGAGCAAGCTGATGCTCAAGGCTCAGAAGAAGTTCAACCAAGTGTTGAAACCCTAGTTTCACCAGAATTGAAATCTACAAAACTCGATAAAGTAACCTTAGGACCAGTAAATTCTGATCACCCAATAACTTTGCTAGATGCATAATTACTGCCAAAGGTGAATCAACCAGAACCAGTTCCACACTGAAACCACTACCCTACTTTCAAAGACTTCAAAAGCTGAAATAAGAGATTTAATTCAAGAAGTTCCTTGACATATTCAAACAACTTCACATCAACATCCCGTTGGTTGAAGCACTTGAGCAAATGCCGAACTACGTCAAATTCATGAAAGATATCTTGTCTAAGAAACAAAGACTTGGAGGATTTGAGACGGTAGCTCTAACGAAGGAATGCAGTGCATATCTTCAAGATATACTACCCCCAAAGTGGAAGGATCCTGGATGTTTTACCATACCATCCAACATTGGATCAACATATTGTGGTAAGGCATTATGTGACTTAGGTGCAAGTATCAACTTGATGCCTATGTCAATATTTAAGAAGTTGGGGATAGGAGAAGTTAGACCAACTACGGTTACACTTCAACTAGCAGATCGATCGATCCTTAGCACATCCAGAAGGAAAAATCGAGGATGTATTGGTACGTATAGATAAATTTATCTTCCCTGCTGACTTTGTAATTCTAGACTTTGAAGTAGACAAAGAAGTGCCAATTATCCTAGGAAGACCATTCTTAGGAACTGGAAGGACCCTTATTGATGTGCAAAAAGGCGAGCTGACTATGCGTGTTCAGGATGATCATGTAACATTTAATGTTTTTAAGTCAATGCGATTTCCTGACTCAATGGATGATTGTCCTGTAGTATTCGATTTAGGGGAATTACTAGTAGAGAAGGAACTTAACTGTGTTGATGACCCACTGGAAAGAATTTTGACATCGGATCCCCTCAATGATGAAGAGGAGGATGAATACTTAACTTTGCTAGAAGCTAATCAAAAGGGATTTAATTCGCAATCCCATTTTGAATCTTTGGAATTAGATAAAAGAGATTACATCCAGCCAAAAGCATCAATCGAGGAGCCACCTAAGTTAGAACTCAAGGTATTACCTTCACATCTAAAATATGTTTATTTAGGTAACGCCTCTACTCTGCATGTGATTGTTTCAGCAGAATTAACTACTGAACAAGAAGAGAAACTTATCATAGTTTTGAAACAATTCAAGAAGGCTATCGGATGGACCATAGTCGATATTCGTGGTATTAGCCCATCTGTATGCATGCACAAGATCATATTAGAAGATGGTGAGAGCGGAACGATTAATGACCAAAGGAGACTAAACCCCATCATGAAAGATGTAGTAAAAAAAATTATCAAGTGGTTGGATGCGGTATAATTTACCCCATCTCAGATAGCTCATGGGTGAGTCCAATCCAGTGCGTGCCGGAGAAAGGAGGTATCACATTCATGAAGAACAAGAACGAGTTGATACCAACTAGAATAGTTACGGGATGGAGAATCTGCATCGATTACCGAAAGCTGAATAACGCGACTAGGAAAGATCATTTTCCTATGTCGTTCTTGGACTAGATGCTGGATAGACTTGCAAGACGAGACTACTACTATTTTCTTGATGGATACTTAGGGTATAATCAGATTATAGTAGCACCAGAAGATCAACACAAAATGACATTCACCTATCCGTGCGGTACGTTTGCATTCAGACACATGCCATTTGGTTTATTAATGCACCAGCTACATTTCAAAGATGTATGATGTCTATTTTTACTGACATGGTTGAGAAGTACTTGGAAGTTTTCATGGACGATTTCTCAGTATTTGGAGATACTTACGAGGATTTCTTAGCCAATCTAGCTAAGGTATTGAGGCGATACAAAGAAATGAATCTCGTACTCAACTAGGAAAAGTGTCATTTTATGGTACGAGAAGGAATTGTTCTAGGGCATCGAATAACGAGACATGGGATCGAGGTGGATAAATAAAAAGTATACGTTATTGAGAAAATCCCTCCTCTATCATCTATAAAAGGTGGTAGGAGCTTTTTGGGCCACGCTGGTTTTTATCAAAGATTTATCAAGGACTTCTCCAAAGTGGCTAAACCCTTATGCAAGCTATTGGAGAAAGACTCGCTATTCAAGTTTGATTAGAAATGCTTAAAAGTCTTCAATGATCTGAAGAGTCAATTAGTCACGGTACCCATAATCGTCGCACCAGACTGGGATTCGCCATTCATAATGATGTGTGACGCAAGTTACTTCGCCATTGGAGCTGTCATGGGCCAGCGAAGGAACAGAGTTTTTCATCCTATCTACTATGCAAGTAAAAATCTAATTGGAGCTCAATTGAACTATACGATAACAGAAAAAGAGTTACTTGCTATTGTGTTTGCTTTCGACAAGTTTCGATCTTATCTTGTAGGTACCAAAGTGATTGTCTATACGGACCACTCCGCAATTAAGTACTTATTAGCCAAGAAAGATGCTAAGTCGAGATTGATGCTAAGCCAAGATCAACAGGGAGTAGAAAACCAAGTAGCGGATCACTTATCCATATTAGAGCCACAAGAGGGAAATTCTCCACTTTTACCGATCTAAGAGACATTTCCAGATGAACACATACTAAAGGTAAATCATGTCCATAATATACCTTGGTTTGCTGATTTTGCTAACTATTTAGCTGGTGGTTTGATGCCGATTGATAAAACATATCAGTAAAGGAAAAAGTTTCTTCACGATGTGAAGTACTATTTCTGGGAAGAGCCATATTTGTTTAAAAAGTGTGTAGATCAGATGATTAGGAGATGTGTGGCGAAGATGAAATACCGAAGATTTTATACCACTGTCATTTAGATCCAAGTGGGGACACTTCGGAGGTACTCAGACAAAGACCAAAGTATTGCAAGCCAGATTCTTTTGGCCAACACTATTCAAGGATGCATACGCTTACGTAAAGAGCTGTGATCGATGTCAGAGGGTTGGAAATGTCACCAATAGAAATGAGATGCCTCGAACAAATATCATTAAGGTAGAATTGTTTGATGTTTAGGGTATTGACTTCCTTGGTCCTTTCCCTCCATCTTTTGGTCACAAATACATATTGGTAGCAATAGATTATGTGTCCAAATGGGTCGAGGTTGAAGCTTATCCGATGAACGATGCCAAGGTTGTGATGAAGTTCTTGCAGAAACATGTTTTCACAAGGTTTGGAACCCCAAGAGCTATTATCAGTGATGAAGGAACCCACTTTGTTAACAAGTGGCTAAAATGGTTGTTAGAAAAACATGGGGTGAAACACAAGATTGCTACAGCTTACCATCCGCAGACAAATGGGCAAGCTGAGCTAGCGAATAAGGAGATCAAAGGCATACTTGAGAAGGTAGTTTGCCCGAACCAACGAGATTGGTCCAAGAGACTAGATGATGCTTTATGGGCTTATAGAACAACATACAAGACACCTTTAGGAATGTCACACTATAGGTTGGTCTTTGGGAAAGCCTGTCATCTACTTCTGGAGATAGAGCATAGAGCTTACTAGGTTCTTCGACAACTCAATTTGGATCTCAAGCTTACTCAAGAGAAATGAATGCTCCAACTCAACGAGCTGGAGGAATTTCGAATGTTCTCATATGAAAATGCCAAATTACTCAAAGAAAGACTTAAGAAATGGCATGATAAGCATATTCGAGTTCGAGAGTTTGAAGCAGGTTAGCAAGTCTTGTTATTTAATTCCAGATTGAAGTTCTTCCCAGGTAAGTTAAAATCACGTTTGTCTGGTCCATTTACGATTCATCGCGTCTATCCATACGGAGTTGTTGAACTCCAAGGTAAGGGAGGTAATTTTCAAGTCAATGCTCAGCGTTTGAAACATTACTACGAAGAAAAACCTAAAATCTTGTTCAATTTATCTGATCTTTAGATTTTGTTATTTTCAATAAATTATTTAGGGTATATTCTCAGTTTATTATGTTTAAATAAATTCTGCCTAGGAGATTGGAACTTAAGCAGGACCACTTGTGACCCCTCCAATCTTTCCTGGGAATTGATTTTTACATAATTTTCCAAGAAATTAGCCCCTAAATGACAAAATAAATTTTTGGTTTTTCAAATAAAAAGGTCAATTTTGACCCAAGTCTTAAATTGCAACTCAATTTCAAATTTTCATTAAGTCTAGTGACTTAATTGAATTATTTTTAAATTTTGGTTGCTATTTTCATAATAATAAAACTAGGTGCTTCTCTTTGTAAATATTTTAAAAGGCATCTAGAATAAATTTTTTCTTAATACCATATTTATAAATCATTAATAAACTTTAATATATAATTATATTCATTATAATTTATATATTAATTTTATCAATTTAACTTAGCTTAGGATTAATTTTTTATGTTTATCCTAATAATTTAATATCAATTGATAATTTCATATGTGTATATTTAATTATTAATTGTTGTTAATCTTGAGTAAAATTAGAATTGGACTCTTATTTTTAATTCTTTAATTGTTCTAAGAGTTCTACTCTAATTCCTACTTCTCCCTTTATAAATTGCACCCTTGTTCTCCCCATTCATTCATCACCCAAAACCCCAAACACTAACCCAGTGTTGCAAGCCCCTAGCCAAAGCCACCATTTGGCCAGTAGCTCCAGCACATGCCGCATGCTAGCTCCACTAGTTGCCCAAGTCGTGGCCCTCACGTCTGCTGCCCCCAGCCACGCACTTGTTGCGGACCATCACCCCACACAACAGACTAGCTCGTGGCCTACCTGCCGCAAGACCTTGCGCGCCACTTGCTTGCAGTCCCCTCGCGCATTGCTACTTACTCCAGCTCCATCAGCCGTGAGCCTTGCTACTTTGTGCATCTAGGCGCACACTCCTCCTTCACCTAACCTAAGCCAAAAGCCTTTTCTTTAAATTTCCCTCTTTTGTTCATTAGTATATTTTTATTTTAAGAGTTCTTAATTTTTTACGAGGGAGGTGGTAAGAGAAATTTTTCTTTCTTAAATTTAATTTTTATTCAATTATTTAATTTTTCAATTTATTGAAATATTAGTAATTTTTATTAATTAAATTTTTAAGAGACTAATTTTTTTTTCTTTCCATCTTATGTTCAAGTTAATCATGACTTGAAAAAGAACTCGTGCCTCCGTCCAAATTGACAAAAAAAAAAAAAAGAAAATTTCACTCTGAAGAAGCCAAAGTAAGATACGAAAGTATCTTCAAAAATCAATAGATACATCTAGAGAAAGGCTTCACATTGAAGGAAAGCAACTACAAAGACTTTATGTCACGTATTCATCAAGTTGTTGAAGCCCTCAATTGGGAATTGTTTTGTGAAAAGAGACCAAGTGTGGATGAGGAACTAGTTCGAGAATTCTACGCGAACTTAACCTCAAGCGAATTAACCGAAGTTCCAGTCTACGGAATCAATGTACTAATAAATTCAAATGCTATTAAAGAGTTCTTTGAATTACCTGATTTCGACAAGGATGAATATTCTTCTCTGTTGAGCAACATTAAGCCTAAAAATTTGTAAGAAATTCTCGAGGAACTCACAGTTCCAGGTTCTAAGTGGACTGTGTCAAAGCAAGGAACCCACACATGCTGAAGAGAGTATTTGACACCACTTGCGAAGGTATGGTTCTATTTCATCCGTTTCACCTTGTGCCTAGTTTACATGGGACTACAATCTCATTAGAGCAAATGGTCTTATTATACTTGATTCTAACTGGAAAGACCATTGATGTGGGAAAATCATCTAAAGAGAAATGCGGAATTATGCCATTATACATTCTGGCCCAGCCTATTTCCCCTTCACAATAACAATTCTGTGCTTAAAAGCAAAACTCCTTGCGGACATGAAGAAGACAGAGTATAGTGAAGGCACAATCACTGGTTGGGACCTCTACCGAGTAGCCGGAGATTTGTTCTTCAACAATGAATTGAAGAGAGCGAGGATCCTAAAGAAGCAGAAGATAAACCCACAGAATCCCACCAGAGCCATCAAATGAAGTCTCTAGTGAGGCAAAACCAATGGAACCAAAAGTTGAACCTGATATCTAACCCTCAATGTTTAGAGCTCCACCGCCTAGCCCAGATCATCGTGAAGAGCTGTTAAAGCTAATGGACTTAATACAACACATGCAATGGCAACAACAACCCTACTGGCGATACTCAAAGATAAGAGATGACTCGATGAGGAGTGCCCTCAAGAAAATCTATAATGACCCATTTATTTTTGTGCCTGAGTTTCCAGATTTCATATTTGAGCCATGGATTTCATCATCAAAGAAGGGGCAAGGCAATTCATGAAAAAACAATACCAACGGAGCAAAAGATGAATCAAATTCGAAAGGATCGGCAAACAAATAAAAAAAAGGGGAGGACTTCAACTTTAGTTTATTTTTATTTTTAAGTTACTTTAGGATTAGGTTAATTAGGAATTTTTATTTTTTGCACAATAAAACAAGAGATAGGAATCATGAACAAAGGCTAAAGTGTGGCAATAGATATATACATGTCTAGGATTGGATTTTAGAAAGAGCCTGGTACTTAAGTAGTCAATTTGACTCACCTCCTCTTTTCTAATTATCCTACCTGGTGTATGGTATCTATTCACTCTAAACAATGAGGACTTTGTTCATTTTAAGTAGGGGACCGAAAATTTGAATTAATTCCACTCAGAATAAAATTTTCTTTAAAGTATGATTAGGATGTATTTTGTTCAATAATTTGAAATTTTGTTAAGTATGCTAAACTTCAGTATTAATAAAGTTCTATTATTTCAATAAGTTATTATGTTAGCTTAATAATGATATGAATGTATTTTTAATAAAGCATGTAAATTCATACCATAAAATTTTTAATTCCCTACGAAAAATTAAGCGTGCATGAAAGTTTAAGTCTTTAGAATTGACTTAGGAATTTCTTGAGGCGAAATCCCAAGAAGCATGGAACATTGAAAATGATTTAGGCAACTATTGTTTGGACCGTTTGAGCCTTTCAAGCTGACCCTAATAAAATTATCCTTTGAAGCCCAATTTTGAGACTATATGACCTAATTTCATTCGGACCTATGCATTATTTAGCCATCAATTTTCTCTTCATTGCTTCTAAAATTGTCCCAAACACTAGACTCAGTACTATTCAGAATATCATTCGAAAATAAGTTTGGGAGAGTTGAAAAGAAGTATCAATTTCTCGAAAATTGTAGTACATGAAGCTAGTGCTCGAATTTAAAAAAACAAAAAAAAACATGTACTCGAAAGGAAAGAGCATAAGTTAGGTATCGAGGGTGAGAATTTCGAAGGTTCAAATTTAAGCTAAGTCTAGGGTTCTTAAGCCAAAAATTTGTCTATCTTTTACCTACCCCTAAGCCCAGCCACGTTACAACCTTACGAAAGACCTATTGATTCAAAGTTCCAATGTTACCTACATTAGTGGAGAGAAATTGCTCTATTCAACATATGAAGACATCAATTAAGCTTAGTGATTGCAGTTTAATTTTGAATAAGGAATTAAAATCAAATTGGTAGTGAGTAACATGTCTTTATTAAAGAAACATTTAGTCTAATTTTGCTAGTATAGTAATTGTTGGAGGTAATTTGAACGATATGTATACTTAAGTAGCATAACTATCAAATTTCTTATTTTTTGAGCCTAAGTATATTCAATTCATAATTTTGAGAAGAAAGTTGTTCTGAAGGAGTTTATTCAAAGGTGTTTCTGAGAAAATTCTTTTCAAATTTGTGCATTGCTTGGGACGAGCAATGAACTAAGTTTGGGGGTGTGGAAACACGAAAATTTATACACTTTTTCATGCCCTTTTTAACCCAAATTCATGCAGTTTCGAGTAAATTCTTGTTGGAAAATAATTAAATACTATAAAATAATTAAATTGTGCTAAAAATATGAACATGATGAATTTTAATTAATTTTATAGTTAATTTTGATTTATTTTGACTATTTTCGACAGATTTGCACAAAGGGCGAAAATTGGCTCGGCAGACACTACTCGAAGAATAAACCCGAGAAGCAATTTGAAGTATCAAAGCAAATTTATTTCCAGCCCAAGACAGTCCAATTATGAGTATTTAATCATAATATAATTAATTTTAATTATTCCCAATTTAATTTGGGTTAAATAAATTAATCTTAATTAATTATGAAAAAGGCCCAGTTGAACTGCATCAGTTGAACCAGACCAGTTGAAACAAACCAAGCAAAGAGTTGGGCAGCCCAAGCCGTCCATAGGCCGGTCAAAATCAGCTTATTAGCTGATTAATTAAGCTGCAAAGAAGCCCTTGAAGACTTATCAAAGCTGCATTCAAACCCCTCCAAATTTTGTGGCTTTGTGGATTTTCCCCATGCTAATTTTAGCAAAGTTGAATCCATCAACTTTGCCACATAGATGGCCAAACAAGGAGGTCTCTTTGGCTGCTACTATTTGCTATTTTTAGCAGCCAAGATCAGCTATAAACACACCCCCTTGCTGATCATTCAAATTATCCCTCAATCCTTCAACATTCTCATTCTCTCTTCTCTCCATTTCTCTCCTTTTCTCCAAAAACACCCAAGCCTTCTTGTGCCGATTTCCCCTCATGGAAAAGAGGTGTTTTTCAGCCATTTGGAGCAGCAATGGAGTTTTCATAAGCTACCTTGATAGCCGAAGACAACGGAGAACGAAGAACGGAGTAATCAATCAAGCCACAGAGAAACACCAGATTTGCTTCTTGTTCCTTATCTCTTAAATTTAGTTGTTGTTTTGAAAAACATGTTTATGAATATTTATGCTATTGAAATGGTTGATTTAATCATCCTAGCTTGAATTTAATTCATGTTGGGTTGATTGCAATTCGTTCTCTTAAATTATTAAAATTGTGTTTATGCTGTTATAGGCCTCGGTAAAATGCTTGATTAAGTAAAATCATGCTTAAGTTTTCTAGCATTATAATTATTTAGATAACTAAAGAATTAATTATTTAAACGCATTGAAATTGTAATTAATGGACACAATACTTAATCTGTGCATCTTTAATTCTTCTAAGGTAGTTGAAGATTAAATTAGAATTGTATTTGGCGATACATATGCCTTGCATAACTTGCAAGATTTTTGTGATTAAATTGTTTCAAGGTAAGGATACTTTGTTACCTCACATGATCTTTTATATGCGTATTAGGTTGAATTAATCGGTTGAATCACATAGGAATATGCGAGATATTGTTTAATTTAATATGTATGTGCAATAACATAAATATATGTTCATAAGTTAGCAAATTACCGAGTTGTCGTGATTTATTTCATAACAAGTGTAAGCATGAGTTTAATAATTCTAAGGTAAGAAATGTAATCAATCCAACACAATTATATCATCTTGATTAAATCAGCTTTTGAAATCGTGCATTAGAACTTTGTTTTATTTTATTTTACTTTGTTTCTTTTTAGTTTTCAAATAGTTCTTAAATCCAAATATTTTTCCTTCACCAAAGTGTTTGAAAACATTTTCATAAATAATTCTTTTACAGTCCCTGTGGTTACGATAACTCGACATTTACTTGTCACTTTATTAATTGTTATGATTGTGTGCACTTGCACATTTCCACCGTTCCAATAGCCATGTGATATGGCTTGATAATGAATGCGATTATGGAGTGAATTTAGTGCATGCTATGTGATGCAAAATTTGGTTTGTTTTGATGTGCTCATGAATGGCCAAAAGAAATGGTAAATTTTAGTAAGTTTCATGGTTGATTTGGGAAATTGATATGATGAGAAATGCTATGAATTGAAATGGATTAATATGATGTATGAATCACATGTTTTTTATGTGAAGTTGGTACTTTAAATTGGTATGTTTGAGTTGGATTTGTATATGGAAATGAATGATGTTGTTATAGTTCAAATTGTGCATGATTTGGTATGTTTTGGCTGCCTTTGGGACATGAATTGATGCTTGTTTGATGCTTGTAGGATTGACCCAAATTTTGGGTCACAAATTGGTCTTGCAAATGGCCTATATTTTCCCACACAGTTGAGTACACGGGCGTGTGTCTCGA
This sequence comes from Gossypium rotundifolium, assembly GCA_025506655.1. Classification (NCBI taxonomy): domain Eukaryota; kingdom Viridiplantae; phylum Streptophyta; class Magnoliopsida; order Malvales; family Malvaceae; genus Gossypium; species Gossypium rotundifolium. Next base: position 65,613,656 of record CP106726.1, read on the forward strand.
CCATGTCCTTCAATGTTCCAATTTGAAGCAAGTCAGACTTGCATACGTGCCAGACACGCGGGTGTGTGACAGGCTATGTGATTCAAGTCAGTGTTGCACATGGACCAGACACACGGGCGTGTGATAGGCCGTGTGACACAAGTCAGTGTTGCACACGGGGTATGACATGGTCTAAGACATGGCCGTGTGAGGCACATGGCCTAGTCACGCGGGCGTGTGTCCTATTTTGAAAGAAAATTTTATAAGTTCTGCAAAGTTTCTATATGTGATCGGTTTAGTCTCAAACCTTCTTTAGAGCATGTTTAAGGTCTCGTAGACCGTCTAAAGGAACTATATGAGTATGAATTATTATGAAATGATGTTGTATGATTAATGTTGTGAAATGAGCATAAAATGTTCCGATATGTCCGGTAATGCCTCTTAACCCTAGTCTGGCGATGGATATGGGTTAGGGGTGTTACATAGTTTCTATAATACCCCTAAACAACTCTACCCCATTTGAGTAGAGCCTCTCAGTAATCAAACCACGACTTCCACTACCAATTTGGGCCCTAACGACTCTTTGTAAGGCCTTCAAAAAAAGCTTGCGTTACTACAATATCCCCATCATATTCATTATCATAGTTCTAATTATCCACATTCCCACCCTTAGTAGTGGGTTCACTTTCAGTCTCATTGGATTTATTATTCTGTGCGGGCTCTTGAGACACAGATGACTCAGCCGGAGCCAACAGAGGTCGCCCTCTATGGCCCCTCCTACCATGAGTTAACATTCCACAAGTGTTCATTTTGAAGTCTTATGAGATATACAATTCAAAGGTAGAGAGTTTTCAGTTTTCTAATGTGTTCAATTTTTTGTCGCATTTTAATAAAGTTCCTTTTATTTAAAGTTTTATGCAATAATCCCTAGTGTTTCTCTAAAGTTTTAGTATTATTTTTATGGCAACGACCTAGGAACTTCGGGCTTTGTCATTTCTTTTGTAAAAGTATTTTTCAAAGCCCTATGGTTTGTTTTTCCCCTAAAATACCCCATTTAAATGTCTACATGTATGTAGATTCATTTTTTGAAAAGAATAAAATTCAGTCTGAGGATTTGAACCTAGGCCCTGTACCACTATATTTAATCTCCCCAACTTGACCTAGACTTTATGGTCGAATTGTAAGGACCACATAAGCCATCAGTGTCCCTAAATGACCCTATTGTACTTTGAAAACCTTAGTTATTCTCTTTTAAGGAAAACTGTAGTTTGCTCTTGTGTCAATTTGGAAAACGTTCATTTTTTAACTCAACTATTCTTAAGTCATTTACTTAGAGGTAACAAACTTTTTAGAAAAAATACATGTTGCACTTTATTTCATTCAGCTAAATTCTAACAACTTTTATTGCAGCAAAAAACTTTGTTTATGACAGATTTTAGTTAAGTCAAGTATCATGCACTATACAATTCCAAAATAAGAATTTAAATCCAATCAACGAGATGAGTATGCATGCCTAAAACCCCAAAACGAAGAAAATCCCAAATCATAGTCTAAATGACTTTATGATAGTACTAGAAAGAACATATGTTTTCTCCCTACTTATTGGTTAATTTGTACCCATTTAGTTATATTTAGCACATATTTAGCATTTTCAGTTCAGTAAATTACATTTTATAGCTCAATGGATCTCAACCTATTTATCCTTAATTTTGTCATATTTTAGTACTAATTTCTCTACATGAGTAATTCCATATTGCACCCAGAATTATCGCTGCACCTGACAGCTGTCTGGATAGGAACAAAACTACGTGAACTATCCAGTCTGGTACAACTAACTTGTACATACAGAGGTAGCATGATTCTAATGAAAGGACACTTGGGCTATTTGGGGAAACTATATCAATATTCACAAAAGAGAAAAGAAAATGGGGGAGCTTTTTGGATCATTTTCTTCAACTTACCTCGTGCAATTTTCGGCTATGGAAGCTTAAGCTCTGATGGGTGAACTGACATGAAAAGGATGCAGACCAACTCTTGACGAGGAGCCTTGAGTGCGACACAAGGAGGAATATACAGATCCAAGTCGAGTTGTCTAGGAATAGTATTCTCCATTGTTTCTTTTATTTTTCTTTTCTAAATGCTGGTGATTACTTTCTATTTCATGTTAGTATGGAAGTATACATGATTTTTAGGTTAAATGTTATTTTATTTAATCTTTCTTCTACGATTTAATCTTTGGCTTTGAATGTTTTTAGCATGGAAGTGTTTGCGGTTACTGACACTAGAAGGTGCAGTGAAAGTTCAAGCTAACAAGTATGACAACAGAAGTTGCTTTAGGATTAGAGGAATTTAATCCACTTGTTCTTAATAGTGTTCCATTCCTAGCATCGGAAGGTGGGGTTAATGTGCATGTTTAAGTCTTAGATTAAATATAGAAGTTAAGCTTAGTAAGATATTCATTGCAGTTTAATGCATTGACAATCACCTATCCTTTTTACCTTGTGAGCACTTAGCATTCTGTTGAATATTCACGTTGGGGATCCCACTTCTCACTATCATATTTTATCTTATTATTTTCAAGTTATTGCTTCGACAACCACTCTCACAATTTCTCTCATTTTATCTATTTATTGCACTAACATTAATAGACAAAAGATAACCATCCTCGTGGGATTGATATCCGAAAGACTCATATCTATCTATTATACTTTCATCAACAGTGTATGCTTGCACATTATTGTTGTGACATTAAACAAAATATCAAGTTTTGGTGCCGTTGTCAGGGATGGTGTTTGTTTGATGTTTATTTTTGTTTATTATTATTTTATAATATTTAGTTGGTACTAACTTGTTTTTTTTTCATTTTTTTCACATTTTATTTTAGGTGTTGTACGATCTAAAGCAATTTAGAGTTTATTGTCGATTTTGATCTAGAAATTGAAAGAACTTTTCGGAGAAGACTTTGAGAACAAAGGTATATGGATTTGCCAAGAGACAATGTAGTTATACTGTAACACCCCAAACCCGGTCAATACGCCACGACCGAATCTGGTATGTCACTGAGGAAAGCATTTTGAAAAGAATCGAATAACAATTAAATTTTTGTGAAAAACTCTTTGAAAATTCTATATTTGTAGAAATCAGGTGTATACTAAGTTTAAACTGATAATTTACTTTGTAATTTCATAAATAAAACTTTAAAACTTAGTTGAAAAATTATAGGTTAGAAAACATTTATATCATTTTAAGAAAACTCAATTATTACTTTGAAAACCAATTTGCATTTTGAATGTTGAAACTTAATATTTGGAAATCATTAAAATTGTATAAAACATTTAATCTATATTTTACTATCAAACGATTTATATTACCCGATGGTAAGATTTTAAAACCATTGCGTTTTTATTATTTTAGAAAACTTTGGGCTCAATTATTAAATTAACCAAATAATTTATAAGCCATATTTAAAACATATCCAAAGCATATAAAAAAATTCAAAAAAAAAACATAATTAAAGAGGCCTTATTACAAACCCAAAATAAAACAAAAACCAAATTAAAAATGAATTAAAGTACCCCAAATCGAGATTCATGTAAAATCAAATTTTATTGCATGGCCTCCTCGAGTTCATCCGGCCTCATCCGTGATCTACGAGTCACTGAAAAGATAAGGAGAAGGTGAGTCACCAAGACTCAAAGCATAATTCCTTCCCCGATTAATACAATATTCTTACACAAATTATAACCAAGCAATATATATATAAAATGCACCCAACCTAGCCATCCATAACTCCTTTTCTACCCCGTGTGGTACCAAACCACTGGTGGTGCCAAACCACTGGTGACCCAAAGTCACGATATCCAAAAATTGTGATACCAAATCACTAGTGGCTCAAAGTCACGAATAATCCATCTGTGGGGCCAACCCACGTGTGATACCAAATCACTGGCGACGATCCCATATCTCAAAAGTGGGGCCAACCCACGGTGGTGCTAGACCACAGGGACGAGTCGCTATGAGGTGCCAAACCTCTGGTGTCCCAAAGACACAAATGTGATACCAAATCACTGGAGGTGCCAAACCTCTGGTGTCCAAAGACACGGATATCAAATCCTTCCCCCTCCTCTCAAATCACCCAAACCAATGTCTTACAATAGTAAATCATGCCATCATGCTCATTTGTGATATGATCATATAACAAACATATATTTCTTAAATCATGATATAGATCGTCATATAACAACATCATATTGAAACGGACTTACCCGAGTCCTTGTTCACACCATCAAGGTATCATATCAAGATCTCATAGTTTTTCACTTTAGTAACATGATTAGTTTATTAATATATATATTTTAACCGAGTTATAAAGTGTGTAAGGTACACACCTGTCACAAACGCAAGTACTAAATTTCAGAGACCCGATCTATCGCACTAGATCACCTTGTCCTATATTCGGCCAAACCACAAGATTATGAACAAGACCATTCAGCCATACCAACAAATCTCGAAAGGTTATCATTTAAAATACCTAGTCTTACCTATTGGCTTACCCCAAAACGATTGTCAAAGAATTGAGGCTTAGAACGATTGCTTCCAAAGTCCCGAAGAGTCTAGAAGAATAAATTCCTATGAATAGTTAGATCCTTATAATAATTGTCCAAAAATTTGGCCTTTGCCCTCAAGAAAAACAACATAGATAAGAGAGAAAGAAAAAGGAGATTCGGCCAAGACACTTACCTATCTTCAAAATCGGTTATAGATGAACCCAAAGGAAATCTATCCTTGATGATTTTCGGCCAAGATAACACCAAAAGAGATATGGTGTTAGTTGATGGAGGAAAATTTGGTTAAAGTGGGGAAAAATAAAGAAAAAGAAAGTGAAATGCAAGAGAGGGATTTCGGCAAAGGAAGGTGGAGAGGACTTTTGGCATAGAAGTTTGAGAGAAGAAAAAGAAAAATGAAAGGGAGGAGATGGTACTTTCGGTTTTGAGCAAAAGTGGAAAAGGAAAAAGAGAGAGATGGGAGAAAAGAGATTCGGTCAAGGAAGCAAAAGAGAACAAAATGAAAGAAAATGCCTCCTTCAATGGTAGTATATTTTCAGCACAAAGAGCAAAAGAGTTTGAGAGGAGAAGAAAACAATACCAATTGGTCAAAAATAAAAGCTAAAACCAAAACAAAAGCTTACCTATTACTCACTAATACATTCGGCTAGGGAGAGTGTTTTTGGAGAGAAAAGAAAATGATGTACAATAGCTAAGGAATATGGCCAAAAAGCTACCAACCTTCCAAGCCTTCAACAAAATCAGTCAACCCCTCTCCCTAGACCATTATGCCGTCCACATACATGGACTAATGGCCATGGAAGAGTTTCCAAAACACTCTCCATCATCCAAGTCCTTTGTCCCCCTATCCTTCCATAAGTCTTAAGAATCTTATCCCTAATTACAAGCTTTCCAAAACCATTATTCAACTTACCAAAAATTTTGAAAGTCCAACCTACCATAAAAATGGCTTGGCCGACACTTAATGCTAAGATGCATAAAAAAATAAAGTCTTACAATGCAATCTATGCTACTCGAACCTCTTCCCTCATGCAACCTTTCATGCATCATAGCCACCTTGCCACTTACTCCTCATGTGTTAGAATTTAATACTTAAATTATCTTAAGTGTCAAGATTACCTAGTTCACTTCATTAAATTTTTAATACTAACAATTATTCTAGCTTCATTAAAAAAAACAAGCCTACACCATACTATGCTAAACACACAAAATTCATACCCAAGCCAACACAAATAATAAAATAATATTCTAATTTTTAGGATGTTACATATACCCCTGATGCAGAACCAAAATGCTAATGACCCACCATTGCAGCAAGATGGTCAAATACAAAATAAGACTATACAAGATTTTGTAGTACCTGTCTTGGATGATTTACTACCGAGAGTTTTTATGTAACAATCTGATTTAGGGTTTAATTAGAATAGTGGTTGCAAAACCACAAATTCGAGGTATAGATATGTGTTTTATGACTATTATGAGGTCTATGACATGTTTGCATGATTGTGTGAAAATTTCATAAAGAAATTTTATAAATTAGTGAACAATTTGTCTATTAGGATTAAATTGCAAATATTGGAAAATATGAAATTTTAGAAGATTTAAGTATGAAATAGCATTATAAAAATTATTAGAAGTCTTTATTTAGTAATTAGACTATTATATGTCAATATGGACAAAAATAAACATGGGAAGGAAAAATCTCAAGGAGGGGGCCTTAAGGGCATTTTTGTCATTTGGTTAATAAAAGAATTAAGAGGGAAAAAGAAGTCAAAATTCATGTCCATCTTCTTCCTAAGTGATGAAATTTTCAAGCTTTCCATAGCTAGGGTTTCTTCATCTTTCAAGCTTGATTGTAAATACCTCTTAGCCCCGTTTTTAATGTTCTTCATATTTTTGAGATCCTTGTAGCTCGATTTAAGCCATTTCTAGCTACATTTTGATCTAGGGTTTATATTCAAAATTTTACCCATGTATGACATGAATGTATTTTGATGATTTATGGATGAATATGAAAGTTTGATGCATGATAAACATCTTTTTCTAAGTGATTTTCATGGGAGATTCATAAAAAGGATAAAATTGTAAAAGCTATAAAAATGGTCATACATGAGAGAATTAGTGGAAATTGAGGGCTGTTGTAGTTATGAAAATGATTTGGCTAGGCTTAAAATACAATGAAATTGAATAAAAATCATTTTACGAGCCTAGGGGCAAAAGTGTAATTATGTGAAAGTTTAGGGGCAAAATTGTAATTTTCCAAAGTATGATTAATGGGTTAATTTAGTCAATGTGAGTATTAAACAAGTGAAATTGTTACTATAGATCAAGAAACACGAAGCCCATACCGAAATCGAGGCAAGAATAAGGTTGTGGACTAAATCAAACAACTATACGTATTTTGAGTACCAAGGTAAGTTTGTGTGAAATTAAAGCTACATAATGTTACTATGATTTTAATTATTTTTTATTATGAGAAATGTATATTATTTCCATGAAGTTGATAAATGATGTCTCGATGAAATTACAATGAGATCATGTTAAGTTGAAGTCCCAATTGAAGATTCGGAATAGCAAGGATACCAGTGTCACAACATGAGATAAGAAAGGTCCAGTTTAAGACCATGTCTGGGACATGGCATCAACACCAAAAGAAGGAAGGTCCTATGTAAGGCCATGTTTGGGACATACATTGGCACCAAAAGAAGGAAGTTCTCGTGTAAGACCATGTCTGGGACATGGCATCGGCACCAAAAGAAGGAAGGTCCCATATAAGACCATGTTTGGGACATGGCCTCGGCACCAAAGAAACAACTCGTGTAAGACCATGTCTGGGACATGGCATCGAAATCTGTATACGATCTCATATAAGACCATATCTGGGATATGGCATTGACATCAAGATATGAGACCCCGTGTAAGACCATATCTGGGATTGAAACACCCCAAACCCGGCCCACAAGCCCTCACCGGATCTGGCATGTTTCTAGGAAAAACCATTCGAATCTTAATTGAATCTTTGCTAGAATTTTTCGTGTTTTTGAAAACAGTTGATTTGGGTTCAAGTTGAAAACATAGAATTTTGTTCAAAGATTTCGTTGTGTTATAAGTTCGTGGTTATATTTCAAAACCATGAGTTACCGGTAAAAGTCGAGTCTTTAAAGTTTGTTAATTAAATTGAAAATCATTTGTATTTTAGATGTCAAAACATTTTTCATTTATTATTAAGAAAATTTGCTTACTTTAATTTGATAAGTATCGTGCCATAATAAAATAATTTAAGTGCATGCGTGAACCAGTTTCTACTAGTGGCCTTATTACATCAAAAATAAACCCAAAACAAAATTTAAAGTACTTAAATAAAATAAATTGTCCCATTAATAAAATCCGTGCTGAGCATGGTCACCACTAAGCTCCTGCCGACCGGTCTATTACTAAGCGTCACCTGAAAAATATTCCCACAACGAGGTGAGTCAAACAGACTCAATGTGTACAACCTACACTAAGTCTCAATTAAATTCAGGCATGTCAAATCATACATAATAACATATATAATTAATGATGCAAACCCGAACCCAAACCTAGATAACCATCCGCTACACATCACTGTACCAACCATCACACCGTGGGGACTACTAAGTAAACCCTCCATCCGCTACACACCATCAAAGGCGTCATTGCAATGACGTGCGTCTTATAAAATCATAGCCACCAGATAAAATTCGTGGCATAGCCACCACATAAATATTCGTGACATGAGTCACCACATTCAGATATTGTGACATAAGTCACCACATTCAGATATTAGGGTATAAAACCACCAATTCACTTCCCCTTTACATATCACCCATATGCCCCATGTCAAACATATCATGCAATATCATGCTTTATTTCACATTCTTATCACTATTGACATATGTGCCATAACGAATCTTATCATACTCATAGTAGGAGTGGGTAAACGTACCTGAGTACTTTGTACCATTGCATGGTACTCTTAGCCATATCATAACATATTCTCGTAACATATTAATTAAATCATAACCGTCAATTAATTATAGCTTAGTGTGGGGTACACACCTGATTTACTTAGCGCTTAATTGAAATCCAGAAAATCCCGATCTAACGCTTTAGATCTTAGTTCCTAAATTCGGCCATTGTTAGACATATTAGCAAAACTTATTTGGCCATATAACCAAATCTCGAAGGAAACATAATCGAAATCTTACCTTGCTTGCCGATTTGAGTACTTCTCAAATCCCAAAAACTTTGTGATACTTCTTTCCTGCAATCGGCCAACACTAGTTCACTAGACTTGGTTAGTTTCAGTTCTTGAATAAATATGAAATAGATCTTAAATCACTCAATAAGCCTTAGCCGAATATCATGGGTACTTACCTTGCGATTTTAAATCCCGAAAGTGGTTACTTGCTTTTAAGTTGTCAAAATCCCTACTAACCATTGTTAGAATCAGTTTCCATTCATAAATCTAGGAAAAATGGCCCTTGGCCAAAACTATGCTTGCTTACCTTGATCACTTCAATCCCGAAAGACCTCCTTTACGCTAGCTACAAGTAAAACACGAGATTATGGCTTAAAGAATATTCGGCCACCCTTAGAAATCAAAGCCAACTCCTGATTTCGACACACTAAAAGGAAAGAATCCAAAACCGATTGCTACAAAGGGTACTTACCATCAACGCTTGCTTGAGAAGACTACAAGAAAGTAGTCAACGGCACCACACTAGAAGATTCGACCTCTTGAGAGTCATAAAAAGAAAGGCAAAGAAGAGTTGAGGTTTGAAGTAGTTTCGGTAATAGGGGAAAATGAAAGAGAGGTTTCAGCTTTGGTGTTTCTTTAAGATTTTAAATAAAAGAAAGGAAGGTGATATATTCGGCTATCAAAAGAATAGTTATGGGGTTGAAAGAAAGAAAGAAAAAGAATAAGAAGAGGAAGGGGGAAGAATTTTGGCAATGGAGAGGGTGAAGGAGTTTCGACCTTACCAAAATTAATGAGAAAAGGAGAGGAAAAAGAAAGAATTCTCTTCACTCCCAATTTCAGAAAAAGATGAACACTCTCTCAACTAAAATGCGGCACTTAACCCCTCTACATGACCGAAATTAATCACCTCCAAGAGTCCCACATTCGGCCACTACATCTTCTCAAATCCTATCCCTTTTTCTACTCCTATTTTCTCTCTTCAACACTCATTCAAAAAGTTTGAATGAGTCCAACCTATATCCTACTCCTCTAGCCGAAATATAAAAAGAAAACAAGCCTCATCCTCATCACTTTGAAGTCCCAACGCCATCCAACACTCCCCCTCTCTATCTTGACGCAAAAGCAAAAATAAAACTCCTTTCTTTGCTTCCCTTGTAGCTTGAACCTAGGCCTTGCACCCATGCTTGTGGCGTCACTTACTAAGGCCCTAAGTGGCGCCTTGCAGCCACTTTACCAAGCCCAATTTCATGTCACAATTCCTCTACTATTTCTTTTAAGGTCTTATTAGTCTAGCTCCCTCTTTTAGATTTAAAATCTAATAATTTCTAAAGCATTTAACTATACACTAAGGTTCACAAAAATTCATAATGCACATCTACAACACATAAGCATGCTATTTCATATAATTAAGCAAATAACGCATAAGCCATAATCCAAGGTATTATAGTTCTACCCCCTTAAAATAATTTCATCCTCGAAATTACCTGGCAAAAATAGGTGAGGGTATTGCTGTCGCATCGCCTCTTCTGGCTCCCACGAAGCTTCTTTTGATCCATGATTTCGCCATAATACCTTGACTAGAGGAACTGATTTCCTCCACAACACTTTCACATCTCGCTCTAAGATCTGAATCGGCTCCTCCTCGTAGGACAAGTCTGGCCTTACCTCCACCTCTTCAACCGGTACCACATGAGATGGATCCGATCGATAACGACGTAGCATGGAAACATGGAATACGTGGTGCATCTGCTTCAATTCCGAAGGCAACTCCAAATGGTATGCCACTGGTCCAACTCGCTTCAATACTTGATAAGGTCCTATAAACCTTGGACTTAGCTTCCCTTTGCGACCAAATCTCATCACCTTCTTCCAAGGCGAAACTTTGAGAAACACTTGATCTCCCACAGCAAATTCAATCTCTTTCTGTTTGAGATCTGCATATGACTTTTTCCTATTAGACGCCTCCTTCAACTGTGCCCGAATTACCTTAACCTTCTCCTTTGACTCTACCACAATTTTTAGACCCAAAATTTGACATTCCCCCAATTTCGTCCAACACGTAGGAGTGCGACACCTCCGTCCATACAGCACTTTGTACGGTGCCATCCCTATACTTGCCTGGTAGCTGTTGTTGTAAGCAAATTCTGCTAAAGGAAAATATTCTTCCCAGCTTCCTCTGAAGTCTATCACACAACCTCTTAGCATATCCTCCAACACTTGTATTACTCGCTCAGATTGACCATCTGACTGTGGATGGAAAGCCGTACTGAAGTCCAACATGGTGCCTAAAGCCTGATGTAGAGCTTTCCAAAATTGAGACGTGAACCTCGAATCCCTATCCGAGATAATTGACATCGGCACTCCATGCAATCTTACAATTTCTACCACATACAGCCTTGCTAACTTTTGTAGGGAGTAGTCAACCCGCACTGGAATAAAATGCGCGGACTTTGTCAGCTGATCCACTATCACCCATACCGAGTCCTTCTTAGTAGGCGTAAGGGGAAGCCCACTAACGAAGTCCATGGTAATTCTCTCCCACTTCCACTGTGAAATTTGTATTGGCTGAAGCAATCCTGATGGAACTTGATGTTCAGCCTTAACTTGCTGACATGTCAAGCACTTCCCTACAAATTCGGTAACTTCCTGCTTAAGACCAGGCCACCAAAACTGTTCCCTTAGATCTCTGTACATTTTACTACCTCTGGGATGCATAGCATAAGGGCTACTATGCGATTCCCGAAGAATTCTCTGCCTAAGTTCTTCATCCTTTGGCATACAGACCTTACCCTTGAAGCACAATACTCCCTCATCATTAATGCCATAATCTTCCAACTCTCCATTCTGTACTTGCTGTAACTTAACCCTTAGATCTTCATCCATTAACTGACTTTCTTTCACCTCATTCAGCCATGTCGGCTTAACTTGCAACTCTGCTAACAGACTTCCATCGTCATAAAGGCTCAAATGTGCAAACATGGCCCTCAAATCCGACACTACCTTTTGACTTAGGGCATCTGCCACCACATTCGCCTTGCCCGGGTCGTACTCTATGGAACAATCGTAGTCTTTCAATAATTCCACCCACATTCGTTGTCTCAGATTCAACTCCTTCTGAGTCAGCAGATACTTCAAGCTTTTGTGGTCCGTGTAGATTACTGACTTTTCTCCATATAAGTAATGCCTCTACACTTTAAGAGCAAAGACCACTACCGCCAATTCTAAGTCATGCGTCGGGTAGTTAACCTCGTGTGGCCTTAGTTGTCGAGATGCATAAGTGACTACTTTCCCATCTTGTATAAGGACACCTCTCAATCCTATATGGGAAGTATCATAGTACACTACAAAATCCTTCCCTGCCTCAGGCTGAATCAAAATTGGAGCTTCGGTCAAGACCCTCTTAAGCTTCTCAAAGCTCTCCTGTTGCTTATCGGTCCATACTAAAAGCATTTCCTTTCTCAACAACTTTGTCAGAGGCGTGACTATTGATGAAAACCCTTCTACAAACCTTTGGTAATAGCCTGCTAATCCTAAGAAACTCCAAACTTCCACCACAGACTTAGGGGGTTTCCAATCCAAAACTGCTTCAATCTTCCGAGGATCCACCCTTATTCCTTCAACGGATACCACATGTCCTAGAAACGTAACCTCCTTAAGCCAAAATTCACACTTGCTGAATTTGGCGTAGAGCTTCTTCTCCCTCAACACTTGCAACATAACTCGGAAATGCTCGTTATGTTCTTCTTCGGACTTCGAATACACCAATATGTCGTCTATGAACACAACAATGAACCGGTCCAGATAGGGTTGGAAAACCCGGTTTATCATGTCCATAAACGCTGGGGCATTTGTCAATCTGAACGGCATTACCAAAAACTCATAATGCCCGTACCTTGTTCGGAAAGCCGTCTTATGGATATCATCCTCCTTCACCTTGAGCTGATGATAACCAGACCTTAGATCTATCTTTGAGAACACTGCGGCCCCTTTAAGCTGATCAAACAAGTCGTCAATCCTCGGCAAAGGGTACTTGTTCTTGATGGTCAACTTATTCAGCTGACGATAATCTATGCACATACGCATAGTTCCATCCTTCTTCTTCACAAATAAGACCGGTGCTCCCCATGGAGACACACTGGGTCGGATAAACCCATGATCAAGCAACTCTTGGATTTGAGCCTTGAGCTCAACCAACTCTTTGGTGCCATTCTATAGGGGGCAATTGACACAGGAGCTGTACCCGGTAGCAAATCAATTCTAAACTCCACCTCCTTGTCTAGGGGTATTCCTGGTAATTCCTCCGAAAAGACATCCACGAACTCCCTTACGATTCTAACTCCACTAACTCCCCCTTCTTTTGCACCCAAAGCATTAATGAAGGCCAAAAATGCCTTGCACCCTTTCCATACCATCTTATCCGCCTTCAAAGTAGAAACTACGTTAGACAAGTAGTTCCTTCTTTCTCCTATCATAACTATCACCTCCTCCTCTGGGGTCTTTAACTCCATTCGTTTGGCTGCACAATCCAATATAGCCCGATGCTCCACTAGCCAGTCCATACCAAGTATAAGATCAAATTCCCCAAAGGGTAATTACATTAAGTTGGCATGAAATACCGCTCCCTAAAGCTCCAACGGTACTCTCCAAAACATCTTATTCACTACTACAGTTTGACCTAGTGGGCTTACTACAGTCATCTCCCTACTAGATAGTTTAGAGGCTATTCCTAGAGTTTCAACTACTCTACATGCAACATAAGAATGGGTCGAGCCCACATCAATCAAAGTAACATAAGGCTTGCCAAAAATAAGAAACGCACCGGTTATGACGTCTGGTGCGTCTCCATCCTCCCTCCGACGAACCGCATAAACTAAACTTGGCTGTCTGGCCTCCGTGTTACCAACACCTCGACCGGTGTTCCCTGTCCTCTACCAGCACCGTTACCTCTACCATTCGGACCACGACCCCACTAAAGCTGCTATCTTCCTCTTCTAGCCTGATTAGAACCTTGACTTATTGGTCGTCCCCCTTCGGTTCTCATAGGACAATCCTTAATCATGTGGTCCTTGGACCCACACTTGAAGCATCCTCCCATCTTCTTCCAACACTCTCTTAAATGTTCTTCCCACACTGATCACAAGTACGACATCGCCTCCAAGAGGCGACTTGTCGACTTCATGACCTATCAACTCTAGGCCTCTTTTGCTCATTCCTAGAAGACCCTAAAGATCCAAAGCCTCTCTTCTACCTATTCTGATAGGTGTTTTGCCTTACAGAATCCTTGATACCCTCGGCTACCTTGGCCTTCTCCACCAACACAGCAAACTCTCGCTCTTGCTGTGGAGCTATCAATAGTCTCAAGTCATCCCTAGCCCATCCTCAAATCGGACACACCACTCATGCTTAGTTGACACTATGCCTCAAGCATAACAGCTCAGCCTTAGGAATTCAACAGACTCGCCACGGACTTGTTCCCTAAACCAAATTTCAAAATGCCTTCCTCTGTGCATCGATGTAATGAGTACCAACATACTTCTTCTGGTATGCCGCCTTAGCATAATCCTAAGTGAGTTCCTCAACTGTAGCACCATCCCGAACCGTGAGCCACCATTGATATGACTCATCACGGAGAAGCGACACCATTCCTTTTAGTTTTTCCTCGGCAGTTAAATCGAGCTCATCCATAATCTGTTTAGTGGCCTCCAACCAATACTCAGCAGTACTAGGTGCCACACCAGATACACCACGGAACACCTCAGCTCCGTTGGCTCAGAGTCGCTCAAGTACCGACTTCTGAGCTCCCATGCCTCCACCTGCTCCAGCCACCCTTTCCAAGACCCGCATCATCGCCTGTGACACTGCGTCATCCCCCATCTGATCCTGATATTCCACATTAGCGGCTGGTGGTGGTGGTGGCATTTCATTTTAGATCCTTGACCCGATCTAACGGGTTCTGACATGGTCATTCGGTCTCTACCATGGCCTCGTACGTTACAGCCACGTCCCTTTGAATTCATACTTCTAATTTACGTTTATCTGATTAAAGAATTTTATGAATTAGTTTTGTTCCACTAATTTATCACGAACAATTTTATGTTTAATAGTTCTAGGAAGTAGTTCTTTCGATTTCATACACATACAGTCTCATTTCATTCATTCAATCACATTTATGAACTTGCGTTCATTACAAAGAAATGTTGTAGTTGTCATTGTTTGTTGTTTTCCACTACCTAGGGGTATTTCCATAATTTTATCCTATAGGGGTATTTTGGTAATTTTCCAAATTAGGATATTTGAAAATGTTGCAAAATAGAGATTGTTGATATTTTTACAAAGTTAAAATACTTGCTGGGAAAATTTCAAGGGTGAAATGGTAATTTTACACACTAGGGGTATTTTTGTAATTTTACAAGCCAGGGTCATTTCGGTAATTTTTTTTTTGCAAAATATGGTTCCTGGTGACTTTTCAAAACAATGGTATTTTTGAAGGTTTCTAATTTGAGGGTACTTCGATAATTTTCCTCACTGAGGGTATTTTGGTCTTTTGTACATGTTAGGGGTATTTTCGTAAATTTTTCAAATCAAACTATCTTAATATTTTGTAAAAATAGGGTTTTTGGATATTTGTAAGGTAAAAGAATCTTGATAAAAAACTGTGGGTAGTAGGGAAATTTTATGAACCAAGGGCATTTTAGTAATTTTTTTTCCAACCAGAGTTATTCGAATAACTTTGTAAATCAAGAATATTTTGGGGAAAATTTTCAAAATAGTTTTCCTAAACATCAAAAGGGATAATTTGGTGGTTTTTAAAACTAGGGTTTTTATAAAAATATGGCTAGTCCCTTTCGAGTTTTAGTTATTGGACTTAGCCTGTGGCTGAGTCCTCTTGGTTAGGGTGAACCATTACTACGCACCAGGTAGGATTCGAGTGGAGAGGAGGTGAGTCATTAGGAATGCTTAAATACCAATCTCCCACTGAAACCATTCCTAGACATGCGCACAATGGTTGCCACACCCTAACTCGGCGACTTAGACACAGGTTTGTTTGATTGGGCATTAAAGTTTTATGTAATTCTCATGTTGGGGTAAACTAGTCCTAGGGCTTAATTCCTAGCCCACTAATCTACGTCCCTATATATTCCACATACAATTCACAGAAGAGTTAGGAGGACTTACCTGGTGGACTTCGGGCCGGAGACTCAGGTGCCATGCTAGAAAACCTGCTCAATTTCTTATAAAACCCCAATTTCAAAAGAAAGAAACATTTTGGGCCAAAAAAGCCCTCAAGGCCGAGTTTTGAAACGGGCTTCGATACCAAAATGAAACACCCCAAACCCGACCCACAAGCCCTAACCGGATCTGGCATGCTTCTAAGAAAAACCATTCGAATCTTAATTGAATCTTTGTTAGAATTTTTCGTGTTTTTGAAAACAGTTGATTTGGGTTCAAGTTGAAAACATAGAATTTTGTTCAAAGATTTCGTTGTGTTATAAGTTCGTGGTTATATTTCAAAACCATGAGTTACCAGTAAAAGTCGAGTCTTTAAAGTTTGTTAATTAAATTGAAAATCATTTGTATTTTAGATGTCAAAACATTTTTCATTTATTATTAAGAAAATTTGCTTACTTTAATTTGATAAGTATCGTGCCATAATAAAACAATTTAAGTGCATGCGTGAACCAGTTTCTACTAGTGGCCTTATTACATCAAAAATAAACCCAAAATAAAATTTAAAGTACTTAAATAAAATAAATTGTCCCATTAATAAAATTCGTGCTGAGCATGGTCACCACTAAGCTCCTGCCGACCCGGTCTATTACTGAGCGTCACCTGAAAAATATTCCCACAATGGGGTGAGTCAAACAGACTCAATGTGTATAACCGACACTAAGTCTCAATTAAATTCAAGCATGTCAAATCATACATAATAACATATATAATTAATGATGCAAACCCGAACCCAAACCTAGATAACCATCCGCTACACATCACCCGTACCAACCATCACACCGTGGGGACTACTAAGTCAACCCTCCATCCACTACACACCATCGAAGGCAGTCATTGCGATCGACGTGCTCATCGCCCTTATAAAATTCGTGGCATAGCCACCAGATAAATATTCGTGACATAAGTCACCACATTCGGATATTGTGACATAAGTCACCACATTCAGATATTGGGGTATAAAACCACCAATTCACTTCCTCTTTACATATCACCCATATGCCCCATGTCAAACATATCATGCAATATCATGCTTTATTTCACATTCTTATCACTATTGACATATGTGCCATAACGAATCTTATCATACTCATAGTAGGAGTGGGTAAACGTACCTGAGTACTTTGTACCATTGCATGGTAATCTTAGCCATATCATAACATATTCTTGTAACATATTAATTAAAACATAACCGTCAATTAATTAAAGCTTAGCGTGGGGTACACACCTGATTTACTTAGCACTTAATTGAAATCCCAAAAATCCCGATCTAACGCTTTAGATCTTAGTTCCTAAATTCGGCCATTGTTAGACATATTAGCAAAACTTATTCGGCCATATAACCAAATCCCGAAGGAAACGTAATTGAAATCTTACCTTACTTGCCGATTTGAGTACTTTTCAAATCCCGAAAACTTTGTGATACTTCTTTCTTGCAATCGGCCAACACTAGTTCACTAGACTTGGTTAGTTTCAATTTTTGAATAAATATGAAATAGATCTTAAATCACTCAATAAGCCTTGGCCGAATATCATGGGTACTTACCTTGCGATTTTAAATCCCGAAAGTGGTTGCTTGCTTTGAAGTTGTTGAAATCCCTACTAACCATTGTTAGAATCGATTTCCATTCATAAATCTAGGAAAATGGCCATTGGCCGAAACTATGCTTGCTTACCTTGATCACTTCAATCCGAAAGACCTCATTTACGCTAGCTACAAGTAAAACACGAGATTATGGCTTAAAGAATATTCGACCACCCTTAGAAATCACAGCCAACTCCTGATTTCGGCACACTAAAGGAAAAAACCCAAAATCGATTGCTACAAAAGGTACTTACCATTAACTCTTGCTTGAGAAGACTATAAGAAAGTAGTCGACGGCACCACACTAGAAGATTCAGCCTCTTGAGAGTCATGAAAAGAAAGACAAAGAAGAGTTGGGGTTTGAAGTAGTTTCGACAATAGGGGAAAATGAAAGAGAGGTTTCGGCTTTGGTGTTTCTTTAAGGTTTTAAATAAAAGAAAGGAAGGTGATATATTCGGCTATCAAAAGAACAGTTATGGGGTTGAAAGAAAGAAAGAAAAGGAAAAGAAGAGGAAGGGGGAAGAATTTTGGCAATGGAGAGGGTGAAAGAGTTTTGGCCTTAGCAAAATTAATAAGAAAAGGAGAGGAAAAAGAAAGAATTCTCTTCACTCCCAATTTCGGCAAAAGATGAACACTCTCTCAACTAAAATTCGGCACTTAACCCCTCTACATGACCGAAATTAATCACCACCAAGATCCCCACATTCGGCCACTACATCTTCTCAAATCCTATCCCTTTTTCTACTCCTATTTTCTCTCTTCAACACTCATTCAAAAAGTTTGAATGAGTCCAACCTATATCCTACTCCTCTTGTCAAAATTTAAAAAGAAAACAAGCCTCATCCTCATCACTTTGAAGTCCCAACGCCGTCAACACTCCCTTCTCTATCTTGACGCTTAAAAGCAAAAATAAAACTCCTTTATTTGCTTCCCTTACAAATCGAACCTAGGCCTTGCACCCATGCTTGTGGCGCCACTTACTAAGGCCCTAAGTGGCGCCTTGCACCCACTTTACCAAGCCCAATTTCATGTCACAATTCCTCTACTATTTCTTTTAAGGCCTTATCGGTCTAGCTCCTCTTTAGATTTAAAATCTAATAATTTCTAAAGCATTTAACTATACACTAAGGTTCACAAAAATTCATAATGCACATCCACAACACACATAAGCATGCTATTTCATATAATTAAGCAAATAACGCATAAGCCATAATCTAGGGTATTACAGGGATATGGCATCGACATCAAGATGTGATCCCATGTAAGACCGTATCTAGGATATGTCATTAGCATCGTGATACATGTATAATGAGGTTGAGTATCCTTCGATATTCTGAGTAGTTCAACGGGCAAAGAGCTAAGTTTATGTACAGATGACCAATAGTTAAGCTTATGTTTAAGAGTACAAAAGCGCTAAAGTTATGTGATGAGGTGATACAGGTACCCATGAGTAACTTACGAGAAATGAATGCAAAATGTGATATGTAATTTGGTAAGAGTATGCATGAGTAAGTTATGTTGATGTGTTTGATGACTTGCGTATTATTCAATGAGATGAATGGATGCTATTATAAGACTTAATGTTGCTATTTATTTTATTAAAACTTACTAAGCTTTATGCTTACCCCTCTCTGTTCCCTTTCCTTATAGTATTGCCAAGCTAACTCGGGGATCGTAGGATGTCGAGTTTGGATCACACTATCAACAATTCTTTTGGTATAGTAAAGTTGATTTATCTTAAGTAAGGAATGTATAGGAACTTGGTACTTTTGCTATGTCATATTTGTTAGCCAAAGTGTCGGCTATTATTGTTGCTCATTCATTTTGTAAATGGCTATTAGTAATTGACCAATACTTGTTAAGTTTTATATATATTCAATGATGGTGAGATTCATGAAGTGCAAGTTAGTGTAATTGATTGAGTAAAGTGTGAAGGGTTTCCATGATGAATTAGTGATTGTTCATAGTGTATTATTGCCATGTTATGTGTTACTTGTGGTGGTACGAGTGTGTTTGATTTTTAGGGTGGCAATTGTCTTGGTAAATAGCCTTCTAATTGTCCACTTGAGTAGACACACAGGGCGTGTGTCTAGGCCGTGTGTGACACACGGTCAGCCCCATGGGGGTGTTGATAGGCCGTGCGTCCCCTGCATCAAATTTTCCAAATTTCAGTTCGTCACACGGGCCAGCAGACGGGCATGTGACTAGGCCGTGTGTCTCTAAGTGTATGCTTGTAACACCTCAAACCCGACCCAAACACTATGACCGAATCTGGCATGTCACTAGGAAGAAGTTTAGGAAATTTTACTGGTTTCGGAAAAATTCTAAAAAAAAAAAAAGAAAAACTCAAATTTTGTGGTTCAGTTGAAAACCTGTTGTTTAATTAACTTTGAAATTTAATTAGTCGAGCCTTGCAAATAAGTGACATTTGAAAACACTTACCAATTATTCGGTTATCAGGTTTTTAATAAAAATGCCCTTCTTATAATAAAAACATTGTTTGGCAGGTTATGAGAAAACTTTAGTTTGTAATTAATACGTTCAACATTTAAAATCTGAAAGAAAATTTCCAAATTATATAGTGGCCTTATTACAATCAAAGAAAAATCCCCATAAATGGTAAACATTAAATAAAATAAAGTTTACTAGTAAAACCCATGCGTGGCCACCTCGAGTTCCTTCCAGCCCAGCCCATAAAGCTAAGAATCACCTGCAATTGTTTAAACAAAAGCGTGAGTCATGAGACTTAGTGTGCAATTAGTCCACATAATCCACAGGTGGGCATGAGCCCCAAAACACCATCGGCTGAAGCCCAATCATACGGTGTAGCATGCAATCAACATGATAGCCCAACCCAGCCTAGTTTTTCCATCCTCTACACTCCACTCCATATGTCCATCCTCAACACACTTGGGGATTTCTACAATCAACCCTCCATCCTCTACACTCCTCTTTGGCAGTCATGCTGACAGACACACTGCTCAAAGTCAATATAACGTGGCCTAGCCACCGATCACTATGTGACCAAATCACCGATATGATAATGTGGCACCAAGCCATCATTTAGTGTGACATTGTCACCCATAAGCACTATCCCTTCATATCATAACCATCCCAATATCCCATGCACATGCAACAAAGTATGATAACAGGTTATTTGATGCCATACATGCCATTTTAGTGTACAAACAGAGTCATGCTATCAACAATCATTATGAAGATAAATCATATAATACTGACCTAGAGTTTCGATTTTACCCACCATGGGTAGTTTAATCACCATTGCCGAGATTTTCGGCTTTTACACATACATAATTATGATTACTACAAATAAAGAGTGGTGTGGTAATTACACACTTGTAAACCTAAAGAACTAAACTATCGATCTCTTTAATGTCCTCACTTGCAGGGATCACCACGATCTGTTTACCCCTTTCAGAAGCTGGCCCACAACCTGGTGGCCAATCACGAATGGTAGACACTGCACGTCTCTTAAACTTAGGGGTTGGGTTTATGGGTCCAACCCCTTCCTTTGCTTGACTAGTACTTGATTCCATAAAATGATCTTGGTCAGAAGACCGAGTTAAACCGTTGAATAAGATAATAGCGAAAATATTTGCTTTGAACGAAAAAGTCCTTACCCAAAATTGACAGAACCCAAAGGTTCCTACACTTGAATTAATAGATCACCTGATATCCCTACATAACTCCATATTAGATTCAGCCTTCCAAGATATGGGTTAAAACAAAGTGGCCTTCAGCCAAACGAATGATATAAACCACTTACCCTGACTGATCGAATCCGATTGATCCCAAAGACCCTTCAAACGCTGGCCAAAAGCAAGAGAAAAATGAAACCAAGCCCTACCTATGTTTGGCCAAAACCCATGGAATAGGATTAATGCCTTTGATTCGGAAACTAAAATAGATGAGAGAATTAAAAGAGAAGAAAAGAACACTTACACCACTTAGAAGAATCCGATTGAGGAGATAGAGAGAAGAAGTGACAGCAGCCTTCTGAAATAAGAATGAATTATCAAGGTGCACCCCAAGGAGATTCGGCCAAAAGAGGAAAAAGGAAATAAAATGAGAATCAAACTAGAGAAAGAAAGGAAAATGGATTTAGGCTTCTAGTTTCAGGAAGATGAATATTAAGATATGGCCATATAGATGATTTCGGTTCAAGGTGATCAAGAGACAAACAGAGAATATGAACCAAAGAAAAATAAAGAGAAAAGGAGAGGAAGGGTTGAGGTTCAGCTTTAGGTGAAGAAAAAATGATCACTTGTTGCCAAAATGCTAAAAGAAAGAAGAAGAAGATGAAATGGTGGTGAATAGAAGGTTCGGACAAGAGATTATCAAAAGAGAACACTTTTCGACAAAAGAAAGATGAGAGACTTGTTTCGGCTTTGATGGTGAGGGAAAGAACTCAAGTTACCAAAATACCAAAAGAGAAGAAGGTGGTTTCGGTTTAAGCTGAAAGAAGAAGAAATAAAGACCTTAGGGACTTTCGGCTACACAAAGAAAAGATTGAAATTGCTCAAATGCAAACTACTCAAATACCGAAAAAGAGAGCTCACTACCCTAAAGCTACCCCTTTAGAATTTTCGGCACTAACACCCCCCAAAACTGAATGCCTATCCCACCTAGCACCCCTTCATCAGTTCGGCTAGCACCCTACACCACCTTCAACCCCTTGATTCTCTCCTAACTTCACTCTTAAACACCCATTTGAAATGGTTTGAAACATTCAAAATAATTTGAAAGTTTCAAATCCCCCTTTTTACTCTTGTCCAACCATTCAAATAGTTTGACCAAGTCACCTCCACTCTTTAAGGCTCCCAACCAAATCCCTCATCTAACCCTTTGACGCATGAGCAAAACTAAAAGCCACATTGCTGGCAACGTGAATCGAACCTACTCCCCTACTTCCCCTGAGGCGTCACTTACCTACTTCTTAAGTGGCGCCTCCTTGCCACTTTACCACCGTAGTTCTTGTGTCAACAAGCATACACAATAAACCTTAAGTCCTACCCCAATCAGCTTCCCTCCTAAAGTACACAAATAGAAAATTTTTTGGCCAGGTTTAACCCCTAGCCTTCCCGAAGACCCCAAACACACTCAAACAACATACAGAGTATACCAAACACACAGAAACAAGATAAATGCAGAGCCCCTAAATCCCGGATGTTACAATTTTACCCCTCTTAAAGAAATTTTAGCCTCAAAATTACTTGGTCAAAAGAGATATGGGTACTGCTAACGTATCGCATCCTCTGGCTCCCACGTCGCCTCTTCCATTCTATGATTTTGCCACAAGACTTTAACCAATGGAATTGATTTCCTTGTTAACACTTTGACGTCTCGTTCCAAGATCTAGATTGGTTCCTCCTCATAGGACAAGTTTGGCCTTACCTCAATTTCCTCTACTGGCACGACGTGAGACGGATCCGACCGATAGCGTCTTAACATTGAAACATGGAACACATCATGCATCTGTTTCCATGCTGAAGGTAACTCCAATTGATACACTATTGGTCCCACACATTTCAAAACCCGATAAGGCCCTATAAACTTGGGACTTAGCTTACCCTTCCGTACAAACCTCATTACCTTCTTCCAAGGTGAAACTTTCAAGAAAACCTGATCACCACTGCAAACTCTATTTCCTTTCGCTTCAGGTCTGCATAAGATTTCTACCTATCGGACGCTTCCTTCAATCAAGCCCTAATCAGCTTAACCTTCTTCTCTGTCTCAACAACCAATTCTGGAGCCAAAATCTAGCGTTCACCCAATTCTGTGCAACAGGTAAGAGTACGACACCTCCGCCCATACAATGCTTCATATGGCGCCATCCGAATACTAGACTGGTAACTATTGTTGTATGTGAATTCCGCCAACGGTAAGAATTCTTCCCAACTACCCTTAAAATTGATGACATAGCCCCTCAACATATCCTCCAAAATCTAAATTACTATCTCGGACTGACCATCAGTCTGTGGGTGAAAAGTTGTGTTGAAGTCTAGTCTGGTACCAATGCCTGATGCAGTGCCCTCCAGAACCGCGATGTAAACCTAGGGTCTCTATCTGATATGATCGATACTGGGACCCCATGCAATCTCATAATTTCTACCACATACAGCTTAGCTAACCTCTGAAGAGAGTAGTCGACACGAACATGTATGAAATGGGTGGACTTCATCAACTGATCCACAATCACCCATACCGAATCTTTCTTAGTAGGTGTAAGAGGTAGCCTACTAACAAAGTCCATAGTGATCCTTTCCCATTTCCACTGTGGAATCTTCACAGGCTGCAACAACCCCGAAGGCAACTGATGCTCCGCTTTAACCTGCTAACAAGTTAAACACTTTCCACAAATTTCGTAACCTCTCGCTTCAATCCAGGCCACCAAAACTGTTCATGCAGTTCCCAGTAAATCTTACTCCCTCCAGGATGCATAGCGTAAAGGCTACTATGCACTTCCTGAAAAATCATCTGCCTTAACTCTACATCCTTCGGTATGCAAACCTTCTCACGAAAACACAAAACCTTATCACCGTTCAATCTGTAATCTTCTACCCCACCATTTGTAACACCCCAAACCCGGCCTATGCGTTTAAGACCAGGCTTGGCATGCCACACAATTCAAACTTTAGTCCAATCATCAATGCTTTTAATGAAAACAATTCTTCAAAATGATTTTGAAGATGGAGTTTACCAAAAAATCGAGATTTATTTGAAAACCATGATTTTAAAACATGAGATTTTACAATTTGATTTTCAGAGAAATAACTGGTTAAAATAAATTTATAAAAGAGTTTTCACGGAAATTTTGCGAGTAAGTGATATTTAAGAAAAACCTTTTTTTTATACGTAAGTTGAAGAAAACGTTTATAAGAATTAAACATCCCCATTTAAGTAACTAAGACATATTAAAATCTATCCACGAATAAAAATCCATATAAATAATACCAGAGGCCTTATTACATCGCAATTGAAAAAGTACTTAAATAAAAATACTTAAAAGAAATTCAAAGTTTTTATAACTAATCATTCGTAGTATGGCCTCCACACGAAGTCATCCTCGGCCCAAGCCTCCATCAATTATTATTACCTGAGAAGGGTAAGAAAAATGGGGTGAGTTACTTAGAACTCAATGTGTAACCCACTTACCATGTTCACTGGGCCAAAACCATTTAAGTAATTAGCTGGGCTTGAGCCCATTTACAAATGTACAATATAAAAAAAATAATGCATATGATATGCAATTCCCAACCAAGCCTAATTTCCATCCGCTACACACCACCCGTACCAACCAACACACCTGTGGGGATCAAGTCAACCCACCCCGCAAACACACCAATAGCAGGCATTAAGCCAATTATAATATTTGTGGCAGAGCCACCAAACTAGATTTTTGGCAACAGGCCATTGTGACAGAGTCACCGAACTAGATTTTTGGCAACAGGCCATTGTGACAGAGTCACCGAACTAGATTTTTGGCAACAAGCCATTCTTCTCTTCGTCAATTATCCCAACCCATGCAGTCATGTATATATATAGATAATGCATATCAATATATTCATAAGGTAAATTTCAATAAAAAGCCCATATTACAAGTTATCAATTTGGCCCATTAGTCAAAATAGCAATTTTGGCCCATTTAACGATCTAGCAGACCTTGGCCCATTTAATACATGAGGCCCTTTTCACAATATTCTCACTTATCCAATTTATCAAAATAATTATATGGCCCAAAAATCACTTTTTAACAAAATAACCCATTAAGGGCAAATCCATAATTTTTTTTCACAACCTTAATTCCGGTTTCATGCATTCACACAAAAAGTGCTAATATACCATATTTTCCAATTTTACCGGATTTACGATTTTTATTCTAACGCTTACGGTATAATATAACCCATGAGATAAGTGTGAAGTTACACACCTGATTACGGTGAGAACTATACTTTCCCGCTCGTCGATATCTAAACACGCATCATGATGGATTAGAACACTAATACTTATTTGCAAAACTATTCTTAAAAATAAGCGTTCTAAACTTTTACCCTCGAAATTTTGAACAACTTCTATTTGTGGTTTCTCCCCGATTGATGATTCGTTACCCATTGAATATTCACGAACAAACAAAGGTTCAGGAGTAAGAATGACTTCAAATAATTGATTTTCACCGGATGAGGGTCCATAACCCAGTGGAAAATCTCGAATTGCCGAAACAGCCCTTCGTTTGAATTTAGGGGGGATAGCAAAACCACCCCTCTTCTAAACACTATTCACTGCTCTTTTTGAACCTATCTTGTTTGCCTCCATTGGCAAAAGATTATTAGTCCAACTTAATAAATCGGAAGATTAAGACTAAATGTCTTAAGACAAAATTGTCTTACCACAAAAATATCTTTGCGCTTACGGGATGATAATCGAGCGTTAACGTCCCTAAGATAGAATCGATTAATAATTCACCTTCGACAAAATAACGAAATAATTTGAAAGTCCTTGATAGAAATCCTTACCTTAACACTTCGATTCGATTTCTAGCGAGTCACTATGATTACTAATACTATGAGTTTGGCCTTCTCTAAAACACTATTAAGATGAATAGGATTGTTTAAAGGAAGAATAAGGAATGCTATTTTTCGGTCAAAAGACTTTCTTAAACAATATGTATATTCGGCCAAAGGCAAAGAAGAAGAAAATAAAGAATGAAAAGGGTTCTTACCACTTGGTTGAAATGAAAGTTGAAAGAATGATTGTCAAGAGAAAAGAAATATGTGAGGAGAAGGTTCGGCTAAGAAACCAAATTTGATGGATAAGATGCTAGCAACATTCAGCCATGGAGAAAAGTAGAAGAGAGAAAATGTGTTTCGGGTTTTCAAGGATGAATAAGAAACAAAGGGAGGGATTTGGGACAAGAGAGCATTTGGCCAAAGAGTAGAAAAGAAAGAAAAGAAAAGAAAAAAATGGTCTTTGTGCTATGGTGATTTCGGCACTAGAGAGGAAATGGTCAAAACAAATGACCAAAAGAAGAAAACAAGAATGCTCACAATGCACCATTTGCATTCGGTTATGGAGAGAAAAAAATGAGAAGAAAGTTTTGTGAAAAGAAACACCAAAATGACCAAATGGGATTACACACTAACTACACAT
Organism: Gossypium rotundifolium; assembly: GCA_025506655.1. NCBI lineage: Eukaryota > Viridiplantae > Streptophyta > Magnoliopsida > Malvales > Malvaceae > Gossypium > Gossypium rotundifolium. Next base: position 65,640,402 of record CP106726.1, read on the forward strand.
CCTAACCAAAGTCTACCACAAAAATTCGGCCACCCCCTAGTCCATAAAACCGTCTATGTTCATAGACATAGTTGGCCATTCAATAGTTTCCAAAACATCTTCCATGATTCAAGCCTTATGTCCTTCCTTGATGCCTTTTTCAAAAGATTATTTTCCTTAAGTTTTTTTTTTTACCTTTTTCCTTTAGTCTTCTTACCATAATATTTGAAATCCAACTCATCCTAAACCTTATCCATAACCGACACTATGGAAGAGAAACAAAAAAAAAAAAACTCACATGATCAACAAGGGATTCAAACCTCTTCCCTCTAAGCATGCTTATGGCGCCAACTCCACCTTTCTACTAACTCATCTTGTGCAAACTTTTACCAATTAAATTCCCTTAAACATCAGAGTCACTTGTTCCACTTCAATAAAGTACTCATTACTAAAATTTATTCTAATACCGAATAAATCCCAAGCCTTCTCAAGACTATACAAGCACAAAAAATTTAATCATTCAGAAGTTAAGCACCAAAAACATGTAACATATCGATACTCATATTTTTAGGATGTTACAACTCTACCCCCTTAAAGAAAATTTCGTCCTCGAAATTTACCTGGTTAAAAGAGGTGAGGATATTGTTGCCAAATTGCATCTTCAGGCTCCCACGTAGCTTCCTCCGCTCCGTGATTACGCCAAAGAACCTTAATCAATGGTACAGTCTTCTTTCTTAGCACCTTAACATCGCGATCTAAGATTTTCACTGGTTCTTCCTCGAAAGACAAGTCTGACCTCAACTCTACTTCTTTTACTGGTATTATGTGAGATGGATCCGATCTATAATGCCTCAGCATAGAAACATGGAAAACACTATGAATCTGGCTCAACTCCGAAGGTAATTCAAGCTGATAAGCCACTAGTCCTACGTGCTTCAACACATGGTATGGTCCAATAGACCTAGGGCTCAACTTTCCCTTCCTTTTAAATCTAAAAATCTTCTTCCAAGGTGAATCTTTCAGAATGACTTGATCTCCCACCGCAAACTCAATATCTTTACACTTCAGATCAGCATACGAATTTTGTCTATCCAAAGCTTCCTTTAACCGCGCTCGAATCACCTTTACCTTTTTTTCCGTCTCAGATATCAATTCAGGACCCAACAACTGTCGTTCCCCCAATTCAGTCCAACAAGTAGGGGTAAGACACCACGATTGCATAACGCTTCATAGGGCGCCATTTGGATATTGGATTGGTAACTGTTATTATACGTGAACTCTGGCAACGGTAGAAAATCTTCCCAACTACCTCTAAAGTCGATTACACAACCTCGTAACATGTCCTCCAAAATTTGAATTACTCTTTCTGACTGACCATCTGACTGAGGATGAAAAGCCGTACTGAAGTTTAACTTTGCTCCCAAAGCCTCATATAAAGCATTCCAAAACCATGATGTAAACCTAGGATCACTGTCAGATATGACAGACACTGGTACCCCATGCAACCTCACGATCTCAGATACATATAGCTTAACCAACTTCTGCAGCGAGTAATCCGTATGAACCAGTAGAAACTGAGCAGTCTTCATTAATCGATCTACTACCACCCAAACAAAATCTTTCTTAGTAGGTGTTAGGGGTAACCCACTAACAAAATCCATCGTTATCCGCTCCCATTTCTATAGAGGAATCTTTACCAGTTGTAATAAACCCGATGGTAGTTGATGTTCCGCCTTCACTTGTTGACAATTCAAACACTTTCCCACAAAATCAGTAACCACCCGCTTTAACCTTGGCCACCAGTACTGCTCATGGAGATCCCTATACATCTTATTTCCTCCGGGGTGCATAGCATAAGGGCTACTATGCACCTCTCGAAAAATCATTTGTCTCAAATCCAAATCCATGGGCATACAAACTCTTCCATGAAAACACAGCACGCCATCCTTGTTCAATCCAAAGTCCCTTATTATACCACTTTCAACTTGTTGCATTAAAGGACCCAACTTCTCATCTGATAACTGCTTTCCTTAATTTGCTCCAACCACAGAGGCTTCACTTGAAGTTCCGCTAGCAGACTGCCATTCTCATACAAACTGAGATGAGCAAACATTGCTCTTAACTCTGATACTACCTTACGACTCAACGCGTCTGCCACCACGTTAGCCTTTCTAGGATGGAACTCGATTGAGAAATCATAATCCTTTAACAGCTCCACCCATCTCCGTTGTCTCAAATTCAACTCCTTTTGGGTAAGAAGGTACCTAAGACTCTTATGGTCCGTATAAATGATTGACTTGTCACCATAGAGATAGTGCCTCCAAATCTTTAAGGCAAACAACACCGCAGCCAACTCTAAATCATGAGTAGGATAGTTGACTTCATGCGGCCTCAAATGATGAAAATCATAAGCCATCACTTTTCCACTTTACATCAGTACACATCCTAAACCCATGTGTGACGCATCACAGTAAATGATAAACTCTTTTCCAGCCTCAGGTTGAATCAAAACTGGCGCTTCCGTCAAAATCTTCTTCAGTTTCTCAAAACTTTCTTGTTGTTTATCAGTCCACACATAATGTACTCCCTTTCGCAACAGCTTAGTTAGGGGTGCAGCAATCAATGAAAATCCCTCAACAAAGCATCTATAATAACCAGCCAAACCCAAGCGGTTTCCAATCCAACACTGCCTCTACCTTTCGAGGATCAACTGTAATGCATCAATCGCACCCTAATCGAAACGGTGATTTCGGGACCACGAATCCAAACTCGAGAAATATTTAAATATTATATTTAGTGCTTATTATATATGAATTTATGTGTGTGAAAGTTTTGTAGAAAAATTTTATCGTTTGAGTATCGAATTAGACAAAAGGACTTAATCGCGTAAAATGTAAAAGTGGCATACTAGAGTGTAAAGTGCCTATTTGAGCATGGCTTCTTAATATGAAGCATTAAATGGGTAAATAACCCATTTTTAAAGTTAGTGGGTGGCTTTTGACAAAAATATCCATAGTATATATATTGGTTTTATTTTATATTAAAGGTTATATAAGTAATTTAATAAATTTCTTTATTATATGTTATAATAACATAAAATAAAGCCATGATATCATCCATTCTCTTAAGGCCGAAAGTTGAGAAAGATAAAAAGGGGTTTTGTTCTTCAAATTTCGGCAATTTGAGGCTTGATTTCAAGATCAAGAGCAAAGAAAAACGGATTTGGATCGGAGAAAGATGAAGGTTCTCGAATAGCCGATTTGCACGGTCTATCGACAACCGAGGTAAGTCCGTAAGCAAGTGTATACTATAGGAATAATTGTGAACATTGTGTATGATAAAGTTAGGAAATTTTAAGTATAAAATGTGTATTGGCCGAATGTGGTAGTATAACTTGATAGTGAGTTTTAAATTGTTAAATGTGATGTAAGTATGTAAGTTTGGTTGATGAATGAAAGTCGTATGAAGTATATAAGTTGTGGTGATTTCAAGATTAAGTAAAGTGTATTGAAATGTTAAATGTGTTGAATTGGGCTAAATGCCTAGCGTGCCTAGTGCCGGTGACATGTTCGGCTAAATGCCTAGCGTGCTCGTCGTGTTTGATATATTCGGCTTAGTGCCTAGCAGCTTCGTGCTTGATATATTCGGCCATCGCCTAGCGTGCTTCGTGCTTGTGACATATTCGGGCTTAGTGCCTAGCGACTTAGTGCCGGTGATTTATTTCGGCTTTAAAATGCCTAGCGGGCTTTATGCTTGAAACGCTATAAGTGGAGATTCAATATCAAATAAGTTGAGATGTTTATATAGTGTTAAGTGGTACAAGTTCGTAAGAACTAACCTACTATTTTAGTAGAGAATGAAGTGAACTAAAATTCTTATTGTATAGTTACGCACCGTTGATGAGTGTGACAAAAGCGCTTGTTCTTAAGTATAAGTAGAAATAGAAGATCGATGCCTAGATTGGTTTATATGGAACAATAATATTGTACAGGTTTATGATGTCATAGCAATGATGTTTAAGTAAAGAGCATTACTATTATTCAGCCATCAAAATTTTACATAGTGAAATAATTATGTTTCATATTACAAGCTTGGATTTTAATATGTTTGAATGTATGTTCATTATATTGATATTTGCTTGAGACTTACTAAGCTAGTAAGCTTCTTGTGTGTGTATTTTGTCTACCTCTTTCATAGATCTTGAATCGAACTACGTGCTTGAAGGATCATCCGTGAAGTCAACCACACTATCGACTTCTTTTGGTATTGAAAACTTGGTTTGTTATTTGAAAGGGCATGTATAGGCTAGACTAAACCGCTTAACCAATGTTTGTAATGGTGTAAATATGCTAGCCATGCGAAAATGGCTATCTATTTTGAATAACTTGTTTTGTGTTTTGAGGTTATAGTTTGCTCATGCCATGAACTATTAATTATACTTGATTATGGTTTAATCATGTGTGGAATGGTGCTATTATTTATGCATGTTAGGTTATGAAATGAATGATTTATAAAATAATTCATGATGATGAGCTTATTATATGATATATATATGTTTATAATGTTGGATTTATGATTCTAAATGAATAATGGTAAGTTTGGTGTGATATTAGGTTTAGTCAATAAAGTAAACGATGGATGTATATTGAAGTTATAAAATGTGAGATATAGGAGTTAAATAATGTTATGGCATGTATATTTGAATTGGTCATTTGATAGATAAGCATTAAGTTCAATAACGTATGGTTGTAATGGGCTATTTGATTCAGCTTTGTGTAAGTGAGTACATACATATATTATTCTTGGTTAGTTGTATATTAGGTTCAAACTTTTGATTAGTTTATTGATTGTTAGAACAAATAATGTTTAGATATGATATGTTTGTTATGTGATTACTTATATGAGATTTGATAAACCTTTTATATGTGAATAAGGGTGGTAGTTTAGTGAGCTGGATTAGGACTCAGTGCATATTATTTGGAAGTGTAAATTAGAAGCATGAGTTAGCCTTGTAAATTATGCATTTGGTAACAGAGAATATTAGTGAATTTGGTAAGTGTGTTCGGCTTAATGAAATAATGATATGAAAATTTTGGAATTGAATCTTAAACATGTGTATACATGACCATGTATATTCGGCCACCTAAGTGATATATGTACGTGATGTTAAATTATGATTATAGAGCTTGAACATATGGGTGTATTATATTTGGTTATAAAATGACATTTTGGTTTTGCAAGTTGAATGAAAATTTGTTATTTTAAATATATGAGCATTCGGCTGAAGTAGCATTTGGTATGAATAGTGCATGCAAAAGAAATAAATAAGTTGTTTAAATTTATGTGGCTCAATTATGTATATGTTAACAAATTTTAGGTTTGCATTGGTTCAATTAAGTGATTGATTAAAAAGTTGTGATTTAAATAAGATGTTCTCAGAACCATAATCCCATGACGGATAATGGTTAGGGTGATACATTTTATTGGTATCGAGCTACGGTTTAGTCGATTCTAGGACTACCGTAGTATGTAAGAGTCTAGCTATACATGCCTTTAAATTGTATATATGATAGTGTGGTGACTTCGACAATTTCGATTGTATTTTATATAGTAAATAGATTCGATCCCGATAGAGCCGTGGCCGATGATGTGGAGAGTGTCGCGCTGGTCTCGCACATGGATCGATGCCACTAGACTCTCAACCGCTATGAGTAACCACGAGGAGAGGCTAAACAAGCCTTCTACCAAATGATGAATGAATGGTTTACCCAGTTTGTTCAAAATAATCCGACTGTACAACAACCTCCACCCCCGAATAATCCAACTTCGGTACCTTTGGCAACCTCGATGATAGATCCAATGAGATCTAGTAGGCCTCCTGCTGATAAAATTAGGAAATTTGGGGTAAGAATTCAAGGCTAATGATAATGATGATGCGAACGAGCTGAAATGTGGCTTGATAACACTATTCGGTACTTGATGAGTTATCCCGTGCTCCGGATGAATGTTTAAAATGTGCTATATCATTACTTCGACACCGCCTATCACCGTGGATTACACTAGTATCGTGGTCCCAAAAGAAAAAGTGACATGGGATTTCTTTCGAATGAATTTCATAAGAAATATATCAACAGAGGTTCATTGACCGTAAACGCAAAGAATTTCTTGAACTAAAATAGGGGCAAATGACGTGGATCGAATATGAGCGAAAATTTGTCAGATTGAGCCGATATGCTCGGGAATGTGTATCAACCGAAGCCATTATGTGCAAAAGGTTTGAAGACGGTCTGAATGAAGATATAAAGTTGCTTGTTGGCATCCTTGAAATTCAAGAGTTTGTGACATTAGTTGAGCGAGCTTGCAAAGCTGAAGAGCTCGGGAAAGAAAAGAGAAGGGCTGAGACAGAAGTTAGAGACACTCGAAAGAGATCGTCGGGTAAGAATTTCCATTCCTCATCTAAGAAGTTTAGAGATGACTTCAGTCGACACAAAGCTACTTCAGATTCATTTAGACGTGATCGACCTCCAGTGGGCTCCCGAGCTACCTCGATGGCCAGTGTTGGTAACGTTCCATAAAATCGAGTTGAATGCAAACATTGTGGAAAATGGCATTCTGGGAGTTGTAGAGTTTGTGACCGGTCTTGCTTTAAATGTGGATCCTCAGATCATTTTATTCGAGAGTGCCCGATGTTAGCTGAGCCGAATACAGCACAAAACTCTAGACCGAGTAGTGCATCAGTACGGGGCAGACCACCCAGGCATTCTGGCAATGTAGGTGGTAATCAGAGAGGGACAAAGAACACAACAGATCGATCTGAGGCTAGAGCTCTAGCTAGAGCTTATGTTACTTGAGCTAGAGAAGATGTTGCTTCTCCAGATGTCATTACCGGTACTTTCACTCTTTATAATACTACTGTGATTGCATTGATTGATCCTGGTTCGACCCATTCATATGTATGTGAAACTCTGGTATTCAGTAAGACTCTGCCAGTTGAGTCTACTGAGTTTGTGATTCGCGTATCCAATCCTTTGGGTAGATGTATGTTTGTTAATAAAGTGTGTAAAAGTTTCCCATTGATGATTCGTGATTTTTGCTTCCCGCTTGATTTAATGTCGTTGCCTTTCGATGAGTTTGATATAATTTTGGGAATGGATCGTTAAATTCGCATGATGCAAAGGGTGAATTGCAAAAGAAAGCTTATTGATTTGAGACACCAGAATGGTGAGATCATTAGAATTGAAGCCAGTGATTCAGGTGGGTTTCCTACAATTATATCGTCGATGTTAGCCCGAAAGTATGTGAGAAAAGGTGTGAAGCTTATTTGGCTTATGTAATTGGATAATAAATTGTCGAGAAATGATTGAATCTGCATCTGATTGTATGTGAATACTCGGATGTGTTTCTGAAGAACTACCGGTTTACCCCTATACGAGAGATTGAGTTTGGCATTGAATTAGCTCGAACGACTCCGATCTCAATAGCTCCATATCGGATGGCACCTCTTGAGCTAAAAGAGTGAAAGCACAGCTTGCAAGAGTTAACAGATAGGGCTTTGCACCACCAAGTTTCTCTCCTTGGGGTGTACCATTCTTTTTGTGAGAAAGAAAGATGGAACGATACTTAATGTGTATTGATTATCGGCAACTAAATAAGGTAACTATAAAGAATAAGTACCGTTACCTCATTGATGATTTGTTTGATCGGTTGAAAGGGCTTCAGATTTTCGAAGATAGATTTGAGATCGGGTTATTATCGATTATTGAGTCGAGATACGATGTGCCAAAGACGTATTCGGACGAGGTACGGACATTTTGAGTTTTTGTAATGCCTTTTGGGCTTACTAATGCACTGCTATTTTTATGGATTTGATGAATCGGGTTTTAGATAGTTTTTGGATCGATTTGTGGTGATATTTATTGATGACATATTGATCTACTCCAAAGATGAAGTTGAACACGTGAACATTTGAGGTTAGTGCTACAAACTTTGCGAGATCATCGGTTGTATGCGAAGTTTAGTAAGTGTGAGTTCGGATGAAAGAGGTCACTTTTTGGGACATGTGGTTTCAAAGATCGCATTCGAGTTGATCCGAACAAAATCTCGGCTATACTTGATTGGAAGCCATCGAAAATGTTTCCAGATTCAAGTTTTTTGGGACTTGCAGGTTACTATCGACGATTTGTGAAAGATTTTTCTATGATAACAACCCCGTTAACAAAGTTACTGCAGAAAGATGTCTGGTTTGAGTGGTCAAAAAAATGTCAGAAAAGTTTTGATCAGTTGAAAGCCCTTTTGACAGAGGCTCCAGTATTAGTTCAGCCTGAATCGGGTAAAGAATTTTTTGTGTACTCTGATGCTTCTTTAAATGGTTTGGGCTGCGTTTTGATGCAGGAAGGCAAAGTTGTAGCCTACGCTTCAAGACAATTGAAGCCGCATGAAAGAAATTACCCGACGCATTGCAGCCATTGTGTTCGTGACCAAGATTTGACGTCATTACTTATTTGGCGAGAAATGTCATGTTTACTCGGATCACAAAAGTCCAAGTATCTAATGACTCGAAAGACCTGAATTTGAGACAACGCAGTGGCTAGAATTGTTGAAAGATTATGAATTGGTGATTGACTATCACCCGGAAAAGCTAATGTTGTTGCGTATGCATTAAGTCGAAATCATTATTTGCTCTTCGTGCAATGAATGTACGAGATGGCTATGTCTAGTGATGGTTCGATCATAGCGAAGTTACGAGCAAGACCAATGTTTATCCAACAAATTTGTGATGCACAGAAAGTTGACAAGAATATGATTGCTAAACGAATTCAGTGTGAAAAAGGTGCAGAGTCAGATTTTCAGATTGATGCAAATGATTGTTTGAATTTTAAAAGCCGAATGTGTGTTCCAAAGAACTCAGATTTGATACAGATGATTTTGAGTGAGGCTCATAGTGGCCGACTATCGATACATTCGGGTAGCACGAAAATGTATAACGACTTGAAACAGTTTTATTGGTGGCCTGGTATGAAACGAGATATATCTGAATTTGTTTCAAAGTGCCTAATTTGTCAGCAAGTAAAAGCCGAGCATCAAGTGCCTTCTGGGTTGCTTCAGCCGATCATGATACCTGAGTGGAAATGGGATAAAGTTACAATGGATTTTGTATCCGGTCTTCCTATGACATCGAGTAAGAAAGATACCGTATGGGTGATAGTTGATAGACTGACTAAATCAGCTCATTTTGTGCCAGTACGTACAGACTATTCACTTGATAAACTTGCTGAATTGTACGTATCACAGATTGTGAGATTGCATGGTGTACCGAGTTCCATTATTTCAGATAGAGACCCGAGATTCACATCACGGTTTTGGAAGAAGTTGCAAGAAGCTTTAGGTACTAAACTTCATTTTAGTACAGCCTTCCATCCGCAGACAGACGGTCAGTTCGAGCGAACTATTTAAATACTTGAGGACATGCTGAGATGTTGCATTCTCGAGTTTGAAGGTACGTGGGAACAATACCTACCTTTGATTGAATTTGCTTATAATAACAACTTTCAATCAAGTACCAAATGGCACCTATGAAGCCTTATACGGTAAAATGTCGAACACCATTATATCGGATCGAGCTCGGTGAAAATAAGATACACGGGTTGATTTGATTAAAGAGATCAATGTAAAGTGGCCATAATCAAAGATAATTTGAAAGCTACATCAGATTGACAAAAGTCTTATGTTGATATGAAACGAATGACATCAATTTCAAGTAGGAGATCGTGTATTCTTAAAAGTTTCTCTCGTGGAAGAAAGTACTACGATTTGGTCGAAAAGGCAAGTTGAGTCCTAGATTTATCGGACCGTATGAAATCATTGAACGATTGGGCTGTTGCTTATAGATTGAAGCTACCCTCCAATTAGAAAAGATACACGATGTATTTCATGTTTCTATGCTCCGTAGATACAGATCAGATCCGTCACATGTGATTGCTCCGTCTGAGATTGAGATACAATCTGATATGACGTATGAGGAAAAGCCGATCCGTATTCTAGCTCGGGAAATGAAAGAGTTAAGAAACAAAAAGATTTCCTTAGTGAAAGTGTTATGGAATCGACACGGAGTTGAAGAGGCAACGTGGGAGCCTGAAGATTCAATGAGGCAACAATATCCGACGTTGTTTAACGGTAAGATTTTCGGGGACGAAAATCCTTAAGGGGGGAGAGTTGTAACAGACCGAATCTGACCCTAATCGGAACGGTGGTTTTGGGACCACGAATCCGAACCCGAGAAATATTTAAATATTATATTTAGTGCTTATTATATATGAATTTATGTGTGTGAAAGTTTTGTAGAAAAATTTTATCGTTTGAGTATCGAATTAGACAAAAAGGACTTAATCGCGTAAAATGTAAAAGTGGCATACTAGAGTGTAAAGTGCCTATTTGAGCATGGCTTCTTAATATGAAGCATTAAATGGGTAAATAACCCATTTTTAAAGTTAGTGGGTGGCTTTTGACAAAAATATCCATAGTATATATATTGGTTTTATTTTATATTAAAGGTTATATAAGTAATTTAATAAATTTCTTTATTATATGTTATAATAACATAAAATAAAGCCATGATATCATCCATTCTCTTAAGGCCGAAAGTTGAGAAAGATAAAAAGGGGTTTTGTTCTTCAAATTTCGGTAATTTGAGGCTTGATTTCAAGATCAAGAGCAAAGAAAAACGGATTTGGATCGGAGAAAGACGAAGGTTCTCGAATAGTCGATTTGCACGGTCTATCGACAACCGAGGTAAGTCCGTAAGCAAGTGTATACTATAGGAATAATTGTGAACATTGCATATGATAAAGTTAGGAAATTTTAAGTATAAAAATGTGTATTGGCCGAATGTGGTAGTATAACTTGATAGTGAGTTTTAAATTGTTAAATGTGATGTAAGTATGTAAGTTTGGTTGATGAATGAAAGCTGTATGAAGTATATAAGTTGTGGTGATTTCAGTATTAAGTAAAGTGTATTGAAATGTTAAATGTGTTGAATTCGGGCTAAATGCCTAGCGTGCCTAGTGCTTAGGTGACATGTTCGCTAAATGCCTAGCGTGCTTCGTGGGTGATATATTCGCTTAGTGCCTAGCGTGCTTCGTGCTTGATGATATTTAAGCCATCGCCTAGCGTGCTTCGTGCATGACATATTCGGGCTTAGTGCCTAGCAGGCTTAGTGCCGGTGATTTATTTCGGGCTTTAAAATGCCTAGCAGGCTTTATGCCGGTGAAACGCTATAAGTGGAGATTCTGAATATCAAATAAGGTGAGATGTTTATATAGTGTTAAGTGGTACAAGTTCAGGTAAGAACTAACCTACTATTTTAGTAGAGAATGAAGTGAACTAAAATTCTTATTGTATAGTTAAAGACCAGTGATGAGTGTGACAAAAGCGCTTGTTCTTGCGTATAAGTAGAAATAGAAGATCGATGCCTAGATTGGTTTATATGGAACAATAATATTGTACAGGTTTATGATGTCATAGCAATGATGTTTAAGTAAAGAGCATTACTATTATTCACCATCAAAATTTTACATAGTGAAATAATTATGTTTCATATTACAAGCTTGGATTTTAATATGTTTGAATGTATGTTCATTATATTGATATTTGCTTGAGACTTACTAAGCTAGTAAGCTTACCGTGTGTGTATTTTGTCTACCTCTATTTTATAGATCTTGAATCAACTACGTGCTTGAAGGATCATCCGTGAAGTCAACCACACTATCGACTTCTTTTGGTATTGAAAACTTGGTTTGTTATTTGAAAGGGCATTTATAGGCTAGACTAACCGTTTAACCAATGTTTGTAATGGTGTAAATATGCTAGCCATGCGAAAATGGCTATCTATTTTGAATAACTTGTTTTGTGTTTTGAGGTTATAGTTTGCTCATGCCATGAACTATTAATTATGCTTGATTATGGTTTAATCATGTGTGGGAGTGGTGCTATTATTTATGCATGTTAGGTTATGACATGAATGATTTATAAAATAATTCATGATGATGAGCTTATTATATGATATATATATGTTTATAATGTTGGATTTATGATTCGGCAATGAATAATGGTAAGTTTGGTGTGATATTAGGTTTAGTCAATAAAGTAAATGATGGATGTATATTGAAGTTATAAAATGTGAGATATAGGTGTTAAATAATGTTATGGCATGTGTATATTTGAATTGGTCATTTGATAGATAAGCATTAAGTTCAATAATGTATGGTTGTAATGGGCTATTTGATTCGGTTTGTGTAAGTGAGTACATACATATATTATTCTTGGTTAGTTGTATATTAGGTTCGAACTTTTGATTAGTTTATTGATTGTTAGAACAAATAATGTTTAGATATGATATGTTTGTTATGTGATTACTTATATGAGATTTGATAAACCTTTTATATGTGAATAAGGGTGGTAGTTTAGTGAAATTGGATTAGGACTCGATGCATATTATTTGGAAGTGTAAATTAGAAGCATGAGTTAGCCTTGTAAATTATGCATTTGGTAACAGAGAATATTAGTGAATTTGGTAAGTGTGTTCGGCTTAAAGAAATAATGATATGAAAATTTTGGAATTGAATCTTAAGCATGTGTATACATGACCATGTATATTCGCCACCTAAGTGATATATATACGTGATGTTAAATTATGATTATAGAGCTTGAACATATGGGTGTATTATATTTGGTTATAAAATGACATTTTGGTTTTGCAAGTTGAATGAAAATTTGTTATTTTAAATATATGAGCATTCTATGAAGTAGCATTTGGTATGAATAGTGCATGCAAAAGAAATAAATAAGTTGTTTAAATTTATGTGGCTCAATTATGCATATGTTAACAAATTTTAGGTTTGCATTGGTTCAATTAAGTGATTGATTAAAAGTTGTGATTTAAATAAGATGTTCCAGAACCATAATCCGTGACGGATAATGGTTAGGGTGATACATCAACTCTTATTCCTTCTACTAACACTACATGACCCAAGAAAGTCACTTCCTTCAACCAAAATTTGCATTTACTGAATGTGGAATAAAGTTGCTTATCCCGTAAAATTTGCAACACGATGCGCAAATGTGAGTCATGCTCATCTTCATTCCTCGAATATACCAAGATGTCATTTAAGAACACCACTACGAACCGGTCTAGATAGGGTTGAAAGACTCGGTTCATCATGTCCATAAATGCAACTTGTGTATTGGTCAAACCAAACGGCATCACCAAAAACTCATAATGTCCATAACGAGTTCGAAATGCCGTCTTATGAATATCTGCCTCTTTCACCTTGAGTTGATGATAACCCAATCCCAAATCAATCTTGGAGAAAACTAAAGCTCCTCTCAATTGATCAAACAGGTCGTCAATTCTTGGCAATGGATACCTATTCTTGATCGTCAACTTATTCAACTGCCTATAATCAATGCACATACGCATCGACCCATCCTTCTTCTTGACAAACAAAATCGGTGCTCCCCACAGAGACACACTCAGTCGGATAAATCCCCGATCTAACAATTCTTGAATTTGAGCTTTAAGCTCCGCTATCTCCTTCGGCGCCATTCTATAAGGAGCAATGGACACCGGAGCCATTCTGGGCAGAAGCTCAATACCAAATTCTACTTCCCTATTTGGAGGTAATCTAGGAAGTTCTTCGGGAAAGGCATCTGGAAATTCTTTCACCGTTCTCACACCTTCCACCAATAATTCCTTGGCATCCAAAGTACTAACGAAGGTTAGGAATGCTCCATACCCTTTTCGCACCAACTTTTCTGCCTTCAGAGTAGATACTACATTTGCCAAAAAGTTTTTTCACTCACCAATCATAACTACCTCCTCATCATCCACAATCCTTATTGACATCCGCTATTCGCCACAATCCAATTGCGCCCAGTGCTTCACCAACCAATCCATGCCTAAAATAAGATCAAATTCTCCGAAAGGCAATTCCATCAAGTCAGCTAGAAATATCTCTCATTGAATTTCCAAGGGCTCGTCTCTAAACAATTTATTCACTATTACCGACTGTCCTAAAAGACTAATCACCGTCATCTCCCTATCAGTAATCTCAGATCCAATATTCAGGTTTCCAGATATAGCACTAGCAACATACGAGTGGGTAGACCTGATATATATCAAAGCAGTAAGCACATCAAAGATGAAGAACGTACCAGTTATCACATCAGGTGCATCACCTTCTTCACGACGCCTAACCGCATAGACCAATCCCGGTTGTCTTACCTCCGCTACCTCTAGAACCATTACCTCAACCCGGTGTACCTTGACCACATCCATTACCATTACCACCACGACCTGGTCCACGGCCTCTCGGTGGTCAGCCGAGTACCCCTAATGGTCGAAAGCATTAGGGTTACTGAGCTTCGAGTCGATCGGTCCGTCGAGGGCAATTCTTATACTGATGATCCTTGGAACCACATTTATAGCAGGCACCAGTTTTTCTCTAGCATTCCCCGGGGTGTCGTCTTCCACAGTCGGCACATTCTCACTCTGATTGGTAGTCTCTAGCTTGAGCTGGCTCGTCATTTTGTGGCCTCTTCTGAAACCTTTTAAAAGAACTTGTGTACTTAAAATCCCTCTTACCTCTGACTCTTTCCCGGTTTAGGCGTTCTGAATTCTTAGCCTCTTCAGCTATCTTGGCTTTCTCTACAAGCGAGGTAAAAGTCTGTACTTGTTGTGGGGCTATCAGTACTTGCAACTCATCATTCAACCCATCCTCAAAGCATACACAGCGCTCATGATCAGTCGGCACTATTGTGCGAGCATAATGACTCAAGAGAAGAAATTACGCCTCGTGTCGCCAATCGCCTTACTTCCTTGAACCAAATTTAGGAATTCCTTCCTCCGAGCATCTACATAACTTGTCCCGACGCATTTCCTTGGAAAACAACTTTAAAGAAATCCCAAGTAACTAATGCAGCCTCGGTGCCTTCTCAAACAGTAAGCCACCATTGATACGCCTCGTCCCTTAGTAAGGACACTGCTCCTCTCAGCTTCTGCTAGACGGTGCACTCCAGATCATCCATAATCCGTTCTACATCCTCAGCTAATATTCCGTAACATTCGGAGCTACACCGAAGACACCTCTAAAAACCTTGGCACCACTTGACTTGAGTCATTCCGATATTGATCCATGAACTGCTGGACCAGTTCTAGTCCCAGCAACCCTCTCTAGGACTCGTAACATTGCTTGAGTCAAACCATTGTCCTCTCTCAGATGGTCATGTGATCCAGTTTCACTCTCTGGTGACGCAGGTGCATCCATTTTCGGTATATGTCCCGATGCTTCAGACTCAACCCTAGCACCTCGTCCTCTACCACGGCCACATCTACCGCGTCCACGACCACGTCCTCTAGTGCTCATAATGACCAATTCGATTTTATCTAATTACGAGTTTTATGAATCAGAATACTATTTCAATTTTTATTAACGATATTTTATGAGATATAAGAGATAAAGTTATTTTCGCAATCACATCCTATAGTTTCAATCTCTACCATTTTCAACACCTAAAACTAGAAGTTCTAGAATGTTCCTATGATCATATAACAATAGTAAACATTCAATATACAAATACTTACTTGACTTGGTGTCGGATGCTCGTGGTGCCATACTACCTTTAAAAACATAAAGTCTAGAAATTTAAGTAGTTTTTAAACAAAAATCATTGTTGAACCCAAACCACAGCCGAGTTTTGAAATTGGGCTTTGATACCATAAAATCTAACACCCCAAACCCGGCCTATACATTTAAGACCAGACTTGGCATGCCACGCAGTTCGAACTTTAGTCCAGTCATCAATGCTTTTAATGAAAACAATTCTTCAAAACGATTTTGAAGATGGAGTTTATCAAAAATCGAGATTTATTTGAAAACCATGATTTTAAAACATGAGATTTTACAATTAGATTTTCGGAGAAATAATTGGTTAAAATAAATTTATAAAAGAGTTTTCACGAAATTTTACGAGTAAGTGATATTTAAGAAAAACCTTTTTTTTATCGTAAGTTGAAGAAAACATTTATCGTAATTAAATGTTTTATTTAAGTAATTAAGACATATTAAAATCCATCCATGAATAAAATCCATATAAATAATACCAGAGGCCTTATTACATCGCAATTGAAAAAGTACTTAAATAAAAATACTTAAAAGAAATTCAAAGTTTGTATAATTCATCATTCGTAGTATGGCCTCCACACGAAGTCATTCCCACCAAGCCTCCATTAATTATTATTACCGAGAAGGGTAAGAAAAATGGGGTGAGTTACTTAGAACTCAATGTGTAACCCACTTACCGTGTTCATTGGGCCAAAACCATTTAAGCAATTAGTCGGGCTTGAGCCCATTTACAAATGTACAATATAAAAAATAATGCATATGATATGCAATTCCCAACCAAGCCTAATTTCCATCCGCTACACACCACCGCACCAACCAACACACTGTGGGGATCAAGTCAACGCACCCCGCCAACACACCAATAGCGTATATTAAGCCAATTATAATATTTGTGGCGAGCCACCGAACTAGATTTTTGCAACAGCCATTCTTCTCTTCTTCAATTATCCAAACCTATGCGGTCATGTATATATATATAGATAATGCATAACAATATATTCATAAGGTAAATTTCAACAAAAAGCCTATATTACAAGTTATCAATTTGGCCCATTAGTCAAAATAGCAATTTTGGCCCATTTAACGATTTAGCAGACCTTGGCCCATTTAACACATGAAGCCCTTTTCACAATATTCTCACTTATCCAATTTTTCAAAATAATCATATGGCCCAAAATATCACTTTTTAACAAAATAACCCATTAAGGGCAAATCTGTAATTTTTTTCACAACCTTAATTCCGATTTCATGCATTCACACAAAAAGTGCTAATATACCATATTTTCCAATTTTATCGGATTTACGATTTTTATTCTAATGCTTACGTTATAATATAACCTATGAGATAAGTGTGAAGTTACACACCTGATTACGGTGAGAACTATACTTTCCCGCTCGTCGATATCTAAACACGCATCATGATGGATTAGAACACTAATACTTATTTGCAAAACTATTCTTAAAAATAAGCGTTCTAAACTTTTACCCTCGAAATTTTGAACAACTTCTATTTGTGGTTTCTTCCCGATTGATGATTCGTTACCCGTTGAATATTCACGAACAAACAAAGGTTCAGGCGTACGAATGACTTCAAATAATTGATTTTCGCCGGATGAGGGTCCACAACCCAGTGGAAAATCTCGAATTTTTGAAATAGCCCTTCGTTTAAATTTAGGGGGATAGCAGAACCACCCCACTTTTGAACACTATTCATCGCTCTTTTTGAACCTATCTTGTTTGCCTCCATTGACAAAAGATTATTAGTCCAAAAAGATTATTATTCCAACTTATTAAATAGGAAGATTAAGACTAAATGTCTTAAGTCAAAATCGGTTACCACAAAAATATCTTTGCGCTCACGGGATGATAATCGAGTGTTAACGTCCCTATGATAGAATTGATTAATAATTCACCTTCGACGAAATAACGAAATAATTTGAAAGTCCTTGATCCTTACCTTAACACTTCTATTCGATTTCTAGCGAGTCACTATGATTGCGAATACTCCGAGTTCGGCCGTCTCTAAAACACTATTAAGATGAATAGGATTGTTTAAAGGAAGAATAAGGAATGCTATTTTTCGGTTAAAAGACTTTCTTAAACAATGCCAAAGGCAAAGAAGAAGAAAATAAAGAATGAAAAGGGTTCTTACCACTTGGTTGAAATGAAAGTTGAAGGAATGATTGTCAAGAGAAAAGAAATGTGTAAGGAGAAGGTTCGGCTAAGAAAACAATTTTGATGGATAAGATGCTAGCAACATTCGGCCATGGAGAAAAGTACAAGAGAGAAAATGTGTTTCGGGTTTTCAAGGATGAATAAGAAACAAAGGGAGGGATTTGGGACAAGAGAGCATTCAGCCAAAGAGTAGAAAAGAAAGAAAAGAAAAGAAAAAAATGGTCTTTCTGCTATGGTGATTTTGGCACTAGAGAGGAAGAGCTTGAGATATTATGCAAAAATTGAGACCAAATGGTCAAAAACAATGACCAAAAGAAGAAAACAAGAATGCTCACAATGCACCATTTGCATTCAGTTATGGAGAGAAAAAAATGAGAAGAAAGTTTTGTGAAAAGAAACACCAAAATGACCAAATGGGATTACACACTAACTACACATCCTTACCAAAATCTACCACAAAAATTCGGCCACCCCCTAGTCCATAAAACCATCCATGTTCATAGACATAGTTGGCCATTCAATAGTTTCCAAAACATCTTCCATGATTCAAGCCTTATGTCCTCCCTTGATGCCTTTTTCAAAAGATCATTTTCCTTAAGTTTTTTTTTTTACCTTTTTCCTTTAGTCTTCTTACCATAATATTTGAAATCCAACTCATCCTAAACCTTATCCATAACCGACACTATGGAAGAGGAAACAAAAAAAAACAAAACTCACATTTCAACAAGGGATTCGAACCTCTTCCCTCTAAGCATGCTTATGGCGCCAACTCCACCTTGCTACTAGCTCATCTTGTGCAAACTTTTACCAATTAAATTCCCTTAAACATCAGAGTCACTGGTTCCACTTCAATAAAGTACTCATTACTAAAATTTATTTTAATACCGAATAAATCCCAAGCCTTCTCAAGACTATACAAGCACACAAATTTAATCATTCAGAAGTTAAGCACCAAAAACATGTAACATATCGATACTCATATTTTTAGGATGTTACACCATTCTTCACCTATGGAAGTCGAGCACTCAAGACATCATTTGATAACTGTTTCTCTTTAATATGCTTTACCCATGTCGGTTTCACTTGAAGTTCAGCTAACAAACTTCCATCATCATACAAACTAAGATGGGCGAACATCACTCTCAAATCCGATATTACTTTTCGGCTTAGCGCATTTGCTACAACGTTAACCTTACCAGATGATATTCGATCAAGCAGTCATAATCTTTCAATAGCTCAATCCACCTTCACTACCTTAAATTTAACTCCTTCTGAGTAAAAAGATACTTCAAACTCTTATGGTCGGTATAGATAACAGACTTCTCTCCATACAAATAATGTCTCCAGATCTTTAAAGTGAAAACTACCACTGCTAACTCCAGATCATGCGTGGGATAATTAATCTCATGTGGTCTTAACTACCGAGATGCATACGCAACAACCTTCCATCTTACATTTACACACATCCTAATCTTGTGTGTGAAATGTCACGATAAACCACGAACTTCTTATCGGCCTCAGGCTAAATCAATACCGGAGCCTCTGTCAAAGTCCTCTTAGCTTCTCAAAACTTTCCTGTTGCTTGTCAGCCCAAACAAAAGGTACCCCTTTCCTCAACAACTTGGTTAAGGGTGTCGCAATCAATGAGAACCCCTTAACAAACCTTCGATAATATCCAGCCAAACCAAGGAAACTCTGAATCTTTGCCACAAACTTAGGCGGTTTCCAATCTAACACCGCTTCAATCTTCTAGGGATCCACCCTAATCCCTTCAACAGATAGCACATGACCCAGAAATGTAACCTCCTTCAACCAAAACTCACACTTGCTAAACTTGGCGTATAGCTGCTTCTCCCTTAAAATCTACAGAACCACTCAAAAATGCGAATCGTGTTCCTCTTCTGCCATGGAATATACCAAAATGTTATATATGAATACAACGATGAACCGATCCAGATAGGGTTGAAAAACCCGGTTCATCATATCCATGAATGCAGCTGGTGCATTAGTCAACCCAAACGACATCACCAGGAACTCGTAGTGACCATAACGAGTCTAAAAAGCTGTCTTGCAAATATCCACTTTCTTGACCTTAAGCTGATGATGTCCCGACCTCAAATCTATCTTTGAAAAGATCGAGGCCCCTTTGAGCTGATCAAACAGGTCATCTATCCTCGGCAATGGGTATTTGTTCTTGATAGTCAACTTTTTCAACCGGCGGTAGTCAATGCACATTCGCATGGACCAGTCTTTCTTCTTCACGAACAACACCGGTGCTCCCTACGGAGATACACTGGGTCGGATAAAACCACAATCTAACAACTCTTGGATCTGAGCTTTAAGTTCAACCAGCTCCTTCGGTGCCATCCTATAGGGGGCGATGGACACCGGAGCCGTACCTAGAAGTAGCTCAATTTCGAACTCCATTTCCCGATCTAGAGGCAACCCTAAAAGCTCTTCTGGAAAGACATCCACAAATTTCTTTACTGTTCTAACCTCATTCACGATCACCTCATTTGCATCCAAAGCACTGGCAAATGTTAAGAAAGCCATGCGCCCTTTTCGCACCATTCTTTCAGCCTTAAAAGTAGACACTACATTGGACAAGTAGTCTCTCCTTTCGCCTATCACTAAAACTTCCTCATCCTTGGGAGTCCTTAACACCATGCGCTTAACAGCACAATCCAAGTTTGCATGATATATTACCAACCAATCCATGCCTAAGATCAAATCAAACTCCCCAAACAGTAGTTCCATCAAGTCAGCCAGGAAAATCGATCCTTGTACTTCTAGAGGTATATTTCTAAAAAGTTTGTTTAATACTACAGTCTGTCCTAAGGGACTAAGTACAATCATCTCCCTAGAAGTTGTTTCAGAGTTCATGCTCAAAGTTCCCGACACCACATTAGCAACATAGAAATATGTCGACCCAATATTAATTAATGCAGTAAAAGGTAAACCAAAAATAAGAAACATACCCGTTATCACATCTGGTGCATCCCTCTCTTCTCGGCGTTTGGCTGCATAAATTAACCATGGCTATCTTGCCTCAGTATTCCCAGCACCTCTGTCTGCTGCTCCACGACCCCGTCTAAAACCATTTCCTCCTCTGTTCGGACCTCAACCTCTCGGTATCTGTTGTTCACCCCTACCTGACTGTACATACCCCTGTCCGACCATCCGGGCTCTGTTCCTCTCCAGCGGGTAGTCTCTTATAAGATGATCCTTTGACTCACACCTGAAACATTCCCTATCTTATAAAATGATCCTTTGACTCACACCTGAAACATTCCCTATCTCTTCCCCAACGCTCTCTTGCATGTAACCTCCCACACTGAGTACACTGTCGAAAAATAGCAACTAGCGTTGCAACGCGACTCGGCCCATCAACCCTAGGCTTCTTTTGGAAACCCCTAGATAACCTTGACGGTCCATAACTCCTCTTGTTTCTGCCTCTATCCTTGTCCTTTTTTGCTTCTCAGTTTGAGTCACCTCCTCGGCTATTTTAGTCTTTTCCACCAGGATATTAAAATCTCTCTCCCACTGAGGAACTATCAACACTCGCAGCTGTCACATAGCCCATCTTCGAACCGGACACAACACTCATAGTCGATCGCAACTATCCCTCGGGCATACCGGCTCTACCATAGAAATTCTGCCTCATACTCAGCTACCGACTTACCCCCTTGGACCAAATTCAAGAATGCTTTCCTCTGAGCATCCATGTATATGGCCCCAACATACTTTCCTTGGAACGTCATCTTAAAGAAATCCTAATCAACTCGTTCCGCCGGAATACCCTCTCTCACGGTGAGCCACCACTGATAGGCCTTATCCCTAAGTAAAGACACCGTGCCCTTCAGCTTTTCCTCTGCCGTGCAGTCCAAGTCATCCATAATTCTCTCGACTGCCTCTAGCCAATACTCAGCCATGTTTGGATCTACCCCAGAAATACCTCGAAACATCTCAGCTCCATTAGCTTAGAGTCGCCCAGGGATGGACTTCTAAGTCTTCATTCCAGTGCTTGCCCCAGCCACTCATTCCAACACACGGAACATTACTTGAGACAGGGCATCATCTCCCCACAGTTCTGTCTTGCGAACTTACTCCTACCACAGGTGATGCTGGCTCCTCATTCTCAGGCTCATTCCTCGCTTTTGAAAGTTCCACCTCATTACCTTGGCCTCTCCCACGGCAACGAGTAACACATCCACATCCTCTACCACTTATATCTATCGCTCTGCTTTTACTCTGATTACAAATTTTATGAGTCATTATTTCTTTCCACTGTTTATTAACGAGTAGTTTTATGAGATAGAATTATAGGTAGTTCCTTCGCAAAGTACATCCATTCCTAAAGGTTTCCATCTCTATAGTAAAGTTTCTAAATTTCAACATCCACAGCAATACATCATATAACCACATCATGCAATTCACTTAATAATCAGACAACTTACCTGGTGGACCTGGGCCAAAAACTTGAGTGCCAATCAACCAAGATACAAGTTTCTTTTTAAACCATCTTAATACATAATTTGAAAATGTTGTGGCCCCAAAACACAAGGCCGAGTTTTTAAAATTGTGTTCTGATACCAAAATTGTAACACCCCAAACTCGGCCCAAATACTACGACCAAATCTGGCATGTCACTAGGAAGAAGTTTAGGAAATTTGACTTGTTTTGAAAAATTCTAAAAAAAAAAAAGAAAAACTAAAATTTTGTGGTTCAGTTGAAAACCCGTTGTTTCATTAACTTTGAAATTTAATTAGTTGAGCCTTGCGATTAAGTGACATTTGAAAACACTTACCAATTATTCAGTTATCAGGTTTTTAATAAAAATGCCCTTCTTATAATAAAAACGTTGTTTGACAGGTTATGAGAAAACTTTAGTTTATAATTAATACGTTCAACATTTAAAATCTGAAAGAAAATTTCCAAATTTTATAGTGGCCTTATTACAATCAAAGAAAAATCCCCATAAATGGTAAACGTTAAATAAAATAAAGTTTACTAGAAAAATCCATGCGTGGCCACCTTGAGTTCCTTCCAACCAAGCCCATAAAGCTAAGAATCACCTACAATTATTTAAACAAAAGCGTGAGTCACGAGACTCAGTGTGCAATTAGTCCACATAATCCACAGGTGGGCCTGAGCCCCAAAACACCATCGGTCGAATCCCAATTATATGATATAACATGCAATCAACATGATAGCCCAACCCAGCCTAGTTTTTCCATCCTCTACAATCCACTACATATTTCCATCCTCAACACACCTGGGGATTTCTACAATCAACCCTCCATCCTCTACACTCCTCTTTGGCTGTCATGCTGACAGACACACTACTCAAAGTCAATATAACGTGGCCTAGCCATCGATCACTATGTGACCAAATCACCGATATGATAATGTGGCACCAAGCCATCATTTAGTGTGACATTGTCACCCATAAGCACTTCCCCTTCATATCATAACCATCCCAATATCCCATGCACATACAATAAAGTATGATAATAGGTTATTTGATGTCATACATGCCATTTTAGTGTACACACATAGTCATGCTATCAATAATCATTATGAAGATAAATCATATAATACTGACCTAGAGTTTCTGTTTTACCCACCATGGGTAGTTTAATCACCATTGCCGAGATTTTCGGTTACACATAACATAATTATGATTACTACAAATAAAGAGTTGTATGGTAATTACACACATGTAAACCTGAAGAACTAAACTATCGATCTCGCTAGTGTCCTCACTTACAGGGATCACAACGATCTATTTACCCCTTTCAGAAGCTGGCCCACAACCCGTGGCCAATCACGAACGGTAGACACTGCACATCTCTTAAACTTAAGGGTTGGGTTTATGGGTCCAGCCCCTTCCTTTGCTTGACTGGTACTTGATTCCATAAAAATGATCTTGGTCAGAAGATCGAGTTAAACCGTTGAATAAGATAATATCAAAAATAATTACTTTGAATGAAGAAGTCCTTACACAAAATTGACAGAACCCGGAGGTTCCTCCACTTGAATTAACAGATCACCTGATATCCATACATAACTCCATATTAGATTTGGCCTTCTAAGATATGGGTTAAAACAAAGTGGCCTTCAGCCAAACGAATGATATAAACCACTTACCCTGATTGATCGAATCCGATTGATCCCAAAGACCCTTCAAACGCTGGCCAAAAGTAAGAGAAAAATAAAACCAAGCCCTTCCTATGTTCGGCCAAAACCCATGGAACAGGATTAATGCCTTTGATTCGGCAACTAAAAAAGAAGAGAGAATTAAAAGAGAAGAAAAGAACACTTACACCACTTAGAAGAATTCGATTGAGGAGATAGAGAGAAGAAGTGACGGCAGCCTTCAAAAATAAGAATGAATTAACAAGGTGCATGCCCAAGGAGATTCGGCCAAAGAGGAAAAAGGAAATAACATGAGAATCAAACTAGAGAAAGAAAGGAAAATGGATTTTGGCTTCTAGTTTCAGAAAGATGAATATTAAGATAGGGCCCTATAGATGATTTCGATTCAAGGTGATCAAGAGACAAATAGAGAATATGAACCAAAGAAAAATAAAGAGAAGAGGAGTGGAAGGGTTGAGGTTCAGCTTTAGGTAAAGCAGAAATGCTCACTTGTTGCCAAAATGCTAAAAGAAAGAAGAAGAATAAGAATGGTGGTGAATAGAAGGTTCGGCCAAGAGATTACCAGAAGAGAACACTTTTTGACAAAAGAAAGATGAGAGACTTGTTTCGGCTTTGATGGTGAGGGAAAGAACTCAAGTTACCAAAATACCAAAAGAGAATAATGTGGTTTCGATTTAAGCTGAAAGAAGAATGAATAAAGACCTTAGGGACTTTCGGCTACACAAAAAAAAAAAAGATTAAAATTTCCCGAAATGTAAACTACTCAAATGCCGAAAAAGAGAGCTCACTACCCTAAAGCTACCCCTTTAGAATTTTCGGCACTAACACTCCCTAAAATCGAATGCCTATCCTACCTAGCACCCCTTCAACAATTCGGCTAGCACCCTACACCACCTTCAACCCCTTAATTCTCTCCTAACTTCACTCTTGAACACCCATTTGAAATGGTTTGAAAGATTCAAAATAATTTGAAAGTTTCAAATCCCCCTTTTTACTCTTGTCCAACTATTCAAAAGTTTGACCAAATCACCTCCACTCTTCAAGGCTCCCAACCGAATCCCTCATCCAACCCTTTGACGCATGAGCAAAAATAAAAGCCATATTACTGGCAACGTGAATCGAACCTGCTCCCCTCTGCTTCCCTTGAGGATCACTTACCTGCTTCTTAATTGGTGCCTCCTTGCCACTTTACCACCCTAGTTCATGTGTTGACAAGCACACACAATAAACCTTAATTCCTTCCCTAATCAGCTTCCCTTCTAAAGTACCCAAATAGAAATTTTTTGGCAGGGTCTGACTTAACCCCGAGCCTTCCCGGAGACCCCAAACACACTCAAACAACATACAGAGTACACCAAACACATAGAAACAAGATAAATGCAGAGTCCCTAAATTTCAGATGTTACAATGCTGACATCATAAATAGAATACCAAGGTTTTTACACACGGGTAAGGGCACGGAGTGTCTTGGCCGTGTGAAGGACACGGGCTATAGACACAGGCGTGTACCAGGCCGTGCGAAAACCTTTGTAGGCTCAAAATGAAAAATAAAATCCACGCGGGATAGGAACATGGGTGTGTGTGACCACACGGCTTGCCCAGACGGGTGTGTTCCCTTCCACACAAGCGTGTGGCCCTGTTTTAAGCAATAATTTTCTAAGTCTACAAAAGTTTCTGGTTCAGTCCTGAACCATTCCGTATGTATATATAGGGTCTCGCAAACCCATAATAGGGACATACAATCTTGAATGATAAGTTTAGGGTTGAAACGAAATTTTATTGCCCGGTATTATATGTTTGAGTGAGTTAAGTTCAGTAATGCCTCATATCCAGTTTCAGCATTGAATATGGGTAAGGGGTGTTAAATTTAGTGGTATTATAGCTATGGTTTAGTCGATTTTTGGACTAATGTAGCATATGAATGAGTCTAGCTATACATGCCATACATATGAGTATTTACATAATCGTAGTGTGACGACTCCTGACAATTTAAATTGTGTTTTCATATAGTAAATAGATCCCAATAGAGCTGTGTCAGATGATGTAGAAAGTAATGTGCCGGCTCTCACCCAAGGGATGGTGTCGGATGAAAATAGGAATAGACCAACGACCATAAGTCAGAGAGGAAGAGAAGAGGCTAGGGAAGCCTTTCTCCATATGATGAATGCATGGTATACAGAGTTTTTTCGTACGAACCCAAATGTGCAACCCCCTCCACCCCCACCTATTCCTCAGTCTACCTCTGTAGCTCCCCAAGTGGTAGAAGTGGTAAGAAGAGAAAAGCCTTCAGTTGATAGAATTTAGAAACAAAGAGCCGAAGAATTTTGAGCTAGTAAAGATGATGATCTGGAAATAGCAGAATTTTGGCTTGAAAATAGTATTAGAGTATTTGATGAACTATCTTGCACACCTGAAGAGTGCATGAAATATGTTGTTTCTCTCTTGAGAGATTCTACTTATTAGTGGTGGAATACCCTTGTGTCGATTGTACCAAGGGAGAAAATCAATTGGGAGTTTTTCTAAGAAGAGTTCTGCAAGAAGTGCATTAGCCAAAGGTTTATCGACCAGAAAAGAAATGAATTTCTTGAATTAAAATAGGGTCAGATGATAATAACTGAGTATGAGCGTGAGTTCATAAGGCTCAACAAATACGCTAGAGAATTTGTGTCCGCTGAAGCCATTATGTGCAAAAGGTTTAAGGATGGATTAAATGAAGATATCCGATTGTTTGTTGGTGTCTTGGAATTAAAGGAATTTTTTGTGTTAGTGGACCGAGCTTGCAAAGTCGAGGTGTTGGTTAAAGAGAAAAGAAAAAATGAAATGGAGTCTCGTGACTCAAGAAAGAGACAACTGAATAAGTCATTTCAGTCCTCATCCAAAAGTTAAGAGACTTCACTATTCGATCAGCTACTTCAGCTGGGTTTTCGAATAGAAGTAAGGGTAAATAGTACTCGGGGATTAAAGCTTAGACTACTTCAATTGCTAGTGTTGGAACGCTTGACCAAATAGACCAGAATGTCCACAGTGTGGCAAACGTCACCCCGGTGAGTGCCGAGCTTATGAGAGAGCTTGTTTTAAGTGTGTTTCCTAAGATCATTTTATTAGAGAGTGCCCTGAGATGGTCAAAAAAGAGAAAATTCAGAGTACAAGGTTGGGAAGTACTACTAGAAGGAGATAGCATAGAAACTTGGAAAGTGGAATGAGTTGTAAGAGTACACCCAGAGAGCAGACTGCAAGATCTAAAGGTAGAGCGCCTGTGAGGACGTATTCCATTCGTACTCGCGAAGAGGCATCATCCCCTAATGTAATTATGGGTACATTTTCTCTCCATGATACTCATGTTGTTGCTTTAATTAATTCGGGATCTACCTACTCATATATTTGCATGAAATTAGTATCTTGTATGAGCCTGCCTGTAAAGTCTACAGAATTCGTGATAAAAGTGTCCAATCCTTTAAGCAAATGTGTCTTAGTTGATAAGGTATGCAAAGACTTCCCATTGATGATTAGAGGTCATTATTTTAAGGCGAACCTCATGTTATTTTCATTTGATGAATTCAATATAATTCTTGGCATGGACTGGTTAACCGCTCATGATGTGACAATAAATTATGGAAAGAAATACATTGAATTTAGATATGAAAACGGGGACATTCTTTGTGTTGAATCAGATGAACAAGACAAATCGCCTGTAGTGATCTCTCATTTGTCTGCCCAGAAATATGTAAGAAAGGGATACGAAGCTTATCTTACTTTTGTAATGAATGCCAAAGAAACTGAGTTAAGAATTGAATCAATGCCGATAGTATGGGAGTATCTAGATGTATTCCCAGAAGAATTGCCAGGGTTGCCTCTGGTTAGAGAGATTGAATTTGGCATTGAATTAGCCCCAGGTACTACGCCTATATCGATTGCTCCATACAGAATGGCTCCAACTGAGTTAAAGAATTGAAGGCATAGTTACAATAGTCGACAGACAAAGGCTTTGCACGACCGAGTTATTCTCCGTGGGGTGCTCCAGTATTATTTGTGGAAAAGAAAGATGGTTCCATGAGATTATGTATATATTATGGACAACTTAATAAGGTAACCATGTAGAACAAGTACTCATTGCCAAGGATCGATGATTTGTTTGATCAATTGAAGGGAGCCACTACGTTTTCCAAGATAGACTTGAGGTCCGATTATTACCAGTTGAGGGTCAAAGACTCAGACGTGCCAAAAATTGCATTTCGAACAAGGTATGGGCACTATGAATTTTTTAGTCATGCCTTTCGGTTTAACAAATGCCCCTGCTGTGTTTATGGATTTAATGAACCGCATCTTTCGGCCATACTTGGATAAATTTGTTGTGGTTTTTATTGATGATATATTAATTTATTCTCGTGATGAGAATGAACACGCCGAACACTTAAGGTCGGGTTTACAAATTTTACGAGATAATCAGTTGTATGCCAAGTTTAGTAAAAGTGAATTTTGGCTTAAAGAAGTTGGGTTTTGGGGCACATTATCTCGGGAGATGGAATCAGAGTTAACCCAAGCAAGATTTTAGCTATTGTTGATTGAAAACCGCCGAGAAATGTATCTAAGGTTAGAAGTTTTCTGGGCCTAGCTGGCTATTACAAACAGATTTTCAAGGGATTTTCTATGATAGCTACTCTGATGACGAGGCTATTACAGAAAGATGTAAAGTTTGAATGGATAGAAAAGTTTCAACAGAGTTTCGATAAACTAAATGCATTGTTAACTGAGGCTCTAGTTCTAATGCAACCTAAATCGGGAAAAGAATTTGTGGTTTATAGTGATGCATCCTTAAATGGATTGGGATGTGTGCTTATGCAAGAGGGCAATGTGATAGCAGATGCCTCTAAACAGTTAAAGCCGCACGAGAAAAATTACCCGACACATGATTTAGAGTTGGTTGTTATTGTGTTTGCATTGAAGATATGGTGACACCATTTGTATGGTGAAAAATGTCAAATATTCACCGATCATAAAAGCCTAAAGTACTTGATGACTCAAAAGAAATTGAATTTAAGGCAACGAAGATGGTTAAAGCTGATAAAAGACTATGAGCTAGTGATTGACTACACCCAGGAAAGGTGAATGTAGTCACCGATGCTTTGAGTAGAAAATCCTTGCTTGCATTTAGAGCTATGAATACACGGGTGACTTTGTTAAGTGATGGTTCCATTCTAGTTGAGTTGAGGGCTAGGCCAATGTTTCTCCAAGAGATTTGTGAAGCTCGAAAAGGTGACAGCGACTTGCAAGCCAAAGGAGTTCAGTGTGAGTCGGGTGTTAAGTCTGACTTTCGGATTAATCCTGATGGATGTTTAATGTTCCAAGACAGAGTCTATGTACCAAGAGATGATGAGCTCATTTAGAAAATCTTTCACGAGGCACATAGCGGATGTCTATCTGTACATTCAGGTAGTACAAAATTGTATAATGATTTGAAGAAATGGTATTGGTGGCCGAGTATGAAGAAATATATTTCTGAGTTTGTATCTAAATGCTTGATTTGTCAGCAAGTGAAAGCTAAACACCAAGTACCTTCGGGTTTACTTCAGCCTATTATGGTTCCTGAGTGGAAATGGGACTGTGTTACTATAGATTTTGTAACGGGTTTGCCGTTGACACCAAGCAAGAAAGATGTCGTATGGGTTGTGGTAGATGGACTTATGAAATTGACCCATTTCATACCTGTACGCATTGATTATTCACTGGATAAGTTCACAGACTTGAATGTTTTAGAGATTGTAAAATTACATGGAGTGCCCTTATCCATTGTATCGGATAGAGATCCAAGATTCACATCCTGTTTTGGAAAAAGTTGCAAGAAGCTTTGGGCACAAAGTTGAGTTTTTGTACAACTTTTCATCCACAAACTGATGGATAGTCAGAGAGATTAATACAGAACTTTAGGATATGTTTCAGTGCTATTTTCTTGAGTTCCAAGGTAGCTGGGAAAAGTATTTACCAGTGGTAGAGTTTACATACAATAATAGTTTTCAAACGAGTTTGAAAATGGGGCCTTATGAGGCATTGTGTGGGCGAAAGTGTCGAACGCCTTTGTATTGCACTGAACTCAAAGAAAATTAGGTTCACAGGGTCGATCTGGTTAGAGTAACCGAATAGGAAGGTAAAAGTAATTCACGATTGTTTAAAAGCTGCCTCAGATAGACAAAAGTCTTATGCGGACTTGAAACGGAAAGAGATTGAATTACAAGTTGGTGATAAGGTATTCTTGAAAGTGTCACCATAGAAGAAAGTTCTCAGATTTGGCTAGAAAGGCAAATTGAGTCTGCGTTTTATCGAACCATATGAGATCACTGATAGGATAGGACCTGTAGCTTATTGACTGGCTTTGCCATCTGAGTTGGAAAATATTCATGATGTGCTCCACGTGTCTATGTTATGTCGTTACTGATCAGATCCTTCGCATGTGATTACACCGACAAAGGTTGAAATTCAACCCGACATGACTTATGGAGAAGAACCGGTTAAGATTTTGGCACGAGAAGTCAAACAATTAAGAAACAAAAGTATAGCCCTTGTGAAAGTACCATGGCAAAGACATGGGGTAGAAGAGGCTACATGGGAGTCCGAAGAGGCTATGAGAAACCAATATGCAAAATTTTTTACATGAAAGATTTTCGGGGATGAAAATCCCTAATGGTGGAGAATTGTAACATCTCGATTTAACGCTTAGTCAGAATAGTGGCTACAAAACCACAAATTCGAGGTAGAAATATGTGTTTTTTCTTACTATTATGAGGTCTATGGAATGTTTGCATGATTATGTGAAAATTTCATGAAGAAATTTTATAAATTAGTGAACAATTTGTCTATTAAGACTAAATTGCAAAGATTGGAAAATATGAAATTCTAGAAGATTTAAGTATGAAATAACATTATAAAAATTATTAGAAGTCCTTATTTAGCAATTAGACCAATATATGTCAAGATGGAAAAAATAGACATAGGATGGAAAAATCTCAAGGAAGGGGCCTTAAGGGCATTTTTGTCATTTGGTTAATAAAAGAATTAAAAGGGAAAAATAAGTCAAAATTCATGTCCATCTTCTTCCTAAGTGACGAAATTTTCAAGCTCTCCATAGCTAGGGTTTCTTCATCTTTCAAGCTTGATAGTAAGCACCTCCTAGACCCGTTTTTAATGTTCTTCATATTTTTTAGATCCTCGTAGCTCGATTTAGCTATTTCTAGCTATATTTTGAGCTAGTGTTTATTTTAAAAAATTTACCCATGTATGACATGCATGTATTTTGATGATTCATGGAAGAATATGAAAGTTTGATGCATGATAAAAATCTTTTTCTAAGTGATTTTCATGGGAGATCCATAAAAAAGGACAAAATTATAAAAGCTATAAAAATGGTCATACATGAGTGAATTAGTGGAAATTGGGGGCTGTTGTAGTTATGAAAATGATTCAGCTAGGCTTAAAATACAAGGAAATTAAATAAAAATCATTTTACGAGCCTAGGGGCAAAAGTGTAATTATGTGAAAGTTTAAGGGCAAAATTGTAATTTTTCCAAAGTATGATCCATGGGTTTATTTAGTCAATGTAAGTATTAAAAAAGTGAAATTGTTATTATAGATCAAGAAACACGAAGCCCGGATCGAAATCGAGGCAAGAACAAGGTTGTGGACTAAATCAAACAACTATACGTATTTTGAGTACCGAGGTAAGTTTCTATGAAATTAAAGCTACATAATGTTATTATGATTTTAATTATTATATTATGAGAAATGTATATTATTTCCATGAAGTTGATAAATGATGTCTTGATGAAATTACAATGAGATCATGTTAAGTTGAAGTCCTGGTTGAACATTCGGAATAGCAAGGATACCAGTGTCACAACATGAGATAAGGAAGGTCCTGTGTAAGACCATGTCTGGGACATGGCATCGGTACCAAAAAGAAGGAAGGTCCCATGTGACACCATGTCTGGGACATGGCATCGGCACCAAAAGAAGGAAGGTCCCGTGCAAAACCATGTCTGGGACATGGCATCGGCACCAAAAGAAGGAAGGTCCCGTATAAGACCATGTTTGGGACATGGCCTCGGCACCAAAGAAAGATCTCGTGTAAGACCATGTTTGGGACATGGAATCACATCTGTATATGATCTCGTATAAGATCATATCTGGGATATGACATCAACATCGAGATATGAGACCCCGTGTAAGACCATATTTGAGATATGACATCGGCATCGAGATATGAGACCCCGTGTAAGACCATATTTGAGATATGACATCGGCATCAAGATATGAGACCTCGTGTTAGACCATATCTAGGATATGACATTGGCATCAAGATATGAGGCCTCTTGTATGACCATATCTAGGATATGGCATTGGCATCGTGATACACGTATGATGAGATTGAGTATCCTTCGATATTATGAGTAGTTCAATGGGCAAAGAGCTAAGTTTATGTACAGATGACCAATAGTTAAGCTTATGTTTAAGAGTATAAAAGCACTAAAGTTATGTGATGAGGTGATACAGGCACTCATGAGTAACTTACGAGAAATGAATGCAAAATTTGATATGTAATTTGGTAAGAGTATGCATGAGTAAATTATGTTGATGTGTTTGAGGACTTGCGTATTATTCAATGAGATGAATGGATGCTATTATAAGACTTAATGTTGCTATTTATTTCATGCAAACTTACTAAGCTTTATGCTTACCCCTCTCTTTTCCCTTTCCTTGTAGTATCGCCAAGCTAACTCAGGGATCGTAGGACGTCGGAACATGGGCTAGGAACATGCCAGGCTGTGTGAAAATCCCTGTAGGTTTGAAATGAAAAATAAAATCCACATGGCCTAGGAACATGGGCTTGTGTGACTACAAGTCCTGCCCACACGGGCGTGTTCCCTTCCACACGAGCGTGTGGCCCTATTTTAAGCAAAAATTTTCTAAGTGTACAAAAGTTTTTAGTTCAGTCCCGAACCATTCCGTATGTATATATAGGGTCTCGCAGACCCACAATAGGGATGATACGATCTTGAATGAGAAGTTTTGGGTTGAAACAAAATTTTATTGCCCGGTATTATATGTTTGAGTGAGTTAAGTTCTGTAATGCCTTGTATCTCATTCCTGATGAATATGGGTAAGGGGTGTTACATGTTAGGCTAGTAATCCAAGCTGGAAATTTGAAACTCAAGCCAGTAATGTTCCAAATGCTGAATTCTAGTGGGCAACATGATGGGCTACCATATGACGATGCAGGAGAACATCTCAAATTATTTTTTATTGATTTGTCCTTCCTTTAGTGAACAAGGCGTTCCTGATGACACTTTGAAGATGCAGTTATTTCCTTATTCCTTGCAAGGAAGAGCTCGTACGTGGTTCTTTGGGTTACCTGTCAGGTCAATTACTTCTTGGAATGCACTTGCAACACAGTTCATTTTGTAATTTAACCCACCGACAATGGATGCTCATCTCTGAAATGATATTACAGCTTATCATTAGCTGGATGATGAGAATCTTCACACTACATAGGAACGTTATAAATCTTTTCTTCGATGATGTCCCTTGCACGACATTGAACAGGAAACACAAATTGAGATTTTTTATAATGGGCTGAATTCACACATGAGGAATCTTGTCGATGCATCGACCAATGGACCTTTACTGAATTGTACTTATAATAATGCGACATAATATCTACACTTAGTGCTCAAGTTTCTTCATTTGCAAATATGATAAAAAATATGCAGGGAACTAGTGACATTGCATCTATACAAGTTGCTCAACAAGTTGATGTTCCTACCTTTTTTTTGGGAGATTTACAGTGACAATCACAGCTATCAAGATTGTCTACAACATGAGGAGAATGCCTTTTATGTCAGTAACATCCACAACAATTCTTACGGCACCTCTTATAATAATTCTACATGCAATCAACAGCCTTGGGGAACTCAGAATGCTGGACAAAATGCTGCAACATTCTGATACGAGTGTATATCTACTCAAGGAAATTATAGTTCAAGACAAGGGAATTACCATCCTCAACAACAAAGCTACAATCAGCACACCCAGATGCATCCACACCAAACCCAGACACAGCCACAATATTCTTCAATATCGAATCAGCATGGTCAAGAATATCGACGACAACAGTACACGTAGGCTTCTCCTTCTGACCAG
This sequence comes from Gossypium rotundifolium, assembly GCA_025506655.1. Lineage (NCBI taxonomy): Eukaryota > Viridiplantae > Streptophyta > Magnoliopsida > Malvales > Malvaceae > Gossypium > Gossypium rotundifolium. The sequence continues at coordinate 65,674,580 of CP106726.1, forward strand.
TTAGTAGCTTTTGAAGCTTTAATGCGGGAGCATATGACTCGTATAGAAGCTATTGTGAAATGAATTCATCTTCTATTCAGGTGTTGGAGGCACAATTAAGACAACTTGCTTTGAATCTGAATACTCGACCACTGGGCACACTACCTAGTGACACGAAAAATCCCAGTCCAAGGGGAAAAGAACACTGTAAGGCTTTCGCTCTTAGGAGTAGTAAACAAACTAGGGAGCTGATTACGGACTTTACTATAACACCAAGATACCGGTGAAGTGATTTCTAGTGAGAAGGTTGAATCTAACAAGCTTGTCGATGCACCAGACAAAGAAATTCCACAAATTGTCACTCATATGCCTAATGTCCGACCCTAAAATTGTTGATGCAATCAAAGGTGTTGGTGCAATCAGATGTATCTCCATGCTTACCTTTTCCACAAAGATTCAGGGAAAGTGAGCAGGATATGTAGTAATAACAGCTCCTTAACACACTGAAGCAACTTCAGGTCAATATTTATTTAGTAGAAACTCTGTGACACCCCAAACCCGGCCCAAACGTTACGACCGAATTTGGTATGTTACAGAGAAAACATTTTGGAAACCCTTGTTTAGCCGATTTAATTTAAAGTAAAAGATATTGTCTTGTTTAAAAAAAACAGTTGAGATGTATAAAGAAAACAATACTTAGTTCGTTTAAAAAAATATATTAGGTTAGATTGTTACCTATTTCAGATGTACCCGATGGCACAGAAAACTTTTTACGTTTGATTTTAAGAAAATTTGTGTAATCATTTTGAAGTTATTAAACAGTTTAAATAATTCATCCAAACATGTAAAATAATAAAAATAAAATCTTAGGAGGCCTTATTACAACTGAACAAATAAAACCGAAATAATATAAAACAATTCAAAATCCATTTAATCCATATTTCTCTCTGCATGGCCACCTCGAGTCCATCCGGCTCCACATCCGTGATCTACGAGTCACCTGAAAAATATTAAAGGAAAAGGTTCTGATCATGTAACATTTAATAAATCAGGGTTATAATTGACTTGGTATAGTTTGTTACCCGATGGTAACATCTTTTAAAAACCCGTAGAAGTTTATTAAGTTTGAAAAAAATTACTTTTAACCGATTCATTTAATATTTATAAAATTCCATTTTGTAACATAACATAAGTAAAATAAAAATAACATCCACATAATAAATAGCGGCCTTATTACAATCCCAAAATAAAAACTTAGAAATTAATAATTTTAACTAAAGCAAAGTAAAAATAACTCCAACGACAAGCATGGCCGCCGAGCCCTCTCCTACTCCATCTCCGCCATCTACTCATCTCAAAATGTTAAGGAAAGGGTGAGTCACCAAGACTCAATGTGTAAATCCCCACCCAAAAAGCACTCATACACAAGATATTAATTAACATGCAAATATGCAACCCAACCTAACAATCCATACTCCTTAACTACCCCGTGTGGTCAAAACCATGATGACTTAGAGTCACAAATTAAATGATGGGGCCAACCCATCGTGTGGTCAAAACCATCGATGACCATCGGTCACAAATAATCAAGTGTGGTCAAAACCATCGGTGGTACCAAACCACCGGGACTTAGTTGCAAATAATCAATCGATGTGGTCAAAACCATCGATGACCATAGGTCACAAATAATCCGATGGGGCCAACCCATCTTGTGGTCAAAACCATCGACGACGATCCATAAAATCATCCCCTCCTCTCATCAATCCCACCATCACATGCTTATACATCAATTATCATATATCATGTCATAGCATTTAACATACTATGATGGTATGCAAATCGATATCAAAAATCACAAGTTAGGGACTTACTCTGATACCGTGATTATGCCACAAGCTAATCACAACCAAAAGATTAAAGGCAAACAATTAAGTCATGAAATTAATATAGTGTGTAGTGAGATCTTACACACCTGTTTCTACTGAATTCCTAGATCCTGAAGATCAAATCTACAACGCTAGATCTTGCCCTATATTCGCCAATCATCTTTGTTAGTATCAAAAGCCTATTCGGCCAAACCAAGATTGTACCAAAGGGTTTCACACGAACCCGAAACCTTACCTACACATCCTTTGAACACTAACCACCTCACGATATGTAAATTCGTTTCACTTCCCTACAATCGGCAACCATTCATATTAATAGCCTTCGGCTTTTCGAACACTAAAAATATAGTCTATTAAAGTAGATCCTTACCACCACTTACCTTAGGAGAATAAATCCTGAAAGTTTCCCCTTAATGGCTATGGCTTCCCTACAATCGCTTTAACCGTATTAGTAAGAATCATAGGCCATAACTTTAATTCTAAAAGAGATGATTACCCCTTACCACACTTATTGAAAATTGGTAGCACCTCTTAATGTTGTGAGAGGGGTTCAGCTACACTTTTAGAAGAGAAAGGAACCGAAACAACACCCTTTTCCTCAAGGGAGATTCGGCCAAACACAAATGGAAGGGCTGGAAATTTTCTCTTAATAGAGGGGGTAGATTCGGCTAAAAGAAGCAAGAGGGGAAGAGAATTTTTGAACAATTTTGGGCAATTGTATAAGGGAATTTCTAAAGACAATGAGGAGAGAAAGAAGAAAAGAATTTGCTGGAATTTTGACACTTCTTTGTCAGAATAAAATCAAATATGGATAGCCCCAAGGAGTCCAAATTTTGGCAAACACTCTCCCTTTTAGGTGATAATTCCATCTTTGAATTATCAAAGATAATGCATGATTTATCTTCCAATTAATCTTTTAATCTCCTTCAACAATTCAAAGGCAAATAAACCACTAATAACTCCCCTCTTCCAAATTAATATGAGAAAAAAAATAAGCTCAATATTATCACTTGAAGAGTCCAAATTGCAGCCATCACTCCCCTCTCCACTCGCCAGCCTAAAAAAAATAAAAACCCAATTTGCTGCTCCAGGGGTTCGAAACCAAGACCCACTGCCGTAGCCCCCTTAAGCACCCCTGGCCAACTCTCCCAATTGACTTTCATGTCAATTTACCCCACCATTTAATTATAAGGCCTTCTTCCTAGCCCTACTCCTTTAACGCCAAAGCCCAAAAAAAAAATAAGACTCCTTGCGTCCTTTACATCTCGAACCCGAGACCTTAAACCAAAGCCCTTGTGGCGCCCCAAGCCACTCCACCAACCTGCCTTTCATGCCATGAACCTTTACCAATTAATTTTAAGGCCTCCCTACTTGCCCCTTTCTTTTAACGTCAAGAAGCCCAAAAGAAAAAACATATCCCCTTGTTACTTCCACGGATCAAACCTCCTCCCTAGCTCACTCCCTTGACGCGCCAAGCCAACACACCAATTACTTTCTTGTGTCATGCTTCTCCTAAATTTTATTTAAGCCCTATCTTCACCTAGCTCCCTCCTTTTAAGCCCTTAAAAGATATTTTTAATTCCAAATCCGACCTAATTCAGGGTTATTTCTACACCCTAAAACATGCCAAATAAAATCATATTATTTATTTCTTTAAGCACACATGGGAAATTAATTGAATTACAAATAACCCCTAATTCAGGGTGTTACACACTCTTTTGCAAATTCTGAATTATGGGAAATTTATGAAGGAACCCTTGTCCAATAAGAAGAAACTAAGTGATATGGAAACTATTGCACTCACAGAAGGCTGTAGTGCTATTTTGAAAAATAAGTTACCCCTCCAAAATGAAAGATCTTGAGAGCTTTACCATCCCATGTTCAATTGGCAACCATTATTTAGGCAAGGCTTTATGTGACTTGTGAGCTAGCATCAACCTAATGCCGCTTTCAACTTTCAGAAAGTTGGAATTGGTTACATGAAACCTATTGCAGTGACATTACAACTAACTTATCAATTATTGGCTCAACTCGAAGATAAAATCAAAGACATCTTAGTTCGTATGGATAATTTTTTTTTTGGGTTGATTTTATCATACTTGACTGTGAGGTAGAAAAAGAGGTTTCCATAATCTTGGGATGACCATTTTTAGCCACCGACGAACTCTTATTGATGTTTTCAAAGGTGAACTGACCATGCGACTTAATGATGAGCACACTACCTTCAGTGTTTTTAAATCTATTCCATGCAAGGAAAAATAAGAATGCCATACTGTCGATGTGCTAGATTATCTAATTACGAAAATGTTCAATGACCAAAGCATAAGACTTTCTGAGGAATTTTACAATGACATCGGATGATGAATTCTTAGATGATTGTGATAACATGGTTGAAGCTAATAATATTGAACTTAGGCATGGATGGCATATCAAATATTTAGATTTAGCCAATAGAACAACTCCAATTTTCAATCCATCTATTGTCGAAGCTCTTACTTTGGAATTGAAACCATTGCCTACTCTTCATAAATACATCTTTCTTGGTGATAACAATACTCGCCAGTTATTGTCTCTGCAACACTAGATGTAACTCAAGAAGAGAAATTGGTCCATATTCTTAAGCAACATAAATGAGCTATTGCTTGGAGTATTACCGATATCAGAGGCATTAGTCCATCTTTTTCCATGCACAAGATCAAGTTGCAAGATGAAGGCAAGCAATTGATTGAGCAACAAAAAAGGTTAAATGAGAAGATGAAAGAAGTTGTTAAGAAAAAATTATAAAATAGCTTGATGCTCGAATGATTTACCCTATTTCTGATAGTAATTGGATAAGTCCAGTGCAATGTGTTCCTAAGAAGAGTGGCATCACAGAGGTTAGCAATGGCAAAGACGAATTAATTTCTACACGTATTCCTACGGGATGACTAGTTTGTATGGATTATCGCAAATTTAATGTTTCCAAAAGGAAGGACCACTTCCCACTTCCTTTCATTGACCAAATGTTGAACAGGCTTGCTGGATGAGCCTATTACTACTTCTTAGATGGCTATTCTGGGTACAATTAGATTGCTATTGCACCGAAGGATCAAGAGAAAACAACTTTTACCTGTCCTTTTGGTACTTTTTCTTTTCGTCGAATGCTTTTCGATCTTTGCAGTACACCAGCCACATTTCAAAGGTGCATGATGGAAATATTCTCAGATATGATTGAAGACTCTTTAAAGGTGTTTATGGATGATTTCTCAAATTATGGGAATAATTTTGATTATTGTGCTGGCAATTTGGATAAAGTATTGCAGCGATGTGAAGACAGACATCTTATTTTAAATTGGGAAAAATGCCATTTCATGGCAACAGAAGGCATTATGTTAGGCCATAGTATCTCTCATCAAGGAATTGAAATCAACAAAACTAAAGTGGAAATTATTTGAAAATTACCTCCACCGACAAATGTCAAAGGTATTCACAGTTTTCTAGGGCATGCGAGATTTTACCAAAGATTTATTAGAGATTTCTCGAAAATTGTAAAACCCTTATGCTCATTGCTGGAAAATAATAAAAATTCTTCTTTGACGATGCATGTCTAGATGCATTCATTCAATTGAAGACGAAGCTAATAAATGCACCCATTGTCGTTGCACCAGATTGGTCTCATCCTTTTGAAGTTATGTGCAATGCAAGCGATTTTCCTATGTTTGTTGTTCTAGGATAACGCAAAGGAAAAACATTTCACGCCATATATTATGCTAGAAAAACTCTTTTAGAGCTCAAATCAACTATACCACTACAGAGTAAGAATTGTTGGCTGTAGGTTTTTCTTTCGACAAGTTTCATTCTTATCTTGTTGGCACAAAGGTTACCATCTTTACTGATAACTCTGTGTTGAGATATCTTTTTGCGAAGAAGGATGCAAAACCAAAACTGATAAGTTGGATCTTACTATTGCAAGAATTTGACATCGAGATAAAAGACCGCAATGGTTCGGAGAATCAAGTTGCAGACCATCTATCTCAATTGGAAGTTGGTAGTGAAGATGGAAACATACTTCAAATTGTTGACGCATTCCCAGATGAGAAGTTATTTGCTGTAAATGCAACCCCTTGGTATGCTAATTTGGTTAATTATTTAGTATGTAGAAAACTCCCTTTGGGTGTCACAGGCCATAAAAAAGAAAGATTTCTTTGTGAAGTAGTGAAGTATAATTGGAACGAACCATATTTATTCAAGGTATGCAATGACAACATTATTCGGCATTGTATTCTGGAATAGGAGATGCTTTCAATCCTTAAGCACTATCATGATGCTCCTTACGGAGTTCATTTTGGTGGCATGCAAATTGCTACTAAGGTCCTCTAATCAGGATTCTATTGGCCTTCATTATTCAAACACGCCCATAATTTTGTAAATCAATAGGATAGGTGTCAATGCACAGGTTCTATATCCTGACGTAATGAAATGTCACAACAGCCTATTATAGAGGTTAAATTGTTCAATGTTTGGGGTATGGATTTTATGAGACCATTTCCAAGTTCATTTGGAAATCTTTATGTATTAGTAGCTGTTGACTACATCTCAAAGTGGGTTGAAGTCGTTGCAATCCCAAAGGATGATACAAAGAGAGTGCTTAATTTTTTTCACAAGCATATACTCACCCGCTTTGGCACACCAAAAGCATTGATTATTGATCAGGGTAACACACTTTAATTGCAACCAAGTGGCAGCCGCACTGAAATGATATGGAGTCAATCATAGAATGGTTATACTTATCATCAGTAAACTAATGACAAGCCGAAATGTCGAATCGACAAATTAAAAACATTCTTGAGAAGGTTGTGAACCCTTCAAGGAAAGATTGATCTTCCAGACTGGATTACGCCTTATGAGCATTGCGGATAGCATACAAAACTCTGTTATGGATGTCGCCATATCAATTGGTTTTCGAAAAAGCATGTCACTTTCCAGTTGAATTGGAACACAATGCAATGTCGGTAATTAAGCAAGTGAACATGGACTATGAAGCTGCTGGAAAGAAAAGGTTATTGGATATAACTGAACTAAAGGAGATTAGGTAAAATGCCTATGAAAACATTGCAATTTATAAGGAAAAGACCAAACGATGGCATGATAGAATTATTCTACAACAACAATTTATCACGGGCCAACAAATTTTATTATTCAATTCTAGACTCAAACTATACCCGGGTAAATTGTGCTCACATTGGTTTGGACCTTTCGAAGTTGTTAAAGTATTTCCTCATGTGCGGTCACAATTAGAGATTTACATGATGGACACCAAGTCAAAGTGAATGGTCAATAATTGAAACATTATATTGCGAATATTGGTCAAAAGAAGGTATAGACCATTAAATTGGTTGAAAAATTTTAATTTTTATTTGAACTTATCATTATGTTTTTTTTTTCAAGTTTTTTATATTTTTTATTTTTTCAGAATAATTAGGTACCATTATCGACGCACTTGGGCTTTATTGTCAACACAACAGACTATTGTATCGCCACTTCGCTTTCGGCAAGAATGAGGACAGATCAAAAATTTTAGATCCCACCGGTTGATCAAAAGTCACCTAGCCGTCTAATCTATTTTAGTTGGCACAATTCTTATTAGAGGTATTTATTCCTGCCAGCTTTTTTTCCCTTCAAACATCACGTCTTTCCATCTTCTTCTTTCACTCACTATAAACCCCTCTTCACTATGTCGACTATGAAACACCTAAGTAGAAATTTTTATTTACTTTTCCTTTCCCAAGTTTGTACCTTTACACGTTTAAACCATCTTCACTCACAAAAGAAGAAAAATATGGCAAGAACGAGACGATCAGTCAAGAAAGCCACTAAGCCTATTGAAGAACACTCATCCTCTACAATTGTAGTTCGTGAGTCAGAATCCTCTATGCTAACGGAGAAAAAGGAGTCGGTGATCTTTTTAATGAAAGCTGCTAAAGAATGATTTCAAAACAAAAACTTAACGCGAAACTTCCACCCAGAGTAGGGAATTCTCCTTTCACAACAGCAAGACTTGGGCAAACAAGTCTCCAGAACCATATCTAAGTTAAAGTGGGAGACTTTCTACACGCATCCTGGAATTTATTCTCCTTCATTGGTACATGAGTTTTACGCTAACCTTTATGACTATGAGTTGGAGTTTATCTTTGTTCGAAAAGGTTTAATCTTATGGGATGTACAATATTAAGGTGGATGAACATTCCAAGTTTATTAAGGATATCATAGACGACAAAAAGACCTGCTGGTGAAAGATTTATATGTCAAAAGAGCATTGTGGATGGGTTCACATCAAAGGAATTATATGATGCACCACCATTTTTTGACATTGCAAAGCAAAATCTGGTTTCATTTTATCAACTACAGACTACTACCCTCCACTCATAGCACCACAGTCAACCTGGGTAGAATGTGCCTGATACATTCAATTGCCAAGGGTAGAAATATTGATGTCGATGCAATATTCCACTAGGAAATTACTAATTGCACCGTAAGGAAAAATGAAATTTTGGTTTTCCCGTCATTGGTGATGCTACTGTGCCAGCAAAAAGGGATCGTGCCCCATGATGATGAAGAAATCATGGAAAATAAGGACCCGATCAGTGAAGTGTCTATTGAAAGAATGACTCGTGGTAAAGATACACCAACAATGAAGGAGGCAGAGACCAATACAACAAGGAAAGGCAAAACCAAAGTAGAAAGAAAGGGAACACATTTTACTACAAAGACATCATTGCTGCAAAATGAAGGATATCGAGAAGTTGGCCAATTCCATCAGTAATAAGTAGATCAGGCTTGTCGCTACAATAGAGGATATGGATAGATCACAAACTTTGTTCTACGCTTATACCAGGGCCTATAACGACTCTATTGTAGCCATATTACGTTAATTAAGCCCGACCCCACTCTCAAAATTTCCAATGTTCCCACCAATTATCCGAAAGTATAAACCCTCCTTTGAGGAAGATGACTTAAGGGACCAAGACAGATCGGTGGACTCCCCTCCCATTGTGCACATCTCTGGATCCTAAGAAGGGAAAGGACTCAAGGGATATTGAGGAGAGCATGTGAAGGATTGAAAGCCTAGTTGAGGGTAACTTCATTTATGGTCAAGAAACGCCTACTGTTAAGGAGAAAGTTGTTATGAAAGAGGAGGACATTGTGTTAAAGTTGTGAATGAGAAGGCCGAGGAAGAAATTACTGCGACAAAAGCTGCTGAGAAAGAATTTTTTGAAGACATTGTCAATGCATCCGAGTTTGAGGATGTAACTAATGATAATTTGGAGTGATATGGAGCTAGATTAGTGGAAGCTGCAGAGGTAACAGTGAGGAGCACCAAAACTCATTGGTGATAGTGGTCTATACCGGACCACTCAAGGTGACCCACAAGAAGTAGCCAATGATTCTGGGTAGAGCCAAAACTTGAAGAGCGACCCGAAGACCGTGAAAAGCCCAAAGAAAAGAAGAGAAAGTGCTCAAAAGACAAAAAGCACAAGAAGGAGGAGAAAAAGAAGAGGAAGAAGAAACATCGTGCAACCATATTGATGGCTGAGAAAAACTGAGTTAGTTTATTTTAAGTTTTAGTTGTAGTATTCATGCATTACACGTAGTTGTAATTTTCATTTTGTTTGTAACATCCTATGAATTGGAGTTCTGCATTCTTATGATATCTGTATGTTTGGCTTGTTTAGCTTGCTTTTTGGATGTGTTTGGGGGTCTTAAGAAGGCTCGGGGTTAAGCCAGGGCCTTAGTTAAATTTTGATTTTAAGGCTTAAGAGGGGATAAACTTGTAGAGGTAGGCCTTATATACATTTGTGTGTGGTTGATGACACAAAAAGGGAAGCAGAAGAGTGGCAAGTGACGCCTAGGAAGCTAGGGGGATGACACCACAAGGGTGGCAGTGAGGGTGGAGGTTCGAGTCGTGTATGCCACATTTTGGAGTTTCTTTTTGGCAACAAGATGGAGAGGTGGTGGATTTTGACTTGGACTTTGATGAGTAGGAGTTGAATGGGTCAAATATTTTGAAAGAGTGGACAAGAGAAGTTGTAGGAGGTTTGAATGGGTCAAGGTTGTTAGGGGATTTCAAAGGAAAGATGGACAGTAAAGGGGGGAGTGAATCGTGGGATGTGGAGAGAGGGAGAGTTGTGGCTGATTGTGGGAAGGTGTGTAAGGTGCATGTGCAGTTTTAGCTTGGTTAGGTGGGGGGCCAAATATCTTTTGGTTCTTAGGCAACTTAGTGTGCATTTTCGGTCTCTTGGGAAGGGAAATGTCGTTTGTTAACATGCCATTTTGAGAGTAGAGTTAACCAAAATCACTTTAGAAGCTTTTTCATTTCTTTTGCACTTTTTCCTTCAAGCATTGATTCATCTCTTTTCTACCAAAACCGTAATACCCTTACTCCATTTTCTTCTCCTTCTTGTTTATTGGCAATAGCCAAATATCAGAGTGCATATTTGTTCTTTCTTTCTTTTCTTCCAATATTGTTCTCTTTCACTTGTGAGCATTGCCAAAATTCTTAATGATTTCTTCTTCTTTTAGCATTATTTTCTCTTTGAGCTGATCAAGTCCATTTCAATCCTTCCTTCTTCTCTCATCTTTTTCCTTCAATCGAATTTGGTTCCTTCATTTCTTTTCCACCATTTGCTATTTGCTTTTTCATAGCCGAACCTGTAAGTGCCATAGCCAAATCTTATTCATTGCTTTTACTTTCTCTTCTCTCTTCTTTACTCCTATTTCGTGGAAGCTGAATCTCTTTTTGTACCAAGTGAAGGCATCCTTTCCATTATTTTATGCCAATAGTCGAATTTAGTCTCTTCAACTGACATACTCCTATTTTCTATAAGGAGCCTTCTTTCTTTTTTATTTTTGTTTTCTATTCGCCCTTTTCCTTCTCTTATTAGTTTGGATAAATCGAAGATTCTAACTCGTTGCTTTTGGGACTTTGGCTGAATGGGTGGTAAGGGGTCTTTATCGATTTGTTTGGCTGAAAGGCCACTTCATTTGTTCTATTTTGAGAATCAATTTTAACTTAGTGATTATTTAGGGACTCATTCGGTTCCGTAGTCCGAGCCTTCTAGCATTTGGTTTCTATTGATCAAGGTAAGAAACTTCTTCGATTTGGGTACCTATTCTCTTTTTATTTTCATTGTCTTAACCTAGTTTCCTGATCAAGATTTTTATCATGGATATGAGTGCTACTCGATTCAATGGAGGTGCATCTAAGGAGCTTGAGGGGCGCAAACCAGTGGTTTCTGCTCCTAAGTTTAAGAAACGTGCAATATCGACAGCAGTGCGAGATTTTTCGCCGGGTTATGGTAGGGAACCGACATCTACTTGGGGTAGGTAGATTGTGATTGTTTCTTCTAGTGAAAATATCAAAGATATCGAGAGTCTTGTCCTTCGTGTTTACAGGTGTGTAATTTTCACACCTTCTTTTATTTGTTATAAAAAGTATATGTGTTGTTTGAAAGCCAAAAACTCGGTAATGGCTATTGAATTACCCTTGGAGGGTAAAATTGGAATACCAGGTTAGTTATTCTCTGATTATGTCCTATAAATATTTTCATTAGCATGAATATATATGTGCTTTAAATATTCTATGAATGCTGTTATATGTTACATTCAATTCACTATGATTGCATGTGCATGGGGTTAGGGAATGATAATGATGCAAAGGGGCAGTGTATATCAGTGACTTTGTCACACTATTTCGATGGCTCGATGCCATATATGTATATCGGTGACTTGGTCACATTGATTCGGTGGCTAGGCCACATCATATCGGGTTTGAGCAGCATGACTGTTAGCATGGCTACTAAAGAAGAGTGTAGCGGATGGAGGGTTGATTGTAGAAATCCCCACAGATGTGCAGGGGTTGGACATATGGAGCGGAGTGTAGAGGATGGATCATTAGGATGGGTTGGGTTTTTTATAATTGACTATCTATTATGCCATGGTATTTGGGCTTCGGCCAAATGAATTATGGGGGCTTAGGCCCAGTTATGGATCAGGTGAGATAATTGCACATTGAGTCTTCTTGACTCACCCTTTTTGCTTGAACTTTTGCAAGTAACCCTTAGTTCAGTGGATATGGGCCGGAGAGGACTTCGAGGTGGCCATGCACAGTTTTTAGTAAATTAAACTATACTTTTCTTTAAATTTTCTTTAGTTTGGGATTTTGCTATGTAATAAGGCCACTAATAATTTGGGTTTATCTTCGGTTTCAACTTTAAACGCTTTAATTTATGAATTAATTAGTATAGTGTTTTCTTAGTAAAATAAAAAAAGTACATGAAAGTTTTTCCAAAATCTAATCAACGATTTATAAACAATATTGTCAACATCTCAAATTAACTCAAGGTAACAACAAGTGTTTCAAACGTCACCTAACAGCAGGATTTAAGGTTAACTATAACTTTAATAAAATGAACAGTGAGTTTTTGGATGAACTACCGAACTTGAAGTTTTCAAAATAGATTCTAAAATTTTAGACGGATGCGAAGTTCATAAACACCTTCTTATGTGACATACTAGATCCGGTCGTGGTGCTTAGGCCGGGTTTGGGGTGTTATATTGTTAGTGAACATTGTCATTGCATTTTTATTGTCATTGCATTTTAATCTTAATGTGTTGGGGACAATGCGAACTTTAAGTTTAGGGGAATGCATATGGGGTTTGGAAATACACCCACATTTTAAAATTTTTTAATATTAATGAAACATGCAAGGTTTATTTGTGGTTAATGCAAATGTGTTAAAAAATTTTGTTACATTCGAAGCTTAATTCATGAATCATGTGAACTATTAATGAATGAGTTGGATAAATTTGACTGAATGTTGTATCTTCAATTCTTTGATGAATGATTTAGGCTACATTAGTAATGGATGACTAGTAGCATTCCTTGAATCTTGAATGAATTTGACTTTTACAACTACTCATATGTATATAGCTATGAATAAGAGACACTCCAAAGTGGGTGTATGGTGAAATGTTAAAAAGGGAACACTCCAATGCAAACATTAGAAAAACGAATCTGGCCAAAGGCTGTCGCTGCATGAGTGTGTGTCGACACAATTACATACTCCCTAGGGGCTTATTGCACTCCATTGTTACTTCTCAGGAACAAGGGTACAGTAATTCAGCAATATCCCTTATTCATAAAAAAAGAGAAACATATATTGTACAATAAATGTTGTATTAGTAGATAGAATTTAAGATTTAAAGCATGATACTGGTGTTAATTAAGTTGCAATCTTAGCCATTCATACTTATGTATTGTCAATGCAATATTCTGTCATTTGAATGTGACTCATTCATTAGGATTTTAGGTGATCCAAATTGCTAGAATGATCATTTGCCTTAGAGAATTCTTGTGTAGCCTTGCTAGTTTCTATTTTACTTGAGGACAAGTAAAAACTCAAGTTTGGGGGTGTGATAGTTCTAGAAAGAACATATGTTTTCTCTCTACTTGTTGGTTAATTTGTCCCATTTAGTTATCTTTTGCACATATTTTAGCATTTTCAGTTTTGTAAATTACATTTTATAACTCAGTGGATCTCAACCTATTTATCCTTAATTTTGTTGTATTTTGGTACTGATTCGCTGCATGAGTAATTCCAGATTGTGCCCAGAATTGTTGCCACACCTGATAGTTGTCCAGATAGGAATAAAATGAGTGAGCTGTCCAATCTGCTACAACTAACTTGTACGTACAGAGGTTGCATGATTCTGATGAAAGGACACCTAGGATATTTGGGGGAAAATATATAAATATTAACAAAAGAAAAAAGAAAAAGGGGAGATTTTTGGATCATCTTCTTCAACTTACCTCGTAAAGCTTTCGACTATGGTAGCTTAAGCTCTGATGGGTGAACCGACATGAAAAGGATGCAGACTAGCTCTTGACGAGGAGCCCTGAGTGCGACACAAGGAGGAATAGACAGATCCAAGTTGAGTTGTCTAGGAATAGTATTCTCCACTTGTTTCTTTTATTTTTCTTTTCTAAACGCTGGTGATTACTTTCTATTTCATGTTAGTATGGAAGTACGCATGATTTCTGGGTTAAATGTTATTTTATTTAATCTTGCTCTTACAGTTTAATCTTTGGGTTTGAATGGTTTTAGCATGGAAGTGTTATTGCGATCACTAACACTGGAAGGTGTAGTGACAGTTCAAGATAACAAGCATGACAACAGAAGTTGCTTGAGGATTACAGGAATTTAATCCACTTGTTCTTAATAGTGTTCCATTACCAGCATCGAAAGGTGGGGTTAATGTGCATTCTTAAGTCTTAGATTAAATATAGAAGTTAAGCTTGGTAAGATATTCATTGCAGTTTAATGCATCGACAATCACCTATCATATTTACCTTGTGAGCACTTAGCATTTTGTTGAATATTCATGTTGGGGATCCCAGTTTCTCCCTATCATATTCTATCGTATTATTTTTAATTTATTGCTTCAACAACTACTCTCACAATTTATCTCATTTTATCTGTTTATTGCACTAACATTAATAGACAAAAGACAACCATCCATGTGGGATCGATATCCAATAGACTCATATTTGTCTACTATACTTGCATCGACTGTGCACGCTTGCACATTATTACTGTGATGTTAAACAACCGATCACTTTACAATCCAAAAACCAAATAAACCTTTATAAAATTTTAAGCAAAATAAATGTTTAGTTAAAATTCCTTCGTATTTCTGAATGTCAAGTTCATTCCTAGTCTCGAGCATTACCTGAGATGTTTGAAGCTATAGGGTGAGCTAACTAGCTCATTGTGAGTCTAAAATAGTATAAGCACTCAGTTAATCATACGGATAGTAAACTCCAATATAATATAACACCAAACATAGTATAAGACATTATCATTGGAATGTGTCATGGACATAATACAATACAAAAAGATTCCTACCTAACCATCCGCTATACTCCATGAGTTCCCCAGAACCCGTCTGCCAATCTCCAAACATTGCGAGCTGTGCTTGATGTGGTTAAACCATCATTATAAATAATGTAGTTATATTGTCATTCAATATGCAATATAATCACCATTCTCCTCGTTACTCCCAGTGCAATGCGCTAACAACATTAATGCGAACTTAATATGCCACTGTTACTCTACGAAACTCCTCTGTCATCCACAATATCCCACACCATGCACATGCATTATGTCATGCAAGATACAAAAAAGTACATTTTTCCATTACAATTGCATTTCAGTGGCATGTTTTACATGCCTTCATTATATTATTCATTTCCATTCAGTGGTAACACTTATCAAGTGTTCGATTTCACAATCAATTCGATGGCATTCTAACATGCCTCAGTTTCATAATAATTTCATATGCAGTTTAACATGCTACATAAACATTTTTCCAATGCATGTATAGCAACTTTCACTTAATTCATTCCATACAAACTCACTCAAGTATACAATTCAAACTTTCAAACTCTCATTCCATAATAACACATGCTATACAAAAAACCAACAACATTTAATAATAAACCAATCATGTTATGTAATATCATTTCGAAACAATCAATTTTGCATTCACATAATTTGTTAGGGCTCGAAACGTACTTGGTTTGGTCACCTTTAGATTACTTATTAACTTAATCAAGGTCATCCATCAAGCTTAATTACCATATTAAATACTAAAAATACATATCTATCATTTATTTAGTAAGATATAACCCACACCTTAATTTTGAAAAGAATAGCACTAAATCGCAAAATCCCCACTTCCGGTCCTAACCCTTAGATGAGCCTATATCCAAAATTAGCACTTAATACGATTATATATGATTAATGACTAGCCTTAAATCACCTAAAGGGGTTTAGTCTAAGCAGTGTTTCAAGCACGAATTTCCAGATTCAGGTTATCAAGCAAACCTACATTGTATTGATATGAAACTCGTGTGCGATCGAGATCTTTAGTCACAGTTGAACCGGGACATTTGTAACGACCCAAAGTTGGGCCTAGTAGGATTGGCCCATTTGGCCTTGGGAAATTGAGCGTTTAAAATTTTTGAGAACTTGAGAATGGCATTATTGCAATTTAGACCTATTAGGTGAGTGATTTTGGAAGGTTAGGGGCTCTATGAAGTCCTGGGTTCAAACTTTGGCTTTAGGGAATTTTTGGTTTTAGGTGAATAAAACCCTGGGAGTTAGTAGGTAGGCTTTAAGAATAAAATATAGAGAGGAATGACATAAAAGGAGTTGTGGTCTAGTGGCAAATGACGCCACATGGGAGACAAGGAGGTGACGCCTGAGAGAGAGAACAAGGGGTCCAAGGTTCAAGTCTTGGTGCTTGCATTTCTTTTAGATTATTTTTTTAAATGAAATTAGACTTTGGCTATGGACTTATCTTTACTTGTGCATGATTTAAGACACAAGAGAGCATGTCGCAAGGTGGTGTGGCATCAAGGGAAGTGCAAGAAGGTTAGAGGTTCGAATCTCACAAGTGCCATTTTGGAGGCTATTATTTTGAGCTCAAGAAAGAAAGAAGGAGAGTTGGGATCAAACTCTGCCAAGGTGGTTGGAGAAAGAGTCAAATAGTTTGAATGGGAGGTGGAGAGCAATTTGTGGAGCAAAAAGGGGAGAAAATCATGGTATTCAAGTGGAAGGAAGTGTTGGCCGTATGTGGGGGTCTCTAAGGGGGAATTTTGGCTGAAGTTGAGGGATGGGGTAGCATATTCGGCTTGAGAGGGAAGGAGTGTCGTTGGTCCCAAGTCCAATTTGGGGTGTGTTGCTTTTTGGACGTTTTGATGTTAGCATTTGGGGTTCATTTTCACATTTTGGCTTTTGCCAAATTGTTCAGCTTCATCCTTCCTCTCTTGTTCATTTTGTTTTGATACTTTGTTTTCTCTACTTGTTACCAAAACACCTGTTGACTGAATCTCTCCCTTCCACCTCCTTTTGCACATTATTCGCCTACTCTCATATTCTCTCTTTTCATCCATTTCTTTTCCTCTTCCTTACGTTTTCTGTCTTCTACATTTTCTTCTCCATAAGCCAAATACATATCCTCTCTTCTACATCTTTCTATGGTAGGCGTTCAGTGAAGTTAAGTCTTTTTCTTTCATCTTCTTCTCTGTTCCATCTTTATTTGCTACCCTTTTGGTGCCGAATCTTTCCCTCCTATTTGGTTTTCTCTAGTTGCAAGGTAATACTTTTGTTTCCCTTTGTTTTCTTTACTTTCTCTGCTTTTCTCTATTAAGCCGTTTCACTCAAGCTTAACTCTTGATTGTTAGGCCAAATCTATTCACTTTTCTCCAACTCAAGTCACTTGTGTTCTGTTTGGTGAGGGCCGAAACTCTTTGGGTAGCAATTGCCGATTGGTGGTACTCAGGTAAGGGTAAGGAAATTCTAACGCGTTCTTATTTTGTTCCAGTAAAGACTCTTGTGACTGCTTGGGTAGGATTTCAGTCTCTCTTTTTCTTTGTGGGGGTCGAATGTTGGATGTTGTTTAACACGCTTCTGTTCATCAAAACTACGTTAGGGTCTTGATTTTCGTAGTCAAGGGATAAGGCCAAGGACTAGGTACACTAAAGGAGATCGCATCGCGGTAAGAGGAGTTAGTTTAATAAATGTTCTAGTTATGTTATCAAGTGGTGACTAACCTGTTATCAACTATCACTATAGGTGTTGGAATCGGTGGATAGCACAACTCATAATCAGGTGTGTAATCTCACACCCATTTCGATGAAAGCTTGTGACGTTCTGTGAAACGGCCAAAAGCCAAAAAGCTGGCAACTGTGACCACTCGAGCGTGCGAGCGCTCGTAGTGGTACATCAAGATACGAATCGTGACGTTAAGCCATTGAGAGCGTCACGCACACTCTCGCGATACTGAGGCTATAACAGGCCTAATCGGGCCGAAATGGGCCAAATGGGCCCAACGGGCTATCTAGCCCACCTGGGAAAAATTGTTGGAAAACTAGCCAATGATAGGCCCGAATGCAAAATTTACAAATCTAAAACCGAAACCATGCATTTTGGGCCACATGGGCGTGTGGGCCCGTTTGGGCCTAAAATGGATTTTAGGCCCAATAGTTTCGTAGAGACCCAAAAAAGGGTTCTGTGTCGCTCGAGGCAACAGTAGGCCTTCAAAAGGTTGTTAAATGCAAAATTACCGAAATACCCTTGGAGGGTATATTACCGAATACCCCTGAAGGGTAAATTATCGAAATACCCTTGAATGGTAAATGACCGTTATACCTCTAGTGGTAGTTTAAATAATATGTGAGTGATATTTATATGATTGATTATGATTGTGGCATACTGCATACACGAAATATTTATGTCACGACATCATGCATTGGGTTGGGTTTGATGATTCGAAGAATTATATTCTGGTGGCTCTGCCACATATTCTAATGGCTCTACCAAAATCTGTATAGTGGCTATGCCACGTATATTCTATTATTTTGGTGGCTTCGCCACAAATTCTGTGATTGGCAGCTTGTCTGCCTTACTGGGTGTAGCGGATGGGTGGGTCGATTTAGAAATCCCCACAAGTGTATTGGGCTAGTACGGGTGGTGTGTAGCGGATGGATTATTAGGTTGGGCTATATACACTGGCTGCATTATCATGTTTATAGGGCTAAGGCCCAGATTGTTACCAAATAGGGCTTCGGCCCAGTCTGTTTCTGTTGGGCTCAGGCCCAGTTAATGACCGACTAGGGGATTACACACTAAGTTCTCGTAACTCACCCCTCTGCTTTAACCTTGCATGTGATCCCCAATGTTAGAGGATTTGGAGCAGCAGAGGACTCTGTGGTGGCCATACATCGAGAATATTTCTCGTGAACTTAGTAAATTCAGTTTTACCTTATTTCAAGCTTATTTAATTTGGGTTAATATTTTGTAGTAAGGCCATTGGTTTATTTTCTTTTAAGTTTTCACTAATAACTGTTAAACTTATAAATACGTGGTTTTCATGAAACGACAATAACTATTTTCAAAATATCACATTTTCGCAACTATTCAAGTTTGATTTTGCACAAAAAAAATAGTTTTTCAAAATAATAACAACTTTATAAAAATGGAAATTAAGTAAATCGGGTTTTTACAAACAAACAATGAAACTCAAAGTTTTCAAAAAGAGATATAACATTTTCAACGAATGCTTAGCTTTTCAACTACCTTTCGATGTGACATGCTAGATCCGGCCATAATGTCTAGGCCAAGTTTGGGGTGTTACAACGTTTAAATCAGAACCTAAACATAATTAATACCCAAAAATTAGTAACCAAAACCCCATTCAAAATTTAAATCAATTGGCCAAAACAAAAATTATTAACAAAGCGAAACCGTACAAGATCTTGCACAAATCTACACTTTGCACTTCCTATTACCCAGATTAGAGTTGTCAGATGAACATCTTGGTTAATTAATCAATTAGGAATGTCTAAATCAGATCAAAATATAGGGTAAATTCCAAAATCTTACAATAGTAGGGCTGAAAAATAAAGTGAAATGTTAGTCCCAAAACAATGGTGTTCTAAAAGGGGTGGCAACACCACTTGAGACGACAAAAAAGACAAATCTGGGGTGGCACAAGGAGGGATGTTTGGACAACCAAAAAGAAATATTTTAAGGCTATAATGATGAATTATTGGTTGTAAAAAAACAACAAAAAATTGGCACATAATAGAGAAAGAAAAATATGACTTACCGACACTGATTTGAATAAGAAAGAGGGGGTGACGATGAACAATTGGGGGGCTGATATGGGTGGAATAGGGGTGGATTTAGGGGAAAAATGGCTGGTTTAAGGGGTAAAAATAACGAACAAAGTGGCTGGAAAAATAAGGGAAAAGGCTTAGCAATAGGGGGCGGCACAATAATGGTGAAATCTTAGAGAAAGAAAGAAACTTTGAGAGGAAAAATGAGAGAGGAGAGTGGAGGAGCGGCTAAGGTTGATAAAAAATGAATAAAGGCTAAAAAATAAGTGAAAATTGGTATTTATACCTAGGCTACTAAGCTTGGGTGGCACAAAAATAGGGGGAAGGAGAAAAGTTAGCAAAATTAAGCTATTTTACAAAGGAAGGGAATCAAACTCGAGTCCTTGATGTAATTGCATCATCTCTTTGTTTTCTTATATCCACTAAGCCAATAACTCATCCTTTAAACAATTTTAAAACCTCTAAATAAAAAATTTGGGATGTTACATAATTAATCGGTGGATACTCGCTTATCTCCTGACCTCACTTTTTCTGCCTGGATAAATTACAATTTACTCGGTTCGACTTATCTCTAGAACTCGCTCTCCTATGATAACTTCCTAGGATTTAGGAACGCATAATCTATACCAAATAATCATATTATGAACCCTTATTCTTTTGTTAATTGATCAACTTGATGAATTAATTAGTTCAATAATCAAAACATGCAAGATATGAATAAATCATAAGATTTATTTTAATATTCATACAAACATTAGTTGATCAAGTTAACGAAATATAAATAAAAGAATAAAATAGAAGAGTAAAGAGAATGCTCATTAATATATGTTGAAGCACAGATCCAAATCAATCTCTACTCCCCATTGTCTTCACATCGGAATAGAAAAGTCTCGACTAAAACATAAAAGAAAAGAAAACTAAAAACTATGTTTGATAAAAAGGTTAATGGATTGATTTATTTATTAATGCCCTAATTTGTGTACAGAAGCCTCTTATTTATAGGCTGAAAGTGTGCATCATATGCTTGATATACCTCCGATAATTTGGGTTCAAGTAAGAAATAAAATCTTCGAGAATATGCCAAAATAAGGTTGCCGACGTTATTATTGCTTGTAGCCCACGTTTAGGCTATAGCCCAACATAGGTTGCTATGGTTCAACACAAGGCTGCTGTAGCTCAACATAGTGTGTGTAATGCAACACGGACAGTGCTTGTCGCACCATGAAAGACATTTTGTGGCTTTGGACATTTTTGTTATGCTTTCACAGCCTGGGAAGCTTGTGCATCACTCATCCTAAGTTTCTACGCTAATTGGGACTAAAATTAAGCCTTTTGCACACTTAAATACACAAATTAACCCTACCTAAAAACCATTTTGGCCTAATAGGTCATCAACACTAAAAAATGTGTTAAAATACTTATTTTTATTAACTTTTAATCGTAAGTCCTAAATATTACAAATGCAATATTAAATTCAAATTGCCTAGAAAATAAGATCCTTAAGTACAAAATTGACCTGGATTAACTAGTACATTTGATGACAGGTTATTATTTTAGCCACATCCTTGAATAATGTAGCTCCATTAGCTCGGAGCCTCTCAGTCACTGATCTACGACCACTAGATCTAGACTAGGTTTCGGGCAACCCTTGAAGCACTTTCAACATAGCATGAGACAGTGTATCATCACCTATTTATGATTCCTATGACCAGGGCAAGTGAGTCCTCTCTAAAATCAGCCTCGAGAATCAGAGTATCATCCTGAGGCACAAACGGCTCATTTGAGGATCTCAAACTGGCCTACCTCGGATGCTCATAGTGAATTTTTGAATGTCTATAGTCTAACTTGTATTTATAGTTTTGGATAATGTAGTAGTTAGTTAAGGACGACATTAGAGTATTGAAATTATTTTGAAAACACTGTAAAAATATATATGTGGCTTGGTACCTAACAAAATCTCTTTTAAAAAAATGCATGCAAACCTCACTAATACCATAGCCTAAGTTTTAAAACCTTAGGCTCTGATACCACCAAATGTAACATCACCAACTTGGCCCAAACGTTGTAACCTGTACTCAACACTAGAATAGGGTTAAAGAGGATTACCAAACTTACAACTTAAACAACTATCCAATTCGAATAAAAAATTATCAACCAAATGTAATTACAATCAAATACAATCACATTGTCCCTAATACGAGCCTACGAGGCTCTAAACATGCATTAGGAATGGTTCGGGACTAACCCGATAACTTTGAAAACTTTTTTAATACTTAGAAAATTTTCCCAAAAATAGAGGACACACGCCTGTGTGGCCCGGCCGTATGTCTCACAGGGTCAACAGACACGTCCGTGTCATAGGCCGTGTGGACATTCAAAATAAGAGTACATGACTGTGTCCCAGCCCGTGTTCGACACCGTGTAACTCTCTAACTTAGGTCACACGGCCAACACACATGCTTGTGTGGCTAGCCCATATGCCCTAAAATTGGCCATACACGCCCGTGTGCTAGGCCGTGCCAAACTTGTAGGGTATACTGACTTATGCCACACGACCAAGTTACACGCCCATGTGTGAGGCCGTGTAGAGCATATTGACTTTATTTTAATTTCAACATCAGGGGACACACGACCATGTAACATAACTGTGTCTCATACACGGCTAAGACACACACCCGTGTAGACGAGAATATGCTATTTACCAAGCCATTTTTTGACCCAAACTTATTCTCACCTACATCAACTCAATGCCACCAATACATAGCATCAATAGGCATTTCAATTCAACCAATTCAAACATAATTCATGCACATTCAATACTCTCATTAGCTATACACATTTATCTCAAAAGCACTTATATGCATTATTTCAACCAAACATTTTACCTTACCTAAAATCTCAAACATACAATAGCCATTTCCAACCATTAGCTACCTTAAATGCTAAACTCCCACAAACCATTTGTAAATAATTATGAACCACATCATAGACTATTCTCACATATATACACATATATCCAAAACAACCAAATTAAACCAAATGTCATGGCTATATATACAAACCAAAACATAACAATTCATAAGCCAACTTAAATGGAAAAATACATATACCAAAAAGACCAAGTCCCTATACATGCCATATACTTAAAATACCAAAGTTCATAGTGTAACATCTCAATTTTGGGTCTAGTCAAAATAGTGGTTTCAATACCACAAATTCAAAGTAGAAATAATTATTTTATGAACATTGTAAGGTCTATATCATGATTGCAAGATTGTGTGAAAATTTCATGAAGAAATTTTACGCATAAAGTGACTAATTCAAAATTTAAGACTAAATTGAATAATTTGCAAAATATACATTCTAGAAGCTTTGAGCATGAAATTGTCATGGATTTTTAATTAGACGGTCTTAAATAGCAATTTTACCAATTTCTATTTTTATGGAAAAAAATAGACATGGATAGGTAAAATTTCAAAGAAATGCATTAAGGGCATTTTGGTCATTCAGTAATTAAAAGATTAAAAAGGGAAAATCAAGTCAAAAATTTGATTATCTTCTCCATGCTTGTGCCAAAAATTCTAAGGATCCATAGATAGGGTTTTTCCAACTTTCAAGCTTGATTGTAAGTGCATCCTAACCCCGTTTTTAATGCTCATTATGTTTTTGAGATCATTATCACCCGGTTTACCTATTTCTACTATTATTTTGAAGTATGATTCATGTTTAAAAATTTACCCATGTGTGACATGCATGTATTTTGATGTCTAATGGTAGGTTATGCAAGTTTAATGTTAAATAAATAACTTTTGCTAGATGATTTTTGGTGAAAATTGACAAAAGGACCTATTTGTAAAAATTTCATGACATTAGGGTTATTGAGATTACTTATAAGACCATATATGGGATATGGCATCGTTATGAGATTTCGTGTAATACCATACTTGGGATATGGCATCAATATGAGACTTCGTGTAAGACCATTGATGGGCTATTGGCATCGATATGAGATCCCATTAAGACCATATATGGGATATGGCATTGGTGTGGTACTATGTGTGTGATATTTCCCGAGCATTCTTTAGTATTCCAAGTGGTTCAACGGGAAACTTAATGGCAATGTTAAAGTTGAGAAAGACTATGGTATGTTGTGAAAGATCATGGTAAGTTACAAGCTAGTACATGTATGTACATAAAACTCATGCTCAATGAGCTCGATATGTGATAAACCCTCAGTTTGGTTTGATTGAGTAAGTTACGATATTAAGGTTTTAATATCATGTATGCCAAGTTTGACTATGAGACTTACAATGACATTTATGTTGATTTATTTCATTTTGAGTATATGTTAAAGTGTGTTTATGATGCTTATTATTTGCATAGGAACTTACTAAGCTTTAAAGCTTACTCCCTTTCTTTTTCCCTTGTCTTATAGTGGCACCAAGCTAGCTCGAGGATCGAAGACTGTCTAAATCCATTCACACTATCAACATATCATTTTGGGTACTTATGATTACATTATTTTGAGTTATGGTATGTATAGCGACTTGGTCTTTTTGGTATATGTCATAATTGATTTGGCCAAATGTGTTGGCTTATAATGGTTGATGATTCATTTTGTAAATGGCCATTGGAATTGGTTAATATTGTTAAGTATATATGAATGTGAAGATGTCTTTCATAAATGTGGATTATGTATGGTTTATGATGATAAGTATGAGATGTTGCGTGTGATAGGAAATAACATGTAATCGATGTGTGGATGACTTGGTTGTGGCTGAATTGGTCATATATATATACTTGAATTTGTGTTGTTTGTTGTTGTATAGGTTGTGCAAGAAAGGGTGCCAAAATGGCTTGGTAAATAGCCTTATTTTTGTCCACATGGGTAGACACACGGGCGTGTGTCTAGGCCGTGTGTGACACATAGCTTACCCCAAGGGCGTGTGTTCTAGCCATGTGTCCCTTTCACCTCAATTGTTACAAAATAGAATGCTCAATAATGAGCACACGGGCATGTGTCTTAGTCATATGGACGATACGATTTTGAACACGAGTATAAAGTAAATAATGGTTTTGCTTTTAATTTAGCCAAAACCAAACCATCATTAAACAAAGTTAACTAGGTATTCATCGCCCGTAAAGCAAAAAAATATTTTTCACTCAGCGCGTCTGCGACTCCATTAGCTTTCCCTGGATGATAATCAATCACTAATTCATAATCTTCCATTAGCTCAAGCCATCTTCATTGTTGCAAATTCAAATCTTTCTAAGTTATTATATACTTCAAGCTCTTGTGATCAGTAAAGATATGGCACTTTTCACTGTATAAATGGTGTCGCCAAATTTTCAAAGTGAAAACAATAGTAGCCAATTCTAAATCATACGTCAGATAATTCTTTTCATGCAGTTTCAATTGTCTGGAAGCATAAGCTATCACTTTGCCCTTTTGCATCAAAACACATCCCAAACCACTCAATGATGCGTCGCTAAAAATTACAAACTCTTTACCTGATTTAGGTTGAACCAAAATAGGTGCCTTAGTTAACAATGCTTTCAACTGTTCAAAACTCTGTTGATATTTCTCGACAACTCGAATTTTACATCTTTCTGTAGCAAACGAATCATCAATGTAGCAATCATAGAGAATCCTTTTATAAAATGCCGATAATAGCCAGCTAATCCCAGAAAGCTTCTAACTTCAGATATGTTTCTTCGTGGTTTCCAGCCAACAAATACAAAAATATTACTTAGATCAACTCGTATTCCTTCCGCTGGAACAATATGCACTAAAAATTTGACTTCTCAAAGCCAAAACTCACATCTAAATTTAGAAAACAACTATTTATATCTCAAGGTTTGTAATACAATCCTCAAATGTTTAGCATGCTCAGACTCATCACGGGAATAGATGACATTGTCATCAATGAAAACAACAACAAATCTGTCTAAATACGGTCTAAATATTTAATTCATCAAATCCATAAAAACAGCAAGAGAGTTAGTTAATTCGAAAGGCATAACAAGAAATTCATAATGCACGTACCTTGTTCTAAACGCATTATTCGGCACATCTAAATCTTTAACTCGCAATTGATAATAACCAGATATCAAATCAATCTTCGAAAACAATGTTGCTCCTTTCAACTGATCAAACAAATCATCAATTCTCGGCAGAGGATACTTGTTCTTTATCGTAACCTTATTGAGCTAACGATAATCGATACGCAGTCTCATCGATCCGTCTTTCTTCTTTACGAACAATAATGGTGCACCCCAGGGTGAAAAAATAGGTCACGCAAAACCTCTGTCTGTTAATTCTTACAACTAAGCTTTTAATTCTTTCAATTCTGTCAGAGTCATTCTTTACAGAGCTATAGATATCGGTGATGTTCCTGGTACTAATTCAATGCCAAACTCGACCTCTCTATCGGTGACAACCCAGGCAACTCTTCTGGAAACACATTTGGATATTCACATACCATTGGTACTAATTCAATCTTTGATTCAGACACTTTCGTATCCGAGCATATGCAAGGTAAGCATCACAACCTTTTTTCACATATCTCTAAGCTAACATAGACAATGTCACAACAGGTAACTCACTCGACTCATCAAATTCAATTCGATGATCAGCTTAGAGATATCTTCTATGTTAGCTAACATAGCTGATTTTGACTCTTTTATGGTTGTCATCAATAGTAGCTTTGAATTCTTTAGCCCCATATTTTTGGATTTTATGAACAAGTGGATTTTTCAATCGTAAACGTTCCAAACCTTGAAGGGCTACGGGGACCGGTTGGGGAATAGGTGGGGGTAGAGGTATTGAGTAGCTGGATTTGTTTGAAAAAACTCCGTAAACCAATCGTTTATCATTTGGAAGAAGGCTTCCTTAGACTCTCCTCCCTGACTACCCGATATGGGTCTCGACTTAGATTGCGCTACTCTGTGAATGAAGGTTAGTGCATAGCTTTCAATATCATCAACTACAGCTCGATTGGGATCCAATTACTATATAAAACACAATTTAAAACTGTCAGGAGATATCACACTATCACAAGTTATATATGGCATGTATAACTAGACTCTCAAATACGCTATGTGTAACACCCCTAACCTGTATTCGTCACCAGAACAGGGCTACAGAATGTGACCAGAGTTTTCAG
This sequence comes from Gossypium rotundifolium, assembly GCA_025506655.1. Lineage (NCBI taxonomy): Eukaryota > Viridiplantae > Streptophyta > Magnoliopsida > Malvales > Malvaceae > Gossypium > Gossypium rotundifolium. Next base: position 65,701,333 of record CP106726.1, read on the forward strand.
TACATTTACAGATAATTCATGTGAAATTATTTTCATTTTTCAAATATTATTCATATAATCCCCTAAATGGGCCCTCGAGGCCCAAAATGAGTATTAGAATCAAATAGGGACTAAATCAAAAACTTAGAGAATTTTTTGTGAAAATTTTTAAAATTTTCCAATATACATGGCACACATGCCTGTGTGGTTGATCGTAAGTCTATCTAGTTTTAAAATTTATAATGAATGAGATCGAACCTGGAAACTAACTCTGACAACGATTAAAGGCAAGTGTCCCTATTGAATAGTAGTATATCTTAGGCGAGGCCGGATTGTCGAACCCACAGGAACTAAAAACACTAATACTAACTTTCTTTTTATTATTTAGCCTAAAATAAGTGAAGTTGCTTTAATGTAAATTAATGACTACAAAACTAAATATGCAAAGACAGAAATAACGAATTGGGAAATAACTTGAAGAAAAAATCAGTTGATCACGACGATACCCTCAAGAAGAATCCACCTAGACTTCATGCAACAGTCTGGTTTAGACTAAACAGTGGTTTTGAGACCACAAATCTGAGGTCAGGATAATAATTTAATATTATTTTCTATGTAAATAGTATGCGACATGGTCTGTGTGGAAATTCTGTGTGATGATTTAATCGTTTGTGTGTCGAATTAAGAGAAAGGACTTAATTGCATAGTAAGTGAAAAGCTATGTGCTGATTTATGAGTAATTAATTAATGTTGGCTTTTTAAGGTGGAGGCCTTATATTGTTATTTGACCATTATTTAGTTAATGGATGACTAAATGACAAATTAGCCTTAATTTATATTTATTTTATATGTTTTATAAAAGGGCAAAATTGGTATTTGTTTAAAATGTTATTATAACAAAAATAAAAAGGAATTTGATAGCCATTATCATCTTTTCTACCACTGAAAGTTGAGAGAAAATAAAGGGTTTGAAGCTTTAAAACTTTCGGCTACTTCAAGCTCCACTTGGTATGTGTTTTTAGCTCTGTTTTTGATAATTTTTACGTTTTTGTAATTGTTGCTTTGTGCTTTACAAAACTCGTGCCCAAATTCTATGTATTGATGATGTTTTTGATGAATGTTTGAGCTATGTGTTAGTTGATATTGAAATATGAGAGCTTAGTGTTAGGTTAGCATAGTTTGTATTTGGATTTTTGGTGAAATTGAGTATATTGGGCTAAATTGAGAAAAATGGAAAGTTGAGGGGCTAATTAGAAAATTTGATGAAATATTTGGACTTATATAATCTCTAGAGAGGTTCGGCCAAGCATGTGAATGTGTGGAATTTGTGAATTTGATGATTTTGTGAGATAGGGACTAAAGTGTCAAAATGTGAAAATGTGAGGGCTATTTTGTAAAATGCCCTAAATATGTGTGTTTGGATTAAAATGAATGATTTGGTGATTAAATGGATTGAGTTTAAATGTGTATATACCAAGAATGGAGAGGTTCAGATCGAAATCGAGGCAAAACAAAGTGCTCGATTAATCGACCGTTTTGGTATTTTGACATCCGAGGTAAGTTTGGATATAATACTAGTTGTAAACTTTACCTATGTGATATAAATTGAATGGATGTATATGTATCTATGAGATTTGAAATGCTATGTGCTGAATTAAGATAAAGAGGCACTAAGTGTGTCAAATTTGAAATGAGAAAGAGATGATTGGCACTGTGTGTGCGAAAAGATAGAAGCTTTGGCTTATTGACTTGGCACTATGTGTGCGATACCGATATAAGTTTGATTTAATGTATTGGCACTAAGTGTGCGGTGATGATTATGTTTCAGTTATGAAATTGGCACTAAGTGTACGAATAAACCAATGGAATAGCAAGGGTTGAACGAGAGGTAATATCGAACAATTGGGTAGCATAAATGATAAGTAACTATGTGTTGATCAAGGTACGTTTGAACCTATGTGGTTGATGATAGATTTAAGAGTTGAATGAATAGATAATTGGGTATGTGGTTGAGATTGATAATGTGCCTAGTTATGCCTTGATCTATGTGATGGTACATATATATACATATTGATGTTGTAGTATTGAGTAATATGTATTATATTAAAAACTTACTAAGCTTTGGAAAGCTTACTGTGTGATTTGTTTCTCTGTCTTGCAATGTCAGTAAAGCTAGCTCGAATCTGGGATCGTCAGCTTCTCAATCACACTATCGGCATTCTATTTTAGTACTTTTGAAAAGATGTATATAGCTAGAATATGGCATGTATAGGCTAGTTAATTGAATCAAGTTTGAGATTTGTAAGTAGTCATGAGATGTGGCTAGATATGTGATAGGTTTGGCATGAATGAATGTGGTATATATATGATGCATCTTTTGGTATGATTTGTAGATTGATAAATTTGCTATTGAGTGGTAACTTTGTGTTGATAAATACTAGTAGGGGTAGTGAGATTGGGAATGAATTATGCTTGTGATAGAATAAGTATTGGTATTGAATTGGGTATGATTAGATTTGGTATTGATTGCATGTTTTAAATTGCTAGATTGGTATGCTTTTAGATGGAAATATGTGCATGAGATGTTTGGTTGATTGGCTTGTAGGTTTGACCCTATGTGGGTGGCATGTTGGCCTTACAAAAATGGCCTATAATGTCACATGGTTGGGGCACATGGGCGCACTCTCGATCGTGGGTAAATTAAGCGAATGTGGTTTAAACTACACACGGCCATGGCACGGCGTGCCCTGCTGTCGTAAGAGAAATGGCGATATATAACCTTATAGGACACGGCCTTAGCACACGGGCGTGCTTGTTAGCCGTGTTGATTTTGGCAGTATGTAACAACGGGGAGGTCTCACGGGTGTGTCATGTAACCATGGGAGAGGCACGGCCTACATCCAGGGGCGTGTCTCCCCTGTATTCTAGAAAAGTTTCAATTTTTCATGAAATTTTATGTGTTTCGATTTAGTCCTGACTCGGTTTATAGGCATGCTTAGGGTCTTGATGACTCATTTAAGGGACACTATGATTGTATATGAATGTGTTTGATGATGTTTGACTTTGTGTCGACATTTTAGAGGTTAAATATTCTGATTGATCGATAATACCCCTTAATTTTATTCTGGTGATGGTTTTGGGTTAGGGGTTTTACAATTTTATTAGTATCAGAGCTATGGTTTAGTTGATTCTCGAACTAACGTAGCATGTGTGAGTCTAGCTATACATGCCATATTGTGCAATTGTGATAGTGTAATGAAATCTGATAGTTGAAATGTGTTTTAATATAGTAATGGATCCCGATCGAGTAGTTGCTGACGATGTAGAGAGTAATGCGCCTGCTCCCGCTCAAGGGATAGCGCCGGCCACATTAAGGCCAAATGATAGTGGTGAGGAAGGTGAGGCTAAGCAAGCCTTCTTTCGTATGATGAGTGAATGGTTTTTAGAATTTGTTAAAACAAATTTGACTGCTCCATAACCTCTACCCCCGGAAGTACCTGTTGTGCCACAAGTTGTAGATCCAATCAAATTGAATAAACCACCTGTTGACAAGATTTGCAAGTATGGGGCCGAAGAGTTTAGGGCCACAGCTGATGATGATGCTGAGCGAGCTGAGTTTTGGCTCAGAATACCCTTCGAGTATTTTATGGGATGTCACTGAACCCTGATGAGTGCATTAAGTGTGCAGTTTCCTTGTTGAGAGACATGGCTTATAGTTGGTGGAAAACATTGATATATGTGGTTCCGAGAGAGAGAATCACCTAAAATTTCTTTCAAGTCGAGTTTAGAAAGAAGTATATAAGCCAACACTTCATTGATCAGAAACGTAAGGAGTTTTTAGAGCTGAAACAAGGCCGTTTGTCTATTGTTGAGTATGAACGAGCATTCGTGCGATTGTGTCAATATGCTAGAGAGTGTGTTTCTACTGAAGCTATTATGTGCAAACATTTCGTAGAGGGATTGAATGAAGACATAAAATTTTTTGTTGGAATCTGGATATAAATGAATTTGTTGTACTTGTGGAGAGAACATGCAAAGCTGAGGAACTCAGTAAAGAAAAGAAAAAAGTCGATTATGAGGCTCGAGATGAAAGAAAGAGATCGATGAATAAATTTTCTCAGTCTTCTTCAAAGAGATATAGAGATGCCAGCAATCATTCAAATGCTTCGTTTGGTCATCCTAATAGAGATCGTTCAAGACAGAGTACTGGTTTACGAATTCAAGCTCCAAATGAGTCAAGTGTGGGCAATGTTAAGAACAACAAGCCCGAATGTAAACAATGTGGGAGACGACATGTGGGAGAATGTTGGGGCAGGTATAACAATAGAAGAAAATGTTCAAAAGGAAAGACCCAGTAACGTGACGGCCAAAAGTAGACCACCCAGGAGCATCAGAAATGTGAATGAAAGCCAGAGAAGAATGACTGATACAACTGTAAGGTTAGAAGCAAGAGCACCTGCCCAAGCCTATGTTATACGTGCATGAGAGGAACCATTGTCTCCAAACATCATCACCGGTACTTTCACTTTATTTGATACTGATGTCATTGCATTGCTAGATCCAGGATCGACTCATTCTTATGTGTGTATGAATTTAGTATCAAATAAGACTCTACCTGTTGAGTCTACTGAATTTGTGATTAGAGTATCGAACCCCTTAGACAAGTGTGTTTTGGTGGATAAGGTGTTCAAGAATTGCCCGTTGATGTTTCCTGATTTATGTTTCCTGGTCAATTTGATGTTGCTACCATTTGATGAATTTGACATAATTCTGGGAATGGACTGGCTTACTTTGCATAATGCCATTGTGAATTGTAAGAGAAAGAATGTTGAATTGAAAAGTCAGAATGGTAAGATAGTTCGAATTGAGTCTAGTGATATGAAAGGATTACCAACTGTTGTATCTGTGATGAAAGCTACGAACTATGTGAGAAAGGGCTATGAAGCTTATTTGGCATACGTGATTGATACAAAAGTGTCGGAAAGGAAAGTTAAATCTGTGCTTGTGATATGTGAGTTTCCAGATGTGTTTCTAAAAGAGTTACCAGGGTTACCTCCAATTAGAGAAGTTGAATTTGGTATTTAGTTAGTGCCAGGAACTGCTTCTATTTCGATAGCTCCATACAGAATGGCACCAACATAATTGAAAGAGTTGAAATATCAGTTGCAAGAATTGACCGATAGAGGATTTGCACGACCTAGTTTTTCACCCTGGGGAGCTCCTGTATTATTTTTGAAAAAGAAAGATGAAACTATGAGAATGTGTATTGATTATCGACAATTGAACAAAGTGACGATAAAGAACAAATATCCGTTACCTCGGATCGATGATTTGTTTGATCAGTTGAGAGGAGCTACAGTATTTTCTAAGATAGATTTGAGATCGGGCTACTATCAGTTGAGAGTTAAAGAATCTGATGTGCCAAAAGCGCATTCGAACGAGGTATGGACATTATGAATTCTTAGTGATGCCTTTTGGACTAACAAATGCCCCTGCAGTGTTTATGGATTTGATGAATCGGATATTCAGACCGTATTTGGATTGCTTTGTAGTGGTGTTCATTGATGATATTTTGATTTATTCATTTGATGAGACGCAGCATGTCGAGCATTTAAGAATCGTGCTACAAACTTTGCGTGAGAAACAATTGTATGCAAAGTTTAGCAAGTGTGAATTTTGGTTGCATGAGGTTAGTTTTCTGGGGCATATTGTATCCACTGCTGGGATACGAGTCGATCCGCATAAAGTCTCTGCTATTTTGGAATGGAAGCCTCCGAGAAACATGTCTGAAGTCCGTAGTTTTTTGGGACTAGTGGGATATTATAGACGGTTTGTGAAAGGCTTCTCGATGATTGTGACTCCTTTGACAAAGTTGTTACAGAAGGATGTTAGATTCAAGTTGTCAAAAAAGTGTCAACAGAGTTTTGAATAGTTGAAAGTGTTGTTAACAGAAGCACCAGTATAGATTCAATCCGAATTAGGTAAAGAATTCATAGTTTACATTGATGCATCGTTGAATGGTTTGGGCTGTGTGCTGATGCAAGAAGGAAAAGTCATCGCTTATACTTCGAGATAGTTAAAACCGCATGAAAAGAATTATCCAACGCATGATCTTGAATTGGCTGCGATTGTATTCGCATTGAAGATTTGGCGTCACTATTTGTTCGGTGAAAAATGTCATATTTATACTGATCATAAGAGTTTAAAGTATTTGATGACTTAGAAAGATTTGAACTTGCAGCAGAGAAGATGGTTAGAATTGTTGAAAGACTATGAACTTGTGATAGATTACCACCCAGGTAAAGCTAATGTTGTGGCTGATGCTTTGAGTCAGAAATTGTTATATACCTTGCGAGCTATGAGTAATCAGATGGATCTGTGTGATGGTGATGCGGTTGTAGCTGAATTGAAAGTAAAGCCATTGTTTTTACAGCAGATTTGTGATGCTCAAAAAATTGATAATGAGTTGTTAGCAAAAAGAATTAATGCAGTTCGAATGCTGAATCAGAATTTCAAGTTGATAGTGATGATTGTTTGAGATTTAGAGATCGGATCTGTGTTCCAAGAAATTCAGAGCTGATTCAAATGATTTGGACCGAAGCTCACAATAGTCATTTGACTGTACATCCGGGGAGTACGAAAATGTATAATGATTTGAAACAATTCTACTGGTGGCATGGTATGAAGAGAGATATTTCTGACTTTGTGTCGAAATGTTTAGTTTGTCAGCAAGTTAAGGCTGAACATCAATTTTCGTTCGGTTTATTGCAACCAATTATGATTCTTGAGTGGAAATAGGAGAGAATTACCATGGACTTTGTGTCGGGTTTGCCCTTATCTCCGAGCAAGAAAGATGCAATCTGGGTGATAGTTGATAGATTGATGAAATCAGCTTATTTCATTCCGGTGAGAACCAATTATTCTTTAGATAAGTTGGTTGAATTGTATATCGACGAGATTGTGAGATTGCACGGAGTACCGTTATCTATAGTGTCTGACAGAGATCTGAGATTTACCTCACGATTTTGGAAGAAATTACAAGATGCTTTAGGCATGAGATTGCATTTCAGTACTACTTTTCATCCGCAAACGGATGGTCAATCTAAGCGAATCATTCAGATTCTCGAAGATATGCTGAGATGTTGTATACTTGAATTTAAAAGTACGTGGGAAAAGCATTTATCATTGATTGAGTTTGCATATAACAATAGTTTTCAATCTAGCATTAAAATGTCACCATATGAGGTTCTTTACGGTCGAAAGTGTCGAACTCCATTGTATTGGACCGAACTGAATGAGAACAAGATTCACGGGTTGATCTTATAAAAGAGACTGAGCATAAGTAAAAGTAATTCGTCACATTTTGAAAGCAGCCTCAGATCGTCAGAAGTCTTATGCAGATTTGAAACGAAAGGATATTAACTTTGAGGTTGGTGATAAAGTGTTTCTGAAAGTATCTCCGTGGAAAAAAATACTTCGATTTGGCAGAAAGGGTAAGTTGAGTCCGAGGTTCATTGGACCGTATGAGATCGTTGAACGAGTTGGACCTGTTGCTTATAGATTGAGACTACCATCTGAGTTAGAAAAGATCCATAATGTATTTCTATGTCAATGCTCCGATGGTACAGAGTAGATCCGTCTCATGTGATTGCTCCTACTGAGGTTGAGATTCAATCAGATTTGTCATATAGTGAAAAACCGATCCGAATTTTGGCACGAGAGACCAAAGAGTTGAGAAACAAAAGAATTTCCTTAGTGAAGGTATTGTGGAACAAACACGGAATTCAATAGGCTACGTGGGAGCCTGAGAACATTATGAGAGAGCAACATCCACAACTATTCACTGGTAAGATTTTCGGGGATGAAAATTCCTAAGAGGGGAGAGTTGTAATAGCCCGGTTTAGACCCTAGTCGGAACAGTGGTTTTGAGACCACAAATTTGAGGCCAAAATAATAATTTAATATTATTTTTTGTGTGAATAGTATGCGACATGGTCTGTGTGGAAATTCTGTGTGATGATTTAATTGTTTGTGTGTCGAATTAAGAGAAAGGACTTAATTGCATAGTAAGTGAAGGCTATGTGCTAATTTATGAGTACTTAATTAATGTTGGCTTTTAAAGGTGGAGGCCTTATATTGTTATTTGACCATTATTTAGTTAATGGATGGTTAAATGACAAATTAGCCTTAATTTATATTTGTTTTATATGTTTTATAAAAGGGCAAAATTAGTATCTATTTAAAATGTTATTATAACAAAAAAAAAAGGAATTTGATAGCCATTATCATGTTTTCTTCCACTGAAAGTTGAGAGAAAATACAGGGTTTGAAACTTTGAAACTTTCGGCTACTTCAAGCTCCAATTAGTATGTGTTTTTAGCTTGATTTTTGATAATTTTTACATTTTTATAATCGTTGGTTTGCGCTTTACAAAACCCATGCTCAGATTCTATGTATTGATGATGTTTTTGTGGTGAGCCATTGATGACTGTTTAAGCTATGGGTTAGTTGATATTGAAATATGAGAGCTTAGTGTTGGGTTAGCATAGTTTGTATTTGGATTTTTGGTGAAATTGAGTATATTGGGCTAAATTAAGAAAAATGGAAAGTTGAGGAACTAAATAGAAAATTTGATGAAATTTTTGGACTTATATAATCCCTAGAGAGGTTCGGCCAAGCATGTGAATGTGTGGAATTTGTGAATTTGATGATTTTGTGAGATAGGGACTAAAGTGTCAAAATGTGAAAATGTGAGGGCTATTTTGTAAAATGCCCTAAATATGTGTGTTTGGATTAAAATTAATGATTTGTTGATTAAATGGATTGAATTTAAATGTGTATAGACCAAGAACGGAGGGGTTCGGATCGAGATCCAGGTAAAGACAAAGTGCTCGATTAATTGACCGTTTCGGTATTTTGACATCCGAGGTAAGTTCGGATATAATACTAGTTGTAAACTTTATCTATGTGATATAAATTGAATGGATGTATATGTATCTATGAGATTTCAAATGCTATGTGCTGAATTGAGATAAAGGGGCACTAAGTGTGCGAAATTTGAAACGAGAAAGAGATTATTGGCACTGTGTGTGCGAAAAGATAGAAGCTTCGGCTTATCGACTTGGCACTGTGTGTGCGATACCGATATAAGTTTGGTTTAATGTATTGGCACTAAGTGTGCGGTGATGATTATGTTTCAGTTATGAAATTGGCACTAAGTGTGCGAATAAACCAATGGAATAGCAAGGGTTGAACGAGAAGTAATATCAAACAATTGAGTAGCATAAATGGTAAGTAACTATGTGTTGATCAAGGTACGTTTGAACCTATGTGGTTGATGATAGATTTAAGATTTGAATGAATAGATAATTGGGTATGTGGTTGAGATTGATAATGTGCCTAGTTGTGCCTTTATCTCTGTGATGGTACATATATATACATATTGATGTTGTAGTATTGAGTAATATGTATTATATTACGAACTTACTAAGCATCGGAAGCTTCTTGTGTGATTTGTTTCCACCTTGCAAAGGTCGATAAAAGCTAGCTCGGATCTAGGATCATCAGCTTCTCAATCACACTATCGGCATTCTATTTTTGTACTTTTGAAAAGATGTTTATAGCTGGAATATGGCATGTATAGGCTAGTTAATTGAATCAAGTTTGAGATTTGTAAGTAGCCATGAGATGTGGCTAGATATGTGATAGGTTTGGCATGAATGAATGTGGTATATATATGATGCATCTTTTGGTATGATTTGTAGATTGATAAATTTACTATTGAGTGGTAACTTTGTGTTGATAAATGCTAGTAGGGGTAGTGAGATTGGGAATGAATTATGCTTGTGATAGAATAAGTATTGGTATTGAATTGTGTATGAGTAGAGTTGGTATTGATTGCATGTTTTAAATTGCTAAATTGGTATGCTTTTAGATGGCAATATGTGCATGAGATGTGGTTGATTGGCTTGTAGGTTTGACCCTAAGTGGGTGCATGTTGGCCTTGCAAAAATGGCCTATAATGTCACACGGTTGGGGCACACGGGCGTTCCTTAGACCGTGGGTAAATTGGCAGAATGTGGCTTAAATTGCACACGGCCATGGCACGGGTGTGCCTACAGGTCGTGCGAGAAATGGCAGTATATGACCTTATAGGACACGGCCTTAGCACACGGGTGTGCTTATTAGCCGTGTTGATTTTGGCAGTATGTAACCATGGGGAGGTCACACGGTTGTGTCATGTAGTCGTGGAAGAGGCACGGCCTACCCCCACGGGCATGTCTCCTATATTCTAGAAAAGTTTCAATTTTTCATGAAATTTTATATGTGTTTCGATTTAGTCCCAACTCGATTTATAAGCATGCTTAGGGTCTTGATGACTCGTTTAAGGGACACTATGATTGTATATGAATGTGTTTGATGATGTTTGACTTTGTGTCGACATTTTAGAGGTTAAATGTTTTGATTGATAGGTAATACCCCTTAATCCTATTCTGGGAATGGTTTCGGGTTAGCGGTGTTACACTTCACTTGTTATTTAACACTGAACCATACGATTTATTCACTTAGTTTGATTCGTATGACTCCCTAACGTATATTAAACCCTCTCTCGAGGCAAATGACGTCTAACCCTAGGTTAATTAATGAAAATCTCTTTCTTGAATAATAACCCCCTAGAATAGCAATAAATCGATCTATGGACTCCCATATTAGGTTTCACCCTAATCCGGCAAAATCTCATCACCTTATCTCTAGGCGTACGATCAACTCCGCTTAATTATGCTAGATCTACTCTTAAGTAGGGTCTATTCCTCCTCCATCTAAGCACATCAGATTTGGATTAAGCATGCTTAATTAAGAACAAACTAAGTATTTATAATATAATTCAGAAAACAATAACAATATTCATCTAGGTTTCATCCCCTTCAGGTATCTGAAGGGTTTAGTTCATAACAAATAAAGAAAACATCTCAAGAGAAAAGATAAAACAAAACATAAGAAATCCCTAAAACCCCCTGAAGGAATTGAATGAGAGATCTGCCGTCTTGAGTAGGATTCCGGCTTCTTGAGATGAATCAACTGGCTATCTTCGAGTAATTCCCACAAATCTAACCTTTTGCCTCGGCTCCTTGGCCTAGCTAACCGCCCCCTTAAAGATTGGCCTCTAGGTTCTTTATATAGGCTTTTGATATGCTTTTACTTGGCCTCTAAGTGCCCTAATTCAATTATACTTCCTACTCGGTGTTTGAATAGGCTTTGGAATGTGTTTCTTTTCCTCAAAGTATCCAAATCTGAGTATAATTCTTCTTTTCCACGACAGGGGCACGGCCATGGTACACGCTCGTGTAACACCCCAAACCCGATCAACACGCTACGACCGAGACCGGCATGTCACAGGAAAAAAAAACATTTTGGATACATAAGTTGTAGGTTTAAATTTTGAAAAGAAGCATTGTATGGAACACTTCGTCATTTTAAGTTTGAAAGAAAAACTCTTCTGAGAGAAATCGTTTGTCGTTCCTTATTTTGGAAAGCCATTTGATTTTAAGAAAACACGAGTGAGTTTAGCATAATAAAGTTGAAACCATTTTGTATCTGAACCTAAAGAAAAACTCAGTTTGGAGAAAGTCTGAGTTAGTTTGTTGACTTCATTTGTTTAGTATTACCCGATGGTAAAGTTTGAAAAACCCGATAAGTTGTACAATTTTTGAAAATGTTGATTTTACAGGTTATTTGAACATGCTATGTTATTTAACTTAAGCACAGTATGATAAAACTTAAAGCAGATAATCAAAAACCCAAAATAATAAAATTTAGCGGCCTTATTACAAATCCAAAACCAAATTTAAAAGTAAATGAACCCAAAATAGTAATTGAAATAAAACCCGAAAACTTAGCGCATGGCCACCTCAAGTCCACCCCGGCTCCACATCCGCGATCTATGCCTCATCTGCAAAATGTAAGGGTAAGAGTGAGTCACCGAGACTCAGTGTATAATCCCCTCCGATTATAACAACACTCTTGCATAGTTTCATAATCAAGTAAGTATGTCATGCAACCCAAACCTAGCCATCCAAAACTCCATATTCTACCCCGTGTGGTACCAAACCACTGGTGGTGCCAAACCACTGGTGACCCAAAGTCACAATCAAGTATATACAAATGTGGTACCAAACCAAACCACTGGTGGTGCCAAACCACTGGTGACCCAAAGTCACAATTATCCATATGTTGGGCCAACCCACTTTGTGGTACCAAACCACTGGTGAAAATCCCTTTTAATGTAATATGTGAGGCCAACCCACTGTGGTACTAAGCCACTGGGACGAGTCACTAAAATATCCAATGTGGTGCCAAACCACTGGTGATCCAAAGTCACAAATACCATATGTGGTACCAAACCACTGGTGGTGTCAAACCACTGGTGACCCAAAGTCACAAATATCACATCTTTCCCCTCCTCTCATAATACCCATTTCAATGCACATGCTTATACATACATTACTTACATGCTTTATCAATTAATAACATACTGCAACATAGCATATACATATTCATCAGCAATCAAATATAATTAACTATCGAAAAGGACTTACCTGGAGTCCTCGCTCATACCTATAAGGGTAGCATATCGATATCCACATTTATTCTGGCTTTTAACAGTGTTTAAGTTAATAACATAGCAATACATTGATTATGAAGTGTGTAAGAGATACACACCTGATTACGTGCAAAACTACGATTTCTATGTCGATACTGTCGTTAATCGACACAACCGTGATTTGTCTACTCTCCTACTCGGATGCTGGTCCACACCTCGGTGGCCAATCACGAACCGCTAAGATCGCCCTCTTCTTGAACTTAGGGGCTGGGGTCTCAGATCTAACCCCACTCACTGCTTGATTAGCTTTCAAATCCATAATATACCTTATCACTAAATTGGGTTAAAGAAGTGAACTAAAATATAAAGGACTGGAATCCCAGAGTTAGATCCCTTACCTAAGTCGACAGATCCCGAAGGGTCTGGGCTTGGCTCATGACTAACAAATCCCAAAAACTCCACCCCAGGTGGCGTCAATCACCCCCTCCTACATTCGGCCAAGCACCAAAGAAATGTGGAATATCTACCTTCGGCATTTAATCATGAAAAGAGATGTCGAACAATTGAAACACTTACCCCCTATACTAACGAAACCTATTAGGAGTGATGACGAATGGTCCACGATGAATTTGCTGCCACAAAACCCGAAAGAACACTTATGGATGCCAAAAAAATTCAGCTTATAGAGGAATAAGAACCCTGCCAAACAGATATCAAAATCCAGATTTTGTTCTGATGAGTCGATAGAGAAAGAAAAGAATAGATAAGAGAGATTCGACCAAGAGCAAGACTTACCCCCAAATACCAAAGTCGATCCACGAAGCAACGAGAGAAAAAGAAAATAGAGAGGTCTTCAAGGGTTGATATTCGGCCAAAGTGTTGGAATAAGAAGAGAAGAGTAGAGAGGTTTTGGCAAAAGAATAAGCTACAATTATGGTGTGGTGATCAAGGTGAATTCGGTTAAGCACTTGAGAAGAAAAAGAAAAGACACAAAGGGAAGTTTAGATGAGCATTCGGCTAAGGGTGTTTTGAGAGAAAAGAAAAAGAATCAAAGATTCAAAAATGACCAAAAGTGAGAGTGATTTCAGCACAACAAGAATGAAAGAAAACTGAAAGTCAAGAAGTGAAACACCTATACCCAAATGTCGAAAAGCAATGCCCCAAAGCAACCCAAATTCGGCACACCAACCACCTACCAAAATCGAATGCTTCAAGCTCTCATAGCCACTCCCACAATTCGGCGAGCCTTCCCCCACTTCAATCCCTCTTTTCTCTCCTTGTTTTTCTCTTGGCCAACCATTCAAACAAGTTTGACTTCTTCAAATTCCACAAATTTCTCTTCTCTACCCATTTGGATCTGTTGACTTGTTCAACATCTATCCACCAGAGTTCCACCTGAGCACAACTCCTCTCAGTTCTGGCGTTAAAAAGAAATACCCAAAGAGGGATTCCTCCCTCGAACCAAGGCTCCTTCCCCCTGCTTGTGGCGTCACCTCCCTGAGCTCTAAGTGGTGCCTTCTTGCCACTTCAACGAGGCACTTCTTGTGCCAAAACCTGCTACACAATATTCTTAACACCTAGCTCCTTCAGCTCCCCCCTATCAAGCACCAAAAACAAAAAATTTTTCTACAAATCGAGCCTACCCTTGGCTCCTACCCAGACCCTAAAGCACCCTAACTAGTATCATATCCAAGCCATTCACATGCAAATAATTAAAATGCAAGAGCCCCTATTTAAGGATCTTACAGTTCTACCCCCTTAAAAATAATTTCGGCCTCAAAATTACCTAGTCAAAAGAGTTGAGGGTATTGCTGTCGCATCACATCCTCTGGTTCCCACGTGGACTCTTCCGTACCATGGTTCTGCCATAATACCTTTACCAGTGGAATCGACTTCTTACGCAAAACCTTAACATCCCGATCCAAAATCTGCACTGGTTCCTCTTCCATGGTCAAATCTAGGCTCACCTTGATTTCCTCCACTGACACAACATGCAATGGATCTGAACGGTAGCGCCTAAGCATGGAGACATGAAACACATCGTGAATCTGACTCAATTTTGTTGGCAACTCGAGCTGATAAGCTACCAGTCCCACACGTTTCAACACCTTATATGGCCCGATAAACCTAGGGCTCAGCTTGCCTTTTTGACCAAACCTCAGCACTTTCTTCCATGGCGAGACCTTCAGGAAAACCTTGTCACCTACTGCAAACTCTATATCTCTTGGCTTAAGATCGGCATAAGACTTTTGCCTGTCCCGAAGCTTCCTTCAGACGAGCTCGAATCAGCTTAACCTTTTCCTCTGTTTCAGCAACCAACTTGGACCCAACATCTGACGCTTACCCAACTCTGTCTAGTACGTAGGTGTACGACACTTCCGACCATATAACGCCTCATATGGTGCCATCTTAATGCTTGCCTGGTAACTATTATTGTACGCGAATTCTGCCAGCAGTCTTCCCAGCTGCCTCTGAAATCCAGGACACAACCTCTCAACATATCCTCTAGAATTTGTATTACCCTTTCTGATTGCCCATCTGACTGCGGATGAAATGCTTTACTAAAATCCAATCTCATACCCAGTGCCTGATGCAACACTTTCCAGAACCTCGATGTGAATTTGGGATCCCTATCAGAGATAATTGACACCGGTACCCCATGCAGTTTCACTATTTTCGCCACATACAACTTAGCCAACCTTTGGAGCAAGTAATCCACTCTAATCGGTATAAAATAAGCCGACTTAGTCAAACAATCTACTATCACCCAAATTGAATCCTTCTTGCTAGGCGTAAGGGGTAACCCAATGATGAAATCCATCGTAATCCTTTCCCACTTCCACTGCAGAAATCTTGATTAGCTGTAACAGACCCAAGGTAATTGGTGTTCAACTTTGACTTGTTGGCACGTCAGGCACTTACTCACAAACTCAGTTACTTCCCGCTTAAGACCCGGCCACTAGAACTGGTCCCGCAAATCCCGATACATCTTGCTACCTCCAGGATGCATAGCGTATGGGCCGCTATGAGCTTCTTGAAGAATCCTCTGCCTCAACCCAATGTCATTCGGCATACGTACTTTCCTTTGAAAACTCAGCACTCCATCACTATCCAAGTTGTAACCTTCCAATTCCCTGTTCTGCACTTGCAGCCTCCGAGCACTTAGGACCTCATCCATTAGCTGTTTCTCCTTAACCTGACCAACCCATGATGGCTTCACTTGCAACTCTGCTAGTAGACTTCCATTATCATACAAACTCAGGTGAGCAAACATTGCTCTCAAGTCCGCCACCACCTTGCGACTCAACGTGTCAGCCACTACGTTAGCCTTACCCGATGGTATTCAATCGAGCAGTCGTAGTCCTTCAACAACTCGATCCACCTCCGCTGCCTCAAATTCAACTCTTTCTGTGATAACAGATACTTCAAGCTCTTGTGGTCCGTGTAGATGATAGATTTCTCCCCATACAGGTAATGTCTCCAAATTTTTAGGGCCAAAACTACTGCAGCCAACTTTAGATCATGCGTCGGGTAATTCGCTTCGTGAGGTTTCAATTGCGAGACGCGTACGCCACCACCTTGCCCTCTTGCATCAGCACACATCCAAGACCAGTATGCGATGTATCACAGTAAACCGTGAACTCCTTCCATACCTTAGGCTGAATCAAGACCGGAGCTTCTGTCAAAATCCTCTTCAATTTGTCAAAACTTTCCTGCTGCTCGTCTGCCCACACAAATGGAACCCCTTTCCTCAGCAACTTGGTCAATGGTGCTGCAATCAAAGAAAACCCATCTACAAATCTTCTGTAATATCCTGCCAAACCCAGGAAACTCCGAATTTCCACCACCGACTTGAGTGGTTTCCAATCCAACATTGCCTCAATCTTCTGAGGTTCCACTCTAATCTCCTCGGCTAACACCACATGACTCAAGAAAGTTACCTCCTTCAACCAGAACTCGCATTTACCAAACTTCACGAATAATTGCTTTTCCCTCAAAATTTGCAGAACCACACAGAGATGCTCATCATACTCTTCCTCAGACTTTGAGTACACCAAGATGTCGTCTATAAATACTACTACGAACCGGTCCAAGTACAGTTGAAACACCCGATTCATCATGTCCATGAATGCTGCCAGTGCATTGGTCAACCCAAACGACATTACTAAGAACTCGTAGTGCCCATAACGAGTACGAAATGTCATCTTATGAATATCGGCCTCCTTTACCTTGAGTTGGTGATACCCTGACCCTAAATCAATCTTAGAGAAGACTGATGCACCCTTAAGCTAATTGAACAGATCATTTATCCTTGGCAATGGATACTTGTTCTTGATCGTCAACTTGTTCAGCTGTCGGTAGTCTATACACATCCGCATTGTACCATCCTTCTTTTTAACAAAAAGCACAGGTGCTCCCCAAGGCGAAACACTCGGCCAGATAAAGCCTCTATCCAATAATTCCTAAATCTGTGCTTTCAACTCCACTAATTCCTTCGGCGCCATCCTATATGGAGCAATAGACACTGGCGCGGTTCCTGGTAACAGATCTATCCCAAACTCAACCTCGCGATCTGAGGGTAAACCCAAAGCTCCTCTAGAAACACATCATAAAAATTCTTCACTGCTTGGACCTCTCTTACAGTTAATTCCTTGGCCTCCAACGCACAAACATGAACCATGAACGCTTCACAACCCTTCCTCACCATTTTCTCGGCCTTCAGAGTAGATATAACATTAGATAGATAATCCCTCCTATTACCTATCATTACCAGTTCTTCACCTTCAACTGTTCTCACTACCATGCGCTTAGCCGCGCAGTCCAAACTCGCTTGAAACTTCACTAGCCAGTCCATCCCAAGGATCAGATCGAACTCTCCGAATGGCGCTTCCATCGATCACCACAACTACTACCCTTGAAGTTCTACTGGTACATCCTATATAGTTTATTTACTTTTACAGAGTGACCTAGAGGGCTAATTACTGTCATCTCCTTAGAAGTAATCTCAAAGTCTAAGTTCATAGTTTCTACTATACTATTGCCAACATACGAGTGCGTCGAACCAACATCTATCAAAGCAGTATAAAGTAGTCCAAAAATTAAGAACGTACTGATTATAACGTCCGGTGCGTCTCCCTCCTCTCGACGCCTCGCTGCATATACCAACCCAGGCTGCCTTGCTTTAGTATTACCTGTACCCCTGCCCGGTGCTCTGCGGCCTCGACCAAAACCATTACCTCCCCTGACAAAACCACGATCCTCTGCAGTTGCCGTCCACTGTTCCTGAACTGAGCATACCCCTGACACTCAGATTGCATCCTGGCTAGCTTATGCAGACAATCCCTCACACGATGATCCAACGACCCACACTCAAAGCATCCTCTATCACCAGTCCAACATTCCCCCCAATGGGATTTCCCACATCGAGCACACTGCGCTGGTCCCTGAGTAATAGCAACAGGCCTCATAGCTTGATTCAACCCACCATACCTAGCCCTTTTCTGAGAATTTTTGGCTGACCCTGACGACCTAAAACTCCTCTTGTGTCTATTCCTGTCCAGATTCTGTTTCGTAGACTCCTTCACCCCTTCGGCTATCCTAGCCTTCTCTACCAGCACAGTAAACTCCCTCTCTTGCTATGGAGCGATCAACAACCTCAGTTCATCTCTCAGCCTGTCTTCAAACCTGACACAGCGCTCATGTTTCGTAGCCACAATACCCCGAGCGTAACGACTCAACCTTAAGAATTCTGCCTCATACTCAGATACTGACTTACTCCCCTAAACCAGCCTTAAAAATGCCTTCCTCTGTGCATCAATGTAACTAGACCCAATGTATTTCCTCTGATAAGCTGCCTTAAAATAGTCCCAAGTGATATCGTCCACCATTGCTCCATCCCTAACCATGACCCACCACTAATATGACTTATCTCGAAGAAGAGATACTATACCCTTCATCTTCTCCTCAACCGTAAAATCCAGGTCGTCCATGATACGTTCTGTCGCCTCCAGCCAATATTCCGCCGTACTAGGAGCCACACTAGATACACCTTTAAATACCTCCGCGCCATTAGTCCGGAGTCGTTTAGACATAGATTTTTGAGCTCCTGTTTCTCCACCTGCTCTAGCTATTACTCTCTCCAGAACCAGCAGCATCGCCTGTGACACCGCGTCATCACCACCCCTCTGATCTTGAAACTTAGCGCCCATAGCTAGCGGCGGTGGTACCTCATTTTCTAACTCATGGCCAGACCCCACCGGTTCTGACACAGTCATCCTACCTCTACCCCGTCCACTCGTGTTACGACCACGTCCTCGAGTACCCATGACTAGCATTTACGAATCAATCTGATTAAGAAATTTTATACGTTAGACTTATTCCACTGTTACTACAACATAGTTTTATGAACAGTTTAATGGAGTAGTTGTTTCACAAGTTCACACCACCCTATGGTCTCAGTCTCTGAAGTACTCTCCTATTACTATTCATCACATCACATATCGTATTTATTGCAATCATGTACACAGCAGTTAGGGATACTTACCTGAGTAGATTGGTGCCGGAGACACGGTGCCATGCTTTCCCAACGTACCTTTCCCACAAAAACCTTTCATAACCCATTTTAAACCATTTTTTGGGCCTTGGGCCCACAGTTGAGGTTTTAAACTTAGCTCTGATACCACAATTGTAACACTCTGAACCCAATCAACACGATACGACCGAGACTGGCATGTCACAGAAAAAAACATTTTGGAAACGCAAGTTGTAGGTTTAAATTTTGAAAAGAAGCATTGTATGGAACACTTCGTCATTTTAAGTTTGAAAGAAAAACTCTTCTGAGAGAAATCGTTTGTCATTCCTTATTTTGGAAAGCCGTTTGATTTTAAGAAAACCCGAGTGGGTTTAGCATAATAAAGTTGAAACCATTTTGTATCTGAACCTAAAGAAAACTCAGTTTGGAGAAAGTCTGAGTTAGTTTGTTGACTTCATTTGTTTAGTATTACCCGATGGTAAAGTTTGAAAAACCCGATAAGTTGTACAATTTTCAAAAATGTTGATTTTACAGGTTATCTGAACATGTTATGTTATTTAACTTAAGCACAGTATGATAAAACATAAAGCAGATAATCAAAACCCAAAATAATAAAATTTAGCGACCTTATTACAAATCCAAAACCAAATTTAAAAGTAAATAAACCCAAAATAGTAATTGAAATAAAACCCAAAACATAGCACATGGCCACCTCGAGTCCACCCCGACTCCACATCCGCGATCTATGCCTCATCTGCAAAATGTAAGGGAAGGAGTGAGCCACCGAGACTCAGTGTATAATCCCCCTCCCGATTATAACAATACTCTTGCACAGTTTCATAATCAAGTAAGTATGTCATGCAACCCAAACCTAGCCATCCAAAACTCCATATTCTACCCCGTGTGGTACCAAACCACTGGTGGTGCCAAGCCACTGGTGACCCAAAGTCACAATCAAGTATATACAAATGTGGTACCAAACCATTGGTGGTGCCAAACCACTAGTGACCCAATGTCACAATTATCCATATGTGGGGCCAACCCACTTTGTGGTACCAAACCACTGGTGACAATCCCTTTTAATGTAATATGTGGGGCCAACCCACTGTGGTACTAAGCCACTGGGACGAGTCACTAAAATATCCAATGTGGTGCCAAACCACTGGTGACCCAAAGTCACAAATATCACATGTGGTACCAAACCACTGGTGGTGCCAAACCACTGGTTACCCAAAGTCACAAATATCACATCTTCCCCCTCCTCTCATAATACCCATTTCAATGCACATGCTTATACATACATTACTTACATGCTTTATCAATTAATAACATACTGCAACATAGCATTTACATTTTCATCTGCAATCAAATATAATTAACTATCAAAACGGACTTACCCAGAGTCCTCGCTCATACCAATAAGGGTAGCATATCGATATCCACATTTATTCTGACTTTTAACAGTGTTTAAGTTAATAACATAGCAATACATTGATTATGAAGTGTGTAAGAGATACACACCGATTCGCAAAAACTATGCTTTCTACGTCTTCGATCGTCGTTAATCGACACAAGCGCGATATGTCTACTCTCCCCTTTCGATGTTTGGTCCACACCCCAGTGGCCAATCACGAACCGCTGAGACCGCCCTCTTCTTGAACTTAGGGGTTAGGGTCTCAGATCTAACCCCACTCACTGCTTGATTAGCCTTCGAATCCATAATATACCTTATCACTAAATTGTGTTAAAGAAGTGAACTAAAATATAAAGGACTGGAATCCCGGAGTTAGATCCCTTTCCTAAGTCGACAGATCCCGAAGGGTCTGGGCTTGGCTCACGACTAACAAATCCCAAAAACTCTACCCTAGATGGCATCAATCACCCCCTCCTGAATTCGGCCAAGCACCAAAGAAATGTGAAATATCTGACTTCGACATTTAATCATGAAAAGAGATGTCAAACAATTGAAACACTTACCCCCTATACTAATGAAACTAATTAGGAGTGATGACGAATGGTCCACGATAAATCTGCTGCCACAAAACTCAAAAGAACACTTATGAGTGCCAAAAGAAGTCACTTATAAAGGAATAAGAACCCTGCCAAACAGATGTCGAAATCCAGCTTTTGTTCCCTATGAGTCGATAGAGAAAGAAAAGAAGAGATAAGAGAGATTCGACCAAGAGCAAGACTTACCCCCAAATACCAAAGTCGATCCATGAAGCAATGAGAGAAAAAGAAAATAGAGAGGTCTTCAAGGGTTGATATTCGGCCGAAGTGTTGGAACAAGAAGAGAAGAGTAGAGAGGTTTCACAAAAGAATAAGCTACAATTATGGCGTGGTGATCAAGGTGAATTCGGCTAAGCACTTGAGAAGAAAAAGAAAAGACACCAAGGGAAGTTTAGATGAGCATTCAGCTAAGGGTGTTTTGAGAGAAAAGAAAAAGAATCAAAGATTCAAAAATGACCAAAAGTGAGTGATTTCGGCACAACAAGAATGAAAGAAAACTGAAAGTCAAGAAGTGAAACACCTACACCCAAATGTCAAAAAGTAATGCCCCAAAGCAACCCAAATTCGGCACACCAACCACCCACCAAAATCGAATGCTTCAAGCTCTCATAGCCACTCCCACAATTCGGCTAAGCCTTCCCCCACTTCAGTCCGTCTTTTCTCTCCTTGTTTTTCTCTTGGCCAACCATTCAAACAAGTTTGAATTATTAAAATTCCACAATTTTCTCTTATCTACCCGTTTGAATCTGTTGACTTGTTCAACATCTATCCACCAGAGTTCCACCTGAGCACAACTCCTCTCAGTTTTGTCGTCAAAAAGAAATACCCAAAGAGGGATTCCTCCAACTCGAACCAAGGCTCCTTCCCCACCAGGTGCATCACCTCCTTAGCTCTAAGTGGCGCCTTCTTGCCACTTCTCTGAGGCATCTGTTGTGCTGAAACCTGCTACACAATATTCTTAACACCTAGCTCTTTCAGCTCCCCCTATCAAGTACCTAAAACAAAAATTTTGCTACAAATCGAGCCTACCCTTGGCTCCTACCCAGACCCTAAAGCACCCTAACTAGCATCATATCCAAGCCATTCATATGCAAATAATTAAAATGCAAGAGCCCCTATTTAAGGATGTTACAGGTCGTATCTCGATTCTGTCTATTGGGGCATAGCCGTGTAAATCGTGGCATGGCCGTGTCTTAGTTAATTATCGACGCACGATCGTATGGCTTGAAGTCAAGGCCATGTCGATATCCACTTTGGCCTAACTTGGCCCGTTTTAAGCCTGTTTCTTGTTCTTTTCATCCTCAAGTGCTTTTCTGAGTATAAAACATGAAAAGAAAGGATTAAGAGCACCTTTTTACATAAATCAAGGGCTAAATGATCCAAAATCATGCTAAATATGGGGTTGAAATATGTTACTTTTACGATTTATCAAATACCCCCACACTTAAGCTTTTGCTTGTCCTCAAGCAAAATTCTCAACTTACAAGTAAAACAAACTTTCCATAATTCACAATTCCTATCAATAATGTCTCATCATAATTCATAGATAATTTATACATGGATAAATTAACTCAAAGACTCCTAAAGATTCAAACAATTCTAAGTCATATATTTGTAGCGTGAAAACATAGGTGTCTCCCCTTATCTAAATAATTACCTTTAATTCAAAACCGACAAGGATTGACATCCTCACTAAAGATTCACTCAAAGTGTTTTAAGGTTCACAATTAAGCACTCAACAGTCGAACCTGAAAAGTTAGTCCCATAGGCTTGCCTGAAAATCAAATCTCCACCACAGTAATATGAGATGATCACAAATCAAAAGGTCTTTAACAGGGTTGTAACGGGGCTAGGGTTAAAGGTGTGGATAAAGGCTGAATTAGAAGGTTTAGCATCAAGATTGAATTGACCAATTACCTAAATTTTTTAGAAAAATAATTGAACTAATAATCTGAATAATTACATTACATGAAACTTTGAAACTAATAATACTACGAGCTTTTTTTTTATATTTGAAATTTAAATGTACAAGATCACTTTTTATACTACTAATAATGAATATACTTTGATTTTTCGATCGAATTTTTTTAAGAACAAATAGAAACATAATAAAGAAAACTTTATTAACTTAATTTGGCAACTGATCAAATCAATTCTCGATAGAAGGGTAGTCAAAAGAATGGTGATAATAAATACAAAGGGTTTTGGTTTAAAATTTAGCGGGTGGATCAACGGGGTTCACTAAGGGTTAATTATGTAGGTAGGATTTTAATGGAGTGAATGGGTTAAAACCTAGATGCCTTTATCATCTCAGTAAATCAAATCATTAATGTGGTCTCGATCTGTAAAATCAAGGCAAGTTCTAGAATAACAATTCAGTGTTGACATACTCATAATCAATAAAGTGAGCATGAAAAAGAATATAAGCTCTATAAGGCTCAAAATCTCACAAAAATTATGGGTATTTGATATCAATCCCTGTAAATTTCAAACTTCAAGGTAATATTCAAATTCAGTTTAACAACCTAGGAAATTTTTAATTCTTGAAAAATAGACTTATCACGCTTGGTTCTCTAGTATTCTTCAAGTATAAATCATCAATGCACAATTATCAATGACTTACTCAAAAACATATCAATAAAAATCATAAATCATTAGAAATTTCACCCTAATTGATAATATGAGAAAATTACTTAGAACAAGACTAAAATTAGTGATTTTGGAATAATGCAAAAGTTAGGTACTTTTACCCCCACACTTAAGATGTACATTGCCCTCAATGTACAAAGATAGATAAACAATTATGTAATAATAAAATCAAAAGAGAAGGGAAGAAAAACACTTCCTGAATTTTGGATGATTCCGGGAGTAGGCAATGGTCGTGGTAGAAGATGGGGCTTGGAGGAGTGGTGGTGGAATGTTCTATGGGCCTGGTGGGGTGGCTACTGACAATCTCTGTACTAGATGAAGAAATTGGGGAGCCTGCAAAGATGTAGCCATGAAATCTAAAGAAACATTAAAAATATACTAATAATATAATTAAAAATAAAGAAAATAAAGAAAAGGAGACTAAGAAAAAAACTGAAATTAAAAGAAAAGACTAATGGACTGAAGAGTCCTTATTGATAGATGTTCGCGAGGTGGGTGTGACTTCTAATGGTGCGGAGGTGTTCATGGTGGTGAAAGTGGTGTGATTCCCAAGCAGCCTTTAGAACCTAAAACCAAGAAACTAAAATGAAATAAACTAAATTAAGCATAAGATAGTCAAAGAGAAGGAAAAATAAAGGAGAGGAGAAAAATAAAATAAAAACTAAATAGTCGCTAAGACCCTTTGCTTGTTGAGTCGTTGAAGCTGCCGACATGAACTCATGTGAATCGGTCTCCTTTGAGGAGACTGTGGTTGGCCTTTTATGCTTCTTCAACATAGCTTTGGTGTGGCTCAAGGGTTGGAGAGACTTGTGATGATGAAATTTGAGAAGAAGGAGGAAGAGAAGAGGTGGAAAGTCAAAGAATGGGGAGGGGGAGGTTGGTGTTTAAATAGAGGCTTGATTCTAGTACGTTCCCACGCCTGCACTGAGGGTGTGTTGAATTACACGGCCATATTGTACGGTCGTGTGTTTAGGCGTGTTGGTTCACCCAAGCCCGTTTTTCAACTACCACGCCCATTCCTGAAAAGGTAGTGTTTTGGCACGGTTGGGTAGTATGGGCATGTCTTTCCCGTCTCTGGTAAGTCAGGAGCTTCACACAATCATAGAGCACAGCCGTGCCAACTTATCGATGCCCGTGGGGGAGTGGTTGGATCCGTGACGTCAAAAATTAGGTGTACTGCCCCTACTCATATTAGTACGGAGATTCGGTACTTCAACATAGCCACAGCCGTGTGCAAGGCCGTGTGGCTTTGAAATATGCACTTTTGTGTTAATTTAAAACTAAATTTTTAGAAAGGAATAGAATTTGAAAGAAAAATGTAAAGACAAATTATGTTAGAGCTCGGGTTGCCTTCCCGAGAAGCGCTCGTTTATAGTCTTAAGCTAGACTTTCCCTGTTTTCTGTTCTAATAGAAGGTTCATGGAGTAGAAGCGATTCTTTGCTGACATGAAAAACTACTTTTGGGAAGATGCTAGCTGCTAAATAATTCGCAATATTTGCAAACCATGGTGCCTCAGAATGTGTTATAGAAAACATTTGTTCTTCAGGAAATGGATCGTTTATCTCATTTTTATTGAGCTCCCTGATATGTGGATTCTCAAGTCTGGAAAGGTGATCTGCCACAAGATTCTCAGCTCACTTCTTATCTTGTATTTCCAAATCAAATTCAGCTAGCAATTCTTTCTCTGTGGTGGTGTAGTTTTTTTGTGCGGGTGTTAATGTCCTGCTAGTGTAGTAAATTGGCTAAAAATGCTTGTCTTTTCGTTGTCCCAAAACTACACCTATTGCAAAATCACTTGCATCACACATTAGTTCAAAGGGTAAGTTCCAATCAGGTGCAATTATAATCGGAGCATTTATTAATTTATCCTTAAGGACATTAAATGCATCTAAACATTCTTGATTGAAATTAAAAGGAACATCTTTTTCTAGTAATTTTGTCAAAGGCTTAGCTATTTTAGAAAAATCTTTAATAAACCTTCTATAGAACCCTGTATGTCCTAAAAAACTTCTAATAGTCTTAACTGAACTAGGGGGAGGTAATTTTCTATGGTTTCAACCTTTTCTTTATCTACCTCAATCCCTTTACTAGAAATCTTATGTCCTAATACAATCCCTTCTCTAACCATAAAGTGACATTTTTTCCAATTCAAAACACAACCTTTCCATGTGACATGCCAGATTTGGTCGTAACGTTTAGGCTGGGTTTGGGGTGTTACAATTATGATATCAGAGCTCGATTGTAAAACTCAACTGTGAAAT
This sequence comes from Gossypium rotundifolium, assembly GCA_025506655.1. Taxonomy (NCBI): domain Eukaryota; kingdom Viridiplantae; phylum Streptophyta; class Magnoliopsida; order Malvales; family Malvaceae; genus Gossypium; species Gossypium rotundifolium. The sequence continues at coordinate 65,727,366 of CP106726.1, forward strand.
GGGTTCAAAAATGCTTTCCAAAATTGGTTTAAAATGTGGTTTAGAAAAATAAATGTTCTTTTGGAAGTATGGCACCCAAGTCTCCAGCACTAAATCCGTGTACTGTAAGTCTTCTGATTCTGTTTGATTTTATGAAAGGATTTTTATTGTGTTGTGATTTCTAGTTATAAGGGATAAAATTTTAGAGATTGAGACCTTTAGAAATACTATTTGCAAAAACTACTTTTAAATCGATATTCATAAGATATTCGTTAATAAATAGTGGAATAATTTACTAATTCATAAAATTTCTAATCAGATTAAGTCGATTCAGTAAACATGTGCGCTAGAGGACGTGGGCGTGGTGGATGTGGTCGAGGTAGAGGCCGAGGTACTAGGGTAGGATCTGAGGCATCTGGGCATATGTTTGGAATGGAAGCACCTGCATCACCGATAATCGAGGTAGGGTCCCACGATCAAGCTGGAGGGGACGATGCTTTGTCCCAAGCTATGTTGTGAGTGTTGGAATGGGTTGCTGAGGCAAGCCTTTGGGTGATGGCCGTAAATCTATCCTTGAGTGACTTCTGCAAATGAAATTTGAGATATTTAGGGTATTTCGTGTGGCCCCAACGTGGTGAATCTTGGCTAGAAGTGGTTGAACGAATCATGGATGATTTAGACTGTACCGCAGAGGAAAAGTTCAAGGGAGCAAGTCTATCCCACGTGATGACGCGTGCACTGGTGGTGGCTCACGGTGAGGAAGGTACTTCACCGATCGTATCACCGAGACTTCTTTATCTGATGTTCCAGGAAAATATGTTGGGGCAAGCTATGTGGATGCCCAGAGAAAAGCATTCCTGACTCTGGTTCAATGGGGTAAATCTGTGGCTAAATATGAGGCAGAGTTTTTACGTTTAAGTCATTACACTCGAGAAATAGTTATGACTGACTATGAACGTTATGTTTGTTTTGAGGATGGTTTGCGGGATGAGCTGCGGGTACTGATAGCTCTGCAGCGGGAAAGAGATTTTTCCATTCTGGTTGAGAAGGAAAAAATAGCTGAAGAAGTGAAGCGGTCTGAGAAGCAGAATAGGGATAAGGATAGGGGTAAGAATAAGAGGAGTTTTGGGTCGTCAGGATCTACTGGGGTTTCCAAAAGAGGCCTAGGTTTGAGGGGCCGAGTCAAGGTGTGATGCCGGTTGCTATTGGTCAGTCTCGACCATGTGGTCGATGTGGGAAATTACATTCAGGGGAGTACTGGGTAAGAAATAGAGGATGTTTCAAGTGTGGATCTATGGACCATCTGATAAGGGACTATCCACAAGAGTTGGCTAGGGCGCGGTTGGTAAGTCAGGGTTATACACAGCCGGGAAGAGATGGGTAGTAGCCACCGAAAGGTCATCATCCGGTCAAGGAGGAAACAAAGTTGGTCAAGGGCATGGAGCACCGGGCAGAGGTGCTGGTAATACAGATGCAAGATAGCCTGGATTAGTTTATGTGGCTAGACGGCGAGAGGATGGTGATACACTAGACGTCATAATCGGTATGTTCTTTATATTTGGTGTACCCTTTACAGCTTTGATAGATATTGGGTCTACACACTCATATGTTACTAATACTGTGTCTGGGACTTTGGGTATAGAATCTGATATTGTTTTTAGTAAAATAACTGTGATTAGCCCTTTAGGACAATCTGTAGTGGTGAACAAACTATTTAAGAGTGTGCCTTTAGAAGTACAAGGGGTTGTTTTCTTAGCAGACTTGGTAGAATTACCGTTCGGTGAGTTCGATTTTATCTTAGGTATGGACTGGTTAGTTAAGTATTGGGCAAACTTGGATTATGCTGCTAAGCGCATGATATTGAAGACTTTCGAGGATGAGGAGGTGCTGGTGATAGGTGAGAGAGGGAATTATCTGTCCAATATGGTGTCTGCACTAAAGGCTGAAAGGATGGTGCGAAAAGGGAGTGAGGCATTCTTAGCTTTCATCAGTGCTTTGGAGGCCAAAAAATTATCTGTAAGGGATGTTAGAACGGTGAAAGAGTTCTCGGACGTCTTTCTAGAAGAGCTTCCAAGGTTACCTCTGGATCGCGAGGTGGAGTTCGGTATTGATCTACTTCCGGGAATAGCTTTGGTGTCCATTGCCTATATAAGATGGCACCAAAGGAGCTGGTGGAACTTAAAGCTCAGATCCAGGAGCTATTAGACCGTGATTTTATCCGACCAAGTGTGTCTCTGTGGAGAGCGCCGGTGCTGTTCGTGAAGAAAAAGGACGGGTCGATGCATATGTGCATTGACTATCATTAGCTGAACAAGTTAACGATTAAGAACAAATACTAGTTTCCAAGATTGACGACCCTGTTCGATCAGCTGCGAGGAGTTTCAATTTTCTCAAAGATAGACTTGAGATCTGGGTGTCATCAGTTAAAGGTCAAGGAGGCAGACATTCATAAGACTGCGTTTCGAACGCTGTATGGGCATTACGAGTTTCTAATGATGCCGTTCGGGTTAACAAATGCACCAGCCGCTTTTATGGACATGATGAATCGGGTCTTCCAACCTTATTTAGACCGGTTCGTGGTGGTATTCATAGATGACATCTTGGTGTCCTCAAGAATGGAAGAGGAGCATGATTCGCATCTTCGGGTTATTCTGTAGATATTTAGAGAGAAGCAATTGTATGCCAAATTTAGTAGTTGTGAATTTTGGCTAAAGGAACTTACCTTTTTGGGGCATGTTGTTTCTGCCGAGGGGATTAGGGTTGATCCCCGAAAGATCAAAGTTGATTCTGGACTGGAAGCCGTCGAAGTCTATAGCAGAAATTAAAAGTTTCCTTGGGTTAGCTGGGTACTACAGAAGGTTCATTGAGGGATTCTCATTGATTGATGCACCATTAACCAAGTTGTTACGGAAAGGGGTACCGTTTGTTTTGGCTGATAAGCAGCAGGAAAGCTTTGAGAAGCTAAAGAGGATTTTTACTGAGGCACCAGTGTTGATTTAGCCTGAGGCTGGGAAGGAGTTTGTCGTCTATTGTGAAGCATCACACACAGGGTTAGGATGTGTGCTAATGCAAGAAGGAAAGGTAGTAGCGTATGCGTCTCGACAATTAAGACCACATAAGGTGAATTATCCCACTCATGATTTGGAGTTAGCTGCTGTGGTGTTTGCCTTAACTATCTCTATCTGTATGGAGAAAAGTTGATTATCTACACTAACCATAAGAGCTTGAAATATCTCCTTACCCAGAAGGAATTGAATTTAAGACAACGAAGGTGGATTGAATTGCTGAAAGACTATGATTGTGCAATCGAATATCACCCGGGTAAAGCTAACGTGGTGGCAGATGCGTTGAGTCGTAAAGTGATAACGGATTTGAGGGTAATGTTTGCTCATCTTAGTCTGTATGAAGATGGTAGCCTGTTAGTTGAACTTTAGATAAAGCCAACATGGGTAGATCAGATTTAGGAGAAGCAATTATTGGATGAATTATTGAGTTCTCGACTTCAGCAAGTGGAAGGTGGTGAGACTAAAGATTTTGGTTTGAACAGTGAAGGGTATTATGCTTTCATGAAAAGGTTTGTATGCCGAAGGACTCCGAGTTGAGATAGATAATTCTGCGGGAGGTGTATAGTAGCCCATACACTATGCATCTCGATGGAAGTAAGATGTATCGAGACTTACGTGAATAGTATTGGTGGCCTGGTCTAAAATGGGAAGTTATTGACTTTGTGGGTAAGTTTTTAACATGTCAGCAAGTGAAAGCGGAACACTAGTTGCCTTTAGGGTTGCTACAACCGGTGAAGATTCCACTTTGGAAGTGGGAGAGGATAACGATGGATTTTGTTAGTGGGCTACCTCTTACGCCTACAAAAAAAGATTCGGTGTGGGTGATTTTCGATCGGTTAATGAAATTCACCCACTTTGTACCGGTTCATATGGATTACTCGCTTCAAAAGTTGGCCAGGTTGTATGTGGCAGAAATTGTGAGGTTGCATGGGGTACCCGTGTCTATCATATCAGACAGGGATCCTAGGTTTACATCATGGTTCTAGAAGGTATTGCGCGAAGCTTTGGGTACGAGGTTAGATTTCAGCACGGCGTTTCATCCACAGACTGATGGTCAGTCAGAGAGAGTAATTCAGAATCTAGAAGACATGTTAAGAGGTTGTGTAATCAACTTTAGGGGTAGTTGGGAGGATTTTCTACCATTGGTAGAGTTTACTACAACAATAGCTATCAATCCAGCATTCAGATGGCACCCTACGAGGCGTTGTATAGTCATAGGTGTCGTACTCCTACCTACTGGACAAAGTTGGGTGAGCGACAGTTGTTGGGTCCGGAGTTGATCTTAGAGACGGAAGGAAAGATTAAGTTGATTTGGGCTCGGTTGAAGGAAGCTTCCGACAGGCAGAAATCGTATGCAGATTTGAAGCGTAAGGAAATAGAATTCTCAGTGGGTGATCAAGTCTTTTTGAAAGTTTCACCTTGGAAGAAGGTTTTAATATTTGGACGAAAAGACAAGTTGAGCCCCAGATTCATCGGGCCTTACCGGGTGTTGAAACGTCTTGGACCAGTGGCTTATCAGCTTAAGTTACCTCAGGAGTTGAGTCAAATACATAATGTATTCCATGTTTCAATGTTAAGGCATTATCGTTCAGATCCGTCTCACACAGTGCCGATGGAAGAAATTAAAGTATGACCTGACCTGTCTTTTGATGAAGAACCAGTGCAGTTCTTGGATAGGGATGTAAAGGTGTTGAGAAGGAAGTCAGTTCCTTTCGTCAAAGTGTTGTGGTGCAATCATGGTCCAGAGGAAGCTACGTGGGAGCCGGAGGATGTGATGCGATAGCAATACCATCACCTCTTTTGACCAGGTAAATTTCGAGGCCGAGATTTCTTTAAGGGGATAAAACTGTAACATCCTAGAATTAAGGGCTCTACATTTTGTTCTATTCTATGTGTTTGGCTCGTTTAGCTTGTTATTTGGGTGTGTTTGGGGGTCCCGGTGAGGCTCAGGTTCGAGTCAAAGCTTTGGTAAAATTTTGTGTTTAGGGCACTTAAGGGGGGAGAGCAAGTGGAGATAGGACTTGAGTGTAATTGATTATGTTTTGATAACACAAGTTGAGCAAGTGGCAAGGTGGTTGGCGTCACAAGGGAGCATGGAAGGGGGAGTGGGTTCGAATCCCACAGGTTGCAATTTTGGAGTACTTATTTTGTGCCAAGATAGAGGAGAGGTGACATTCGGCTGGGACTCTATCAATGTGGTTGTTGAATGAGAAATGATTTGAAATGGATAGAGGAGAGGAGCTTGAGGAGTTGAATTGGTCAAAGCAGTTTGAAAGAGTGATGGAGAGGGCTTAGTGGAGTAAAACGAGGAGCAAATCAAGGAAATGGGGAGGTGAGTGAGAGTTGGCTGAATGTTGGAGAGGTGGGAGGAGAATTTCGGCTATGTGATGTAGTGGCTAAGGAGTTTCAACATCTTGGTGTGAGTTAGCAAAATCAAACCTTTTGGGTGTGATGTGCCAAATTCTTTAGTCTCTTTAGCTTTTCTTTTGACATTTTGGGTGTTTGACTCTTAAGGCATTTTCGGGTTGGTTACTTTTAGTGCTTGTGCCGAATCTCTCAAAGTCTTCTCTCCATCTTTTCCCTTCAAATTTTAGTTTTCTTTTCTCCTTTGTTCACACCTTAGCCAAATCACTCTTCTTCTAAACTTTTTCTATTTTCTTCATCTTTTCTTCTTGCACCTTTATTTCTTGCTTCACTATTCGAACCTCAGTTGCCCATTTTCTTCATTTTTCTTTTCGTCTCTCTCTTGTTATTCTCTTAAGCCGAAACCCCTCTTGTGTCAAACTAAACCAATATCTCTCATCTTTTGTTATAAGTCAAACATCAAAAATCATCCTTTTGGTTTGCCGAAAGTCTCTTCTCAATCAACTTTGATTGTTGCAAGGTAACGAGTTCTTTCCTCATATGTTTTTCTCTTTTATTTTCGATGGATCGAAGCAGCCATCCTCTTACTTCTTCCTTTTTAGACCGAATATTAGTACTCTTTCCGCCTTAAAACGTGGTTGTTCGTTCGTAGGAAGCTAGAACTCTTGTCAGCAGTGGCCGAATCTAAGACATCTTGGAACTCAGTCAAGAGAATAGAACCAAGTGGCGTTGATAATTAAACCAATCTAAGGAGGGGAGTGGACTCGTAGTCTCTGTTCCCAAGTTCAAACGACGTACGATATCGGCAGTTTGAGACTTTTCGCTGGGTTGTGGTAGAGAGCCGACATCCGTTTGGGATAGGCAGATAGTGGTTATTCCCGCTAATGAGATTAGCAACGATCAGGAGAGTTTGGTCCTTCGCGTAATCAGGTGTGTAACTCTCACACCATCATTTGTTTGATTAATAATAATAAGTATGTGTATTGTTTAAAAGCAAAAACATCGATAACGGCTGTTGAGTTACCCTTGGGGGTAAAATCGGAGATACTAGGTTAGTTACCTTTTGATTGTGTCATGTAAATACCTTATCATGAATATATGTATGCTCTGATTATTTGATTTACATTGACATACGTTGCATTCATTATATTATAATTATATGTTTGCATGGGATTGGGATATGCTATTGATGAAAAGAGGCAGTGTATATCGGTGACTCTGTCACATTATTTCGATGGCTCGGTGCCACATATATCGGTGACTCTGTCAAATTATTGCAGTGGCTAGGCCACATACATCAGTGACTCTGTCACATTATATTGGCTTTGAGCAGCATGACTGTCAGCATGACTGCCAATGAGGAGTGTGGTGGATGGAGGGTTGATTGTAGAAATCCCCACAGGTGTGTTGAGGCTGGACATATGGAGCGGTGTGTAGTGGATGGAATACTAGGTTGGGCTGGATTGCATTGTATTCACTATCTGATATGCCATGTTGTTAGGGCTACGACCCAATTTGATACGTATGGGCTTCGGCCAAGTTGCTTCTGTGGGCTTAGGCCCAGATTTCGTTCGTAAGGGGAACTACACATTGAGTTCTTGTAACTCACCCCTCTGCTTAATTTTGCAGGTAATCCCTAGTTCGAGGATTTGGAGCCGAAGAGGACTCTGTGGTGGCCATGCATTACTTCTATCTTAAATTCCATTTTTCTTTGCTTTAAACTTATTTTAAATTTTGGGAATTTGTTATGTAATAAGACCTTCGAAATTTTAACTTGGGTTTTGAGTTAATGCTGTTAATATATATATATTATGAAATGTTAAACACGGAGTTTTTCTAAAAATTTAAACAATCTTTTTTTTTCCAAAATATTAACAAACGGATAACAAGCAAATAGATAACGAATTTCGGGATTCTCCTAGATTTAAAACAACTATTTTTAAAATGTTACATTTCTGAAATCCACTAGTTTCGATTTTTACGTATCACAAAACCAGTTTCCAACTGTTTGTATTGGAAATTAAAGTTTACAAGAGAATCGTAAACTTGAAGCTGATTTTCAAAATGAAAACAAAACGCGAAGTTTTTTTTAAATTGCAAAGTTTCTTTAAAAACTTTCCATGAGACATGCTAGATCCGGTTGTAACATTTAGGCCAGGTTTGGGGTGTTACAAACTTACCTCGACAAATGTTCGTGTACGTAAAATCTACTAATCCAACATTTTTCTCTTTTCCTCTTTCTAGCTCCAAATTTGGTCTATGCGGATCTATACAAGTAAATTTAACATCAATTTAATACAATTTAAACTCAATTCAGTCAAATTTACACCTTAGGCAAAACTACCATTTTGCCCCTAAACTTTTAATTAATGACGATTTCGTCCCCAGGCTCGGAAAATAAAATTCATGCAATTTACTTCTTATTCCAAGCCTAACCAAAATTCCAATATAAAATTTACAGCACATGTATTCTATAAAATTCAGAATTTTTCTCCAATTTACATAATTTTACAATTTAGTCCCTAAATCATGTTTTTATCAAAAATCACCTTGTAAAAGTCATTTATCTATAATCAACCTTTCAAATTCTACCATAAATTTCAAAATTTTAGCATATTCATCCATGACATAATTTCTATACTTTGATAAATTTTCAAATTAATCCCCCAAATAGATAGATTAGACTATCTCGGTTTCAAAAATATAAAAGTTACTAAAAACGAGGCTTAAATACTTACCTAATTTGGCCAAGAAAGCTTGGTTTCTCTTTCCTAGGGTTTCCATGGAATATATAGGGAAGAAGATGATATAAAATGATTTTTTTTCTATTTGATTATTTATCATCTTTTAATTTTATCACTTTTCAATTTATTCCTTAGCCTTTTTCTAATTTCCCATGGATGAATCATCCAAAAATATCTACTAACTTTTTATTAATGGTCTAATTACCATATAAAGACCTCCAATTTAAAGTTCTATAGCTATATAATCCCTTTAGCTATTAGAACACAACTTTTGCACTTTACGCGATTTAGTCCTTTATCAAATTAAACATGTAATCGATAAAATTTCTTTACGAATTTTTCACACAATATTATTATCGTACAGTAGATCATAAAATAGTATTAAAATAATTTTTCTTTCTGGGCTTAGATCTGTGGTCTCGAAACCACTATTCTGATTTTACCAAAATTGGGCTGTTATACAACGTTAGTCCTAAAATCGACTAAATCGTAGTTGTGATACCAATAAATGTAACGCCCTTCACCCGTAGTCAATGTCGAATTAGGGTTACGGAGCATTATCGTACTTATTTCGCATCACATACATTTTTGAATTTCAAATAAACATCATTCAAAATGATTCACATTGTCCCCAATACGAGCCTACGAGGCCCAAAACATGCATCCGGGGTGGTTTGAGACTAAACCGATAACTTATAAAATTTCTGGAAAGCTTAGAAAATTTCACAAAATACAAGAGACACACACCCATTGTAAACTAAAAATATATAGGATTTTCCCTATGTAATTTATCACCTTTTTTACTTAAATTCATTGTTAAAACAAAGTAATTGTTTAATAAATTAATGGAATATGTGAAAATATGAAATTAGCACATAGAAATTATTAAAATGTGATTTTATGTTTTATTATATAGTTTTCATGCATAAAATGACTTATTTTATATTTATTTGAGCATATTATATTTTTAAGACATAAAATAGGTCATGTATGATTAAATTAAATAATAAAATATAAAATTATATTTAATAATTCATTTTAAAATATTTCATTAATCATTTGGGTTGTAATTAATTATTTAAATTGGATAAATTTTATTCTTTGGTCCTTTAGCTGATTGATTTATTTTGGACAGGTCTGATAGCTTTGTTGGATTACAAAAACCGTCCAAATTGAAGACCAAGCCAACCCAAATTCGCCTACACATGGTTGTCCACATAAACCACTTTTGGTTTAATTACACAAGGTCCTTGTAATGTTGAAGAAATTGGAGATTTGCCCGAAGATTTACATTTGACTGAGCCTCAGTCCCGAGTTGTCATGGCTTTTAAATTGTTTAAAAATCAAGCAAAATCCAAGTCAAAAGCCACTAACATGGCCGGCCACTCATTGAAGAAACTTGAAGAGATTAAACCCCGCTATTTTTAGCAAACTACCCCATCCCTTCACCTATAAATAAGACCCTCTTATTCCTTCATCTCTCATCCTTCATCCTTCTCTCTTTTCTCAATTCTCCTAAGCATTTTCCATTTCCCACGCCTAACATCATCTCTTCATAGAGATTTTAGCAATTAAGCCTCTTAAAGAGCCCTTGGTCGACCAACTTGGAGAGCCATCAGCAAAGGAGCAAAGTGAAGGAGTGAAGGAGCTGAAGAGGGCTGCTAAAAATAGCTAAAATTATCAGCCAAAGAGCCCTCCCTTGGCTGGCCACACATGTGGCAAGGTTGAAGTTTCAACTTTGCTAATTTAGGCTTGGGGCAAATCTATAAAGCCACCAATTGTGGAGGGGTTTGTTTGCAACTTGAACAAGTCTCCAAGGGCCTCTTTGCAAGCTAAATAATCAGCCAATAAGCTGATTTGGGTCGACATATAGACGGTTTTGGGCTGTCCACTTCTTGGTCGGTTCGGTTCACTCGGCTCGGCTCAACTGGACCACTTTTTCATAATTAATTAATAATAATTTATTTAATCCAAATTAAATTAGATATAAATTAAAATTAATTATATCATGAATTAATACACATAATTGGACCAACTTAGGCTGAAAATTAATTCGCCTTGATACTTCAAATTGCTTCTCGATTTTTGAACTTCTAGTAGTATTTGTCGAGTCATTTTTTCCCTTTGTGCAAATCTGACTAAAAATTATCAAAATTAATCAAAATTTATTATAAAATTAATTAAAATTCATTATGTTAAAAATTTAAGTACAAAATAATTATTTTATAATAAATTTATATTTTTCGACAATAATTTTTATGAAACTGCATGAATTTGAGTTAAAAAGGGCATGAAAAAGTGTGTGTATATTTTCGTATTTCCACACCCCCAAACTTAATTCATTACTCGTCCTGAATAATGCACAAATTGAAAAGAATTTCTCAGAAACACTTTTAAAAAATTCCTGCAGAACAACATTCTTCCTAAAATTATGAATTTGGTATACTTATGTTCAAAACAAGAAATTTGATATTTATGCTACTCAAGTATACATATCGTTCAAATTAATCTCAACAACTATTATGATAGCAAAATTAGACTAAATGCTTCCTTAACAAAGACATGTTAACCCTTACCAATTTGATTTTATTTCCTTATTCAATATTAAGCTGCAATCATTAAGTTTAACTTATGCCTTCATATGTTGAACAGAGCAATTTCTCTCCACTAATGTAGGTAGCATAGAAAACTTGAATAAATAGGTCTTTAAAAAGGTTGTAACGTGGCTAGGCTAGGGGTAGGTAAAATATAGATAAATTTAAGCTAAAACCCCTAGACTCAGCTTCAATCGGACATTCGGAATAATTACCTTCAATACGCTAACTTATTTTGCTTTCACATGCTCTTTTTGTACATCTATTTTTTTCAAGTTCATTGCTTTTTTTTACAAGCATTTTGCTTATGTACTACAAAATTTTTGAGCATTTGATACTTCTTTTCAATTCCCCCAAACTTATTTTCAAAGAATATTCTGAATAGTACTGAGTCTAGTGTTTGGGACAATTTAAAAATAATTAAGAAAGAAGTGATGGCTAATATTGTAACACCCCAAACCCAGCCTAGACGTTATAACCGGATCTAACGTGCCACATTAAGTGTTGTTTGAAAACTATACGTTCATTGAAAAACCCTTTTCCAAATCAAAGCTATTTATACTTTAAAAATCCCGATTTGTTGCTTATTAACAAAATACAATTTGCTCAAAGTCATTCTCTTGCAAAAACATTACTACCTTCAAAACCTTGTTTGTTACGGAAGTTTGATTCAAACATTGGCGAATACGTGATATTTTGAAAACAATGGTTATAGTTTTACAAACCCATGTTTGACAAATCAGCAGTTCGTAATTAAAAGAAATACCAAATAAAAGTTAAAAAGAAAACCCAATGGCCTTATTACAGAAATTATTAACCCAAAAATTTAAAATGAAATAAATTAAACCAAAATTTCTAAGTTCAATTTTAAATCACATCTGACATATGGCCACCTCTGAGTCCTCCGCAGCTCCAAATCCTCTAAAGCTGGGAATTACCTGCACGGTTAAAAGAAAGGGTGAGTTACGAGAACTCAGTGTGTAGTTCCCTATTACGGTCATAATCTGGGTCTAAGCCCATATAGTATCGGTCTGGGCCTAAGCCCTAATATCATATCAATGCAATGGACATGTACCCAACCCATTCCAACCAAACTCTCCATGTGGGGACCATGTCAACCCACCCAGCCAAACTCTCTAATAATGTAGCCAAGCTGATAATAACGGTATATGTGGCTGAGCCACTAAGATAAGAATATGTGGCTATGCCACTATAACGGTACTTCCTCCAAATCAGCAACCCAACCCAATGTAATATGTTATGTATGTAGTGTATTACAATCATAAACAGATATTTAAAAATCACATAAACAACATTTAACTACCGCTAAGGGTATAATGGTCATTTTATTATTTAGGGGTAAAACGGTAATTTCACCCCTCAGGGGTATTTCGGTAATTTTACCCATCGATGGAATTTCAGTAATTTGCCCACTAAGGGTATTTCGGTAATTTACCCATTAAAGGTGTTTCGGTAATTTACCCATCGAGGGCATTTCGATACTTTACCCCTCGAACGGCCTTTCCAGAGGCCCACTATCGCCTCGAGTGACACAGGTTCCATTTCTAGTCAAAACGGTGTAATTGGGCCTGCAGTCCAATTTCAGCCCAAACGGGCCCACACGCTCGTGTGGCCCATTCAGCTCATTTCCTGTCTCGATTCTACGGACTTCGTAGCTGCATCAATCATTCGGTACTTACCATAGATTTCGCTCATGTAGGCCCGTTAACCTATTGGGCCCACTTAGCCCACTCCGGCTTAACAAGGCCCATTATAGCCTCAGTCCCACGAAAGAGTGTTCGTGACACTCCCAACAATCTATCGCCAATACTAGTGGCTCGGTTTATCTCTACGAACGCTCGCACGCTCGAGTGATCTCAGATATCGATATTCTAGTTTTTTAGGGTTTCAAATTTTAGCCGATTCGCAGAACATCGCATTAACAGAACAATAGGGGTGTGAGATTACACACCTGTTACGGATTGCGGTTCAAGACCCTTTCTGAGGCACCTAAAATAATAATTGACCAATCGTTAGTCTCCACCCTTGGTAATCCAAAATATCGAAATACTTTACCTACTGACTTTACTTACCAGAGAATGAAAGAGTCCATACAATGGGAGAGTATTCGGCCTACACCCCTTGATTAAGGAAACAAGTCCCTAGTGAAAAAAACATGCTAGAACATTACTCCAAGGCAACTAGAGAAACAGCCTTTCGGCACCACAGAGCCCAAATTGATAAAGAGAGAAAACAACCAACCCATATTCGGCCATAGCCACAACTTACCAACAAGTGGGAGAGATTCTGAAATAGTTGGAACCAAAAAGAAGAAAATAATCGTGCCCTTAGAAGATTCAGCCTACACAAGAGTCAAGGCTTACTGTAGCTTTGCACCGCTAAGAAAAGAATGAGAGAAAAAGAAAGTTGGGTGTTCGGCTAAAGAATAACCGAAAGGAGAAGATGTATGTCCGGCTTTGGGGAAATGAAAAGAAAAAAATGAGTATAAAGAGTAAAGGTGTAACACCCCAAACCAGGTCTATGCATTAAGACGAGATTTGGTTTGTCACACAGATCGAACATCCATTTAATTCTCTAATGATTTAGGTAAAACAGTTCTACAAAACCTTTTGAAAGTGAAGTTTAGTAAAAATCAAGAATTTGATTTAAAATCGATGAATAAAGAAATACTAGTTTGAAATCTTATCATTTAGTATTTAATTGTCAAATACCTTTAAGTAGTTTTTTTTTTAAAAGAGTTCAAAAGAATTTTGAAAACAAGAATATTTAAAGAATCTCATATGTTTTAAAACAAAATATTTAAGGAAACATTATTGAGTTAACATCATCCCATATTAAGTGTCTAAAACAAAATTAAATCCATCCACACATGAAAATCCATAAAATATTAATAAAGGCCTTATTACATCATACCCAAAATAGTAATTAAATAAAAATACTTAATAAAAGTTCATAGTTTATAAAACCCATGTTCAAGTATGGCCTCCACGAAGTCATCCTCGCCAAGCCTCCGTCAATTGCCATTGCACGAGATGGATAATTAAGCAGTGTGTTACTCGAACTCGATGTATAACTCACTTACCATATTCATTGGGCGAGATTATCAAGACATTATTTTGGGCTTGAGCCCATTTACGGATTTAAAATATAATAAATAAATTGCATGTAAAATGAAATTCCCAACCAAACCTAATTTCCATCCGCTACACACCACCGCACCAACCAACACACTGTGGGGATCAAGTCAACCCACCTCGCCAACACACCAATTGTAGGCATAAAGCCATTTTAAATAATATTATGGTGCACCATCAACTAGATTGTGACAAAGTCACCGAACTAGAGGCATTAAGCCATTTAAAATATATTTGTGGCGAGCCACCGAACTAGATTTTTGGCAACAGCCTTTCTTCTCTTCATCAATTATCCCAACCCATGCAATCATGTATGCATAACAATATATATATATATATATATATATCCATATGATAATTTAACAAAAGCCCATAATACATGTGAGTCCAAAAATTCAAATTTTCATTTTGGCCCATAAGACAAAATAGCATTTTAGCCCATTTAATGATCTAGTAAACTTTGGCCCATATATCGATCTAGCAGTTTTTCGACCCATTTATCGATCTAGCATCTTTTCAGCCCATTTATCGATCTAGCAGTTTTTTGGCCCATTTATTGATCTAGTAGTTTTTTGGCCCATTTATCGATGTAGCAGTTTTTCAGCCCATTTATCACATGAGGCATAAAATTTACTATTTACCAATTAACTCATTGAGGGCATTTTCGTAAATTTCACGACTTTAACTATTTTCATGCATTTACACAAAAGTGTTAATTATTACGCATTTTCTAATTTTGTCATCTTTATGATTTTATCCCAATACTTACGGTATAGTATCTAACCCGAGATAAGTGTGAAGTTATACACCTGGTTACTGTGAGAACTAGACTTTCCCACTCGTCGATACCTAAACGCATTGTAATAAATTAGAACACTATTATTTATTTACAAATTGAATCTTAGAAATAACGATCTAAACTTTTACCTTCAGAATTTCGAACCACTTCTATTTGCAGTTTCTCCCCGATTGTTGGTTCATTACATGATGAAAATCCACAAACAAACAAAGGTTCTGGAGTACGAACAACTTCAAACAACTGGTTCTCCTCGAATGAGGGTCCACAACCTAGTGGAAAATCTCAGATTCCCGAAATAGCCCTTCGCTTAAACTTAGGGGGAATAGTGGAACCACCCCTCTTCCGAACACTATTTACCGCCCTTTTCATCCTTATCTTGATTGTCTCCATTGACAAAAGATCATTAATCCGACTAAATAATATATCAAAATTATGACTAACGATTTTAAGGGTGAGATTGGCTTACCACAATATCCTTGTTCCACAATATGAAAATCGAGCGATAACGTCCCCTAAAACGAAATCGATTAATAATCCATCTATATCAATATGATGAGTAATATGAGAGTCCTTAATAAACCCTTACCTTAACACCTTAAATCAATTCCAACGATCCACGATGCTCACAAACACTTGAGTTTCAACCCTCCACTATCACACTAAAATATAACGAAAGAAAATGTTTAATAGAATGAATGATGATTTCGATCAAAGAGATTCTTCTTACTACCATTAAGATTCGGCCAAGACATCCCTTAAGCCAACATAAGAACCAAAAAGAAAGTTCTTACCTATTGCTTAAACGAGGGTTGAAAGAATAACCAACAAGACAATATAGATGAATAGGAGATTCGGCTTTGAAGGAAAATTGGAGAAAATGGTATTAATACCATTCGACCATGAGAGAAAAATAATGAAGAAAGTGTTTGAATGATAAATAAAAAATGAAGAAGAAGAGAGAATGGGAAGAAGGTGTTATAATTCAATTTTCAAAGAGAAGAAAAAAGAATGAGGAAAGAGATGAATTTAGAAGCAAAAATGCATTCGACAATGGGAAAGGAGAAGGAAAAAGAATGGCTTTTTGTGTTGGTAGTTTCGGCACTAGGAGAAAGACACTAGAATGATTAGCAAAAATGACCAAATGGTCAAAAAGATGACCAAAAGAATTAAAGCAAATGTTGTTTTCTTATACACCAATACATTCGGCCAAGGGAAGGAAAAGATGGATGGAGAAAAAGTGTCTTCAAACAAAACAAAAATGACCAAAAGAATTCTAACAAGCTACCATCCTACCCCAAGCTAACCACCAAATTTTGGCTCCCCCATTTTGTCCATAATGCCGTCCATATTCATGGTCAAAATGGCCATGAAAAAGTTTCCAAAACATCAACCTTGATTCAAGCCTTGCAATCCTTCATTTTCCAAAAAGTTTGAGAAATCCTATCCCTAAAATTAAGCAATTCTATCCCTAATTCATGCTTGCCATAACCTTAAGTCTCATTACCATAAAAATTTAGTCCATCTTATCCATGAATGATGCTTGGCCGACACTTGCTAGGAAAATGCAAAAATAAAAGCTCCCAATTTGCATGCTCGGAGATTCTAACCTCTCCCCTCAAGTCCTACTTATGGCGCCATCACCACTTTGCCAATTACTCATCTTATGCCATCTTTTATCACTTAATTAACTTAAACTTCAAGGTCACCTGATTCCTCTACAGTAAAGTACTCTTTACTAAAATTTATTCTAATTCCAAGTAAACCCGAGCCTTCTCAAGACTATATTAAGCACACAATAAAATCATACCCAAGCTAACACCAAAGACAAGCAACATATTGATACTCAAATTTTTAGGATGTTACAAAAGGGAAGGAAGTAAGGATTAGACCAACCAAGCTTGTAGACGAAGAGTGTAATCGAGTAACTGAAGTGAACGACTATTAGCAAAGAGGAAGAGAAAATGCACGAAAGGTAGAAAAAATGCACAAAAGAAGAAAATAGCGTACCAAATGCTTTAAAAGAGAAAGACCTAAAATGAGCGAAAGGACTTGAAAGAAAAAGGACCACTCGGTTTCTACTAACACTCCAAATTACTGAAATGCTCCCAAAAGCCTCCCCCTAGCCAAAATCTCCCCCTTAACCACACTCCCACATTCGGCCAACTCTCCCACTCTCCTCCCTTCCTTGATTTTCTCCACCATCCTCTCCTTGAATCACTCCTACCTCCCATTCAAATCTGTTGACCAAGTCTTCAACCATCCTTATAGAGTTTGATCCCAACTCTACCTCTTGCTCTCCCAAGTCACAAATTAAAAGCCTCTAGTTGCAATCTGTGGGATTCGAACCCCCTCTCTTCTTGCCTTCCTAATGATGCCAGAGCCACTTATGGTGGTGGAAAAAGTCTTAAAATTTATATAATGAATGATCGAGCCTAGAAACTAACTATCACAACGATTGAGTCAAGCGCACCTATCGAACAGTAGTATAGTTTAGTGGCAAGACCAGATTGTCGAACCCAAGGGAACCAAAAGTACTAATACTAACATTTTTCTTATTATTTAGTCTAAGAATTAAGAGAATTGTTGTTTAATCTAAAATTAACTAACTACTAAGCTAAAGATGCTAAGACACACAGAAGGAATTAGGGAAATACTTGTGGTAAAAACCAATTGATTAAGACAATACCCGAGGAAGAATCCACCTAGACTTCACTTGTTACCTAACTCTAAACCAGATGATTTATTCACTTGACTTAATCCGTATGATTCCCTAATTTATATTAATACCTCTCTCGAGGCTACTAAAGTCTAACCCTATGTTGATTAATTGAAATCTCTTTCTAATTAAAACCCCTAGAATTGCATTAACTCGATCTATGGACTCCTATATTAGGTTTGACCTTAATCTGGCAGATTTTCATCATCCTATCTCTAGGGTTGCGATCAACTCCACTTAACTATGCTAGA
Organism: Gossypium rotundifolium; assembly: GCA_025506655.1. Classification (NCBI taxonomy): domain Eukaryota; kingdom Viridiplantae; phylum Streptophyta; class Magnoliopsida; order Malvales; family Malvaceae; genus Gossypium; species Gossypium rotundifolium. Next base: position 65,745,033 of record CP106726.1, read on the forward strand.
TCTACTCTTAAACAAAGAATATTCCTCCTCTGCCTAAACTCATCAATACTTGAATCAATATCCTAAAATATCAAAGCAAGAATTAAGAACACAGTTAAGAACAAATCAAGTATTTATCATATAGTTCAGAAAATAATAACAAGATCCATCTTAGGTTTCATCCCCCTCAGGTATTTGAGGGATTTAGCTCATAATCATAAAAGAATACATCTCAGAAGAAAAATAACAAAACATAAAAAAACCCTAAAGCCCCCATAACAAAACATAAAGAAAACCCTAAAACCCGCTGAAGGAATTGAAGGAGAGATCCTCAGTCTTGAGTGTGATTCTAGCTTCTAGGATGGATCAACTGACTTTCTTTGAGTGAATCCCACAATTCAGCCTCTCTGGCTTGGCTCATTGGCCTAGCTAAACAACCCCTTGAAGGCTGGCCTCTAGGTTGTTTATATAGGCTTTTGGAATGTCTTTCTTTGCCTCTAAATACCCTAGTCTGAATGAAACTCTTCTTTGCTGACGACAGGGACACGCCCGTGTGGCACGGCTGTGTGAATCGAATCCAGCCCATGGTCAAATCTACTAAAGAGGCACGACCGTGTGTCTCGGGCCCAGGCCATGTGAATTTTGTACTTTGGCCCATTTTTTCCATTTTTGGCTTGTTTCTCGTTGTTTTCATCCTTCGATGCTCTCCTAGGTATAAAACATGAAATTAAAGGATTAGGAGCACCAAATTCCACAATTCAGGGGGATAAATATCCAAAAGTATGCTAATTGTAGGATTAAAATATGCATATATATATGGTTTATCAAATACCCCCACACTTAAGCATTTGCTTGTCCTCAAGCAAAAATCTCAACTCACAATTAGAATTAACTGCCCTCGATTCATAATTCTCATCAATAATGCCTCATCATAATTCATAGATAATTTACACATGGATAATTTAACTCAAAGAGTCCTAAAGATTCAAACAATCAAATTCATAAGTTTGTAGCACGAAGACATAAGTGTTTCCCCTTATCCGAATAATTACTCAAATCACTCAAATCACTCAAATCGCTCAAGGTGCTTAAGGTTTAAAATAAACCACTCATCAGTCAAACATGAAAAGTTATTATCATAGGCTTGCATGAAAATCAAATCTCCACCACTATAAAATGAGATGATACACAAATCAAAAGGTCTTTAAAGGGTTGTAATGGGGCTTGGGTTAAAGGTGTGGATATAGGATGAATTAGAAGGTTAAAATCAAGATTGAATTGACAAATTACCTAACTAGAAACAATGAACTGATAATGAATAATTACACCAATAACACGTGCTTCTTCTAAAGATGTGAATTTAACTGTTTAAGCTCGTAGAAAATAGAACTAATGATGAATAAATTTTCTAAATTTTTTTTAAGAACAAATAAAGTTAAGTACATAATATAAGATGAAGTCAACTACTAAAATAAAATAATTAGGCAACTGATCAAACCAAGTCTCGATAGAAGGGTAGTCAAGAGAAATGGTGATAACAAATACAAGATGGGTTTTAGGTTAATATTAATGGGTGAGTCAAGAAACGGTTTGTTAGGCTCAACATGGTTCACTAGGGGTTAATTATGAAGGTAGGCTTTTAGTGGACTAAGTGGGTTAAATCTTAAGTGCCTTTATCACTTTTATATATCAAATCAAAGGTGTGGTCTCAACATGTATAATCGAAGCAAGTTCTAGAATAACAAATCAATATTGACACACTCATAATCAAAAAAGTGAGCAAGAAAAGAATATATGCTCTAAAAGGCTCAAAATCTCACAAAAATTATGGGTTTTTGATATCAACCTTGCAAATTTCAAACTTCAAGGTAATATTCAAATTTAGGTCAACAACCTAGCAAAATTTTAATTCTGAAAAATAAACTTATCATGTTTGATTCTCTAGTATCTTAAAGTTTAAATCATCAATGCACAATTATCTATGCCTTAATTTAAAACATATCGATAAAAATCATAAATCAAAGGAAATTTCAGTCTAATCGTAACATGAGAAAATAAATTTAAGAACAAGATATAATTCGAGAATTTAAAAAGTTAGGCATAAAATTCACCCCCTCTCACACTTAAGATGGCCCTCAATGTACAAGGATAGATAATGATTAGTAAGAAAATCATAAGTTAGAGAGAGAAGTGAAACTTCCTGAATTTTGAATGGAGTTAATGAAGAGAAAACGGATAGGGTTGAATAGAGGTGAGTGTGGGGGAACGCCTCAAGCCGTTTGAAATTGAATCCTCAAAGCAGTCGGTTTGATTTTATTGTATCCTAAGCTAAATCTAAATGGCATGAAGAATAAGAAGAAAATAATAAAAATAGAAATAAGAATAAAAGTAAATAATGGAAAATGAAATAAGAAAGATAATGGGAAAAGGAAAGGAAGAAGGGGGTTTAAATAGAGATGCAGCCCACGCCCGTGTTCCTACCTATGGTGCCCACACGGCCACGACCATGGCCATATGTAAGGCTGTGTAGGTATGGAAAACTTGTGCCTAAACATGAAAAGAAATAAACTAAACTAATTAGTAGGGTTAGTGCTTGGGTTGCCTCCCAAGAAGCGCTCGTTTAAAGCCTTAAGCTAGACTTACCTCTCATTCGCATAATCATGGGGGTTTGAAGAGTTGAAAATCCTTTCTCATGCTATCATTATATAGTTTGAGTCGAGTGGCATTTACCTTAAAAGTGTCGAATATGGGATTACTTACCTCGACTGTTCCGTAAGGGAAGACATTAAGTACCTTAAAAGGGATCTCTTCGTTTGTCTTGAGGTCTAATATGGCGATTCGAGGGTCTGTTTTATCTAATAGTACCTGATCTCCTATTTTGAAGTGATTTGATGTTTCTATAAGCTCTTCTGGGGGTTCCTTCGATTTCACTTTGTGTGGTTTTGATTTCTCCTTGAAATGTGCTTTCCACTCGTCTAATTCGTCGACCTAAAACCTTCATTCCTTCTGAATTACTTCTTTATCGGTACGAGGTCTAAGATTTGGCTTAGTTATGTGATTTCGTGGTGCTTCTTGTAAAAAAAGTTGAACCAAATGATTATCAATAGAATTTACATTCTCACCTTTATCCCTCGATGTCCTGGATGAGTCGAAAGCTTGAAAACTAATTGATTCGTCACCTACACGAAGTGTGAGTTCACCTATACCAACATCAATTTTAGCTCTGGCAGTTGCTAAAAAGGGTCTTCCTAAAATTAAGGGATACTATTGTCCTCATCCATGTCTAAAATGACAAAGTCTACTGGGAATATAAATTTATCAATTTTCACGAGTATATCTTCAATTATACCCTTAGGAATTCTAATAGTTTTATCAGCTAATTGAATACTCATCCTAGTTTGTTAGGGTTTCCCTAGACCTAGTTGTTTAAACATTTTATAAGGCATAACATTTATGCTTGCCCTTAAATCAGCTAAAACTTTATCAATGGATAAAGTACCAATTAAGCATGGAATTGTAAAACTCCCTGGATCTTTTAATTTTCGTGGTAGTCTATTTTGCAACATTGCTGAGCACACTGCATTTAGTTCCACATGCGATTCCTCGTCTAACTTTTGCTTGCTTGTAAAAAGCTCTTTTAAAAATTTCCTTGAATTTGGCATATGCGAAAGAGCTTCAAGAAATGGTAAGTTAATATGTGATTTCTTTAAAAGTTTAAGAAATTTACCAAATATTTCGTCTGTGTTGTCTTTCTTCATCGCATTGGGGTATGGTATACGAGGCTGGTATTCTTTAATTACCAGTTTTGGTTTTTCTTGGCTTAACTCAACCTTACCTTCGCCTACCACAGGTTCTTGCCTCGGGTTTGGTTTGTCTAACCCTTCACTATCATGACCTGTTATGGCTTGAAGTTGCTCTTTTGGGTTAGTTTCAGTTTTTCTTGGCAAGCTACCTTGTGGTCATTCGGAGATCAGCTTAGCAAGTTGCCCTAACTGGTTCTTGATCCCTTGAATCAATGCTTGTTGATTTTTAAGTGTTGTTTCAGTGTTTTGGAAACATGTTTCTAACACCGCTATGAATTTTGTCAGCATCTCCTCAAAGCCTGGGAAACTTGTTTTGGAAACGGGTTTGGAAACGTTGTTTTGGCTTCTTCTCTTGTGGGTAGGGTTGTTGTTGAAAGCCTGGGAAGGGTTGTTGTCTTTGATTTCCTTGGCCACCCCATGAAAAATTTGGATGGTTCCTCCAATATGCATTGTATGTGTTACTATAAGGATTATTTTGAGGTCGAGGATTATTACCCATATAATTTATCTGCTCGTTTTCCATGCCATATCCGTAGGGTGGGTACTCAGGATTCGCGACACCTCCAATTGTTTTGTACTGCATTACCGGATGTACCTGCGAAGAACACAAACCATCAATCTTTTTATTTAACATCTCCACCTGATTTGATAGCATGGTTACTGCGTTGAGGTTGAAAACACTGGCTGCTTTTGTTGGCCTTGTCCTTGTAACTTACCACTGATAGTTGTTCAGTGACATCTCCTCTATAAACTCATAGGCTGCCTCAGGAGTTTTGTTATTCAGGGTTCTACCGGTGGCTGAATCGATCAACTGTCTGGTTGAGGGGTTCACACCGTTGTAAAAAGTTTGGACCTGTAGCCACAAGGGCAATCCATGGTGTGGGCACCTTCTCAATAGATCTTTGTATCTCTACCATGCACCGTATAGTTTTTCTAGATCCATCTACACAAAAGAAGAGAAATCATTCCTTAATTTGGCCATTTTGGCGGTGAAAAATATTTTAATAAAAATTTTTCTGTCATTTCTTCCCATGTAGTGATTGATCCTCGTGGAAGAGAATTCAACCATTGTTTAGCTTTATTCCTCAAAGAAAAGGGAAATAACCGAAGACGGATGGCATCATCAGAAATGCCATTTATTTTGAAAGTATCATAAAATTCTAGGAAATTCGCCAAGTGATTATTTGGATCTTCATCCTGCAAACCATCAAACTGAACAAATTGTTGTATCATCTGAATTGTTTTAGGTTTTAATTCAAAATTATTTGCAGTAATAGCAGGTCTAAAAATACTTGACTCAGTTCCTATTAAGTTAACTTTAGCATAATCATACATAGTTCGAGGAGCATGATTTTCGGCCACCTCCTGAGGTAGCGGATTATTCTCAGCCATCTCTTCGGTAGTATTAATTTCGTTATCTTACTCTTCTTCTATGTAATTTAAGCTTCACCATATTTCTCTATTTTTTGCGAACAGTACCTTCAATACCACTGTCGTAAATTAAGGATCCTGTCATGTTCCTTCTAGTCATAAACTAGAGGTATCTACTAGGAACAGATAAAAAGAAAAATAAAGTTAGAAAAGTAAAAATAAAATTTGATTGCAAAAATAAAATATGGCTAAAGTAATAAAAATTGAGCGTTCTTAATATTTCAGTTCCCCGGCAACGGTGCCAAAAACTTGATGGTGGTGGAAAAAGTCTTAAAATTTATATAATGAATGATCGAGCCTAGAAACTAACTACAACCACGATTGAAGCAAGCACGCCTATCGAACAGCAGTATAATTTAGTGGCAAGGCTGGATTGTCGAACCTAAAGGAACCAAAAGTACTAATACTAACTTTCTTCTTATTATTTAGCCTAAAAATTAAGAGAATTGTTGTTTAATCTAAAATTAACTAACTACTAAGCTAAAGATGCTAAGACACAGAGAAGGAATTGGGGAAATACTTGTGGTAAAAACTAATTGATTAAGACAATACCCAAGGAAGAATCCACTTAGACTTCACTTGTTACAAAATATCAGAAACCCTATTTTACAAAAATACCACCTGATTTGGGAAAATTTACGAAAATGCCCCTGACTTCCAAAATTACTGAAATAACCCCGATTTTGAAATTCTTGCAACACCTCTGATTTGGAAAACAAATTTTCAAGATAACCCCCGAGGTTTTGTAAATTCTAAAATGCCTTTGATTTGTAAAATATTTTCAAATTAACCCCGATTTATTACCAAAATACCCTTATAGGAAACATGATGAAATTACCCCTGGGTGGGGAATGATCAGGAATGCCCAAAGTAGTGAAGTGAATGTTGTGAATGAATGTGTCTCTATCGAGATGGATGAATGTGAATGTGAATGTGAATCTCTGAATTAGAATAGTGAACTTGAACTGAGACTTTGTTTGATCGAGAGAACCACTATTAAACTCATTTTCATAAAACTGTTAGCAGATAAACAGTGGAACAAAGTACTAATGCATAAAACTTTTTAATTAGATTAAATCGCGACGTTAGTAATGAGTTCTAGTGAATGTGGTCAAGGTAGAATGTCGATGCTCGAAACCGGTAGGGTCGGCCATGGGTCGAAAATGATGTCTTGCACCGCCCGGAAGGGACGCAGAGGATCAAGATCAGACTGGAGGAGATGACGCAGTATCGTTGGCCATGTTGCGAGTGCTAGAGCGAGTAGCAGGAGCTAATGTGAGCAATGGAGCTCGAAAATCAATGCCTGAAAGACTTAAGTCAAATGGAGCTGAGATTTTTAGAGGAGTGTCTGGTGTAGCTCCGAACATGGCGGAGTATTGGCTAGAAGCAATTGAAAGGATTATGGATGATTTGGATCTAACGGCGAAAGAAAAATTGAAAGGTGCTATCTCGTTGCTCCGGGATGAAGCTTATCGATGGTGGCTCACTGTTAGACAAGGTACCCCTGCAGATCGAGTAGATTGGGAGTACTTTAAGGTTAAGTTCGAAGGAAAATACGTTGGAGCTAGTTATTTAGACTCGCAAAGGAAGGTGTTTCTAAATTTGGTACAAGGAAGTATGTCGGTAGCGGAGTACGAAGCAGAATTTGTATGGTTAAGTCAATATGCTAAAGGAATCATCGCCACTGATTACAAAAGGTGTCTCCGATTCGAAGATGGATTGCGGGATGAGCTGCAAGTGTTGATTGCTCCATAGAGAGAATGAGATTTTGCAATTCTAGTAGAGAAAGCTCGGATAGCTGAAGAAGTTAAGAAGACTGTGAGGCAAAATCGAGAAAAGAATAGGAACCGAAATAAGAGAAGTTTTGGATCGTCAGAATCATCTGAAGGTTTTCGAAAAAGGCCAAGGATTGAGAATTCTATACGTGTACCTATACCAGTTGCGGAGAATCGGAGTCGTCTATGTGCCCAATATGGGAGAGCTCATGTAGGAGAATGTTGGGGAAATAGCAAGGAATGTTTTCGGTGTGGGTCTAAGGCTCATTTGGTTAAGAAATGTCCTCAAGTGATGGATAGGGCTCGAGGCCAAGGACGTGGAACACCAAGCAGAGGTGCTGAAGGTTCAGATGCAAGGCAACCAAGGTTGGCTTAGGCAATCAGTCATAGCAAGGAGGAAGTTGGCCTAGATAGGATCGGGTATGTTCCCTAATCGTGGAATTTCTTTATTACTTTGGTTGTTATAAAGCTAGTTAGTTCTTGTGATGTTAGCGAAGTATATGGAATCTTAACTGTGAACTTTGGGATTTTGCAAAAGAAATGTGTTAGTTTTATTAAATCAGAGCGCGCACTAGTAGAGTAGTGTGATGAGTTAAGGATACACGATTGTTCGATAGTAAGTAATTTCGAGGACGAAATTATTTTTAAGGAGGGTAGGACTGTAATATCCTGGAATTTAAGGGTTATGGATTTAGTGCATAATTCAAGTGTTAATAGGCTCAGTGAGTGGTTTGGATGTGCTTTAGGGGTTCTTAAAACTCTAGGATAAAAAGGGAATGTCTTGGAAAATTTTGGATTTTTAAGTGTTAGTTAAGGAAGCTAGGCCAAGGGAGGTCTTAAGAGAAATTGTTGGGAGTTCATGACATAAGGAGTCAATTGGTAAAGTGGCAAGTGGAGTGTGGAGTGTATTAATGATCTTAGGTTCGAATCCTGTGGATGGCAATAAAGTGACTTTTACTTTTGTTTTTGTATAGCATGTGTTGGTCAAATTTTAGTTATGATAGGATAGACTTTTTCATTTATGGATAGTGGACTAAGGAAAAAGGCAAGTGTTTATTTAAGGTATGGAATCAAGAAGTTAAGGTAGGATAAGGGGACATAGGGCTTGAAGTATGGAGTGTTGTTTTGGAAATATTTTTATGGTCATTTTGACCATGAATGTAGACGCATAGATGGCTAGGGGGGTTGGTTTAATTTTGAATGTGATTAGGAAGAATTAAGGGAAATGATAGGATAAGAGTTGAATGAGGAGAGAAAAATGGGACATGATAGGGGAAGGAGTAATGGCCAAATTTGGGGCTTGAAAGGATGGCATTTTCGGTTTGGTAATAGTAGGTTAGGTGTGCCAAAATGGATTCTTTTCTCATCTTTTTCATTTGTGCCAAAAATTAGAGTTTTCTTTTCTCTCTAAGTGTAATTCTTGTGCATAAGCCATTTAGTTTCAGTTTCCCTTCTCTTTGTTTTGTGTTCGAAACTTCAAAGACCATTAAGGTCACTAGTGTTTTCTTCTTCTCTCTATTTGCTAGCTTGGCCGAATCTATCTCCTTTCCCAAACTCCTTCTTTTCCTTTTGATAGCCGAATATTGAATTACCTTTTGAAGGGCCATAGCCGAACCATATAGCCTCATTTTCTACTCTATTTCTCTATTATTAAAAGTCTTAAAACACCATAGTCAAATCTTTATTGGAGGGGTCGTCGACTACGTGCTTGTGATCTTTTATTCTCTTCAACGTGTAGTGGTAAGTTCTTTCTTTATCATTCGATTTTGAGCTCTTTTTGCTAGTGTGCCGAAATCATGAGGATAGGCCTAGGGATGGTCGAATATTCTTTAAGCCATGATTATGTGTTCTTTTGTGTGTAGCCGATGCTAAGGAGCTTTAAAAGAGATCTATCGGGTTTTGGAACATTAAGGTAAGTGATTGATAACATTCGGCCATAGGCCATATTATGGGTTTAAGTGGTGACCGATTGTGTATTATGATTTTTAGGGGCTAATCGACAGAGGTAATAGAGGCTTCAGGATTTTAGATCGTTTCGATAAGGATATTTAGTAAGTTTAGATCTATTCCGTATTTGTTCAATAGCCGAAGGCTAATTATTTGTAGGTACCAGTGGGTGGCCGATTGCAAAGGAACTTAGAGTGTGATTCGGGATTTGGTAGGAGACCAAATCGGCATTTAGGAGAAGGAAGAACCACGTTTGAGATCGTGTTAGATTCGAGTGGTTCGGATTTCGCTAATAAGCGGTGTGTAGTTAGCCTACTATTTTACGGGTTTATGATTGTATGTGATATTTGTATGTGTGTTATGAATGTGCTAACTAGAGCAATGGAAATTGTGATGTGGATACCCTCAAAGGGTATGTCGATAATCCGGTAAGTACCAAATCGATAAAATGTGACTATTGTTATGAATATGTGATAATATGCAAAATAACATGTACATGCATGGCACTATTTTATCTTGCATGTGCATGGGTGGGATATGAAAGAAGAAAAGGTGTACTTGAGTACGTGGTTTGATGAATGGCTCACATGCCTCATCGTGATTGATATAGGCTATGTGCCATATCATGGTTATTGATGGCTTTGTGCTCATCGTGGTTTTGATTATAGCTTCGGTGGATTGGCTACATCGTGGATTCGTGGTTATTGATGGCTTTGTGCTCATTGAGGTTTTGATGATAGTGGACTAATTGCGATTAAGTTCATTAAGTGGACGGCATTTGTTGCCATATTGGAGTAAAAGGAGAGGGTGATTTAAAATCCCGTGTGTGTGGTAGGTTTGGATACGGGGTGTGTAGAGGATGGACCCTAGGCTGGGTTGGGCTTCATAGCTGCATAATTGTGTATGTGAATATATGTAAAAATAGGCCGAGCCCAACATGTGATATGAACAAATGTGCAAATGGGCAAAGCCCAATATGATTTGTGGAATAATGTGAAAGTGGGCCAAGCCCAGTATGTGGAAACATGTGGTTAATTACCCTATTAAAGAATGTGATATGGTTATGGGCCAAGCCCAATAAGTGAAATTATGTGAATAATGTTGCATTAATATCTGACATGTGGGTAAATATGTGGTTTGACATGTGGGTGGAATTCAGTGGACTAATTGCACACTGAGTCTGTGTGACTCACCCAAATTTTTACCAACATTACAGGTGATGCATAAAGCTTGGACCGGGTTGGAGTGGATACAAGGTGGCCCATGCGAAAGATGATTTAATTGATTTACAAATTTTATATTTTCAGTATTTTTAAGTAAGGTTTATTGTAATAAGGGCCTTTTAAGGGATTTGAGGTTTATTATTATGTTGAAAGTGGATTGACGATTAAAGTATTATTTGAAAATGTTTTATTTTTAACAACTTATATTTTAATATATGTTAGAGTTTTTTTTTTAAATCGAAGAATTTGTAATAACTTAGTTTTATTTGAAATTTTAAAATACACAAGGTTTTACAAACAACCACAAATTTTTATGTTTTTACTTTTAAGTTAAAATCTTTTCAAATGTTTTCCGCAGTGGCATTTCAAATTCGGTCGTAGCGAATGGGCTGGGTTTGGGGTGTTACATGCGAGGCCTATTGTTGTTGGTCGGCCATAGCAATGTGCTACGTGTGGGAAGTTTCATTTAGGAGAGTGCTGGGCAAGAAGTAATGGATGCTGTAGATGTGGATCATCGGGTAAGGGATTGTCCGCAAGAGCTCAACAGAACGCGGCCAATAGGTCAGAATTATGTTCAGCCTGGTAAAGGGAGACCGCAGCCCCAGAGGGGTCGTGGTCCGGTTAGAGGAGGAAATGGTTTTGGTCGGGGGTGTGAAGCACCGGGCAGAGGTGCTGGGAATATAGATGCGAGACAGTCGGTGTTGGTCTATGCAGCTAGACGCTGTGAGGAGGGTGATACACGGACGTCATGACCGGTATGTTCCTTATTTTTTATTTGCCTTTTACTGCACTGATTGATATTAGATCAACACATTCCTTTATTGCTAGTATGGTGTCTGGAACTCTGAGCATAGACTCTGAGATTACTTCTAGGGAGATGATTGTACTTAGCCCTTTAGGACAATCTGTAGTGGTGAACAAAATCTTCAGGAGTGTGCCTCTAGAAGTACAATAGATGGTTTTCCCAGCTGATTTGATGGAACTGCTGTTCGGTAAGTTCGATTTGATCTTAGGTATGGACTGGTTAGTGAGATATCGAGCAAACTTGGATTGTGCTACTAAGCGCATGGTGTTAAGGACTTCTGGGGATGATGAGGTAGTGGTGATAGGTGAAAGGAGGAACTACTTGTCTAATGTAGTGTCTGCTTTAAAGGCCGAAAGAATGGTGCGAAAAGGGTGTGAAGCGTTCTTAGCTTTCATCAGTGCTCTAGAGGCCAAGGAGTTGGCTGTAAAGGATGTTAGAACGGTGAAGGAATTCTCAGATGTTTTTCTAGAAGAGCTTCTAAGGTTACCTCTAGATCACGAGGTAGAGTTCTTTATTGATCTTCTTCCGGGGACAATGCCAGTGTATATTACCCCATATAGAATGGCACCGAATGAGTTGGTAGAATTGAAAGCCCAAATTCAGGAACTGTTGGACCGGGGTTTTATCTGACTTAGTGTATCACCTTGGGGAGCATCGGTGTTATTTGATAAGAAGAAGGACGGGTCGATGCGGATGTGTATTGACTATAGACAACTGAACAAATTGATGATTAAGAACAAGTATCCATTGCCTAGGATTGACGATATGTTCGATCAGTTGCGAGGCACTTCAATTTTTCAAAGATAGACTTGAGGTCAGGGTATCACCAGCTTAAGGTTAAGGAGGCAGATATTCATAAGACAGCTTTCTGAACTTGTTATGGTCATTACGAGTTCTTGGTGATGCCGTTCGGGTTGACGAATGCACCAGCTGCGTTTATGAACATGATGAACTAGGTATTCCAACCCTATTTGGATCGGTTTGTCGTAGTGTTCATAGACGATATTTTGGTTTACTCAAGTTCAGAAGAGGAACATGATTCGCATCTTCGGGTGGTTCTGCAGATTCTAAGAGAAAAGCAGTTGTACGCTAAATTCAGTAAGTGTGAATTTTGGTTAAGGGAAGTTACCTTTCTGAGACATGTTGTGTCTGCAGAGGGAATTAGAGTTGATCCTCGAAAAATTGAGGCCGTGTTGGATTGGAAACCGCCTAAGTCATTGGCAGAGATTCAGAGTTTTCTTGGGTTAGTCTGGTACTACAGAAGGTTTGTTGAGGGATTTTTGTTAATAGCTACACCATTAACTAAGTTGTTACAGAAAGGGGTACCGTTTGTCTGGTCTGATAAGCAATAGGAAAGCTTTGAGAAGCTGAAGAGGATCTTGACTGAGGCACCAGTGTTAATTTAGCCTGAGGCTGGGAAGGAGTTTGTCGTTTACTGCGATGCGTCGCACACAGGGTTAGGATGTGTGTTGATGCAAGGAAGGAAGGTGGTAGCTTATGCGTCTCGGCAGTTGAGACCGCATGAAGTGAATTATCCTACGCATGATTTGGAGTTAGCTGCGGTAGAATTCACTTTGAAGATTTGGAGACACTATCTGTATGGGGAGAAGTCCATTATCTACACAGACCACAAGAGCCAGAAATACCTCCTCACCCAGAAAGAGTTGAATTTAAGGCAGCGAAGGTGGATTGAATTGTTAAAGGACTATGATTGTTCGATTGAGTACCACCCGGGTGTAGTGGCAAGCGCATTAAGTCGTAAGGTGATATCAGACTTGAGGGCAATGTTCGCCCATCTCAGCTTGTATGATAATGGAAGTGTGCTAGCGGAACTGCAAGTGAAGCCTTCTTGGGTTAGTCAAATAAAGGAGAAGCAATTATCTGATGAATCGCTAAGTCCTAAATTTCAGCTAGTGACAAGTGATGAGATAGCATATTTTAGTGTGAATAGTGATAGGGCATTATGCTTTCGAGGAAAAGCTTGTATGCCAAAGGATTCTGAATTGAGATGGAAGATTCTACAAGAAGCGCATAATAGCCCATACGTTATGCATCTTGGAGGAAGTAAGATGTATCGGGATCTGTGAGAACAGTTTTGGTGGCCAGGTCTAAAGTAGGATGTGACTGAATTTTTGGGTCAATGGTTGACGTATCAGCAGGTGAAGGCGGAGCATCAATTTCCTTCGGGGTTGCTACAGCCAGTAAAGATTCCACTTTGGAAATGGGAGAGGATAACGATGGACTTTGTGAGTGGGCTACCCCTTACGCCTACGAAGAAAGATTTAGTGTGGGTAATTGTCGATCGGTTGACGAAGTCTGCTCACTTCATACCGGATCGAGTTGATTATTCTTTACAGAAGTTAGCCAAGCTTTATGTGGCGGAGATTGTGAGGTTGCATGGGGTAGCTGTGTCTATCATATTAGAAGAGACCGCAGGTTTACATCGAGATTCTAGAAGGCGTTCCATCAAGCGTTCGGTACAAGGCTGGATTTCAGCACAGCGTTTTATCCACAAACTGATGGACAGTCTGAAAGGGTAATTCAGATCTTGGAAGACATGTTGAGAGGTTGTGTTATCAGTTTGGGGAGTAGTTGGGAGGAGTTCTTACCATTGGCAGAATTCGCATACAATAACAACTATCAATCCAGCATTCAGATGGCACCCTATGAAGCATTATATGGACGGAAGTGTAGCACTTCTACTTGCTGGACAGAGTTGGGTGAGCGACAGTTGTTGGGCCCAGAATTGGTTTCTAAAATAGGGGAGAAGGTTAAGTTGATTCGGACTTGGTTGAAAGAAGCTTTTGATAGGTAGAAATCTTATGCAGATCTGAAGCATAAGGATATAGAGTTCTCTGTGGGTGATCGAGTTTTTCTAAAAGTTCACTGTGGAAAAAAGTTTTAAGGTTTAGACGGAAGGGCAAGCTGGTCCCCAGGTTCATCGGGCCTTATCAAGTGTTGAAACGTGTGGGACCAGTAGCTTATCAGCTCGAGTTACCTCTAGAATCAGGGCAGATACATGATGTATTTCATGTCTCAATGTTAAGGCACTACCGTTCGGATCCATCTCACATAGTGCCGGTAGAGGAAATCGAGGTAAGACCTGACTTATCTTTTGAAGAGGAACCAGTTCAGATCTTAGATCGAGACGTTAAAGTGTTGCGGGGGAAGACAGTTCTATTGGTTAAAGTGTTGTAGCAAAATCACGGTTCAGAGGAAGCTATGTGGGAGCCGAGGATGTGATGCAACAGTAATATCCTCACCTCTTCTGATCAGGTAAATTTGAGGCGAAATTTCTTTAAGGGGGTAGAATTGTAACATCCGGGAATCAGGGGCCCTATATTATTGTATTTTGTTGTGTGTTTGGCATGTTTTGTTTGTTAATTTTGTGTGTTTGGGGGTCTTGGGAAGGCTCGGGGTTAACCTTGAGCCTTGGTAAAAATTCTATTTTTAGGCACTTCAGGGAGCTAGCAGAGGCAGGTCTTAAGTATAAGTACTTGTGTTTGATGAAACCAGAAGAGAGGTGGTAAAGTGGCAAGGAGATGCCACTTAGAGTACAGGGAAGTGGTGTCACAAGGGAGAAACAGTAGGGAGGAGGTTCAAATCCCCTAGGCCTCACTTTGAAGCTTTATTTTTGGCACTTGGATGGGGAGAAGGTGGATTCAGTGGGGACTCTCCAAGGTGGTTGGTTGAATGAGTCAAATAGTTTGAATGGGTGGCCATGAGGTGTTGGTGGAGGAAGACATGGTCAAATTGATTCAAAGGAATGAAGGGGAGTGAAAGTAGGAGGGAATTAAGGAATGTGGCCATGGAAGAAAGTGTTGGCCGAATGAGGAGTCTTGGGTAAGGGGTGTTGCGGTTTAGTTGCTTGAAGGGGGTGCCGAAATTTTGGATTAGTGTTGAGTTTTCTACCTAGGTGCATTCGGTCTTAGGGGTTAGTATAGTATTAAGGGGAAAGCCGAAACTTTGAGGTACATCTTGGTTCTTCTTTTTCATTTTTAGGTAATCACTTTGTGTGTGAGCTAAAATGATTCTCTTCTTTTTCCCTATACTTGTGTCGAAACCATCATCTTCTTATTTCCCCTTTTCTCTGTTGCATAACATTTCTTACTTCGACAAGCCATAGCCGAACCTCATGTTACTCCTTGTTTTTCTTTTTATTTTGTTTCTCATTATTTGATTCTCTTCTCTATTCTTCTTCTCTAGCCAAAACTCCTTGAAGCCCTTGCCGAATCTTCTCTTCCTCTTTATTCATCTCTCAAAACACCATAATCGAGCCTCCCTTCCTATCATCTTCTCTCTTGGTAAACCAAAACCTCTCTTTTCCTCTATTATTACCTTTCCCTAGCCTAATCATCTCTCAAGTTTAATTTATTCTTCTTTTGGCCGAATACCAAGTTGTTTATCTTCTCTTTTCTCGGCATTTCTTTGGTTCTAGGTGATTGAAGCCGAAACCTACTTCTCTTCTTCCTCTTCTCTCTTCATTGTTTATACCTTATGGAAGCCGGATCTTTTGGGGTGACAATTGAAGGCATCCTTCCATCTATTTGCTAGTAACCGAATATAGCCTTCCAATCGGCATCTTCTTGTTTTGGTAAGGTTTCTTCTTTTTAGTTTCCCTTTTTGATCTTTCTCTTTTCTTGGTAGTCTATTAACCAAAGGTGTTGACTTGTTTCTTTGGGGTTTTGGCCGATTGAAGAGAGACTCATTCTCGTATTCTCCTTCTCTCATAGACAGCGTTCGGGAGGTCATTGGTAAGTCGGGTATGTGGGCCAAATGGATGGGAAGGGTGGTTCTTTTTCGTTTAGTTTCGCTGAAAGACCATTTCTTTTGTCCTATTATGGGAATCGATTCTAACTTGGTGATATCTAGGGACTTATTCGGTTTCATAAGCCAATCTTCTAGAAGTTTGATTTTCATTGATCGAGGTAAGAAGTTTCCTTTTGTTTGGCACGTATTCTTTCTTTCTTTTTTGCTACGTTAATCTACTTTTCTAATCAAAGACCCTTACCATGGATGCAAGTGTGGGTCAATCAAGAGAAGGGAGCGAACCCATAGTTTCGGCTCCTAAGTTTAAGAGGCGAGCTATGTCGGCGGTTTGAGACTTTCTGTCGGGCTATGGTAGAGAGTCGATGTCTGCCTGGGATAGGCAAATAGCCTTCGTTCCTATTAGTGAAACCATTGACATAGAAATCCTAGTGTTACGTGTTATCAGGTGTGTATTACCCACACATTTCTTTACTATTTACGTTTTTAACTGTGAAGGCTGAAAGCCGAATTGCCTGCATTATTAGTTGAAATACCCTAGTGGGTAAGGTTGGAGATACTGGGAAAGTTCTTGATGACGATATTTCTAATTATATGCATATATGTATGATCGTTGTTATGCATGAATGTTATAGTTATCTGTTACACATGGTGATCATGGTTGCATTCATATTTTGGCACGATGAAAAGAGCATGGGCTCGGGATTGAATATAAGGAGAAGGGAGATTAAGTGACTTTGTCACAGGTGACTAATTAACCAAATTAACTCAAAAGAGCATGGGCCCGATTTTAGTACCTAATTAACTCAATAAGAAGATGGTAAGATATGTACAACTCAACCGAATTTCAATTAGCCTTAGCTTGGACGCACTAAACAAAATGTTTTCTCAGATTACGATATTCCATTAAACGTTTTTTTTAAACTACCTATCCAGTAACATACCAGATTTGGTCGTAACATATAGACCAGGTTTGGGGTGTTACTGCTGCTGACCACCTCTCCCTGGCTGCTCATAGCCCTAACCTGCTGCTTGTCTCTGAATAGGCTCCCGAGGAAAATTTTTAAACTGATGATTCTTGGAGCCACATCTGAAACACCCCCAGTTCTTTTTCAACACTCTCTCGAATGAGGTTTCCCACACTCAACGCAAAGCTGCAGTCGACTAGCAACAACTGTAACCCCAACTCGTGTCGGCCCATCAACCTAGGCCTCTTCCTAAGCTCACCAAAAGAACTTGAGAGCCCAAAATCCCTCTTATTTCTACCTCATTCCTTCTCACGGTTCTGACACTCAGAGCGTTTCATATCCTCAGCAATCTTTGCCTTCTCAATCAAGGCAGCAAAGTCCCTTTCCCTCTGCGGGGCTATTAGTACCATAACTCATCTCGAAGACCATCCACAAAATGCACGCTGTGCTCATAATCAGTCGCGACCATACCCCGAGCATACCAGCTCAACCGCAGAAACTTTGCCTCATACTCTGCTACAGACTTATTCCCTTGAACCAGACTAAAAATTCCTTTCTCCGGGCATCCACATAACTTGCCCCAACATATTTTCCTTGGAAGGCCATCTTAAAGAAGTCCCATGTCAACCGGTCGGCCTACGTGCCTTCTCTCACGGTAAGCCACCATTTATATGCCTTATCCCACTGTAAAGACACTAGTCCTTTCAATTTTTGCTCTACCGTGCAGTCAAGATCATCCATTATTCACTCGACAGCCTCAAACCAATATTCCGCTACATTCGGGGCTACACTAGAGATGCACCTAAAAATTTTTGCCCCACTCGACCGGAGTCGTTCAGAGATTGACCCTCGGCCCACAGACCTAGTACTCGCTCCAGCAACCCTTTCAAGAACTCGCAACATCTCTTGGGACAAAGCATCATCCCCACCGGCTCGATCACGAGACCCTATTTTCGTCACTGGTGACGCCGGCACTTCTCTATAAGGCATATGTCCTAATGTTGAGGACCCAGCCCTAGCACCCTGACCTCTACCACGATAACGTGTACCCCTTCTACGACCTATTGTGCTCATATCATCGTAGTGTACTTATCTGATTTAACAATTTTATGAATCAACTTATAGTTCTCATAATTATTAACAGGTATTTTATGAAAAGCAATAATTAGAGTTGTTTTCGCAGATCGAATTTACTACAGTTTTAGTCTCTTATAGTCTCAGTTTCCCTTAACTAATGAGTTCGGTATGCGACTACTATCCCTAGTAGTTTCTCATCATTATGGCATATAACAGAGTATAGTGTCAGGAAACTTACGGTTTGGTACCGGAGACTTGGTGTGCCACACTTTCAGTAACACTATCACTTTCCAAACAAAAATTTTGAACACTTAAAGAAAAATTTCAAAACCCATTCCACAGCCGAGTTTTGCAACCTGGCTCTGATACTATTAAATGTAACACCCAAACCCGGCCTAGACGTTATGACCGGATCTAACGTGCCACATTAAGTGTTGTTTGAAAACTATACATTCATTGAAAAACCCTTTTCCGAATCAAAGCTATTTATACTTTAAAAATCCAGATTTGTTACTTATTAACAAAATACAATTTGCTCAAAGTCATTCTCTTGCAAAAACATTCCTACTTTCAAAACCTTGTTTGTTGCGGAAGTTTGATTCAAACATTGGTGAATACGTGATATTTTGAAAACAGTGGTTATAGTTTTACAAACCCGTGTTTCACAAATCAGCAGTTCGTAATTAAAAGAAATACCAAATAAAAGTTAAAAAGAAAACCCAGTGGCCTTATTATAGAAATTATTAACCCGAAAATTTAAAATGAAATAAATTAATCCAAAATTTCTAAGTTTAATTTTAAATCACATCCGACGTGTTGCCACCTCCAAGTCCTCCGCAGCTCCAAATCCTCTAAAGCTGGGAATTACCTGCACGGTTAAAAGAAAGGGTGAGTTACAAGAACTCAGTGTGTAATTCCCTATTACGATCATAATCTGGGCCCGAACCCATACGGTATCGATCTGGGCCTAAGCCCTAATATCATATCAATGCAATGGACATGTACCTAACCCATTCCAACCAAACTTTCCACCCGTACCAACCAATCTCTCCATGTGGGGACTATGTCAACCCACACAGCCAAACTCTCCAATAATGCAGCCAATCTGCTAATAACAGTATATGTGGCTGAGCCACTAAGATAAGAATATGTGGCGATACCACTATAACGGTGTGTGGCGATGCCACTATAACAGTACTTCCTCCAAATCAGCAACCCAACCCAATGCAATATGTTATGTATGCAGTGTATTACAATCATAAACAGATATATAAAAATCACATAAACAACATTTAACTACCGCTAAGGGTATAACGATCATTTCATCGTTTAGGGGTAAAACGGTAATTTCACCCCTCGGGAGTATTTTGATAATTTTACCCATCAAGGGAATTTCGGTAATAAACCCACTAAGGGTATTTCGATACTTTACCCACTAAGGGTATTTCGGTAATTTACCCACTAAGGGTATTTCTGTAACAGTCCGGTTTATACCCTAGTCGAACAGTGGTTTTGGGACCACAAATCCGAGTCTGTATAATATTTTAATATTATTTTCTGTGCCATTGATATGTGAATTAGCATGTGGTAAATTTCTATAAGCGAATTTGTCTGTTTGCGTGTTTAATTTGACGAAAGGATGAAATTGCATTAAAGGTGAAAGTTGATTGCTAATTTTTAAAGTACTAATGTGATGTGGCTTTGTTAATATGGAGGCCTAATGTTGTTATTATACCACTTTATAGCTAGTGGATGAATGAAATACTAATATACCTTTATTACATGTTTATTTTATTTATAAATTGGATGGGTATTTTAGTAAAAAGATTATTATTATATGTTTTAATGAAAAAAACATGAAAGGTGGCCATTTCTATCAATCCACCACCGAAATTCATAAAGAAAAGAAAGGGTTTGAACTCTTCAAGCATATGGTTAAGTTTGATCCAAATTTAAGGTATGTTTTACTTGATTTTTATAATTTATACGTTTTCGTAACCGTTGCCAAATGCTATCAAACCCATGTCTCAATTTGATGAATTGATAATGTTTGTGTGAGATGCCATTGATGATATGTTGAGTTTTGTGATGTTTTATGATGTTAAATGGAAGATTTAAGCTTGATGAACATGTTTTGTTCTTGAAGTTTTGTTGAATTTAGCTAAAAAGGGATAAATTGAGAAAATGGTAAATGGAAGGACTAAATTGAAAATTTGATGAAATATTTGGACTTATATAGTCCCTAGAGAGGTTCGGCCAAGCATGTGTGTGTGTGGATTTTGTGGATTTGATGTTTTGTAAAAATGGACTAAATTGTTAAAGTGTGCAAATATGAGGGATAATTTGCAAATAGCCCTAAATGTGTGTCTATGGATTGAATTGAATGGAATGGTGAATAAAAGGGTAAATTCTGAATATGTTTAGATCAAGAACCGAGGAAAATAGATTTAGATCACGGGAAAGCGAAAATAATCGAGTAGCCGTTTTCGTTCGATAAACCAAATCCGAGGTAAGTCACTATGCAAATAAACTTATCTGCATTGAATTGAATATATGTATTCATATGTCTATCGATGAAAATGAATGAGTATGAGATGCTAAGTGCGTGAATTCTAAAATAAATTGATATAGTGATAAAGTCGAGAAGTCCCGTATGAACCTAGGAATAGATAGGATTTAACCGATGTCATGACATAGGTATTTGTTCTGTTTTATCATGTAAGACCATGTCAGGGACGTTGGCGTTGATTTGAAATTATATGTAAAAAGACCTCGTCTAGGACGTAGGCATCGATATGAACTTTATGAGTAAGACCATGTCTGGGACATCGGCATCATATTGACTCGTGTAAGACCACGTCTGGGACGTTGGCATCATTATGATCTGTACATGTAAAACCCTATCTGGGACAGTGGCATCGATATACGAGTGCATGTAAGACCTCATCTGGGACGTTGGCATTGTACTACTATTTCGAGCTTTCTGAGTATCCTACTAGGTTCCTAAGGGTTCGACGGGCAAGTCTGCAATACGAATGATATATCTGAGCTATGATCCATTAAGTGAATGAATATCTGATTCAGGTACGTTGAATGTGCATTAAGTATGCATGAAAGGTAAGTACCTATATGACTTTGATATGAAGAAGAGTATGATTGAAAATGAGAATGTGAATCTCAAAATGTTGAATGTGGCAAATGTGACCATAAGTTTATGAACCAAGTTATATATGTGATAGTTGCTAAGTGATCGATATATATGTGCCAAGGTGTTTATTTGTTTATGACTTACTAAGCTTTTGGAAAGCTTACTCTATGTGTGTGTGTGTTTTCTTTGTTTTATAGGTCGTCGAAGCTACTGAAGGCTCGGGATTATCAAGGATTGTCATCACACTACAAAAACTTATTTTGGTACCCTTTTGAAAATGTATATGGCTGATTATGGCATGTATAGACTAGATATGTGTATATGTTTTTGGAAGTGAAATTAGCCATGTGTTTTGGCAAGTTTAATTTGGTTCATATTATGCTTTGATGAATGTGGCATATGTATGGTTTTGGTATGGTTTAAATGCCCATGAAATAGCCAGGTTTATGGCTAATTAAATGATGAAGTTTTGCTTTGGTTATGTATGTGTTTTTATTTGAAAGATGATATGAATGATTTGGCTATTAAATGCACGAATTGGAGGAACAAATTGGTATGTTATTGGTTGCCATACATGCATGATCTGCCTTAGTATATTTTTCTTATAGGTGTGACCATTATGGGTGGAAGTTTGGCCTTGTAAATGGCCTATAATGTCACGCGGTTGAGGCACACGGGCGTGCCTAAGACCGTAGGTAAATTGGCAGAATATGGTTTAATTGCACACGGCTTCAACACGGGCGTCCTTGATGGCCGTGTGAGAAATGGCAGTATGTGATCTAGAAGTACACGGCCATAACACACGGGCGTGCTTGGTGACCGTGTTGATTTTGGTAGAATACTACCATGGAGAGGTCGCACGGGTATATCATGTAGCTGTGGGTGAAGCACGGCCTACCCCCACGGCCTTGTGTCCCCTATATGTTAGAAAAGTTTCAAAATTTTATGAAATTACTTATGTGTTTCGATTTAGTCCCGACTCGGTTTATAAGCATGCTTAAGGTCTCGATGACCTACTTAAGGGACATTATGATTGATATTGATGAATGGTTGTATCATTAATTTTGTAAATGTTTTCGATCTATTTGGTAACGCCTTTAAACCTAATCCGGTGATCAGACACGGGATAGGGGTGTTACAATTTTGATAATTACCCATCGAGGGCATTTCGATACTTTACCCCTCGAAAGGCCTTTCCAGAGACCCACTATCGCCTGAGTGACAAAGGTTCCATTTCTGGTCAAAACGGTGCAATTAGGCCTACAGTCTAATTTCGACCCAAGCAGGCCTACACGCTTGTGGGGCCATTCAACTCATTTCCAGTCTCGGTTCTGCTGACTTCGTAATCGCATCAATCATCTGGTACTTACCATAGATTTCGCTCATGTCGGCCCGTTAACCCATTGGGCCCACTTAGCCCACTCCAGCTCAACAAGGCCCATTACAGCCTCAGTCCCACGAAAGAGAGTTCGTGACACTCCCAACAATCTATCGCCAACACTAGTGGCTTGGTTTATCTCTATGAGCGCTCGCACGCTCAAGTGATCTCATATGCCAATATTTTGGCTTTTTAAGGTTTTGACTTTTAGTCGATTTGCAGAACATCGCATTAACAGAACAATAGGGGTGTGAGATTACACACCTACTACGGATTGTAGTTCAAAACCCTTTCTGAGGCACCTAAAATAATAATTGACCAATAGTTAGTCTCCACCCTTGGTAATCCAAAATATCGAAATACTTTAGCTACTGACTTTACTTACCAGAGAATGAAAACTCCTTGCAATGGGAGAGTATTCGGCCTACACCCCCTGATTAAGAAAACGAGTCCCTAGCAAAAAAAAATGCTAGAACGTTACTCCAAGGCAACTAAAGAAACAGCCTTTCGGCCCCACTGAACACAAATTGATAAAGAGAGAAAACAACTAACCCATATTCGGCCATAGCCACAACTTACCAACAAGTGGGAGAGATTTTGAAATAGTTGGAACCAAAAAGAAGAAAATATTCGTGCCCTTAGAAGATTTGGCCTACACAAGAGTCAAAGCTTACTGTAGCTTTGCACAACCAAGAAAAGAACGAGAGAAAAAAGAAGGGTTGGGTGTTCAGCTAAAGAAGAACCGAAAGGAGAGGATGTATGTTCGGCTTTGGGAAAAGAAAAGAAAACAACGAGTATGAAGAGTAAAGGGAAGAAAGTAAGGATTCGGCCAACCAAGCTTGTAAATGAAGAGTGTAATCGAGCAACTAAAGTGAACGGCTATTAGCGAACGGTTATTGTAAAAGGAATGTAAGCTGGGCCAGAACATCTAAAGGCACAATTCCACATTTCTCTCAGGATGATTTTTCCCACATCAATGGTCTTTCCAGTTAAAATCGAGTATAATAAGACCATTTTCTCTAATGAGATTGTAGTCTCATGCAAACTAGGCATAAGGCTGAAACAGATAAAATAGAACCATACCTTTGCTAGTGGTGTCAAATATTCTCTTCCGTAAGTGTGGATTCCTTACTTTGACACAGTACACTTAGAACCTAGAATTATAAGTTCCTCGAGTATTTCTTGCAAATTTTCAGGATCGATATTGCTCATTAAGGAAGAATATTCATCATTTTCTAAATCAAGAAATTCAAAGAACTCATTAATAGCATTTGAAGTTATTGGTACCTTGATTCCGTGAACTGGAACTTTCGTCAACTCACTTAAGATTAAATTCACATAGAATTCACGCACTAACTCTTCATCCACACTAGATCTCTTCTCACAAAACAACTCCCAATTGAGAGCTTCAGTAACCTGACAAATATGCACCATAAAATCAATATAGTTGCTTTCTTTTAATGTGAATCCTTTCTCTGGATGCATCTATTGATTCTTGAAAACACTTTTGTATCTCTCTTTGGATTCTTCATAGTGGAATTTGCTTTGTGATTCGTCAATTTGGGTAGAGGCATGAATTCTTTTGTGAGGCATGATTAACCTAAACATAAGATTGAAAACAATTTCTCAAAAATTTAATCAATAAAAATATTAATAATTCAATAAATTGAAAAATTGAATGATTAAATAAAATTTAAAATTTAAAAGAAAAATTTGTCTTACCACCTTTTTATAAAAATTAAGAACTCCTAAAAAAATAATTAGAAAATAAAATAGGTCAATTTAGGGTAGGTTGGAGGGTTATTGGCTAAGGATGGGATGTTGGTGTGAGTAATAGGGCTAATGTGCCGCACGGGTGTTGGGCAGCAAGTGGACACGTAAAGAGGGTTCAAGGAGTGGCACAACCTAGCAAGGAGCAGTGCTTTCGTGACCCGGCTGACAATGAAGTATGCCGCAGAGGTTGGGGCAAGGAGCAAGTGCAGCGCCAAGGAGAAGGCCAGGTGATGGTGGTGGAACAAGTCTTAAAATTTATATAATGAATGATCGAGCCTAGAAACTAACTATCACCACGATTGAGGCAACCCAACCTATCGAACAGTAGTATAGTTTAGTGGGAAGACTGAATTGTTGAACCCAAGGGAACCAAAAGTACTAATACTAACTTTCTTCTTATTATTTAGCCTAAGAATTAAGAGAATTGTTGTTTAATCTAAAATTAACTAACTACTAAGCTAAAGATGCTAAGACACAGAGAAGGAATTGGGGAAATACTTGTGGGAAAACCAATTGATTAAGACAATACTCGAGGAAGAATCCACCTAGACTTCACTTGTTATCTAACTCTAAACCAGACGATTTATTCACTTGACTTAATCCGTAGGATTCCCTAATTTATATTAATACCTCTCTCGAGGCTACTAACGTCTAACCCTAGGTTGATTAATTGAAATCTCTTTCTAATTAAAACCCCTAGAATTGCATTAACTCGATTTATGAACTCCCATATTAGGTTTGACCCCAATCTGACAGATTTTTGTCATCCTATCTCTAGGGTTACGATCAACTCCGCTTAACTATGCTAGATCTACTCTTAAACAGGGAATATTCCTCCTCTACCTAAGTACATCAATACTTACCTATACCAACATCAATTTTAGCTCTGGCAGTTGCTAAAAAGGGTCTTCCTAAAATTAAGGGGATACTATTGTCTTCATCCATGCCTAAAACAACAAAGTCTACTAGGAATATAAATCTGTCAATTTTAACTAGTACATATTCAATTATACCCCTAGGAATTTGAATAGTCTTATCAGCTAATTGAATACTCATCTTAGTTTGTTTGGGTTTCCTTAGACCTAGCCGTTTAAACATTTTATAAGGCATAACATTGATGATTGCCCCTAAATCAGCTAAAGCATTATCAATAGATAAACTACAAATTAAACATGGAATTGTAAAACTCCTGGATCTTTTAATTTCCGTGGTAGTTTATTTTGAAACATTGCTGAGCATACTGTATTTAGTTCCACATGTGATTCCTCGTCTAACTTCCACTTGTTTGTCAAAAGCTCTTTTAAAAATTTCCTTGAATCTGGCATCTGCAAAAGAGCTTCAATAAATGGTAAGTTAATATGTAATTTCTTTAAAAGTTTAAGAAATTTACCAATTGTTCGTCTATGTTGTCTTTCTTCATCGCATTGGGGTATGGTATACGAGGTTGGTATTCTTGAAGTACCGGTTTTGGTTTTTCTTGGCTTACCTCAACCTTATCATTGCCTACCACAGGTTCTTGCCTCGGGTTTGATTCATCTAACCCTTCACTGTCATGACCTGTTATGGCTTGAAGTTGCTCTTTTGGGTTAGTTTCAGTGTTGCTTAGCAATCTACCTTATGGTCGTTCGGAGATCAGCTTAGCAAGTTTCTCTAACTGGTTCTCGATCCCTTGAATCGATGCTTGTTGATTTTTAAGTGTTGTTTGGTGTTTTGGAAATGTGTTTCGACACGCTATGAATTTTATCAAGATCTCCTCAAGGTTCGACTTCTTCTCTTATGGGTAGAAATTTCTTTGTTGAAAGCCTAGAAAGGGTTGTCGTCTTTGATTTCCTTGGCCACCCCGTGAAAAATTTGGATGGTTTCTCCAACCTGCATTGTAAGTGTTACTATAGGGATTATTTTGAGGTCGAGTATTATTACCCATATAATTTATCTGCTCATTTTCCATGCCATATTTGTAGGGTGGGTACTCAAGATTTGCCACACCTCTACTTGTTTTGCATTGCATTATCGGATGTACCTGCGAAGAACATAAACCATCAATCTTTTTATTTAACATCTCTACCTGATTTGATAGCATGGTAACTACGTCAAGGTTGAAAGCACAGGCTACTTTTGTTGGCCTTGTCCTTGTAACTCGCCACTGATAGTTTTTCAGTGACATCTCCTCTATAAACTCATAGGTCGCCTCATGAGTTTTGTTATTCAGGGTTCCACCGACGGCTGAATCAATCAACTGCCTGGATGTGGGGTTCACACTATTGTAAAAAGTTTGGACCTGTAGCCACAAGGGTAATCCATGGTGTGGGCACCTTCTTAATAGATATTTGTATCTCTCCCATGCATTGTATAGTGTTTCTAAATCCATCTGCACAAAAGAAGAGATATCATTCCTTAATTTGGCCGTTTTGGCCGGTAGAAAATATTTTAATAAAAAATTTTTGATCATTTGTTCCCATGTAATGATTGATCCTCGTGGAAGAGAATTCAGCCACTATTTAGCTTTATTCCTTAAAGAAAAGGGAAATAACCGAAGACGGATGGCATTGTAACATCCTGAATTAATGGGCCTATGTGTTTAATGTGTGGTTATGTGTAATGTGTTAATTAGAGTGTTAGGGGTCCAGATTGGGCTCGAGGTTGGGCTAAGGCCTTAGCAGAATTAGTTATTGGACACTCTAGTGGAAAGCCAGTTCAATTAGGACTTTAAAAATGTTATCAGTGTTTAAAGTACCAAAAATGGGCTTGTGGCCCAAGGTTAAGTGGCGCTACATGGAACCATTGGGTGGCATCATTAGCAGATGAAGAGGGCCCAAGTTCGAGTCACTTGAAGCTCAATTCTTTTAATACAATTTTAGCTAATTTCTGGCTTTTAAATGGATAGAGAGGGACAGCATAGGGGCTTGAAAATAGGAGGATAATAACATGTGTATAATGTGCTGATAAAGGGAGGAAGAGGTGGTGCTATCTAGGCCTCTTTTGAAGGAGTGATCGGATAGAGATAAGGGAGGAAGTTTAGGAGTTATCTGCTAAGCATAGTGGTGGCCGAATTTCCAACTCTAGGGGGGTTGCCAAAATTCTCTTTAAATTTCAATTTCGGTATTTGGTCCCTATTTTCTTTTTCCATTCTCTCATCCTCACTTTTATACAAAAGCCAAAATTCCATTATTTTGTTCTCTTTTCTTTTTCTTTTTTCTTTCAAAAGCCAAAACCTCCCAATTGTTCTCAACATCTTTTCTTTCAAAAGCCAAAACTCTGAACTCTCTTCTCATCCCCATAGCCGAATACTTCTTATTCCCTTTTGTCGATTTCTTCACTAAAGTTGAATCTACATAGACTTCTTCCTATCATATTTTCTTCTGATCTTCTCAAAAGCCAGAATCTCTAAGGGGTAGTCGAATTCTTTGTGTTAAGGTGAGTGCTGATTTTCCTATCTCTTTACTTTCTCTTTCAGTTTTTGGAAGACAAAGCCGAAAAGCTAATGGTTTAATGGTTTTGTATAATTTCATGTTGGGCATTTAGGTAGATCGCCTAGATTTAAAAGCCAAAAATGCTAGTCTCAGAGTCTCAATCTCTTTTCGGGATTTCAAGGTAAGGGTTCAATTCTTCATATGTTGTTTAATCGAGTTCTTTTTCATTATTCGTGTCTTAACCTAATATTGCGTTAAGCAATCATCATAGTATCTTCTGACCAAAGATCACTCATTGACTCGAATGTCAGCAAATCAAAGGAAGGGGTTGGATCGTAGTTTCATCCCCAAAGTTCAAGAAATGCGCGGTGTCAGCGGTTCAGGATTGGCCACCGGGTTGTGGACCAGCTTCGGAGCAAAACCTTAGGCAGTTAGTAGTCGTATCGACTTCTGATAGTGTCGACATAGAAAGTATTCTCCTGTCGATAATTAGGTGTGCAGATCTCTATCACACTAGTTAAAATGTACTATGTATATATTATGGGCTAAAAGCCGGAAATTGAGGCTGTATGAACAGTCGTAATACCCAAAAAGGGTAGGCAAGGGATGCTAGGTACGTAATCATAGAAACTTCTCTATGTGTATCGAAGTATGTGAAAATATGTGATCTGTTTAGATAGTTTAATGTTCTAATTCTTACATGTATGTATGCATAGGATGGGATTGATATGATGAAGGGGAGCAGGTCGCGAGGCGATCGACGGCTTTTCCACATAGGTCACATAGTGATCGGTCTTTATGACAGGCAGCGCAGCTATTGATATATATTATTAAGGTCG
This sequence comes from Gossypium rotundifolium, assembly GCA_025506655.1. NCBI lineage: Eukaryota > Viridiplantae > Streptophyta > Magnoliopsida > Malvales > Malvaceae > Gossypium > Gossypium rotundifolium. The sequence goes on from CP106726.1 coordinate 65,773,356, forward strand.
ATAACGATCGGTGGCTTTGCCACATAGGTCACATAGTGATCGGTCTTTATGATAGACAGCACAACTATCGATATGGTGTGTAGCGGATGGAGGGTTGATTGTAGAAATCCCCACGGTGTGATGGTTGGTACGGGGGTGTGTAGAGGATGTACTTTTAGGCTTGGGATGGGCCATGTTGCATATAAAATATATTCTGTGCCATTGTGAATGAGCCTAGGCCCATAATGTGTTTGTCGGCCCAAGGCATTTATGTGTTTTCGGGATGTGCACACTGAGTCTTGGTGACTCACCCTTTTATTTTTTCCCAACCTTCCAGATGAGCAGTAGATCGTGGACATGGGAGCCGAGGCGGACTCTAGTGGCCATCAAGTTTTTTTTTTATCTTTATAAACTATTTCCGTTTTTTTCTTTAAGTTTAAATTTGGGATTATTTTTGTAATAAAGCCCCCATAACTTAGGTTATCGTTTTACATTTTTTTTCCTTTATTTATTCTATACGTCTTACAAACCTATATTTCCAAAGTCTTAATTATAAAGTGAAACCAAATGGGTTTTCCAAATGTGTCCAACGCAAATGTTAAAGTTTCTTCAAAATATCACAATTAATGATTAATCGGTTAAAATAAACTGAGATTCTTCAAAACCCTTCAAGCAAAGTTTTCAACATTCAACCCGTAGCATACCAGATTCGGTCATGACGTATGGGTCGGGTTTGGGTGTTAGATTTTGGTATCAAAGCCCAGTTCAAAACTCGGGCTGTGAAATGTGTCCAATAATGATTTATAAAAGTGATGTAAGTTAAGAAAAGTTCAGTTGAGATATGGCCTTCGAGTCTACCGACACCCGATCTACGCAGGTAAGTATTCTAAACTCATTATGTGATGTGCATGTTGGACTTGATGGGCTTTATGGGACGTAGACAAGTATACTAGAATTTATGAACCTTAGGCCTAGTTTTGAACAACTCTTAAATCTCATAAGACTTAATCTCTAATTAAACATGTCTGTGAACAAGTCACAGGGTTAGGGTGTGGTAACAGCATACGCATGTCTAGGATTAGATCCAGGAAGAGCTTGGTATTTAAGCGGCCCTAGCGACTCACCTCCTCTTTTCTAGAATCCTACCTAGTGCGAAGTGTTTGTTCACTCTAACCGAGAAGGCTTGTTGACGGGCCAAAACTTATAACTAAAACTCGAAAGGGACCAGCCACCCTATTTTTGTAAAAATTATTTATGTCCCAGTTTTGTAAAATTTTCGAAATCCCCTTGATTTGTGAAAACTTCCCAAAACACCCTAGATTTGTAAAATTACCGAAATACCCCCGATTGACAAAATTATCGAAATACCCCTGAATTGTAAAATTATCAAAATACCCTTATTTTGTAAAACCACCAAGAAACCCTATTTTGGAAAATTATGAAAATACCCCTGTAGGATAAAATTATAAAAACATCCCTTGGGTGGTGAAATGACAAAAATACCCTTACTTGATGAATGTGAGTTCATGGATGCTACTTGTATGTTGATGTGTGATGGTGGAATGTATGTGGATTTTAAAGCTAGGAAATATAGGCCTGAGAACTGAACATTGCAGATAGAGTTCGAATTCGAAAGAACTACTGTTAAAACTACTTTTCATAAGATTGTTCGTTATTCATCAGTGGAAGAAATTAATAATTCATAAAATTCCTAATCAGATAAACGCGAATCGGTAAAATGAGCACTAGAGGACGAGGTGTGCGTGGCCGAGGTAGAGACAGGATTGCTGTGTTAGAACCGGTGGGGTCCGATCATAAGTCGGGGAATGAGGTACCAGTGCCACCAGCTGTGGATGTGAAATTCAAAGATCAGACGGCTGAAGATGATGCGGTATCTCAGGCGATGTTGAGGGTTTTAGAGAGGGTTGCTAGGGCAGGCATGGGCACAGGAGCCCGAAAATCTGTGTCGGAACGACTTAGAGCTAATGCGGCAGAAGTGTTTAGGGGAATTTCTGGGGTAACCATGAGTACAGCTGAGTATTGGTTGGAGGCGGTCAAACGTATAATGAATGATTTGGATTTTACGGGAGAAGAGAAGCTGAAAGAAGTAGTGTCCCTTCTCCGGGACGAAGCGTATCAATGGTGGCTTACAGTTAAGGATGGTACCATGGATGACCGTATCACTTGGGATTACTTCAGAGCGGCGTTCCAGAGTAAGTACATTGGAACGAGTTATGTGGATGCGCAGCGTAGAGCGTTCCTAAATCTGGTTCATAGGGAGTACGTCGGTGGCGGCGTATGAAGTATAATTCTTGCTTGAGCCGTTATGCTCAAGGGATGGTCGCCATAGAACATGAATGGTGTGTTCAATTTGAAGATGGCCTGAAGGATGACCTACGTGTTTTGATAGCTCTACAGCGGGAAAGGGAATTTGCTGTGCTTGTGGAGAAAGCTAAAATAACTGTGGAGGTGAGACGGACGGAAAAACTGAATCGGGATGTGGTAAATTTCATGTAGGTAAGTGTTGGGCAGGCAGTGGGAAGTGCTTTAGGTGTGGATCTTTGGACCATCAGATTAAAGACTGTCCACAGCCACGAAGCAATGTAGGACCTGCAGGGTAGGAAAATACTCAACCGGGCAGAGGAGGTCAATAGCCGTAGAGGGGTCGTGGTCCAGCTAGAGGTGGTAACGATTTTAGTCGGGGCCGTGGAGCACCAGGTCGAGGGACAGGAAACGCTGAGGCGAGACAACTAGGGTTAGTCTATGCTGTCAGGCGTCGAGAGGAGGCTGACGCACCGGGTGTTATAACTGATATGTTTTTTATATTTGGTTTGCCTTACACTGCATTAATTGACATTGGGTCGACACATTCATATGTTTCTAGTAGTGTGTTTGGAACTTTAAGTTTAGATTCTGAGATTACCCCTAGGACGATGACTGTAGTTAGCCCATTAGGACAATCTGTGGTAGTAGATAAACTTTATCGGGAGGTACCCTTTGAAGTTTAGGGAATAGTTTTCCTAACAGATTTGATGGAATTACCATTCGGGGAGTTTGACTTAATATTAGGCATGGATTGGTTGGTGAAGTACCAAGCTAATTTAGATTGTTCAACCAAGCGTATGGTGTTAAGAACCCCCGAGGGGGCAAAGTGTTGGCGATAGGAGAAAGGGGGAACTATTTGTCGAATGTGGTGACTGCCCTAAGAGCAGAAAGGATGGTGAGAAAAAGATGTGAGGCATTTTTAATGTTTGTTCGGGCTCTGAAAGCCAATGACCTAACTGTTGGGGACGTTAGGACGTGAAGGAGTTTCTTGATGTTTTCCCAGAAGTGCTTTCGGGATTACCTCCGGATCGTGAAGTGGAGTTTGGTATCGATCTTCTTCAGAGAATAGCACCAGTGTCTACCACTCCATATAGGATGGCGCCAAAGGAGCTGGTACAGTTAAAAGCACAAATACAAGAGTTGTTAGATAAAGGATTTATACGACCAAGTGTGTCGCCTTGGGGAGCGTTGGTGTTGCTTGTTAAGAAGAAGGATGGATCAATTTGTATGTGCATTGACTATCGTCAGCTGAACAAGTTGACTATCAAGAACAAGTATCCGTTGCCAAGGATTGATGACTTGTTCAATCAACAGAAAGGGGCGTCAGTGTTCTCAAAGATAGATCTAAGGTCAGGATACCATCAACTTAAGGTCAAGGAGACGGATATTCATAAGATGGCATTCAGGACTCACTACGGTCACTACGAATTCATGGTGATGCCATTTGGATTGACCAACGAGCCATGGTATTTATAGATATGATGAACCGAGTGTTTCAACCCTACTTGGATCGATTTGTCGTGGTATTTATAGATGATATCCTGGTTTACTCAAGATCGAAAGAGGAGCACGATTCACATCTGCGAGCGATTTTGCAGATTCTGAGGGAGAAGCAGTTGTATGCCAAATTCAGTAAGTGCGAATTTTAGCTAAGTGAAGTTATGTTTTTAGGCCACGTTGTGTCGGCAGAGGGGATTAGGGTTGACCCTCGAAAAATTGAAGCGGTATTGGATTGGAAGCCGCCTAGGTCTGTGGCAGAAATTTAGAGTTTTCTTGGTCTGGCGGGGTACTATCAAAGGTTTGTTGAAGGATTTTCTTTAATCGCGGCACTATTGACTAAGTTATTACGGAAAGGAGTTTCGTTTATTTGGTCTAGCAAGTAGCAAGAGGGTTTCAAGAAGTTGAAAAAGATTTTGACGGAGGCTCCGGTATTGATTCAATCGGAGGCTGGAAAGGAATTCGTAATTTACTGTGATGCATCACACACGAGGACTAGGATGCGTGTTGATACAAGATGGAAAGGTTGTTGCGTATGCATCTTGGCAATTAAGACCTCACGAAGCAAATTATCCCACCCATGACTTGGAGTTGGCGGCGGTGGTTTTTGCTTTAAAGATTTGGAGATATTATCTGTACGGGGAAAAATATGTTATTTATACAGATCATAAGAGCCTAAAATACCTCTCCAGAAGGAGTTGAATCTAAGGCAGAGGAGGTGGATCGAGTTGTTAAAGGTTTATGATTGCTCGATTGAGTATCATCCGAGTAAAGCTAATGTGGTGGGGGATGCTTTAAGTCGTAAAGTAATCTCTGACTTGTGGGCAATGTTTGCTCACCTTAGTTTGTACGATGATGGGAGTTTATTGGTGAACTTCAAGTGAAACCCTCTTGGGTCGGTCGAGTTAAGGAGAAGCAAAGAGATGATGAGTTGCTAAAGGAGAAGTTTCATGTAGGATCAAGTGATGGATCGACAGACTTCAGTATGAATGAGGAAGGACTATTATGTTTTCAAGGAAGAGTTTGCATGCCAAAGGATCTGGGATTGAGGAATAGGATTTTACAAGAAGCACATGGAAGTTCATACGCTATGCACCCCGGAGGGGGTAAGATGTATCGAGATTTACGGGATCGATTACGTGGTTTGGGCTTGAAGCGTGAAATGTAATCGAATTGGTGAGTAAGTGTTTGACCTGTCGATGGGTAAAGGCGAGCATCGATTACCATCGGGGTTGTTCTGACCGATGAAGATTCCACAATGGAAGTGGAAAAGGATGACAATGGACATTGTTAATGGGCTACCCCTCATGCCTACTAAGAAAGATTTAGTTTGGGTAATTGTTGATCGCTTGACGAAGTTTGCTCATTTCATACCAGTACGGGTTGATTACTCTTTGTAGAAATTGGCAAAGCTATATGTAGCGGAGGTAGTGAGATTGCAAGGGGTACCAATATCAATCATATCAGACAGGGACCCGAGGTTTACGTCGCGGTTTTGAACCCGAGGTTTATGTCGCGGTTTGAAAGGCTTTGTATCAAGCATTGGGCACGAAGTTAGATTTCAGTAAAGCGTTTCATCCTCAGACCGATGGACAGTCTGAGCGGGTGATTCAGATCTTGGAGGACATGTTGAGGGGATGTGTCATTGATTTCAAAGGTATTTGGGAAGAGTTTTTACCATTGGCGGAATTTGCATACAACAACTGCTACCAGTCTAGTATTTAGATGGCACCCTATGAAGCATTATACAGGCGGAAGTGTCGTATTCCTACCGCTGGATGTAATTAGGGAACGTCAAATTTTGGGTGCAGAGTTGGTTATCGAGACGAGAGGAGAAGGTTGAGTTAATTGAGCTCGACTAAAGGAAGCGTCGGATGACGAAGTCCTATCACGACTTGAAGCGTAAGGACATAGAGTTTTCGGTGGGTGACAAGGTATTCTTGAAGGTGTCGCCATGGAAGAAAGTACTGAGGTTTAGACGAAAGGGTAAATTAAGTCCCACATTTATCGGCCTTATCGGTGTTGAAACGAGTAGGGCGGTAGCCTATCAACTAGAGCTACCTTCTGAGCTAAGCCAGATTCACAATGTATTCAACGACTCTATGTTAAGACGTTACCGTTTGGATCCATCTCATGTGGTGCCTGTGGAAGAAATCAAGGTAAGACCTGACCTATCCTTTGAAGAGGAACCGGTGGATATCCTGGATCGTGATGTCAAAGTGTTGCAAAGGAAAACGGTCCTGTTGGTTATGGTTTTATGGCGGAATCATAGTTCTGAGGAGGCTACATGGGAACCAGAAGAGATGATGCGGCAGCAGTACCCCCATCTGTTCTGATCAGGTACTTTCGAGGCCGAAATTTCTTTAAGGGGGTAGAACTGTAACATCCTGAATTAATGGGCCTATGCGTTTAATGTGTGGTTATGTGTAATGTGTTAATTAGAGTGTTAGGGGTCCAGATTGGGCTCGAGGTTGGGCTAAGGCCTTAGCAAAATTAGTTATTGGACACTCTAGTGGAAAGCCGATTCGATTAGGACTTTAAAATGTTATCGACTTTTAAAGTACAAAATGGGCTTATGGCCCAAGGTTAAGTGGCTACATGGAACCATGGGGTGGTGTCATTAGCAGATGAAGAGGGCCCAAGTTCGAGTCACTTGAAGCTCAATTCTTTTAATACAATTTTAGCTAATTTTTGGCTTTTAAATGGATAGAGAGGGACAGCATAGGGGCTTGAAAATAGGAGGATAATAACATGTGGATAATGTGCTGATAAAGGGAGGAAGAGGTGGTGCTATCTAGGCCTCTTTTGAAGGAGTGATCGGATAAAGATAAGAGAGGAAGTTTAGGAGTTATCTGCTAAGCACAGTGGTGGCTAAATTTCCAACTCTAGGGGGTGCCAAAATTCTCTTTAAATAGAGGGGATATCTCTTCAATTCTGGTATTTGGTCCTTATTTTCTTTTTCCATTCTCTCATCTTTACTTTTATACAAAAGCCGAAAGTCCATGATTCTTTCTCTTTTCTTTTTCTTTTTTCTTTCAAAAGTCGAAACCTCCAATTGTTCTCAACATCTTTTCTTTCAAAAGCCAAAACTTTGAACTCTCTTCTCATCCCCATAGCCGAATACTTCCTGTTCCCTTTTGCTTATTTCTTCACTAAAGCTAAATTTACATAGACTTCTTCCTATCATCTTTTCTTCTGATCTTCTCAAAAGCTGAAATCTCTAAGGGGTTGTCAAATTCTTTGTGTTAAGGTGAGTGTCGATTTTCCTATCTCTTCACTTTCTCTTTTGATTTTTGGAAGACAAAGCTGAAAAGCTAATGGTTTAATGGTTTTGTATAATTTCGTGTTGGGCATTTAGGTAGATCGCCTAGATTTAAAATCTGGAAACGCTAGTCTCGGAGTCTCAATCTCTTTTTGGGATTTCAAAGTAAGGGTTCAATTCTTCCTATGTTGTTTAATCGGGTTCTTTTTCATTATTCGTGCCTTAACCTAATGTTGCGTTAAGCAATCATCATAGTATCTTCTAACAAAAGATCACTCATGGACTCGAATGTCAGCAAATCAAAGGAAGGGGTTGGATCTATAGTTTCAGCCCCAAAGTTCAAGAAACGTCAGATGTCGTTGGTTCGAGATTGGCCACGGGTTATGGACCGCCTCTTGAGCAAAACCTTAGGCGATTAGCGATCTTATCGACTTGATAGTGTCGACATAGAAATCTTGTCTTGTCGGTGTCGTGTGTAGATCTCTATCACACTAGTAAACCGTACTATGTATATATTATGGGCTAAAAGCCGTAAATTGAGGTCAGATGAATAAATGTAATACCCAAAAAGGGTAGGCAAGGGATGCAAGGTACGTAATCATAGAAACTTCTCTATGTGTATCGAAGTATGTGAAAGTATGTGATCTGTTTAGATAGTTTAATGTTTTGATTCTTGCATGTATGTATGCATGGGATGGGATTGATATGATGAAGGGGAGCAGGTCGCGAGGCGATCGGTGGCTTTGCCACATAGGTCACATAGCGATCGGTCTTTGTGACAAAGAAGTATTTTGTCGATATATATTATTAAGGTCGCATAGCGATCGGTGGCTTAGCCACATAGGTCACATAGTGATCGGTCTTTATGACAGACAGCACAGCTGTCGATATGGTGTGTAGCGGATGAAGAGTTAATTGTAGAAATCCCCACGGTGTGATGGTTGGTACGGGGGTGTGTAGAGGATGGACTTTTAGGTTTGAGATGGGTCATGTTGCATGTAATATATATTCTGTGCCATTGTGAATGGGCCTAGGCCCATAATGTGTTTGTGGGCCCAAGGCATTTATGTGTTTATGGATGTACACTTGAGTCTTGGTGACTCACCCTTTTATTTTTTCCCAACCTTCTAGATGAGCAGTAGATCGTGGACATGGGAACCGAGGCGGACTCAAAGGGCCATCAAGTTTTTTTTTTTTATCTTCATAGACTATTTCCGTTTTCTTTCTTTAAGTTTAAATTTGGGATTATTTTTGTAATAAGGCCCCCAAAACTTAGGTTATCATTTTACATTTTTTTCCCTTTATTTATTCTATACGTCTTACAAACCTATATTTCCAAAGTGTTAATTATAAAGTGAAACCAAATGGGTTTTCCAAATGTGTCCAACACAAATGTTAAAGTTTCTTCAAAATATCACAATTAATGATTAATCGGTTAAAATAAACTGAGATTCTTCAAAACCCTTCAAGTAAAGTTTTCAACATTCAACCCGTAGCATACCAGATCCGGTCATGACGTATGGGCCGGGTTTGAGGTGTTACAGGCATCATCAGAAACGTTATTAATTTTGAAAGTATCGCAAAATTCTTAAAAATTCGCCAAGTGATTATTTGGATCTTCATCCTGCAAACCATCAAACTGAACAAATTGTTGTATCATCTGAATTATGTTAGGTTTTAGTTCAAAATTATTTGTAGCAATAGCAGGTCTAACAATACTTGACTCAGTTCCTGTTAAATTAGGTTTAGCATAATCATACATAGTTCGGGGAGCATGATTTTCAGCCACCTCCTAAGGTAGCGGATTATTCTCAGCCATCTCTTGAGTAGTATTAATTTCGTTCTCTTGCTCTTCTTCTATATAATTTAAGCTTCGCCTTATTTCTTTACGATTTCTATGAACAGTACCATCAATATCACTGTCATAAATTAAGGGTCCTGTCGGGTTCCTTCTAGTCATAAACTAGAGGTACCTGCTAGGAACAGATAAAAAGAAAATTAGAAAATTAGAAAATTAAAAATAAAATTTAATTGCAAAAACAAAATATGGCTAAAGTAATAAAAATTGAGCGTTCTTAATATTTCAGTTCCCCGGCAACGGCGCCAAAAGCTTGATGGTGGTGGAAAAAGTCTTAAAATTTATATAATGAATGATCGAGCCTAGAAACTAACTATCACCACGATTGAGGCAAGCGCACCTATCGAACAATAGTATAGTTTAGTGGCAAGACTAGATTGTCGAACCCAAGGGAACCAAAAGTATTAATATTAACTTTCTTCTTATTATTTAGCCTAAGAATTAAGAGAATTATTGTTTACTCTAAAATTAACTAACTACTAAGCTAAAGATGCTAAGACACAGAGAAGGGATTGGGGAAATACTTGTGGAAAAACCAATTGATTAAGACAATACTCGAGGAAGAATCCACCTAAAATTCACTTGTTATCTAACTTTGAACTAGACGATTTATTCACTTGACTTGATCCGTAGGATTCCCTAATTTATATTAATACCTCTCTCGAGGCTACTAACGTCTAATCCTAGGTTGATTAATTGAAATCTCTTTCTAATTAAAACCCCTAGAAATGCATTAACTCTATCTATGGACTCTCATATTAGGCCTGACCCTAATCCGGCAGATTTTTGTCATCCTATCTCTAGGTTTGCGATCAACTCTGCTTAACTATGCTAGATCTACTCTTAAACAGGGAATATTCCTCCTCTGCCTAAGCACATCAATACTTGAATCAATATCCTGAAATATCAAAGAAAGAATTAAGAACACATAGTTAAGAACAAATCAAGTATTTATCATATAGTTCCAATAACAATATCCGTCTTAGGTTTCATCCCCCTCAGGTATTTGAGGGGTTTAGTTCATAATCATAAAAGAATACATCTTAGAAGAAAAATAACAAAACATAAATAAAACCCTAAAACCCTCTAAAGGAATTGAAGGAGAGATCCTCAGTCTTGAGTGTGATTCCAGCTTCTGGGATGGATCAATTGGCTTTCTTCGAGTGAATCCCACAATTCGGCCTCTCTGGCTTGGCTCTTTGTCCTAGCTAAACGCCCCCTGGAGGTTGGCCACTAGGGTGTTTATATAGGCTTTTGGAATGTCTTTCTTTGCCTTTAAGTACCCTAATTTGAATGAAACTCTTCTTTGTTGCGGCAGGGACACGCCCGTGTGGCACAGCAGTGTGAATCGAATCCAGCCCGTGGTCAGATCTGGTAAAGAGTCACGGTCGTGTGTCTCGGGCCCAGGCCGTGTGAATTTCGTAGTTTGGCCAATTTTCTCCATTTTTAGCCCGTTTCTCGTTCTTTTCATCCTCTGGTGCTCTCCTAAGTATAAAACATGAAATTAAAGGATTAGGAGCACCAAATTCAATAATCCAAGGAATAAATCATCAAAAAGTATGATAAATGTGGGATTAAAATATGAACATATTACGGTTTATCACCAGTCGAGTTGCTGGTGTGTTTGTGTGTGAGGGCTACTAGGCGTGTGCTAGCCGACTGGACTGTCGGTAGTGCTGCGGCTAGGGAGTTGAAGGCTACGGTACTAGGTGGTTTGGTGGGATGGAAGTTTGAATGAAGAGAGATGGAGAAGGTTGGTGGTATTTATAGTGAGGGAAATAGGAGTTAAAGTAGAATTCTTAGATAAATTTAATAATTAAAAATTCTAAGTTCTAATTCTACTCAAAGTAAATAACAATTAATAATTAATATAATGCATATTAAATTATTATTTGCTATTAATTTATTAAGATAAAACTTATCAAAATAAGATATGATTAAATTAAAACTAATCCTAACTCTACGTAAAGTTGATAATAATTAATATATATTATAATAGATATAATTATATATTAATAATTATCATCTTTTTATTAAACTAAAACATTTATTCTAGAAGCCTTTTGAAGATATTTACAAAAGAGGCACCTAATTTTTAAATATTTACAAGAAAAACAACCACATTTTGAAAATTATTTAATTAAGAACCTAAACTTAAAGAAAATATGAAATTGAGTTGCAAATTAAAACTTGGATCAAAATTTGACCCTTTTATTTGAAACTAAAAATTAGTTTTGTCATTTAGGGGATAATTTCTTGGAAGATTATGTTAAAATCAATTCCCAGTAAGATTGGAGGGGTCACAAACGATCCCGCTTAAGTTCCAATCTCCTAGACAGAATTTATTTAAACATACTAATCCCGAAAATATATCCTAAATCATTTATTTAAAAAGAAAACAAGAAAATTTAATCATTTGATAAAATGAACGAAATATGATCCCGTTCAACTTTATCTCCCCAGTAATGTTTCAAGCGTTGAGCATTACCTCGAAAATTACCTCCCTTACCTTGAAGTTCAACAACTCCGTATGGATAGACTCGATGAATCATAAATGGACCGGACCAATGTGATTTTAACTTACCTGGAAAGAACCTTAATCTAGAATTGAATAACAACACTTGCTGACCTGCTTCAAATTCTCAAACTCGAATGTGCTTGTCATGCCATTTCTTGAGTCTCTCCTTAAGTAATTTGGCATTCTCGTATGAAAACATTCAGAATTCTTCTAACTTGTTAAGTTGAAGCATCCGTTTCTCTTCAGCAATTTGAAGATCCAAGTTGAGTCATTGGAGAGCCCAGTAAGCTTTGTGCTCTAACTCCAAAGGCAGATCACAAGCTTTCCCAAAGACCAACCTATAGGGTGACATCCTGTAACATCCTGAAAAGGGCCTATGCATTTTCGGTTTAATTGTACGAACTGACATGTCTTATGTGTTATGAATGTATTTTGAACGTTTTTGGAAACCTAGAAATGTAAGGAAATGTTAAGTTCAAAGTGAACATTTTTGGAAACTAGGAAATTGAAGGAAATGATTTAGAAATGATTCAAAAGAGGAAAGTAAACATTTCAGGAAACTTGGAAATGTAAGGAAATGTTAGGTTAAAGGAGGGAAAGGAACGTTTTTGGAAACCTAGAAATGTAAGGAAATGTCAAGTTTTAAAGTTTAAAAAGAGGAAACTAAGGCAAGGTGGCCTTAATAAAATTAATAGGAGGAATTTGACAAAAGAACAGGGCTTGGAAAAGTGGCAAGGAGAGCATTTCTGAGAGTGTTTTTGCGTCTGAATTGGGCTTGCGGCCCAATTCATTATTAAAGCTAAACTAATCATAGGGAGGCGCCACTTAGGTGGATAATTTGGGCCTCGTATGGCCGTAAGGAGTCCAATAGAATAAGTTTAAATTTGGCTCATCAAGGGAAGGGGGTGGGCGGCATCTAGCTAAGACTTTAAGTGATTTTTATTTAATTACTTAAAGAGGAAGCAATGGACGGCAATAGGGACTCTTAAGGGAAGAGTTTAATTCTCCTTAAAACTCGGCTAAATAGGTGGATAAATGATTATATATTTTAGATTATTTTCAAAGAGATAATTGAGGGATTATTCTTTAATTTTTAATTAAAGAGATAAAGCTATCAAAATAGAAGAGTGATGGCCAAGTAAGGGATTCTAAGTTAGTAATTTTGGCTATAAAAGGAAAAGAGGGTCATTCATTCTTTCTTCTAACTCTCTCTCTCTCGAATTCTCTCTAGCAAATATCTCCTTTCTTCATCGTTTTGCCAAGCCGAAAATACACCTTGTGTAGCCGAAACTTCATTACCAAATTGCTCAAACTCTTTTCTTTCTTCTTTCATAATCTTCCAAAAGCCGAAAGTTTGCTAAAATCAAGGCCATAGCCAAATAGTTTTGAGACTTCAAACAAGGGTTGTCGATCAGATTAAGGGTAAGAACTAGTTATCATTCGATTTTCATCCTTTTCTTTTAAGATTTGTCAAATCTAGGACTAACCCCATTAATATCTTATTGTCAAAACTTTGAAGAGATCTTTGGGATTTGTTTAAGTCAACTACAAGAAGGAGAAGTTCTTTTCCCGAAGGTACACCATAGGCCGCGTGTTCTCTAGTTATTCAGTGAATTTCGGGATTTAAAATCCACAAGGTAAGTCTTAGTGCACAAATCCTACTAGGATTTGATTTTATGGCCGAATGAGTTTTTCATTAAATATTTAATATGGGCCGAATGTAGGGAGTTAAAGATCTAAGATCAGAATTCGAGATTTCAAGTGAAATCGTTAAGCGAATCAGGTGTGTACCCCACACTACTTTTTAATAAGATTTATGGCATTAATTAATATGTGCATGTTTATAAGAATGTGAATATGGCTAAGGTACCATACTATGGTACAAAAGTACTGTGCACGCTTCCTACTCCTACTAGGACTATGAATACATGTTATTTTTAACATGTGAAAAGTGATAAGAATGTGAATTAATGCATGATTTTGCATATTGTGTATGAAATATAGGGGCATATGGGTTATATGAAAAGGGGAAGTTAATGTGGTGACCTAAGACCACAAAATCTGAATGTGGTGACCTAAGACCACGAAATCTAAATGTGGTGACCTAATACCACGATAACTGAATGTGGTGACCTAAGACCACGAATTCTAAATGTGGTGACCTAAGACCACGAATTTTTATAAGGGCGATGAGCACGTCGACTGCAGCGACTGCCTTCGATGGTGTGTAGCGGATAGAGGGTTGACTTAGTAGTCCCCACGGTGTGCAGGATGGTACGGGTGGTGTGTAGTGGATGGCATATAGGTTTGGGTTCGAGTTGCATCATATTGTTTAAATGCTTTATGAACATTGAATGATATTGTATGCCTGAAATATTAAATTTTAGTGTTGGTTACACATTGAGTCTGTTGACTCACGCCGTTGTGGGATTACTTTTCAGGTGACGACCAGTGATGGACCGGGCCGGCAGATGATTAGTGGAGGCCATGTGAAGTTCAGATTTCTTTTATTTGGACTACTTTATTTTAAGTATTTTGAATTTAAATGTGGGAATTATTTGATGTAATAAGGCCTTAGTAGAATTATTTTATTCTTTTTTATTTGTTAAGCTTACAAACCTTTATTTATTAAAAGATTAAGTAATCATTTTTTTTTAAAAATAAAGCCCAAACGTTTTGTCACCTAAAGTAAAGGATTTTAATAATGAAACAAACTTGTTTTCAACTCAAGCCCAACCCAAAACAATCTTTCTTTAAAACACACAAGTTTTTCCTAAGTAACAAAAGAATTTGAAATAGTTTACACTGGGAACATACGAGATCCAATCAAGGCTCGTGGGTGGGTTTGGGGTGTTTCAGCTTTGGTATCGAGCCCGCTTTTAAACTCTCGGCCTTGGGTTTAAGGCCCAAAACGTTTTCAAAGTTAAGCCCAAAAGAATTTTTGTGAATTAAGCAAGATTTTCCGCATGGCCCACTAAGTCTCAACCATGATCCACCGTAAGTACTTGACTTCAAGTGATTTGAATATGTGAAATGTATGGGCTTTTATGGCAACGTAGATTAGTGAACTAGGATCTGTTGAACCCTAGGACTAGTCTACTCAAAAACACAAGTACATAAGACTTAAGGACCATTAGACAAACACAGTGATTAAGTCGCCGAGCTAGGGTGTGGTAACTGCATGCATGCGCAGGAGTGTTCAAGAGAGCTTGGTATTTAAGCAATCCTAGCGACTCACCTCCTCTTTATTCGAATCCTACCTGGTGCGTAGTAACCGTTCACCCCAACCAAGAGGACTTAGTCACGGGTTAAATCCCTAACTAAAACCCGAAAGGGACTAGCCGTAATTTTTTTTTATGAAAACCCTAGATTTATAATCACCAAATTACCCCTTGAATAGTAGTAAAAACTTATTTTGAAAAATTTTCAAAATATTTTTGATTTATAAAAATTACCAAAATGCCCTTGGTTTATGAAAATCTTCAAAATACCCACAGTATCTTATCAAAATTTCACTACTTTGCTTAAAGGAACCCTAAATTTACAAAATATCAAAATACCTTGATTATGGAAAAAATTATTTACTGAAATTACCCCTACCACCGCAAATTATCGAAATACCCCTGAGTTACAAAATTACCAGAATGACCCTCGATCTTCAAAAATTTCTGCAACAACACTGATTTGGAAAACAAATTCTCAGAAACAACCTTCAAGTTTTGTAAATTCCAAAATATCCTTGATTTATTAAGATTTATAAATTTACCCTGGTTTATTACTGAAATACCCCTGTAATTTCAAAATTTTTGAAATACCCCTGGGATTTCAAAATTACCAAAATACCCTTATTGACAAAATCACCAAGGAACCTTATTTTGACAAATTATGAAAATACCCATGTAGGGCAAATTACGAAAATACCCCTATGTAGTGGAAAAACAACAACAATGAAAACTACAACATTTCTCTGAATGAATGAAAGTTCATAATTGATTGATGGATGTATGAATGTAAAGACTGTGTGCATGTATGAATCTGAAAGAACCACTCCTAAAATTCTTTTCATAAAACTTCTTGGCGGTTAAACAATGGAACAAAGAACTAATGCATAAAACTTTTTAATCAAATTAAATCGCGAAGTTAGTAATGAGTTCTAGTGGACGTCGTCGAGGTAGTATCAAGGAAATGTGTTTGTTTTATTAAAATCAGAGTGCGCAGCAATAGCGTAGTGTAGTGGGTTAGATTGTACGATTGTTCGTTAGTAAGTAATTTCGAGGACAAAATTATTTTTAAGGGGGGTAGAACTGTAACATCCTGAAAAGGGCCTCTGCATTTTCGGTTTAATTGTACGAACTGACATGTCTTATGTGTTATGAATGTATTTTGAACGTTTTTAGAAACCTGGAAATGTAAGGAAATTTTAAGTTCAAAGTGAACATTTTTGGAAACTAGGAAATGTAAAGAAATGATTTAGAAATGATTCAAAAGAGGAAAGTAAACATTTCAGGAAACTTGGAAATGTAAGGAAATGTTAGGTTAAATGAGGGAAACAAACGTTTTTGGAAACCTGAAAATGTAAGGAAATGTCAAGTTTTAAAGTTTAAAAAGAGGAAACTAAGGCAAGGTGGCCTTAAGAAAATTAATAGGAGGAATTTGACACAAGAATAGGGCTTGGAAAAGTGGCAAGGAGAGCATTTCTAAGAGTGTTTTTGTGTCTGAATTGGGCTTCATGCCCAATTGTTATTAAAGCTAAACTAATCATAGGGAGGCGCCACTTAGGTGGATAATTTGGGCCTCAGATGGCCACAAGGAGTCCAATAGAATAAGTTTAAATTTGGCTCATCAAGGGAAGGGGTGGACGACATCTAGCTAAGACTTTAAGTGATTTTATTTAATTACTTAAAGAGGAAGCAATGGACGACAATAGGGACTCTTAAGGAAGAGTTTAATTCTCCTTAAAACTTGGCTAAATAGGTGGATAAATGATGATTTATTTTAGATTATTTTCAAAGAGATAATTGAGGATTATTCTTTAATTTTAATTAAAGAGATAAAGATATCAAAATAGAAGAGTGATGGCCAAGTAAGGGATTCTAAGTTAGTAATTTCGCTATAAAAGGAAAAGATGGCCATTCATTCTTTCTTCTAACTCTCTCTCTGTCAATTCTCTCTAGCAAATATCTCCTTTCTTCATCGCTTTGCTAAGTTCTAAAATACACCTTGTGTAGCAAAACTTCATTACCAAATTGCTCAAACTCTTTTCTTCTTCTTTCATAATCTTCCAAAAGTCGAAATTTGCTAAAATCAAGGTCATAGCCGAATAGTTTTGAGACTTCAAACAAGGGGTTGTCGATTAGATTAAGGGTAAGAACTAGTTACCATTCGATTTTCATCCTTTTCTTTTAAGATTTGCGAAATCTAGGACTAACCCCATTAATATCTTGTTGCCAAAACTTTGAAGAGATCTTTCGAGATTTGTTTAAGTCAACTACAAGAAGGAGAAGTTCTTTTCTCGAAGGTACACCATAGGCCTCGTGTTCCCTAGTTATTCGGTGAATTTTGGGATTTAAAATCCACAAGGTAAGTCTTAGTGCACAAATCCTACTAGGATTTGGTTTTATGGCCGAATGAGTTTTTCATTAAATATTTAATATGGGCCGAATGTAGGGAGTTAAAGATCTAAGATCGAAATTCGGGATTTCAAGTGAAATCATTGATCGAATCGTGTTCCCTGCTTTTAATAAGATTTATGGGATTAATTAATATGTGCATGTTTATAAGAATGTGAATATGGCTAAGGTACCATACTATGGTACAAAAGTACTCAGCTACGTTTCCTACTCCTACTAGGACTATGAATATATGTTATTTTTAACATGTGAAAAGTGATAAGAATGTGAATTAATGCATGATTTTGCATATTGTGTATGAAATATGGGAGCATATGGGTTATATGAAAAGGGGAAGTTAATGTGGTGACCTAAGACCACGAAATCTGAATGTGGTGACCTAAGACCACGAAATCTGAATGTGGTGACCTAATACCACGATAACTAAATGTGGTGACCTAAGACCACGAATTCTAAATGTGGTGACCTAAGACCACGAATTTTTATAAGGGCGATGAGCACGTCATCGCAATGACGCCTTCGATGGTGTGTAATGGATGGAGGGTTGACTTAGTAGTCCCCACGGTGCGAGTGATGGTACGGGTGTGTGTAGCGGATGGCATATAGGTTTGGGTTCGGGTTGCATCATATTGTTTAAATGCTTTATGAACATGAATGATATTGTATGCCTGAAATATTAAATTTTAGTGTTGGTTACACATTGAGTCTGTTGACTCACGCCGTTGTGGGATTACTTTTCGGTGATTTACCAAGGATGGACCCAGGCAGATGATTAGTGGAGGCCATGTGAAGTTCAGATTTATTTTATTTGGACTACTTTATTTTAAGTATTTTGAATTTAAATGTGGGAATTATTTGATGTAATAAGGCCTTAGTAGAATTATTTTATTCTTTTTTATTTGTTAAGCTTACAAACCTTTATTTATTAAAAGATTAAGTAATCATTTTTTTTAAAAACGAAGCCCAAACGTTTTGTCACCTAAAGTAAAGGATTTTAATAATGAAACAAACTTGTTTTCAACTCAAGCCCAACCCAAAACAATCTTTCTTTAGAAACACACAAGTTTTTCCTAAGTAACAAAAGAATTTGAAACGGTATACATCGGGGAACATACCAGATCCGGTCAAGGCTTGTGGGCCAAGTTTGGGGTGTTTCACATCCCTTAAGGTGTCTTGTATGCTATCCTATAAGCCCATAAAGCATCATCCAGTCTTTTGGACCAATCTCATCAATTTGGGCAAACTACCTTCTCAAGTATGCCTTTGATTTATTTGTTTGCCAGTTCAGCTTGTCCATTCGTCTACGGATGGTAAGCTGTGGCAACCTTGTACTTCACTCCATGTTTGTCAAGTAACCATTTCAACCACTTTTTCACAAAATGGGACCCTTCATCACTAATGATGGCTTTTGGGGTTCCAAACCTTATAAACACATGCTTCTGCAAAAACTTCATCACAACCTTAGCATCATTTGTCAGATATGCATCAGCCTCATTCCACTTGGACACGTAGTCTACAGCTACCAAGATGTACTTGTGACCAAAAGACAGAGGGAAAGGACTGAGAAAGTCAATACCCCAAACATCGAACAATTCTACCTTAATGATGTTTGTTCAAGGCATCTCGTTTCTATTGGTGACATTTTCGACCCTTTGACATCGATCACAACTCTTTACGTAAACATATGCATCTTTAAATAGTGTTGGCCAAAAGAATTCGACTTGCAATACATTGGCCATAGTACGTGTTCCTCCAAAGTGTCCTCCACTCGGAGCTGAGTGACAGTGGTATAAAATCTTATGTACTTCATCTTCTACCATGCATCTCCTGATCATTTGATCTGTACACTTTTTAAACAAATATGGTTCTTCCCGAAATAGTACTTCACATTGTGAATAAACTTTTTCTTTTAATAATATGTCTTATCAATCGGCATCAAACCACAAGCTAAATAGTTAGCAATATCAGCAAACCAAGGGGTATTATGGACATGATTTACCTTCAGTATGTGTTCATTTGGAAACGTCTCCTAAATTAGTATAAGTGGAGAATTCCCTTTTTGCGACTTCAATCTGGACAAGTGATCTGCTACTTGATTTTCTACTCCCTTTTGATCTTTAATTTCTAGATCGAGCTCTTGAAGTAGAAGTACCTACTAGATCAGTCTCGGCTTAGCGCTTTTCTTGGCAAGTAAATACTTAATTGCTGAGTGGCCCGTATAGACAGTCACTTTGGTACCTATAAGATAAGATCGAAACTTGTCAAAAGCAAACACAATATCAAGTAACTCTTTTTCTGTTACTGTGTAATTCAGTTGAGCTCCTGTCAGAGTCTGACTCGCATAATAGATGGGATGAAAAATATCAACTCGTTATTCTCATTTTGAATGACCGTGATACCTCCTTTCTTCGGTATGTACTAGACCGGACTTACCCATGAACTGTCTGAGATGTGGTAAATTATACCCGCATTAACCACTTGATGATTTCTTTTTTACTATGTCCTTCATGATGGGGTTCAATCTTCATTGTCCATCAATCATCCCTTTCTCTCCATATTCTAGTATGATCTTGTGCATGCATATAGATGGACTAATACCGTGAATATCAGCTATGGTTCATCCGATAGCCTTCTTGAATTGTTTCAATACAAGGATGAGTTTCTCTTCTTGCTCAGTAGTTAATTCTGCTGAAACAATCATAGGCAGAGTAGAAAATTTACCTAAATAAACATATTTCAAATGTGAGGGAAGTACCTTCAGTTCTAATTTAGGTGGCTCCTCGATTGACGCTTTTGGTTGGGCATAATCCCTTTTCTCTAAGTCTAAAGACTCAAGCGGGATTGCGGATTAAATCCCTTTGATTAGCTTCTAACAAAGCTGAGTATTCATCCTCTTCTTCATTATTTGGAAGATTTGATGTCAAAATTTGTTCTAATGGATCCTTAACATAGTTGAGTTCCTTCTCCACGATTATATCCTCTAAATCTAACACTACAGAATAATCATCAATTGTGTCAAGAAATTGCATAGACTTAAAAATGTTAAATGTTACCTGATCATCCTGAACACGCATAATAAACTCACCCTTCTGCACATTAATAAGGGTCCTTCCGGTTGCTAAGAACGGTCTTCCTAGGATGATTGGCACCTCTGTGTCTGCTTCAAATTCTAGAATCACAAAGTCAGTAGGAAAGATAAATTTGTCTATACATACCAATGCGTCCTCAATTTTTACTTCTGGATGTGCTAAGGATCGATCTACTAATTGAAGTGCAACCGTAGTCGGTCTAACTTCACCTATCCCTAACTTCCTAAATATTAACATAGGCATCAAGTTGATACTCGCACCCAAGTCACATAGTGCCTTACCACAATATGTTGCTCCAATGTTGCAAGGTATGGTAAAACATCCAGGATCCTTCAACTTTGGGGGTAGTTTATTTTGAAGATATGCATTCCTTTGTCAAGGCTACAGTCTCAAATTCTCCAAGTCTTCATTTTTTAGACGGGATATCCTTAATGAATTTGACGTAGTTCGGCATTTGTTCAAGTGCTTCAACCAACGGGATGTTAATATGAAGTTACTTGAGTATGTCTAGGAACTTTATGAATTGAATTTCCTACTTCTCCTTCTGAAGTCTTTGAGGGTGGGGTGGTGGAGGTTTCTTTACTAATATTGGTTGATTCTTCTTCTGTCATAATTCTGCATCTAACAAAATTGTTAATTGATCAAAAATAGTTGGTTCTGAAGTTACCTAGTCAGATTTTGCAGATTCTGGAGTGTCAGCTGGCTCCTTCTCAACTTCGACGGAATTGGGCTCTAAAGTCTTTTCGCTCCTCAATGTCAACGCTTTACAATGCTCCTTCCCTGGATTCCTCAGATTCTCCGTATCACTAGGTAAAGCACCTTGTGGTCGGTCCTTGAGTTTAGTAGCAAGCTGCCTATTTAGTTTTCCAGATTTTTCAATGTAGCTGCTTGGCTTTGAATTAAGGCATCATTCTTTTCCATGTATGCATTTAACAAATTTTCTAAGCCATTGGATGGTTCAGCTTGGGTTGGTTTCTAAACTTGTTGGGGGAAAACTAGGTGGCTAGGTCAATCTAGGTTGGGCATAAGTGTTACTGGTTCTAGCCCTTTGGTTACTCTAGGAAAAATTCAGGTTGTTTCAGCATGATGGGTTATAGAAATTAGATTCCAGCCCTTACCTTCCTCGATTTTGGTTCTAGTTACCCATGTAATATACAGATTCTGGGTTCGATAGAAATTCTTCAAACAAATGTCTTTTGTAACACCCCATACCCGGTCTAGACGTTACGACCAGATCTGGTATGTCACAGGGAAAGGTTATAAAAAGTCTTTGGAATTTTAAGGAAAAACCGTAAGTTTGAAACTTTCCATTTAGGTGATATTATAAAAATAGTGACTTGTAGATTTAAGAAAAATTTTTGAGTTGAGTTAATCGAGTATTCGATATCTTTGTTGACACTTGAGAGAAAACGGTTGTTTAGGTTACTTATGCTTTGAAAACCCCATCTTAAAGTTTTCATGTCAAAATATATATTGATGCCATATCATAAATAAATAAATAAATAACCAAATATCAACTTAAAAAGGCCTTATTACATAACAATATCCCCAATTAAAAATAATTTATAAAAAAAGGAAATGAGTTTACAAAAAAATATTTCATGGCCTCCACGAGTCCGTCTCGGCTCCCAAATCCACGATCTACTGATTACCTACAAGGTTAAGCAGAGGGGTGAGTCACCAAGACTCAGTGTGCATTTCCCCTTATAACACATAAACGGCTTCAAGCCCACAATCGCACCTTGGGCCTTAGCCCACTTAAAATGGCATACATCAAATATGAATGTAATGTGACCCAGCCCAACCTAATTTTTTTCGTCTCTACAAGCCACCCATTCCATTAACACACCATGAGGATTTCTACAATCAACCCTCCATCCGCTACATGCCTCATATGTAGCACCAAACCACTGGTGACAGAGTCACTAATTATAACACGTGGGGCCAACCCACTTGTGGTACCAAACCACTGGTGACAATCCCTGATGATCGTATATGTGGGGCCAACCCACTGTGGTGCCAAACCACTGGGACAAGTCACAGAATCAACATATATGTACATGGTGTCAAACCACCGTGGTATCGAACCACTGGGACTTGGTCACTGAATTAGATATATGGGGCCAACCCACTGTGGTACCAAACCACTGTGACAGTCCTTAATAACACTGCCCCTTTCGCATCGTATTCCAAACCCATGCATAACATACGTATCAAGTGAATGCAACATGCTATCAAACAAAGTAACAGATTATAGCATACATTTGTATACTCATAAATAGAATGGTATAGTCACTTACTTGGTATCACCAACCTTACCCACCAGGGTATTATGACTGTCTACCTCGTCACTTTGGCTTTTCAGCCCAAAAAGTTAATAACATAAATTAATAGCAGGGTGTGAAATTTACACACCTAAAAATGTGTAATACTAGGCTTTCAATACAATCAAAACTCTCAGAAGAGGGAATAACTACTATTTGTCGATTCAAATTCAAAGCCGATCCACAACTTGGAGGAAAGTCTGGCACTGTCGATACCGCACGTTTTTTAAACTTAGGGGTAGGGACTACGAGTCCAACCCCCTCCTTTGCTTGGCTGGTATACGATTCCATGAAAGAGATCTTGGTCAGGATACTAGGTTAAGGCATTGAATATGATGAAAGTGAAAATAGATACTCAAACGAAGGAGTTCTTACCTAGATCGACAGAACCCGGAAGCTACTAGACTTGGATTAAGGAATCGTTGGAGTCCCTACACAAACACCAAATTAGAATCGGTTCTCCACTTTAAACCACAAGAAGTGACCCTTCGGCCTAACCAAACCACATGAACCCTTACTAGCCATTCGGCCAAAGCCCCCACAATACCAAGTTAACACCCTCAGTTTAACAACCAGCAAGGAAAAAGAAAGAATCGAAAGAGAAGAAGAACGCTTACCACCAACTAGGAAGAAACCGATTTGAGAAAGTTAGGAGAAGGAGAGATGGCAATCCACTGAAACAAGAACAAATGAGGGGAAATGAACTCACAAGGAGATTCAGCTTAAGCAAAGAGAAGTCAAAGAAACAAATGAAAGTAGGTGATGTTTCGATCAAGGGAATGAATAAGGAATAGGGTTCGACTTTTAGAAGGAATAGAGAAGGAGTATGAAACAAATAGGTGCTTCGGCTTTGAAGAATCTAATGGAAGAAAACAATGAAGTGGAGAAGGTGATAGGAGAGTTCGGCTAAGGGGATATGAAGTGTAAAATGAATATAAGCAAAAGATAAAGAGAGTGTTGAAGTTTTGGCTTTTGGTAGTGAAGTAATGTACTCAGGTTAACAAAAGTGCAAAAGAGAGAGAGCAGATGATTTCAACTTTGAGATGAATGAAGAATGAACAACAATAGCCTTAGGAGTTTTCAGCCAACAAAGAAAAGAACAAAAGTTGACAAAATGAACACCAATTTGCTAAACACCTCTCAAAAATTTCAGCACCAAAACCCCTCTACAAAAATTGAATGCCTACACCCTCCAAAAGACCCCATATGACCGAATTTCCTCCCCCAACACGTCCCAAAATTTAGCCAACACTCTCCCCCACCACCATCTCCTTAATTGCCTCCTACTTTCACTCTTGTTCACCCATTTGAATCAGTTGAATGATTCAAACTCCACCTTTCACTCATGGCCACCTATTAAAAGAATTGACTCATTCAACTCCCACTCTTCAAGGTCCCAAACCGAATCCATCACTTCCTATCCAGATGCCAAAATAATTCCCTAAAAAGCCAACTATGTGACTCGAACTTGCTCCCTCACTGCTCCCCTATGGCGTCATCTCCCCCTACTTCCTAGGCGACACTTTGCCACTCCACCACTTCACTTCTTATGTTAATGACCATAAGCAATCATCCTTAAAGCCTGACCCCACTAGCTCTCCCCTAAAGTGCCCAAAATTGAAATTTCTACCAAGGCTTCAGCGTAACCCCGAGCCTTCCCGGGGGCCTCAAACACACTCAAATAATAGGCAAGGCATACAAGCACACAGAAACATAATAAAATGCAGATCCCCTAATTCCCGGATGTTACATCTTTCCCCACAATAGACACAGGCTACATTTTCAAATTGATTCGGTGGCTGTGCTACAAAACTATTAGACTCATTAGTAGTAAGATTTTTTAACATTGAGGATATTGATGATACCTGAGATGTGAGTGAAGTAAGAGCATCTACTTCATGTATTCCAGCAACTCATCTTCCTGACGCTACTCGATTGGTTGATCATTGATAATTGTTGCTAGAAATCCTCTCAATGATTTCATAAGCCTCATTATAAGACTTAGAAAGGAGAGCATCGTTAGCAGAAGCGTCCACTACCATTCTTTTATGAGCATTGAAACCATTATAAAACGTCTCAAGTTGGATGCAATGTGGGATTCCATGATGAGGGCACTTCCATAATAATTCTTTGTACCTTTTGCATGCCTCATACAAGGACTCATCATCCATTTGTTGGAAGGCAGTGATCTCATTCCTCAACTTAGCATTCTTGCTAGGTGGGAAATACTTCATGAGAAATCTTTCTGCTAACTCTTGCAATGTGGAAATTGAATTTGACGGCAATGAGTTCAACCAGGCTCGAGCTCTGTCCCTTAAAGAATACGGGAACAACTTCAATTGTAATGCATCTTCGGGTACTCTGGCTAACTTGAAAGAATCGCTCACCTCCATAAACAGTCTTAAGTGTAGGTGAGGATCTTTGATAGGCATTCCACTGAATTAGACCACTGTCTGAAGCATCTAGAACATGACTGGCTTCAGCTTGAACTGTTGTGCCTCGATTTTGGGTCTCCTAATAACCAAATTAATATCATTAAACACTAGCACTGCATACTGTCCTAAATCTCTGTCCCTATCATCAGCAATAAGGATAGGATTTTGAGCATGGTCTACTCCGTTTCCTTGATTCGATTTTCAAAGTTCATCTCTTCGGTCCTTCCCTAACTTGCTTGTCTTTTCGTTGTCAAAAAGTTCGTTCAATCTCAAGGTCTACAGGGAGTAAATCGATAATTAGGTCAATATGCATAAACACCTGAAATAATCACAGAAAATTAATTAAGTTAAAATTTAAACAGAAAATTAAACCAAAATGCAAAACTAACAAATTCACAAATAATGACTTTTTAAAATAGTCTCCGACAACGGTGCCAAAAACTTGGAACAACGAAAATCTGCAAGTGTACACAATCGCAACAAGTAATAAAGTGACAAGTAAATGTCGAGTTATCGTACCCACAGGGATTGTGAAAAGAATTATTTATGAATGCTATTTAAATCAAGATGACATAATTGTGTTAGATTAATTACATTTCTTAACTTAGAATTATTAAACTCATGTTTATATTGTTACGAATAAATTCTCGACAACTCGGTAATTTGCTAACTTATGAACATACTCACCTACCAAAATCCATTCATCTCTTGACTATATCCCTATGTCAATTCAACCGATTAAACAAATCTTAATAGGCAAATATGTTATTGCACATACATACTTATTAAATTGAAATAAGCTCTTGTACATATCCCTATGTCAATTCAAACGATTAATTAAATCTAATAAGCACATAAAAGACTACGTGAGGTAACAAAGTATCCCTACCTTGAAACAGTTTAATCACAATAATCTTGCAAGTTATGCAAGGCAAATGTATCGTCGATGTCATTAATTTAACCCAAGAACTACCTTAGATGATTAAACATGCACTGATTAAGTACTGTGTCCATTAATTACAATTTCAATCCGTTTAAATAATTAATCCATTAGCCACCTCACAATTGTAATGCAAGAATAACTTAGTCATGATTTTATTTAATCAAGCATCTTACCGAGGGCTATAACAACATAAACACAATTTTAATAATTTTAGCGAACGAAATGCAATCAACCTAACACGAATCAAATTCAAGCTAAATTGATTAAATTAACCATTCCAAAAACATAAATATTCATAGATATGTTCATCATAACAAAAACAAAAATTGAAGAGATAGGGAACAAGAATCAAATTCGGTGTTTTTCCATGGCTTGACTAGTTTGCTCCGTTCTTCCTGCTCCATTGTCCTCGTCGACCAAGGATACTATGAACACTTAATTTCTACTCCAAATGGCTGATGAATGCCCCTTTTCCAAGAGGATAAATCAGTAAGAGAGCAAAGGAATTTGGAATGGAAAAGAAGAGAGAAAGTGGAGAGAAGAGAGAAAAGATATGAATGCTTGAGATGTTTTTCAAATGACCAGCCAAAGGAGGTTTTTATAGCCGAAGAGAGCTGCTTAAAATAGCTAAAATTATCAGCCAGAGAGCCCTCCCTTGGCTGGCCACACATGTGGCAAGGTTGAAAGTTTCAACTTTGCTATTTTAGGCTTGGGGCAAATCTATAAAGCCACCAATTGTGGAGGGGTTTGTTTGCAACTTGAAAAAGTCTTCAAAGGCCTCTTTGAATGCTAAATACTCAGCCAATAAGTTGATTTGGGTTAGCATATGGACGGTTTTGGGATGTCCACTTCTTGGTCGGTTCGGTTCACTTGGTTCAGCTCAATTGGACCACTTTTTCATAATTAATTAATAACAATTTATTTAATCCAAATTAAACTGGATATAAATTAAAATTAATTATATCATGAATTAATACACATAATTGGACTGACTTAGGTTGAAAATTAATTTGCCTTGATACTTCAAATTGCTTATCGATTTTTGAACTTCTAGTAGTGTCTGACTGAGTCGATTTTTTTCCTTTGTGCAAATCTAACGAAAAATGATCAAAATTAATCAAAATTTATTATAAAATTAATTAAAATTATTTATGTTAATAATTTACGTATAAAATAACTATTTTATAATAAATAAACATTTTTTGACAAAAACTTTTACCAAAACCGCATGAGTTTGAGTTAAAAAGGGCATGAAAAAGTGTGTATATTTTCGTGTTTCCAGAAGGCCAGATATTGAGGCAACCCAATTTGAATTGAAACCAGTGATGTTTCAAATGCTCCAAACGGTGGGCCAATTCAGTGGTATGCCCATGGAAGATCCACATCTCCACCTTCGATTGTTTATGGAGGTGAGTGATTCATTCAAGATAGCCGGTGTGACTGAAGATACACACTAAGGTTGAAGTTATTCCCGTACTCATTGTGAGATCGAGCACGAGCATGGCTCAATTCATTGCCACCAAGTTCCATAACTACATAGAATGAATTAGCAGAGAGATTTTTGGTTAAAACTTTCTTGCCTAGCAAAAACGCTAAGTTGCGGAACGAGATCACAACTTTCCAACAATTGGATGACAAGTCTTTGTATAAGGCTTGGGAGTGATTCAAGGAGTTACTTCATAAGTGTCCTCATCATAGGATTCCTCATTGTATCCAGTTCGATCATTCTATGTAACATCCTAAAATTTGGAATTTTATGTGTTGCATTATTTTTGGTGCTAATCTAGTTAGACTATTAATTGTGTATGTTTAGGAGGGCCTGAGGAGGCTCGGGGTTTATTTGGACCTAGTAAAAATTGGCATTTAGCACTTTAAGGTGATAGAGTAAGTGACCTTAAACAATATGGAATTAATAAGTAAATAGCTTGCATAAATGAGCAATTAGTAAAGAGGTTATGGAGCCTCATGAAGTACCTTGAGGGAAGAGGTTCAAATCCCATTGTGTGCAAATTTTGACTATTATTTTTGCACTCTTTCCTTAAGTGTTGGCCAAGCATGTAAATATGGCAAGGTGGACTTTTTATTTTTGGCAAAAGGGATAAGGAGAATAGGAAAGAATGAAGGTAAGGAAAGAAATCAAGAAAAAGGGGAAAGTAAGGGGAACAAGTGGCCTTTTTTAAGGAAAATGTTATGGAAAGTGTGGGTGGCTAATTTTGACCATTTTAGTCATGTATGTGGGAAAGATCAAGGATGTTTTGGTAAGAGTCAATAAATTTATTTTTAACCCCTTATTTCATTGCTTTAGATTTTGAAGCGAGATAAGAACTGATTATCCTTGGAAGACCTTTCTTAGCCACGAGAAGAACATCAATTGATGTGCGAGGGTGAACTCCCATGCAAGTTCAAGACTATCGTGTAACCTTTAACATTCTTAAAGTGATGAAATTTCCGATCTAATGAAGAGTGTTCGATTATGGAAGAGATAGAAACCTTGGTTTCTATGGAATGTAATTTTGAAGAAGATCCATTAGAGAAAGCCTTAGATCTTGATCCTTTGGAGGATGAAGAAGGTGAATAAAACATGGCTTTGATGGAAGCCAATCTTAGAAATTTTATTCAATCCACGCCAATCGTTGGGCTAAAGTTAGAGAATTTATGCAACCCAAGTTGTCAAATGAAAACCACCTAAACTCGAACTAAATGTCCTTTCTTCCCATTTGATTACTTCAGGTGACGCTCCATTTGCCTATGATTATAGCACTACCGATAAAAGATCAAGAGGTGCAACTAATTGTTGTTCTAAAGAAATTTAAGAAAGCAATTGGTTGGACCATAGCTGATATTCGAGGTATAAGCCCTTCTTTTGCATGCATAAAATTATTTTAGAAGAAGGCAAAGAGCTTGAATTGATGGGCAAAGGAGGCTTAATCATATTATGAAAGAAGTTGTGAGAAAGGAAGCGATCAAATGGTTAGATGTAGGAATCATCTATCCTAGTTTAGATAGTTAGTGGGTAAGTCTGGCATCTCAAAGTCAAATATGGAATCACAATTGTTGAAAATGACCGTAACGAGTTGATTCCAACGAGAACTACTAAAAGTTGGAGAATTTGTATTGATTACGGAAGTTGAATAAAGCCACTCGGAAGGACCATTATTCATTGCCTTTTCAAGATTAGATGTTAGATCGATCTCAAGTAATGAATTATATCGTTTTTATATGGATATTCGAGATATAACCAAATAGTTGTAGTCTCGAGGACCAACATAAAACAACCTTTACTTGTCCATACAATCGCTTTCTTTTAGGCAAATGCCTTTTGGTTTATGCAATGCACTTGCAACATTTTAGCAATGGATGATGGAAATATTCACTAATATGGTTGAAAATTTTGTTAGGTTTTCATGGATGATTTTTCTATTTTGGTAACACTTATGATATTTGTTTGAGTAATTTGGCTAAGGTATTGAAGAGATGCTTAAGAGACAAATCTTGTCCTTAATCGGAAAATGCCATTTTATGGTTAAGAAAGGGATTGTCTTAGGGCATAAAATCTCAAAGAGAGGAATTGAAGTCGATAAAGAAAAGGTGGACGAATTGAAAGATTATCAGCCCCAATTAATGTGAAAGGAGTTATAATTTTTTTAGGCCATACTGGTTTTTACTGAAGGTTTATCAAAGATTTCTCAAAATTTTAAACCGTGTGTTTGTTGTTAGAGAAAGATATAGTGTTTGATTTGAACAAAGAATGTTTGGAAGCTTTTGAATATCCGAAAAGAGGTTAATCTCATTTAGAATAATCGTTACACCTAATTGGAGCTCACCTTTGAGTTAATGTGCAACACAAATGATTATGCCGTTGAAGTCGTGATGGGTCAAAGAAGAAACAAAGTGTTTCACCCTATTTACTATGCAAGTAGAACTTTGACGAGCCCAACTCAATTATACTATAAGACCCTAGTCGTAATAGTGGTTTCAGACCACAAATTTGAGGTTGAAATTTTAATTTAATATTATTTTCGTGTGAATACTATGTGACATAGTCTATGTGAAAATTACCTTAAGAGAAAGGACTTAATCGCATAAAGAGTAAAAGTTGTGTGCTGATTTATAAGTACTTAAATGTTGATGGCTTTTTAAGGAGGAGGCATGTTGTTAATGAACCATTTTTAAGAGAGTGGAGTGTTAAATGATAGGTTGGCCTTAGTCTTATATGACTCGAGCTAAAATGGTAAAATGGATTATTAAGTTAATATTAAATAAAAAAAAGTGATGAAACATGTTCATCTTTGTTCTTCCAACTGAAAATAGAGAGGAAAGAAAGGGTTAAGAGTTGGTTAAGTTTCGCTAGGACTTTGGCTTAATCAAGGTATGTTTTGAGTTCGGTTTTGATAATTTCTACGCTTTTCCCAAAGTTTCATTCTTTAGCTAGTCTTTGCATCTAGTTTAGTTTTTCATTAGTTTTAGATTAATAAACCAATCACTCCATATTTTAGGCTAAATAATAGAAAGAAAATGAGTAGTAGTACTTTTAGGTTCCTTTAGGTTCGATAAATAATCTTGCCTAAACTATACTATTGTTCTATAGGTGCACTTGCCTCAATCGTTGTCATAGTTAGGCTACAGGTTCGATCATTCTTTATAAATATTAAAACTCGACTATTTGACACGATCAAGTTTTTGACGCTGTTGCCGGGGAACACTAAAATATTAAGAAAGCTCTATTTTTATTACTTTAGCCAATTTTTTTTTATTATTACAATTTATTATTATTATTATTTTACTTTGCTAATTTTTTCCTTTATTTTTCTTTTGGAAGAAAATTTTAGTCTATGGAAAAGATGGCACTGAATAATTATCAGTGGCAAGTCATTAGGACAATTCCTACTAAAACAGACAGTGTCTTCAACCTCGACGTGGTCACCAGGTTATCTAAATCGATTGATGATTGGTATAGTCCCTCGCAGGTACATCCAGAAATGCAATATGATTTGAGTCTAGGAGGCGTGGTGAATCCTGAGTACCCACCCTATGGACATGGCATGGAAAACGAGCAAGCTCACTATACAAGTAACTATTCTAGATATCAAAATAATTTTTATAGTGACACTTATAATGCAGGTTGGAAGTACCATCCCAATTTCTTGTGGGATGATCAAAATAGCCAAAGATCGAAACTTCCTCCAGATTTTCAACAACCACCTCACAACAAGAAGAGGAGTCGAATCTTGAAGAGATGTTGACGAAATTCATGGCAGCCATAGATTCTCATTTCCAAAAGACTGAAGCGGCACTTGATGAACAACAAAAATCGATCAAAGGGATCGAGAATCAAGTTGGAGAACTTACTAGGTCAATGGGACATCTCACAAAGCTGATTTCTGAACGTCAACAAGGATGTCTACCAAGCAACACAGAAATAAACCCAAAAGAACATATCCAAGCCATCACAGGTCAAGAGGGTACCAAGGTAGACGAGCCCACCACGGCACAAGAAACCAAGGAAGAAAAAGGTAAAATAGAGGTAGCACACGAAAAGCCAAAACCAATAATCAAAGAATACAAACCGCGCATACCTTATCCCGAAGTAATGAAAAGAGACGATTCAGAGGAGCAGTTCGGTAAGCTTCTTAAACTCTTAAAGAAATTACATATTAACTTACCTCTTCCTAAAGCTCTTTTTTAGATACTAGACTCGACGAAATTTTTAAGACAGCTATTGACCAACAAACGCAAATTAGACGAAGAGCACCACGTGGAGCTAAACGCAATGTGCTCAGCAATTCTATAAAATAAACTGCCACTGAAATTAAAAGATTCAGAGAGTTTTACAATTCCATGTTTAATTGGTAGTTTATCTATTGATAATACGTTAGCGGATTTAGGGGCAAGCATCAATGTTATGCCTTACAAAATGTTTAAACAACTAGGTATAGGGAAACCCAGACAAACTAAGATGAGCATTCAATTAACTGATAAAACTATAAGAATTCCTAGGGGTATAATAGAAAATGTTCTAATCAAAACTGATAAATTCGTGTTCCTAGTAGACTTTGTCGTTTTAGACATGGATGAAGACAACACGATCCCCTTAATTTTAGGAAGACCCTTTTTAGCAACTGCCAGAGCTAAAATTGATATCTATGCAGGAGAAGGAAAGTCGAGTGGAGATCTTAAAAGGAGCGAATTAGCGATCCCTACTCCTAAATTCAAGCGAAGGGCGGTATCGGTGATTCGGGATTTTCCACCGGGTTGTGGGCCGTCAACCGAGGAAAATTGACAAATCATAGTCATTCACGATCCCGAGGGTAAAATTTTAGATCGTTTGTTTTAAAGTAGATTTATTAAATCGCATATGTTGACTAATCTAGCGTTATAAAATTTTAGATGTCAACGATCAAGAAAGCATAGTGCTTCTCAGAATCGTGTGTAATCTCACACCGTTTTACATGGTTAAAGATTAATATTATATTGGTAGTAAATCGCGTGACTAAAATCGTATTATGGTGAAACTGGGAAAATTAGCTTAGATCTCACTATTGTGATAAAATTGACAAAATCGGTATTAACATCGTGAAAGATTACTAAAATGCCCTTAATGGGCCAAATGGTATAATTTGCTATATGGGCTGATCTGTTAATTTGCTATATGGGCCGATCTGATAATTTGATATATGGGCCGATCTGATAATATGATATATGGGCCGATTTGTTAATTTGCTATATGGGCCGATCGATAATTTGCTATCACTGGTTGATCGATAATTTGTTATATGGGCCAATCGATATTTTCTTTGAATGGGCCGATCGATATTTTGCTTAATGGGCCTAATTAATAAATTGTTATAATGGGCCATAATTTTGTAATAAATATCTGAATAAATTATTGTGGTTATATTGTGATATGTTATGCATTATATACATGATTTGCATGGGATGGGATAATGTTGAAGAGAAGTTCTGGTGGCTCTACCACATAATTTTGGTGGCTCTGCCACAAATCTATATAGTGGCAATGCCACGTAAATTCTTTTATCCTGGTGGCTTGTCCACAAGTAATTTGTTATAAACGGCTTAATACATGATTGGTATGTTAAGGTGGTGGTTTGACTTGATCCCACAGTGTGTTGGTTGGTGCGGTGGTGTGTAGCGGATGGAATACTAGGTTTGGTTTGGGAATTGCATTTGATACACATGTTATACTAATACATTATTATTGTAAATGAGCTTAGGCCCAAATAATTGCTTAATGGGATTTTGGCCCGATGAAACAACGTAAGTGGGTTACATTAATTGAGTTCTAGAAACTCACCCTGTTTATCCTTCCCTTCGGTAATGATCGGTGATGGAGACTTGAGTCATGGATGACTCAAAGGAGGCCATACTACAAAAATGGTTTAATTTGAAATTTGGATTTCTATTAGTACTTTTAATTACTTTGCTATTTTGAGTTAAGGTTGTAATAAGGCCTCTGGATTAATTTTGTTTTGTTTTATGTTTTGACAAATTTATAAATTGCTTTAAGCATTTCAAATTGAGATTTTTTAAAAACTAAAATAATTGTTTTCTTAAAATAATTAAACAAAAAGGGTTTTCTAATAAACTTTTATAAACATATTTTTAACTCGAAATTTCTTTTAAAATTTCCATCAACACTTTTCAAAATTATTTTCAAATTCTTCTCAAACCATTAATGATATTTTCAAAGTCAAAATTTATAAGATTTTCATATCTCAAATTTATCGAATTATCAATCAAACTTTTATTCAATAATACTTTATCAAAAATTTTAAAAAGGAAGTTGTTTTAATTGATCTATTTATGAAAAAGGAGTTAGTAGTATTTTCTCATGTGACAAGTCAGATCTAGCCTTAACGCATGGGCCGGGTTTGGGGTGTTACATTCTATAATGGTCTCAATACACATACAAGATTGATGGTAGATGCTTCTGCGAATGGTGTAATTTTTTCTAAGTCTTATAATGAGGCTTCTGAGATCATCGAAAGGATCGCGAGTAATAACTATTAATAGCCAACAAATAGAATAGCTTCAGGAAGACATGTAGCCAGAGTTCATGAAGTTGACACCCTCACTTCGTTATCAGCTCAGGTATCATCTATTTCCTCTATGTTAAAATAGTTTACCATTAATAGTGCTAATAATTTTACAGCTCAACCACCGTTTGAAGTAGTTTCCTATGTGCACTGTAGGGAAGGTCATTCTTTTGAGAATTTTCCATCAAATCCCAAGTCAGTGTACTATGTCAGGAACCAACATCAAAACAGGAGTGGACAAGGACCCCAGTCCAACTTCTATAATCCTTCATGGCGTTATCATCCTAATTTTTATTGGAGCAACCAAGAAAATTGACCGAACAACAACTTATTGCAGCATAGACCCAACCAATCTCAAGGGTTTAATTAGCAAGCTCTAAAACCACCTCAAGCTAAGGCATCAAACAGTTTGGAGAACTTTTTGAAAGCGTACATGGCAAAAAATGATGCTTTGATCCAAAGCCAAGCAACAACATTGAAATATTTGGAATACCAAAAGGGTTAGTTAGCTATAGAGCTTTGTAATAGACTGTAAGGAACCTTGCTGAGCAATACTGAGAATCCAAAAAAATTGGGTAAAGAACATATCAAGGTAGTGGCATTGCAAAGTGGTAAAATTTTGGAACCCCGATTGATTGATGTCGAAGATAAGCCAATTGAGAATAATCAACCAGCTATTAAAATTCCTACACCAAAAGAATCAGAATCTACAAAGACTGATAAGGTAAATCCTAACTTAGTGAATTCAAATACCTTAACATCTTCTTTGGATACAGATTTACCTACTTAGAAGAGTTATCTGATTCAACCGAAAGTTCCATCCTTCTATATCCGTAAATATTGTAGCAACACAAATAGAAATAAGAGGTGCAACTCAAGAAGTTTTTGGATATTCCGAAGCAGTTACACATCAATATTTCGTTGGTGGAGCCTTTAGAACAAATGCCAAATTATGTGAAGTTTATGAAGGATATACTGTCCAAGAAGAAACGACTCACTGAGTATGAGACTGTTGCCTTGAAAAATGAGTACAGTGCGTTCTTACCGAACAAACTGCCACCGAAATTGAAGGACCCAAGAAGCTTTTCTATACCCTGTAACATTGGTGAATCTTACTATGGTAAAGCTCTGTGTGATTTAAGAGGAAATATCAACTTGATGCCTAAGTCTATTTTCAATATGCTAGGGATAGGTGAAGTAAGACCTACAACTGTGACGATTCGACAAGAGCTACAACTGTGACGCTTCAGCTACCATATTGATCTTTAGCATATCCCGAGGGAAAGATCAAGGATGTTTTGGTAAGAGTCAATAAATTTATTTTTCCTGCTTATTTCATTTCCTTAGATTTTGAAGCAGATAAGGAACTGCTAATTATCCTTGGAAGACCTTTCTTAGCCACGAGAAGAACATCAATTGATGTGCAGAGAGGTGAACTCCCCATACAAGTTCAAGACTATCAGGTAACCTTTAACATTCTTAAAGTGATGAAATTTCCCAATCTGACAGAAGAGTGTTCAGTTATGGAAGAGATAGAAACCTTGGTTTCTATGGAATGTAATTTTGAAGAAGATCCATTAGAGAAAGCCTTAGATCTTGATCCTTTGGAGGATGAAGAAGGTGAATAAAACATGGCTTTGATGGAAGCCAATCTTAGAAATTTTATTCAATCCACAGGTTTGAATCGTTGGAGTTAGAAGTTAGAGAATTTATGCAACCCAAGTTGTCAATTGAAAAACCACCTAAACTCGAACTAAATGTCCTTTCTTCCCATTTGATATACGTTTATTTAGGTGATTGTTCCACTTTGAATATGATTATTTTAGCAGAACTGACAAAAGATCAAGAGGTGCAACTAATTGTTGTTCTAAAGAAATTTAAGAAAGCAATTGGTTGGACCATAGCTGATATTCGAGGTATAAGCCCTTCTTTTTGCATGCATAAAATTATTTTAGAAGAAGGCGAAAGAGCTTGAATTGATGGGCAAAGGAGGCTTAATCATATTATGAAAGAAGTTGTGAGAAAGGAAGCGATCAAATGGTTAGATGTAGGAATCATCTATCCTAGTTTAGATAGTTCGTGGGTAAGTCTGGTGCAGTGTGTGCCGAAGAAAGGTGGAATCACAATTGTTGAAAATGACCGTAACGAGTTGATTCCAACGAGAACTACTACTGGTTGGAGAATTTGTATTGATTACAGGAAGTTGAATAAAGCCACTCGGAAGGACCATTTTTCATTGCCTTTTATAGATTAGATGTTAGATCGACTGGCAAGTAATGAATTATATCGTTTTTTATATGGATATTCGAGATATAACCAAATAGTTGTAGCTCCGGAGGACCAACATAAAACAACCTTTACTTGTCCATACAATACGTTTTCTTTTAGGCAAATGCCTTTTGGTTTATGCAATGCACTTGCAACATTTTAGCAATGGATGATGGAAATATTCATGAATATGGTTGAAAATTTTGTTAGGTTTTCATGGATGATTTTTCTATTTTTGGTAACACTTATGATATTTGTTTGAGTAATTTGGCTAAGGTACTGAAGAGATGCGAAGAGACAAATCTTGTCCTTAACTGGGAAAATGCCATTTTATGGTTAAGAAAGGGATTGTCTTAGGGCATAAAATCTCAAAGAGAGGAATTGAAGTCGATAAAGAAAAGGTGGACGTAATTGAAAGATTATCGGCCCCAATTAATGTGAAAGGAGTTAGAATTTTTTTAGGCCATACTGGTTTTTACCGAAGGTTTATCAAAGATTTCTCAAAATTTTAAACCGTTGTGTTTGTTGTTAGAGAAAGATATAGTGTTTGATTTGAACAAAGAATGTTTGGAAGCTTTTGAATATCTGAAAAGAGGGTTAATCTCAGCCCCAATAATCGTTACACCTAATTGGAGCTCACCTTTTGAGTTAATGTGCAACACAAATGATTATGCCGTTGAAGCTGTGATGGGTCAAAGAAGAAACAAAGTGTTTCACCCTATTTACTATGCAAGTAGAACTTTGACGAGCCCAACTCAATTATACTATAACAGCCCGATTTAGACCCTAGTCAGAATAGTGGTTTCGAGACCACAAATTTGAGGTTGAAATTTTAATTTAATATTATTTTCTGTGTGAATACTATGTGACATAGTCTATGTGAAAATTCTGTGTGATGATTTGATCGTTTTAGTGTCGAATTAAGAGAAAGGACTTAATCGCATAAAGAGTAAAAGTTGTGTGCTGATTTATAAGTACTTAAATGTTGATGGCTTTTTAAGGAGGAGGCCTTATGTTGTTAATGAACCATTTTTAAGATAGTGGAGTGTTAAATGACAAATTGGCCTTAATATATATGTCTTATATGACTAAAGAAAGGGTAAAATGGTAAAATGGATTATTAAGTTAATATTAAACAAAAAAAATGATGAAACATGTTCATCTTTGTTCTTCCAACTGAAAATAGAGAGGAAAGAAAGGGTTAAGAGTTGGTTAAGTTTCGGCTAGGACTTTGGCTTAATCAAGGTATGTTTTGAGTTCGGTTTTTGATAATTTCTACGTTTTCGTAATCGTTGCTTCATTCTCTAGCTAGTCCATGTTGTAATTTTGTGAATTAGTGATGTTTTTGTGATGAGCCATTGATGAACACTTGAGCTTTGTGATGTTAGTTGGTGAAATATGAAAGCTTAGTGTTGGGTTAACATAGTTTGTATTTAGTAAAATTGAGTATTTTGTGCTAAATTGTGAAAAGTGTAAACTGAGGGACTAAAATATGAAATAAATTAAATATGTGGGCTTGTATGAGCATAGTAAGAATTTGGCTAGGCTTAAATACAACCTCCACCCCCACAAGTACCTATTGTGCCACAAGTTGTAGATCTGAACAGAATGAATAAACCACCTGTAGACAAGATTCAAAAGTACGGGGCTGAAGAGTTTAGGGGCACGGCGGAGGATGATGCTGAGCGGATTGAGTTTTGGCTCGAGAATACCCTTCGAGTATTTGATGAGATGTCATTGACTCCGAACGAATGTATTAAATGTGCTATTTCTTTATTGAGGGATTCGGCTTATAATTGGTGGAAGACGTTGACATCTGTAGTTCTGAGAGAGAGAATCACCTGGAATTTCTTTCAAGCTGAGTTTAGAAAGAAGTATATCAGTCAACGCTTCATTGATCAGAAACGTAAAGAGTTTTTAGAACTAAAGGAGGATCATTTGTCTGTTACTGAGTACGAGCGGGAATTCATAAGATTGAGTCAATACGCAAGAGAATATGTTTCAACTGAAGTTACTATGTGCAAACGTTTCATAGAAGGATTAAATAAAGACATTAAGTTGTTGGTTGGGATACTGGATATAAATGAATTCGTTGTACTAGTGGAAAGAGCATGCAAAGCTGAGGAACTCAGTAAAGAAAAGAAGAAAGCTGATTCTGAAGCTCGAGATGAAAGAAAGAGATCGATGAATAAATTTTCTCAACCTTCTATAAAGAGATGTAGAGATGCAAGCAATCGTTCAAATGCTTCGTTTGGACATCCAAATAGAGATCATTCGAGACAAAGTACTGGTTTACGAATTCAAGCTCCGAATGAATCAAGTGTTGGCAGTGTTAAGAGTAATAAGCCCGAGTGTAGACAATGTGGGAAACGACATATGGGAGAGTGCTGGGGCAAATACAATAATAGAGTTTGTTATAAATGTGGATCCCGAGATCATTTTATTCGAGATTGCCCAAAGATGATCGAAGAAGAAAATGTTCAGAATGAAAGACCGAGTAATGTGACAGCTAGGGGTAGACCACCTAGAAACATCAAAATGTGAGTGAAAGCCAGAGAGGGACAACTGATACAGCTGTGAGGTCAGAAGCAAGAGCACCTGTCCGAACCTATGCTATATGCGCACGAGAGGAAGCATCATCTCCATACGTCATCACCGGTATTTTTACTTTATTTGATACTGATGTCATTGCATTGATAGATCCAGGATCAACTCATTCCTATGTGTGTGTGAATCTAGTTTCAAGTAAAACTCTACCTATTGAGTCTACTGAATTTGTGGTTAGAGTGTCAAACCCCTTAGGCAAGTGTGTTTTGGTGGATAAGGTGTGCAAGAATTTTCTATTGATGTTTTGAGATTTATGTTTTCTGGTTAATTTGATGTTGTTACCGTTCGATGAGTTTGACATAATTTTGGGTATGGATTGGCTTACTTTGCATAAAGCCATCGTGAATTGTAAGAGAAAGAGTATTGAATTGAAGAGTCAGAATGGTGAGATAGTTCGAATTGAGTCCAGTGATATGAAAGGATTACCAGTTGTTGTATCTGCAATGAAAGCTATGAACTATGTGAGAAAGGGTTGTGAAGCTTATTTGGCGTACGTGATTGATACAAAAGTGTCAGAAAAGATAGTTGAATCTGTGTAGTTGAATCTGTGCCTGTGGTATGTGAGTTTCCAGAAGAGTTATCGGGATTACCTCCGATTAGGGAAGTTGAATTTGGTATTAAGTTAGTGCCGAGAACTGCTTCTATTTCGATAGCTCCACACAGAATGGCACCAACAAAATTGAAAGAGTTAAATCTCAGTTGCAAGAATTGACCGACAGAGGATTTGCACGAACGAGTTTCTCACCCTAGGGAGCTCCTATATTATTTGTGAAAGGAAAGATGGAACTATGAGAATGTGTATTGATTATCGACAATTGAACAAAGTGATGATAAAGAACAAATGTCCGTTACCCCGGATCGATGATTTGTTTAATCAGCTGAGAGGAGCTACAGTGTTTTCTAAGATAGATTTGAGATCGGGCTACTATCAGTTGAGAGTTAAAGAATTTGATGTGCTGAAAACTATCTTCAGAACGAGGTATAGACATTATGAATTCTTAGTGATGCCTTTTGGACTAACCAATGCTCCTGCAGTGTTTATGGATCTGATGAATCGAATATTTAGACCGTATTTGGATCGTTTTATCGTAGTGTTCATTGATGACATTTTGGTCTATTCGAGTGATGAGATGCAGCATGCCAAGCATTTGAGATTCGTGCTACAAATTCTGTGTGAGAAATAGTTTTATGCAAAGTTCAGTAAGTGTGAATTTTGGTTGCATGAGGTCGATTTTCTGGGGCATATTGTATCAGTTGCTGGGATATGAGTTGATCCGCATAAAATCTCTGCTATTTGGGAATGGAAGCCTCCGAGAAATGTGTCTGAAGTCCGTAGTTTTTTGGGACTAGCGGAATATTATAAACGATTTGTGAAAGGCTTATCGATGATTGCAACTCCATTGACAAAATTATTACAGAAGGATGTTAGATTCGAGTGGTCAGAAAAGTGTCAACAGAGTTTTGAACAGTTGAAAGTGTTGTTAAAGGAAGCACAAGTGTTGATTCAACCCGAATCAAGCAAAGAATTTATAGTTTACAGTGATGCATCATTGAATGGTTTGGGCTATGTTGATGCAAGAAGGGAAAGCCATTGCCTACGCTTCGAGACAGTTAAAACCGCATGAAAAGAACTACCCAACACATGATCTTGAATTGGCTGCGATTGTATTTGCATTAAAAGATTTGCCGTCACTATCTGTTTGGAGAGAAGTGTCACATCTATACTGATAATAAGAGTTTAAAGTATCTGATGACTCAGAGGGATTTAACTTGCATCAGAGAAGATGGTTAGAATTGTTGAAAGATTACGAACTTGTGATAGATTACCACCCGGGTAAAGCTAATGTTGTAGCGGATGCCTTGAGTCATAGATCATTATATACTTTGCGAGCTTTGAGTAATCAGATAAATCTGTGTGATGATGATGTGGTTGTAGCTGAATTGAAAGTAAAACCGTTGTTTTTACAGCGGATATGTGAGGCTCAGAAGATTGATAATGAGTTGTTAGCAAAAATAGTTCAATGTAATTCGAATGCTGAATCAGAATTTTGAGTTGATAGTAATGATTGTTTGAGATTCAGAGATCGAATTTATGTTCCGAGAAATTCAGAGTTGATTCAAATGATTTTGAATGAAGCTCACAATAGTCATTTATTGTACATCCGGGAGTCGAAAATGTATAATGATTTGAAACAGATTCTATTGGTGGCATGGTATGAAAAGAGACATTTACGACTATGTGTCAAGTGTTTAGTTTGTCGATAAGTTAAAATTTGAACATCAAGTTTCGTCCGGTTTATTACAACCAATTTTGATTCCTGAGTGAAAATGGGAGAGAATTACGATGGACTTTATGTCGGGTTTGCCCATATCTCCGAGCAAGAAAGATGCGATCTGGGTG
Organism: Gossypium rotundifolium; assembly: GCA_025506655.1. Taxonomy (NCBI): domain Eukaryota; kingdom Viridiplantae; phylum Streptophyta; class Magnoliopsida; order Malvales; family Malvaceae; genus Gossypium; species Gossypium rotundifolium. The sequence continues at coordinate 65,814,546 of CP106726.1, forward strand.
ATAGTTGATAGATTGAAGAAATCAGCTTATTTCATTTCAGTGAGAACAGATTATTCACTTGATAGATTGGCTAAATTGTATATTGCCGAGATTGTGATATTGCACGGAGTGCCACTATCTATAGTGTCTGGCAGAGATCCAAGGTTTACCTCTCGATTTTGGAAGAAATTACAAGATGCTTTAGGCACGAAATTGTATTTCAGTTTTGCGTTTCATCCACAAACGGATGGTCAATCTGAGCGAATCATTCAGATCCTCGAAGACATGTTGAGATGTTGTATACTTGACTTTGAAAGCACGTGGGAAAAGCATTTATCGTTGATTGAATTTGCGTATAACAATAGTTTTCAATCAAGTATCAAAATGGCACCATATGAGGCTCTTTACGGTTGAAAGTGTCGAACTCCATTATATTGGACCGAGCTAAGTGAGAATAAGCTTCACGGGGTTGATCTTATAAAAGAGACCGAACAGAAAATGAAAGTAATTCATGACAGTTTGAAAGTAGCCTCAGACCATCAGAAATCCTATGCAGATTTGAAACGAAAAGATATTGAATTTGAGATTGGTGATAGAGTGTTTTTTAAAGTATCTCCATGGAAAAAAATACTTCGATTTGGCTAGAAGGGCAAGCTGAGTCCGAGGTTCATCAGACCGTATGAGATTATTGAACGAGTTGGGTCGGTTGCTTATAGATTGAGATTTCAATCTAAATTAGAGAAGATTCACAATGTATTTCATGTGTCAATGCTTCAACGGTATAGATCAGATCCGTCTCATGTGATTGCTCCCACTGAGGTTGAAATTCAGTCAGACTTGTCATATAGTGAAGAACTTATCCAAATTTTGGCACGAGAGATTAAAGAGTTGAGAAAAAAAAGTATTTCCTTAGTGAAAGTATTGTGGCATAAACACGAAATTGAAGAGGCTACATGGGAGCCTAAGAACGTTATGTGAGAACAACATCCACAACTATTCACTAGTAAGATTTTCGGGGACGAAAATCCCTAAGGGGGAGTTATAACAGTTTGATTTAGACCCTAGTCAGAACAGTGGTTTCGAGACCACAAATCCAAGGTTAAAATGTTAATTTAATATTATTTTCTGTGTGAATAGTATGTAACATAGTTTGTGTGATGATTTGATCGTTTTAGTGTCGAATTAAGAGAAAGGACTTAATCGCGTAAAGAGTAAAAGTTGTGTGCTGATTTATAAGTACTTAAATGTTAATGGCTTTTTAAGGAGGAGGCCTTATGTTTTTAATGAACCATTTTTAAGATAGTGGAGTGTTAAATGACAAATTGGCCTTAATATATATTTGCCTTATATGACTAATGAAAGGGCAAAATGGTAAAAGGGATTATTAAGTTAATATTAAACAAAACAAAATGATGACACATGTTCATCTTTGTTCTTCCAACCAAAATGGAGAGGAAAGAAAGGGTTAAGAGCTTGTTAAGTTTCGCTAGGACTTTGGCTTAATCAATGTATGTTTTGAGTTTGATTTTTGATAATTTCTACGTTTTTGTAATCGTTGCTTCGTGCTCTAGCTAGTCTATGTTATAATTTTGTGAATTAGTGATGTTTTTGTGATGAGCCATTGATGAACACTTGAGCTTTGTGATATTAGTTGATGAAACATGAAAGCTTGGTGTTGGGTTAACATAGTTTGTATTTGAGTTTTTAGTGAAATTGAGTATTTTGGGCTAAATTGTGAAAAGTGTAAATTGAGGGACTAAATTGTGAAATAAATGAAATATGCGGGCTTGTATGAACATAGTAAGAATTCGTCTAGGCTTGAATACAAGCAAATTATGTGTAGTTGGTGATTTGATGAATTAAGGACTAAAGTGTCAAAATGTGAAAATGTTAGGGATATTTTGTAAAATGCCCTAAATATGTGTGTTTGGACTAAAATGAATGATTTGATGATTGAATGGATTGAATTTGAATATGTATAGACCAAGAGAGGAGAGGTTCGGATCGATATCGAGGCAAAGATAAAGTGCTCGATTAATCGACCGTATCGATAGTTCAACGTCCGAGGTAAGTTCGGATATAATACATGTATTTGAGATATGTTTTAGAATCATGAAATGAATATGTAGATGTGTATGAAAGTGAGTTGCTATGTGCAAGATTTTAGTTGATGGCAGTAAGTGTGCGAAATTGAAATCGAAATAGAGATGAATAGCACTGTGTGTGCGATGATATGAAAGCTTCGGCTTATTAATTGGCACTGTGTGTGCGACACTGAGACAAGTCGGTTAAAAGAATAGGCACTAAGTGTGCGATAATAATTATGCTTCGATTATGTATGTGGCACTGAGTGTGTGGTTAAATTAAATGAATATCAAAGGATGATCGACATGTGATATCGAGCATTGAATAGCTTGGAAGTTGATTAACTAAGTGTTAGCTAAGGTATGTATTGAACTCTTGTGGTTGATGAGTTATAAACAAGCTGTGATCGAATGAATGAGTATTATAACTATAGATGAGATGATATGAATATGAGATAGGTGATCTAAGTGATTGTTTATTTTGCACATTAGTTAGATTGATGAGTTATTGGTATTGTATATCGAACTTACTAAGCTTTGGAAAGCTTACTGTGTGATTTGTTTCTCTGCCTTGCAGTGTCAATAAAGCTAGCTCGGATCTGGGATCGTCAGCTTCTCAATCACACTATCGAAATTCTATTTTTGGTACTTTTGAAAGGATGTATATAGTTGAAATATGGCATGTACAGGCTAGTTAATTGAATCATGTTTGAGACTTGTAATTAGCCATGAGATGTGGCTAGATATGTGATAGTTTTGGCATAAATGACTTTAGTATATATATGATGCATCTTTTGGTATGGGTTGTGAGTTGAGAAATTGATTTATGGATGGAAATTCTGTGATGATATGATACTAGTAGGAGTAAGTGAAATTGGGAATGAATTATGCTTATGATAGGATAAGTATTGGTATTAAATTTGGTATGAATGGAAATCAGTATTGAATGCATGTTTTGAATGGTTACTTTGGTATGCTTTTGGTAGTCTTATGTGCATGAGAAGTTTGGTAAAAATTGCTTGTAGGTATGACCCTTTTCGGGTAGCATTTTGGTCTTGCAAATGACCTATAATGTCACACGGCCATGGCACACGGGTGTGCCTAGTAACAGTGGGGTAAAGTCAGTAGCTAGCTTAAGAAGTACAAAGTCATGGCACGGCGTGCCTAAAGGTCGTGTGAGAAATGGCAGTATATGACTTAGTAGGACACGGCTTAGCACACAGGCGTGCTTGGTAGCTGTGTTGATTTTGGCAGTATATGACAACGGAGAGGACACACAGTTGTGTCAAGTAGCCATGGTGAGGCACGGCCTACCCCCACGGGCGTGTGTCCCAGTATTTTTGGTTAAGTTGTATGTTTTCGAGAACTTCCATATGTGTTTTGATTTAGTCCCAATCCTTCTCTAGCATGTATTTGAGGTCTTATATATTTCAATAAAGGACTATATGTTATGTTTTGATGAGATATACTGATGATTGACTTTGTGTTGTACATTTAGATGTTAAATGTTTCGATTGTTCGGTAATACCTCTTAACCCTATTCCGGCGATGGTCTCGGGTTAGGGGTGTTACATATACGGTAGCTAAAAAGGAACTCTTTGCTATAGTTTTTCCTTTTGTAATATCCGGATTTTGGGCTTGTGCATTATTGCTTAATTGTATGAAGTAGCATGCCTATGTGTGTTTGAATGTGTTGTATAAATTTTTGAGAACTTCAGAGTGTAGGTAAATGCCTTAGAAAAAATCAGATTTTAAGTATTAAAGGGGAGCTAAGCTTGATAGGCCTTAAGAGGAATTGTAGGGGAAATTGGACATAAAAATCAGCTTGGTAAAGTGGCAGGAAGGCGCCACTTAAAGCCTTAGTAAGTGACGCCACGGGCAGTGAGGCAAGGCTTAGGTTCGAGTAGCAAGGGACGCAAATAAGAGTTTTATTTTGAAGCAAGGATGAGCAGTTGTGGATGGCAATGGGACACTAAGGGGATGAGCTTTAGATGTGGTCAATTTCTTTTTAAAATTCGGCTAAGATAGGAAGATAAATGTTGATTTATTTCAATAATTTTGAATGAGTGTTGAAGAGAGAAAATAGGAGAAAAAGGTGGGATTTGAGAAGGGGATGAGTGTTGGCCGGCCAAGGGATTCTTTTGGTGGTCATTTTCGGTCATATTGAGGGGAGGAGAGGCCGAATATGCATAGTGGATTTAGGCATTTTTCTTTGGTTCCCTTTCTCTTCTGACATCTTTCTATTTTACCTTGACAAGGCCGAAATCTTCTTCTTCCTATTTCACCATTGCCGCAACACCTCAAACTTTCCATCTCTCATCTTTTTTGTTCAAGCCGAATCTCCCTATTGCCCATCAAGCCGAATCCATAACTCCTTACTATTCTCTTCTAAGCCGAAAGTTCTTTTTCATTGTCACCATTGGAACCTATTTCTTCTAAGCACCAAGAGCCGATTATCTTGCTCATCTAAAACAATTTCTCCTGCAAGTTTTTCTTGTCGATTTCTTGGAAGGTTTGACCATTTGCGTTTTGGTCTTTCTTTTTCGGTTAGGAATCTCTTCTATGTCGATTTACTATTCTTTTCTTTCTCTAACTATTGAAAATCAAGGCTTTAATCCCATTATTGCTTTTTGGCCGAAACTATGAAGGAGGTTTTGGGATTTGGTTGTTGTCGACAATAAGGAGGAGATCTTCGGGATTTCAAGATCTAAGGTAAGTCATGTGTGGTATTCGGCCAAGGGCCATTTTCATAGATCTTGTGCAATAGGCTGACCTTAACATGTACCATGTAGGATTTCGACATCTTCATAGCCAAGTAACGATTTCGGGATTTAGATCCACAAGGTAAAGGAGTTTGAATATTCGGCCAAGGCCATATTTAGTGATTAATGTTGGCCGATTCTGACTTTGATTTTTATTGAGGAGTACACTCTATTTCGGTAGACTTTTGGGATTCAGTAAACACGTTAGTAACCAGGTGTGTAGCCCTACACCAATTCCTAATAGATTTACGATATTAATTTAATACATGTGTTAATAAGAATATGAAAGATGTGGCTAAAGGTACCATTCAATGGTATGGAATATTCAGGTACGTTATCCTCTAACGCTCTGTTAATAGTAATATGAACACTAAATATGACATATATGAGAATTGGTTATGAATATGAAATAAGGCATATGACATGATATCTGCATGATTTGTATGCCGCATGGGGCATATGGGTGATATTGAAAAGGGGAAGTGATCTGGTGGTTTTTACCACAATATCTTGTGACTCATGTCACATAATCCGAATGTGGTGCCTTATGTCACATATTATTATCTGGTGACTCTGTCACATTATCTGGTGGCTATGCCACGATTTATAAGGCGATGTGCAAGTCGTCTCTGATGGCGCCTTGATGGTGTGTAGCGGATGGAGGGTCAATTTAGTAATCCCCACGGTGTGATTGGCTGGTATGGGTGATGTGTAGAGGATGGTTTTTTAAGTTTGGGTTCGGGATTGCATCATTGCTATACTTGTTATATATATATATGATTTGTTATGCCTAAATCATTGGGAGTTTGTGTTGGTTGTTACACATTGAGTCTGTTGACTCACCCCATTGTGGGATATCTTTTCAAGTGACACTCAGTAATGGAGCGGGTCGGCAGGAACTTAGTGGTGGCCATGCTCAGCTCAGAGTTATTTTATTTTCGTTGGTTTTTTTATTATTTAAGATTTGGATTTACTTCGGGTTTTACTTTGATGTAATAAGGCCATTACTATTGACCGTTTTAAGCGTGCATTTTATTTGGTTTATTATGATACGATTATTGTTAAATCAAGATTAAATAGCTTTTCCTTAAAATAAATTTTAAATGTTTTGACACTTAAACATCAACGATTTTCAAATTAATGGTAAACCTTAAAGCAACGTGGCATTTTATTTTTTTAACCTATGGTTTGAAAGATAATAATAAAGTTTTAATAAAAATCTAGACTTCACGAGCAACACCGTTTTCAATTTGATCACAACACAAATCATATTTTCTTCAAACCCACTCAGATTTTCCAAATTAACAAACAAGTGTTTGAAATGATTTACTCAAGGAACATGCCAGATCCGGTGAGGCTCGTGGGCCGGGTTTGGGGTGTTTCAGTTTGGTATCAGAGCCCAGTTTTAAACTCTCGGCCTTAGGTTTAAAGCCCACAACATTTTCAAAATCGAGCCCAAATAAGTTTTGTGAAAATTTTTGTCAAATAAGCAGGTTTTTCTGGCATGGCACCTAAGTCTCCGACCCGAAGTCCACCAGGTAAGTACCCCTAACTGTTGTATGATTTATGGAATGATTTGTATGTGGGTATAACGGGAACGTAGATTATTAAGTTATTGAACCCTAGGATTAGCTTACTCCAACACAGAATTACATAAAACTTTAAAGCCTAATTAAACCAACTTTGTGGTCGAGTCACCGAAGTTAGGTGTGGCAACCATTGTGCGCATGTCTAGGATTGGATTCAGGAGAGCTTGGTATTTAAGCGATCTAGTGACTCACCTCCTCTCGCTCGAATCCTACAGTGCATAGTGACGATTCACCCTAACCAAGAGGACTCAATCACGTGCAAAATTCAATAATTAAACCCGAAAGGACTAGTCACCTTGTTTTGTAAAATTCTAAAGTCAAACCGTGATTATAAAATTCCAAAGTACCCTTGATTTAAAAATGACCAAAATACCCCTGATTTGCAGATTGACCAAATTACCCCTAACCTATGCAAATTACCAAAATACCTTTAGTATGGGAAGTTGTCGAAATACCCTCGACTTAAAAATTTCCAAAATACCCTTATTTTGTTAAATCACCTGAAACCATATTTTGCGAAAAAAATTATCGAAATTCCCCTAGTTTGAAAAATTACAAAAAATACCCTCAGTTTATGAAATTCCCATATTACCCTTGAATCTTCTTACCAAGTATTCCTATTTTGCAAAAAGACCAAAAATCTCTATTTTGTAAAATTTTCAAATACTCTAATTTGAAAAAATTACCAAAATATCCCTATAGGATAAAATTACGGAAATACCCCTGGGTAGTGGAAAACAACAACAATGACAACTACAACACTTTTACTATAATGAACGCAAGTTCATGAATGTGATGATTGAATGAATGAATTTGAGGCGTGTGTGTGTATGAATTGAAAGAACTACTCTTTAGAACTATTAAACATAAGATCTGACGCGATAAATCAGTGGAATAAAAACTAATTCATAAAATTCTTTAATCAGATAAACGCAATTCAGAAGCATGAGTTCTAGGGGACATGGTCGTAATGTGCGTGGCCGTGGTAGAGGCCGAATGACCGTGTCGGAACCCGTTAGGTCTGGTCAAGGGTCCGAGAATGAAATGCCACCACAGCCAGCCACGTGTGGAGTATCAAGATTAGACGGGATGATGCACGATATCACGAGCGATCTTTGTGAGTTGGAAAGGGTGGCTGGAGCAGGTGGAGGCATGGGAGCTCGAAAGTCTGTACCTGAGCGACTCCGAGCTAATGGATCTGAGTTTTTTTGTGGTATATCCGGTGTAGCGCCCAATATCGCTGAGTATTAGTTAAAGGCGACGGAGCGAATTATGGATGATTTGGACCTGTCTGCCGAGGAGAAACTGAAAGGGGTAGTATCGCTCCTCCGTGATGAGTCATATCAATGGTGGCTCACGGTTCAAGATGGTGCTACCGCAGATGATCTCACTTGGGAGTACTTTAAAGTGGCATATCAGAAGAAGTACATTGGGACTAGTTACATTGATGCGCAGAGGAAGGCGTTTCTGAGGCTGGTTCAGGAAAATAAGTCCGTAGCGGAGTATGAGGTAGAGGTCCTAAGGTTGAGCCGATACGCTCGAGGTATAGTGGCTACGGAGCTTGAACGATGTGTCTGATTTGAGGACGGACTAAGGGATGACCTGAGATTACTGATTGCCCCACAGCAGGAATGGGAGTTTGCTGTGTTGGTGGAAAAGGCAAAGGTTACTGAAGGAGTTAAGGAGTCTGTGAGATAGAACACGACGGAATAAACAAAAGAGAGGTTTGGATCATCGTGGTCATCCGGGAATGTTCGAAGAGACATTAAACGGATGGGTCGCGAGGTCGACAAGTTGCTACGGAGGTCATCTGCACTTGTGCTCGGTGTGGAAAGATGCACTTGGGAGAGTGTTGGAAGAAGACGGAGGATGTTTCAAGTGTGGGTCCAAGGACCACATGATTAAGGACATCCCTATGAAAATAGATGGGAGCCACCAAGTCGGGGTTTTAATCAAGTGGAAGAGGTGGATGCACCACCGCGAGGCCGTGGTCTAATTAGGCGAGAGGTAATGGTCTTTGAAGAGGACGTGGAACACCGTGTAGAGGTATTGGTATCTGAGAGCAAAGGGTAGGGTCTAGTGTATCTGATTCATGGGAGGGAGGATGGAGACGCACCGAACATCATAACCCAGTGCGTTCCTTATTCTTGATGAGCCTTATTTTACTTTAATTGATGTTGGCTCTACCCACTCTTATGTTGCATGTAGAGTGGTTGAAACGCTAGGCATAGCCTCTAAACTGTCTAATAGGGAGATAACTATAGTGAGCCCATTAGGTCAAACTGTAGTGGTGAATAAGATATTTCGGAGTGTACCTCTAGAGCTTCAGGGAGTGGTATTTCCTACCGACTTGATGGAACTACCCTTCAGAGAATTTGATCTCATCCTTGGCATGGACTGGCTAGTGGAACATTGGGCTATATTGGATTGCACAGCTAAGCGAATGGAGTTAAGGACGCCGGAGGAAAAGGCGATAAGTATGATAGGAGAAAGAAGAAATTACTTGTCTAATGTAGTCTTTGCTTTAAAGGCTAATAAGATGGTTCGGAAAGGGTGCAAGGCATTTTTGACCTTTGTCAGTGCGTTGGATGCAAAGGAATGGGGAGTTAGTGGAGTTAGAACAGTAAGAGAATTTATGGATGTTTTTCTGGAGGAGTTACCTGGAATACCCCCGGATAGGGAAGTGGAGTTCGAAATTAACTTACTGTCAGGTACAGCTCCTATGTCAATTGCCCCGTACAGAATGGCACCAAAGGAGTTGGTTGAGCTCGAGGCTCAGATCCAAGAGTTACTTGATCGTGGGTTTATCTGACCAAGTGTGTCTCCATGGGAGCACCGGTCTTGTTTGTGAAGAAGAAGGACGGAACTATGCGTATGTGCATAGATTATCGTCAGTTGAATAAGTTGACCATCAAGAACAAGTATCCATTACCAAGGATAGACGACTTGTTCGATCAGCTTAAGGGAGCCGCAGTATTCTCAAAGATAGATCTAAGGTCTGGATATCATCAGCTTAAGGTGAAGGAGGCAGATATCCATAAGACAGCTTTCCTAACAAGATACGAGCATTATGAGTTCTTAGTAATGCCGTTCGGATTAACGAATGCCCCAGCCGCGTTCATGGATATGATAAACCGAGTTTTTCAACTTTACTTGGAAAGATTCGTCGTTGTGTACATAGACGACATCCTAGTGTATTCTAAGTCTGAGGAAGAGCATGATGAGCATCTCCAGATAGTGCTGCAAGTGTTAAGGGAAAAGAATCTATATGCCAAATTCAGCAAGTGTGAATTTTGGCTTAAGGAAGTTGCTTTCTTAGGGCTACAGAAGGGATAAGAGTGGATCCTAGGAAGATTGGGGCAGTGCTAGATTGGAAACCACCTAAGTCTATGGCTGAGGTTCATAGTTTCTTAGGATTGGTAGGCTACTCGAGAAGGTTTGTGGAAGGGTTCTCATCAATAGCCGCACCTTTGTGAAGTTGTTGAGAAAGGAGGTACCTTTCAGTATGGTCGGATAAACAACAGGAGAGCTTTGAGAAGCTTAAGAGGTCTTGGTGAAGCTCCAGTTTGATTGACTGAGGCGGGAAGGATTTTGTGGTGTACTGTGATGCTTCTCACATAGGTTTGGGATGTGTTTTGATGCAGGACGAGAAGGTAGTTGCTTATGCGTCTCGACAATTAAGGCTACATGAGGTTAACTACCCGACCCATGATTTGGAATTGGCGGTAGTGGTCTTTGCTCTTAAGGTATAGAGGCACTATCTATATGGAGAGAAGTCAGTGATTTACACCGACCACAAGAGCCTTAAGTATCTGCTGACTCAAAAAGAGCAGAACTTGAGACAGCGAAGGTGGGTAGAGTTATTGAAGGACTACGATTGTTCTATAGAGTATCACCCGGGCAAGGCGAATGTAGTGGCAGTGCCCTAAGTCGGAAAGTGTCAGATCTGAGGGCAATGTTTGCACATCTTAGCTTGTATGATGATGGAAGTTTGTTAGCAGAGTTGCAAGTTAAGCCGATGTGGTTGAATGAGGTGAAAGAGAGTCAGTTGGCGGATGATGATCTAAGTGCTAAGCTACGGCAAGTGCGAAATGGGGAGTTAGAGGATTATGGTGTTAACAGTGATGGAGTATTGTGTTTCAAGGGTAAGGTCTGTATGCCTAAGAATAAGGAGTTAAGGCAGAAAATTCTTCAGGAATCGCATAGTAGCCCTTATGCTATGCATCCTAGAGGTAATAAGTTGTATAGAGATCTAAGGGAACAGTTTTGGTGGCCTGGTCTTAAGCGGGAAGTTACCAAATTTGTAGGGAAGTGCTTAACGTGTCAGCAAGTTAAGGCTGAACACCAAGTTCCGTCAGGATTGCTTCAGCTGATAAAGATTTCGTAGTGGAAGTGGGAGAGAATCACCATGGACTTCGTCAGTGGGCTTCCCTTTACGCCTACTAAGAAGGACTCGGTATGGGTGATAGTGGATCGATTGACAAAGTCCGCATATTTCATTCCAGTGCGGGTTGACTATTCTTTGCAGAGGTTAGCAAAGTTGCATGTGGCAGAAGTTGTGAGGTTGCATGGAGTACCGGTGTCGATTATTTCAGATAGGGATCCAAGGTTTACGTCTCAGTTTTGGAAAGCACTACATCAGGCTTTAGGCACCAGATTGGACTTTAGTACGGCATTTCATCCGTAGTCGGATGGCCAGTCTGAGTGAGTGATCTAAGTGTTAGAGGATATGCTGAGGGGATATGTGATGGACTTCAGAGGAAGTTGGGAAGAATATTTGCCTTTAGCGGAATTTGCATACAATAATAGCTATCAAGCCAGTATTCAGATGGCACCGTATGGAGTGCTGTATGGATGGAAGTGAGCACTCCTACGTGTTGGACGAAATTAGGGGAACGTCAAGTTTTGGGTCTAGAGATTGTGGCAGAATCCGAAGAGAAAGTTAAGGTAATTTGAGCACGGTTAAAAGAGGCATCTGATAGGCAGAAGTCGTACGCAAATCTTAAGCGGAAGGAAATAGAGTTTGCTGTGGGAGATCAGGTGTTTCTTAAAGTTTCACCTTGGAAGAAGGTGATGAGATTTGGTCGCAAAGGAAAGTTAAGTCCCAGGTTTATAGGACCTTATCGGGTATTAAAGCGAGTTGGACCAGTGGCATACCAGTTAGAGTTGCCTTCGAAATTACAGCAGATGCACGATGTATTCTATGTTTCGATGCTACGTCGTTATCGATCGGATCCATCTCATGTAGTTTCAGTTGAAGAGGTGGAGCTAAGGCCAGATTTGTCCTACGAGGAGGAGCCAATTCAGATCTTGGAGCGAGATATGAAAGTATTGCGAAGGAAATCAGTTCCTTTAGTCAAAGTGTTTTAGCGTAACCATGGAACGGAAGAAGCTTCGTGGGAGCCGGAAGAAGCAATGCGACAGCAATACCCTCACTTATTTTAGCCAGGTAATTTCGAGGTCGAAATTATTTTAAGGGGGTAGAACTGTAATATCTAGGATTTTGGGCTTGTACATTATTGCTTAATTGTATGAAGTAGCATGCCTATGTGTGTTTGAATGTTTTGTATGAATTTTTGAGAACTTCAGAGTGTAGGTAAATGCCTTAGAAAATATCAGATTTTAAGTATTAAAGGGGAGCTAAGCTTGATAGGCCTTAAGAGGAATTGTAGGGGAAATTGGACATAAAAATCAGCTTGGTAAAGTGGCAGGAAGGCGCCATTTAAAGCCTTAGTAAGTGACGCCATGGGCAGTGCAGGCAGGGCTTAGGTTCGAGTAGCAAGGGACGCAAATAGGAGTTTTATTTTGCAGCAAGGATGAGCAGTGGTGGATGGCAATGGGACACTAAGGGGATGAGCTTTAGATGTGGTCAATTTCTTTTTAAAATTCGGCTAAGATAGGAAGATAAATGTTGATTTATTTCAATAATTTTGAATGAGTGTTGAAGAGAGAAAAAAGGAGAAAAAGGTGGGATTTGAGAAGGGGATGAGTGTTGGCCGGCCAAGGGATTCTTTTGGTGGTCATTTTCGGTCATATTGAGGGGAGGAGAGGCCAAATATGCATAGTGGATTTAGGCATTTTTCTTTGGTTCCCTTTCTCTTCTGACATCTTTCTCTTTTACCTTGCCAAGGCCGAAATCTTCTTCTTCCTATTTCACCATTGCCGCAACTCCTCAAACTTTCCATCTCTCATCTTTTTGTTCAAGTCGAATCTCCCTATTGCCCATCAAGCCGAATCCATAACTCCTTACTATTCTCTTCTAAGCCGAAAGTTCTTTTTCATTGTCACCATTGGGCCGATTTCTTCTAAGCACCAAGAGCCGATTATCTTGCTCATCTAAAACGATTTCTCTTGCAAGTTTTTCTTGTCGATTTCTTGGAAGGTTTGACCATTTGCATTTTGGTCTTTCTTTTTCGGTTAGGAATCTCTTCTATGTCGATTTACTATTCTTTTCTTTACAGAATCGTCAAAATCAAGGCTTTAATCCCATTATTGCTTTTTGGCTGAAACTATGAAGAAGGTTTCGGGATTTGGTTGTTGTCGACAATAAGGAGGAGATCTTCGGGATTTCAAGATCCAAGGTAAGTCATGTGTGGTATTCAGCCAAGGGCCATTTTCATAGATCTTGTGCAATAGGCTGACCTTAACATGTACCATGTAGGATTTTGACATCTTCATAGCCAAGTAACGATTTCGGGATTTAGATCCACAAGGTAAGGAAGTATGAATATTCGGCCAAGGCCATACTTAGTGATTAATGTTGGCCGATTCTGACTTTGATTTTTAGGAGGAGTACACTCTATTTTGGTAGACTTTTGGGATTCATAAACACGTTAGTAACGGTGTGTAGCCCTACACCAATTCCTAATAGATTTACTGGTATTAATTTAATACATGTGTTAATAAGAATATGAAAGATGTGGCTAAAGGTACCATTCAATGGTACGGCATATTCAGGTACGTTATCCTCTAATGCTCTGTTAATAGTAATATGAACACTGAATATGACATATATGAGAATTGGTTATGAATATGAAATAAGGCATATGACATGATATCCGCATGATTTGTATGATGCATGGGGCATGTGGGTGATATTGAAAGGGAAGTGATCCGTGGTTTTACCACAATATCTAGTGACTCATGTCACATAATCAATGTGATGACTTATGTCACATATTATTATCTGGTGACTCATCACATTATCTGAGTGGCTATGCCATGATTTATAAGGGCGATGTGCAAGTCGTCTGCAGCGACTGCCTTCGATGGTGTGTAGCGGATGGAGGGTCGATTTAGTAATCCCCATGGTGTGATTGGCTGGTATGGGTGATGTGTAGAGGATGGTTATTTAGGTTTGGGTTCGGGATTGCATCATTGCTATACTTGTTATATATATATATATGATTTGTTATGCCTAAATCATTGGGAGTTTGTGTTGGTTGTTACACATTGAGTCTGTTGACTCACCCCATTGTGGGATATCTTTTCAGGTGACACTCGAGAATGGACCGGTCGGCGGGAACTTAGTGGTGGCCATGCTCATTTCGAGTTATTTTATTTTTCTTGGTTTTTTTATTATTTAAGATTTGGATTTACTTCGGGTTTTACTTTGATGTAATAAGGCCATTACTATTGACTATTTTAAGCATGCATTTTATTTGGTTTATTATGATACGATTATTGTTAAATCAAGATTAAATAACTTTTCCTTAAAATAAATTTTAAATGTTTTGACACTTAAACATCAACGATTTTCAAATTAATGGTAAACCTTAAAGCAACGTGGCATTTTATTTTTTTTAACCTATGCTTTGAAAGATAATAATAAAGTTTTAATAAAAATCTAGACTTCACGAGCAACACCGTTTTCAATTTGATCACAACACAAATCATATTTTCTTTAAACCCATTCAGATTTTCCAATTAACAAACAAGTGTTTGAAATAATTTACTCAAGGAACATGCCAGATCCAGTCGAGGCTCGTGGGCCGGGTTTGGGGTGTTTCACCTTTTGACAAATTTCGCTCATATCTTATAGGTACTAAAGTTATAGTATTTACTACCATGCGGCCATTACATACTTGCTCATGAAGAACGATATGAAACTGAGGCTAATTCGTTGTGTAATATCCAGGAATTAGGGCTTGTGCATAATTGCTAAATTGTATGAAGTAGCATGCCTATGTGTGTTTGAATGTGTTATATGAATTTTTGAGAACTCTAGAGTGTAGGTGAATGCCTTAGAAATTATCGATTTTAAGTCTTAAAGGGGGGAGCTAGGCAAAGGAGGTCTTAAGAAAATTGTGGGGAGTTTATGACACAACAAGTGAAGTGGTAGAGTGGCTTGGGACGCTACCTAAGGTGCAGGGAAGGTTGCGTCAGCCAGCGGACTTCAAGGGAGGAGGTTCGAGTCATGATGGTAGCAAGGGAGTATGGCTTTTATTTTACTTTTTGCGTCAAGAGAGGGGAGAAGTGTTGGACGGCAATTGGACTTTAAGGGATGGGGATGAGACTTGGTCTCTTTCTTTTAAAGTTCGGCTAAGGAGAAGTGATAAAGGTTGACTCATTCAAATCATTTTGAATGAGTGGAATGGAGAGAAAGTACGAGAGAAATAAGGGATATGATAAGAGAAGAAGTAGTGGCCGATTGTGGGGCTCTTGGTGGTGGTAATTTCGGTCATGTAGGGGAGGAAGTAGGTGCCGAATTTTAGTTAGTGAGAATGTCCACCTTTTGCTGAAATTGTTGGTCTTAGGAAGTCTCTCTTTTTCTTCTTTTTCATTTGAAGCCGAATCCTCCTTTGTCACCATTGCCGAAATTCTTCTAACTTTTCTCCTCTTCTTCTTTTCTTTCTTTCAACCTTAATTCTCCATCTTTTTATTATATGGCCAAATATTCCATCACCATTTGAAAGGCTTAGCCGAATCTTGTAGCCTCTTTCTCTCCTTTCTTTTCTTGTGATCCTTAAAGCCAAAATACTCTTGAGATAGCCGAATATCCCATCCCCATTTGGAGCCATAGCCGAATCTCAAGGTAACCTTATTCTTTCTTCTTTGTCGTAAGTTTTAGAAGCCGAAACACTTCTGGTGGATTAGCCGAAACTTTTCTCCTTGGGATCTTGAAGCCGATTTTCTGAGGGTGCTTTAGGAGTGGTAAGTATTTTCTATCCTAGTAATCGGTTATGGGTTCTTTTCCATTGGAGTGCCAAAATCAAGGGTTGGCCTTGATTTCTAGGGATAGCCGAATGTTCATAGTGCCATAATAAGTGTTCTTTTGTGTGTAGCCGAAGGAAGGAAACACTAAGGATTCTTTCGGGATTCAATTCATCAAGGTAAGCAATGTAGTATTCGGCCAAGGGCCATTTTCCTAGATTTACTGTATTAAGCTGATTCTAATAGTTGTTAAGCAGGGATTTCATCAACACCATAGACACGTGGTAGTTTCTGGGATTTAGATAAGCAAGGTAAGTGGGTTATGATATTCGGCCTTAGGCCATTCTGTCTATTGATGTTAGCCGAATCTAACTATGGTTATTTAGGGGCAGTCGACAGTGGTGTACAAGGATTTTTAAGATTTCAGTGAACTCGTTAAGTAAATCGGTGTGTAGCCCCACACTAAATCTTAATAGATTTATGGTAATGTTTTAATATATGTGTTAATGGAAGTATGTAAACGTGGCTAAAGGTACCATATAATGGTACAGAACATTCAGGTACGTAATCTTTAATATTACGTCAATGAATGTTATGAACATGTGAAATATGGCACATAAGTGAATATTGATAAGAATGTGAAATAAGGCATAAAGCATGATATCTGTATGATTTGTATGACATGGGGCATATGGGTGTTATTTTAAGGGGAAGTGATCTGGTGGTTTTTTTTCCACGAAATCTGGTGACTCATGTCACGAAATCTGAATGTGGTGACTTATGTCACAAAATATTATCTGGTGGCTATGCCACAATTTATAAGGGCGATGTGCCAGTCGTCTGCAGTGAATGGCTTCGATGATGTGTAGCGGATGGAGGGTCGACTTAGTAGTCCCCACGGTGTGATGGTTGGTACGGGTGATGTGTAGCGGATGGTTATCTAGGTTTGGGTTCGGGATTGCATCATTATCTATAATTGCAATATATATATGTATGAACTGATATGCCTAAATCGTTGGGACTTTTTGTTGGTGGTTATGCACTGAGTCCGTTTGACTCACCCCATTGTGGGATATCTTTTCAGGTGACACTCAGTAAATGGACCGGGTCGGCAGGAGCTTAGTGGTGGCCATGCTCAGCTCAGTGCTATTTTATTTTCGTTGGGTTTTATTATTTAAGTATGTTGGCATTATTTTGAGTTTTATTTGATGTAATATGGCCATTACGATTAACTATTTTACGCATGCATTTTTATTCGGTTTATTACGTTACGATTATTATCAAATCAAAGGTTAAGCAAATTTTTCTTAAAATTAAATTCTAAATGTTTTGACACCTAAGCAACCATCGATTTTCAATGTAAGGTTAACCTCTAAAAATCTAGCTATACTTTCAACCTATTGATTACAAAAACAACACTGTTTTCTATTTGAACTCAACGCAAATCAAATTATCTTCCAAACCACCCCGATTTTTCCAAAGTAACAGATAAGTTTTGAATGGTTTTACTCAAGAAGCATGCCAGATCCAGTCAGGACTTGTGGGCCGGGTTTGGGGTGTTTTACGTTGGATACTTTTACTCCAAGAATTTGACCTTGAGATCCAAGATAGAAAAGGTGTCAAAAATCAAATAGCTGATCATCTGTCAAGGTTGGAGCAAGATGAGGTAACTCGATCATGTGTGCCTACCAACGAGAATTTCCCAAATGAACAGTTATTTGAGGTAAGTCGAATTCATGAAACACCTTAGTTTGCTAATTTTGCCAATTATCTTGCATGTGGAATAATTCCTCAAGAAATGACATACCAACAAAGGAAAAAATTCCTTCATGATAGTCGGTATTATTTTTGGGAGGATCCATTTTTGTTTAAACATTGTGCAGATAATATGACTCAAAAGTGTGTAGCTAAAAGTGAGATTGCTGAGATCTTGTATCATTGCCATTCATCTCCAAGTGGGGGTCACTTTGGTGGTTCTCGTACTGCAGAAAAGATTTTACAAGCAGGTTTCTTTTGGCATGCACTGTTTAAAGATGCTTATGCTTATGTGAAGAACTGTCATAAATGCCAAAGGACTAGAAATATATCAAGGAGGAACGAGATGCCTTTGACAAACATTTTGGAGATTGAATTATTCGATGCATGGGGCATTGACTTCTTAGGCCCATTTCCTTCTTCGTATGGGAACAATCACATTTTCATCCAAAACAATCCAAACACATAGTTAAAGCATTTTACACGTTAGCCACCATAATTCCACATTTTGACATTTTAGTCCGTATTTCACAATTACAAAAAATACACATAATTTATTCACACCTAAACTTGGCCGAATTTCATACTAGTCCCTAGCAGCCCATATCTTTCATTTATTTTACATTTTAGCCCCTCAATTTCACATTTTCATAATTTAATCCATAATACTCAAATTCATCAAAAATCCAAATACAAAACATAATAACCCAACATATGTCTTTCATTTTTCATCAACTAATATCCCAAAGCTCACAATTTCATCAATGGCATAACTCGAAATCTACATCAAATTCAGAAATTGAGACATGGGCTTGATAGAACACAAAGCAACGATTACAAAAACCTAAAAAATTATCAAAATAGATCATAACACATACCTTAATCAAGCCAAATTCTAGTTGAAACCTATTTCTATTTTCAGTGGAAGATGGATGAATTAAATGAAATTTTGGCTTTGTTTTTACTTAATGCACATATAATTAACTAATTACCATTATAACCTTTTTTATTTCATATAAAATTCTACTAACTTAAACCCATTTTTTCCATCCAATCTATTAATGGTTTAATAACAACATAAGGACCTCTCATTTAATAAGACATGGCAATTAAGTAATATTAACTACTAGCACACAACTTTTGCATTTTATACGATTATGTCCTTTTTCACAAATCGGCACTCAAATGATAATTTTTTTACACAGAACTTTCACATATACTTTATCACATACTGTAAACATGAAAATTAATATTAAAATATTTTTTTGACCTCATATTTGTGGTCCTAAAACCACTGTTTCGACTATGGTCTAAACCAGGCGATTACAGATCCGAGGTTCACTTCGTGGTTTTGGAAAAAGTTACAAGAAGCGTTGGGTATGAAATTGAATTTTAGTACCGCTTTCCATCCATAAAATGATGGTCAGTCTAAATGAGCAATTCAAATTCTTGAAGATATGTTGCGGTGCTGTGTTCTTGAGTTCTAAGGTAGTTGGGAAAAGTATTTGCCGTTGGTGGAATTTACCTACAACAATAGTTTTCAATCGAGTTTGAAAATGGCACCTTATGAGGCATTGTATGGGCATAAGTTTCGAACACCCTTGTATTGGACCGAACTCAGAGAGAATCAGATTCACGAAGTTGATTTAGTCAGGGAAACCGAAGAAAAAGTAAAGGTAATTCGTGATTGCTTGAAAGCTGCATCGGATAGAAAGAAATCCTACACAGATTTGAAATGGAAAGAGATTGAATTTCAGGTCAATGATAAGGTATTCTTGAAAGTATCTCCGTGGAAGAAAGTTTTGAGGTTTGGCGGAAAGGAAAATTAAGTCCAAGCTTTATTGGACCATATGAGATTACTGAAAGAATAGGGCCGGTAGCATATCGATTGGCTTTCCCATTTGAGTTGGAAAAGATCCATGATGTGTTCCACGTGTTTATGTTGAGCTGTTACCGATTAGACCCTTCATATGTGATTCCACTGACAGAGGTTGAGATTCGACCGAATATAACTTATAGGGAAAAGTCGGTTAAGATTTTGGCTCGGGAAGTCAAACAGTTGAGGAATAAAAGTATAGCCCTTGTGAAAGTACTATGGCAAAGACATGGGGTTGAAGAGGCTACATGGGAACCCGAGGAAGCCATGAGAAAATAATACCCAAACCTTTTCACCGAGAAAATTTTGGGGACAAAAATCCCTAGGAGGGGAGAGTTGTAACATCTCAATTTTGGGTCTAGTCAGAATAGTGGTTTTGATACCATAAATCCGAAGTATAAATATATTTTTTATGATTGTTTTAAGTTCCATGACATGTTTGCATGATTGTGTGAAAGTTGTATGAAGAAATTTTGTAAATAAGTGTCCAATTTGACTTTTAGAACTAAATTGCAAAAGTTGCAAAATATGAGATTCTAGAAGCTTTAAGTACAAAATTTCTTTGGATTATTAATTAGAGGTACTTAAATAGCAATTTTCTCAATTTCTATTTTTATGGACAAAAATGGGCATGAGTAGGTAAAAATTGAAAGTTTAGTAAAAAGGCATTTTGGTCATTTGGTTAATAAAAGAATTAAAAGGGAGAATAAGTTAAAAATATTGTCCATATTCATCTACCTTAGCCTAAATTCTCAAGAACACCATAGCTAGGGTTTCTTCAACTTCCAAGCTTGATTGTAAGTGCATCCTAGCCCCATTTTTAATGTTCTTTACGTTTTTGAAGTTGTTATCAACCGATCTAGCTATTTCTACCATTTATTTGAGCTAGAGTTCATGTTTAAAAATTTACCCATGTGTGACACGCATGTGTTTTGATGTTTCATGGTAGATTATGAAAGTTTGATGTGTAATAAACATCTTTTACTAAGTGATTTTTATGAAAACACCTAAAAAGGACCTTTTTGTAAAAGTTGTGAAAATGAGTAGTAGAAATGTGATTTAATGAAAAATGTGGGCTGGTAGAAGCTTGATATAGGTTCAGCTAGGCTTGGGTAACAAAGAAAATAGACACATTTCATTTTACGAGCCTAGGGACTAATTTGTAAATATGTGAAAGTTTAGAGGCAAAACTATAATTTTTCCAAAGTATGGTTTTTGGACTGATTTGAACAATTTAATAATTAAATGAGCTAAATTTGTTATAATCGATCAACAAAAACGGAGTCCAGACCTAAACCGAAGAAAGAACAAGGTTATGGGCTAAATCGAATAGTTAGCCACATTTTGGTACCGAGGTAAGTTCGTGTATAAATAATGCAACATTACATTTTTAAGTATTTAATGCTTTAATATTGCATGAATTGTGTAATTGTCCTTGTGGACTTGATTAATGTTGACTCGATGACGATTCGACGAAGATTTGATACATCGAAATCTCGTTGAACCTTTGGAATAGTTGGGATACAAATGTCATGACATTAGGGATTGAGTTTACGCGTAAGACCATATCTGGGATATGGCATCGTTATGAGATTTCGTTTAAGACCATGTCTGGGGCATGGCATCGATATGAGAACTGTGTAAGACCATAGCTGGGCTATAACCATCGATATGTGATCCCATGTAAGACCATATCGAGGATATGGCATTGGTATGATTCTATGTGTATGTCATTCCGAAGAATCCTTTAGTATTCCATGTGGTTCAATGGGTAGTCCAAAGATTATGTCAATGAAATGACAAGGTATGAACATGTTGAAAGGGTACAGGTATGTACACAAAGCTCATACATATTGAGATTATAAATCGATGAGATCTCGATAAGAAGTGAATGAATAAATCATAATCATGAGTTTTATTGTACATTATGTTAATGACATGATTTAAAATGTATCTATGATACTTGATGACATTGTGATAAATTACATTATGTTATGTGTATAATAATGCATGGTTAATATTGTTAATTATTTACATGCAAACTTACTAAGTTTTCTGCTTACTCCCCTTTCTTTTCCATTTTCTTATAGTATCGCCAAGCTAGCTCGGGGATCGAAGGACGTCAAAGACTCGATCACACTATCAATTGGAACTTTTGGGTATAGTTAGTCTCAACATTTTGAGTATGGCATGTATAGGGACGTGGTCTTTTTGTTATATGTCATATTGGTTTAGCTAAATGTGTTGGCTTATGATAATACTTGATTCATTTTGTATAAGGTCATGGGATATGGCTCATAATGATTATTTGGTTGTAAACCTACTCATATATGCATGCATATGCCAATGCCATTATGATATGGCCTATGGTTATTTATGGTTGAATGATGATGTGCTGCATGTGATTATGGATGTTTGATGATGGTGAAGCACTTAGTTATGCCATGTTAAGTGCCTTGAAGTCATACATATGTTTGGATTGGTGTGGTTTTGATGTTGTGCAGGTTGGCACAAGTATGGGTGGTAAAATGGCTTGGTAAATAGCCTTATTTTGTCCACACGGGTAGACACACGGGCTTGTGTTCTAGCCGTGTGTCCCCTACACCTTAGTTTTGAGATACAGAATGCCCAGTAGTAAACACACGGGCACGAGACAAGGCCGTGTGTCTCAGCTGTGTGAGAGACACGGCTATAGGACATGGGCATGTGCCTAGGCCATGTGAAGTCTACACTTGATTTTAGAATTTAATTCGCCACACAACCTAAGGACACAAGCGTGTGCCTTGCCCGTGTGACCTTATTTTGATGATGACGTCATAAACAGAATGTCCCCTATTTTGGACACGACCTAAAGCATGGGCATGTGATATGTCACGCGGGTATGTCCACCCACAATGGCGTGTGGACCTTTTCCTGAAAATTTTTCTAAGTTTTTCGAAAGTTTCCAAAGTTCTCGGTTTAGTCCCGAACCACTCCTAATGTATGTTTGGGGCCTCGTAGGCTCGTTTAAGGGACAATATGAATGTAAATTAAAAGTTTTAAATTTGGACAAAAATTCATGTCTCGATTTTGTATGATTGTTTGAGTTTATGTCTGGTAATGCCTCGTACCCTGTTCAGGCATCGAATACGGGTATAGGGTGTTAAATTAAAAGCCTACGAGGCCTTAAACATGCTTTGGTAGTGATTCGGGACTACATCGATAACTCAGGAAATTTTTATGAAACTTAGAAAAATTTTTGCTTCAAACAGGGGACACACGGCCGTGCGGCCAGGCCGTGTGTCTCACACAGCCACCAGACATGCCTGTGTCACAGGCCGTGTGGAAATAGGGGGTACATACTGACTTGGGTCACATGGGCAACCACACGCCCGTGTGTCTAGCCCATGTGCCCTTTGAAGTGGCCACATACGCTCGTATGCCAGGCTGTGTGTTAGGTCGTGCCAAACCCGTAGGGTATACTGACTTATGCAACACGGCCAAGTCACACGCCCGAGTGCTAGGCCGTGTGCCAATTAGGGGGTATACTGACTTGTACCACACGGTCGATCACATGTCCGTGTGTGAGACCGTGTGGAGCATACTGACTTCATTTCAAATTCAACACTAGGGACACACGGCCGTGTAACATAACCATGTGTCACACACGGCTGAGACACACGCCGTGTCTCTACCCATGTGGACAAAAATAGGCTCTTGACTAAGCCAATTTGCCACCCAAATTTGCATGTACCTACATAACTCAAATGGTACAATTTCAAGATACAATAAGCAACCAAATATCATCAACCAATATTCAATTCGTACCATTTCATTACTAACCATTCCAAACATGCATTATCATGTACCAATTCACAAGCATAAATCTTCTCAAATATCAATCATTTACCATTCAAATTACCTAATATCATTTAGCATCATAAACCCAACTTCAAACACACAATATAAGTCATATACCACAATCAAAACAATACCATTGGCATATCTATATATATTATCAAATGTATCATCATAAGACAACTCAAAAGAGCCAAAATACATGTTCATCAAACATACCAAAATGACTCTAGCCTATACATGCCATATACCATATATACACACTTCAAAAGTACCAAAATAGATGTCCGATAGTGCGATGAAGTCTTTGAAGATCCCTAGTTCTGATCTAGCTTTGATATACTATAAAACATAGAAGAAAATAAACAAAGTAAGCTATAAAGCTTAGTAAGTTTGTACGTAAATATGAAATAATCTCATCATTCATTAACATTTCTAAATAGATAACATAAATTGCATTTAAAGCATTATTCAATGAGTTAACATAAAATTTAACCACATAGTAACTCATAAGCTCTCAACTTCTTTTATACTCGAATAGTTTTTTTCCTACATACCTATATTGATATTTATCTATTTCTCAACAATTCTCTTATGAAACCACTCTGGCTTATAAATGCTTACGAAAAAAATACATCGATTTTTCGATGCCATAGCCAACTATGGTTTTACACATACATTGCCAAGGCCTGCCGTGGTCTTAAATTCACATGCCATAACTTGGTTATGGCCTTTTTATCCGATTTCCATAGCCCAACTATGGTCTTATTTGGCAACTCGCTTTACTTAAAACGTACATTAATTTGAAATCTTCCAAATTTTACCAATAAGATAAGTACAATCACATTAAATCCATCATTTAAATAAAGGCACATTTAAGTTCAATTATACGAACTTACCTCGTATACGGATATGACGAAACGGACCGACTATTCAATTATTTTGCTTTTTCCCCAATCTAAGTTTGAATTCCTCTTTTCTTGATCTATAAGTAATCAAAATCAACTTATTTATTCTTCTATTTATTCAATTCAATCCAAAACACACATTAAGGCTATTTTACACATTTGCCCCTAAAATTTCACACAATTACATATTCATGCTATAAACACTAAAATAATAATAAATAAATATTTCGACCTCGAATTTGTAGTTTCGAAACCACTATTCTGATTTGACCAAAAACGGGTTGTTACATGATAACTCTTGAAATGAGTTATATTTCATGTCTTGAGATCTAGCTAATTCTCTGTACTTAAGTACATTTAGTTGCATTTTAGGACATTCCATTAGTACTTTTCTTGTTTTAGCATTACATTAAGAGCTTGGACTGTACTTAAATGTTAGTTATTTTTTAATTGCTTATGGAAGGGTTGTGTGTGGTGGTGGATTGGCAGGTGCAGGATGAGGAACAAGAAGTAAAAAAGTGAAGGTTTGTCGGGGCAATGGGTTGGACAGTTTGTCAATACAAATGTTGTGTAATGTCGGGAATATGTCCAGTCAGCACCCAAGGCGTACGGGCCTTTGGCCTAGTTGAACTTGTACCAGATATATCTACCTAAAAAAGAGGGAAGAAAATCATGGGCTATTGGATTTACCCTAGGGGAAATGATTATAAAAGCCAAATGAGAAAACCCTAAAGGGGCAAAAAAATAAAAAGAGAAAAAAAAGGAGATCCTTAGGCAAAAAAAAAAGGTAGCGGTTGAGTAGAGACGGAAAGAAGAAGACGAAGGCAACCCCTTTTAGCCACCACAGGTAGGGGTGTTCAATCGGTTAACCAACCAGTTAACCAACCAGAAATAACATTAACCGACCTTTCAAAATTTTTAACCGTTAACCGAACCGAAATTTTTTCAAAAAAATTAACTAAACTAAAATTTTTTCGGTTAATTCGATTTGTTAACCGAATTAACCGAAAATTATATTTTTTTATTTTGGTTAAAAATTAACCGAATTAACCTAATTAACAGAATTACCCGAATTACCCGAATTACCCGAAATAAATCACTACATAATTAAAAAAAATTACATAATTTTAGTTTTAGTTTCAGAATTTTATTTTTATTTATTAATTAGTTGTAATTTTTATGATTGTGTAATTGGGTTGGGTTGAATATTTGGGTTTGGATTGGGTTTAGATGAATAGTGGCCCTATTTATTTATTATAATTTTATTTATTAATTTTTGGTTAAATCGAAAAATTTGATTACCAACCGATTTGAACCAATTAATCGTTAACCAAAAAATCACAAAATAATTAATCGACCCGATAGAAAAAATTGATTAATCGATCGATTAATCGAATTCATCGGTTAACAAATTTTTCATTTTACTCAATTTTGTACACCCCAACCACGAACATTGCATCTCCGGGTGTAAATTTGGATAAGCAGAATTTATCTTCCCAAAATTCTTCTGTTATTTCTTGATTACTCTTCGTGAATTGATTTGATGGAGATGATGTTGAATGATACTTTGGATTTGAATTTTAATTGCTAAATATCATAGGGTTGGGATTACTTGATGAAACTCTTTTTTTTTTAATGAATGAAGCGTAGATCTGCTTTAATACATTGTTTCATTCAATGGTTTTTTACAAAATTACATGTTTGCAAACTCTAGACATAGATGGATGTACAGCATGTTCATTAAATTAATCTAATTCTGACAAGGTTAGGTTAATGAGATTGAAATTGAATGATATGAGGAAGTGTTCAACCGAATACTTGTAGCAGCCTCTAAACATAAAGCGGCATTCATATGGAAAAAAAACAAAATAGTGTAGGGTATCGTGCTAAAGGCCTATAGACATATATTGTTTAAGGCGATGTAAGTTGAGGTCTTGTTCTCGAAAGAAGCAAACTATTTTAGAACTCTTCTGAGCATTAGGTTAAGTATGGTTTTGTCGAGGCATTACTGTCAGAAAAGGAAGATTCTTAGTAATCATGACCTTCCAAATCGACATCGTAAACCCTCTATCCTTTGTCATAGTATCTTCGCCATAGCATTTTTAGTTGTTTACTTGTTCGTTTGCATATTATTCACGTAATTATTCTTGAATTTGCCATTGCATTCTTACTCTTGCAATGTCATAGCATTTTCCATTATTTATCAGTTACACATAGTGCACACACCATTATTCCTTCAAATTACCACTGCTTTTTATCATTATTTTTGTCATAACATTAATCATACTCATTATAATAACTAGACCACTTTATACCTAAATTATTCCTGTGGAGATGATCTCACTCATCACTTTATTACTTGATTCTATGTGTATTGTAATAGTCCGGTTTATACCCTAGTCAGAACAGTGGTTTCGGGACCACAAATTCGAGTCCGTATAATATTTTAATATTAATTTTTGTGTCTTTGATAAGTGATTAAGCATGTGGTAAAGTTTCGTATGTTAATTCGTCCGTCTGTGTGTTTAATTTGATAAAAGGACTAAATCGCATAAAGTTTAAAAGTGGCTTTTCATTTAATTAATGGCTAAATTGATGTGTCTTTGTAAGAGAGAGGCCTTATGTGGCAAATAAGCCAATTCTTTGGCTAGTGGACGTCATATGGTCTATAATGACCTTGGTCTATATGTTATATATATATGTTTTATTATAGGGTTAATTTTGTAATTAGGTTATTGATATGTTAGTAGATAAAACAAAAGAAATGGATAGTGGATATGTTCATTCATATTGCTGAAATTTGAAGTAAAGAAAAGAAAGAAATTTAGCTAGGGTATTCGGCCATTCTATTGCAAATTAAGGTATGTTTTTGTTTTGAATTTTGATGATTTTTATGTTTTTGAGATTGTTGCTTAGTCTACTATCAAGTCCATATCTCAATTTGATGAATTGATGTTGTTCATAAGAAATGCCATTGATGTTATGTTGAGCTTTGTGATGATTTTTGGTGTTGAATGAAAGATTTGAGCTAGATGAACATACTTTGTTCTTGAATTTTTGATGAATTTAGCTAATTAGGGCTAAAATTATAAAATAGTATATTGAAGGACTAAATTGCAAATTTGATGAAAAGTATGGGTTTGTATGATGTTCATAAGTATTTGGCTAAGCTTGTGTATGTGTTGATTTTGTGAATTTAATGTTTTGAGAAAAATAGACTAAATTGATAAATTGTACAAATGTGAGGGCTATTTTGCAAATAGCCCTAAATGTGTGTCTTTTGATTGAATTGAATGAGTTAGTGAATAAAAGAGTTAATTCTAAATATGTATAGATCAAGAACCGAGGAAAATAGACTTAGATCACGGGAAAGCAAAAGTAACAGAGTAGCCGTTTTCATTCAATTAAACCGAATCCGAGGTAAGTCACTATGCAAATAAACGTACTTGTATGAAATTGTGGTTGCTCATATGACTAATATTGAAAATGAATGCTTATGAGAGGTTATGCATATGAATTTCGAGATAAGTTCAATATAGTGACAATGTCCGAGAAGTCCCGTACGAACCTAGGAATAGATAGGATTAGCTATGTCATGACATAGGTATCTGTTCTGTTTTATCATGTAAGACCACATCAGGGACGTTGGCGTTGATTTGAGATTTCGTGTAAGACCACGTTTGGGACGTTGGCATCGATACTAGCTTTACGAGTAAGACCACGTTTGGGACATTGGCATCGATATGAGCTATACGTGTAAGACCATGTCTGGGAAATCGGCATCGTATTGATTTGTATAAGACCCTATCTGGGACAGTGGCATCGATATCCGAGTGCATGTAAGACATCGTCTGGGATGTTGGCATTGTACAACTATTTCGATCTTTCTGAGCATCCTATTGGATTCCTAAAGGTTCAACGGGCAAGTCTGTGATATGAATTGTAAATCCGAGTTATGATCAAATAAGTGAACGAATATTCATTTCAGGCACGTTGAATGTACATTAAGTGTGTATAAAAAGGTAAGTACCTATATGACTTGAAGTTGAAGAAATGTATGTTTAAATGTGAGAATGTGAATCTTGAATTGATGAATGTGGCAAATGTGGTCACAAGTATGAATCAAGGTATATATGTGATGATTTGCTAAGTGATTGGAATGTGCCAATGTATTTACTTGCTCAAAATGCATTTTATGCTAAGTTTGTTTGTATATTAACTTACTAAGCTTTTCGAAAGCTTACTCTGTGTGTCTGTTTTCTCTATTTTATAGGTCGTCAAAGCTACTGAAGGCTCGGGACCGTCAAGGATCGTCATCACACTACTAAACTCCTTTTGGTACTCTTTGAAAAATGTATATAGCTAGATATGGCATGTATAGGCTAGATATGTGTATATGTTTATGAAGTGAACTTAGCCATGGTTTTGGCTAGTTTTGAATTGATAAAATGCTTGAATGAATGAGTTATATGATGCATATTTTTGGTATGGTTTGGAGCACAAGAAATGCTCAAGTTTTTGAGTAAGTTTTGGATGAATTATACTTGTGATGATATGAGTTTTAGTTTTGTAATTTGGCATGAATGAAATTGGTATTGAATGTATAGATTGATTGGTCAATTTGGTATGTTTTTGGTTACCATATATGCATGATATGATTTGGTAGATATTGCTTGTAGGTATGACCCAATTGGGAGGCATTTTGGTCTTACAAATGACCTATAATGTCATACGGCCATGGCACACGGGCGTACCTAGTGACCTTGGGGTAAAGTCAGTAGCTAGCTTAAGAGTACACGACCATGGCACAGGGCGTGCCTAGAGTCCGTGTGAGAAAGTCAGTATATGGCCTAGTGGGACACGGCCTTAGCACACGGGGGTGCTTGATAGCCATGTTGTTTTGGCAAGATCGACCACGGTCAGGGTACACATGTAACATCCTTAAATAGGGGCTATTATGTTTGAACTATTTGCATGTGTATAGCGTGAGTTGTGTTATTAATTGAGGTGTTTTAGGGTCTAGATACAAGCCAAGGGTAGGCTTGAACTATAGGGAAAATTTTATTTTCAAGCATTGATTCAAGGGAGCTGAAGGAGCTAGGGGTTAAAAATATTTCGTGGTAAACTGTAGCACAAGAAGTGCCTTGGAAAAGTGGCAAGGAGGCGCCACTTAGGGCTTGGAGAAGTGATGCCTCAAGGGGGAGCAAGGGAGCTCAGGTTCGAGCAGCAGAAATCCCATTTTCTGCTTACCATTTTGACGCCAAGGAGGGAGGAGTTGTGCTCAGCTCAAACTCTATCAGATAAGATTTAAATGAGTGGAGAAGAGAGGATTTAGGAGTTTGATCAATTCAAACTCATTTGAATGGTTGGCCAGGAGTGATTCAGGGAGTTTGCCGAAATCTGGACTGAGGAAGAGCAATCAGTTGGGAGACTAGAGGGGGAGTGTCGAAATTTCTAATGACATTTTCGGCTAGCCTTTGTCATAGAGCATTCTATTGTGAGCTAAGCCGAAACCCGCTTTAGACTAGCCGATTTCTTCCATTGATGCACCATTTGACTCTTAAACATCTAGTCGAATCTCCCTCTTCCCCCATTCTCTTCTTTTCTTTTCCCTCATACTTGTTCCAAAACTCCATCAACAACATTATTTTCTCTTCATTCTCTCTTGTGCCGAAACCTTCTTCTTTTTCCTCCTTTTTGCCGAAACTCCCTTAATCTCTTCTCTTTAAACCAAAGCCGAATACCATTCATCTTTCTACCATTCTCTCCTTCCACTTTGGCCTGATACCATTCATATTTCATAAGCCACTGCCGAAATCTCTCAAACTCTCCCCTTCTCATTTTTTTGGCCGAATATCAATCAAGCAGGGACCTCCCTTGATTTCTTCGGTTTTGGAAGGGGTAAGTGTTCTTGGCCGAATCTCTATTATCTTTTTCTTTTCTCTCTGTCGACATGTGTAGGACAAAAGCCAAATTTTGGCATTTGTCTTGACTTTTAATCAACTATGCAATCGATTTCTTTTAGGATCTCTGGGATTTTGAAGCAGTAGATCGGAGTCATCTATTCTCTGTCAATCGGTCCTAGTAAGTCAGTGGTAAGGTTTCATGCCGACTCAATCTTTCTCCTAGTTATTCGAAAAGCCGAAGGCTATTACTTCATGTTGTTTAGTTTTGGCCGATTATAGGGGAAGGTTCATCGTAGTAGGCTTCGGGATTTGTTTGGAGTACGAAAGGAATCAAGGTAAGGGTGGTGGTTCTGTGCGTTAACTTTTTGGGATTTACAAGTGTAGTCGAATGGCTTTTTCCTAACAATTGTTATTGGCCGAATATAGGAGGGGGAAAACTAGTGCGTTAGATCTTGGTTTTCAGGATTCGATAGTTGCGTTAGTAACCAGGTGTGTAACTTATACACTTCATAATCTATGTAAACCTGTTAATAACTTAAAATTGTGTTAAAAGCCGAAACTGTGTAGATTTCGATTTGGTACCTTTATGGGTATGAGCAAGGATTATGGGTAAGTCTATTTTGGTTGAGATTATGGCACATGATTTCTAATGTTAATATCTATGTCATGTTTGATATATGTTTAACGATTAAGCATGATGGCATGATTTGTATGTGCATGAGCATTTATGTGGGGGATATGAGAGGAGGGGGAAGATTGATATCTGTGACTTTGGATCACGGTGGTTTGGCACCACCGGTGGTTTGGTACCACGTTGATAATTGTGACTTTGGGTCACGGAGGTTTGGCACCTCATAGCGACTCGTCCCCAGTGGCTTAGCACCACATTGGGTTGGCCCCACATTTGATGAAACAGGATTGTCGCCGATAATTTGGTATCACAACGTGGGTTGGCCCCACATATGGATTATTTGTGACTTTGGGTCACCGTGGTTTGGCACCACATTATTATTGATATCGGTGACTTTGGGTCACCGGTGGTTTGGCACCACCAAGTGGTTTGGTACCACAGGGGTAGAAAAAGAGTTGTGGATGGCTAGGTTTGGGTGCATGATATGTTTGCTTGATTATGACTTGTGTAAGCATGTTGCTATAATCGGGAGGGATTATGCTGCGAGTCTTGGTGACTCACCTTCTCCTTATCTTTTCGGTGACTCGTAAATCGCGAATCTGAGCCGGATGGACTCGAGGTGGCCATCGACATCTATTCGGTTTTATTTAGACTTTCGGTTTGGGGTACTTCTATTTTAAATTGATTTTATTTGGGTTTGTAATAAGGCCATTAGTTTTTTATTTAGGGTTTTATTACATCTGCTTTAATTTTTTGGATGTTGTTAAGTAAACTGATTAGCGTGTTTTAAATAACTTAATAACCAAAGTTTTCAAAAAGTATACAACACAACGGGTTTTTCTCAAATCTTACCATCGGGTAACAATGTTTTCAAGAGGATAACGAGGTTGGCTCGAATGTTTTTAAGAAAAATCTAAGTTTTCCATGTTCAAAGACAAACGATTTTAATTTAACTAAGTAAGAATTACTCGAGTTTCAATAGGTTTAACGTTTTCTATTGAGCAATGAATGATGAACGAATTTTTAAAAAACCTTTCGGAATTTCAAAGCAAATAAAGAAGTTCTTTTCGTTGAAACTAAACCGGCAACTTGTTTTCTTCAAAAAGTTATCACTCCGTAACATGCCTGATTCGGTCGTGGTGTGTTGACCGGGTTTGGGGTGTTACAACACGAGCGTGCTTGGTGGCCATGGTGTGTAGTCAGGTCCGACCACAGGGAGGGCACAGGGCTGTGTCTAGCAGCAGTGGAGGGGCACATGGTTGGCTCCCACGGGCGTGTATCCCCTATATTTTAGAAAAGTTTTTAAGTTTCCAAGAAGTTCTGTATGTGTTTTGTTTTAGTCCCGACCCGGTTTGTAAGCATGCTTTGCGTCTCGATGACTCATTTAAGGGACATTATGATTGTGATTGATGAAATGTTCTGTGAATTTTCTGTAAATGGTTCCGGTCTGTCTGGTAATGCCTTTAACCTTAGTCCGGTGACGGTTACGGGTTAAGAGTGTTACATGTATACTTACACAATTTGTATATCATATTCACACATGACAATAAGGACACAGGGGCCCTTTTAGAGTTCTAAAGCGGGTAAGCCAAAGGACTTACAAACTAAAGTTAGCGAGAATACTAAAGGTTAACCCGGTGTTCAATGTGGGCACACTAAAGTCTATTTATGTAGATCTAGGGGATCCGGACTCAGGCATGTCATAATGTGGGTAAGTAAAAGCGGTTAACTCTTGCAAATGAGATGTACCAAAAAGGAGAGAAATAGTTCAAGTTAGGAGACAATAGAAGCCGAGGCAAGTGTTCGAGGGGTGAGACTATCTGGCAGATAGGCTAGTCAAGAATCAACTGAGGCATCGAGAGAGTTCTGAGATGATTCCAACTAATTTCATTCTGAGGACACAACAAGGGCATTGCGATAATAGGTGGGGGAGAATGTCATGGGTCACGGATCAAAGCTCGTGACCATTGCGTACAGAATGCGTGGAACCCGTGACCATTGCCTTATAGAGTTCAAGTTATTAAATGGGGCTCATTTGACCCAGATGAATTGACTCGATTCGTGGAACCCGTGGAGATGCCCATATTCTTGAAGCATTGGTCGCCAAGTGGAACACTCCAATAAAACTAGAGTTACCAAGGTAAATAGTGTAAATCTTAAAGGGATAATATTATATAAAGTTTAAATCCCTTAGGACTCTCAATTGTAGATAGGTTGTAATCTTGATCGTAAATGTAATTTAATTTGTAATAAATAGAAGCCTCCCCCTTCATTTTTAATCATTTCATTCTTTCTAAGCTAAAGAAATTTAATAGCATTTACTCAAACATCTTGTGTGAATCACTTTCCTTTGGTTTTTTTGTTCTTCGTTTCTCTTTCAATTCGAGTTTACTTTTGCTATATTTTGGTGCCTTAGAGAAATTTTGTGCATAATATGATTAACTAATAGAACACCTAGCGGTTTGTGACTACGCATGTAACAGCCCATTTTTTAGTAGTGCCAAAAATAGTGATTTTGGGGCCACTAATCCAACAAGTGAGTCCATAAAAATTATTTAATATTTATGAGTCAAATATAGTATTATATTGAACATCAAAATAGTTACTAACCAGAACCCATTATAAAAGACAATATTATTAGGTTTTTTCAACCTAATATTTCAAACACATTAAATGCTACAATTACCTCCTCCTCAACATGTGTATGAATTTCTTGCGTGTATGTCAACAATACTATTCCACGAATATTTCTAGCCTTCAGAGTAATGCATTCATTATTGAATATAATAGAATTTTTATTTCAATATTCATAAAAATCTTTATATTTCACTACTAAAATAAGTCATAAATTTATACCTCATCACTAATAGGAAGTGAACAGTTAGACAACTAATGGGAGTCAAGAACGACATTCTAAAAAATGATAATGATTGAAGCAAGTACTAGCATCTGCACATACCCTGATATTTGCTACTTGATGCCAAGCACATCTCTTGATAAAGTGTTGCAAGTATGGCTACCCCCCAACTATAAATATTGGCACTGCTCAAATCTAGAAGGCATACAAGGTAGCACAAATTAACTCGGTTGTCAGACTTATCAAGCATCAAAATCTTCCTAATAAGACGTATAATTATGAACCGAGGTGCGATTTTAACCTTCACTTCTGTCGCAGTCTCGGGTAGCAACTCTTGGCAAACTACCATCATGTTTGATATTGATTCTCCAGTTAGATGTAATCCGTCAACTGGAAGACCATGTTGTAATGCAACATCTTTCAAGGTAATCACGAACTCACCACAAGGCGAGTGAAACATATGGGTCTCTAGCCTCTATTGCTCCACCAATACAGCTATAAGATACAAATATATTTGGAAGCTCTAAATCAACATCGCGTACCTAAAATTGTCTCCATCTAAATATGCTTGAATCCTCAAGTCAATACCATTGAAATGATTGTGACGCAACAAGTTGTGCAATGATCAATCCACTTCCTACACACAATTTACATCACCCACATGTTAGTGTATACATTATAAAATTTTTAAAGAGAAGTTTGTAATATTTACTATTTTCAATATTTCATCTGATACATGCGAAAGTTATAACAATACCATTTTCCTAAACCTAAAAATATAAAATATTTGTTCAATGTCAAACAAATATAATTTTACTTTTAAAAATATTACTAATGTCTACTTCATTATAATAATTACAAATATATTACTTATAAAATAAACAATTTTCAATTAATTAAACAAACAATTTACAAGTAAACAATTAATTCTCACTAATAAAAATATTATTAATATCTAATTCATTATAATAATTAAAATATATTCAACATATTTCACAAAATTGCTTATTTTCTAAAAAAAAAACCCTAAACCATTGAACTAACAAATAATTTTAATTTTTAAACACTAATTCAATTAATTACATTATGAATATAATTGGGATGTTTATTAGGTTTAAAGTTGGGGAGTTGGGGGTTATTGGGGGTAAGTGGCCAAGTAGTTGGGGATTGCTGCCGGTTTAATCATGCTGCACGGACCTGTCTTTTCCATCGCAGGTGAATAGGCTTTGGGGCCCAAAGCCGCACTATTTTTTAGAGGTGTATAAAATTCAGGTAAAATTAAAAAAATTTGATTAATTGATCGAATTTGATTAATCGATCAGTTAATTGAATTTTTTCGGTCGGGGTCGGTTAATTATTTTATAATTTTTTGGTTAACGGTTAATTCGGTTCGAAACCGGTTGATTAACCGAATTTTTTCGATTAACCAAAAAAATTAATAAATAAAATTATAATATATAAATAGAATTACTATTCACCTAAACTCAATCCCTAAACTCAATTCAAACCCAAATATCCAACTCAATTCAATTACCCAATCTAACCCAATCATAAAAATTACAAATAATTTAATAAATAAAAATAAAATTCTAAAATTCTAAAACTAAAATTATGTAATCTTTTTAATTATGTAGTGATTTATTTCGGGTAATTCGATTAATTCGATTAATTCGGGTAATTCGGGTAATTCGGATAATTCGGTTAATTCTGTTAATTTTTAACTAAAAATAAAAAATATAATTTTCGATTAATTCGGTTAACCGACTGAATTAACCGAAAAAATTTCGGTTCGGTTAATTTTTTTGAAAAAATTTCGGTTCAGTTAATGGTTAAAAATTTTGAAAGGTCGGTTAATTCGGTTAATGTTATTTTGGGTCGATTAACCGATTGAACACCCTTACTATTCCCTACAGCGTGATTAATAAGGTCTTACATTGATTCCAATGCCTAAATCGACACCAACCCTTAGCGTGATTAATAAGGTCTTATATCGATTCAAAGTTTACAACGCCTAAATCGACACTGTAATACCCTTAACCCGTATCCATCACCGGATTAAGGTTACGGACATTATTAAACCCGACACAAGTCAAAATTATTTCATACGCAAATGCATTGATAAAATACATTCCTGCTACTATTTTGAATAAACTGCATTTTCCATCCTATCCCAAATCCCCATCATGCATATCATACATAATATTTATTCATTTTACGGATATCTTCTTACATTCATTAACAAGCAACTACTCATGTAACCATGTATAATGCAATAGCCGAAATAATGTATAGCACTCAACCATTTAATAAATATGTATACACTACCCACCAAACATTTATCATTAAAGCAATTATTAAACAATATACTCATTCCACAGACGTTCTTTATATATATATATATTTCATAAACACACCTTATCAGGTTATTATATCATTGATTTAACTATTAATTACACAAAACCAAACATAATATTACTCAAAAGATTTTTTTTTTTTTAAAGCTCAAAACTATACAACCATGACCGAATATCCAGAAATACATGCACAACTATTTTCTTTTTCAATATCTCACCTTTGGTATATACATACGCCACATGCAACCTATTTCATTCATATTTAATCACATAATTTCTTTCAAAAGAGTATGTTGATATAATTCATCATTCTAAAGTCACAAGTATAACTTTTTCAATCAATTTCTAGAAAACTCAAAACTCACATTTAACTATTATGAAATAACTTTATACTAAGCACTTTCATATATATATATATATAACATACATCCTTAAACACTCAAAAATCAATCCCTAATAAGAAACAAAGCCATTTTCGCATGGCTCATACATATATATACATATAACCATCAATTTGGTCAACTCAAAACGGTTTAGTCTATACATGCCATATACTTAAAGTTTATACACAAAAGAGATACCAAAGTATCGATGATAGTGTGATGAACTGCCCAAAATGATCCCCGAGCTCAAGTCTTTATGTCAAGAAATCTATAAAACAATGAACAAACACACCAAGTAAACTATTATAGCTTAGTAAGTTTCAAGCAATTAACTCACATATAAACTTTGTCACAATTAAAAAAATTTGTTTGATTCACATTCTCTTTGCCGAATAATTAATCATTCAAAAATAATTTGCTTAACTACGTTATATGCATGTACAAATATATATATATATATATATATATATACTCTTACACCACATTCGCATCAATAAAATGAACAGCATATATTTTCTTTACTTACCATAATCTCTATTATTTTTTTTTTTTTTTTTTTTTTGCAATTTAACCCGTCTTCCATCGTAAAGTGTCATAAATAGTACAAACCTTTAGTTTACTTATCCATCCAACTTACCGATCGTGCTTAACATGTAATAATGCACTCGTACATTTTTGAATACATAATATCTTTATTAAAAGGAATCTTTTAACAAACCTCGTACTTACACACTTGTTAATAAGGTTTAGTAACGTATCGCTCATATAGAGTCGTTACTTAATACTTCTCGTAACGTATCGCTCACATAGAGCCGTTACTTAATACTTCTCGTAATGTATCGCTCAGATAGAGCCGTTACTTAATACTTCTCGTAACGTATCGCTCACATAGAGTCAATTATTTAATACTTCTCGTAACGTATAGACGCTCACATAGAGCTCACATAGAACTTTAACACCTCGCACCTTTAGTGCTTATTAACCGATTTTCACGCACACATAGTGCCATGTTCCTTCCCAAAATACCACCTCATTCTCATAAACATAGATTATTATATCTAAACTAAAATACAAAACATCATAGATATACATGACAGATTCCATCTATCCTTCCCCTAAAATCATACCACATTTGGCTTTAGAAGGCAATTATATACTCTCATCAATTCAATACCATAATCATACATTATAAATCTATACTTAATCCCACCTTAATCATACATCATTTATTCAAAGTTAATAAGAACACTAAGCTCATATTCGGCTTTAGAAGGAAATTATATACTCTCATCAATTCAATACCATATTCATACATTATAAATCTATACTCAATCCCACCTTAATCATTCATCGTTTATTCAAAGCTAATAAGAACACTAAGCTCATTTTCGACACCCATGAATATATTTTCATGTTACCATTTCACATTCGGTCTTATACCAATGAATATATTTATCCTTACTTAGCAATTGTAATTCATGTAATCAATTTCAATTTAACCAAATTGCTTAAAACTTACCTCGCTAGTTGTCAAATTAAGCTTCCCAGCTACTCATCAAATTTTGTTTTCCCCCGATCCAAAGCCTTTTCCTTTTGTACTTGATCTAAATAATTTAAATTGAACTCAATAATAAATTTTTTTTATAATCATTCAATTTGATCCATAACACAATAATTTAGCAACTTTACGAATTTACCCCTAACTTTTACAATCTATACAATTTAGTCCCTAATACAATACCCATAAATTACTCAAAACTTGTCCAATACCCTTTAGGGCCGAATCTTTCTAAGGGTTATATACATCATTACAAAGTAACTATTTAGCATTATAATCCCTCAATTATTTATTTTAACCTTAATTTCTAATTTACTCTATTTCATCAAAAATGCAAGAATAGAACTTACTAATCTAACACCTAACATTAATATTTCACCATTAATCCATAAAAATCTCAAGCTTTCAACAATGGTATCTCATAAAAACCACAACCATGACATAAATTATTACATGGGCTATGTAAAGCTCTTAATAACCATCTCAAAAGTGCAAAAATCATCCAAAAATCTAAAACATACATACCCAATTTTTGACTTGAGATGACCGAACAAGAGAAAGCTTATTCTCTTCTTCTTCTCTAATGGTTTCGGCAATGAACGGTAGAAAATGAGCATGCTAATGATGTTTTCTTTCTTTTATTATTTTAATCTTCCACTTACTAATAAGAATTCAATAATAAATATATATATATAGTGGGCATAATGCCGTCCACTTCAATTGCAATTTGTTTAATTGCAAATTTGATCCTCACAATGAAATAATAAGTTAATTTAGCCACTCAATTATAAAATATAATAATACACTACTAACTAAAAACAAATGATATTTAATATTCATGTAATCATCATGCCGTCCACTACAAACAAAATGGATTATTTGACATGCAAGTCCTTTCTTTAAACCAACACTTAAATTAAACCCTTTTATTTAATGAATGCTACTTTTATACTTTATTTATTTAATCCTTTCTCCCAATTCAAGCACATCAAGCAATAAAATTTGCAGAATCCAACACATTCTTACTCAATATCACTACACACGAAAATAAAATAATATTATGAGATTTTTCGGCTCGGATTCATGGTCCCGAAATCACCGTTCCATTTAGGGTCGTAATTGGGCTGTTACAGGCACCAACCCTTCCGATTTGCATCTGGTAAAATCAAAATTTTTATTTACTATTAGTAAACATATCATTTTTATAAATAAATATTATTTTGGTAAAAATTATTAATATATTATTTTAATAATTTTTCCTTTAATTTTATCTCTAAAATTGTCATTTATTTTGAAGTGATATAAAAAAAAAATTTAAACTATACTCAAATGTTATTAAATTATCAGTAAATTTATAATTTGGTCACTCAATTTTAAAAAATTACAAAATAGTCATTAAACTATTCGAAAGTTTTTATTTAAGTTACTTATTATTAAGTTTTTTTTTTTTAAAGTTGGGTAGCAAGCTCCAAGCAAAGATTTAACGACTCGTATGAGGGATCAATACCTATCGACAAGTAAAAAAACATACCTTAGCTTCAAGTTGATCTAATGGTCAGTGTCGAAGATCGAAGAAAAAAACTGTTTGAATTTTGATTCATAGCTTGATGACATTTAAAAATATTTCATGAAAAAAAAATTGAATTATAGAAGAGAACGGAAAGGATAACTTTTGATTGATATAGGCGGTGTGAACAGAGAAGGCCATACAACAACGATTTAACATCTTAGTGACTTAAATGAAAACTTTCGAATAGTTCAGTGATTATTTTATAGCTTTTTGAAGTTGAGTTACCAAAATATAAATTTACTAATAGTTTAGTGACTTTGAGTGAAATTTACCCTATAATGAGCGGGTCGGATCCAGATCTAATGAAATAGGGGTATGTTGTGGATCGCAATCAAACCATAAACAAGTACAAGTTGTGGGTTCGGGTCAAAAAGTCCGAGTTTCTCCAACTTTCTCGCCTCTCACTTGCTTCCTCGTGTTGCTCATCTTCAGTAAGCAGTTACCGTTATGTTCAGTTCCCTTTTTCTTAAAATCTAGAAACCCTAATTTGTAATAACTGTCTCTATCTATTTTAGGGTAATTAGGGTTTAGAGTGGCTACTATTTGGGGGAATTAGGTGAATTGAAGGCATGGGTCGATCGAGGACAGTCTCTCGTCTAACTGAAGAGGATCTCAATCAAAGGTCTTCCCTTTTTTATGTTCTTAATTTCATTTATTTTCTCAGCTGTCCGTTCGAAGATCTTGTTTTCAGTTTAAAATTCGCCTTTCTTCTGTAGATCCAAAAGGAAAAAGACTGCGTCTGGTAGTGTTGACAATGTAGAGCTTCCATCCGCAGGTATGACGAAATTTAGGGTTCCCTTTGGTTGGTATTTTTATTATTTAATCTTTCTAAAGCTTGTTAGTTGCAAAAGGGATAATAGTAAAATTTTAATAATAAAATGTATGATTTTACTTTGATTGATAATAAAATGCATGATTTTACTTTTATATAGAATGATTGCATTTCCAGCTAGGGTTATATTTTAACTATTAGCTCCTATTTTTATCACAAGTAGTTTTACTTTTACTTGGTTAGAAACTTAAGTTTATTTGGAAAAAGAAATAACAAGAAATCGAGTAGAAGTATAAAATCGAACTGAACCCTAATAAGATGTAACTGGTTTAGCAATTCTTTTAAGTTTTGAAGTCTTACTTCCTTTCTTTTTTTCTTAAAGTGATGACCTTTATGGATGATATTGCCTTTATTGGTTAATTTTGTTCATCTCCATTGATTCC
This sequence comes from Gossypium rotundifolium, assembly GCA_025506655.1. Classification (NCBI taxonomy): domain Eukaryota; kingdom Viridiplantae; phylum Streptophyta; class Magnoliopsida; order Malvales; family Malvaceae; genus Gossypium; species Gossypium rotundifolium. The sequence goes on from CP106726.1 coordinate 65,854,963, forward strand.
ATTTCTTTCAATAAGGTCTTGGGCAAGTACCGAGTGAAGCAAAAGGGCCAGCATTGTATCATTGTAATTATTGTAACAAGGATCTTTCTGGAATGGTTCGGATTAAGTGTGCAGTTTGTCCAGATTTTGATCTTTGTGTCGAATGCTTTTCTGTTGGAGCTGAAATTACTCCTCACAAGTGCAATCATCCATACAGGGTTATGGTTAGTCTCCTTCTTTCTATTTACAATTTCCTTTGTCATTTCAGCAATTCAAGGTTATAGCATGATTGCTGATGGTTAGCCAAAGTAAAGTATACTATAGCTTTTGAAAAAAGTCTAAGGAACATGGTTGCATAGGTCTTAAGTGAGTTAAGAACAGATTTGTTTTCTGTTCAATACCGATGGCATTTTTTGCTGAACCATATGTTTCAGGCGTTTTATTACAACTTCATCCCACAATCTCTCTCTTTCTGTTCTATGCTAGAAAATCTTATTCACCTCTCCTGGAACCTCAGTTTGGTGGGACATAACTTGGTGATTACCATCTGTGAATTTGTTTACTAACTGGGTCATCAATTGCTGTCATTCTTTTCATCATCTACGCTATTGCCGTCAGTAATTCTCATAATAAATGACTCCAAACATAGTTTTCCCCATTTTGCTATTGGTTGGAGTATGCATTTTAATGTTCTTCCATGCAGGACAATTTGTCTTTCCCACTTATTTGTCCAGATTGGAATGCGGATGAGGAGATATTGCTTCTTGAGGTATTCCTATGTAGTCTCTTGCACTTTTAGGGGTATTTGATTTTTTATTGTTGATTGATCGCATATCTGGCAACTTCTGCTTGTCCTCTTTTGTATTCCATTGGATTTGATGGTTAGAGGATGCATGCCTTATTTTCAGGCGATTGAAATGTATGGATTTGGGAATTGGGCTGAAGTTGCAGAACATGTTGGAACGAAGAGCAAATCACAATGTATTGATCACTATAATGCTATATACATGAACTCTCCTTGTTTTCCTCTCCCAGTAAGACTTGTGTTATAATCTTGGATTTGAAGACATTACCTATATAAGCACTTGCTAATGCAGAAGCATGTAAAATAAGCATACAATTTTCTAGTAATAATAATTATATTCCGTGGTTATTTTCTCAGGACTTGTCTCATGTTATGGGAAAGAGCAGAGAAGAGCTCCTTGCTATGGCCAAAGGGAATGGTCTAGTCAAAAAAGGTTAGACTAAACCCTTTCAAGTAAATCCCTGTTGCTAAATTGTTGCTATCGAGATGACTTTTTCTGGCTGTTTTCCTTCCCAAAGTGATTTTTGTTTGACTGGATCACTTTCTTTTTCTTCTGGGAACAAGGGTGATCTGCAAATTGTCAATATTCTTGTTTGTCTGATTCGGTTTATCAGAGTCCTATTTTTGCATGTGCTTTAATGAAATGAAATTGCTAAGACTAATTGGTTATTTATGCAGAGTTCACCACACATGGTGAGCTTACCCTGAAACAAGAATCTCCTGCTGGTGCAAAAGTCAAGTAAATGTCTTCCCTGTAGAATCTTTTCTGTTTTCTATTTTTTCCTGCTTTTATTTAGATTTTTATATTTATATGTTAATCTTCTATAATTGATCAGATATGAGGCACCAAGAAAGGAAGATCCAGCTCATCAATCCTCATGTAGCTTAACTGGAGGTATGACATCAGCTATTTTGAGACATCTTTATTGAAAGTGGATTGCCCTTTTGGTTTTCTTAAAGGCATGATTTTGTGGCAATATTAAACATAACAGATTCTCTTTTCTGCTTAAAAACAAATATATATTATATCATATAAATGCAATGCATTCTCTTTCATGTCAGAAATAGGGTCCCATATTGATTCAAGGAGTGGTGGTAACACATTCCTAGGTGCTGGTAAAAAGACCTCCAACATTACCCAGATTAAAGATGGCATTAAAGTAGAAGGTATGCTCTTATTTTGTTGTACATCATGATGTTGCTTGTGACTTTACATTCTGCATGAAGTCATTGACTATTGCCTGCATGGAAATGCCAATCTAACAAATGATAGTAGTCTGTCTGTAACTGTTGCAAAAGGTGGCTTATTCTGAAATGCTAATTAATTATTTTTCTATCTGTAATGTGAGTTAGAGTTTGTTGAGTTAAGCAACTTGTTCTTTTCCTTCACTTTTTCCTATTCTTTTATTATTTTTTTAAATTTTGGTGATTAATATGATGTAAGTTGTTGGTCATGTTCTGTGGATTTGTTATGCAAGTACTCTAACACCGTTTTTCTTAAACCTTTTTCTTAGAACCTCAAGCAGACAGGAGCATTGGTGAGAAAAAGCCTAGGGTTTTCACTGAGGAGGAACCGTCTATGACTGAGCTGAGTGGCTATAATTTCAAGAGGCAGGAATTTGAGATTGAATATGATAATGATGCGGAGCAATTATTGGCAGATATGGAATTTAAGGATACTGACACCAAGGCTGAGCGTGAATTGAAGTTGCGTGTATTACATATCTACTCAAAAAGGTTTTTATCTACAACAATGTGTATGCATGTTGTATATATTCTTGACATGGAAAAGGTTGATGATCATCAGCATTTTTCAATAAAAGGATCTAAGAGGGAAGTATAGGAAGTGGCAGTTCTTGAAGAAAAAGATAACTGTGTTCTTGATCAATGATAATATACTTTCTGATCTTTCTTACATATATACAAACTCGATACGTAGAATGAAGCAATTTCTCTAAGCACCTAATCTTGGTTGGAAAACTACTTGAAGCTCCTCTTAGGTGTTAAGAACAAAACTTTGTGTATGAGTTTTCAACTTCATCACCATCAAATATCAGGATAGAACTTTCCTATAATGTCATGACAATTTGGACTTGATTTCAGAATCTGTCTCTGCATTAGATCTTGAGTGCTGTTGGAGATTTTTAGTGCATTCAAGTTGAGTGATTTGTGCTTGTGTTCTTTCATTTAGACAGCTCTATGTATATCATTAGACCCGTATGTCTTATGTGTCTGTTTTTATGTTGTCGATTGGCTTTACTAGTAGTTTTATCTTAGTTATAACTGATTGGAAAGATGAAACAGTCTTGTAGCATACCATAGTCTGGCATTCAATACCGCGCCACACACTACAACTTATGTTCAATCTTCTATTGTTATGTTTGTACCAAATTTGAGAGATTTATGGTATGGTGTTTTATTAACAGGCTTGATGAGAGGAAGCGTAGGAAGGAGTTTATTTTGGAAAGAAATTTACTTTACCCTGATCCATTCGAGAGAAACCTCTCACCTGAGGAGAAGGAAATATATCAGCGTTACAAGGTGTTTATGCGCTTCCACTCGAAAGAAGAGCATCGGGAGTTGCTTAAGAGTGTCATAGAGGAACATCGGATTGTCAAAAGAATACAAGAACTTCAGGTTAAATACTTGCTTTGTGCTGACTTTGTATGCTTATTTGCTGCTTTCATGCACTAGTGTAGATTTCCACAAAATGAAAATTAGTTTTCAAATGAGATTGAAGTTTGATTACATTTTTTTCCTGTTCTGGGAGCGCTGAAGCCAAATACTAGGAACTAGAAATCTATGCACCTTTTGACTTGGTTTTGGCATTCATCTTTTAATCATATAGTTGTATTTCTTCATCTCAAATGGTTCAATTCCACAATGATTGCTATCCCTTGGGGCTGAACCTCCAAATACAACTATTTAAGCATCAAAATTTTGAAACATTATTCAGATGAATTTATCTGCAGGAAGCTCGAGCTGCTGGTTGTCAAACCGCTGCTGAAGCCAATAAATTTATTGAACAGAAGAGGAAAAAGGAAGCTGAAGAAAATGCCCAGAGACTGAAGGATAGTGTACAAGCTGGTCCTAGTGGTAAAGTGTTATTGCATGGCAGTCCGAGGGGTATGGTGAGGGGTTCCACTGGTTTACAACCTTTTAGTAAAGAATCTTCAACTGTCTTAGGACAAACTACTTTAAGCACTTTGGATGATTGGGATATCACTGGATTCATAGGAGCCGATTTATTGTCTGATTCTGTAAGGATACCCTCCCTACGCTGTTGTATATCGCATAGACATACGGTTATCTTTTACAACCCCAAGTTTAAGTAATTGAATAACTGTCAAACTTTGGGGATACAGGTGAAACATGAAGTAGCTTAGAGTTTGATTGGAAACTATTTGTGTATATTATTTCGGATTTTGGGTCTCTTATAATGTGCTTGTGTGCAGGAGAAACAGCTTTGCAGTGAGATCAGAATACTGCCTTCACATTATCTTTCAATGTTGCAAACCTTATCAATGGAGATTATGAAGGGAAATATTAGCAAGAAATCTGATGCCCACAACCTGTTCAAAGTTGAACCGGGCAAGGTGGATAGGGTGTATGATATGTTGGTAAAAAAGGGGATTGTTCAAGTTTGAACAAAATTCAGCGCCTCCAATTTTGTAGATTGAAATTGTATAGATCTATGTGATAGGTAGAAGCACAAATAGTGTTGCTCATTTATTATACAATTTATATAAGCAACCACATTTGCATGCTTCTCTCTTGCAATGTTTTACATGGAAAATTAGAAGAGAGAGAATTTCCACGTCTGTTTTCCTCCCAAGAAGAGATTTATGTTGCTTCTGTATTCGGGTTCGAGTGCGTATTACAGTATAATTAATGTTTTTATATTTTACTTTATAGGAAAAGTCTAATTTTCTTTTACTAATTTGAAAGTTAATTTTAATATTATATTAATTAACTTATTATTGTTAAATAATAAATTAGAATATAAAAATATTTTTTTAAAATTATTTTGAATTAGAAAATTCAATAAAAATTTTAACTTTAGTGGCAAATTTTGGTTAAAAAAGTAAAATAAAAAATTTAATATAGAGTTAAAGTATATTGGTAAATTTATCTCTAATTTATAAAGATAATGATAAATATCAATTGAAATGATAAATATCAATTGAAGTGATGCATAGTGTTAGTTTTCAATTTTCACTTAAAAGTGCAGTGACAAATTTGCATATTAACCTAATTCAAGTCATAGATTTAAGAACATTTAGTGCAATTATTATTTAAAACAATTTGGAAGGGGTTATCTAATCTGGATATCAACATTAATATTATTATTAATACAGCAGAAGGTGAAGAAATTCAGAAGTAGAAATGCCTTTTTTTCCCTTTTTCTCGAGAAAACAGATTCTTAGGAAAATACATGGGAGAATACGATGGAATCAAACCTTGCTCTGCATCTCCCGTAACCAAAAATGGCGACTGAAATTCCATTGTTCAAAACTCCCAAATTACCTGCTATATTACAATTTTTAATGAAATTTAATAATAAAAAAAAAATAACACCACACCCAGAACAACAAATATGTTCACGTCTTGTGTCTCTTTCGCGAATTCCGCAGACTGGGCAAGAATCTCAACATCGAATACCGACACCCGAAGAAGCGCAATAGATTCTGGCAATCTTTTTCTTTCACATGATCCCCTTCCCGTGAACTCATGGCTGAGGTATGTTCGCCCTTCGTATATGTAACACAGTTGCTGCCATAGCAGTACGCTTAAACTTATCTCCACCGATATGCAGGCAATGAAAAGATAAATTAAAACCAACCCTCTTACCGGCTAGCTAGATTAAGCTACTACGATCTTGAAAATATAAAAATCATTAAAAACAGGACAATAATACATACCTAATTTAGCAAAACAAGATTACTAACATTTCAAGCTTCCATGGCTAGTTTTCTTTCTTCTCTCTTTTTTTGGTGGATGATGATGAGAATAGATTATTTTATTTTATTTATTTTAACTTAAATTATTAATTTCTAAAATTACCCTTAAAAATTCATTAAATTTCCAATGATGACTATTCATACTTATCCACTAAGCATTTTAATGGTCTATTTACAATATAAGGACCTCTAATTTAAAATTTTATAGCTATTTAATACCTTTAGCTATTAGAACTCAACTTTTGCATTTAATACAATTTAATCCTTTTCATCAAATTAGGTATGTAAACGGTAAAATTTCTTAACAAAATTTTTATATGGTATTTCTATCATATTGTAGACCATATAATAATAACAATAAATTTTTTTGACTTCGAATTGTGGTCCCAAAATCATTGTTCTGGTTTCACTGAAAACGACTGTTTCAGACAAACCCCATGATAGCGTATCCATTCACAAAAGGTTTACCACCCAAGGTCTTTCATGGGCACACTGCTTACATGGGTGTTACATTATTTGAGGATATCATGATTTAGTGGGAGTTTGTACTTTATTTGCTTTATGTTTTTTTTAGACATTTATTTATTTGGTTATTTTCTTATCAGAAATGAAGTATTCAATTTTTTCACTCTGTTTGTTATTTTGATACTGACCTCACTTAAGTGTAAAGAGGACCAATTGGAAATAAACATGTTTAGATCATATTGCATGTAATTTCCATGCTACATATCCATACTTGATCTATGTCATTTGGTTGTGTTAATATATGTGATCAGGGATGTATTTAGTTACGATATATGTAACGAAAGTCGCCTTAGTTCTATGTTAGCATAATTAATGGATGAGATTATTCGGAATACCTTTTGGATATGATAGTAAAATTTTTGAGCTCATAAGGTTATATAATGACATGTAATTATAGAGTCATTTGTATATATATGTGGTCCAAGTTGGAGATTGTTGGAAAATATGGACATCACATATATAATAAGGGAAATTACATGTTATTATTTACTATCATGATAGGTTAGCTGTAACATCCTTAAATTCAGGAAATTATGTTATATATTATACCATGCGATAAGCTAGTCAATAGTGTTAATTGTGTATGTTTAAGGGTCCTAAGAAGGCTCGGGGTTGAGTTGGGCCTTAGTAAAATTTTTATGTTTAAGCACTTAAGGGGGAGAAGGTAAGTGGCATCAAGACTTAAGGAAATAAGTGTGTAATTAGCTAGCACAAGATGAGCTAGTAGTAAGGTGGTTTGGTGTTAAGATGAGTGCTAAGAGGTGGGAGGTTCGAATCCCACCTATTGCACAAATTTTTGATTACTTTTTTATGCTTCTCCTCCAAAGTGTTGGCCAAGCTTTAAATATGGTAAGGGAAGACTTTTTATTGATGGAAAGATGGCTAAGAAAATGAGGTAAGGAGGAGTATAAGGAAAGAAATCAAGGAAAGGGATAAGATGGGGGGACATGTTGGTCGATTTTGTGGAAGGTGTTTTGGAAAGAGTTTTTGGTCAATTTTGATACTTTTGGTATAGGGATACACGGTTTTGATAGGGGAAAAGGGGAGCCGATTTTCCTATAGCCATTTTGCAAATTTTGGTGCTTGTAAAGCTTGTTTCTTTTGAGCATTTTTGTGTTTTCTTTTCCAACTCTTTTCCTTTACTTGCCGAAACTCTAAAGCCAAATTGTAAACCTTTTTCCCTTGTTCTGTCGTAACCCTCAATGCATTTTGTTCATTCTTCCTTTGTTGCCGAAACACTCACCTCATTTTTCCCATTTTTCCTTTGATTAGCCGAAACCATCTAGTACACTTTCTCCATCTTTTCTTTTCTTTTTCAATCCATCTCTTTTCTTATTTAACCAACATTTTGATGGCTGAATCTTCTTGTTCATTTCTCTTTATAGCCAAACCTTTTAACCCTTAATATCTTCTTCATTATTTCATTCTTTTTCATGTTGGCACTCTCTTCTTTGATCGAATTGGTAAGTGGTATTTTTCTTCTCTTTTCATTTTCTTTTCTCTCTAACCAAATGTGTGTCCATCAATATTCGGTTGTTCTATTTTGTTTCTAAACTGAAATATTATTTTCTCCTACTCCCTCACATCTTGATCATATCTCTTTCGTAGATTTCTAGTGGGTGGTCGTATATATATTATATCCTTGTCGACTCATCCGTAGCCATACTAATCGGTGAGAATCGAATTCATCATCTTTAAGGTAAAGAGTTTCGTTATGGTCTATTTCGATATCTTTCATTGCTTGGTTATTCCATTAAAATGGATCGATGGATTTGACTAACCGGATATTATAGGTACTATATCGCTCATTTTCTCTACTCGAAAATAGTGGTAAGTCGAATTCTAACCCACAACAACTACTTTCTCTCATAGTAGTATTTTACTGACCGAGACCTTTTCAATGGAGGCAAGTGGTAACGATTTGAAAGGAAAAGTGTTAGGAGAACACAAAGGGAGTGGATTTGCAATTCCTACTCCTAAGTTCAAACGTAGGGCGGTATCGGCAGTTCAAGATTTCCCACTGGGTTGTGGACCATCATCCGGTGAGAATAGACAAATCGTGGTCGTTCACGATATTAAGGGTAAGCATTTTAGATTGTCTGATTTAGATTTGGATTAATACAATCTCAGTTGTTGGTTAATCGAGTGTAATGGTGATTTAGGTGTCGACGATCAAGAAGGATTACTTCTTACCGTAATCAGGTGTATAATCTCACACCGAAATCCCTTAGGTTTGTGATTCGATATCATGTTGGAAAATAGATCGTTATTATTTACAAGGCTAAAAATTGTAATATGGCATAAATCGTGTAACTTGCTTAAACAACACTATTTCTAAAAGATCTGTCAAAATTAGTATTAAATTGCTAAATTATGAAAATGCCCCTATGGGTTGTTGATTTACCAAAATTCCCCTATGGGCCGGTTTACCCAAAATACCCCTATGGGCCAAATTGCTAGAATGCCTTAATGGGCCGATTTGCTAGAATGCCTTAGTGGATCGAATTATTGAATTACTTAAATGGGCCGATTCACTATAATAATTTACTAGATTAATGGTTGTTATATATATGTGGATATTTTATTATGTTGTATTTTACATATTGCATGGGATGGGAAAATTGTATGGAGAGCAGTATAGCCTGGTGGCATTGCCACAATTCGTTTACTATCGTGCTTAACTATGATTTCGATGGCTTGACCACAAAAATATTATAAATAGCAGCTTGACTGCAAATTTGGTGCTAGCGGCGGGGTGGGTTGACTTGATCCCCACAGGTGTGATTGGATGGTCGGGGGTGTGATGGATTGATGGGTTGGGTTGCATACATTACATATAAATACTGTTATGTAAATGGGCTTAGGCCCAAGATGTTGCTATACGGGTTCAGGCCCAGTGGATGACGGTAAGGGGGATTATACATTGAGTTCTTGTAACTCACCCCTTCTTCTTAATCCTTTCAGGTAATGCTCAGTGATGTGGACTTGGGCCATCGATGACTCGGTGGAGGCCATACTTTAGAAATGGTGTTTTCAAACATTAAGTAAACTTCTTTTCTGATTTATTTTGGTACTTTTACTATTTTGGGTTTTAAAGATGTAATAAGGCCTCTGGGATATATTTCGTTTTGCTTTATGTTTAGACGTACTTAATATTTTTCTTGAATTGTTTTAAAAGGGAATTTTCTAAAAAATCATAAATAATGTTCTTTTCAAAATTGATTAACAAATGGATTTTATAATAAGGGTGGACAAATAATTTAACTTGGATTTTCTTTTGAATTATCAACAACATTTTCAAAAGTTACGGTTTCAAAAGATCACTAGTTCAAATATCAATTCTTCAATCAGTCTTTCAAAGATTAGTAGTATTTTTATCAAATATTTCTAAACAAACTTGTTTTTCTTAACTATAACAAGTTAATGTAAATCTTTAGTACAATCACAAGTTCATTAAACACTTTCTTCATGTGACATACCAGATCCGGTCGTAATGTATGGGCCGAGTTTGGGGTGTTACATTTCATGGTATCAGAGCCCGGTTACAAAACTCGGCTATGGTTTGGGCTCAAAATTATTTTTTAAAACTGCTTGAAATTTGATTTCTAAATACATGTTTTAGAAGAAGTATGACACCACAGGTATCCGGCACCAAGTCAGTAAGTTTTTATTTTATTTTATGATTAATGTGATATGACTGTGGTAAGAAAGCTCCACAAAATAGAAAAACTCTAAAACTTTTAGCTTCAGGAGCTAAAACTATAGAGATTGAGACTTTAGGATACGTATTGCGAAAACAACTTTACTTCCTATACTCCATAAAACATTGTTTAATAAACACTGAAATAGTATACTGATTTATAAGACTCTTAATCAGATTAAATCGACTTAGCAAACATTAGCGCTAGAGGACGTGGACGCGGTATACGTGGACGTGGTAAAGGCCGAGGTGCTAGAGTTGTATCTGAGGCATCGGAACATATACTGGAAATGGACACACCTGCATCATCTATGATTGAAGCTGGGTCACACGATCGAATGAGAGAGGACGACGCTCTGTCCCAAGCGATGTTGCGGGTACTAGAAAGGGTTGCTGGGGCAAGAATTGGGTCGACAGCTCGTGGGTCGATTTCGGAGTGACTCAGATCGAATGGGGCCAAAGTCTTTAGAGGTACTTCGGGTGTAGCCCCAAGTGTAGCGGAGTATTGGCTTGAGGCGGTGGAGCGGATTATGGACAACTTGAATTGCACCGCCGATTAGAAACTGAAAGGGTTGTGTCATTGCTGAGAGACGAGACATATCAGTAGTGGCTCACTGTTCGAGAAGGAACTCAAGTTGATCGTATTACCTGCAATTTCTTTAAGATAGCATTCTAGGGAAAATATGTTGAGGCTAGTTATGTGGATGCCCGAAGGAACAAATTCTTGAATCTGGTTCAAGAAGGTAAATCTGTGGCAGCTTACGAGGCGAAATTTTTACGTCTGAGTTGGTATGTCCGGAGAATAGTACCGACTGATTATGAGCGCACTGTGTACATTTTAAAGACGGGTTGCGTGATGAGTTACGGGATAGCTCCGCAGAATGAGAAATTTTGCTACACTTGTGGAAAAAGCTAAGATAGCTGAGGAGATTAAGCACTCGGAATGGCAAAATCGAGACAAGGATAGGGGCAAGAACAAGAGAGACTCTGGGTATTCAGGTCCTGCGAGAGGATTTCAGAAAAAGCCTAAAAATGAGGGACCAGTTCGAGCGGGTGCTTTAACTGCTACCAATCAGTTAGAGCATTGTGTGAATTGTGGAAAACTTCACTCGGGGAATGTTGGAAGAGAACTGGTGGTTGTTTCAGATGTAGTTCCAAGGACCATCGGTTTAGAGATTACCCTCGAGAGCCTGCTCAGACTCAGGGAGTTCGTAACAGATTTTCACAACCAGCGGGGGGCGCTCAGCAGCTGCCGAGAGGCCATAGGCCAGGTCGAGGTGGTAATGGTGTAGGACGAGGTCAGTGTGCACCGGGTAAAGGTACCGATAATAGGGGTAACACGGAGGTGAGATAGCCAGGATTGGTCTATGCAGTCAGATGTCGAGAGGATGGTGATGCACCTGACGTCATAACCGGTATGTTCTTCATATCTGATGTACCTGTTACTGCTTTAATTGATATTGGATCCACCCATTCGTATGTTGCTTGTGCTGTGTCTGGAACTCTAAATATTAGATCTAAGATTACTGCTAGAGAAACAACTGTAATTAGTCCTTTAGGACAGTCGGTGGTAGTAAATAAGTTGTTTAAGGATGTGCCCTTAGAAGTTCAAGGGGTAGTATTTTCGGCGGACTTGATGGAACTGTTGTTCGGTGAGTTCGATCTTATTTTGGGTATGAACTGGCTGGTTAAGCATCGTGCAAACTTAAACTGTACTGCAAAGCAGATGGTGCTAAGAACTTCTAAGGATAAGGAAGTGATGATGATAGGTGAAAGAAGAAATTATTTGTCTAATGTGGTATCTGCTTTAAAAGCAGAAAAGTTGGTACGAAAGGGGTGTGGAGCGTTCTTAGCCTTTATCAATGCTTTGGATGCCAAAGAATCTTCGGTAGAGAGTGTTAGAATGGTAAAAGAGTTTTCAGACGTCTTTCCCGAGGAACTTCCAAGATTGCCTCCGAATCGGGAGGTGGAATTTGGTATTGAACTGTTGCCAAGAACGGCTCTGGTGTCCATTTCCTCTTATAGAATGGCACCGAAGGAGCTCGTGGAACTTAAAGCTCAGATCCAAGAGTTGATGGATCGTGGATTTATTCGACCAAGTGTGTCACTGTGAGGAGCGCTAGTGTTGTTCGTTAAGAAAAAGGATGGATCGATGCGTATGTGCATCGATTATAGACAATTGAATAAGTTGACGATCAAGAACAAGTATCCGTTACCGAGGATCAATTATCTGTTTGATCAGCTGCGATGAATTTTAGTTTTCTCGAAGATAGACTTGAGGTCGAGGTATCACCAGTTAAAAGTCAATGAGGCGGATATTCACAAGACTGCATTCCAAACTAGTTATGGGCATTACGAGTTCTTGGTGATGTCATTCAGGTTGACTAATGCACTAGCTACATTTATGGACATGATGAACCGAGTCTTCCAACCCTACCTATACCGGTTTGTAGTGGTATTCATAGATGACATCTTGGTGTACTCAAAGACTGAAGAGGAGCATAATTCGCATCTACGGTAGTATTACGGATATTAAGGAAAAGCAACTATATGCCAAATTCAATAAGTGTGAATTTTGGCTAAAGGAGGTGACCTTTTTGGGACATATTGTATCTGCCGAGGAAATTAGAGTTGATCTCCCAAGGTCGAGGTCAGATTGATCGGAATCCACCAAGTCGATGGCGTAAATTCAAAGTTTTTTGGGTTTGGCTGGATATTACAGGTGATTCGTTGAGGGGTTTTCGTTGATTGCTGCACCCCTAACTAAGTTGTTGCGTAAGGGAGTATCGTTTGTGGGTATAAGGTTAAATTTCAGCACGACGTTTCATCTGCAGACAGATGGTCAGTCGGAGAGAGTAATCCAGATTCTAAAAGACATGTTAAGGGGTTGTGTGATCGACTTCAGAGGTAGTTGGGAAGATTTTCTACTATTAGTAGAGTTTGCATAAAATAATAGCTATCAATCCAGTATCCAGATGGCACCCTATGAGGCGTTGTATGGTCGTAGGTGTCGTACCCGTACCTATTGGACTGAGTTAGGAGAGCAATAGTTATTGGGTCCTGAGTTAATATCAGAGACGGAGGAAAAAGTTAAGGTAATTTAGGCTCGGTTAAAAGTAGCTTCGGACAGACAGATTTCGTACGCGGATCTAAAGCGGAAGGAGATAGAGTTCTCTGTGGGAGATCAGGTCTTTTTGAAGGTCTCACCTTGGAAATAGATCTTTAGATTTGGACGGAAATAAGTTAAGCCCTAGATTTATCGGACCTTACCGAGTATTGAAGCGTGTTGGGCCAGTGGCGTATCAACTTGAGTTACCTCCGGAGTTAAGTCAGATACATAGCATATTTCATGTCTCGATGTTAAGGCGTTATCGTTTGGATCTGTCTCATGTTGTTCCAGTAGAGGAAGTTGAGATAAGACCTGATTTGTCTTTTGAAGAAGAGCCAGTGCAAATTTTAGATCGGGACATTAAAGTGTTGAGAAAGAAGTCCCTTAGTCAAAGTATTGTGGCATAATCACGGGTCAGAGGAAGCTACATGGGAACCAGAGGAGACGATCTGGCAACAATATCCATATCTCTTTTAATCAGGTAAATTTCCAAGCCAAAATTTCTTTAAAGCGGTAGAATTGTAACATCCTTAAATTCGGGAAATTATGTTATATATTATACCATGCGATAGGCTAGTCAATAGTGTTAATTGTGTATGTTTAGGGGTCTTAAGAAGGCTTGGGGTTGAGTTGGGCCTTAGTAAAATTTTTGTGTTTAAGCACTTAAGGGGGAGAAGGTAAGTGGCATCAAGACGTAAGGAAATAAGTGTGTAATTAGCTAGCACAAGATGAGCTAGTAGCAAGGTGGTTTGGCATTAAGAGGAGTGCTAAGAGGTGAGAGGTTCGAATCCCACCTATTGCACAAATTTTTGATTAATTTTTTGTGATTCTCCTCCAAAGTGTCGCCAAGCTTTAAATATGGTAAGGGAAGACTTTTTATTGATGGAAAGATGGCTAAGAAAATGAGGTAAGGAGGAGTATAAGGAAAGAAATCAAGAAAAGGGATAAGATGGGGGGACATGTTGGCCTATTTTGTGGAAGGTGTTTTGGAAAGAGTTTTTGGTCAATTTTGATCTTTTTGGTATAGGGATACACGGTTTTGATAGGGAGAAAAGGGGAGCCAATTTTCCTATAGCTATTTTGCAAATTTTGGTGCTTGTAAAACTTCTTTCTTTTGAGCATTTTTGTGTTTTCTTTTCCAACTCTTTTCCTTTACTTGTCGAAACTCTAAAGCAAAATTGTAAACCTTTTTCCCTTGTTTTGCCGTAACCCTCAATGCATTTTGTTCATTTTTCCTTTGTTGCTGAAACACTCACCTCATTTTGCCCATTTTTTCTTTGATTAGCCGAAACCATCTAGCACACTTTCTCCATCTTTTCTTTTCTTTTCCAATCCATCTATTTTCTTCTTTAACCAACATTTTGATGGCCGAATCTTCTTGTTCATTTCTCTTTATAGCCAAACCTTTTAACCCTTAATCTCTTCTTCATTATTTCATTCTCTTTCGTGTTGGCACTCTCTTCTTTGATTGAATTGGTAAGTGGTATTTTTCTTCTCTTTTCATTTTCTTTTCTCTCTAACCGAATGTGTGTCCATCACTATTCGGTTGTTCTCTTTTGTTTCTAAATCGAAATATTATTTTCTCCTACTCCCTCACATCTTGATCATATCTCTTTCGTAATGTTCTAGTGGGTGGCCGTATATATATTATATCCTTGTCGACTCATCTGTAACCATAAGCCTTGTAACATCCCGAACATGGGCCTAGAAGAATTAAGCCCATGGGGCCTTGGGCACGGGAGCATTTAAAATTTTTAAGAATAAGAGAACGGCATTAGTGCAAGTTGGATCTATTAGTGAGTGATTTTGGAAGGTTAGGGGGCTTCTATGAAGTCCCGAGTTCAAGTTAGGCCTTAGGAAAGATTTTGGTTTTAGGTGAAAAAAACCCTAGGAGTTGGTAGGTAGGCTTTAAGAATAAAATGTGGGGAAAATGACAAGTGGAGTGTGTGGTGTAGTGGCAAAGTGACGCCACTTAAGGAGCAAGGGGGTGATGCCATAGAGGAAGGAAGGAGGTCCAAGGTTTAAGTCTTGGTGCTTGCATTTTGGTTTTCTTTTTAAATGGATTTTTGAATTTGGCCATAGGACTTATATTTAGTTGCGCATGATTTTAGAAACAAGGAGCTAGTTGGTAAAGTGGCTAGCAGCGTGGATTATGTTACAAGGGAGCTTGAGTTCGACTCTCATGAGAAGCAAGGGAGTATTTATTTTGCTAAGATGGGGCGACAAGAGTTTGAGTTGGATTTAAACTCTGCTAGCGGAAGGATCCCACATTGGAAAGATATAAAGAAGGAAGGTGAGAAGCTAGCTATATAAAGAGCATTCTAGGAAGAGAGAAAAGATACCTTGGTGGGCGTTGGGCATAGGAGCTTTGGGAGCGCGGTTTAGTAGCTTCAGAATTCCTATTAGGTGTGTACTTCTCTCTATAGTTGTGAAGCGACAAATGCTGAAATGTCGGCCACACGACGATGGTATCCACACGTGCATGCGAGCGCATGTGTGGGGGCTTCGGTGCGATAGTTGAGGCCATCAGTAGATATTCTTGTTGGTTGGTTTAGGCTATTGGGCCACGATGGCCCGAAAGGGTCCAAGTGGGCCCAATGGGCCCGGGGGCCCATATGAGTAAATTGTATGATTGAGTAGAAGATAGTGAACTAGACTATATGAATTTCATATATATGGCTAGTTTAGGCTAAATGGGCCACACGAGTGTGTGGGCCCACTTGGGCCGATAATGGGCCTTAGGCCCATTCGCATCATTATCTCTGTTTAGAATACTTGAGTCGTTCGAGGCGACAGTGGACTTTCTATTAGGTCGTTAACACCCTGGTTTGTGAAATTACCGAAATACCCCGGTTTGTGAAATTACCAAAATACCCCTAATTTACAAAATTACCGAAATACCCTAATTTGTGAAATTATCGAAATATCCTCAGATTAAAAAATTACCAAAATACCCCTAGTTTACAAAATTACCGAAATACCCCTAGTTTGTGAAATTATCAAAATACCCCTGGTTTGTAAAATTACCGAAAAACCCTAATTTGTGAAATTACCAAAATACCCATGATTTGCAAAATTACTGAAATACCCTTGGTTTGTAAAATTACTGAAATACCCCTGGTTTGTAAAATTACTAGAATACCCCTGGTTTACAAAATTACCGAAATACCCCTGGGTTGCGAAATTATCGAAATACACTTGGTGGGTAAATTACGAAAATACCCTTGGTAGGAAAATTACAAAAATACCTTGGTAGGTAAATTACGAAAATACCCTTGGTAGGTAAATTACGAAAATACCCTCGATGGGTAAAATGACCGATATGCCCTGGAGGGAAAAATGATGAAAATGCCGCTACATGTTATATGATTATTCTTGTATGTGATTTAAGATTGTTATCGTATGATTATTATTGTATGTTGCATGGGATGGGATTATACGAAAGGAAGTGCAGATAGATCGCATGGTCGCTGACGATCGTGGATCCAAAAAACTATCTTTGCACCGATAAGTTAGTACCGCAACCGAGGCTACATAAGGAGTGTAAGGATGGGTGGGTCGATTAAATCCCAGTGAGTGCGAGGTTGGACAAGAGACGAGTCTGAGGTTGGTATGGGCATTAATGCATTGTATATGTGGTTTTATTTGAGATTGGCTCAGGCCCAGATAAATATGATTTGTGACATTTATGGGTTAAGGCCCAACTGAGGCTTTTATGGGCTAAGGCCCAATTGCCACCGTTACTAAATTGGCTTCGGCCCAAACTGTTGTGATCCATGTTCTTATTGATGAGGGTTATGCACACTGAGTTTTCGTAAACTCACACCTTTAATTTTAATGTTTCAGGTAATCCTAAATAGATGGCTCAACGTGGGAGAGGACTCGGAGATGGCCATACTACAAGCTGTTCAAATGTTTTAATTTATTCAAATGATCTTATTTTAAATACTTTGTTTTTTTTTTATTGGATTGTAACAAGGCCTTGTAACTCCTAATTGAATTTATATTTTGGGTTATTATTATTGTTCCAACTACCCACTTAAGAAATTTCATAAAATTATTATAGTGTTAATATGGTTTTCGAAATAAACTTTTGTTTTGGGCTTTTGGGCCTTAAATTTTTAATTAGCAAAACCGTTTTGAATTGTGCCTTTAATGTGACATTCCAGATTCGGGCCTAACTTTTAGGCCGGGTTTGGGGTGTTACAAGCCTAATCGGTGAGAATCGGATTCGTCATCGTTAAGGAAAAGAGTTTTGTTATGGTTTATTTCGATATCTTTCATTGCTTGGTTTTTCCGTTAAAACGGATCGATGGATTTGACTAATCGGATATTATAGGGACTATATCGCTCGTTTTCTCTACTCGAAAATAGTGGTAAGCCGAATCCTATTCCAAAACAACTATTTTCTCTCATAGTAGTATTTTACTGATCGAAACCTTTTCATTGGAGGCAAGTGGTAACGATTTGAAAGAAAAAGCGTTAGGAGAACACAAAAGGAGTGGATTTGAAATTCCTACTCCTAAGTTCAAACGTAGAGCGGTATTGGCAGTTCGGGATTTCCCACCGGGTTGTGGACCATCATCTAGTGAGAATAGACAAATCGTGGTCGTTCACGATATTAAGGGTAAGCATTTTAGATCGTTTGATTTAAATTTGGATTAATAAAATCTCGTTTGTTAGTTAATCGAGTGTAATGGTGATTTAGGTGTCGACGATCAAGAAGGATTAGTTCTTACCATAATCAGGTGTGTAATCTCACACCGAAATCCTGTAGATCCATGATTCGCTATCATGTTGGAAAATAGATCGTTATTATTTACAAGGCTAAAAATTATAATATGGCATAAATCATATAACGTGCTTAAACAAAACTATTTCTAAAAGATCTATCAAAATTGGTATTAAATTACTAAATTATGAAAATGCCCCTATGGGTCGATTTACCAAAATGCCCCTATGGGTCGATTTACCCAAAATGCCCCTATGGGCTGAATTGCTAGAATGCCTTAATGGGCCGATTTGCTAGAATGCCTTAGTGGGCCGAATTATTAAATTGCTTAAATGGGCTGATTCACTATAATAATTTACTAGATTAATGGTTGTTATATATATGTGGATATTTTATTATGTTGCATTTTACATATTATATGGGATGGGAAAATTGTATGGAGAGCAGTGTAGCCTGGTGGCATTACCACAATTCGTTTACTATCGTGCTTAACTATGATTTCAGTGGCTTGACCACAAAAATATTATAAATAGTAGCCTGATTGCAAATTTCGTGCGAGCGGCGGGGTGGGTTGACTTGATCCCCACAGGTGTGATTGGCTGGTCGGGGGTGTGATGGATGGATGGGTTGGGTTGCATACATTACATATAAATACTATTATGTAAATGGGCTTAGGCCCAAGATGTTGCTATACGGGTTCAAGCCCAGTGGATGACGGTAAGGGGGATTATATACTGAGTTCTTGTAACTCACCCCTTCTTCTTAATCCTTTCAGGTAATGCTCAGTGATGTGAACTTGGGCCATCGATGACTCAGTGGAGGCTATACTTTAGAAATGGTGTTTTCGAACTTTAAGTAAACTTCTTTTTTGATTTATTTCGTTACTTTTACTAGTTTGGGTTTTAAAGATGTAATAAGGCCTCTGGGATATATTTCGTTTTGCTTTATGTTTAGACGTACTTAATATTTTTCTTGAATTGTTTTAAAAGGGAATTTTCTAAAAAATCATAAATAATGTTTTTCCAAAATTGATTAACAAATGAATTTTATAATAAAGGTGGACAAATAATTTAACTTGGATTTTCTTTCAAATTATCAACAACATTTTCAAAAGTTACGGTTTCAAAAGATCACTAGTTCAAATATCGATTCTTCAATCAGTTTTTCAAAGATTAGTAGTATTTTCATCAAATATTTCTAAACAAACTTGTTTTTCTTAACTATAACAAATTATTGTCAATTTTTAGTACAATCACAAGTTCTTTAAACACTTTCTTCATGTGACATAACAGATCCGGTCGTAACACATGGGCTGGGTTTGGGGTGTTACATTAGCCCAAATTACAAGTGATGTAATTTGGTTAAGGTTTATTAGGCTTTAATTATTAAAAAAGTATGAGTCAAATATGTGTAGATACTCTAATAACTAATTTCTAATTAATGATGGGCTGATTAGGAATTAGGGCTAATATGTTAAAGTTATATATATTAGGGTTATGGTCTCCAAATTACACACAAGGTGACTTTTCTAATATCCCATCTTTAGAAAGAGAGAGTCACCTTCTCAAGATTTCTTATGTGCTAATTTGGAAGATCAAATCCCCAAGATCCAAAAAATTTCTAGGAACCCATGGATTCAGGTACGCTTCTGCATCTAGTTCTGTTATCGTTTTGTTCTTAATGATTTGACATGATAGATCCTAATTTATGGTTCATTAAGTTTTATATCATATCTTGATTTACGATTCTAACATAACTCTGTCAAACCTTGTAGAGCTCAACTTGAAAGTAGTTTGGTTAGTAAGAGGCCTCCATTTTCAGACTCATTCCCTGTGGTCGAAACTAGATTTGTAGACCATGGCCTCAGTGAAGCTGATCCCGAGGTACAACGAGACAGAGAGGTAGTTCAAAAGCCTTGAGCTTATTTCCGAGGAGAACATTACATCCTGAGCGATAATGGAGGCGGTTGGGTCATGTTTCACAAATAAGTATTCCGAAGGACTACCTGGTAAAAGGTTATTTAGATAATCTAAATGCATGGAGATGTAATCTTTGTTTTTTTTTTGGATTTTATAGTCTGCAATCGCAGGTACTATGGTGGCAATGAGCACATTGATGAAATTGAAATAATTTGCCAAAAGAAAGCTTTGGCAGCATTTCATTTGGTCCATGGTTCTTAACTGAGTTGCAAATAATCGTTGCAATATCTAAACCAAAATAGAAATATCTTTACAATTTGCTCTTAAAAAATAAAAATAACAAAAATTTTTAAAGAGAAAAAAAAAAGCTAGAAAAAGTTCCTTTATGTGTTTTGTTATTTAATTTAAAAAATTAAGTTTAATTTTATTCATAATTCACTTTTTAAGTTCATTTTATAATTTTAATAATATCAAAACTAATGAATGTTTTGGTTCATCATTTGATTATTTGACATGTTTGGGTTTTACATATGAAATTAAATCAATCTATTAAAGGTTATATTAATCATTTTAACAACACTTTATAAAATTTGAGTTATTTAATTTTATACCAAAAAACTGGTAAGGGTTATATTTGTTCTTTACACATTTTTCTAGTCTTTATTTCTTCCAACCAAACACATAAATATTATTACCATATCAATTTAATTTCACTTAACTAAATTATTTTTATGATTATTCAATTATATTACAATTTTATTCTATTCCCACAAAAAGCTATAACATTATAGTTCCATTTTATTTCAGTATTTTATTTTATTTTAGTGAACCAAACGTGTAAATGTAAAACAAATAAACCTAAAGGCGTTAGGTGCAAAGCACGCAAGATCCACATGGTTCATGTCTTGCACTTGTCACTTTTTGTTAAGTAAGTGACAGTACCTGAGACAAGAATTGTTTGATTATTTTGATAAGGTATATTTTTATTTATAAGAAAAATAGATGAACTAAAAAAATAGTCCCTCAACAGGTGATGGCTTTTTATTATTTTTTTGATATAATAATAAATTTAACACTCTAATTTTTATAAATTCTATCAATTTAGTTTTAATTTTAAAAAATTAATAAATTCAATCATCAATTTTCACATTCTATCAATTTAGCCCTAATTTTAAAAAATTCAATAACTTTAGCCCTCAACTTTACATATTCTATCTATTTTGTTTTACTTCTTAAAATTCAAAAGCAAAAACTTAAAAAGAATTTAAAAATCCATTTTCGATAAAATACATAAGATTAAATTTATAAATAAATACCTTCTTTTAGATGATATTTATTTAATAAAATTATATTTTATAAATAAGATATTTAAAAAAAAAGAAGAAGAAGCTCATGGTAACACCCTTAAACTGTCTCCATTGTTAGCCTAAGGTTACGGAGTATTATGAAAAATAACGACTCCCAATACATCATAAAAACAAATCAAATTTTAACTATTCATAACCAATCATCATTTATGGCATTCATACTAAAACGAGCTTTAAATTGAGTCTACGAAACCTAAAAATCAATTTGAAAATAATTTAAGACTAATCTGAAACAAAATAGAAAAATGTAGGAAGAACTGAAAACAGGGGTCACACGGCCATGTGGCCAGGCTGTGTGATAGAGCCTAGGCCTTGTGGCCAGACCATGTACAATTCTAAAATAGGGTCGCACGGTCGTGTCGCCAAGCCGTGTAACAACCTGTAACAATGTGTGGCACACGGCCATGTGACAGACCATGTCCCAGGCTGTGTGCACCTAAAATGACTTCTAAAACAAGGCAAATGATCACCCATTTCTTAGGTACCAAACCAAACCAATTTCAACCATTTTCATACATTCAAAACACATTCAAACATACTTAAAACATACCAAAACATTCAACCTAAGTGCCTAACCAATATGCCCTCACTGGCACCACAACTCAAAATCAATCTATCTCACATTTAATAATCACAAGTTCTTACTTATAATCATACCAAACATGCCATTTCATTCCTTTCATTCACATTCATTTTACCAAATTGTCAACCACTTTCAATAAAAACATGAACCAAATACCAAAAGCACTTATATGGACATATATAAGCCAAAACCAAATATATATACACATCCACAAGTATACTTAAACCAAATTTTAACAACATTATCTTAACAAAAGAACTTAAAAGCTCATAGTACATGCCATTCATAACACAACTTCAAAATGATTAAACTTCTACCGAGTTGAAGAAAGGATAGTGTGAATGCTCTGACTTGCTTCCAACTGACCGAGATTTCCGATGATCTACAAGGAAAGAAAGCAACTAACTTAAGCAACCAGTACTTAGTAAGCTCGTATAACGTAAACTTAAACTTACCAAATATGTATTTATTCAAACCATTCATGCATAAATTCATTCATTAGATCATGAGCATATATTTCTTTCTTATTCAACACAAACCTCATAAGGTTAGTAAGTACAAAAATGAAACATATAATCTCAACTTATCATGGAACATGTGATAGTAAACAAGGCAAATATACATTTCATTCATCACATCTCCAATAAGCATCACTCTTTCATTTCAAAGCATTTATACCGACATTTTCCATTTCATCTATCAAGATCATATTACCTTTCATATAAATATATTCATTCGTTTAAGCCTTTATTACCCGTTGAACCAAATGAAATAACATCGGATACTTGGGAAAATGCTTACACAAGTTGTGACTATAACCGTATGTGCTCACACAAGTTGTGAAATGGGTCTACTCAGACGAGCTGTGGGTCGAGATGTTAGGCTACACGATGCTGCTCACATGAGCTGTGGATAATCCGCAACAAATGCAGGACCTCAACCATCGGTAGGACAAAACTATAAATTATCCCTAATGACATGTCATTTGTATCCTAAGCATTTGT
Organism: Gossypium rotundifolium; assembly: GCA_025506655.1. Taxonomy (NCBI): domain Eukaryota; kingdom Viridiplantae; phylum Streptophyta; class Magnoliopsida; order Malvales; family Malvaceae; genus Gossypium; species Gossypium rotundifolium. The sequence goes on from CP106726.1 coordinate 65,877,647, forward strand.
GAGGCTCATACGGGTCACTTTTTGTTTTCCAAACTATTTAAATTTATACATATTATACTTTTTCAACACACATCCATATAGTTCTTATTGTTCAAATATATCCATCAATTTAGCCTTTAATGCAATTTGATCCAAATTACCAATTATCACATAACATTCATTTTAATACTATACATGACATATATGTTTATTAACATTTTGTAACACCCGTCACCCATATTTAACGCCAGAATAAGGTTACGGAGTATTACTAAACTTATAATACAATTAAACATACAATTCACCTACATTTTCAAATTTCAAGTAATCAACATTCAACATCATTCACATTGTCCCTAATACGAGCCTACGAGGCTTAAAACATGCATTAGGAGTGGTTTAGGACTAAATCGATAACTCAAAAATTTTTTGGAACACTTATAATTTTTTTGCAAAATATAGGGGACACACGCCGGTGTGGCCCGACCGCGTTTCTCACACGGCCAAAGACACGCCCGTGTCACAGGCCGTGTGAACATTCGAAATGGGATCATATGGCCGTGTCCCAGCCCATGTCCGAACCCGTGTAACTCTCTGACTTGGGTCACACGGCCAACCACAAGCCCGTGTGCCCTTTCAAAATGGCCTCACATGCCCGTGTGCTAGGCTGTGTGCTAGGTCATGCCAATCTTATAGGGTATACTGACTTATGCCACACGACCAAGTCACACGCACGTGTCTCTGCCCGTTTGGACAAAAATAGGCTATTTACCAAGCCATCTTGCCACCCAAATTTGTATACATCTACACTAGATCAAATGGCACCAAAACATGGCATAAATAGACATTCAACCAACCTCGACTAAGTACAAGTCATACCATTTCAATTTCGTACCAAACCTCACTTTCTCAAATCATTAATATGGTTATTTTCAAACATGCATTATTTTTATCTACATTCACAAACATACCAAATCTCAAATCTCAACCATTTAGTATCCATAATACCAATTTCTCAACAAGCGTCACATATTAATTAACAAACACATAACAAATGCCGTTTGCACATATATATACATGACCAAATAAACCAAAATAAGCCAATTCACATGGCTATGCACAAAATCAAATATTTAACATTACAAGCCATTTCAAATGACTAAATTCATTACCAACACATATACCAAAATGACCAAAGTTCCTATACATGCCATATAACCAAAACATAAGCTCAAAAGTACCAAAATAGAAGCTTATAGTGTGATGAGGTCTCCGACGATTCTCAAATCTGAGTTAGCTTCGAGAACACTATAAAACACGGAAAATAAACAAAGTAAGCTATAAAGTTTAATAAGCTCGTATGCTAAATAAGTAAAACTTACCAACCAACAATTCAATAACATAAACATCATATAATGCAATTCAAATTTGAAGCATAACTTAATATATGTATTTAATCCAAGATTAAGTACAATTTCCATCAAATTCTTCGATTAAATGATCGTATATTTCACATACATACCTGTACAAGCTCGTATTGATCTCATACTCATCCATATCTTTGATATACCCGTTGAACCATTTGGAATACTATCGGATAATCGGGAATCTCGCACCCTATATGCCACATATATAGCCGAAGCTATCTCAATCTCATATCACATATAATGCTCACTCTCGAGCTATCAACGGGTCTGCTCACAAATGCTCAAACAAGCTGACGGTCATGATGAAACTACACAGTGCTACTCACACAAGCTGACGAATATCCACAACACATGCCGGATAACTCAACCACCGGTAGGACGTACAGACCTGCACCCAAATCACATAACCCCTAATGACACGTCATTCGTATCCTAATCTATTCCTAAAGTTTAACCGGGATTTCTTATTTGCCGAATCATCGTCGAACATTTTCGTACAATCATATTCATCAAAAATTTAAATATTAAGCATTTAAAACATAATTTCAATAATGCTTATTAACATACGAACTTACATCGAATGCAAAAACGGTGAAATAAGTCGATTAATTCGATACTTTGTTTTCCTCCCGATCTAAATTTGAATTTCACTTTTCTTGATCTGTATGTAATTAAAATTAACTTATTTAATCATCACTCTAGTCAATTTAGTCCAAACTACACATTAAGGAAACTTTACACTTTTACCCCTAATATTTCAACATCTTTACAATTTAGTCTTTATCTCATAAAAATTCAATTTCATGCAATTAAACCTATACTCATGCTAGCTAAATTTCAATTAAGTCCCTATCAGCCCAAATTTTTCATTTATTTCACAATTTAACCATGAATTTTACATATTTCACAATTTAATCCCTATTTGGACATTTTACTAAAAATCACTTAACAAATGTTGTTTATCTAACAACAAGCATGCATTTTCTATCATCAAACATCAAAATACATCAACATTCATCAATGGAAAATCCCTAAAACTTTAAAATTTTTGCAAATTAGTCCATGGGTTAGCTAGATTAAGTTGCAACAATCTTAAAAACATAGAAATCATTAAAAACGAGACAAAAATCATGCCTTAATGAGCTATATAAGCTTGGCCGAATGAAAACCTAACTATGGATTTTCTTCTCTTCAAATTTCGGCTAAGGAAGATGATAACATCAAAAATTTGGTTTTTGTTTTATTTAATTAACCTTTAATAACTAAATTACAAATTTAACCTTAATGATAAAACATTAAAATCATCTAAATAATATCCATCTTTGTCTACTCACTTTAATAATGGTCTAATTACCACATAAGGACCTTTACTTTAAATTTCTATAGCTATTAGACACCTTTAGCTAATAGAACACAAGTTTTACACTTTACGCGATTTAGTCCTTTTTATCAAATTGAGCATTCAAACGATAAAATTTATTAACGAAATTTTCACACAATCACACTATCATACTATAGACATTAAAATAATAATAAAATAATTATTTTGACCTCATATTTGTAGTCTCAAAACTACTGTTGTGATTTGACTAAAAACGGGTTGTTACACATTTCGTCCAAAACAACAACTTAATAAATTTAATTATTATACGAACTTACCTGAACAAAAACGGCGACGAACACGATGCCGACGACTATTCCGCTAACTTCGCTTTCCCACAAATTATGTCCGATTGATTTGTTTCTTGATCATGCATGAAGAACAAGGCTTGGTCGAATGCTCTCTATGCTCCAATGGTGATTTTTGGTCAAAACAATGAAAGGAAGAAGATGATAGCATTTTGCCTATTTGATTATGTAATTATTTAATTAATTACCAAATTTCCCTTAAGAATTAACTTAACAATTAACAAAACCATGTCCGTCCACTATCTATCTAAATGGTATATTTACCATTTAAGTCCATTAATTCACATTTCCATATCCATTTAACACCTTTATCTAATAGAAACTAACTTTTATAACTTTTACGATTTAGTCTTTTTACTTAATTAATTATCTAAACATTAAAATTTTCTAACCAAATTTTCATACAACCTTATAATAATAGTATAAATAATAAATAATAAAATACTGACTCACTTGTTGGAATTGTAGTCTTGAAACCACTGTTTCCGACACTACTTAAAATGGACTGTTACACTCACTAACATTACTTAAATCATATTCAAACTCTTTCTTTTTTAATTTGTTTTTATAAATAATAATTTTTTATACATCCAGCATTCTTCCTCATCAAATTTTTATTTTATTAGCATTCATATTAGTCATCGTTAAATTTGTCAAGAGCTAACACTATTTTACCCACAACCATCTGCATCAATAATCTTTATTCCAAACTTTAAGGGTAATTTACCTTTTAAAAAATTCATAGAATAACTTTGAATAAAAATAAAATAATATTTTATATTTTATATTTTATATTTTATTCTAGTTACTAATTAAATGAAAATACTTAAATGTTGAATATTAACACATATATATTTTATGGTGATAAGTTTTAGTTTTATATTATTGAAATATTAATAAACATGGATACAAAGTGAAATTAACTTTAACAAATATTTTTCTAATTAATATTAAAAATAAAATATTACACTAATGTCAATATAATAATATGATAAATAATAAAAATATTTTTGACAATTCAAAGTTTTTTTCCAAAATGAACTTATATATTATGAGTTAATTACATTATACATCTTCAAATTATAACTTTCATTTTGTATTGGTCCCTAAATTTTAAAATATTTTAATTACATTTTTAAATTATTGAGGTTATATTAATAAGGTACTTCTATCACTAAAATCATTAATGTAACCGTTAAATGATATGTCAAATATTGTGGCATACTTTAAAATAAAATTTAAAGAAAATACATATTGCAAAAATCTTGGTTATGAGGTTTTGAAGCTTTTACATAAGTTTTATTGCCCACTTTTTTTTTTTGTTTTATTTTAATTTTAGTTTTTACTTTTAAAAATTATGCAGTGACATTTTATTTTTCTTTAAAAATTTATTTTAAATTATGTCACATAAAATTTGACATATCATTTAACGTTTTAATAATTGAAGCATCTAATTGATATAATATCGATAGTATGATGACGTAATTAGACAGTTTTAAAGTTTAAAGGCTAATTTAGAATGAGGTTCATAGTTTGAAGATATTTGATACAATGAACTCATATATTATAGTAATCTATGCTATACTTAAAGGTTCGACTAAATTAGTACCACGAGTTTGTAGGGTAACTAAGATAAAAATGACTAAAAATTATTATTTTAACAAAGTAAAATATATTATTATGAGATTTTTTATATATTTTATATAAAATCAATAAAACTCATATGTAATGGAACTAATCAAAATACAAAGGCAAAAAGGTTACATTATTGCTAAAAATTCTTTAGCTTTCCTTTTTGTCATGTTGGTCATACTTCTAGTCTTACTCAAGAAGTAGATATCACCCGGGTTTAGCTTCTATGACCAATGTATGGAAATGAGCCTTTTCCTCATGATGTTCTCAATTGTTTTTAGTCATCCACACCAATGCTACAAAAATGCATGTTAGGTTAACACTATTATGATCTTTTAGATATTTAATATTATTATTTTAACCAAAATTTTATTTAATTTTTAAATAATTTTCCAATAAATGATTTTTTATATTTTCTCTGTCTACATTATAAGTGCTATAATTTAATATAGATGGAGAGTTTTAATAAATTGTGAATTTGCAAAAAGCAAAAAAATGAAATTATTATTTTGCTGTCATTTCAATATTATGTTGTTATTATTATGTTGTTATTATTTGAATATTGTGTAACTCTTATTTTACTATTAATTTTACTACTATTTTAGAGATATTTGCTTGTTAAATTACACATATCTTAATATTATTTAAGTATAAAATTTTTTAAATTTATTTTCAATTTGTTAGGAAATATTTATTTTAATATTTTTACTATTTTTTATGTATTATATTTTTAATTTTATATAAAAATAAAATAAAAATTTTTAATACTGAGTCAAGCCGAGTTTATTATCTATAATTTGAGTCAGACTTGAATAAAAATTAAATCCATTTTAAAGTTAAATCGAGCCCAAATTTATTAAATAAACCTAAAATTTTATTAAAACCTAAATTGAACTCGACTCCACCCATCTCAACTCATAAACTATTGTAATCATCACAATATTTGTAAATTTAGATAACTTTCTGCAAGAGATTCGAAAATTAATACTCAAAACATCTATAATTTAAATTGGTTTTATTTTTGGAAATGAGGTATTGAGATTCACAATCCGCTTTTGCTGATAATGGTTTGGCTATTTTAATTTTTATTTGGAATATTAAACAATTAATGGAGAAAATGAAAAGAAATATTTTTATTGACAGAAGCAATAAACACATGGCTGATGCATTTCCTCTGAAATGGAGAAAAGGATAATCTATATCTTCAAGTTTATAAGAACTTTTGCAGACCAAGATTTAAGAATATACTTTTCATTATTTATGAATTAACTTCCTCTTTTCTTTTCAATAAAGTTGAAATCGTAGATGGGATATTAAAACCAAAGTTCAAATAACCTTCTTTTCTTTAATGGCTACTACTATCCCTAACCAAACACCCAAATCCAATCCTGCAACAGCAAATGAGCCGGCCAAGGTGGCGGGTAACCCAATATATGATTTTATTGAATTACAAAACCAGATACGTAATTTATGGATGAATAATCAATAATGTGCAAATTTTGTGATGAAATAGCAGTGACGTGGAGAGAAGAAGAACCCGCAGATTACATATTAGAAATCCAAAAGCTTCCGTTTCTTTGGGAAATCCTTTCAAAACCTCAAGTCCGCAGATATGAATCATCTGCATTTGAAGCTTGTGGCTACAAATGGTGAGTCCCTTCAATCAAGTTTTACTTTGAAAGATTCAACTCATTTTGAGAATAGTTTAGACTCGATTTACGGGTTTTTCAAATCAAGTGTTAAACTTCGTTTGATTGTTTTATTTACACTTTAAAAGGATTCATACTTGGTGTTTTCCAGATAATAAATCAGAGTTGATTATTTTTTTGCAGGAGTTTGATATTGGACCCGGAATTCGAAAATGGAGATGTCTACCTCTCTCTTTACTTACGAAATATGGGCATTCAACATCTTGGCCAAAATTTGAAGATTGATGCTCTTATAATTTTTTTTGTATATCATTATGAAATGAATCGATACATCACCATTCAAGGTAATATAGTTAAGTCTGTTCATGAGTAGGAACAGATCTAATGGGTCGAGTGATTCATATATAAATATTGATTATAAAATTTTTAAAATTGGACTGTAGTGTCATACTGATTCCCAAGTCTGTTTTGGTTTCCAAATTAAAATGAATATAGATGGGAAAGTGAAACGATTCAGTGCAGAAATGGAAGAAAATGGATTTTCTCGACTAATGCTTCTCACTAAATTCATCGATTGGCTGAATCTCGAAAAAAACACCTGCAAATTTGGAGTCGAGGTTTTTGTTGTAAAAACTGGATCCCTTAATCATGAGGTGGGCCAAAACCCAGAAAAGGAAAAAGGGGAATGTTGTTGTTCCATCCTTGACCTCCTTGGAAAAGACCCTGTTACTTGGCTCATCCAGAACTTCTCCAACTCATCTGAACCTCACTCCGTCCAGTTTAGTATGGGGAATTATAAATGGTACGTTTACCACTTTTTTTTTTTTTTTCGGAATCAGAAAGGTGTTGAATAAATATTATGATTATTTGTTCAGGGAATTACAACTTTATCCCATAGGTGTTCCGGAGGTGAAGAGAAAATATTTATCCATTTACCTTCACTTACAAAACTCGGAAAAGGTTGAAAGTGGAAACAATTTGCATGTGCAATTGGAACTGGGAATTAAGTCAAACAGTCCAAGCAATCCCGGAAGAGGTGAATCTGAATACGATCCAACAAAACCCAGAACAGGTGAGTTGAATGTATAATTACTGAATACTAGTTGCAAGGCTTGATTTACATACTATTAAACAAAGTGTAAATTGTGATGTAGGTAATGCATGGTTTAGCAGATCTCAGAGTTGTTGGGGGTTCCCATACTTTATGAAGTTGGCAGATCTAAAACAGACGACTGGCCTTATTAATGATGATGCTTTGACTGTCGAAGCCAAATTTAATTCCATTTACGTTATCCAAGATCTTGCCCCTGAACCATACGCCGCCAAGTTACAGTAACTTGTTCCATCCAAACATCATCATAAAATTACTCATTGTATGTATTTCTTAATTTGCAGATTGCGATCTTGAATAGAACCAAAAAATAATATTTAAATTACATAAACACGTTTTGTTTGCATTGTGAATTTAACAATAGTAAAATAGTGGACCTAGATGTAAATTATGTATTCAATCACATGAGTAACAGAATTTGAAATCGCAAAATTACAATCATAATTTAATATTGTGGTTGTAATCTCCGAGTAAAAGACATTGAATAATTACACAGTTGTGAAAGAGCTAAACATGCAATAAACCCCACCAAGGCCGATTAAAATAATTTACTAAATTTCTCGAAAAAGGTTGTTCGTCCATCAACGGACAATGCCTCTCTGTAAAAAAACTAATACAAAGCCCCATTGATGGGAGAGCATCGATCGATCAGTGATTGATAGCATTTATTTGCGTTACACATTTTACAATTGTCGGGAATCTAGAAATGGTTGGAGGCGCCGGGCCAATGCATTTATTGCTTAATCAAGTTTCTAATAACATATGGAAGTATGCCGCCATTGTTGAAGTAGGCCAATTCAACCTGCAATTTTAAACATCCGTCAGTTCTGCTTTTATTCACCTCATCTTCAATAACTTCAAATAGGCAGCTTTTAGGAGTTTAAAATATGCTTATGTCAAATATGTATTCATATCCAACGCTCGCACCTCCAAATAACATAAAGGACTAGATTCTCTGTGAATATAAACATAAGGTATAACTTCAAATTATTCTCGTGAAGGACCCTCTAAGCATATACAAAAACATAGAAAACTTGAATGTATCTATGCCAAACATATATTTTAAAAGCACACCCGAATCCAAATATCGTAAATTGACACTTTCAAACCGAGTCAATTTAGATATTTGCAAATAACCATGTCAAGGACTAAGGAGTAGCATATTTAGACCTATATTGTTTTGACTCTTTATTTTTCTTAACTATTCATGTTTGACATTTTTAGACATGTTATAAGAATATGACCCTACAAAGACCCTCCAAATATATATGAAAACCTAGGAAAACTGAATTACCCGTGTTAGAACCACTCGAATCTGACACTTATATCTGAGTCCAAAAAGTCAATAATGTAGATTCAAACAAGGGGAGCATTTTTCATAAATAAAACTGTTAATGCAGGGATAGTCACATGATAGCAGATGATAAAACACAATGTATACTGCACTATTTCTGCACAAAAAGATATATTTGAAACAATTCTGTACCTCAGTGTCAAAGCGGACAGTGCAGGTGAAAGACTTCCCATTATCAGTCGAGACAGTCACATCTTGACCGGGTCTTATATCGGTTATTTTGCTTGGGAGATCTATGGTATAACGCTCATGACCGGTTAAACCTACTGTGTCGGCGTCCTCCCCAGACTTAAAACAAAGTGGAATGATGCCCATTCCTACCAAATTACTTCGATGGATTCTCTCAAAACTTTTGGCAATTACTGCTTTTACTCCCTGTCATGCAACAAAGTTACTAAGGTGAACAAAACAGCAAGCATGCAAGCTACTCCAGTTGGACTCACTAAAAAGAACTAAACTGTCTCTTTCATTGTTGAGTCAAGCTCCAGCAGCTTGGGCTATGGAGCTCAATTTTTTACTGGATATATGAGTTTAACTAAACTGAATTCGTTTTGTTCTTTTTAGTTTTGAAGCAAGCTCAAACTCTAAAATTGAAACTCAATTGAGTTTTAACCAAGCTTCAAGAATCAAATTCTGAATGGAGCTCAAGCGTGTTAAAGTTTTAGTTCGACTTGGCTTAATTACACCTGTACACAGAGCACACCAAAAGACCAATAAGAATTTCTTCACAGCGGCCAAATCAAGACTTACCAATAGCATTGGACCTTTTGCAGCCCAATCTCGGGAGCTACCACTTCCATATTCAGCTCCAGCCAAAACAATGGTGTCATATCCTGCATCCTTGTACCTCTGAAATTACAGATTGATTGTTCAGCTAACTATGCGTATAATTTGACAGCATATATAATCTCATATTGTATTTAAAACAAATCAAAACCAATGATTTGATTGTAGAATTGACATTTATTGGAAACAACAAATCTATAACAAAAGTAGTGCTAAATCAAGATTTGTTGTGTAATAAGGTAACAAATTGGGTTTATATGAAGTGTGATAGACTTCAAAATTGAAGAACTCACCATTGCTGCATCAAATACATAAGAGTTTCTCTCCTGTAGGGACATGTACCGTTTTTGGGCCAACTTCCCCATTCAACAGCTTGTTCACAAGGCGAATGTTAGCAAAAGTTCCTCGTGCCATCACTTCATCGTTACCGCGACGACTTCCATAAGAGTTGAAGTCCTTGCGCTCCACCCCACGGTCAAGTAGGAATTTTGCAGCAGGACTGTCTTTATGGATGCTTCCTGCAGGAGAAATGTGATCTGTTGTGATACTGTCACCAAAGTTCAACAAGCAGTAAGCATCTTTCACGCCATGGGCTCCAGGAGGCTCCATGGTCATGTTCTTGAAGTATGGAGGCTCATGAATGTAGGTTGAGTTGGGGTCCCATGAGTACATAGTGGAAGAAGGAACTGATAGCTGACTCCACATGGGATTGCCTTTTGTAATAGCCTCGTAAGTACTTTTGAACATCTCTGGCAAGACACTGGATTGGACAGCCTAAAACAGCAGAAAAGCTCAAGCTTATAAGTTTCATGCTTAAACACGTGAAATTTGCAATTTTAAGCAAACTGCAAGTTTAGGGTGTCTACCTCTGCAATTTCTTCAGTAGAAGGCCAGATGTCCTTGAAATAGACACTCTTACCATCCTTCCCAGTTCCAATTGGCTCCTTGTCAAAGTCAATATCAACCTGAAAAGTCCCCATAGTTACTGATAATAAAAAATGATACTGCAAAAGCTACTAGTCCATCAAAAAAATGAAATGCACTGATCTAAGTGACTCAATTCTAAAACATATATTATTGAATAATTCTTATTGAAAAGCAACTGACATTTTTTTTCCAAGGAAATTAAAACTAAATGCACAAGAATTAACTAATTTAGAAGATAACCATCATTGAACTCTCCAACATTCTGAGTTAACATCAGATTATATATGGGTTATATATATGATAACATTAATCTCGGTAAATATTTAACAAACATAAGCATAACCAGTAAATAATTAGGTATTATGTACCGTGCCAGCAAGGGCATATGCAACCACTAAAGGAGGTGAAGCAAGGTAGTTGGCTCTTGTTAAGGCATGAACACGACCTTCAAAATTCCGGTTCCCAGAAAGCACAGCGGACGCTACAATGTCTGTGTAGAATATTCAAAATATTTTAGATTAGCCAGTTAAAAACTGAAACATTAAAATTGGCAAGGAATAAGATTAACATGTTAAAGTGTAACACAATATTTGAGTATTTACACGCTTACATTATGCAAATTATGAATCCCAAAAACTTTTACAGTTAGAATGTTCAATGGTACCGTTTTCTGAAATAGCAGAGGCAACTGGTTCATCCAATTCTCCTGAATTTCCAATACAAGTTGTGCAGCCATATCCAACAATATGGAAGCCCTGCTTATTCAAATATTCTTGCAACCCACTGCATCATATAAACCAAAATTAGTGAACATATTTCTTATGATTATATAGAAATATTTTATAAAAAGGATTTTCACTCCAAATCCATTTCAGATGCAAGTAGAAATTAAGGAATACCTCTGCAGAAAATATTTTGTAACAACTCCTGAACCCGGTGCAAGACTTGTCTTTATCCAAGGCTTGACCTGTAGAACAATTATACAAGCAAAATTCACTTATTCACATTAATATTAGTATTCATATAGTTCAAGGAAAGGCAAGCAAGTATGAATACATTGAAAAGGGGTTTTTAAGAAGAAAGAGAAGGTGCAGAATGGGAAGAAAAGATAGCAGGAGATATTGCAGAGAAGGAAAGAGCAGCAGAAACATAAAAATAGAAAAATGCCAAACCTGTAAACCAAGTTCACAAGCCTTTTTTGCAACAAGACCTGCCCCAAGCATGACACTAGGATTTGATGTATTGGTGCAGCTCGTAATAGCAGCAATCACAACACTGCCATGCCTAAGCTCTGCTGGTTGTCCGTGGAACGAAAATTTTGCCACTTTGTCCTGTGCCTCTTTTGGCACAGCAAAGCCCTACAACATATGGAAAGACATTCGGCAGAATGCTTAAAAGTTTCAAAAGAAAATAATTCTAATAAATTTACACCTTGAAGGGAAGAAGTTCTGATAAAACTTGGTCTATTTCATTTCCTACCTAATCATATTATTTTTATCCTTTAGTTTTCCACAGTTTGATTCTCTTACTTGAGTCACCCACTTCTTAGAAAAGCAGTACATGGATTAAGGTCTAGATCGTAAGAGGGTTAAAAGTCTAGAAACAGGGAAAAAGAAGAGAGAGAATTGTCCACATAATGATTCAAATGAACATGTCATAAGTGAAGTGGCTTTCTTTTTCCATGTTTCAGATTCATGATTGAATATTTAACACAATTACAAGTTAGGTGCCAGATTATGGTCATGATTTTTTTGAAAGTTATGCTACACACAGAGTATGTAATCAAAGGTATTTGGCTTTAAGGTTTGAGCCAGGTAAATATTACTTTATTGATCATCATACTTCAATATCAAATCGTTAGTGCTTTGTTTAACTAACCAAAGGAAAGTTAAAGAAACAAATTGTCAATTATTTCATGGTAAATAATTGTTTACGTAAAACAGACGATGAGCAGTAGTGAGGACATAGATAACAACAAAGATGTGGAGCACATTCAAGACTCACCTTGAAACCAGCTTTATTATTAAGACAAGAATTCCAATCACTCTTCATTTCTCTCAAAGGAACACGATCATGAGGTCTGGAAAGAATAGCAGCAGTTACGTCGAAATAGTACAACAAATCATATTTAATATTTAAAAAAGAAGCTAATTCCCTGACAAAACAAACAAGAAAAGTGGCAGAAAAGAAAAACCTCTTTGGTCCTGATATACAGGGTTCAACTTCAGCAAGGTTTAATTCTAGATATGATGTGTACACTCTTTCTTGTTGGGGCTGAACATATCAAGACCAGGTTGGGGAGGAAGCACAAGTAGAAGAGTAAAGAATTAGACTAGTTATTTTGAATACAAGTTAAACAACCGGAATCTGACAAGCGTAAAGGACAATTAAATGAAAAAGGAAGAAAAGTTCTTGCCTCATTGTGGTCGACGAAAATTTTATTTGCACGGAGATATGATTCTATCATTGCCACCTGAATTTGAGGACAAGATGTCATCTAGTGCTTCAGTTTCAATAATTGCAGATTGTGGGCTGTTATAGGATGTAGTAGAAAACTCACAGTTTCATCACTTCGGCCGGTCAATTTCAGATACTGCAAAGTAACATGATCTACAGGGAAGAATCCCATAGTTGCACCATACTCAGGAGACATATTAGCAATGGTAGCCCTGTCAGCCAATGAAAGTTCACTCAGACCGTCCCCTATAAATTCATACAGAATAAAAAGGTTATAAAATATTTGATAGCCAGACATTAAGAAACTAAGAGTAACTTGCAACAAACCTATGAAAAGTAATTACCATAAAACTCAACGAATTTGCCAACAACACCGTGCTTCCTCAGTATTTGTGTCACAGTTAGAACCAAGTCTGTAGCTGTCACACCATTTCTTAATTTTCCAGATAACTTGAATCCGACAACACCAGGCAAAACCATGCTCATAGGCTTTCAATTTCAAAATCATTAATGTTAGGAAAAAAGGATAGAAGAGATGCATATTCAAGCAAGTGAACAAGAACATGAACAGTATGGTTAAAAAAAAGAGTAAAATAAGAAAAGTTGGATAGTATATAGGGTAACAGAATCACAAACAATTATTGTCAAAGTCAGTTGAAGTATCATCATCATCTTATTCTGTTATAACGTTTGACACAAAAACAAAAGAAGCCAAAAACGGTTGATATAGACGAAAAATAATTAATGTGAGATACAGATCACATGCACACATCAAATTATGCGGCAACTTTAGTTAAAAGAGGCTTCACAAATCCTTCGTTGAAAGTTCAGGCTCATTTTTCACTTTTATTTTAGCATGTCATATAGAAACATGAACTGGCAAATATTAAATAGAAGAGAACTGTGTTGTACTCATCATTGAGGTATAGAGTTTAACCAGAAACTACTGAAATCATCACCAAACAAACCACCAAAATTTGGCGAAAAATATAGTTCTACGGAAACCTACCTGACCAAGCATGGCTGCCTCAGCTTCAATACCACCAACTCCCCAGCCAGCTACTCCAAGACCATCTATCATAGTTGTATGGGAATCAGTTCCAACCACACTATCAGGGTAAAGCATGCCGTTGGTGTTGAAAACAACTCGTCCAAGATATTCAAGATTAACCTAAAATTTTACAGTGTCAACTCAATTGGCCACCATATTTACATGGATTAACTGTCTATGAAAAATTCAAATTAGTGAAAATGTAAGCTTATTTGTTCATTACTTTTCATCAGTTACTAAAAAATTTTCTGCACATAGATCATTAAGGATATGTCGACTATTATGTTAAAAAGTGTCGATTGCACTTTGCATTCTGTTTCCATATAAATACCTGATGCACAATACCAGACCCGGGAGGAACAACAAGCATATTATGGAAGGCAGAAAATCCCCATTTAAGGAAAGAAAACCTTTCCTTGTTCCTTTGAAACTCAAGCTCCATGTTTGCTTGCACTGCATTTTCTGATCTTGTTACATCAACTTGAACTGAATGATCAATGACAAGATCTACCGGAACCTGAATATTTTCAGTGAACAAACTTTAGAGAGAAGATTGTTATCTTATTTCAATTAGGTTACAGATATTTATAGGTAGAACTAATTACAAATAAGTAATTAATCCCTAGAAATCAGTAATTTCCTAAGAATTAGAGATTAATATTAGATCCTACTATACAAGGTAATTCCTAGGACTAAGGCAAGTAATATGTCCCTAATCTTAGGAATTCTAACACTCCCCCTCAAGCTAGTGTAGATATTTATCAAACCCAGCTTGCTAATGAGTTCCGTGAACATGTTCCTCTTCAAGCTTTTATTAGCATGTCTGCAACTTGTTGCCTGGTAGGTAGATAGGTGATGCATACCTCTTCGAGTCAATTTTTCCTTGATGAAGTGGCGATCTATCTCTATATGTTTGGTGCGATCGTGGTGAACAGGGTTATGAGCTATGCTGACAGTTGCTTGGTTGTCACAATACATCTTTATATGTCTAGTGTAGAGCACTTTTAGTTCTCCCATTAGTCGTTGTATCCAGATTCCTTCGCATATGCCGTGGGATAGTGCTCGATACTCTACTTCTGCACTACTGCGTGCTACAACAGGTTGGTTTTTGCTTCTCCATGTCACAAGATTGCCCCACACATAGCTACAATAACCACTTGTAGGCGTCATCATTGAAAGACCACCTTGATCTGCATCGATGTAAATTTCCACACTTCGGCTGGCAGTTTTCTTGATGTGTAAGCCTTTACAGAGGTCCCCTTTAGATATCTTAAAATTCTATAAGTAGCTTCCAAGTGTTTTTCTCGTGGAGCATGCATATATTGGCTGATAACACTCACACCAAATGCTATGTCTAGACGGGTGTGAGATAGTAGATGAGTTTTCCTACCAGTCGTTGATATCTCCCCCTGTCGACTTCTTCCCCATCTTTATCAGTTCCCAATTTAATATTGAATTCCATGAGAGTTTCGACTGGTTTACACCCCAACATTCCAACCTTAAATAATAGATCAAGGATATACTTTCTTTGAGAGATGGAAATCCCTGTTTTAAACCTTGCTACTTCCATTCCAAGGAAGTACTTAAGGTTCCCTAAGTCCTTAAGTTTGAATTCAGCATCAAGAAATTCTTCTAGACTTTCAATTTCACTTGAATCATCCTCAGTTAATATTATATCATCTACATAAACAATAAGGATGCAGCATTTCCCACCTTTCGAATGCTTGTAAAACATGGTATGATCTGTCTGTCCCTAGGTGTAGTTCCTTTGATCATAGCCTTGGCAAAGCAGCTGAACCATGCCCTTGGAGACTGTTTCAACCCATATAAGGATTTCTTCATCTTGCATACTTGGCCCTTGCTTTCTTCAAACCTGGGTGAGAAATCCATGTACACTTCCTCATTTAACTCTCCATTGAGAAATGCATTTTTTACATCCAATTGAGTCAAAGACCAATCCATGCTGATAGCTAGGGATAGAAGAACTCGAATGGTGTTTAGTTTGGCAACCGGTGCGAACGTCTTGTTGTAGTTTAGACCATAGGTTTGGGTAAAACCCTTAGCAACAAGACGAGCTTTGTGCCGATCAATGCTGCCATCAGGTTTAAACTTTGTGGTGAATATCCATTTGCATCCTACAGTCTTCTTCCCACTAGGTAGATCCGAGACTTCCCAAGTTTCATTTGCCTTGAGAGCCCTCATTTCTTCCATTACAGTTTTCCTCCACTCAATAGATTCAAGAGCCACTTCTATATTTTTTGGTGTTTCTACAGAATCAACATTAGATACAAAAGCTCTATAAGACTTAGATAAATTTTCATAGGACACAAACCGGGAAATAAGGTGTTGAGTGCAACTTCTTGTGCCCTTTCGAACAGTAATTGGAAGGTAGGTGGATGGCGATAAATGTGAGACTTCTATTTCGAAACAGTCCTCGGTTGAGGATGAACTTGGCACTACTGTCTCAGCTTCAGGAGGACGCTGTCGTCGAGAATAAACTTGTAGTTCTGGAGCCTATTCTTGCTGCCTCTCTGGATCAGGTGGCTGCCCTATTTCCATTTCTTGCTGCACAGGGGAACCACTGTCTAAATCTGAAACTACAATAACACCTGATTTGTAGGCTTGGTAATGGTGGTAGGATCATGAGGTATAATGAAGAGGGTGTTAAGAGTCTCATCTTCATTAAGAGTCTCCCCCTGAAGATGAGCTGCTGTAAGGTATGGTTTATTCTCAAAAAAGGTGACATCCCGAGAGATAAATAGTCGACGAAAGGTAGGTGAATAACATTTATAGCCTTTTTGTGTTGGAGAGTAGCCAATGAAAGCACAAGTATGGGCTCGAGGATCAAGTTTGGATTGATTTGGCTGGTGATTATGGACAAAAGCTTTGCAACTGAAGATTTTGGGTGGAAGATTAGGAACACGAAATAAGGGAAAAGCCTTTTGAAGGATATTTATAGGTGTTTGAAAATTTAGAACCTTTGATGGTAGTCAATTTATGAGATAGCAGGCTATTAGGACAGCTTCTCCCCACAGGTATTTTGGGACCCCCATAGTGAACATTAGTGAACGAGCCACAGCAAGGAGATGACGATTTTTTCTCTCGGAAATCCCATTTTGTTGAGGGGTGTCAGTACAAGAACTTTGGTGTATGATGCCTTGTTCTGCAAGATAAGGACTCAGGACAGAATTAAAATATTCTCTCCCATTGTCAATACGGAGAGTATGTATGGTAGAGTTAAACTGGGCTCGAATCATTGAATGAAAGTTTTGAAAGACTTTAAGTGTTTCTGATTTTTCTTTGAGAAGGTAAACCTAACAAATCCTAGTATGGTTCATTCTCAAAAAAGGTGACATCCCAAGAGATAAATAGTCGACGAAAGGTAGGTGAATAACATTTATAGCCTTTTTGTGTTGGAGAGTAGCCAATGAAAGCACAAGTATGGGCTCGAGGATCAAGTTTAGATTGATTTGGCTGGTGATTATGGACAAAAGCTTTGCAACTGAAGATTTTGGGTGGAAGATTAGGAACACAAAATAAGGGAAAAGCCTTTTGAAGGATATTTATAGGTGTTTGGAAATTTAAAACTTTTGATGGTAGTCGATTTATGAGATAGCAGGTTGTTAGGACAACTTCTCCCTACAGGTATTTTGGGACCCCCATGGTGAACATTAGTGAACGAGCCACAGCAAGGAGATGACGATTTTTTCTCTCGAAAATCCCATTTTATTGAGGGGTGTCAGTATAAGAACTTTGGTGTATGATGCCTTGTTCTGCAAGATAATGACTCAGGACAGAATTAAAATATTCTCCCCCATTGTCAATACGGAGAGTATGTATGGCAGAGTTAAACTGGGTTCGAATCATTGAATGAAAGTTTTGAAAGACTTTAAGTGTTTCTGATTTTTCTTTGAGAAGGTAAACCTAACAAATCCTAGTATGGTTCATTCTCAAAAAAGGTGACATCCCGAGAGATAAATAGTCGACGAAAGGTAGGTGAATAACATTTATAGCCTTTTTGTGTTGGAGAGTAGCCAATGAAAGCACAAGTATGGGCTCAAGGATCAAGTTTGGATTGATTTGGCTGGTGATTATGGACAAAAACTTTGCAACTGAAGATTTTGAGTGGAAGATTAGGAACACGAAATAAGGGAAAAACCTTTTAAAGGATATTTATAGGTGTTTGGAAATTTAGAACTTTTGATGGTATTCGATTTATGAGATAGCAGGTTATTAGGACAGCTTCTCCCCACAGGTATTTTGGGACCCCCATGGTGAACATTAGTGAACGAGCCACAGCAAGGAGATGACGATTTTTTCTCTCGGAAATCCCATTTTGTTGAGGGGTGTCAGTACAAGAACTTTGGTGTATGATGCCTTGTTCTGCAAGATAAGGACTCAGGACAGAATTAAAATATTCTCTCCATTGTCAATACGGAGAGTATATATGGTAGAGTTAAACTGGGTTCGAATCATTGAATGAAAGTTTTGAAAGACTTTAAGTGTTTCTAATTTTTCTTTGAGAAGGTAAACCTAACAAATCCTAGTATGGTCATCAATGAAAGTTAGAACCACCTAGCCCCTGTAATATTTTTCACTCGGCTGGCTCCCCATAAGTCACTATGAATTAAGGAGAATGGTTGGGACTGATTATAGGGTTTCAATGGGTATGGTACACGGGTGTGTTTGGATAATTGGCAGATTTCACATTTCAAGGAATCAACATTTTTATTTCTAAATAACAGTGGAAGGTGTTTCTTCAAGTACAAGAATTTTGGATGTCCTAGTCTACGGTGCCATAACATAATTGTATCTTCCTTGGAGATAGATAGAGCCAACCCTTATTGTCTACTGTCTTTATTCCAAATATAGAGACCATGATCAACTTTAGCAGTGCCAATCATCCTCCCTTATTTTTGTTCCTGTACCACACAACCAATTGCAAAAAATTCAGCAAGAACACTTTCATCCTTAGTTAGTTTACTAATTGAAAGTAAATTGCAGGATAGGTTTGGAACATGTAACACTCCATCAAGAGAAAAATTCTTTGTTAATTGTATTTTTCCAACACCAGCCACAGGTGAGTAAGAGCCATCAGCAATACAAATTTGGGACTGATTATGACAGGGTGTATAGATGCAAAACAAGGTAGAGTTACCTGTCATATGATCGAAGGCACCAAAATCGAGTATCCAAGAAGATTGATTGTTAGGTTCAAAAGTATTGGTGAGGGCAATACCTTGAGTGGCTAGGGATACTTGAGCAGTGGTAGTGCCTAGTATCTTATAGAGTGCCTCAAGTTTATTTTTGGTTAGACGGACATCAAGAGTTTCATCTGCAGCAGTGGAGGTGTTAGAAGATACTAGTGCAGCCTTATTGTCCTTCTAATTTTTTTTCAGATAACCATGTAGTTTGAGGCACCTTTCCTTTGTATGTCCTACACGGTTACAGTGGCTACACCATGGCCTGGTTGAGCCTGAATCATTCCCAGTACAAGGCTTTTGTGGTTGTGGGCCTCTGGAGATAAAGGTCGAATTTTCAGTGGGACGGTGACCAGCAGTTGTCACAGGTTTAGTTTCTTTTAAATCCCCCAACATGACAAGTTGACGCTTTTCTTCTCTTCTAACTTCTGCAAATGCTTCACCAATGGTTGGTAGAGAGATTCTACCCAGAATTCGACCACGAACCTCATCAAGTTCTCAGTTCAGTCTTACTAGAATCTCATAGAGACATTCCTTGTTGAGGTGAGTCATAAACTTAGTATGTTCCTTGCCTTCTCCCCAGTCTGCCTTATAGTACATGTCCAGTTCCTACCGCAAAACTTTTAGGTTATTGAAGTACTGAGTTACTTCAAGTGTTCCTTGTCGAATATCTTTCAATTTCAGTTTGATCTCAAATACTTGAGAGGCATTTTCAAGATCCGAGTAATTTTATTTAATTGCATCCCACATATCTTTTGCAGTTTTGAAGAAGAGGTAGGTAGGACTAATATGGCCTTCCATTAAATTGATAAACCAAGCCATTACAATCAAGTTGTTGAGTTCTCGGTGCCATAAGTTGGGTTTGTTGTGGCTGGTCATAGGAATTCTCCATTAATATACCCTAGTTTTCCACGACCACGGATCACCATAATGACAGATTGGGACCACCGTAGGAAATTTTTCCCATCTAGCTGATGGTTAGTGATCATAAGGGAGGAATTAAGGTCCCTTGAGGAGTTCCTTGATTGGTGTTTGGAATCATTTGTGAGGTTTCAAGAGACATTGAAGAGAGGGGACGTTTGGAACAAGAGATTAGAGAAGTCGAAAAAATTCCAAAAGCTCTTGATACTATGAACAAACTTTAGAGAGAAGATTGTTATCTTATTTCAATTAGGTTACAGATATTTATAGGTAGAACTAATTACAAATAAGGAATCAATCCCTAGAAATCAGTAATTTCCTAAGAATTAGAGATTAATATTAGATCCTACTATACAAGGTAATTCCTAGGACTAAGGCAAGTAATCTGTCCCTAATCTTAGGGATTCCAACATTCAGCAACACACCGTAAGGATAGAGTAAACAATTACTTTATTGCACAATAGCCAGGCATGTTGTAACAGGACCTGTGGCATTTGAAAGTTCATGTTTTTGAATTGATATCAAATAGAAAATTCTATATGACTTCCCATAAATCATCCACAGTAGCCAACAGGATCAAAAATTGAAAAGAAAGATATCTCACATTGAGAATGCATGACAAATGGTGGTTGAAGATGATTTTGTACTAACTATGACATTAATATGACATGGAGAAAATTTCTCAACACAACCTTATAAAGGCAAAAATATGAAAATATTGCAATCTTAAACTATGGCATCTAGAAACCGTCCATCCCTCCAAAAATAATAAATGTTTGAAGATACTCCAGAACTCTCATCACGATAAATATTCATGTAATTGATGTAAACAAACGCACAAAAGATTAATCTTGTTTGTATCACTGCCAAGCTTGTGCATAGCATCACGCATACAAGCAAGGTCGACCACAGCAGGCACTCCAGTGAAATCCTAGCCAAACAAAAAAGGAAAGAAAGGAAAAAGAATGATTTAAGATAAACAAAGCATCAATTGTTTCTTTTGGTAAAGATGTGCATTTATGCACATACAGACATAAACTAGGCTTATCAAATACCTGCAAGAGCACACGAGCTGGCTTGAAGGGGATTTCTACTTGCTTTGGTGATGTATTTTGCCAATCAATAATTTTCTCAACATCCTCCTTCTTGACTTGAAGTTGTCATAGTTACGAACCGCAGATTCAAGCAAGATTCTTATAGAGTAGGGTAGTTTATCTATTATATATAGAACAGAAACAAGGAATAGATATGATCAATCACACAATGAAACTGGAGACATGCATGAAGTAATACATCAAATTCATCAAGTGAATAGATATAAATTTAATTTCCATGAGAAAATTTACCAATCCTTGGATCATTCAGGGCAGGCAAGCTATAGAACTTTCCAAACTCGCCACCACCTAGCTTCGGAAGACTGGTCAGGACTGCCTTAAAAGGATGTTCAGCAGCTGAAAATCATAAAAATAGTTGAACGATAAAATTTATCACCTGATAGTTTTTCAGTTTAGTTATCAACTTCAACATACTTCACATGATTAAAATCTTGAGGGAAAAAAAAAACATCTATATACATATATAGGTATACTCACAAACATAACAATCTTTATACTGATTTCATAATACAATCCATCCCTTTTATCCTGTAATTAATAATGAAATATTAGTTAAATTGATTCCGATGAATAAAATTTTAAATCTGAGGCTTATCATTAATTGGACCCGGTCAAGCAACCTAAGATTTTGACTAGAGTCTGAGACCTTAAACTAATCTAAACTACATCAGTAAATAAAATGTTGAATTTAAGATCGGATAAAAAAATCCATCAAAATAAACAAAGCTATATAGCAGTACCCATAGTGGAAAACTTCCTCTCGAGCCGTTCGATGACTGGATTAACAGCTCTGATCTGAGCACGAAGGCTAAAAGGAGATCTCCAATCGAGACGGTGGCTCCATCGCGGAGAACAATGGAAGGAACGAACGGCGGCGGAGGCAAGAGATCATTGGTGATTGAGAAGCGAAGGAGAGTTGGACTGAGATTCCGAAACGAAGAATGAAAGAACCGAGTTCGAGAGTATGAAGACGCTGCTCTTAAGAGAGAGGAAGAAGCTGAAGATGAGACCGCCATCATAGATCGCAGGATTTAACGTAAAAAAGTGGCAGTAACCAGTTAGCAGAAGAAATTCATGTCCAAGTTCTGGCTCTTTTTTCTTTTTGAGAAAGGCGTGTGGAGAGTGAACGCAGCTGATTGCCTAGCGCTTAAATTAGATATTTGTATCCAATGACTATTCCAGTTCTGTTAAAAAGAAAATTGTTCCATTTATCACTATTATTCTCTACCAATCAATTATTTTAATTCACTAATTTGTTTAATTTAATTTTTTTATTTTAACCAATAATTTTATCAAAAATATTTTCATAAGAGTTTGATGTAAATAAACAATAAAATTTGATTTTAAATGCGCTTAAATTTTACATAAATTGAGAATAATTTTATTTTTAATTAATTTTATATTCAAATAACGAATCACACAATTCGATAAAAAATTTAATTACGTTGTTACCATATTTAATTTCATTTTAAGAAAATTCAACTCTTGGTTAATGCAATCATGAATGAGTTGTTAAATTATTTCTTTATAATTAATTATTATCACTTTGATACCATCTATTTTTCAGCTTTTTTATTAAAATAACTCAAATAAATTAATTAATTATCAAAATAACTCACATTTTTAATTAAATACTAAAATGACCTAAAACCTACAGTAAATTTAGGTGGAGCCAAATTAAATGGCTCCACCAACTTAACACGTTAGCATAGGGGATTAAAAAATAATTTTTTGGTGGAGCCATTATAAAATACAAGGGAAATACTATAAAATCTGAAAAATTAGGGGCCTTTAAAATAATTTTCCAATTTTTAGTGGAGGCATTTGAAATGGCGCCACCACCCCTACTGCCATTTTTTTTTTTTAATTTTGTCTCTTTTTTTTTTACTTTTTTGGGTATTTAAAAAGTTGAGAGCCTAAAAAGCAATTTCCCCTTTTTTTGGTGAAGCCATTTGAAATGGCACCACCACCTTCTGATACCTTTTTTTTTTACTTTTATATTATTTTCTTATTTTATTTTGTTTAATTAATTTAAATTATTAATTTTAAAAAAATTTGTAATGTATATATAAAATGTTTTATAATATATTTTTAAATAATTTTTTTAACTTTAGATATATATTTTTTAATTATTTTAAATATTATAATTTTTATTTTTTCTAGTTTTAAAAAATTTAGGGCTTCAAAAGTAATTTCTCCTTTTTTGGTGGTGCCATTTGAAATGGCGCCACCACCCTCCTACACCCTTTTTTTCTTTATTTTGGCTTTTTTTTACTTTTTTATTATTTTATTATTTTATTATTTTCTTTTTTCTTTTATATTATTTTATTGTTTTATATTATTTATTTAATTTATATTATTAATTTTAAAAATTTGTAATGTATATTTAAAATGTTGTATAATATATTTTAAAAATTTAAATATGATTTTTAGATTATTTTTTAAAATTTTAGATATATATATTTGAAATTATTTCTTTATAAATTTTAAATTTATTGTTCAAATTACTTTTGAAATTATTAGTTTTATAATATTTAAAATGTATATTTAATCTTATAGTAATTTTACATAGAATTTTTTAAATTAAAATTTTTAATTTTTTTCTTATTTTATTTAAAGAATGAATTAAAAAATAAATATATTATTTTATAACTAATCACATCATGTCAGTGATGTGACTATTAATAAATTTAAAAATAAATATACAAAATTTTGTAATATATATAGGGGTGGGGCTTGGTCCCCCACCGATAGAAATTTGAGAATAGCCAGACCAGGTAAATACTTATATTGTATTTTTATATTTTCTAGTTAATGTAATATAATAAATAATTGTTGTATTTATGTTTTTTTATATTGTACAGATATCAAGATGTCTTCTAGAGTAAATACGGATCACACATCATCGATGATCGACGAAACAGTAAAGTTATTTATAATTGAAATAAAAAATCGTTTTAGTTTCTTATTTTTTCTTGCTAATCGCTATTCTATTGAACGTGTTTTGACTGCTTTAAAATACTTATCTCTATTTAGTTGTTATTATTCATTTTAACTATTTTCTTGCATGATATTAATTAAAATTTTAACATAATGAAATAAAAATTAATATAAGAAGGTAGAGAATGTAGTTATATAGTTGTCTTTAGTTTTAATGCCTAACTATGATTAGGACATAATAATCACATTTGATATCTACGTGTTATTATTAATATTTTATGGCAATCCTTTTTAACTCTATTATTAATATATTATTACTTATTTAATTTAACTTAAATAAAAAATACTTAGAATGGCTATGTTGGTATAGTATAAGTGTGATGTTTTGTTTTCTCAACCTTTCAATTTTACTCTTCAATATATATTTTTTATGTTTAAATTATATAGATAATTGATTTATCATATTTTTATAAAAAAATTACCATGCAGGATGGTTATCGGGTTTTGAGGTCGCGATTTTATTTTCCCAAGTATGATCCGGATGAGCGGATCATGCCATACTTACAGATGGCAAGATTTGGGGATGTCGCATTGATCCGAAGGTTTGACCTGAGGGCAAACTTAATATCCGCCTTAGTTGAGCGGTGGTGTACGGAGACCCACACCTTCATTATGCCGTGTGGGGAGTGCACTATCACATTAGAAGACGTCGCTATGCAACTTGGGTTACGAATCGACGGTGATGTGGTCTCGGGTCGAAGCAAAGTGTTGGAACCTTTAGTAGTATGCCACAGACTGCTTGGACGGTCCCCTAGTGATGGGGAAGAAAATTTCACATGCTTGACCTTGGCATGGTTAAGAGCAAATTTTAAGCGATTATCGAAACCGCCATCGAAAGGAGGTGATGTATCTTTTTTCGAGCCTATATTATGCAGCTGATTGGGGGGTACTTATGCCGAACAACACGTCTAATAGAGTCCACTTAAAGTATTTGCCTCTATTAGAGGATTTTTCTCGTCTTAGAAGTTACAAATTGGGATCGGCGGTGTTGGCGCGATTATATTATGAGCTTTGTCGAGCAACAAAACATAGGGTTAGTAATATGGCTGGTTGTTTGGGTCTACTGCAGTCTTGGGCTTTATACAGGATGCCGTTTCTAGCGGCTGTTAGGCACCAACCATATTCGTGGCCACTTATGAATAGGTAAAAACAAAATTATACTTAACATTTAACAACTCATAAGTATGGATAACATTTTTCAAAGTTTAACTGCCAATGTATTTGTTTCGATTTTAGATGGGCGACGTCTCCGAGAATTGGTGCGAGCCAAACATTAATCATTTACCGTCAAATGATAGAGGCGTACGCTAGAAAGAAAGTAATATATATTAATATAGTTTAAGTAACGCTTATTTAACTTATCCAGTTATAATATGTTATGTGAAATGACTTATTATGTTATATTGTGCAGTTCTTGTGGATGCCGTATTCTTCACTGAACGTTGCAACCCTTATTCCTCAGAGGGTTCATGCTGAAGTCAATGCGTGGTGCATTAACACGCCAGTGCTCAACTTCTCAACCGTTGAGTGGTACAACGGTGATCGAGTTATGCGACAATTTGGGTGTAGACAATTTGGGTGTAGACAATTTGTGTCGGTCGAGCCAGAATAATTTGATGAGGTCCACGGTAAGACCATGAGGGGGAAACATACAACAGATTGGCGCGTGGAACCTCAATCTTTTGTAGCAATATGGAATACCCGGTACGACAGGCAGCCTGAGATGCACTCATGCATGTTTAACTTTAGTCCCTCGACTGAATACATGCAGTGGTACATGACTCGATGGTGTGTTTATTTATATGGTGGACAGCTTATGATAGTACCAAGTCACGGATACAGACGTGGAAATCAACCTATGGGGGAGCTAGTGGATCAACATATGGCGGAGCCCAACTCGGAGAACCAACATTTGAACACATCGGACTAATGGGTTGACGCTTTTTGTGATGAGTCGCATAGCAGTTCATATCACTCAAACATTACCGGTTCAAGTTCATATCACCCAGACATAAGCGGTTCAAGTTCATATCACCCAGACATAGGTGGTTCGAGTTCATTTCACCCATACATAGGCGATTCGAGTACATTTCACCCAGACATAAGCGGTTCAAGTTTATTTCACCCAGAGCAACCACTGATATCATTTGATATGTTTGGTAATAACATGTACTCCACCCCGCCTCAGGCCACGTTCGATCCAGCTCTCGATATTCCTGATGTGTACCATACACCCTAACGTCTTCTCCGTCAATGAAGACCCGTGAATCGCTATACCCCGAACGACGATACCACTCCCGGCTCTTTCCAATTTTAAGTTATGTTAATTTTTAAGTGTTATGTCATATTTCTTGTATTAGTCTAAGGTTCCACAACTTATATATTAGTCTTGTTTTTATATAATTTATGATGTCTTTTAAAGGGTTTAAAGTTGCAACTGTTAATTTTAAGTAAAAACTTAACACTAAATAATACAAACTTTAATTCTAAGAGATCATAAAATACAAACATCAGGTACAACATTTAATTTCTTTCCGATCGTGAAGATTGACCAGTGTAGACGTTTTCATGGGGACATTTGCTTTTATTGTGGCCAACTGTTCTACATATGGTGCAACGTTTTGGATCAACTTTTTCTCTTATATCCATGTCGTTCTGAATCCTCGTTGTTGTTGGTCTACCTTTGATTCTCCTACGTAGCGATCGATCTGGAAACATCTCGAACACAGGCGGTTGCACTTCCCATGTTGATACATCCCTTAATACAGGAAACTCATTACCTCAAATACGTAACGTACGTTCAAGTGTGTACACATTGTCGATATATTGTTCGGCATTCAAACTGTAGGTAGCACACGCTGCAACAACATGAGCACGCGGATAACGTAGTGTTTGGAACATCCCGCACTCACATCACCTATTTAGGAGATCAACTCCGTATAACTGTGGCGGGATTTTTGACCGACGACCGATATACTCTGTCACTCAAAAAGTTTCCAAATTTCGGGAATATAGTTCTGCATTTATCGACCTAGCCCTTTTAGCGTTCTCTTTCATGGCATCCCTAATTTTTTCGACGTACACGTGTCCTGCCTCTAACTGTTTTGCTTGTTTTAACCCCATTTTTGGCATTAAGGTTGCTAGCCTATAAAATGTGGCTGAAAAAATCACTGAAATTGGCAAGTGATGCGTACGCCTCAAGACAGAGTTAATGGCCTCAACGAGGTTAGTTGTCATTTGACCATATCGGTACCCCTTGTCAAAACATTGAGCCCATTGCCACAGCTCCATGCTACCTAACCACTGTCTGAGAGAAGGATTGGACCCCGCCATATCAGTCTCTAACCTTGCCAGCTTATGTCTGAAACGGTGTGCTTCCAGCTCGTATCCTATGAATGTATTCCAATTTTAAGTTATGTTACTATTTAAATTAGGAAATAGACTCGAAATAATTAGAAATATGAATTTAAATACGATATATTTACCCATATTCACAATTCGTTTGCGCCAGTCTTTGTTCTTATACTAACTGTGGAAGTTGACAGCGATGTGACGAATACAGTAGACGGACCTCCATGGAACCTCAGATTGTCGAATCGCAGCAACAAGGCCCTTCGATCTGTCGGATATAATGCAAATGTTGTCTTGCCTGACAACATGTCTCCGTAAGTTCTAAATGAGATATGCCTACGATTCGGAGTTCTCAGACTCTACGATGGCAAAAGTGATCGGTAGTACATTTCCGTTACCGTCTTGTGCAACCACAATCAAAAGTATTTGTGTGTATTTTCCATAAAGCCATGTTCCATCAACTTGTACTAGTGGTTTGCAATGGGGGAAAGCTCTAACACATGGATCGAAAGTCCATAACAGTCGACGGAAAACTCTTCTCCCCAGTTCCAATTGTCCAGTAGGGCCTCTATAAGGCAATGTTTGCAAGTCCACGATAGTTCCTGGGATGTACTCCACCATCGCTGAAATCCAACCCTGAAGTTCATTGTATGACTCATCCCAGTCCCCGTACAATTGTTGCATGGCCATTTGTTTTGCCATCCACGCTTTCCTATACGAAACTCTATACTGAAATCGAGCTTGCATGTCTGCAATCAATGTTGACATAGGAATGATTGGACTAGCTTTCACTAGTGGCATGATGCAGTTGCAAATACTTTTGGCATCCAACTTTCGGTGGTCTTGAGACATACGTGCGACACTACATGTATGATGCCATTCTAGTTTACGTATTTGCCACTGTTGAGTCGTCTGTATAAATGCAGCTCAAACTCGCGAACCACACCCATCGCCGGCTCTCTAACATTCCCCAACATATAATGTCGGTGTAGACTTGACAACCTTGTAATCAATCGACAACTTCATACTGTATTGTTTGATGGTAAACACACAGTCCGCCTTGTTCTCGAACTATTGCCCAACGAGTAACTCCTCGAACTATGAATTTATCGCCAATCTATGAGCAGGTACTATATCGGCGTACTCAGGAAACTCGAATGCATGCGCTGCATCTGGATCTACGTTCAACATGTCGCCCCCAAGTTCATTTCGTAAGATAATGGCACGACTTGGGTTACTGAATGAAGGGCCGTGAACATCTTCAACCTCTTCCGGGCCTTCATCATTTATATCGTCCGAAACTTCATCGACATCGGGGTCACTAAAATCTTCAACGTCTTGATCAGAATCTTCACCATTATTGGTCATTTCTCTGACATTGGCCTCTGTGCTTATTATCACCTCTGGATGTATTTGTAGACGGGGACTGAGGGTAGGGTTGTTGTATGAACTCCCACCATAATTAGGAATTTCGGGTATCTGCGAGGTTCCACCGCATTCTAATTGGTCTGTCCATCCAACATTAAGATCAAAGTCAAATCCGTGATGTTGACATATTGGACTAACATTCTCAATAGGCTCTAAGTCTTCTAGCTCCGCAAATAATTCAACTGGTTGGGGGTTCTCACTCCCAGTCGACCACCATATTTCCATCATAGTGCACAAGTCATCATCATCTAACAATTGCATCGCACAAAATTTGAATGGATCTGTAGATATTGGGAACTTGTAAAATAATTTGGACATCGCCCTTCCACAACGGATAGCTATTTTCATGACCGATCTTCCTTTTCATTTCTACTAGCTTCACATTTTTTGAATCGCAAACCTACTCTTTGCCCACCTTGAAATACATGTACCAATATCACCTTCTACAATTTCACCATTAAAAACAACATACACCAAAAACACCTCATTATTCATTTTTAACAGATATTTTTAACTTTCCTACTTAACACATCAGTTACACCACTCTATATATAGAAGAGAACCAAGAGGTGGAGCCATAAAGAATGGCTCCAACAAAAAATTGTGATTTTTGAAAGTGTAGGGGGCCCTATAGCAATTTTACCATTTTCGAGTCTGACAAATAATTTGCCGCCACCCGTTTTCGAGTTTGACAACCAAGTTAAATAAACAACTAAAATAAGAAAATATATAGAACTTCAAATAAAATAAGAAAAAATTAAAAATTTTAATTTAAAAAATTCTATGTTAAATTAATATAAGATTAAACATACATTTTAAATATTATAAAACTAATAATTTCAAAAGCAATTTGAACAATAAATTTAAAATTTATAAAGAAATAATTTCAAAATATATATCTCAATTTAAAAAATAATTTAAAATGATATTTAATTTTTTAAAAATATATTTACAATATTTTAAATATACATTACAAATTTTTAAAATTAATAATATAAATTAAATAAATAATATAAAACAATAAAATAATATAAAAAAAGAAAAAGACAAAAAAAGAAAAAAAAGGTGTAGGAGGGTGGTGGCGCCATTTCACCAAAAAAGGAGAAATTACTTTTAAAGCCCCTAAACTTTTTAAAAACTAAAAAAAATAAAAAATATAATATTTAAAATAATTAAAAATATATATCTAAAGTTAAAAAAATTATTTAAAAATATATTATAAAACATTTTATATATACATTACAAATTTTTTAAAATTAATAATATAAATTAATTAAACAAAATAAAATAAGAAAATAATATAAAACTAAAAAAAAAGGAATCAGAGGGTGGTGGTGCCATTTCAAATGGCTCCACCAAAAAAAGGGGAAATTATTTTTTAGGCCCTCAACTTTTTAAATACCCAAAAAAGTAAAAAAAAGACAAAATTGAAAAAAAAGCTGGTAGTAGGGATAGTGGCGCTATTTCAAATGACTCCACCAAAAATTAGAAAATTATTTTAAAGGCCTCCAATTTTTTAAATTTTAAAGTATTTTCTTTGTATTTTATACAGGTGGAGCCATTCAAAATGGCTCCACCAAAAAATTATTTTTAATCCCCTATGCTGACGTGGCAAGTTGGTGGAGCCATTTAATTTGGCTTCACCTAAATTTACTGTAACTTTTAAATTATTTTGATATTTAATTAAAAAAATAAATTATTTTAATAATTAATTAATTTATTTGAGTTACTTTAATAAAGAAGCCTCTATTTTTCCCATTATGACAAAAGCCATGTGATGTGGGGATCAGATGGGAGTTGCTGTGTGACGGTGGTCTGTGCAAATTTGTATCGAATCTTAGGAAGCTTTTGAACTTTCGCAAAGGAGATGTCAAATCAACGGTTACGATTTGCCAGGAGATTGGATTCGTTATGGAAAAAAATTGGGTTATGACTTTTCCTTGTGGCGACAACCACACGTTGACGTCAACTATTCCTTTACCTTTTATTATTTCATTTTTAATTTTTAAGCTAAATTGTAAATTTAGTCACCCACCTAGTTACTATACTTTAAAAATTATGATATTTTAATTACTAATCCCTTAATTATGGTGTACTGAAAAACTGAGGTAGCATCTTATATCATTTTTAGATGAAAATATTTGGCCAATTTTGTAAACCTAATACTTATATTTTTCTTTTTGAATAATTTAGGCTTTGTTTTTTTAAATATTTCCTATTTTCATTTTTTATTTCTATTTTAAAAAAATTTAAAAGCACATTTGATAAATAGAAACAAAAATTTGTTTTACTAATGAAAACATGTTTGATAACTATTTTTCTACAATAAAAACATGAGAAATAAAATAATAAAAATTACATTTATATAGATTCAAACCAAGATATCATATTTAATATTTGAAAACTGTTAAAAGAAAAATGAAACAACTTTTTATTATTTTCTAATTGTTCACATATTTCATTTTCATTTTCCAAAATTATTCTTAAAATTTTCAACATTTTTCTTCAATGCTTTCCATTCTCTATTAAACGGAAAATAAATTTATTTTATTTTTCTTGAAATCAAACGGAGCCTTAATTCCTTTTTTTTCTTTTAACTTTATTTTTATTTTTCATTTTTGTTTACTTCTCCCTTTCATAACTCTAGCCATGTCTCCATATTTCTTCTTCTTCTTTTCTAGCTGCTCTTTTGGTTGTTGATTCATCCTTCAAGGAATTTGGGGCATGGGTTTGTAATTTTTTCCATGGTTTTAAGTAATTTCAAATGGGTTTTGTTAATGTCAATTTTATTTACCAGGCACCAGCTACAACGTTATTTGCATCATGTAGAATAACTGGCAATAGACTAAAGCTTGTTTTATATATTGGCATATTTTTTTTACCCAAACTAGTTGTACATTTGTTGAACGAATCTTGGAGTTTTTTTTTTCAACCACCCATTAGCAAAGCTTAAATGTGGAAGAATCAAACTAAGCAAGGATCAAATTGAGTACTTTCAATACAATTCAAGTTACCATGTGGAGATACACTAAAGATGTTTACATGTGGCTATTTTGGTGGAATATGCGATTGTAATTGTTTGTAACTTAACAAGATTTTTCTAACTCTTATTTAGGCTAGAAGTATGTATTAAGGGTTTTTATATAAATAATACTAAAAATAATTAAATAAAAAAATGATATAGGAAACAAATTAATTACAAAATGGGATTTTTTTACTGTACATTTCGATGTCATTTGACTAATTGAAGACACCACCCAATTTTTTCCCTCATCATGCAATCATATTATTTAAAAAATGATTTTTTTATTAGTGTCACTTGACACAGTGACAACATTGATATGTATTCTTTAAAAATAAATATTTCTTCATAGGTATACACACCGACGGCACCGATTAAATATTTTTAAAAAAAAATGGGTTGTTAAAAAAAATAAAGAAAAAAGGGTTTGATTAAGTTGAGGAGCCTGTGGTCGAGATCATATCGAACAACAGAGTTAAAGTAAAAAGTAAAAAAAAAAAAGATATATTTTAAATTTATTTATTTTTCTATACTCTTAATACATCAATTGTTGCAGCACATGGGTCAAAGTTGGGGCAATTTACTAAAATATATCAAAATTTAAAAAAATTACGAAAATGGGCTGAAAATTTAATTATTTACGGAAAAGGCCATTTCCCAAAAGCGTCCACATCAGCGCGTTTTCAAGAGATGCAACAGGAAAATGCGTCCACAAAGGAGCGTTTTTTGCCACATCAGCAAAAAACGCTTCCTTGAGGGCGCTTAATGTGGCAAAAATGCTCCCCCAAGAACGTGTTTTAGCCCATGGTTTTTTTTAAAAAATTATTCTCGAATTTTTTAAAAATTTATGAGAATAAACCTTTATAAAGACTCAAAGTGACAACACCATTTTTTTAAGGTGTCATCAATTAATATGGAAATATAACTTATAAAGGAAATCTTTATATAAATCTCATTTCCCTTATTTTCTTGAGTAATGTGAGATATGAGATATGTCTATATATAGACTTATGAACAGTTTTGCAGCTTGTTCCTAAACAATATGAGATTCCTTCCTCTTTTAACTAACAGCATGAGATAAAATGCAAAATAACTTATGCAAAGTAACATTATTTAAAATATTAATTAGTAAGCATAATTAAAATATATCAATTAATTTGATATTCAAAATATTATAATAATATAATAATTCTTAATAATTTTAAAGTATTTTTATAGGACAGAATTTTGACATATTGTAAATTAATACTCCCTACTCGTCATTTTTATATTTTAAATAATAAATATAACTATATTAATTAAGTAGATAATATATACATAATATAATATATTAGCTTATATTATATAAATGTACTATATGCAAAATAAAATTATATAACATATGATATTTAAAATTAAAATAATGTAATTCTTATGTAGTTAATAAAAATAATACTTTAAATATAAGATAATTCAATATAATTTTAACTGCTTTTATGTATTATGATATTAATTCATTTAATAAAGTTTTTTTTGACAAAATCTAAATTCTAATTTATATGTTTTTATGTATTATGATATTAATTCATTCAATAAAGTTTTTATTGACAAAATCTAAATTTATTTAATAAATTTAATTAAACAAACATTTTAATAAAAATATAATTTTATTTAAAATGTGATAGATCTTTATCATAATAAAAATATATATTTAAAACTATAAAATCAATAATATAATAAACATTCAAGATGGTGTTTTTATACTAGGAAATATTTTTAATTTTGTGCTTATCAATTTTAACCACATAGAGAAAACTGAAATATTAAAGAAGGGAAAAACGGGTCATCTTCTCCCACTTTAGCCAAAGATTTCACATTTCTAAGCTCTTAGTATATCGTCTTGTTTGGAAATCTTTTCAGCTTGGGAAATTGATAGAAGAGGATGGAGTGAGAAACTGTTTGTGCTACTGCTTTAAACCATGATAAAATAAAAGCAAAAATGAGGGATGCAACAATTGTTCAGATTAAAATATATTACCAACTAGAGATTTATAGCCTTTAATATCATGTTGTTGTTAAAAGATGAAGGAATCCCACATTGTTTATGAACAAGCTGTAAAACTGTTCATGAGTCTATATATAGACATATCTCATATCTCACATTACTCAAGAAAATAAGGGAAATGAGACTTTGGGTCTATATAAAGATTTTTTGTAAGTTATATTTCTTTATTAATTGATAACACCTTAAAAAAAATGGTGTTATCACTTTGAGCCTTTATAAAAGTTTATTCTCGTAAATTTTTAAAAAATTCGAGAATTTTTTTTTTAAAAACACAAGTTAAAACGTGTCATTGGGGGAGCATTTTTGCCACATCAGCAAAACGCACCCTCAAAGAAGCGTTTTTTGCTGATGTAGCAGAAAATGCTCTCTCGTGGACGCTTTTTCTTCTGTATCCCCTGAAAACGCGACTGACGTTGACACGTTTTGGGGGAAAATGGCCCTTTTCCGTAAATAATTAAATTTTTGGCCCATTTCTAAGAATTTTTTTAAAAATTGGTATATATTAGT
Organism: Gossypium rotundifolium; assembly: GCA_025506655.1. Taxonomy (NCBI): domain Eukaryota; kingdom Viridiplantae; phylum Streptophyta; class Magnoliopsida; order Malvales; family Malvaceae; genus Gossypium; species Gossypium rotundifolium. The sequence continues at coordinate 65,912,298 of CP106726.1, forward strand.
CATTTACCCTCAAAGTTCTACTCAAAAATCAATTTTTATCCATTCAACCGATTTTTCCCACTTTTAAATTTTTTTCTTTCAAGGATTTATTAAGATTAGTGGTTCCTTTTTAAACTAAAAATTATAAGATTCATTAATTAGGTGCCATTTTCATTCAATCTCCATTTATTGACTCGATTCAAACAAAATATCAAAGCCACTAAGATCATGTTTTCAAATTATTTAATTTAAATTGAAACAAATAAATCAACAAATCCATTTAAATTTGTTATTACACGTTGAACAATTTTCAAAATTGGAATGGCTAAAATTTCTCAATAAATAAACTTTCAAATTTGATAAAAAAATATGTGAAAAATATAAAATTATTCATTTTAGGAATGTTGAATTTGAGTATATATATATATATATACTAATTTTTTTATCTCGTGCATTAGTTGTATGTACACTACACCAAAATGACTTTTAGCGGCGTTTTAGTGGCGTTTTAAGCAAATATTATACATTAGCGGCGTTTGTAGAAAACGCCGCAAAAAATGAGCAATAAGGCGTTTATTTACAAAACGCCGCTAAAACGATATATAATGAGATTTTTACAAAGCGCCGCTAATGCTCGAACTTTAACGGCGTTTTCAAAAGCGCCGCTAATGCTCGACTTTTAGTGGCGTTTTAAAAAGCGCTTAAAAGTCTGAAAGATATGGCGCTTTTAAAAAACGCTAAAAGTCCGAGAATTAGCGCGCTTAAAAAATCTGAGCATTAGCGGCGCTTTTGGAAAAACGCCGCTAAAGTCTGAGATTAGCGGCGCTTTTGTAAAAGCGCTAAAAGTCTCGAGATTAGCGGCTTTTGTAAAACGCCGCTAAAATCTGAAGATTAGCGCGCTTTTGGAAAACGCCGCTAAAAGTCTGAGCATTAGCGGCGCTTTTGGAAAAACGCCGCAAATAATTTTAAAGTTTTTTTGGATATATATGACTGATTGTTTTTAAATTTATACATTAAATAATTTCTTATATAATTTTTTTTCATATTTTTTTTCTTATTCTTGCTTTAAATTATATTTTATTTTGATAAATTCACTTATAAGCAATGAGAAGGTTTCATTTTAGTTACTTAATTATGAAAAGTTACAAATTGCTAACTAAACAATTTAGAAGTTTTCATTTAAGTTTCAAATTAAGCTATTAAAATTGATTTAGGGTTTAATGTTTAGTATGTTAATTTCATGGTTTAGGGTTTGTTATTTTAGTGTAGGGTTTAGTGTTTTAAAGTTTGTTGTTTGGGTTTATTGTATAGTGTTTAATATCTTAGAGTTTACCAAGATTAAGATTTAAGTGTTAGTGATTAGGGTTAAGGTTTAGGGTTAGTAGTTTAAAGGAAATGGTTAATGGGTTAGGGTTTTTGGTGGAAAGATTAATGTGTTATGGTTTTGAGTTTAGGGTTTAAGGTTTAAAGGTTTAAGATTTAAAGTTTAGGGTTTAGGGTGTTATCTATATGACCCAAAATCCGAAAATTAAAATCCTCATGAGGATTTATGGTTAATGTGTTAGCTATTAAAATATATGTTTTGTACTACACTAATATTGGACGATAAATGCCCAAAAGTTGGTCTCAATTATGGTTTAAGGTTTGCGCTTAGAGTTTAGGGTTCGAGTTTTATGGTCTAGTATTTAAGGTTTGGGGTTTTGAGTTTGGGATTTAGTGCTTGGTGTTTGTGGTTTAGGGTTCAATGTTTAGGTTCTAAGGTTTATGATTTAGGGATTAATATTGGATTTTTAGAATATAAATCAAAATAAGATAAATGTAAATTAAATGCCATTTATATAAAATTTAAACAACTAATGTTGGTGTAAAAAGAAAGAAAAAGAAAATCTTAAAAAGTTAATAATGGTAATTAAATTTTTAAATTTTAAATTTTAATAATAAAAAATTGAAAACTTAAAACTTAAAATTAGATATTTAATATTTTAGTTAAAAATTCAATATTCGAATATAATAAAATAAAAATTGAAAAAATGATAATGTCAACACAAAATTTTGAAAGAAAAGACTTAGAAAAACTTAGAAAAAATTTTAAAACAAAAACATAAAAATATAAATTAAAATTAAAAAATTAAAATTATATAATAGTAGCATTTTGTAAAAATACCACAAAAATAGAATTATAGTAATGTTTACGCCACAAAACATAAGTTAGAAGATGAGAAAGGGAAAATAAGCCAAATCCCTCCAAAACCCTCAAAACAAACCAAATTCCTCCTTCCTTTCTCTTTCCAAACTCAAAATAAAAGAAGCAAGGGAAAAATCGTAAGAAAATATCTAATGCAAAATGGCTCTCTAACCCTAACTTCTCATCTGTTCATTTTGTGCTTCTCTTTCTCCCCCACTGCTTCCTGCCGATAACACATGTTGATTCCATTTTATTAACGGCTTTCTAGGATTTTATTGGGGATTTTGTTTGAACCTTGAATATCTTCCTTTTCCGGTATATTCCCTCGTGGCTTAACTTTTCTTCTTCTTCTTCTTCTTCTTTAAGTTTTTAAAGAAATGAATCGTGAGGAAAAATAGGAAAAAGTTCACCGCCATTGAAGAGTTTATTCTTCGGTACAAAAATAAATGGAAACAAATGGGTTCCAAGTTTTGGCATCACGTTTTGCCGCATTTAATTTATCTCTCAATGTTAATTCAAATTCGTATGGATTCAAGTGGATTTTACTTTTTCATTACTTATTCTAGCTTCCTGTTTGTTTAATTTGCTTTCGCTTTCTCTCTTTTCTCGGTTTGAAATCAAAGAGTTGCGAGTGTAAGAACAACCTTCTTACGATTGAAGACTTCAAAACTTGAAACTCATGAAGATTTAGCCAATACATGTTTCGAGATGCATTCAAGAACTTCCACCGGTCCGGCTCCTGAAATTGCATACTTTCATACTAAGGTTAGATGATTTTGGTTAACTGTGTTGTGAAAATCAAGATAGGATCAAATTAATTTGCATGTGCATTTGAAATGGTTCATATTTGCTTATTCATCTATCTATGGGTGCTCGGTTTCAACAGGACTTTTATGAAGATGGTCTTGGTGGCGGAAATCGAGTTCGAATATGTAAATGACATAATAATTAAGTTCAATGATCGTCACAATTTGTTGCGTCTGGCTGTTGAATCCTTGTTTGTATCTTGTATCGTATCACTCAATATCCAAGTATGCTCTTTTAGTTCTTTCGTTTCTAGTATCTCTTTCCGGTCCAAGAGCGTGTAAACTCTTCTTTCTTTTCTTTACTTAATATCATGCAATCGCAGATATCGGAATGGGGTTGGCGATCTTTCACCATTCGAGAAATACACAAAGGTGGATTCCGGTGGATACACTTCTTTAAACGTTGTCACCACACTTCCTCCTCGAAGAAGAGATAAGATGGAGACTTTTTCCTCGGTGAAACTTTGAAGTATTTGTACTTACTCTTTGGGGATAGCTCATTATACCACTCGATAAATTTGTTTTTAACACTAAGCTCACCCTTTCCGATTATAGATGCTACCTATTTGAGGAGGCGAGAACATGATGAAGGGAACCATGTAAGAGCTTTAATGTCTCTTGACATGGCCACCGAATACACCGGCCTTTGACATGGTTTAGTATAGTTTTTCTTGTTCCAAAAGTAGTCCATGCTTACTTGACCGATTCCGATTTAACTAGGTGTGGTTTAACTTACATGTTTTGTTGTTGATCTACACTTAGACCGGCATTTACTGAGACCCACCTAATCAACTGCTTTGTTTTTGATCTACACAAAAGAGCGTTACATTGAAAAAATAGTTAGAGGAATCCGCTTTGTTTTTGTCTCTCCTAGAACCAAATGACCTCTCCAACTGCTTTGATTCTTCCTAGCATATTTTATTTTCCTTTACTCTCTAAATCTTATCTTGTCTCATTGCATTATTATTTTTGATTATGCAGATTGTGGTTTTCTATTTGGTGGATATTTATATAATGCTTGGGAAAGCATTTTACCACACTTGGAGGACTTAACAGCACACGATTGCGGTTAGTTACGATCTACGCTAATCGGATTTCACAGGCCGGATGGTACCCTATAGATGCTAACCAATGATAGTGGTTCATTTGGAACAGGATGTTGGGTTTCGTAAACGTTTACTTAATTCATTGTTGTGTATTTTGTATATTGTGTGAATACATTTCAATGATGATTTCATGTTCTTTTAATTAAATATATACTGCTCTTTTATTTTGTATATTGGGTGTCTTTTTAGTGTGCTTAAACTTCATTCTCAGCACAGCCCCCATGTGGGACAGGTTTGTTATCTGATGTGCCAATAACTTTTTTTTTCACTTTATTTAAAATTATGTTATAAATTTCTTATGCATGTCATTCCCTTTTGTCAATAATGTTGATAATATGCCTTACTATATGGTAACGAAATTCTTTTTTTAGAATGAATTGCAATGTGTTAAGAGATTCATTGGGAAATAAAATGACATGTTATGATCTACCCTTTTGTGTTTCAAAGATTATCCGGCTTAGCTTTCTGTTGATTTTGGGTGTAGAGCTTTTAAGGACTACTTTTAAGCGATACTAATCTTGGTGCTAATTTATGGCAAATTTTCGGTCATTACCTCTTTACATGGGAATATAGAGGTATGCATTGTCTTTCAGCTTATCATGCCTTCTTTTTTCGTTATTATTTTGCGGTGTTGTAATGTAACGTCCCTTTAATTTCTATAATTTAGTCACCACATTCACTCCAGCTAGTGATGTTTTACACATAAAGCACTCGCTTTCAACTCTCGCTTTGTTTGGATAATGTTAATTCTAATGGAAGGTTTTGGCCATATGGAACTAAGTTGATTAGTGAATAAAATGATAATATAATGTAATGGGAGCGATAGTAGGAGCGGTATATCCGTATCAAAGTTGGTGCCACTTTCAAGTGTTAATTTAGGTAGTGCTTAAGTCACTACTTTTCCGTATACATGACCATCTTAGGTGTCCGGTTGAGGATTTTGTTAATTTTATTTGGTGCCTCACTTACTTCTCTTAACCATTATATAGTATGTCTTATTTCTTGTATTTCCTCTTCAATGTTGCGGACTAATTTGAGTCTTTATGCAATGAACACAGTATTCCCTTTATACTACTACGATGTGGTTGTTTCATTGATATCTGCTTATCATGCACTGATGTAGCTTTCTTTTATCACTTAGATATGTACATGAATCAAGTAAAGTGGTAGATGACATTTGCTCCCAAATCCAAGTAACATAGAAGAGCATCTCACGGGGATAGAGTATTGCGTGGCAAAGCTTTTAGATACATGAATTAATAACTGTTTGATGCCTTATTTTAACACTTTACTATTTGAAAGTAAATATATTTTACATATTGATTTGTTACTATTGGTTTTAGAATGAGGTTATGTCATTTTATGCATTAAATTATGATAACCTTTAATGTCTCATTACAAACACACTCACCTTGTGTTATTCATATTGGATTTTACATTTTAAATTATGTATATATTCGTAATTAGTGAAATGTTCTTTGATACTTGCGCTTCCAAAAAATGATAGTAATCTAGAAAGTGTCTCAGAATTAGTTTCTTTTCCCGCTTCTTTTATTGGTGGTTTTACGGTGTGGCTTAATTTGTTAATTAAAATTTTAGTATTGATTGGCTTAATTTTTTTCCTGGTTTAAATGTTATGGGCTGAAAAATGTTTAATTTTACTAATTTTCCCTTAATTTTTTTAATATTTTAATCTTATTCTTTTTTTGTAATTTTTTTTATTTTTCACGACTTTTAGCGTTTTTAGAAAAAGCGTCGCTAAAAGTCGTGACCTTTATGGCGTTTTTGGGAAAAGCGCTAAAAGTCGTGACAGTAGCGGCGTTTGTGAAATAAGCGCCGCTAAAAGTTATTGTTTTAGCGGCGTTTTGAAACGCCGCTTAAAATCATGTTTTTAATGGCGTTTTAGAAAAAAGCCATTAAAAGTTATGTTTTAATGCTTTAGAAAAACGCTAAAAGTCATGTTTTAACGGCATTTTTTAAAAACGTCGCGAAAAGTCATGGTTTGTAGCGGCGTTTTCTCTCAAAACCGCTAAATTTTCTGGCGCCTCTTTTAGCAGCGTTTTTTGTATGTTTTTAAAAATATAAGCTTCTATTAGTGGCGCTTAAAACGCCGCTAAAAGCCTAAAAAACGCCGCTAAAAGTCTGTTTTGTTTGTAGTGGTATTAATTAGAAAATTGATGCAGTTCGTAAATCTACTAAAAATTCGACAAAGACAAGTGTACCTATTAATTAATAATATAACTACGATGAGCACAGATATCGTTTCCACAAAGACTAAAAGTACTAATAATCGTCGTCTTTCTATTATTTAATTGACAAATTGGAGTGATCAATTAAAACTAAAATTAACTAAATTAATTAACTAAAGAACACGACAAAAAACAAATCAGGAAAATAAACGATTAACAACCAAGAAACGAAACAATACCCAGGAAAGAATCCACCTAGACTTCATTTGTCATTATCAATTTATATTACGCAATTTCTTTACTTAGTATCTTGATTCGTAAAAAATCCTTAAATTATATTACTATCTCTCTTCAAAACTAAGAGCAACTGACTATAGGTTGATTAATTAAAATTTCTTTCTAATTAAAACCTCTATTATTGCATTAACTCGATTTATAGATTTCTATTAGATTTCACTCTAACTCGGTATATTTATGTTGTCTTATTTCTAACATTGCATGCAACTCCACTCAATTATGCTAGATCTTCTCTTAAACAGGATTTATTCCTCCTCTGATTCAAGCACATCAAACATGGATTAATAATCTAGAAATATGAAACCAAGAATTAAGCATACATAATTGAGAACAATATCCAAGTATTTATTGTGTAAAAATAGAAATCAAATAACAGAATCCATCCTAAGGTTCATCTCCCTAAGTATTTGGGAAATTAGTTCATGATAGCAAATAAAAATATCCAAAAGACAATATATCTACAAGAAACAAAGAAACTCATAATAACTCAAAGAAATCAAAAGGAGATCTTCAATCTTGATAGAAATATGCTTCAGAGTAAACTTCAATGGTGTTTTCCGAGTTGTTTTTTTGAATATTCTATTACGGCTCTCTCCCATCTTCTTATTTTTGTCATATATAGGTCTTAGAATGCCCAAAAACCTAAAAATTGTGTTTTTTTGCGTGTTTGGAGTGCAAATTGTGATTTTGACACGGTTTGGCATATATCCGTGTGGCCCCTGTACCTTACTCTGATTTTTCAATTTTCACTCGTTTTGCTCTCAAATGCTCTTCTAAGTATAGAAACATGAGTTTAAAGGATTAAGAGCATAAAATTCATCATTTTAAACCAAATAATCATCCAAAACACATTAAGAATGAGACTAAAACGTGGGTTTTAAAGGGTTGTGGAAATACATAAGAACTCTTGAATGGAACTGGAAAAGAGATGCAACTCCAGTTCCTTTGGAAATGGTAAGATCTTTGGCGCAACAAGAAGAGGCTGATTCGTATCATCTTTATTTGCTTCTGATTTCTCTACTTTTTTTTAAGAATACCGCTTCTCCTCCTATCGAATAGAACATGCTAAGGCAAACTTCTTCATGTAAAACCTACTTGATTTAGATTAAGAGAATCGTACGGTTTTATGAAACCATGTGTATATGGCTTGAATTCGTAGTCAATCCTATTTCTGATAGGAGCAGTTGACAATGGAATCAACTTTTTCCATTATTTTAGTATCGTAATAGTGCGAAATGAAAGCCTAGCTCTAAGTTGTTCAAGAATAGTGGCGTTGTTGATTTTCTTAATCCTTTGACTTAGGATTAATCAGTTCTATTTCCTGATAGGGGTAGGGAAGGAATATAAATTAGTAGTAGAGTGTCACCTTGACGTGGTGGAAGTTATCAATTTGAGCCTGATTATCCCTAAACCTAATTTGAGTTTTTATATTTTTTCTTGCCCTTCGTCATGATCGAATAAGAATGGATAAGAGACTTGTGGGATTGACATGAGGGGGTAGGGGCTATATTTCTGGGAGCGAATTCCAGACGAATATGAAGCGCATGGATACAAGTTATACCTTAGAATGAAAGACAATTTCGAACCGACTTTGTCTACGAACAAGGAAGCACTTTTGGCATTTATCAAAAATATTAAATTTATTTATAAAATTTATACATTTTCACACAAAATATAAAATAATGCATTCCAAATGTTGTATAAAATAATATTACATTTTAATATTGTAAAAATATTTATACTTGCACACTATAAATTTTTAAAATTCTATAAATATTGTTTAAATTTTGAGAAAAAATACAAATAATGAATTATAAATTCCATATAAAAATTTTAATTTTAATTAGTTAATATGTTTTTAAAATTTTTAATTATTTTAAAATTATTATAAATAAATAATTTTTGTAAAGCTTAAAAATTATTTCAATGAAAAATAAATGTTTTTATATTTTAAAAATATTATAAGTAAATTTTTATATTATGAACTTTGTCATAATTAAAGGATAAAATCAAAAGATAAATTTTACAATTAATTAAAGCGGTGTCATCGGTATGTCAAGCAATATTAATAAAAAATATAATTTTCTTTTTTAGATCGCTATTTATACTCATGAAAATATACATATTTTTAAAGAATACATACCGTATCGCATACCACCGTGTCGATTTATACCAATGAAAAATTATTTTTTAAATAATATGATTGCATGATGATTAAAAAAGTGAGGTGATATTGTTAACCAATCAAACAGCACCAAAATGAACAGTAAAAATATCTCATTTTATAATTAATTAATTTACCAATCCATTTTGTATTTAATTATTTTTAGTATTATTTTATAACTGTAAAACGTTTAAGTAATATGAACCTACAATTCTTTCTATTCAACATCTGAAAAGACCGTGGGAATGGAAAATCTTGAGAATCAAGAATCCAAATAATATGAACTATCCTTACCAAGGCCAGTACACAACACAACCTACTTCTTTTTCTTTTATTTTTTATGTTAATTTTATAGTTTAGGTTGGAAGTTGGTGATTGTTTATTCTAATGATATTATTTTTAAAAATTAAACTTGTATCTCTCCATAAAAATATAATGTGCCTTTCCATTGTATTAATACTTATCGGTGAAACACAATCTAATCTTTGAATAAATCCATAAGCCTTAAGGCCTTTCATGATGGACACCTGTCCATATATATATATATATATATATATATATTATGAGTAAATTTCAATCATATTCCTTCTATTTTTAGATTATAAGAATGATTAAATTTCAATTTGTTATTTATATTTCACTCAAATTTGAGATTTAAATTATATACTTTAATTTTGACATAATTCGATACCCAACTTTTATAATATCATTAGTTAGTCTAAATAATTTATTTTAATTAAAATGATGATATGAATTTTTAAGAATGGTTAGTCCCATTAAAGTTTTTTATTAAATTCAAGTTTGTTTCAATGCTTTTTTTACATGAATATTAATTTTTTTCCTTTTCAAAATACCACACCAATACAAAAATTTCTACCCATGTTAATGAATGAACATAACTTTATAATTTGATAAAAAAACATAACTTTATAAATTTAAAAGTAAAAGAATTAAAAATAAAAATACAAGATTAAATTCTAAATATATAAATAATACAAAACCTTTCAACTATAAAAAATAAATAATTAACTCAATAAAAAGCATTAAAAATCCAAAACTCTAAAAAGACTTGCGTGGCTAAATAGACCCAAATCATGGTTTGGATAAGATTTTTGCCATTTTGGTTAATTTTAAAAAGTAAATCCGACCGTTGCATTGTTGTGGGGAAAACAGAAGAAAGGGGACCAAAGTCCGCCTTGTCTTTAGGTTTTTAACCTTTAAACGGTTTGTACCCATCAAGCTCCAAGACCTCAAGCATTCCTTGTGCGCCTTCCTCCTCCTCATAGAACCACGGATGCCGTCGATCCATGGTCTGGATTTTCCATTATATAAGAGAGATTCGAAAACCATTACTTATTACTATTTTCTCTTCGAATAATAAGTATTAGTTTTTTCACACAAAATGGAACTAATATATTTTATGAAACTGACAAATTACAACTCAAAATTGTCTGCACCACTCTTTATCCCACTCTTGCACCCTTATCCATCATTGTGAAACTGACAAATTAAGCCTAAAATCCCACCAACCGTTGAAAGCAGACCACTACTATAAACTCTTTCACTATTCTTCTTCAAGTCTCTGCAAAGATTTCGTTTCAAGCCTCAATTCTTTTTAATGATTTATGGTAAACATTTATTTATACTATGTTTTTAATATTTTCTATGATTTGTTAAGCTTTCACTTAGTGAAAACCCATAATTCATAAAAAATTCAGCATGCTCACCGAAGAATTTGAGATTTTTCAAGTCTTGAGACATTTTCATAAACGCCCAATTGCTTGAATTATTGAAACTGATTAAATAACTCAGTTTTTAGCAGGTTATAGAAATTCTATAACAAAGGGCTAGGATGGGGTATATAGGTGCACATGGAATAGCAGCTTTGCACAAATACAAATACAGTGGAGAGGATCACTCTTACCTTGCTAAATATGTATTGCAGCCCTTTTGGAGCCGCCTTGTCAACTTCTTCCCTCTATGGATGCCGTAAACTTCTTTCACTTTTTTTCATTTGCTTTGAATTTCATAGTTTCATTTATTGCTTGCTTTTCTGATAGCTTTTTTACGTCTTTTTATTTGTTTAAAAGTTTTTTAAGTTTTAATCAGACTGTATCATATGCTTTAGTTCATTTTCTAATGATATTTTGCTGGCACTGATGTATTTAAATTTGTACATGTTTATGCATGCCTCCTGCTCGGTATTTTCTCTAGACCAAACATGGTATGCAATGCTTACTACTACAAATTGCCATTTTCATTGAACATATTGGAACCCCTAGAGGGCATTTGCATGTATTGCTTACTAACTTGTTATGCTTTTATCTCTTAAGATAACACTTACAGGATTTATGTTCTTGGTTATATCTGCACTGCTTGCCTATGTGAGTCTCGAACTCTGTCCTTATTTTGTTCAATGTTATATTTATTTTCATTTTTGAATTCTGGTATCAAACAAATAGCCATATCCAACACTCATCTAAGGCTAAGTAACATAATGGTATTTTGGAAGGCTTAGGAGAATGATACATATTCCTTTTCTATCTTTTCAGATTTATTCACCTCACTGTGATTCAGCCCCACCAAGATGGGTACATTTTGTTCATGGATTACTTCTATTTTTATATCAGGTTTACACCTCTTCCTAGTTGGCAATTCATTCAAAATCATCTCTTCTTCTTTCCTTGGTGTGATTCACTTTCATTTCAGTATGATTTCTTTTTGACATTTCATCATTTAACCTTGCTAGACATTTGATGCCATCGATGGGAAACAAGCCCGAAGAACAAACTCCTCTAGTCCACTTGGAGAACTTTTTGATCATGGTAGCCTCAACTTTTATCATGTAATTTTCTTCATTTGCTTATATCTTAGAACAAACTCTGATCGAACAATCATTTCATGGCGGACCTGAAATATTTACAGGGTGCGATGCGCTCGCATGTGCGGTATGTATTTAACTCACATAATGTAACCTGGATTGCCATTAGTAGCGAAACTAAAGTATCTAAACATAATAATGGGTAGTAAAAACCCTCAAAACTACAAGATTGATTCATATTTGCAGCTTGTAATCATGGCCGTTGGGAGCACTGCCATATGTGAAAGGGACACTTTCTGGTTCTGGGTAATCTCAGCTATTCCATTTTATGGAGCTACATGGGAACAGTAAGACAACTGTAATTTGATTTGGTCTTTTGTTTCCCTTGTAAGAAACCAGTCCATGCATCATGCAATTTTTTTTCCTATATTGGCCATACAATATTTATGTGATTCATGCTCATATCTTATACTTGCACTGAAATTTGACTAACATAGAATTTTACAGACACTTGGATTACTCTATAAGAGGGTAAAAGTATCATAGAGGCAGGAGTCAGATAACATTTTGTCCCCTTTACTCAAAAAATGAGTAAATTAGTCCTTGTCGTTAAATCAAAAAGCAAATTAATTCTTTCAATTAAAATTTCCATCTATTTCTATCGTTAAAAATTGACGTGGCTAACGGAATAATTAGACAGTTGCATATGGCATGCCACATGTATCTCATGTTGACGTACATGAACCAGTTTTTAATAGTAAAAATAGATAAAATTTTTAACAAAAGGACCAATTTTCTCTTTAATCTAAAGTACCGGGATTAATTTACTCATTTTTTTGAGCAAATGAGACAAAATACAATCTAACTTATAGTATAAGGTAGTGAATTGCACTGATTCATATGTTGTTTTTCATATTTTCCATGCAGCTATTTCACCAATACGCTTATCCTTCCTGTAATTAATGGGCCAACAGAGGGAATTGCCCTCGTGTATACATGCCACATATTTACAGCAATTGTTGGTATGCTTCTTCATTTATGAGAATGTGTTTAATATGAATATATTCAATATATTCTAATTTTTTTCATATCCTTAACCCATGTCCGGATATACATTGAATAATTTTGTTTAAAAAATATAGTTAGGAGTAACCTAAAGTTTTATCGTATACCTTTCTTCTCTATTCTATTTTTTTCACTTTTCTAATTTTTTTTTTTTAAATTTCCCTCCAAGGTGCCCAGTGGTGGGCTCAGAAATTTGGGAAATCCGTTCCTTTGTTCAGTTGGTTACCTTTCATCAACGGTAAGTTTTTAATGAAGTTAGAATCAAGTGTGGTATTGATGCATCAACGGCCACATGTTATTTTTCTTGGTCATTTCTATTTCTATTACAAGTTACCATGTATCTGAAAGTTTTTAAGAGAGTATTTAATAAAGTTATTTTGAATTTTATTAACTAAATACTTGAACTTAAATAGAGAAAAGAGTCCTAACTTAATTGGGAATATAATTCCCTTCTTCTAATAAACTATTAAAAGATTAAATAAAATAATCCTTGAATATCTCAAATTCCTTGAGCCACTGATTTAAACTCAGCCTCTGCACTGTTTCTTGCTACAACGCTTTGTTTTTTTGCTTCACCAAGTCACAAGGTTTCCCCAAACAAATGTATAGTATCCTGATGTATATCTTCTATTTGTTATTGAGCCTACCTAGTCTGCATCTGTATAAGCTTCTCTTTGCTCGTATTTCTTGAAGAATAAGCCCTTTCCAAGTGAACTCTTCAAATATCTCAGAATCCAAAACACTGCTTCTTCATATTCCTCCATTGGGGAGTGCATAAATTGACTCACTAAGCTCACTGCAAAAGAGATGTTTAGCCTTGTATGTGATAAGTAAATTAACTTACCAACTAATCTTTGGTACCTCCCTTTATCAACTAATTGACCTTCTTTATTTTCGAATTTTACATTTGGATCAATTGGTGTATCAGTTGGGCGGCAACCACTCATCTCAGCCTATTTTAAAAGATCAATCATATATATATTTTTTTTGAGAGACCACAAGACCCTTCTTTGATCGAAACTTTCATTCCAAGAAAGTATTTCAAAGGACCCAAATCTTTGGTCTCAAACTCCAATGCTAGATGCTCCTTGAGACGATCATCCACATCATCTCCTGTAAGAATGATATCATCGACATAAACTATAATAATTGCTATTCTACCTCTTTGTGAGTGTCGATAGAACATTGTGTGATCAACTTGTCCTTGTGAGTAACCTTGCTTTTTAACAACTTTAGTGAACCGTTCAAACCAAGCTCGAGGAGACTGCTTTAGACCATACAAAGATTTCTAGAGCTTACATACTCGAGTTCCAAATTTTTCTTCAAAACCTGGAGGAGGATCCATGTAAACTTCTTCTTCAAGTTTCCCATTTAGTAAAGCATTGTTCACATCTAACTGCTGTAAAGACCAATCAAGATTAACAACAATTATAAAAGAATTCTAACAGAATTTTATTTGGCTACTGGAGCAAATGTTTCAAGATAATCTATCCCGTATGTTTGAGTGTACCCTTTAGCCACTAGTGAGCTTTGTATCTATCTAAAGATCCATCCAGTTTGAATTTGGTTGTGAACACTCATTTACAGCCCACTATTTTTTTTCCCTACAGGTAATTCTATTGTTTCCCATGTACCTATTTTTCAAGAGCACGCTATAAGGCATCTTTCACATTTTTAGGTATTTTCACAATATCAAGACACAAAACAAAGATTGAGAATGTTGAAGACAAGGCTTTCTAGGACACAAAGTTAGACATGGGATATTTGACAACATTTCTAACATCTTTTCTTTTAGCAATTGGAATATCTAAATCGAAAAATTCATTGGCTAGATTATGAGTTTTACTTGGATTTTTGACAAGATCTTGCGGGTTGGATTCTTGGTGATGAATCTGGTAGATTTCACTTTCTTGATTTCGGTTTCTTCTTGAGTAAACAATTAACTCCTTTGTTTGTTTTTTATTCTCATGATCAGACTCTACACCTTCATACTCTTTTTTATTAACAACATTAACATCATTAATTTTGTGTTAATCATAAATTCGCGTTTCCCATTATTAGAATCCTTATGTTGTATATTCCTAGTCTTTTCTTGATCAATTATAGAATCTTTTTTACTATTAATACCTCCCTGAAGATTAGAATTAAAATAAGATTGCGTTTCAACAAATGTGACATCCATGGTAACAATAATTTTCCTATTAATTGGAATATAACATTTGTAATCCTTTTTATTAGAAGCATAGCCAATAAAGACGCATCTTTTTGCTCTAGGATCTAGTTTACCTTGGTTGTGAAGATGAACAAGAACATTACACCCAAAAACTTGGAGGGATAAATCTGTGATTAATTTAGAGTTAGGAAAGTTATCTTTAAAGAGACGAAAAAGAGTTCTATAGTTTAGAGTTTTAGTGGGCAATCTATTAATAAGATATGTAGCTGTTAACAAGGTTTCGCCCCAAAGATAACGTGGTACCTAACTAGTGAACATCAAGGTTCTAGTACTACCAAAAGATGTCGGTTTTTCCTTTCTACAATTCCATTTTGTTGTGGTGTATTTGTACAAGAGCTTTGGTGGACTATTCCATGTTTGGTTAAGAAAACACCTAATTGGTCACTAAAAATTTCCCACCATTTTCACTCTGAAATACTTCTATTCTCACACCAAATTGTGTTTTCACTATAGCATAAAAAGACTGAAACACATTTTTAACTTCAGACTTATCTTTTAATAAAAACACCCAACAAATGCGAATATAATCATCAATAAATGTGACAAACCAACGTTTTCCTGAAAAATTGAGACTCTTGAAGGTCCCCAAACATCACTATGAATTAATGAAAAATGTTTGCAAGCTTTATATTTTTGAGGTGGAAAGAATGACCGATGATGTTTAGCCAATTCACAAAATTCACAGTGATGAAGGACTTTTATTTTTAAATAGATTAGGTAACAAATATCTTAAATAGTAAAAATTAGGATGTTTAAGCCTATAATGCCAAATCATAACCTTATCAAAACCAGAAATAGAATTTAAACATAAAGTAGTTGTTGGTTGACTTAGATGGTCGTCGTCAAGAAAGTAAATTCCACCAGATTCTTTATCATTGCCAGTCATCCTTCCTAAGACCATGTCCTGAAATTTATACATAGAGGAGTCAAATATAACATGACAATTCGAGGAGTGGGATAATTTATTGACCGATATGAGATTACAAGTTAGATTTAGCACATGGAAAACATCGTGTAAAACCAAGGAAGCTGAAATTTTAACAATGCCTTTCCCGACTATTGCCGAGAATGACCCATCTGCTACTTTGATCTTTTTGTTTCCTTACAAGGTATGTAAGTTGAGAAAAGAAAATGACTACTAGTCATATGATCATTAGCTCCAAAATCAACGATCCAAGTGTTTGTTTTATAAGGCTTGACACTAAAAAAAATAAAAAAATCAGTACCTGATTGGGCAAAGGAGGAAGAAGAATTATTGGATGAGTTAGGAACAGAAGAATTCATTTGAAATTGTGGTGATTGAAAAAGCTTGTGTAGATGCTCTAACTGTTTCTTAGTGAATGGAGACCATTCTAGAGAACTTTGGCCCTCATAATTTTCATTAGTTGTTTGGAAAGCTCTGCTATCCCCTGATTGTGAACCATGGCCATTGCCACTTCTTTTTTTTTTTTTTTTCCATTCGTCGATTTTCCATGGAGCTTCCAACACGTTTCTCGAGTGTGCCAATATTTTTTGCAATGATCACACCAATATTTTTTTTTCTTTTTTCACTATCATCATTATTTTTAATAGTTACAAGAGCAGAATTATCATCATTAGTTTCAAACCCTAGCCTTAACATTACTTTTCTTATTGTCTCCTCTCTTCTAACCTCAGAAAAAATCTCACGGAGTCTTGGAAGCGGTTTTTTTCCTAAGATCCGAGATCTTACTTCATCAAATTTTTTATTTAAACCAGCCAGAAACAAATAAGCTCATTCATTATCTTCTTTTTTCATAGCTTTTACACCATTTCTAGGACACTCCCATTCACCATTATAACACTGATCCAATTCTTGCCAAAGAGACATCATTTCATTATAATAAAAAGTAACTTAATTTTCCCCTTATCTAGTTTTTCAGAGTTTTCTTTTTTAACTCAAAGATATGTGAAGCGTTTTCTAAATCTTAATAGGTGTCTTTTACAGCGTCCCAAACATCACTACTAAAAGATAAAAAATAATAATTCACTTATTCTAATAAACTGCTTAACGATAAAATAAAATAATCCTAGAATATCTCAAATGATTTATTTTAAGATTTATCTACCTAAATAAATTTAAAATATATCCCCAAAGTATGAGTTTGACATATTTCAACAATATCTTGTATTTCAAGTTATCCATATTTGGATGCAGGTATCAAGTGCAGATATGTCTCTAATACGAATATCTTCAAATTTTTTTTTTTTTTACGGAGGATCATATTCTCATTCCTATACCCAAATATACATTGGATATTAAAATAAAAAACAGCTCACATTTCAAGTATCTGTATTAATGTTGCAAAAAACCCAAGTTATAAATGGTGGATTGTATATTTTATTAATCATTAGCAACTAATGGTATTGTCTGTATAATTATCTTATCTTAAACAAATATAAGTCAAACTTTTTGCCGTTCTAACTATTTATTTACTCTTTTTGTTTGTTTGGCTTTAGAAATTCCAACATACAGAGCTACACTGTATTTGATGACAGTATTTGGTGTTATACCTACCGTAGCTTGCAAGTAAGAAGTTATTCGCATTAATTGTATGCTTATATTTAGCTAGTTTTAGTCTCGTAGGCTGTTCTAATTCTTTATTTTTTTTAAGTACTCAGATTTAACACTTATTTTCGGTGTAGGATTCAAATATGGGTGTAAAAATAGGACATTCTAAGAATCTTTAAATACAAGAAAAATGTTTTTAAAATTTGAACACACTTGTCTAGGATACATACTCATACTTGACATTGATACCTCAGTCAAAATAAGATAGGCCAAAACGTTGCAGTCTGGGGTTCTTTCTTTTGTTGATTCTGCACCTCAGTATTTATCTTGCTCTGATTTTTTTTTCTGAAGTACGCATATCTAACACTTGTATTTCATGTATATCTGAACGTCTATATAGGAACACGATTCTTTAAAAATATTTCAAATATATGAAGATTTTGAACTTCAACTTACTCATGTTAGACCTCACCATCGAATTCAAGTAACATAAGTTAACCTTCACTTCTGTCATGTTGTACTTTTTTTTGCAGCATAGGCAATGTCCATAAGGTCATTCAAGCAAAAAAAGGAAGCATGTTACTTGCATTAGCAATGGTAATTCTCTAACCCTTTTTTTTTGGGTTCTTTCATCCTTTCATATGCTTTCAATCCTTAATTGATGTTTTCTCTGTTCTTTCTTATCAGCTTCACCCTTTTATATTACTCATAGGAGGAGTGCTTGTTTGGTAAATTGTTTTTTTCTTTTAAAAATAAAAAAGGGAAAATATATAGCAAGGTTTGGTGTTCTTTTTGGTACATATTATCCTTGAATTAACTTAATTATTTTTTTATTATTGTGAAGGGATTATCTTTCGCCCTCTGATATTATCAGAAATCATCCACATTTACTTATACTAGGAGCTGGGCTTGCATTTGGGTTCCTTGTGGTAAGCTTTGCTTGTTCGTAATTGTAATAATACCATCCCTTTTTTAAGTGCCTAATAAAAATTTGATTTTAGTCCAAGTAACATAACAGAGAGTAAGTCTAATATGTTTACCCCACTATCTTGTAACCCATATTCAATACTTAATCCAATGTATAATTGGACATCCATTCTCCCCGAGTCGAGATAATATAGCTTTTTTCACTCAATAGTGAATCCTAGGAAGACAACATATTATTAACTTGGTTATTGAAGGGAATTGTTTATCTACAGGGAAGGATGATTTTGGCTCACTTGTGTGATGAACCCAAGGGATTGAAAACAAACATGTGCATGGTATGTAGGCATTCTTACTCATGTGTCAATTCACTTACAAGATCAGTAAATTTGGTCTTAAACGGGGGAAATGTTACTTTTTGATGAATTTGATTACATGGTTAAAATATAAATTTCATATGTTTTATTTTCAGCCACTCTTGTATCTTCCTTTGGCAATTGCAAATGCTCTTACAGCTAGACGGAATGAAGGGTATGTTTGTGTATTAGATTTTGATTTTTCTATCCCCATGCTGTGCCAAAGACACGATAAAATTGAAAAGAAATATACCAAAGTGTTGAAATTTATATAAATAAATAAAATGAAAAAATAAAGAGTAATACATGAATGATAAGTGTAATTGTGATGGATTGACATCTGCAGTGTTCCTTTAGTTGATGAGTTCTGGGTTGTTCTTGGTTACTGTGTATTCACAGGTATGACTGCTTTCATTATTCTATAACTTATTTAAATTCGGATGTGATAGGATTTGTCTGTTTTGGGTTGGATATATTGAGTTGCATTTTAAGTTTGATTCATTCAAGTTTTTTAATTTGATTTTTTTCAAATCAAGTCATCTAAAGTTCAATTAATTTTTAGTCTGATTCGAATTTAAATTTTAAGGATTAAATTATAAAAAATTAATTTAATTTAATCAGACCTCCATAATAAAAGGATCTCTCAAAAAAATTCACTTGTGTTATATTTTTCCTGACAAATCACTTTTTGTGAAACAGCATTACTTTACTTGCACTTTGCAATAACAGTCACTCATGAAATTACAACAGCTTTGGGAATTTATTGCTTCAGGTAAGGTGGTTGATTGTGCTGTTTTCTGAATAATAATAATAATAATAATAATAATAATAATAATAATAATAATAATAATGTGATTTGTTGTATATAATTATGATGTGGGTTCATTTTTTTAAAGCTTTTCATACATTTGGTGTTATTTCCATATTTGATCTTTAGAAAAAGAATGATAAGTGTAGATAAGATAGGTGCCCTTTTAATCCCCCAATTATCACCCTCTGCTCCCTGCATTTCTTTCTTTGCTGTAATGTGTTGAGTCAAGACATGAGAGCTGTTTAGGTTAACTAACAGGTTTGGTTAAGGGTGCAAGAAAGGATATTTGGTTCTTTAGACAAGTTTAAAGTTCTAGGCTTTTACTACTCTTTTTTCATTCTTCTAATCATTAATATCCATCGAATAAAATGACAGGATATCAAGGAAACAGGCTTGAACCTTGCTAGGGTATGTTTTCTGCTTGGAGTATCGGATACATATGTATATTCAGCACCTTGACTTCAATTTAATCTAAATGATAAAAAAAATATTTTTAAATTTTTAAAAAATATCAATTAAAGTCGGAAATAAACTTAGACTTGAAAATTTTTTTGAGCTCGATCCATGTATATCTCTAGTTTTTATATATGTTTTGAAATTCTTACAGGTCTCCTCGACATGAAATCGAGAAGCATTGGTATTGCGGGAAATTCTTATCTAATCCGCAGTCATCTGTTATACATATATATTTTCTTGAGCTTAGTTTCCACTGAAAAATTTTATTCCCTAGTTGATATGGAAAGTCAAACCTTATGAGCACAAATGAATAAAATATATCAAGTGGTTTGGAGTCAAAATAGATAATATGTCGTAAATTGTGTAACAATGGGATGAGCTTTAAATTGCAGTTATTGGTGACTAATAAAGACGATACCATATTTGCATTGCAGTGATTGGTGAGGGAATAAATTCAAAGCTGTCTTTCTACAATTCTTATAGCAGGGCAGCCATTGGTTGCCGTTTCTTTTATTTTTTGCGACAATAAGCATCATCCTTTTTGTAAATGCATCGAGATTGAACCTCTAAACTCATTAGATGTCATGTAAAATGAAAAACGAATTTGGGCACCTTATATTAGCCGACAATGTAGCTTTTTGGTTGAGATCATGGAGGTATCAACACATATCCTTTTTGTTTATGCTTTAAATTTTATACGCATCAATCACACATTGCCGCTATGTTTTTTCTTTTCTTTCTTAAACTAATCAAAACTATGAGTATAATCTTTTCTTTTCGTCTTTTTTTTCTTGCTTTTCATGCTGAGGGGACAAGGGAAAGATGCTGCCTTTATTCCTGTTTACTAATTATAGTTATGTATTTAATTATGTTTTTTAAAGTATTTTTACATAAAGTTATCATCATATTTAAATTACACATTAATTTCATATTTGATTTTATTTTATGTTTTAAATTTTATATATTTTTAAAGATTTCTAATTTTTTAATTTATATTTATCACGTAATATACTGAGAGATTGCCATATGACACTATGTGATGGGCTAACAATGTCACGTCAACACAAACTAACAATGTTAGTGCGGAAGTACCGCTTGGTTGATGGAATACAAATTCAAGTACCGATTAGGTCCCCCCAAAAAAAAAAAAAAAAAACAACTACCTAAATACAAATGAACAAATTTAGGGCCAAAATATAGCTTTAAATGAATATTAGTTTTAAAAATTTAAAATAATTTCTCAAATTTTGGAAAACAATTTATGTGTAACACATCTTTAATTTAATAGCAAAATAAAAATGTTTTAATTTTTTTATAGATTATTTACTATTTAAAATACTTATTATATTATTTTACTTTTAATATTTTTGAAATAGAAAACTTTTTACATGGGAGGGATCTATTTATACCAAGTAAAATTTTCAACCGTTAAATATATATTAATAAAGACAATATTTTAGATCAATATTATAGAAATATCATATCAATTTAGAAATTTACATACATGAAAAATAAAAATATAGTAATAAATTCAAAGATTGATTTATTAAAAGATTAATCACATCAAAAGTTTCAAAAGAAAGTAAAACTACTTAAGTTTTATACCAGTGTAAGTAGATCATTCCCTTTTAATATTATAGAAAATAATTATTTTCAAAATTCTATTAATTATGTTTTAAAACGATTTTAATTATATTTTAACAATTCATAATTTGTTGCAGTAAATTCTAATTGTAAAAGATTTATTTTTTAATAATTTCAATTAAAAATTTTAATATTTTAAAATAATTTTACCACCGATTTTTTAGAATTTTAAAAATATGGATTTACCAAGTCTTTAAAACTTTTAGTTTAATTTTGAATTAAACTTATTTATAACATTCTTGAAACTTATTTTTATTTTAATTTTAAATTTAAGTACTTTTTAAAAATTAATATAATATTTTTAAACGTTTTTAAGTAAATATTTTTTTTTAAAATTGGGCACATAGTTGATTGAGTCTTAATTCGATTGGCATGTGCATAGTTGCTAATATAGGAGGACGTGGGTTCGAGTGCGCTGAAGTGTATTATCCTTCTATATATGGGTTGGGGAGGGGCTATGAGTAGTTCTAGACATTATATCAAAAAGAGTAGATATAATCAGAACTTATAATAAAATTGTTCAAAAATATAATTAGTGATATATTCACTTGTCAAAATTTTATGCTTCCTTGTAGTTTGTTTACTAATTTGCTTGTGTACCTAATATATATATATATATATATATATATGTATGCAAATTGTTTAAAAAGTTAAACATGTGACATATCCGTAAATAATATGATAAATTAATTAATTGTAAAAGAATAAATTAAAGTAAAGAATTTGTAGAAACTAAAATTTAAGATTAAGGACCTAATTATAAAAATCAGAATTGGCCTTAGGTATTAAATCAAATAAACTAAGCCGTTAGAGGTTAAATTGAAAAAAGAAAAAAAAAAAAAAAGCGTAGGACTTTAAGACAAAATAAAACCAGAAAAAATTAAAATTTAAGTAAATCATGTGATGTTTTAAAATGAAATTACAAAAAAAAAAAAAAAAAAAAAAAAAAAAAGAGAGAGAGCCTATAAAAGTAAAATTATATGGTAATAACCCCAAAATGAAATATATCAAACAACAAAAGGGCTTGTTTATAAAATTCAGAAAGTGAAAATGACGTAATATCCTTAAATTATAAAGGAATAAATAAAAGAAATTTTTATTGTAAAAATTCAAGTGTGTGTAAATAATGACCCAAGATTCTCTTTATATAGGAGAGTTTAGAGAGTTTAACTATAATTAAACTTAATCACTTTAATCTTAAGATAATCACTTTAATATTAAATTAATAAAATACTATTAAGATAAGTATTAAATTAAATTTAATATTAAATTATTAAAATAATATTATTTTTGGAATAATTAATCTGAAATCAAATTTTCTGGTAGAGTCTCAATAGGATTGTAACTCTTCCACTTCTCAATCACCGATGACCAACCACCGCCGGCACCGCTGTGTCCGGTGGTGCAGGTGCGACACCCTTATGGCATCCCGAGCCGGTTCGGCTGCTGCCTATTTGGTCTGGGTCAATGACGACTTGACTTGTCCGGTCTAGCCACTAGTTGGACCGTCGATCCGGTTTCACAAACCGGATCCGGTTCGACCAGTTTTTTGGGTCTTGATCTCGATTTTGGGCTCCTAGGTCGAATTTACGATCTCATGTCTAATATTCAAGTTCAATTACCCATTGAGCCAATTGTCTGACTTGAAAATTAAATTTTAAAAATATCATATTAATTTTAATTAATTTAATTTTACTTTATCAAAATTAATTTTTCCAAAAAATCACTTAGATTTTCCAAATTAATTTTTTAAGAAAATTTTTAATCAAATTCTCTAATTGAACAATTCTCACGACCACCTAATTTAATTCCACATTGAATAAATCAACTCAATTAAATTATTCCCAAAGTCATAGAATTTTCTTTTGATTCAAATGCAGTCCGATCGACTTTTTGTTGAGCTAGCAGAAGGACCAATTGAACATATACAATTAAGCTCTAGTGAGTGCAATTATGTCCAGAAGCATCATTTCGATAATTTGTAATTACTTAATCATGGAGTCAGTCTATAAGAAGTATTATGATTGAGAACTCCTTATTGTATACTTTTTACGAAAGCAATTCATCTAATTGCTTTGTCCAATGACTTCATCATGTGTGTGTTATCCTCATATGATATTCTTGATTCCTTTGAGTTAAATCCGTTCACTCAATACAATCCTATTTTATTTCATTGTCAGCATTGTGTCTTCTTAATGATTAATATAACACTGTCAACAAATGAATGTGATAAATTGCTTTTTGGGAATAAGCAACCTGTGACCACTTTCTATATTTATCAATCCACACAATGCCAATAAGAGGATATCATTAACTCTTTAATTGAGCTATGAATTTCACTATTTCTAGTAAAGCCATGCCATACACGAGCCATGTACCTAACATACTAGCTATGAGCTCGATAATTTTTAGAGCATAAGCCTCCACTTATATCAAAGCACATGAGTTGTATACGCATGGTTAGTGACTAACTCAGGATTTAGGTAAATCACACCATGAATGTCACAAGTGAATTAATTCAGAAATGGATTCATAATTAATTCATCTTAGGTCCAATCTAATGTGTTATTCTACCAATGAATACATTTATATCTCTACTCGTGGAGTCAATTGCTCCGATAGCCAAGACTAGCCATCTCCCCAATTGGAATTGTATACAACGTAATAATCCTTCTTAGTATTTGAATTAAATGCTCACTTTGATTCTTTTACGTGATTATAGACTCATTTAGATTATCTACTGAAGTAAGTTATCTTTCTTGCAATGTAAATGTTCTTACAATTCCACTTGTCTTCAATTTGAACTTAGACAATCAATGAGCTAATATTACTTGTCACAAATTTGTTATGCATGAAAAATATAAAAGATATAATATAAAAGATATAATAGTGAAATGTGAAATTAACTTTATTTATTTATTCATCGTTCAAATAAATAGAAAACATTTACATGTTTATTACAATATGGGCACATTACCCAAAAGAAATCATCTAAGTCCGCGTGGTTTTCCAGACTAAAGTTCTAAACTCGTGATAGTTGGTATTTGAGCCAAGGTTTCGAAGGCGTCAGTTGAGATGATGAAAGAAGTAGTCAATCAAAATGAGCCAATAGGAACTCGTGGGAGGGCAAAAAAAACAAGCTGATCGAGGGAAATACTGTTGGCTTTGGAAGGTCGAGTGGTCAATCTCTAGTAGTCCATGAGGGACATGAGAGAGGCACTCGAGGAAGTCAAAAGGATGCACCAATGGGCTAGACTCAATGAAGGAGCAATTTAGGGAATTTGTGTTGGAGTCTCTCGTTCCAATGTGAAAGTGCTGAGAGGGAGGCTCAATTTTACTATGGATAAGCTGACAGTGAGGGACGATGCTCTCAAGGCCATAGTGATAGCTTTGAAGGAGGAAATAATGGACAGAGTGAGGGCTTTGAACACCAGAATTGAGGAGCTCGTAAGAGAGCTTGCTGTGTGTCGAGCCACCATCGGTAAAGGAGTGTTGGATGCAACGCTCAACCACGAGATAGATGTCCCCAAACCAGAGAAGTTCAAGGGATAAGATCCGTAAGGGAAGTGGATAAATTCTTGTGTGAGATGGAGCAATACTTCTTTACCTTGGGCATCAAGGATGATGATATTAAGGTAAATACAACTGCTAGATATTTTATTGATTTTACTTTTCTTTGGTAGAGGCGTAAGTCCATAGGTGAAAAGTGTGGTCAGGCTGCGATTGGGACTTGTAAGGAGTTCTAGAATGAGTTCAAGGACTTCTTTAAGCCAAAACTAGCTTTTGCTAAACTTTGCATATAGTTGTTTCTCATGTAAAGTCTGTAATATGATTTTCAAATGTTGTGTATGTTTGGATTTGTTTATGGAATAAATCAGAATATCATCAATAAAAACAACAAGAAATCTATCAAGATGTGGCTTAAAAACCTGATTCATTAGACCCATAAATGCTGTAGGGGAATTAGTCAATCCAAAAGGTATCACTAAAAACTCATAGTGTCCATAATGGGTTTTGAATGTTGTTTTTGACATATCAACATTTTTGAATCACAACTATTACTAACCAAATCAGAGGCCAATCTTCGAAAACACTGTAGCACCTTTTAATTGATCGAACAAATCATCTATACGAGGCAACAAATATTTATTCTTTATTGTAACTTTATTCAATTTTTGATAATATATACACAATTTCATTGACCATCTTTATTTTCCACAAACAAAATAGGTGCGCTCTAGGGTGACACGTTCGGTCGTATAAAACCTCTGTCAATCAATTTTTGTTACTGTGCTTTTAATTCTTTTAATTCAATTAGAGCCATTTTTTTATGGAGTAATTGAGATCGGAGCAGTCCCAAGCACTAACTCTATAGCAAACTCAACTTTTCGTTCTTGCGGTAATCCCAACAATTCCTCGAAAAAACATCGATAAAATTACATACCGCCGGTACTTGATCAATTTTCATTTCTAATACTTTGGAATCCAGGATATAAGCTAAAAATGCATCACACCCTTTTCGGATCAATTTCTATGCAGTCATTGTCGATACCATATTCACAACACAATCAGGTCTATCGGATTCAATGGAAGTCAATTCATCATTCTAACATCTCAAATCAATTTGTTTCTGTCTACAATTCACTATTGCATCATGTACTATCAACTAGTCCATTCCCAGAATAACATCAAATTCATTGAAAGGCAATAACATCAAATTAGCAGAAAAGTCATAGCCCTGAATTCTCAGTGGACATTGTTTGCAAACTAGATCAACTATGACAATTTGACCTAAAGGGTTTGTTACTTTAACAACATATTTAGTCGAATCAACTGATAAAATCTATTCCATTACTAATGTAGTGCATATATATGAATGTGTTGACACAAGGTCAACTAATGTACACACAAAAACATCAAAGATAGAAAATATACCAACAATGACATTAGAAGCCGAGGGCTCCTATCATGCACAAATTGAATAAGTTTTGGCAGGAGCTCGAGCTTCAGATCGAACCACTGTGTCTTTTGTTCTACTTCTACTGACTCCAGCCGTGCCACTATTTCTCGTCCATCTAGCTCTCGTAAAAGTAACAACTTGTTTCACATTTTGATCTTTGTTCAAGTTAAAATGATTTGGACAATCTTTTTTATAATGGTCTGGAGATCCATAAATAAAACATGACCCGTCTTTTAACCTACACACCCTAAAATTATTCTGACCACAATGGTTGTAGTCAAGTTTGTTCAAATTTCGTATATTACCAACACTGGCCACTGAAGTTATCAATGGTCTCACATTACTCTGTTGTTCGATCTTTTCTAGAAAACCTTAACGGTGCTAAAAAATGGCTATTAAATTCTTTCATTTTGTTCGACAGGGGAGCAAGCAATGCTCTAGATGTATTTGACTTATTGATGTCTCAGACTCTCGTATTGTTTTGTTTCTTATGATTGCAAATTTCTTCCATTTTTTGAGCCTGATCAAATAAAACTATGAACTCACGTAATTCCATTACACCTACAAGCATTTAATCTCATCATTCGATCCATCTTCAAAGCTAATACACATTTCCTCGTCAGTCGATACGATCTCGCGAGGATATTTGCTAAGTTGATCAAACTCTTGCTTATATTCTGCAACCAATCTAGTCTCCTACTTCAACTCAATGAATGCTTTCTTTTTCTTGTCTAAATAGCATTTATTAATGTATTTCTTTTGGAATTCAGTTCGAAAGAAATCCCAAATAATTCTCTCTTTCAATACCATGGCTGATAAAGTCAATCACCAATGGAAAGTTTCTTTTTTTAACAACGATACTATGCATATCAAACAATCCTCAGAAAGGCACAACATCTCATCTAAAACTCTCTGCGTATGCTCTAACCAGTATTCGGCTATGGACGAATCATCACCCATTTTACTGTGAAACTCTTCGGCCCTGCATTTTTGAACTTTGTCTATGGAAAGCCTATAAACATTTCGTCAAACTGGGATTTTAAGACGAGGGAGGGTAAGCACAGATAGGGGTGGAGGTTGTTGAACTGTAGGATTGACTCTTATATAAGCAACAACCATATCATTCATCATACGAAGAAAGGTACATTGAGCCCCTTCTCCAGGCCCTTGAGACATAGGCACACTTTGAGCAACCTTTTGATTGGTGGCTGGAACATTACTTTCTACCTTTTTGGAATTTGCTCGTGTAACGGCCCGATTTAGGGGCTAGTCAGAACAGTCATCTCGGGATCACTAATCCAAGGTTGGAGAAATTTATTCCATGTTATTTTATGTGTTGTAAAATGTTTATAAAGAGGCATGAGAATTTTTGTGTTTTAATTTTAGCGATTTCATGCTTAATTGCAAAAAAGGACTAAATCGCATAAAGTGCGAAAGTTCTATTATACGAGGTATAGGTACCTAATAGCCATAAAATGTTAAATTGGAGGTGTTTAAAGTGAAATTAGGCCAATAATAAAGGGTTGGCCGGCCATGTGGACAAGGGAGACAAGAGCATTTATTTTTGGTCAAAAGTTGGTGATATTAGTTGAATAAAAGAATAAAATAAGATGATATAAACAAAAGGCTATCATCTTTTTATTTTCTTCTCTTCTCCCACTAAAAATACAAGCTAGAATGGGGGTTCTTGAAGCTAAAACATTCATCCAAGAAATCTTCTTGCAAGTAAGTGATTTTGATGGTTTTAGTTGATAATTTTTGTACTTTTGGAGTGGCCAAAGCTTAAGCTAGCTAATGAGGGGACTAATTTGCAATATGGTTGAGAGTTTAGGGACTTGACATGAGAGAGTTTAAGTTGGTTGCTGAATTTTTATGGAAGAAAATGAATGTTAAGAAGATGAGAAACAACTTTTATGAAATGTGTTGTCATGAAAACACCTAATTGGGACTAAGATGTGAATGTTGTAGTTTGTTCATTAATGCATGAAATAGTTGGAATTGTGGATATTTTTAGAGGATTAAATGTTCAGCTAGTCTTGTTTAATAAGAAAATGTGATGAAAAGTGATTTACGAGCCTAGGGGAAAAATCATAATTTTGCATATGAAGGCAAAATAGTCATTTTTGCCTAAGTGTAGATTATGATGTATTATGATTTATAAGTGATTACATGAGTAAATTCTATTTTTCTAGATCAAAGAAAATGAGATTCGGACCTAGAATGGGAGAAAAGAGACATATGGACAAATAGGCCCCTTTCTACGCTTTCCAATATCGAGGTAAGTTCGTGTGTAAATGTTACAATTACGTGCGAGTTATTTAATATTCCAATGCTGTATGGAATGTATATTTACTTTATGAATGTATTAAATATGTTTTGACGAGATGTCAAGAGAATTGAATCTAAGAATAATGGGAAAAGAAAATAGCATGATATGATGATAGTTAAGGTCCCGTGTAAGACCATATTGGAATATGGCCTCGGTGTGTGATATTGAATAAGACCATGCTAGGAAAATGGCATCTATATGATAATTGATGTAAGAACCCATTGGGGGCATGATGTCGATGTGATGTTATGTGTATGTGACTCAAGAGTGTTATCTAACAATTTGAGTGATTCAACAGATATATTGAAAATGAGAAAGTATGTGGTTATACCACGAGAGGTACATGTATGTGTTAGAACTAAATTGAGGTAAATTTGGTATATGATGAACCCATAGTGGGTCATGTGTAAATGATGCATCTAAATTGCATATGTTGTATCTATAAATGCATTGCATAAAAACAAATGATTATTGTAGAAATCTAAGTAAGAATGATAGTGTGTGAGGATGTTTCCGGATAAACATTTGAAATAGGGAAATGCATTTGGATAAATATCCGTGAATATATAATAACGGTGGGTTATGTGTAATACCACCTTATTAATAGTTAGTGATGGGCTGTGTGCGATACCATCAACACTATTATTAATGGTGGGCTGTGTGCGTTACTACCTTATCCTTTGTTACCGATGAGCTGTGTTTGATACCATCGAGTTTATTGACTAATGGTGGGCTATGTGCGATACCACCCTATTAGAAATTGATGGTGGGCTATGTACGATACCACCCTATTAGAGATTAATGGTGGACTAAGTGCGAAACCACCGAGTGACTGGTAGTATGAATGAGTCATTGAGAAGTTACGATGTGTTGTGTCATGTGACTATGTGGTGTTAAGTGCAGGAATGTAAGTTAATAAATGCGAGCTTTAAGCTCGAGGTATGGTTAGAACGTGATAAAAGACGGAATGAGTAAGCATTATGAATGATTGAATTGGTTATTATGAGTTTACGAGTAACACTCATTATAATACCTTGAGATGGTGTATAAATAATGAGTATCAATAATTGATTAGTATTTGCATATGAACTTACTAAGCATTATTGCTTACTCCTATTCTTTTCCCATCTCTTATAGGTTTGCTTAACTAGCTCGGGTTGGAGATCACCGGAGATGATTTCACACTATCGAGCAGATACTTGGTATGAGGTTTCAAGTCCTTATGAGTTATGCCATGTATAGGGATAGTATTTGAAGTTGATTAAGTCATAGTTGATATAGCCAAATGTGTTGGCCTAAGAGAGTTTATGGTTCAATTGTGTACAACCATAGATGATAGCTTAAGTCGTTTGTAATTATACCAGAAATAGTTCTCCCTCGTGTATGAGATGAAGACTTCCTTTTATAGTTTAAATGTGATAATTCAAGAGTTATGTTTGATAAAATAAAAGTTTATGTGATGGTGTATGAATGTTTGCAAGTGAGGGTGGCTAAAGGGCTTGGTAGATAGCCTGCTAATTGTCCACATGGGTAGACACATAGGCGTGTATCTAGACCGTGTGGGAGACATGGCTAGCACATGAGTGTGTGCCTAGGCCGTGTGAAGTCTGCACCTTGCACTTGGAATTTAAATTGCCACACGGCTGAAGTACACGGGCGTGTGTATAGGCCGTGTGGATAAGTCAGAATACCAAGGTTTGGCACACGGGCCAGGGCCACGGGCATGTCAATGCCGTGTGAAATTAGTCAGTGTCGACCACGAGAGGAAGACACGGGCATGTCTTAGGGGCACACGGGCGTGTCCCTAGTTCAACACGGGCGTGTAGCCCCTGTTTTGATGAAAGTTTTCCAAGTTTGTAAAAGTCCCCGATTAAATCTCAAAACTCTCGGAGGTAAGTTTAAGGCTACGTAGGCTGAGAATGGACAAGAAATGGGTTTTGAACGAAATTTTATAGCCGTGATTACACGCTCAAGTAAGGTTAAATATGGTAATGCCTCGTATCCGATCCCGTCGTTGGACATGGGTAAGGGGTGTTACAGCTCGATTGGATTCAGTTGACATCTTTTATATATAAGAAAACAAGTCAAACTGATTAGAAGTCATCACAATATCACAAGTTATAAAGTGGCATGCATTTCTAGAATCGATACATGCTACGTTCAGTCCTAGAATCGATTAAACCATAGCTTTGATACCACTAAATGTAACACCTTATACCTAGTTCAACCACTGGTCCTGAGCTATAAGGTATTACGATAATTAATAACATTTATTGTCCCTAATTTCCAATTAAAAGCAAGTTAAAACATCAAGTATTCAATAACATCATTATATTGTAATTTACAACTAAAACCGAGCCTGAATCAAGCTTACATAGCTCTTAAACCAACTCAGAATCAAATCCAGACTAATCTGAAAATTTTACGAAAAAATAGGTAAAAAATGAAAACAGGGTCACACGACCATGTGATAAGGCTGAGGCCACGTGGTGCTATCTATAACGACTTTATAGTCACGGGTGTCGGAAAGTGCATTCCCAGGACTCCGTCCCGTAAATTGGACTCGTAAATATTTACGAAGTTAGTTATGTAGTTAATTAGATTTCGGTTAAGTGAATTTGCATGAATTAAGAATTATTATTGTATAAATGACCAAATCGCATATAGGGTAAAAGTTGAAATATAGACTAAAATTATTGAGAGACTAAAGTAGCAAATATACATTTGCCTTGTTTAGTGGACGACATTATGAAGTATATATATTATATGTAACTTATTATATATATTATAATAGTTAATAAATTAAAAGTTATATATATATATATGTATTATATAATATTAAAGTATAATAAATGAAAAGAAAGTGAAATTTGATGATAGAAAGCATGCAATTCGAATAGAAAATTAAAAAAAGAAAATAAAAAGAAGAGAAGAAGAGAAGACGCAATATATGTATTATATAATATTAAAGTATAATAAATGAAAAAAAAAAGTGAAATTTGATGATAGAAAGCATGCAATTCGAATAGAAAATAAAAGAAAGAAAAAAAAAGAAGAGAAGAAGAGAAGACACACGGCCTAAGGGTCTTTGATATTCAAACTTCAATCGGTTAGTTAATTTAGTCCATTTTCTTGTAATTTTTATATTTTTGGAATCTCGGTGTTAAGTACTACCCGACCCATGTTGAAGTTTTAACATTGATTAAGATTTCAAATGTTGTTAATGTTGAATAGTTTTAGTACTAGGAATTAAATTGATAGATTTCAATGTATAAAGTGAAAAATGACTAAATAGTAAAGTTAATTCTTGATTTTGAGTATATGGACTAATTGTGAAAAATTAAAATTTAAGGGTTTAATTGAAAATAGAGAGCTAAATTTAGCTTAAATAAAATTAGTATAAAAATATAGGGTTAAATGTGAAGAATAGAAATTAGTCTCGGTTTAGGGATTAAATTGGAATTTAAGCAAACATTGAGTAAAAATCAAAATATTCAATGTGAAATTGAATTTTGTTATATTGATGTATTTTAATTGTTTTAATTTCATAGCTAACGTCGTACCAGAATCCTTGACTAAAAAGGGGAAAGATAAAATTGACGTTGAATAGCTCGAAATCCAAAGTTTGTATTTCTATAATCCGGACCGAGTTGTTAATTGTTGTATTTTGAGTTAATGTATATGGTAAGTGGTTGAGGTTAGTATTTTTACAGTTTGATAGTGAATTGAAATTATAGTTGATTGAAATGGATTGAATTGGTATACACATTATGAATTTATTGATTATTTGAAGTGAAATAAATATGTGTAAATGTGATAATGTGCAAATATGAGAATTGGATATTGGTTGTATTTGAAAAGTGAAATGAAACCCTATTAACTGTATTGGGCTGAGTTGGATATAGATGGCATGCCATAGGATAGGAAGAGTTCAGGGATTTCTTCAGCTTCAAGTCGATGAGGCACTTGGTGCCAAACTAGTGTGTTGGTTGGACCCGTATATCAGTTCGAGTCTGAGTTATGTTAATAGGGGTAAATAAATAATAAAGTTCTTTAATTGATTCTAAAATGGCATGGTATTTGAAATAAATGAGTGAATTGAAAATGAAATGTGAAATATGTTGTGAACAAATGAAATATACGAGTTATGTACTCATGAATTGAATATGGAATGGATAATGCCATTGTTTAACTGAAATGTGGATTGATATGTGAAAAACTATTTATATAGCAAGTGATGTGAATTGAGATATTTGTTAAACAAATCAAATATGATAGCATGTGAAAATTTAGTATGGTATGAAATGATATGGTAATATGCATGAATTTGAAATGATGGTATATGGTAATTGTAAGCTTAGACAATAGTATGTTCCTATAATTCAAATTATGCATTTTTGTATCGTTATGTCTTTAATTGTTCAGATTATAGAAATATCATTAAGCTTTACTCAGCATACGGTTTTGTTTTCCGTGAGCAGGTTAGGTACTTCTCTTTTGATCACCGACTCAGTATCTAACAATGATCCCGATCTCAAATGTGGTGAAGTTTACCTTTTGTGATGGCATGTACCTAGGATTCTTAAGTTGATAATTATTTTGTGAATGGTTTGTAATAGAGTTAGAAGTATAATGTTGGTTTGAGTGTATATAGTATATGTTTGTGTTTGAAGCCATAAATTGGCATGTTGGTTTGAACCAAGACTTGGTAGATATATGTAAATTTTAAGTTTGAGGTGTTAGGTAGTTATAAGCTAGGCTAAATTGATTGATTTTGGCATGCTTAAAACTTGATTTGAACGATGCATGGATGATATATTTTGATGATATATGTAACAATCCGGTTTAGACCCTAGTCAAAACAGTAGTTTCGGGACCACAAATTCGAGATCAAAAAATTTTTTAATATTATTTTTGGTGTTTACAGTATGTGATTAAGCATGTGTGAAATTTTTGTGTGAAAATTTTATCGATTGTATACTTAATTTAGAAAAAAAAGACTTAATCGCATGAAATGTAAAAGCTGTGTGCTGATTGTTAAAGTGTTTATTTGTCATGGCTTTCTAAATGAGAACTCCTTATGTTGTAATTGGACCATGGATAGTGGAGATTGACATAAATGCCCTAATATTTGATAGTTAAATGGTTGATTAATTAAAGGGCAAAATGGTAAAACATGATATAAGGTATATTAAATAAAACAAAAGCATGAATTAGAGTGGTGTTCATCTTTTCTTGCCGAAATTGAAGAAAGAAAGCTAGGGCTCATATGTTTTGATATTCAGCTACTTCTAAGCTTGATTAAAGGTTCATTTTTGTTCGGTTTTTGATAATTTTTACGTTTTTGTGATCGTTGCTTAGTGTATTATCAAACCCATGCTTAAATTTTAGAAATTGATGGTGATTTTGAGATATTCCATTGATGAATATGTGAGCTTTGTGTTGTTAGTTGGTGGAATATGGAAGATATGTGTTAGATTAACATAGTTTGGCTTTGAGTTTTTGGTGATTTTGAGTAATTTAGACTTAATTGAAAAATAATACTTTGAGGGACTAAAATGTGAAATAAATGAAATATAATGGGCTTGTTAGAGCATAAGAAGAATTCGACTAGGCATGGGCGAAATGAAATTATGGGCGAAATGAAATTATGTGTATTTAATGATTTTATGAAATAGGGACTAAAGTGTCGAAATGTGAAAATGTGAGGGCTATTTTGTGAAATGCCCTAAATATGTGTGATTGGATTAAATTGATTGAATTGGTGATTGAATGAGTTAAAATTTGATATGTATAGACCAAGAAATGAGAGATTCTGATCGAGATCGAGGCAAAGACAAAGTACTCGATTAATCGGCTAGTTTCGATATTTCGACGTCCGAGGTAAGTTCGGATATAGTACAAGTTGTTAATTTATATCTATGTGATGTGAATGAATGGTAGTTATTGAAGTAGAGATGCTATATGTATGAGATTGAGAAATGAGGCACTAAGTGTGCGTAATTGAAATCGAGATGGAGTTGAATAGCACTGTGTGTGTGAAGTAATGGAAGTTTCGACTTTACTGATTGGCACTGTGTGTGCGATACTAGATTAAGTTTGGTTTTGTATTGAGGCATTAAGTGTGCGATGTTAATTAAGCTACTGCTATAATTTGGGCACTAAGTGTGCGATTGATTGAAAAGATATCAAACAGTGAATGTGATATGTATCAAACATCAAATAGCAAGAACGTTTGTTAACTAGGTATTGGCAAAGGTATGTTTGAACCTATGTGGTTGATGATAGTTTTAAAGGTTAAAAGAATGGATATTTGAGCATATGGTTGAGGATGATATTATGCCTACTTGAGCATCAATCTATGTGATGGTTTAATTATGTATTGATGATACATTATTGAGTAGCATGTACTATATTACGAACTTACTAACCTTTTAAGCTTACTGTGTGGATTGTTTCTCTATTTTATAGTGTCTTTAAAGCAAGCTTGGATCTAGGTATCATCAACGACTCAATCACACTATCGGCTATCTATTTCGGTACTTTTGAAAGATGTATATAGTTGGTATATGACATGTATAGGCTAGTAGATAAGGTGTATTTTGAAATGTTAGAGCTTGCCATGTGACATGGCTTGGAAGATAGATGAATTTGGTTATTATATGTGAGCTATGTAAATGATGAATATGGCATGAGGTAGTGAAAAGGGAAATGGTATGTTTCATGCTTAAATGGTTGATGAGTTTTGTGGTTTGAATGTGAATTTGTGGCATGGATTATATGATACTTGATAATATGCTTTGGTGTATAAAATTGGTATTTTTGAATGAACTAAATTGAGTAGAAATTGAGTATGGATATGGATGGTATAGTTAGTGATTAAATGGTGTGTGTATTGGTATGTTTTGGTTGCCATTTAAAATATAAATGCATGTGATTTGAGACTTGTAGGTGATCCTAAGTGTGGGAGGCAAGTTTGGCCTTACAAATGGCCTATAATTGCCCACACAGTTGAGGACACGGACTTGTGGCTCGACCGTGTTGTTGAAATTTGCCATTCGAATCAAGTCAGGCTCGACCACGGGCTGGACACACGGGCGTGTGACTGGCTGTGTGGTACAAGTCAGTGTCAACCACGGGTGAGGCACAGGGGCGTGTCTCAGGCCGTGTGAACGAGTCAGTATGTATGCCTTATTTTGCCACAGCTTGAATGTACGGGCGTGTCCGAGGCCGTGTGAGGCACACAAGTCACCCGCACGGGCGTGTAACCTCTGTAATTTAGAAAATGTTACAATTTTAGAAATTTTTGTATGAGTTCGGTTTAGTCCGAACCCCTTTCTAACATGTGCTTAAGGTCTCGTATAGGGTGGGAGTAGCCCGGCCCGAAAAATGGGAGGGTTCGGGTAAAAATATAGGCCCGAAATATAGGTTTGGGCGAAAAAACAAGGCCCGTTTAGAAAATGGGCCAGGCTCTAAACTTTTTGGCTGAGCCTTGTCCTTCGAATTAAATTATATATTAAATATATATTTTATTTTTAATTAAATATACTTTTAAATTTACATATTTTTATTTGTTTTTTGTTTTAA